>CM065805.1:88922643-90376643 GCA_033398695.1 Orobanche coerulescens | reverse complement strand
AACCTCAGAAATGAAGAACACCAAGACTTCCAAGAACACACTCCAAACTTCCAATCAACAAGCTCCAATCCAAGATGCAAGGCTCAAATACAAGTTGAAAGCGAGTATAATTGGTCTAGGGAGGTAGGGGGACGATAGTTGGAGAGAAAAATCAAAGTTGGAACGTGCAAATGAAAGACACAAGCTGTCTTTTTATAAACTGCACAGTTCGTTACGTACGTTATAGCATGAAGATAACGTACGTTAATCCGTTTACGTACGCTACACCTAAGATGTTACGTACGTAATGTGCCTCCAGAGGCTACTCCATCAAAATACCAATCTCATTACGTACGTTATAGCCTCATTATTACATACGTAATATACGTCAACTTGGCTGCCTCGAAAAGGCTAAATATCCGGATCATGTCCGGTCCCCCATGCCGAAAGCTGAGATCAGATAAGATTCCCAGCATTACGTACGTAACCAGTAACCCATTACGTACGTAAAACCAACGCATTAGCGTACGTTAAGTTAAATCCTTAGCGTACGTTAAACAAAGAAAACCTAGCCCAAAAATGTAACAATCTACACAACGTCAAGAAATCAATCATAATGCGAATGACAATTATAATCAAGTCTATTCTGATATATCCCGACATCAATAAACATTAATTAAATGTAACATGATTACAACGATACTCAAATTATCTGAATAATGCAACAGTAGATAAGAAATTACTGTCGGATATTACAGACTATGTTGATTGTAAGTAAAAAATAATTTTCATCATGATTTATACATATGCATATTTTAAAATAAAAAAAAATATGACAAAAATATTAGATAAAAACTAAAATTTATTAATGTTAGTAGGTAAAAAATTAACTCATATTGACTAATGTAAGATAAAAAATTATAAATTTATTGCTTATTAAAAAATAAGAGTAAAAAATAGAATTTGTTAAGGGGTGGTAATAGATAAAAATGGACATTCATAATTCATAAATGTAAAATAAAAAAGTAAATATTCTGGAAATTATTATTCCCGTGATGTATCTTACCTAATACTGATTGTAGATATATAGATGGAAGGTTCTAGATCCTTCTAGAGGTAGTAGGATCCTATTAGATGTCTTACCTTATCTAGGAATCCTATGTATGGAAGGACTCTCATTTTAATGCCTATATAAAGGCCCCTCTACCAGTGTTATGAATACAATTAATTGACTCGTATTTACAGTCTTTTACTTTCTCCTAAAATACGTTATCAGCACGTAGTTCCCAACTGAGCAAGAAATTTTTTCATCTCCCGTTTTTTTTCTTCTGAAAACCCAAAAAAAAAAGAAAAAAGAAAATTGGATTTTCTCTGCAAACCCTAAATCCCGATCGCCACCGTCGGAGCCAGAAAACCCGCTGCGGGCCATCAACAACCGAAATCCTAGCCCCCTGCCGCTGCCGCTCATCCCCATCGCCGGAAACCCAGTCAGATTTTCTCCAAAACCCGCACCCGATTTCGACCACCGTCGCCTTCTCCAACGAAACCATGACAGATCCGCGACCTCCCTCCCCATCACAGCAAACCCGCGACCGCCAGCCTCTACCCTTAGCTGCGTGACTTCCAGGCTCGATCCATTGTCGACCTTTATTTTCAATCGGCCTTCTCTCGCCCGATTTCAATCGGATCCGCCATCACCGCCCGCTGCTTTAGTCGCTCGCCTCTGATTTGTCCAGTCTCTCGTCTCTAGTCCGTCTGCTGCTTTGATCTCGGCCCGTCGTCCAACCCGTTCGCAAGGCCCAACCCGACCCGACTCTAGTGCAGTCCCGACCCAATTGTAGCCTACTGTCCATTCCGACCCAAAATCAGAAATTCTTCCAGCCCGATCGCAAGTCCAGACTTCGGCCCGCCCGCGCCCGACCGGACCTGCTGCCCGACCCAACAGCTTCATAAACTATTTTTTTTTACCTTCTCGACCCCGAAGTAAGGAGGAGCAAAAAATCGAAAGAGAAAAAAGAGCGAGAGACGAGAATTTTCGCGCATAAATTTTCTGCACAGTGCAGTCGTACCAAAATCATGTTTCTTGATTCATTAACTGTTGGATCGGTGTAAAATTTTGACAGCAACTTCCCAACACAAATATCTGTATATTCAACGGTGGAGGTCAGATTCTGAGTAATATCGATTACTGAATCTGCTGCCGAACAGAAGCAGATTTTTACGAGGAAATTTGGAGATCCGACCTCATCCAATATCGAGCGGCTGCACTGCCGCGCTCGAGTCCCTTTTTTGGACGATTATCGAGCCCAGTAGCCCTTTCCGGGCGTTTCTCAACTCTCCATCTTTTTCTAATTAATGATTCATTTGTTCATTGATTTGTACACATATGAATCTTACCATGTTTATGTTTTACGTGAATATAGGAAAATATGTTGCTCATGATGATGTGCAAAATATGGAGAAAAGCCATATTTATCCCGTTCAAGGATCAAAGTAAATATAGAACGGAGTACCCACGGAAATCTGTTGCTCATATGGAGAGAAGCCAAATTTATTATTCCGTTCAAAGGATCAAAGCAAATATGGAACCAAGTACCCGTAAGATTTTATTAAAGTTCCCGGTTTTCAATTCCTCTCTTTTGAGATTTTTTTTTTTGGGGGGGGGGGGGGGGAATTGGGTATTTGGGTTCTTTATCTCCCATGCTACTTTGCGGTGGATGAGACTATGAGAGGGGGGTATCACTCTCATATGTCGAAGTAAACTGTGTGACTGTCCTGGGGGAGTTACGGATAATTGTTGAAAGTCGATATTTGTGGTTGTTGCATACACCACGATATGGGTGCGATTTGACATTGCTGTTTTTTCGATTTTAAACCAACAATTAAATAAAATGAACATTGTCGGTAACGGTAAAGTTATGACTTGTTCATGATTAGTCACGGATTTGTGACGTACAAATGGGACAAACATCGATTGCGACGGATATGTCGTGGTTAAAATCGATTTGTGACAGATTTGTTACGTTGAATTGAGCGACCAACACGTTGGTCTTGACCCAATCCCATACTTGGAAAAGTCCATCTTTCATCCTATTAAAATAAAATATTGCATGTGGGTGTAGTCATGCACCGTCTCCTTGCAATATGATATATGAAAGAATGTACGAGTAATTCTCATGAATTTTAACATGTAAAGCAATGGCATGTTGCGGTAAATACATGAATTCATTGACATCGATTATAGTTCGTATGACTATAGGTCCGAATACTTTTCCGAGTATTTGTAAAGGCATGTGCCTTATACATTTGACTATGTTTAGTCGATCTTATTGGATGGTCAAGACGAGTTAGTTATGGTATATTCCTTATGTCTCATGGTTCAAAATACTTAATATTGATGCACCGCGTTGCATCCATATAACATGGCTATTATGACGTATACTTGCAATTGAGAATTAAAATACTTGGTTGATTTGATGCACTTTGGTGGATTTTGTCTACACTTTGATCATGACTAGGCGCATCCTCCTTGGTATTTGTTTATGCTTTGAAAGTTCAAACGGAATTAGTGGTTTTTAAACAGCCTTAGCTGTACCGATATTCCTACTTTCTCTGCAAGTCTACGAAGTTGGAGTTACCGAAAGGATCATTAGTTGAGATAAGAAATCGAACACCTACTGCATTTAGACGCACCTATGGCTGTCATTGCCATGCTTTTGTATCAACACTTATGCCATTGGATAAGGTCTCAACCTTATTTTCTCACTAAACTTGGGAAATACTAAAGCAGCCATTTAAAACATACACTGTGGTCTGAGTTTAATGATCCGTGTAGTGCACAACATATGGATAGAAAGATACGAAAGTCTAGTTTCCAGAACATCTGACTGTTCATCCATCCCTTCCTAACAAGGAAGTTATCGCTGTTTTAGTGAACAAAGGTCAAGCTGCACGAAATTTTATTTCCAGCGATTGTGCTAACTTTTATCCCAATCAACTTGGTTCCTATCTTGAATTTGCAAGTGGTCTTATGACACACGTTTTTCGACCTCTTTTTGGCCGAATTTGCCATAGATAATACAATTTTTGGTATGCATTGTATGCTAAAATATCATCTTTCAAATGTTGAAAAACAGTTTCCTTGGGGAAGCCCAAAATACGCACCCTTATAAGAAGGTCGAGCGTGTGCATGGTAGTTTTACACCATGCTTGTGTCGTAACTTTGCCCCTTAGGCATATAACCTTGCCATGTTATGTACTCAATATGGTAGATCATTTTGACCGTATCTGGTATAAAATCTCTATGTTGTTAGAGTGTTCGCTATGCTCATGTTTGTAAAATTTTGCAAGCGAAATTGAGTGCGTATTAAGCTATTTTCAAGGAACACGATATTTTGGGATTTCAGTTTATAAATCCATTGTGACTATGATTACTAAGTCATCACAATTAATGAGTGGTATAATGCTCAAGTTGTTGAACGTCGAATGGTGTTTTCTAGTCACATATGTTCCGTAACGATTGAACCATGTTATGACTCGATGATATATATGCCAAAGTGTATCACTCATAGCATCTCATTGTGATTTGTGAGAAATAAAATCTTATGCATCACTTCTATTGGATATGTGAAAAGAAAAATATTCACGAGTCAATATGGTCCGGCTTGCATCAGTTTTTATAACCAGAAGATGTATTGAGACATTGACACATTTAGGCTTTAATAGTCTGGAGTTTGGACATTGATGATCCATATACCACAGTATTGCCATGGACATCATTTTTTCTTTAAACAAAGAAGTTAACTGGATCAAAGACACCAAAGTACGTTGGTGGAGTCGTGAGCAAGGCTCATGACCGATGATGATATTTATGTCATCCGCGTCTTGCTTTCATAAGCATGGGTGACGCCAAAGACCCCCCAATGATCCTTCTTAGCCATGTTCATTGATTAAAGCCTATTCTTTGGCACGATTAGGAGATGACACCCTCATATGCTAAAGAGAATAATGTAGCGACTCACATAAGCATGGTGCTGAGTCCTTCCTTTTCACCGAGTCCTTATACATGCATGATCATAAGTATTAGCCTGGGTGGCTTATGATGCTATGATGGTGTTCACAAATGGTCGTACTCAAGTAATAACATTTATATGTTATGTGGTCCCGTTGACAATGATTGATAAGTTGATGAAACCTGAGTTTATGGTTGTCCAACTTGCGGACCAGTCATTGTAAAGGTCGGTTCACCCACTTTAGACCAAGTCTTAAAGTGAAATTTTAACTAGTACTTCCTAACATCCAAGGCTACCTTCTCACAAATTTTGGTGCCATTTGGAGACTTGGAAAGAGGTGAACCACTTAAATGAAGTTTTCACATACCACCAGCCATCCCAACAACCAGTTCGATGTCATTTCGACCGGTTTCTGACCACAAGGTTGATGATTTTGGAATCCCAACACCATTTATACATGCTCACGAAATTTTGAGGTGTTCGGGGCTGGTGAAGGGAGTGAACTCTTCAAGAAAGTACTAGAGGTTCGATAAAACCAACGACCTATCACCGGTTCAATCGTTTCTTTATGTTCGATCCCGGTGGTGCATGGTGGCGGTTTTGTTGAATCTCAAGACCAGTAGCTACGGTTATGTAGCATAGGTCAACATGTCATATTCACCTATAACTATCATCATTCAAATGCTTAGTTACAAGTGTAACCATATGCATTTTGTTCACTAGATTGTGTTAACAATGAAAACCTTTATCGTCTACATGTTCATGTGCCAAAGTGTGTCACCACAACGCATTATGACGGGTTATAAATGATGAATATGACATGCACTTTCACTCATAGTCCATTTAAAATATACCTTGGCAGACTATCTCGCAAGTCACTTTAATGAGCCAGTCTTCCCATCGTTAGGGGGAGATGCGAACAATCATGTTCGAGTAGAACGACTTGGAATTGTCGTAGTTTGTCCCTACTGTGCCTCACCATGTTCCCTAAAGTGATGAGATTAAATACATGCTGCAACCATGTCTGCAAGGATTGTGTCCGGTCATGGACGTTCGTCACCTATGAATGGTGATATGGTAACACCACAAATTGTGGTAAGACGGTGTTACTAGGCCGTGGATCTCATCGAGTATTGGGATGCCACATGGTTCGATAAATACTCTCGCTAAGAATGTATGCGAGTTTGGTACATGAAACTTGATCATATGATCAAATGAACTCATCCGTCTCATGTGATTCTGGATTATAGTCATCATTGGGGACGCCTCAATGAATGCCAATCCATAAAGAGTACTCTATGCATAAAGCCGGTACATGAGGACGTGCAATGTGAGTTTAATCGAACCATACTTCGTTGAAAATCTACAACGTTGTAGCCTTGGCCTAAAAATGGAATTATATGCGACTCCTGTATGAACAAAGTGATAACCCTTTGTTGAAGTGGTGCCGACACTCCAAAGATAAGATCTATCTGTATACTTTGTTAAGACGAGTGAGAGAAGGAGTTAAACTCACCTCATGGCGTGAGGTTTCTCATGAACGCACTGGAATCGACTACGATGACACGAAACTTAGTTGTGATATCGTAATGGATGTTATAGCATCCACTATCTTTTCAGTTAGATAGTTTCCCAAAAACTGACGTGCAGCTTGTGGTTAAATCTTATCTTAGTGGGGAACTAAGTTAAGTGATAAAAGGATCTCGTGGTGGATCAGACTCAAATCAAGTGGCTCCTGGTCACGGAGCGCGTCGGGAACGCATACTAAGTATATACTTGATTTGGAAGAGATATGAAGCTTTTGCGTGTAAAACTAAGGGTTTATAATGATGTACTCTTGTGAGACTAAGAGATTCCGCTAAATCCAAAGTTAAGAATGAAAGGATCTTGGGGACACTTGATGATGCGTATTCATCAATCGGTTTAAGGCAATCTAAGGGACGGTTTCCCTAAGAGACGATAAAGTAATGCCTATATGATTCCCAATGACTAGTCGAAGTCATAATAAGACTTGGCTCACTTAAGTGATTAGGTTATTCGTTTATCGAATATTCATTTATCGAGGTTTAACTGTAGTAGATATTTTCTCGAAATTTATGAAGCTGACACATAAATATCCAAACCTAACCTATAAGCATCCAAAGTACAAGAAAATTAATATTCATGTCAGGTATTTTATATTATATATATATATATAAGTTGTTGCTCATAATTCTTTCTTTTAATTATTTTCACAAAGATACAAACAAAATTCCTTTAAAATGGTCTACTTTATTTATTTCTTTTTTCAATCAATTAATATTATTTATAGGTATCTATCTAGAATACTCCCTCCTTCCCTCATATACAGGCCCACGTTTTATTTTTTCGGTCAACCGTCTCCGACTTTGACTACGAATTTGACTTAAAATGCAAATGTAAAATATTCGATTGAATTATATAATGAAAGTTTAGGTACTAAAATTTCATTATATAATTTAATTGGAGATTTTACTTTTGCGGTTTAAGATTAGTTCGTAGTAAAAATCGGAGACAATTGACCGAAAAAATCAAATGCGACCTATATATAAAGGAGGGAAGGAGTATATATAAGAAAAAGTTAAAGTTTTCCAGCCGTCAAAACATTCTTCGGAACTAAAGTTGTCTACATCATCATTTATTTGTATTGTATTTTTCATTTTATGTCGGTTCTAATTAAATAATTCATATCATCGCTAATATTTTGTTAATTTATTTTTATTTGTCTATCCGATTCAATAGTCCACATCATTATTATTCTTTTACTAAATTATGTGATATTTTTAGAAGAATTTTTTTTCCTCCACAGTTAAAATGTTAGTAAAATTCGCAAAGTTTATCATGTTACTATCATCACAATCATCACCATTCCTTTTTTACTAAATGTTGTGAAATATTATTAGAAGAAAAACTTTCGTCCATAATTAAAAAATTAATTAGATTCACTGAATTTTTCATATTACATTATAATTATTAGGGCTGGCAGAAGTATCAAAAATATCGTATCGAAAAATACCGAAAATATCAAAATCTTCAGTATACTGATTTATTTGGTATGGTATGATATGATACTGTTATCGGTACTTTTGGTACGATAACGGTATGAATTTTTGAAATTTTCGGTATATCGAAGTATACCAAAAATTTTCGGTATACGGAATTTTTTCCGATATATATCGAAAATTTTCGATAGACTGAAGAATTATGGGTATATCGAAACTTTTCAGTATACCAAACTCTGTATAGTGTATTGAAACTTTTTGATATATCATAAAACTTTCGGTATATCATAGAAGTTTCGATATATCAAAAAAATAATGGTATACCGACTTCATCCCGGTATACCAATATTTCGGCATGATAACGGTATGTAAATATGTCATACCAAAAATTCTGGTATGGTAACGATTTGATTTTTGTCATACCAAAAATTTCAGTACGATATAAGGCGTGAATGATAATTTTCGATATATCACACCGAATCATCCCTAATTAATCTCACTTTTTTACTACTTTTTGTGAACTACTTCTAGAACAAATACTTTTGCCTCGATTCTAATTAAATAATGCAAGTCATTGAAATCATTTTTTTTTCAATTTGGTTTTATTTTTCGGTCCTAATTGAATAATGCACGTCAATCATCATCATCATCATTTTTTTGTTACTGCATTCTGTGAATTATTTGTAGAATAATAAGAAGAATCCGTCCCTAACTAAGAAATTAATTAAGTTGGCAGATTTATCATGCTAGTGTCATCAACATGTGAATTATTTTTTACAATAATTTTTTATTCATAATTACAAAATTAATTAAACTATTACTCAATTGTGTGACTTTATTAATAGGATTCTGAAAATAAAATTACACTATATATATATACTAGTGTTGTGCACCGTGCTATGCACGGTGATGCCTAGTGAGTTTAATCATAGACGTCGTAATTGTATTTCGTGTATTTTATGCTTCTGACGATGATATGTGAATATGATTGGTTGAAAGTTACTTTCTTGATAGAAACTCGTCAAGCGATGTAATTGCTTCTCGTAATTTATCTTGTGGTTTGACTAATTTAGATTTTAAAGAGAATAACAAAATTTAAAAGAAAATTTGTGAAAAGCAATTTCAACTTTTCTAACACAACCTAATATTTTCCATCTCACTATCTAATGCTTTTGTTTTGTCCTTCCAAATTGCCGCCTCCATTTTTGCCTGATATTCATTTCTGAAGTGTTTCAATTTGTCTGATAGGGAGATCAACTTCTTAAGCGAATTTTTCTAACATCGTTTTTAAAAAAAAATATTAAAACATAAAATAAATATTAGAAAATTGATCAAGTTTTGTATTGAAAGTTACGATTATTGTTGGTGTAAGTGGGCCAAATCTGGATCTGGGAGAGGCAAAAATGACTGCACTCGTGAGCTCCTGAATGATGAGCGCCAGATCCAGATATGGAGGCACGTATTCTTAACTTCTCCAACCTGTTTCTTTTTAGTTTATTTGTGGAATCATATCGAAAGAGCAAGAGTTAAAAAAGCAACGATTCAAATTCATTCCACTACTCTATTCCTCAAAAAAGAAAATAAAGGTGAAAGATACCAAAGCAATGATCTTGTATACTGCCTGTCTTCTTGTAGTTGGATCCCCGCCCTAATATATTTAGCTGCATTCATGGTTGTTGTTACCCAAAATATTATTCGGAAGGGATTGCTGGAATGGATGAGTAACAAACAAAATGCGAGAGGACGTCCGAGGGAATGTAAATAACACAAGATTTGTCGGGGTTGTTAGTCCCGGGCTTGAATGCTCTCGCGAGATATTATTAATACGAATACTCGGGAGTACAAATATTAATGTTAGGGTACAATTACAATGAGTGTAAAGACCCTAGTTATCTAGCTCTTGAGTGCTGATGATTGCCGGAAGAACCAGAGTTGATGCTCTGTGAGTTCTTGTAACAACGATGGAGTGCTGTGTTAACTGCGAGAAATCGACTGTCTCTCGCTGTGTGAATTAGCTGAACTCTCGTATGGAAATAATTTCTGAACCGAACCTCCTTCCAGTTGCTGGAGGTTCCCTATTTATAGGAGTGGAAGTCGCTGGGCGATCACCTCTATTGTATTATAATAAGCGGGCGATCGTATTTAGCACATGAGTTGGTCTCCTTAAAGTCCGCAGTAGCTGCTGGCAGCCGGATGTGCGAACCAATGAGAAGACAACACGCGTCCTAAGTCGCTGTCTTGGGAGGTCCCACCTAGGACCTTTCGGTGGGTCTGTCGGTAGGTGAGGCAGTCCTTGTCGTTGACAGCTGTTGATGGGCTGGAGTCAAAGATCTTTAATCCGCTGCGCCATTCGCGGATCTGCATGTGGGTCTTCGCTCCGAGATCCGGTCTTTGTAGATATGACGGATGATGGCCTTACATGTGGCATAGGACGGTCGTCCTTGGTCGGGCACCAGAGTCGATCGTTAGCTGCCAAGAGGCGATTGTCTTGGACGTCGATCGCTTGGTACCTGATCTCGTTCTGGACTCTTCGCTCGACAAGTCTGCCTTGGATTATTTGATGCTGGCTTGGTCGCTCGGCCCTTATGCCGATTGCCGTCGAGGCGTGTAAATCGCCGCACAATAATTGCCCCCAGCTCGCTCCGATGTTGAAGACGTGGGGTGAGGTGGTTCTACTGGCGATCGCTTTACTTAGACGAGCGACTCAGCATTTTCTGGAACAGACGATCGTCTCTCGAACGGACTGATTTTGAATTTGGACGACCTGATCGATCGCTGAAAAGAGCGGGAAATGACAGCGGTTGTGAAAACCTCACCGGGGAACGCGTCGGGCTCCTATTGGGGGAGTCCGACGGTTTTGTCCTTTGGCGTGCCCTCGAAACGACGCGTACGCGGGATTCAAGGGCAGCGTTAAATGTGGCCTTATCTGACGGTTGCACTTAGATCCTCGGGACTTCGCTTATTTGCCCAGAAGCCCCCGCTCTTGCCTATAAAAGGACTGGGGTTACAGGGTAAAAAACCTTATACATTTCTGCCTGAGAAGAAGACATAGCCGATTTCTCTCGAAGCTTTGTGTGATGATCGTCGTTCGACTCAGACTCTAGGTAAGAACAAAAAACTTCTTCTCCCTCCTTTCTCTTTGAATATGTCCAGAGGAAGACCAGATGCGTATGAGGTGGGTAGTACTTCCGCCGCCGGGGCTTTGACCGCCCGGGATGAACTTTCTACGTAGTTCCATGTGGACACTGCCGTTGAGGCCATTCACGCCGGGATTGAGCCCGTGGAGATTGAAGAACTTTTTAATGAGGCTGACACGGCCAAGACAGCGGAGGCCGATCGGATCCATTCACTGAAACAGGAGGAGACGGATGCGATGGCGCACTGGGAGCGGAACAACGCATTCGGCAAAGCCTTCACAGATTTTGCCAAACTCATGGAGAGATTGGCCGGCCCACTCCCCCAATTTAACTTCAATGAATACTCGATCGCCCATCCTTATGAACCTGTAAGGCGGACGTTGTTCCGGGCTGCTCGCCGCTCTCCGTGGACCCTTGGCTAGATCGGGAGCTCGGCGACCAGGAAGGATCTGGACCATTGGAGGGCGAGGTTCCATGTTCCTTCTGATGTTTTCCTCCACGTGCCTGCTGAGAACGAGCGAGCCCATCAACCTCCCGAGAGCATGGTCGCCGTCAATGAGGCGATAATGGAGGCTGGACTGCGGTTCCCATTGCCGTTCGCTGTCTCCTACCTTCTGACCGCCTGGAATGTGGTGCCGCTTCAATTGATGCCGAACGCCTGGCTGCAGATCGTCTGCACCCTCACTTTGTTTGGTGGCCATCGGTTGTATCGTCTTCCCTCGCCGTTGGAGATGAACCATCTTTTCAAACTAACAGTTCAAAAAGGCTCTGTCGGCGGCTATCATATCCAAGGTCGCTCAGGCTGGATGATTCTTGGAGTCCCGAATAAAGTAAGGGGTGATCCGTCGAAGTGGTTCTGGGTCAGCAACGCTTGGAAGTCGGCAGCGAGCAACAACCCGACCGACGAGTTGGATATTCCCACTGGCTTTCGGGAGAGGAGTCCGAGTAAGGATTTAGACTCTCCCTTTGTTTGGATACATTCTGAACTGATCTGATTTTGGCCTTCTTTTTGCAGGTGTCATTGGTCTGGCGGTAGGCAACCTTGCTTTTGATTTGGCGATCGTATGGGAGAAGATACGGAGTCTTCCTGACGACCATATAGACGCACGCCAAATTAACAACGAAGCCTGCTGGTTGGATGCTCGGCTATTTCGCTACCCTCGCCATCGAAAGGTTCCAGGTACGAACTTTCGCGGTCTTCTTTGACATGTCGATCATCTTTATTGAGGAAGATTACTAACATTGTCGATTGTTTTCTTTTGCAGAAATTCGCTTCCCTTGTTTCCCAGAGCTTCCTGCTGCGATTGCGATGTCTAATCCGGGGGTCATGAACCGACTTCGTCAAGGGAAGAAGGTGAGCCGAGCTGCTGCTGCCCCGCTGCGGCCGACCCCGGAGGCAAGACCTCTCCAGGAGCCTGTCGCCGAAGAGCAGGAGCCTAGGGAGGAGCAACTTCGGCTCATCCGCAAGAAACGGAGCTCTGTGGAGCCCATGGCCCCTGCCACTGCTAACGAGCCGCCGATCTTCGTGCCTCCGCTTTTCGCGGTTCCTCTGGTGGAGGGGTCCACGCTGTAACACCCCCAAGATATTCGAGCTATATTACAGCGCCGTGAATCCCTATATGGGACCCACCAGGCTGAACAAACATCATACTCATTGATCGCTAGAATTCGCGTAGTATGGTTTTCAAATCCGATCAATTTTAAAATTTGTAAAACCTCGGAGTATTTCCAAGGTGTCGAACCCAAGAGAATTGATGTGTCGAAAATAAAGGAAGTAACTCTACTCAAAATTTGACTGCTATTTAGGAATCCGAAAATTTGTTTTGATTCTAATTATCTAACTTTAAAAATCGAAAAATAAAAATTAAATAAAAGATGAATTATCTAAATCAAGCAAATAAAGCAAATTAGCAAGATAAAATCACAAGTCGAAAGGTAATTGATCCTAGGGTAGTATCATCTAATTGAGTTCACACAATCCATTCACTTGACTCCTTTTCCCCAAATTTTAATTCAATCCTAGAAATAATCACTCAGCCGATCTAGAATTCCGATCAAGGCAACCTAGAAAGATAGTTAATTTAAACCCTTTTTCCCGCTAAGGCTCAAAGAATTTAAATCACTTAAAAGCGCCAACTTATTTATCTATGATTTATCTTTCTCCGCTAGGTCTCAAGATAAAATCATATTGTGCGTCAAGTATTTCCACAAATCAATTACTCCTTCCAGACAAAATTAATTAGCTAACATGCATCAATTAAGGGCCCTTTAATCTAGCATGAGATTTAACACATCTTGAACACAAGCCTAGGATGAAAGGTAAAAAGGTAATCAAAGGAACATCATGTGAACATCAATTAAAATTACTAACCCTAGAATCAATCAATGAATTAGCCAGACATAATTGAAATTAAACAAGAAATTGATGAAGAATGCATTATTAATATGAAAAGAGAGATTACAACCCTTACGGATGAACTCCGAGTCTTCAATCTCTGAAAACCAATAATAATTCTCCTCCAAAAAGTTCTTGCATCAAAGAAATAAATCTTGCTAAAAAGATGTAAAAAAAATGTAAAAGATGATAATAGATGAAAAGGGCTGGGGAAAGATGATAGAAGATGATAAAGATTGCCCAACTAGGGCTGGCTGGAGGTCTATATAACCTATGGGAGTTACATTCCCGATTAGCCCTAATCTAGGAACTAAAATCTATCCAAAAGAGTCAAAATCCGTCAAAACACGAGAGTCCGCCGGGCAGCCTATCGGACTGGCCTATCGGCCGATAGGCTGGACGATAGTTGGTTCGTCGATCTCTTCACTCGATAGGGCAGGAACTCCTTTCGGATGCACCTATCGGCCGATAGGCTTGGCCGATAGGGTGGTCTGTCTCTTGCAAAATTCCGTCTTTTCCGTCCGTGACTCGACTCTCGGTCCTTTGTCTCGTTTTGGGTCCTTTTGGCTCTAAAAACCTGCAAACACACTAAAACCAACCCAAACGCGTAATACGGTTCGACTAATCATAAATAAGCCAAATACGAGCATATTAATCACGAAACGAGATAAAAACCTAGTATAAAATCCTAGAAATAAGTGGTAAAATTACCACTTATCAAACCCCCCCAAACTTAAGCCTTGTTCGTCCCGAACAACAAAAAGAAAAGAAAAAGAATGTCGTGAATCATCGTGCAATTCATAGTGTTCAACCTAATCAATACTATCCTGTAATTCTCTCTAAATAATCCGAGTGTCGTAAAAGCGAACTGCACTCAGAATAATGATTCCGCAAAGTAGACAAGTTCAGTCCTAATCATTCGTTCATGAAGAAAATCCAGCTCAAAGATTAACAAAACGTGAGTCAAATCGACCGTCAATATGAAAGGTTAAAATAAACAAGCTAGTTCGTCCCGTTGCACAGTCTAGTGGCACAATTTTCACGAGTTTCATAATAAATAAACCTCGGTCAGTATTCCATTATATATATGTTCAAGAATTTGATTCGAGTTGACCACTAGGTTAGGATCTCGGGATGTTTCATCGGGCTAATCCTAGGGTGGAACTTCCATTCTCATGTATTAGGAAACGGTTTGACGTAAAAGACACTCATGGGGCACATGGATGCTTCTAGTTACTAAGTTCCCGTCTACAGCGGAGAAACAACTCGAATATATAATTTCCGCATGTCCGAATCAAGGTCGCCGTTTTATGCGAGAGTAAACATCGGGTCACGCGAATACCCCCGGTTACTAAGTTCCCTATCATTGGCACATGCGAAATATCTAAATCACTAGTCTAATCAGAGTTGTCGTTTTACGCGAGGGTAAACAACGGGTCACGCGAATGCCCCCGGTTACTAGACTTCCCTTCATAGAACAACATTATCTCAACTTTTGGGAAAAACTGACCGCCTCTAAACTCAATCTAAGTGCCAACACGACTGACGAAACAGTACGACTCACTATCCGGAAGATGTAACCAAACGTATTGATGGTGATTTTAAAACAAGTATGTATCGTCTCTTATCTGCCAAGACCTCTACAATCACGAAAAATTTTGGACCTAAATGAATACTATGCAAAACAGAAATAACTGACTACAACTCGACTAAACTCGACCGTTTCTTCAGAGAGAAAAACAGTGTCGTAACATCGGTATCACACAAATAGAAGCACGAAAAATTCACGAATAAAGAAAAACTAAAACAAGCAAGGCTATATAAAACAAACAACGAAAAGCAAATAAAAGCAAACACGAAATCTAAGGAAAAAAAAAAAATTTACTACGACCTAAAAAAAAATAGAAACTAGCAAACACACCAAACGAAAATGAACATAAAAATCTAAAAACTAAGCAACCAAAAGCTAAATCCACGCAACACCAAAATGATAAGCACAAATAAAAACAACGGGCACCAACATAAGCAAATAATGATACAAGGCAAACAAGGTACTCACACGTAAAGAAATTAACAAAGCCGCACTTCTCCCCCCCCAAACTTATTTCGCATCCCAAAGGAGGAATAAGTTTGAAAAGAGAAAGGAGTGGCTTTGTTAACGGAGTACCTGATCACTGTGGCGGAAATGGCGGGTTTGTCGGCGAGCTCAGATCATAGCGGGCATGTAATTTTTCTCAGCCTATCGGCCGGGCCTATCGGCCGATAGGCTCGCCCGATAGGATTGTCTGTCTCAAAATTTTTGTCAGCTCTTTCCGGTTCGCAAACTTGGTCCCGTTTTCGCCTGGATATGGTGATTAAAGACCTGCAAGTATCCAAAACTTGGCGTGCATGGATTAGAACTAAACAAAACTAACAAAGCTACTACGAAACTAGAAACTACAAAAATCACGCAAACAAAAAATCGAAAATAAACGAATAAAACGAACTAATATACATACGTTGGGTTACCTCCCAACAAGTGCTACGTTTAACGTCTTTAGCTAGACGATACCTCATTCATTCCGGGTCTTCAGCGACTACTCCCCCTTGAACGGGTTTGTTGATATCAAGATAGCATACGTCCCTCTCATTAGATCGAAACTCGTTGGCCTCCAACATTCGAACATACTCTGGCAAATCCTCGGAAATTTCATCAACATCGGAATGTGAGTAAATGGAGTGTGAAATGCAATGCTCCAACAAGTCGGTCGGGGGCGGCATAATAGACTCAATTTCATAACATTCCTCGGGCGCATCGTCGGGCTTCTTCATCGCGTCATAGATGGAAATTTTCAGATTTTGATCATTAACCCGGAAAGTAAGATCACCCTCCTGGACGTCGATAAGTGCTCTCCCCGTCGCTAGAAACGGTCTCCCAAAGATCAATGGTTGATTCTCATCCTCGGGCATATCAAGAACTACGAAATCGGCCGGGAAGACCAAGTGTTGGACTCTAACGAGCACATCCTCCACAATTCCCCTCGGATAAGTTATCGACCGGTCCGCCATGAGTAGAGAAATGGTAGTCGGCTTCATCTCCCCAATCTTCAACCTCTTAAAGATGGATAGAGGCATAAGATTGATGCTTGCCCCGAGATCTCACAACCCATTACGGAACGTTTGGTCGCCAATCATGCATGTCAAAGTAAAACGTCCCGGATCCTTCTGCTTGAGCGGAAGCTTGTTTTGAATGATAGCGCTACACTCCTCTGTCAAATTTATTGTTTCAAATTTCCCCAACTTCCTCTTGCTTGCCACAACGTCTTTCAAGAATTTCACGTACCCCGGCATGTCTCTCAAAGCGTCTAGAAGTGGAATGTTGATATTCACCTTTTGAAACATGTCGATAAATCATTGAAGCTTTTCATCATGTCTCGACTTGGCCAATCGCTGTGGAAATGGAGCTTTTACCTCAAAATCCTTCACATTCGAACTTCCAGGAGCCTTTCGACCGATAGGGGGGTCGATAGGCTTAACTGCCGGCATTCTGTCTGGGTATCGGTTGGGACTCTCGGCCGATAGGCTACCCGATAGGTTCTGCTGTGTTTCATCTGTCTTCTCGTTCTCGGCTCCCGTTTCTAGTACATCCTTGTTTCCAGATTTCTCAACTTCAGCCCCATGATTACTGTACCTTTTCCCACTCCGAAGCTCGATTGCGTTGCATTGTTGCGTCTTCGGGTTGGTCTCGGTGCTGCTCGGAAAATGGCCCGGCTTATGAAATCCGGCTTGGGCGTTCGCCATTTGACTCATTTGGGTCTCCATCATCGACATCTGCTTTGTCAAGGCTATCACTGAGTTTCCAATAGATGTCACACTATGCTCGAGAGCCCCGAACCTCTTGTTTGCTTTATAGATAAAATCTTTTTGACTCGCCTCCAACCGTTCCAACATCTCTTCCATCGGTGTCTTAGCAATCGGCTCTTGAATAACCCCGTTTTTCACGTTAAATCCCGGTGGTGGCTGAAGAGCATTGTTCGGGTTGGCATAGGAGAAATTAGGGTGGTTTCGATTGTTCGGATAATAGATCCCCATATTTCCCCCTTGCCGGAAGTTTCCTCCTTGCACGTAATTCACATCCTCTTTAACTGCAATAGGCTCGTTTAGCTCTTCAAAAACTGAATTCACTCCCAAAGTATTCTTTTTTAGCATCTCAAGATCTTTTTGTTGTCTTTCAAATTTCGCCTTCAAATAACCGTAGGCGTCCTCGTCACCGGATGGAACCTTTCTTCTCGTCATCTTCCTATCGGTCACCTCCTCGTAATCATTGTTGACCGCTAGCTCAATGAGATTCTTGGCCTCTTCATAATCATTAGCAAGAAATCCCCCTTTCGATGAATAGTCCAACTCTCTTCTAGCCTTCCTCGTCAAACCCCGATAAAACCGAATATAGATCTCCTCTTTGTCAATTCCATGCTGTGGGCATTTGCGCAGTAACTTCTTAAATCGGATCCATACCTCGTATAAGTATTCATCCTTATATTGCTCGAATTGCAAGATATCGTTGATTTGTTTTTGCACCTTCGAGGGAGGATAGAACTGTGCTAAGAACAACCGAGTCATCTCTCTCCAAGTACCAATTTCCTTCCGATCTAGGCTCTTGTACCAATCTAGCGCATCGTCTTCTAAGGAAAACCGGAATAGGCGGAGCTTAATGACATCCGGAGGCACTCCGTTTTGCTTGATGGTGGCACATATGTCCAAAAACGACTCAAGATGAGCGTTTGGATCCTCATTAACTCCTCCTCCGTATGTTTGAGACTTCACTGTAGCAATGAGGGACGGCTTAAGCTCGAAGTTGTTGGCATCAATCTTCCCCCAACCTCCTTCTTGATAATTGTCCAGCTTCGGTCGAAAGCGGGCATTCAAAGGGATCTTCTCGGGACGAGCGAGTTCTCGTGGTGGGTCAACAATGCCGGCCATGGTATTAATGAAAGGTATAGAAATAGTCTCAGTTCTCGCTTCTTGCTTCTTCCTCCTCAAAGACTTCTCGATTTCCGGATTCAAAGGAAATAAGTCCTTTCCTTGGGATCTTGTGATCTTGCACCGCCTACAAGGAAGAGAAAACAAGATGTGAGGAAACAAGATCGAAAATTAATAATAATAGTAAACAACCTAAAGTAACAATCTCTTCTTTTTCGAATTATTCCCTTAAGTTTTCTATCAATTCCCGGCAACGGCGCCAAAAATTGATCGCTAGAATTTGCGTAGTATGGTTTTCAAATCCGATCAATTTTAAAATTTGTAAAACCTTGAAGTATTTCCAAGGTGTCGAACCCAAGGGAATTGATGTGTCGAAAATAAAGGAAGTAACTCTACTCACAATTTGACTGCTATTTAGGAATCCGAAAATTTGATTTGTTTCTAATTATAAAATCAAAATATAAAAATTAAATAAAGGAGGAATTATCTAAATCAAGCAATTAAAGCAAATTAGCAAGATAAAATCACAAGTCGAGAGATAATTGATCCTAGGGTAGTATCATCTAATTGAGTTCACACAATCCATTCACTTGATTCCTTTTCCCCAAATTTTAATTCAATCCTAGAAATAATCACTCAGCCGATCTAGAATTCCGATCAAGGCAACCTAGAAATATAGTTAATTTAAACCCTTTTTCCCGCTAAGGCTCAAAGAATTTAAATCACTTAAAAAGCGCCAACTTATTTATCTATGATTTATCTTTCTCCGCTAGGTCTTAAGATAAAATCATATTGTGCATCAAGTATTTCCACTAATTAATTACTCCTTCCGGGCAAAATCAATTAGCTAACATGCATCGATTAAGGGCCCTTTAATCTAGCATGAGAATTAACACATCTTGATCACAAGCCTAGGATGAAAGGTAAAAAGGTAATCAAAGGAACATCATGTGAACATCAATTAAATTTACTAACCCTAGAATCAATCAAAGGAATTAGCCAGACATAATTGGAATTAGACAAGAAATAGATGAAGAATGCATATTATTAATATGAAAAGAGAGATTACAACCCTTACGGATGAACTCCGAGTCTTCAATCTCTGAAAACCAATAATAATTCTCCTCCAAAAAGTTCTTGCATCAAAGAAATAAATCTTGCTAAAAAGATGTAAAAAAAATGTAAAAGATGATAATAGATGAAAAGGGCTGATGAAAGATGATAGAAGATGTTAAAAATTGCCCAACTAGGGCTGGTTGGAGGTCTATATAACCTATGGGAGTTACATTCCCGATTAGCCCTAATCTAGGAAATAAAATCTATCCAAAAGAGTCAAAATCCGTCAAAACACGGGAGTCCGCTGGGCAGCCTATCGGACTGGCCTATCAGCCGATAGGCTGGCCGATAGTTGGTTCGTCGATCTCTTCACTCGATAGGGCAGGAACTCCTTTCGGATGCACCTATCGGCCGATAGGCTTGGCCGATAGGGTGGTCTGTCTCTTGCAAAATTCCGTCTTTTCCGTCCGTGACTCGACTCTCGGTCCTTTGTCTCGTTTTGGGTCCTTTTGGCTCTAAAAACCTGCAAACACACTAAAACCAACCCAAACGTGTAACACGGCTCGACTAATCATAAATAAGCCAAATACGAGCACATTAATCACGAAACGAGATAAAAACCTAGTATAAAATCCTAGAAATAAGTGGTAAAATTACCACTTATCACTCATCGACTCACAGAGACAACAGAATAACATCTCGTCATAAAGATGCCAAAAAAAATAATCCACCCGATTCAACCGGTCAAACATAACACCCTAATCCGACACAAACATAATAAACTACAATACAATCCAGACGAGTAAAAATTCTTAAGTACTCGAGTACTTCTATTAGTTTAAAGACCACAAAAGGTAAAAAGATAAAAGGCAATAAGACACCACTCGTGCACAATCATCACGCACGGCCATCATCCGCATACTGGTCCAGCGCCCGCTTGTCTCGATGAACCTGACCTGAAATTCATAAAACGAATTTCCCCAAAACGGGTCCCCAGAGGGGTTAGCAATTACGCTAGTACAAGTAACCAAATGAACAACTTACATCTTACACATATAGTAAATGCATGCAATCAAGAAAACATGGTTCCAAAACACTCATTTCCGGAAATGCCAATATCAAATCACATTTGTAAAATACACCATAATTAACCGTCGATCCACGTCTCTGTGGACCCCTACCGAGACCCTGTCGGATCTAACCCGTAGTGGTTAAAAGCAAGCTCGTCGACCCATGTCTCTGTGGACCCCTACCGAGACCCCATCGGATCTAACCCATAGTGAGCATACACACACACACACCATTCTCATACAATACTACTATGTCAAGCTTGTAAGTTCGTAAGGGTACTTGCCTCGATTAATAGACGGTGACACGAACGGAAAGGAAGAATCGAGCACGACCGCAAGGGACCGACGAATGAACCTAACGATTCGAATAACACAATCACAACCACTCCTAAACGATTACGGAAATGGAATACACCCCAAAACCCGCCTACGATTCATGTATATTTGTATATAAATAACAACGAGGGCGGACCACAACCAAACCCTCCCGATTTCGAAAAACTATTAAAATATACCATGAATTCGTAGGAAAACTAATGATATCAACAAGATTAATCATATTCCTCATGAATCCACCAACAAAACGGAACGAATCGGGAGAAAATCCCAAAACCCCCAAATTACCCAAAAGTAGGGTTCTAAGAGATTTACCTTGGATTAGGATGAAAGATCCGTGTTAATGTTGCTATAATACACAAAGAACTCAAGGAAGATGTTGGTTGAGATGGTTGGAGGGAGAAATCGCCAAGAAAATCGCCCGGAATCGCCTTAGCCGCGGAGAGGAGGAAGAAATGAGAAAATACCTTTATCTCGGTCAACTCCCTGGTTTATATAGCCAGGGAGTGTTAGCGCGCGCTAATTTCTCAAGGTTAGCGTGCGCTAACGGGGTAAAATTCCAATCCATACAGTTAGCATCCCAGTCCAGTAGCCAGATTTCTGGCCGTTAGCGTGCGCTACTCGAAACGTAATGTGCGCTAATAACCTCTCGGTAGCGCGCGCTATCGACCAATAGTGTGCGCTACCTGGACATCAGCCGAGTCCAGAAGCTAACTGCCCAAAACTCACCTGACCCGTTAGCGTGCGCTATCGTACAAACGTAGCGTGCGCTACCTGGTGCCTGACCGAGTTCAGTAGTAAACTGTCCAGTACTGGACAGTCACGCTAGCGCTCGCTACCGAACAACTTAATGTGCACTAGTCTCCCGACATTAGCGTGCGCTAGACAAAGTAGCGTGCGCTAATCCGATAGTCCAGAGGGCTGGGAACAGAACTACCACTCCCAGGGCTAACTCGCTAGCGCGCGCTACGAAGTAAACGTAGCGTGCGCTACTAAGGGACCCCTAGCGTGCGCGATGCAGAAAATTTAGCGTGCACTAGATACGGAATATAAACGGTCCACAACACCGGAACATGAACGAAACATCAAATGGAACATCTCAAAACGCATCAAAACATAAAATGGATCCATGGCAACCAAACAATTCAGCCTGCATAACAATAACGAGAATCAGATCAATAGATGACGGGAAAGATACACTGAAAGGTATACGAGGGTCACTACGATCGAGATATACACCGAAAATGAAAATACAAGAGAAAGAAAAATGCAGATATTACATTCTACCCCTCTAAAAATAAGTTTCGTCCCGAAACTTAAGAAATAAACAACTCAGGGTAGCTAGCGCGCATGCTATCCTAGGTTTCCCAAGTTGCCTCCTCGACACCGTGTTTCGACCACTGCACCTTGACCAAAGGGATGGTCTTATGCCTCAGTCGTTTCTCACGATGCTCCAAAATCTTCAAAGGACGCTCTTCAAAAGTAATATCCTCGGCGACATCAATCTCACCATAATCGATGACGTGACTAGGATCCGGGACATATTTCCTCAGCTGGGAAACATGAAAAACACTATGAATATGACTCAAGGCCGGAGGTAACGCCAAACGGTATGCCAACCCACCGACTCGCTCGAGAATCTCAAAGGGTCCAATTAATCTCGGACTCAACTTCCCTTTCTTCCCGAAATGAAAAACTCCCTTCGTCGGCGACACCTTTAGCAAAACGTGGTCTCCCACCTCGAATTTCAAAGGTCGACGATGGACGTCGGCATACGACTTCTGTCGACTCTGGGCATTCAACATCCGTTCCCGAATTAATTCTATCTTCTGCCTCGTCTCTAAAACGACATCCGGCTCGGTCCCGACCAAATCAGATGCCTCATTCCAACAAATCGGTGATCGACATCGCCGCCCGTAAAGTGCCTCATACGGTGCCATACGAATCGACGCGTGCCAACTATTGTTGTACGTGAATTCGATCAATGGCAAATGCTCCTCCCAGTCACTACTCCAATCGAGAGCACAAGCACGCAACAAATCCTCGAACGTCTGGATAGTGCGTTCCGACTGTTCATCTGACTGGGGATGAAAAGAGGTACTCAAACGCAAATGGGTACCCAACGCCTTATGCACCGCCTGCCAGAAGTGCGATACAAAATGGTCATCACGATCCGAAATAATAGACTTTGGAGTACCGTGAAGTCTCACAATCTGCGCGACAAACACACGAGCTAACTTCTCCGGGCCCCAAGTGTCCTTGATGCCCAGAAAATGTGCCGACTTGGTGAGACGATCAACAATCACCCATACCATATTCATGCCCGACCTCGATCTCGGCAAACTCGTAATGAAATCCATCGATATATCTTCTCATTTCCATTCCGTAATGGGAAGTGACTACAAAACCCCAACCGGTCGCTGATGCTCGATTTTGACCTGCTGGCAAGTCAAACATCTCGCTACAAACTGCGCGACCTCCTCCTTCATATCATTCCACCAGAAATTCCTTCTCAGGTCCTTGTACATCTTACTCGAACTAGGATGAACGGAATAAGGTGTAGCATGGGCCTCACGCAAAATACTCTGTCGCAACTCTGAGTCGTTCGGAACATAAAGCCGACTCTGGAATCTCAAAGCACCATCCTCGTGAATCACAAACCCAGGAGACTTTCCTTTAAGAACGTTCTCTCGGATTTGAGTAATCATCGGATCCTCTAACTGCTTCAGCTTAATTTCATCGATCAAAGACGACGAAATCTCTAAAGCACAAAGTTGCCCGACAGTTCCAGGCAACAAAACCTCAACATCTAACTCGATCAAAGCCTGCCGAAGCTCAGACTGAGACGTAAGGATCTCAAGCGTTTGCAACGCAACCGGTTTCCGACTCACGGCGTCGGCCACGACGTTCGCCTTGCCCGGATGATAAAGGATTTCAAGGTCATAATCTTTAATCAGCTCTAACCACCTCCTCTGCCTCATATTCAACTCCCGCTGAATAAATATGTATTTCAGACTTTTATGATCGGTAAAAATCTAACATGCAGAGCCGAAAAGATAGTGACGCCAAATCTTGAGTGCAAAAACGACTGCCGTTAACTCCAAATCATGAGTAGGGTAGTTCAGCTCATACGGCCTCAACTGTCTCGACGCATAGGCAATGGTCTTGCCGTGCTGCATCAATATGCACCCAAGACCCTGACCCAAAGCATCGCTATAAACGGCAAAACCCTCGTTGCCACATGGCAACGCCAAAACCGGGGCTGAAGTCAAACGCTTCTTCAGTTCCTCAAAACTCGACTGCCTCTCGTCATTCCAGACGAACTTCTTGGATTTCTGGAGCAACTGCATAAGTGGCCGAGCTAGTTTCGAGAAACCCTCGACGAACCTACGATAGTAGCCAGCCAAACCCAAGAAACTACGGAGCTCCTTCACATTCTTGGGCGGTGCCCAATCCAACACTGCTTCGATCTTCTGCGGATCTACACGAACCCCCTCGGCTGAAATCACGTGACCTAGAAACATCACTTCCTTCAGCCAGAACTCACATTTCGAGAACTTCGCATAGAGTTGCTCGGTCCTCAAAATGTCTAACACTACCCGCAAATGATGGGCATGCTCTTCCTCGTTCCTCGAATAAATAAGAATATCGTCAATGAAGACGACGACACACTTATCCAAATACTCGATAAAGACTTTGTTCATCAACTGCATGAACACCGCTGGCGCATTAGTTAACCCAAACAGCATAACTACAAACTCATAATGTCCGTATCTCGTCCGAAAAGCTGTTTTCGACACATCGGACTCTCTCACCCGGAGCTGATAGTACCCCGATTTCAAATAAATCTTTGAGAATACCGCAGATACCTGCAACTGGTCGAACAAGTCATCAATTCTCGGCAAAGGATACTTGTTGTTGATAGTCACCTTGTTTAGTTCGCGATAGTCGATACACAAACGTAGTGAACCATCCTTCTTCCGCACAAACAGGACCGGTGCGCCCCAAGGCGAGGCGCTCGATCGAACATACCCCGACTCAAGAAGCTCACTCAACTGCTTCTTCAACTCGGACATCTCTGAAGGTGCCATGCGATAGGGCGCCTTCGAAATAGGAGCCGCGCCCGGCTCTAACTCTATAGCAAACTCGACCTCACGATCCAGTGGCAATCCCGGTAACTCGTCAGGAAATACATCAGGAAACTCACTAACGATTGGAATCGACGAAAGCTCGACTCCACCACTCTCCGCCTTCAAGGCGTAGCACCAATAGCCAGTACACCCCTTTCGCAGGAGCCTCATCGCCTTCAAGGCATTAATAACGAATTTCTGGTTCCCCCTCTTTCGCCCGACGAAAGAGTGCTCGGTGCCGTCTTCGGCTAACATGGTGATGATCCTCATGCGGTAGTTCATGATTGCACCATGCCGCTCGAGCCAGTCATCCCCGAGAATTAAGTCCTCACCCTCAATACCCACAACAATAAGATTAGAGGGCCAAGCCCTCTCACAAATAAATACAGAACAGTCTCGAACCTCCTTATCACCAACGATCCTATCACCGCTAGGAAGCTTAACGATGAAGGGCTCACAAGGCGTCAAATAGTCGAGACTCAAAGGGCGCATACAATACAGAGATATGAACGAATGCGTAGCACCAGAATCGAAAAGCACACTGACAGGATGAGAAAGAATATGAACGGTACCTGTCGCCATGGTAGCCGCTGGGTCATTGGCTCTCCGCATCTCATAGACACGCGGGTGGGCTGAGCCGACACTGGAATCTCCCCCCTTAGAAGGCTGACCCCGACCTCTCCCCCGACTAGCACTCGACGGGGATTGAGAAGCAAACGATCCTTGATTCACGCTTGGTTCCCTAGGCGCTGGAATGGAAGCCCAGGCACCAAGGATTCTCTCCCTCTCAGCACATAAAGCAGCCTTGTGGCCCGGCTGGCCACACTGATTACACATCAGTAAAGGGCTCAAACACGTACGACTGACGTGGCCTGTACGGCCACAATTGAAACACTTCACATCATGGAAAGGAGCACTGGTAGTTCCACGAGGACCCCGAGCGGAATGAGCTGGACCACCGCCGGCGGGGAAGTTAGCAGATTGGGATTTCTGCTGACCCCCACCCTTGTGGCCCGAAAAATTCCCGGCGGACTTCTGTTTCTTGCTCTCGCGGGCCGCCTCACTCGCCGTCATAGACATATCGTATGCAAGGGCCATACTCTGATAATCCTTCAAGGTAGTACAGACGAGCCCCGACATATAGTCCCGAATCGACAACTTCATCCGTCTGGAAAAATGGAAAATTTTGTCGCTCTCCTCGACAAATTGGGTCTTCACATAACTCAACTCCTTGTTAAAATCAGCAATAGCTTGAGATACGGGGATATCCCGTGGATGAGCATCATAGAAAGCATGTACTCGAGCCTGTCTGACCGGCCACGGGCAATATTCGGTCTCCATCAATTCCTGAAATTCGGCCCACGAAGCAACATGGTCTTTGGGCCCAACGGCCTCCCACCAATCCGTAGCGTCCCCACTGAGAAAGTATTGGGCAATAGGGACCTTACGGTCCTCGGGACAGTTGGTAGCAGTGAAGACTTTAGACATCTCCTTGATGCACCCTTCCCAACCGATCGGGTCCGAAGCTCCCGAAAACTGAGGAGGAAGCATCTTGATGACATCCTGAAGCCAGCGATACGCTCTGCCCCGATTACCGTGGGCCGGATCCGGGTTCTGAACTGCCTGAGCTATCGCCGCCATTTGATTCACCATTTGCTGTATAATGGCCGCAATACCAAGGTCGGCGCGCTCCTGAGAAGAAGCATGACTGTGACGGTCGCCGGTACTGCCGGCTCCCAAAGACTGCGATGTGGCCGCCCCACCGGCTGCCCCACGTCCCCGGCCGCATCCGCGACCACGACCACGACCTCTTCCAGCATCCATATTGGAGTTAAATAAGTAGCAAAAGCCATACGATGGTAAGTACAAGAAAAGAACAATCACAAGTCGAGAATCAAAGATACGATACAAGGAAATGAG
Source organism: Orobanche coerulescens (assembly GCA_033398695.1). Classification (NCBI taxonomy): domain Eukaryota; kingdom Viridiplantae; phylum Streptophyta; class Magnoliopsida; order Lamiales; family Orobanchaceae; genus Orobanche; species Orobanche coerulescens. Next base: position 90,349,629 of record CM065805.1, on the reverse strand, counting down.
GAACAAAGGAAGGAAAACTTACGGACACTGGTAGTACCGAAATCATGGCAGCGTGACGATGACGTCCGAAACAAAACACAACAAGACCCAATAAACCGACAAGCCTAGGTATCCATAAACCTAGTGCTCCGATACCATTTTCTGTAACACCCCCAAGATATTCGAGGTATATTACAGCGCCGTGAATCCCTATATGGGACCCACCAGGCTGAACAAACATCATACTCATCGACTCACAGAGACAACAAAATAACACCTCGTCATAAATACGCCAAACAAAATATTCCACCCAGTTCAACCGGTCAAACATAACACCCTAATCCGACACAAACATAATAAACAACAATACAATCCAGACGAGTAAAAATTCTTAAGTACTCGAGTACTTCTATTAGTTTAAAGACCACAAAAGGTAAAAAGATAAAAGGCAATAAGACACCACTCGTGCACAATCATCACGCACGGCCATCATCTGCATACTGGTCCAGCGCCCGCTCGTCTCGATGAACCTGACCTGAAATTCATAAAACGAATTTCCCCAAAACGGGTCCCCAGAGGGGTTAGCAATTACGCTAGTACAAGTAACCAAATGAACAACTTACATCTTACACATATAGTAAATGCATGCAATCAAGAAAACATGGTTCCAAAACACTCATTTCCGGAAATGCCAATGTCAAATCACATTTGTAAAATACACCACAATTAACCATCGATCTACGTCTCTGTGGACCCCTACCGAGACCCCGTCGGATCTAACCCGTAGTGGTTAAAATCAAGCTCTTTGATCCACATCTCTGTGGACCCCTACCGAGACCCCGTCGGATCTAACCCGTAGTGAGCATACACACACATACCATTCTCATACAATACTACTATGTCAAGCTTGTAAGTTCATAAGGGTACTTGCCTCGATTAATAGATGGTGACACGAACGGAACGGAAGAATCGAGCACGACCACGAGGGGCCGACGAATGAACCTAACGATTCGAATAACACAATCACAACCACTCCTAAACGATTACGGAAATGGAATACACCCGAAAACCCGCCTACGATTCATGTATATTTGTATAAAAATAAAAACGAGGGCGGACCACAACCAAACCCTCCCGACAAAACTATGAAAATATACCATGAATCCGTAGGAAAACTAATGATATCAATAAGATTAATCATATTCCTCATGAATCCACCAACAAAACGGAACGAATCGGGAGGAAATCCCAAAACCCCCAAATTACCCAAAAGTAGGGTTCTAAGAGATTTACCTTGGATTATGATGAAAGATCCGTGTTGATGTTGCTATAATACACCAAGAACTCAAGGAAGATGTTGGATGAGATGGTTGGAGGGAGAAATCGCCAAGAAAATCGCCCGTAATCGCCTTAGCTGCGGAGAGGAGGAAGAAATGAGAAAATACCTTTATCTCGGTCAACTCCCTGGTTTATATAGCCAGGGAGTGTTAGCGCGCGCTAATTCCTCAAGGTTAGCATGCGCTAACGGGGTAAAATTCCAATCCATACAGTTAGCATCCCAGTCCAGTAGCCATATTTCTGGCCATTAGCGTGCGCTACTCGAAACGTAGCGTGCGCTAATAACCTCTCGGTAGCGCGCGCTATCGACCAATAGCGTGCGCTACCTGGACATCAGCCGAGTCCAGAAGCTAACTGCCCAAAACTCACCTGACCCGTTAGCGTGCGCTATCGTACAAACGTAGCGTGCGCTACCTGGCTCCTGATCGAGTTCAGTAGTAAACTGTCCAGTACTGGACAGTCACGCTAGCGCACGCTACCGAACACCTTAACGTGCGCTAGTCTCCTGACATTAGCGTGCGCTAGACAAAGTAGCGTGCGCTAATCCGATAGTCCATAGGGCTGGGAACAGAACTACCACTCCCAGGGCTAACTCGCTAGCGCGCGCTACGAAGTAAACGTAGCGTGTGCTACTAAGGGACCCCTAGCGTGCGCTATGCAGAAAATTTAGCGTGCGCTAGATACGGAATATAAACGGTCCACAACACCGGAAGATGAACGAAACATCAAATGGAACATCTCAAAACGCATCAAAACATAAAATGGATCCATGGCAACCCCGAAACAGTAGTTCCGTACAACAATAACGAGAATCAGATCAATAGATGACGGGAAAGATACACTGAAGGGTGCACGAGGGTCACTACGATCGAGAAATACACCGAAAATGAAAATACAAGAGAAAGAAAAATGCGGATATTACATTCTACCCCTCTAAAAATAAGTTTCGTCCCGAAACATAAGAAATAAACAACTCAGGGTAGCTAGCGCGCATGCTATCCTCGGTTTCCCAAGTTGCCTCCTCGACACCGTGTTTCGACCAATGCACCTTGACCAAAGGGATGTTCTCATGCCTCAGTCGTTTCTCACGATGCTCCAAAATCTTCAAAGGACGCTCTTCAAAAGTAATATCCTCGGTGACATCAATCTCACCATAATCGATGACGTGACTAGAATCCGGGACATATTTCCTCAGCTGGGAAATATGAAAAACACTATGAACATGACTCTAGGCCGGAGGTAACGCCAAACGGTATGCCAACCCACCGACTCGCTCGAGAATCTCAAGGGGTCCAATAAATCTCGGACTCAACTTCCCTTTCTTCCCGAAATGAAAAACTCCCTTCGTCGGCGACACCTTTAGCAAAACGTGGTCTCCTACCTCGAATTCCAAAGGTCGACGACGGACGTCGACATACGACTTCTGTCGACTCTGGGCAGTCAACATCCGTTCCCGAATTAATTCTATCTTCCGCCTCATCTCTAAAACGACATCCGGCTCGGTCCCGACCAAATCGGACGCCTCATTCCAACAAATCGGTGATCGACATCGCCGCCCATAAAGTGCCTCATACGGTGCCATCCGAATCGACGCGTGCCAACTATTGTTGTATGTGAATTCGATCAATGGCAAATGCTCTTCCCAGTCACTACTCCAATCGAGAGCACAAGCACGCAACAAATCCTTGAACGTCTGGATAGTGCGTTCCGACTGTCCATCTGACTGGGGATGAAAAGAGGTACTCAAACGCAAACGGGTACCCAACGCCTTATGCACTGTCTGCCAGAAGTGCGATACAAAATGGCCATCACGATCCGAAACAATGGACTTCGGAGTACAGTGAAGTCTCACAATCTGCGCGATAAACACACGAGCTAACTTCTCCGGGCCCCAAGTGTCCTTGATGCCCAGAAAATGTGCCGACTTGGTCAGACGATCAACAATCACCCATACCATATTCATGCCCGACCTCGATCTCGGCAAACTCGTAATGAAATCCATCGATATATCTTCCTATTTCCATTCCAGAACGGGAAGTGACTGCAAAAACCCAGCCGGTCGCTGATGCTCGATTTTGACCTCCTGGCAAGTCAAACATCTCGCTACAAACTGCGCGACCTCCTTCTTCATATCATTCCACCAGAAATTCCTTCTCAGGTCCTTGTACATCTTACTCGAACCAGGATGAACGGAATAAGGTGTAGCATGGGCCTCATGCAAAATACTCTGTCGCAACTCTGAGTCGTTCGGCACACAAAGCCGACTCTGGAATCTCAAAGCACCATCCTCGTGAATCACAAACCCAAGAGACTTTCCTTTAAGAACGTTCTCTCGGATTTGAGTAATCATCGGATCCTCTAACCCTTTCAGCTTAATTTCATCGATCAAAGACGACGAAATCTCTAAAGCACAAAGTTGCCCGACAGTTCCAGGCAACAAAAACTCAACATATAACTCGATTAAAGCCCGCCGAAGCTCAGACTGAGACGTAAGGATCTCAAGCGTTTGCAACGCAACCGGTTTCCGACTCATGGCGTCGGCCACGACATTCGCCTTGCCCGGATGATAAAGGATTTCGAGGTCATAATCCTTAATCAGCTCTAACCACCTCCTCTGCCTCATATTCAACTCCCGCTGAGTAAATATGTATTTCAGACTTTTATGATCGGTAAAAATCTGACATGCAGAGCCGAAAAGATAGTGACGCCAAATCTTGAGCGCAAAAACGACTGCCGCTAACTCCAAATCACGAGTAGGGTAGTTCAGCTCATACGGCCTCAACTGTCTCGACGCATAGGCAATGGTCTTGCCGTGCTGCATCAATACGCACCCAAGACCCTGACCCGAAGCATCGCTATAAACGGCAAAACCCTCGTTGCCACATGGCAACGCCAAAACCGGGGCTGAAGTCAAATGCTTCTTCAGTTCCTCAAAACTCGACTGACTCTCGCCATTCCGCATTTAACTTCTGATTGGAGCAACTGCGTAAGTGGCCGAGCTAGTCTCGAGAAACCCTCGACGAACCTACGATAGTAGCCAGCCAAACCCAAGAAACTACGGAGCTCCTTCACATTCTTGGGCGGTGCCCAATCCAACACTGCCTCGATCTTCTGCGGATCTACACGAACCCCCTCGGCTGAAATCACGTGACCTAGAAACATCACTTCCTTCATCCAGAACTCACATTTCGAGAACTTCACATAGAGTTGCTCGGTCCTCAAAATGCCTAACACTACCCGCAAATGATGGGCATGCTCTTCCTCGTTCCTCGAATAAATAGGAATATCGTCAATGAAGACGACAACACACTTCTCGAAATACTCGATAAAGACTTTGTTCATCAACTACATGAACACCGCCGGCGCATTAGTTAACCCAAACGGCATAACTACAAACTCATAATGTCCGTATCTCGTCCGAAAAGCTGTTTTCGGCACATCGGACTCTCTCACCCGGAGCTGATAGTACCCCAATTTCAAATCAATATTCGAGAATACCGCAGCTCCCTGCAACTGGTTGAACAAGTCATCAATTCTCGGCAAAGGATATTTGTTCTTGATGGTCACCTTGTTTAGTTCGCGATAGTCGATACACAAACGTAGTGAACCATCCTTCTTCCGCACAAACAGGACCGGTGCGCCCCAAGGCGAGGCGCTCGGTCGAACATACCTCGACTCAAGAAGCTCACTCAACTGCTTCTTCAACTCGGACATCTCTGAAGGTGCCATGCGATAGGACGCCTTCGAAATAGGAGCCGCGCCCGGCTCTAACTCTATAGCAAACTCGACCTCACGATCCGGTGGCAATCCCGGTAACTCGTCAGGAAATACATCAGGAAACTCACTAACGATTGGAATCGACGAAAGCTCGACTCCACCACTCTCCGCCTTCAAGGCATAGCACCAATATCCAGTACACCCCTTTCGCAGGAGTCTTATCGCCTTCAAGGCGTTAATAACGAATTTCTGGTTCCCCCTCTTTCGCCCGGCGAAAGAGTGTTCGGTGCCGTCTTCGGCTAACATGGTGATGATCCTCGTGCGGTAGTTCATGATTGCACCATGCCGTTCGAGCCAATCATCCCTGAGAATTAAGTCCTCACCCTCAATACCCACAACAATAAGATTACAGGGCCAAGCCCTCTCACAAATAAATACAGAACAGTCTCGAACCTCCTGATCACCAACGATCCTATCACTGCTAGGAAGCTTAACGATGAAGGGCTCACAAGGCGTCAAATAGTCGAGACTCAAACGGCGCACACAATCCAAAGATATGAACGAATGCGTAGCACCAGAATCGAAAAGCACACTGACAGGATGAGAAAGAATATGAACGGTACCTGTCGCCACGGTAGCCGCTGGGTCATCGGCTCTCCACATCTCATAGACACGCAGGTGGGCTGAGCCGACACTGGAAGCTCCCCCCTTAGAAGGCTGACCCCGACCTCTCCCCCGACTAGAACTCGGCGGGGATTGAGAAGAAAACGATCCTTGATTCACGCTTGGTTCCCTAGGCGCTGGAATGGAAGCCCGGGCACCAAGGATTCTCTCCCTCTCGGCCTGACGGCCTTGTGGCCGGTGGCCCTGCGATTACACGTCAGTAAAGGGCTCAAACACGTACGACTGACGTGTCCTGTACGGCCACAATTGAAACACTTCACATCACGGAAAGGAGAACTGGTAGATTCACGAGGACCCCCAGCGGAACGAGCTGGACCACCGCTGGCGGGGAAGTTAGCAGATTGGGACTTCTGCTGACCCCCACCCTTGTGGCCCGAAAAATTCCCGGCGGACTTCTGTTTCTTGCTCTCGCGGGCCGCCTCACTCGCCGTCACAGACATATCGTAAGTAAGGGCCCTACTCTGATAATCCTTCAAGGTAGTACAGACGAGAACTGACATATAGTCTCGAATCGACAACTTCATCCGTCTGGAAAAATGAAAAATTTTGTCGCTCTCCTCGATAACTTGGGTCTTCACATAACTCAACTCCTTGTTAAAATCAGCAATAGCTTGAGATACGGGGATATCCCGTGGTTGAGCATCATAGAAAGCATGTACTCGAGCCTGTCTGACCGGCCACGGGCAATATTCAGTCTCCATCAATTCCTGAAATTCGGCCCACGAAGCAACATGGTCTTTGGGCCCAACGGCCTCCCACCAATCCGTAGCGTCCCTAGTGAGAATGTATTGGGCAATAGGGACCTTACGGTCCTCGGGACAGTTGGTAGCAGTGAAGACTTTAGACATCTCCTTGATCCACCCTTCCCAGCCGATCGGGTCCAAAGCTCCCGAAAACTGAGGAGGAAGCATCTTGATAACATCCTGAAGCCAGCGATGCGCTCCGCCCCGATTAGCGTGGGCCGGATCCGGGTTCTGAACCATCTGAGCTATCACCGCCATTTGATTCACCATTTGCTGCATAACGGCCGCAATACCAAGGTCGGCGCGCTCCTGAGAAGAAGCATGACTGTGACGGTCGCCGGTACTGCCGGCTCCCGAAGACTGCGATGTGGCCGCCCCACCGGCTGCTCCACGTCCCCGGCCGCATCCGCGACCACGACCACGACCTCTTCCAGCATCCATACTGGAGTTAAATAAGTAGCAAAATCCATACGATGGTAAGTACAAGAAAAGAACAATCACAAGTCGAGAATCAAAGATACAATACAAGGAAATGAGGAACAGAGGAAGGAAAACTTACGGACACTAGTAATACCGGAATCATGGCAGCGTGACGATGACGTGCGAAACAAAACACAACAAGACCCAATAAACCAACAAGCCTAGGTATCCATAAACCTAGTGCTCCGATACCATTTTCTGTAACACCCCCAAGATATTCGAGGTATATTACAGCGCCGTGAATCCCTATATGGGACCCACCAGGCTGAACAAACATCATACTCATCGACTCACAGAGACAACAGAATAACACCTCGTCATAAAGATGCCAAACAAAATATTCCACCCGGTTCAACCGGTCAAACATAACACCCTAATCCGACACAAACATAATAAACAACAATACAATCCAGACGAGTAAAAATTCTTAAGTACTCGAGTACTTCTATTAGTTTAAAGACCACAAAAGGTAAAAAGATAAAAGGCAATAAGACACCACTCGTGCACAATCATCACGCACGGCCATCATCCATATCTTGGTCAGTACCAGCTCGTCTCGATGAACCTGACCTGAAATTCATAAAACGAATTTCCCCAAAACGGGTCCCCAGAGGGGTTAGCAATTACGCTAGTACAAGTAACCAAATGAACAACTTACATCTTACACATATAGTAAATGCATGCAATCAAGAAAACATGGTTCCAAAACACTCATTTCCGGAAATGCCAATATCAAATCACATTTGTAAAATACATCACAATTAACCGTCGATCCACGTCTCTGTGGACCCCTACCGAGACCCCGTCAGATCTAACCCGTAGTGGTTAAAAGCAAGCTCGTCGATCCACGTCTCTGTGGACCCCTACCAAGACCCCGTCGGATCTAACCCATAGTGAGCATACACACACACACACCATTCTCATACAATACTACTATGTCAAGCTTGTAAGTTCATAAGGGTACTTGCCTCGATTAATAGACGGTGACACGAACGGAACGGAAGAATCGAGTACGACCGCGAGGGACCGACGAATGAACCTAACGATTCGAATAACACTATCACAACCACTCCTAAACGATTACGGAAATGGAATACACCCGAAAACCCGCCTACGATTCATGTATATTTGTATAAAAATAACAACGAGGGCGGACCACAACCAAACCCTCCCGATTTCGCAAAACTATGAAAATATACCATGAATCCATAGGAAAACTAATGATATCAACAAGATTAATCATATTCCTCATGAATCCACCAACAAAACGGAACGAATTGGGAGGAAATCCCAAAACCCCCAAATTACCCAAAAGTAGGGTTCTAAGAGATTTACCTTGGATTAGGATGAAAGATCCGTGTTGATGTTGCTATAATACACCAAGAACTCAAGGAAGATGTTGGATGAGATGGTTGGAGGGAGAAATCGCCAAGAAAATCGCCCGGAATCGCCTTAGCCGCGGAGAGGAGGAAGAAATGAGAAAATACCTTTATCTCGGTCAACTCCCTGGTTTATATAGCCAGGGAGTGTTAGCGCGCGCTAATTCCTCAAGGTTAGCGTGCGCTAACAGGGTAAAATTCCAATCCATACTGATTAGCGTCCATCCGGTAGCGGTTATGGCCATTAGCGTGCGCTACTCGAAACGTAGCGTGCGCTAATAACCTCTCGGTAGCACGCGCTATCGACCAATAGCGTGCGCTACCTGGACATCAGCCGAGTCCAGAAGCTAACTGCCCAAAACTCACCTGACCCGTTAGCGTGCGCTATCGTACAAACATAGCGTGCGCTACAGCGCTGGACCGAAGTTCGATAGTAAAGCATCGATCTTGGGCATCACGCTAGCGCGCGCTACCGAACAACTTAACGTGCGCTAGTCTCCTGACATTAGCGTGCGCTAGACAAAGTAGCGTGCGGTAATCCGATAGTCCAGAGGGCTGGGAACAGAACTACCACTCCCAGGGCTAACTCGCTAATGCGCGCTACGAAGTAAACGTAGCGTGCGCTACTAAGGGACCCCTAGCGCGCTATGCAGAAAATTTAGCGTGCACTAGATACGGAATATAAACGGTCCACAACACCGGAACATGAACGAAACATCAAATGGAACATCTGAAAACGCATCAAAACATAAATTGGATCCATGGCAACCCCGAAACAGCAGTTCGGTACAACAATAACGAGAATCAGATCAATAGATGACGGGAAAGATACACTGAAGGGTACACGAGGGTCACTACGATCGAGAAATACACCGAAAATGAAAATACAAGAGAAAGAAAAATGCGGATATTACACACGCCATCTTCGGCTTTCCTTCAATCCATGGCGACCGCTGAGGCCGAGACTCCGCGTGGCAGGCCGTTCTTCGGCCATGACCCAAAGAAGGTCGAAAGGTAAGCCTGGTCGCTTTGCTGAGTTATGTCACTTGTGTAGGAAACATACTAACTCTTTTTCTCTTTGTGCAGGATCCGCCACTCCGACCCGAATTTCTCGCCGATGGTGTTGGACTTCCTGACGAGCAAAGCTCCTCGCGAGGTCAGCGATATCCCTTCTTACGTTGCTCGGGCCACCGCCTCCCTACCGAAGGCCTGGACGACCGATATGGATGCGATCACGCACCGGCGATCCGCTGACGCGATGTAGGCTACTTTTGCGCTGGACCTTCAGACAGCGACGATGGCTGCTTAGGCCCTGCGGGACTATGAGGGGCGGCCGTCCAGCGCTCGTCTCCATGCGGACCTCGAAGCCGCACGGAAACAAAATATTGAGTTTGCCGACCGGCTCGCGGCCATGGAGAAGAGCTCCATGGAGACGGCTAAGCAGGTGAGGCAGGATGTTGACCGGGCGCGGGCGGTGACTGACCGGATGCGGGACCAGATGACGGAAGCCCGCAGGTCGCATGCGGCCGCGCAGAAGGAGGTCGACCAGCTGAAAGTGACCGTCGCCCGACTGACCAGCGAGCTGACGTCCTCGAAGGAAAAGGTGGCCGCAAAAATTGCCGAGCTCGAGGGTGTGAGCCAAACGGTTGCGGAGCTGAAGGAGAAGCTGAAGGCGACCGAGGCCGATCCCTTCCTCAACATGGAGTTCGTCAGCGAATTTGCCTATTACATGGCTTATGGTGACGCCATCCGCGCTGTTAAGAAGGGAGGGCTCGAGGTCGGCCCTTTGGCTGAAAATTTCAGAGCCTATGCGCTTGAGCACCCTCTGCAGCCAGACTTCACCGTACCGATCCTCGACCTTTCCGCGGATCGTGGGATCGATTTGAGCTGGTACCCATTGCCGGACAACCTTGTTCATCCGGGTGCCTCAGAGGATGGGGGTTCAGAGCCTGCTGCTGGTGATGGAACGGACGCCGATCCTTGAGCTTTTCTGCTTTTTGACTTGTAATTTTTGGTAGCTTTCGTTGTATTTTTTCCTTCGGGCGACCGTGTTTATATTGGTATTCCAAGTGATGAAATAAATATTTGCTTCTCTGATTTCTTGCTTGCATGATTGTCTTTGTGAGTCTTTTGCATGACTTTATACAAGTGTTTGAGGAACGATCGTCGTGCATACAGCTCCGAGTGAATTGATAAACTCATACTGGTAACTTTAGAACTAAGTCGATCGTTGCACATATGTCTGAACAATGCCGATCATCGTACGTGTATTTGAGCAAAGACGATCGTCGTATATATATCTCCGCTCTTCCCCCTTATTTTTGTTTACTTGGTGAAAGTAAGGGAACAAAAATAAATCGTTTAACGAGCGGTCTTCAATTTTGCAGATTCCTCGAGGAAGGCCGACCATCCCGGCCTAGAGGAACCGTGCACAATCGTGGAGTTCGATCGAACCGAACTCCGCGATCATGTCTTGTATGCGAGTGACATTCCGTCTGATGGCCAACATCACGCGACTCACTCAATTGTGAGGGTCCTCCGTAGGCTACGCCCGCCTCGTATTTAAACGAAGGGCGAGCGATCGCATCCTGGAGGAGTCCTTGCATGGGGCATCGTCGGATTAATCGACTCCACGACCGCGACTTGCTAGCACTTTTCTACCTCGGATCGTCATGTTAGATGGCGACCCTCGACGGTATACATTGTGATGGGGGGAGAGACGCGTCGCATTGTCCGGGTCCACCATGTTAGATGATGGACCTTTGAGGGCGGGCGAACGTGTCCACAGATCTGTTTTGGAGGGTCCTTTGGCTATGCCTGCCTCGTATTTAAACAAAGGGCGAGCGATCGCTGCTCAAAGGAACCTTGCATGGTCACATAGAACGGTTCCATCGTCCTCCACAACCATGTCGGCACTTTTCTACCTCGGACCGTCATGTTAGATGGCAATCCTCAACGGTATACCTTGTGCAAAGGGAGGCGATCGCTTGCCTAGGTCCTTCATGTTGATGACGAACTTTAGAGGGCGAGAGAGTCATCCTCTGATTTAGTTTTGGAGGGTCCTTCGGCTGCACCCGCCTCGTATTTAAACGAAGGGTGAGTGATCTCTGCCCAAAGGAACCTTGCATGGACGGGTCGTCGGTTTCATCGACCTCCAAGACCATGACGGCACTCTTATACCTCAGACCGTCATATTAGATGGCGATCCTCGACGGTATCATGTTAGATGACGAACTTTAGTGGGCGAGCGAGTCATCCTCTTTTTCGAGGTGTTGCTAAGGCAGTAGCCTTTGGTTTGACGTGGTGGGAATCGGGGAAAGACTTCCGAAGTTCCCACCTCTTGATTGAAGCATATAGATCCGGCCGCCGAGGTTGATCGGGGGGTCGACTCGTATGAGCCTTCCGGCCTATCGCGTTCGACTCTGGCGACCGGTTTTTGGAGATTGACGGGGCTCCGGCTAAGTCAATAAACTGTCCAGCTTACCCTCCTCGAACAATCTCGAGAGTTGTCAGAGGAGGTCACGGCATTGGTTGGTGCTGTGACCGGGACTCTTGTGGTAAGCACAAAATTTATTATGGTCCACATGACCGTTGTCCCTTATCGGCTTTGTCTTGCTTAGCGGTTCGCGCCCCTTAATGGCGTAAAAAATATGGGCCGGAGTTCAGTTGAACTTGTGGAGGAGATGGGCTTCCATCTCCTCGAAGGCCTTGAAATCACTGGGTGGCTTGGCGACCGCCTTGTTGGACTTGGTGATCGCCGTCTTTTGGACAGGAGGCAGCGTCCCCTCGCCTAGGCGAAGGGTGAGCAGCCTCTGCCTGGCCAGAAAATCGGCGGCCTTGGCGCGGAAGGTCGCGTAGGTTGGGGGGATGTCCTTCGTGAGGTGCCTGAACATGGGTGAATGACCATAGAACCCCCCCAGGACCGAGTAGAGGGCGAGCTCGTCGCTTATGGGCTCGCCGGTGAGGACTATTTTATCTACCCGGTCGATGTAATCCGCATCGGACTCGTCTTCCCCCTGCCTGATCTTCATTATGCGGTGGGGACCTTCTGGTCGAGCGACCTTGGCGGCGAAATACGACGTGAAGTCGTTCGCCAGCTTCTCAAAAGAGTTAATAGAACGCGGTGGCAAAGAGATGTACCACCTATGGGCAAGATCGCCCAATGTCAATGGGAACATTCGGCATCTCGTTGCGTCTGATGCCCCGCATCCGGTCATGTAGATCAGGAACTTGCTTAGGTAGGTGAGTCTTGGGGTCTGATCTCCCCTCATACAAAGGCGTTTGAGGAGGAATGATCTTTGGTTGCACAGGGGCTAGCTCGATGTGGACCGCGAGTGGCTCACTCGGTCCGGTGATCTTTCTAGTGACGCCTGCCCCAATTTCAATGAGTGCCTTCATCTCGTCGAGCTGGCATTGCATATCGGCCATCGCCGTGGCCTGACTGCTCGCGGCTAGGCGCTCAGAGCGGGAGCTGAGGCGATCAAGTACTGATCCCCTGGCTCCGCTGTAGATGACGTCTTTGCCACGGGGCTTGATTCTTCGGCGGATGGGAGCCAAACGGCTGACCTTTTTTTGATTGGGAGTTGGGTATGCCGAACTCCTGGTGACGGATTCGGACTCCGTCGTCTCGTGGTTGGGTCCAGAATGACCCGGTTGCCACGATGGATCACTTCCTAGGTGGCTGAAGACGAAACCGTCCCGCCTCGCGAGAGCCTTTTCTCGTGAATTGGGGCTTTCTGACGATTGCTCGACAAGTAACCCCTTGAGCTTCCGCTTGCCCGCGCGGCGGATGGCCGAGGGGGTTATAGCGGACGCTTCGCATGCTCTCCGTCGCTCCATTAGGATGGCTATGGCCTCCTCAATCTGTTCCGCAGTTTGGAACTGGTCGAGTGATAGGCTAGGGTCGTCCCTCGGGGGCGGTATTGAGAGTTTTGTGTCGCCGCGGCTACCCCCTGCCGTAGGTTGGGGCTCGTATTCAGCCGGAATAAGACGTACGGCGGATCGGAGAGTGGCTCTCTTCGAAGTGGTGGCAGACGTCATTATTCTGAAGGTTTTTCTTCGAAGAACAGTGAGCGTTTCTTCAAGTATATGCTCCGGAGAAAAGTGAGTGTTCTTCGAAATGGTCGGAATGAAAATGAGGGTCAATGCCCTTCATCTAGCGCCAATTGTTGTTACTCAAAATATTATTCGGAAGGGATTGCTGTAATGGATGAGTAACAAATAAAATGCGAGAGCACGTCCGAGGGAATGTAAATAACACAAGATTTGCCGGGGTTGTTAGTCCCGGGCTTGAATGCTCTCGGGAGATATTATTAATATGAATACTTGGGAGTACAAATATTAATGTTAGAGTACAATTACAATGATTGTAAATACCCTAGTTATCTAGCTCTTGAGTGCTGATGATTGCCAGAAGAACCAGAGTTGATGCTCTGTGAGTTCTTGTAACAACGATGGAGTGCTGTGTTAACTGCGAGAAATCGACTGTCTCTCGCTGTGTGAGTTAGCTGAACTCTCGTATGGAAATAATTTCTGAACCGAACCTCCTTCCAGTTGTTGGAGGTTCCTTATTTATAGGAGTGGAAGTCGTTGGGCGATCGCCTCTACTGTATTATAATAAGCGGGCGATCGTCTTTAGCACATGGGTTGGTCTCCTTAAAGTCCGCAGCAGCTGCTGGCAGCCGGATGTGCGAACCAATGAGAAGACAACACGCATCCTAAGTCGCTGTCTTGGGAGGTCCCAACTAGGACCTTTCGGCGGGTCTGTCGGTAGGTGAGGCAGTCCTTGTCGTTGACAGCTGTTGATGGGCTGGAGTCAAAGATTCTTAATCCGCGGCGCCATTCGCGGATCTGCATGTGGGTCTTCGCTCTGAGATCCGGTCTTCGTAGATATGACGGATGATGGCCTTACACATGGCATATGAGGGTCCTCCTTGGTCGGGCACCAGAGTCGATCGTTAGGTGCCAAGAGGCAATCATCCTGGACGTCGATCGCTCGGTACCTGATCTCGTTCTGGACTTTTCGCCCGACAAGTCTGCCTTGGATTATTTGATGCTGGCTTGGTCGCTCGGCCCTTATGCCGATCGCCGTCGAGGCGTGTAAATCGCCGCACAACAATGATCAATGTAAGAACTAAAAAATATTTTTCATGGTGAGGTGGGTCCCTAAAAATCAAATTTTAAAAGAATTATTTTTTTAAAAAACATATAACTAAATACTAAAATGTGAGCTGTGAAACAATGAAAATAAATATTAGAAACTGAATTAAAAAGATGCAAAAACTAAAAAAGCTTGAAAAGTTCTACACAATAAAATAAAAAGCTAAATATTTTAAGAAACTGAATAAAAAATAAAAAAAATATATAAAGGCTGAAAACTTACTTTAAAACTGAGTAAAAAAAAGAAATTGAAACAACTACACACCATCAAGAAGAAATTAATTAAATTTCAACTCTCTTATGAGTGGATGTCTTATGTGGAATGCGACCATTGCCAGTCAAAAGTAACAAATCAAAAATTAGATCAACACTATACAGTATTTAAAAATGTACCACCAAAATACAATAGGAATGTATTACGACTAAAATTGTTCGACTTTTATAAGCAGACATAGCGTTACTCAATCGAAAGGATAAAACCAAGAAGAAATGCACTGTGGTGTTAAGCAAATGCTCAAACCAGTTTTATTAGTTTAAGTTGCCCATAGAAGAATATGAGTAATAAGGTGTGCAGATGACAGGGCAAGTACAAGACATCATAATGATATGTTGTACTCGATATTAATATTTTTGCACAAGACAATTAAATATCATTTTCTTTTATTTGTGATTCAAGAATTAATTTTCAAGAAGGTATAGAAACAAATACCCGTGGGCCATACAAATATTGCAATTAAATCGCAAAGAGACACAAAACCAATTCAGTTAAGAGAACAATTACCAAGAATAATTTCTTGTCAATGCAATGGACGCTAATAGAGAAACTAAATATCTCAAATTCACAAAATCAGTTGCAGCACAACTAGCAGTTGTTGACGCTAAAACAACACCAGTATATACACTAAGAAGTCAGAATCTTCTAGTGCATATTTTGATACCCATACTTTTTGTAAATTTTCCGCTTTGGTGCTTCTGTAATTTTGACACTTGTCGTAAGTGTTTAGTGAGTTGATGTTGATCTTGGAGTTCATATCATTTAGAATTCACTCTTTATTGTTCGGACCGTTGCTACATTGGATTTTTGATGCGATTCTAGCACCTGTGCATGAGATGTAGCGCATGCTACTTTCCCTTCATAACGCACGCTATTTCAGTACTGATAGCGCACATTATTTGTCAACAATAGCGCACGCTACTAGTGTATTTGAGGCAGACAGTCCAGAAAGGTACTGGACTGGAATTGAGAATTCGTAGCGTACGCTATGTGTTGGAGACAGCGCATGCTAGCTGTATTAGTAGCGCACGCTAAGCGACGCAGTAGCATGCGATAAGGCTTCAGCATGACAGAGGACATTAGGTTCTGGACTTCAATTTATGGGCACCAACTATCAGGTAGCGCACGCTAACACTCGGGTAACGCACGCTAAGGGAAGGCGTTAGCGCACGCTAGAATATTCGTAGACACGCTAACGATACTAGCAGAGGCTACTGGACTACCCGGTGAACCCGTTAGCGCGCGCTATTCTCAGAAATTAGCGCACTCTAATCACCATTTAGTATAAATAGGACACTTCAGCCCCCAATTCGTCATTTTTCCATTTCTTCTCCCTCCTTGGGTGATTTTGGGCAATTTTGGATGATTTGTGTAGATCTCCCCAAGATATCATCATCCATCTATATCTTCAAGCTTCTAGTTTGGATTATTCAACGTTTAATCTTCTCCACCGCTCCAAATCGAGGTAAACTTCGCATAACCCTAGATTTTTGGGATTTGGGGATTTTCTTTTCGATCTCTTCGATTCAGCTTGTTGTTGTGGTGTATTATATCGAGTATGAATTATCTACCTTGGATACATGTTACCTATGGATTTTTGGTATATTTTCGGAATAATTGTGAATTTGGGATGGTTGATTGTGATTCACCATCTAAGAGTTTTGTTGTCGGAAAACATGTATCGTGGGTAGTGTTTTCGTGTGGATTCTAACTTATTTTCATGCCGATAGATATTGATAGTTGATTACGAACTTGTCTAGGTTCAGAGTTGTCGATTCCATCAACCTTGGTACCTTGTTGTCCGTACCCATTCTTTTTGTCCAGGCAAGTGATTCTTGTGAAAGTTATATTCTTAAATGTGAAAAGTAACGCATATGAGTGTGAGAGTTATATTCGTTCACTCCGAGCGGGTCTGACGAGGCTCCAGAGGGATCCGCGCATTGACGGGTCTGCGAACATTTGGGTTAGCCACCCCGAGCAGGTCTGACGAGGCTCCAGAGGGATTCGCTCATTGTCGGATCCACGGTTAATCAGGGGGGATTTGTTATTATTGAGATATGTTTAGATAATTGCATTTTCCGGAAAATCATTATCATGACTTTGAAATTGGTGCATGTGCTTTTACGTGTAAGATGTGACGTTTCACTTGTATTACTTGCTCTAACCCCTCTCATGTGGGGAAAACTCTTTTTTTGTTTTTCATGCTCGAGGGATCTAAACGAGCGAGCACCGGGGTGGTACGATGACGAAGGCGAGGCATGATACCATGGACAAATTGTGTTCTCCTTATTTCGAGCATTGTCCCTTTAGACTGTCTATTTCATGTATTAATAGATGGTACTCGAGTACTATAGGAGTTCCTTTCCCAGTTGATGTATAACTTCCTTGTATTTCCTTGAGATCTTTGATGTTGGTTTAATGGAGTTTCCTTGTCTGTCTCCAATTTATTGATTTCTATTTGGATATTGTGAAATTGGATGTGTTATATGTGAAATTTAGCCTAGTGGGTCCCAGGTAGGGATTCACGGCGATGTAATATTCTCCGAAATCTCAGGGGTGTTATAGAATGTGGTATTAGAGCTTAGGTTTATGGATACCTAGGCTGTCGGTCTGTTGGGTCTAATGGTGTTGTTCCGAGAGCACAGTATCATCGCACCGCCATCATTTCGTACTACCGGTACTCGTAAGTTCCTTATCTCCCTTATCTTCTTTACTTCCTCATTGTAATTCGACTTCGAGACATGGGAAACCCATATCCATGATGCGTATGTTACGAGTTATACTTACGAGTTTATTTCCTCTTTTTCTATCTAGAATGTCAACTGGCAGAGGACGTGGATGCGGTCGTGGTCGTGGCCGAGGGCGTGGCGCAGCCGGTGGGGCGGCCATATCCCTCAGCTCTGTAGAAGGCTCGGCTACGCTAAATTTATCGGATTCGGTTCAACCTAGTACTAGTGGCCATCATGAGCCGTCGACCAGTCTGGGAACTTCCGCAGGGACTAACCCGGATGTGGGCGTTGCCACTATACTGCAACAAGTGGCAAATCAAATGGCTCTTTTAACCCAAGCAGTTCAGCACAACCAACCACCTCCTGCAACCGATACTGGGGCAGAAAAATGGTTACAAGATGTGATTCATATGCGCCCTCCCCAGTTTATTGGTGCAAATGATCCGATTGGTTGGGAAGATTGGATTAATGAGATGAAAAAAGTTTTTGTGGCCGTAAATTGTCCTGAGGCACGTAAGGTCCAGTTGATCAGTATTTTCTAACGAGGGATGTGGCTAGTTGGTGGCAAGCAGTCGCACCTCAGGATCGTGTAGTTTCGTGGGATGAGTTTAAGGAGTTAATGGAGGCCGAGTTTTGCCCATGACCTATTCAGGAGGCCAGGATTCGAGCCTTTTATGAGGCTAAACCTCAGGATATTCCTGTATCTAAGGCAATCGTTGAATACAACCGTCAGCTCAATCATGTGAAGAGTCAAGTGAAGGAAGAGAGAGATAAAATCCGTCACTTTGACATGCAGATGAAGCCGAAAGTACGACACTATATTTTAAGATTTGCTTGCACCACACTGAAGGAGTATCAAGACAAAGCACTGGCCTATGTTATGTTCTTCACTACTACTGAAACAACAAGCGAGAGTAAGAAGCAGAAGACCTCCATAAAGTTTTCTAGTGGTAAGGGTGGCAATCAAAGGGGGTCTTGGTCAGCAAATTATCCAGTCAGAGGGTCTTCCCATGCATCTAGAAGTAAACGAAATTTCAGAGCTGGTACTAGTGTGTCCAATTGGGTCGTGACATGTTTTAATTGTGGCCAGCAGGGTCATTTTAATCGTGATTGCAGTCTACCTCCTTTGAAGTGTT
This sequence comes from Orobanche coerulescens, assembly GCA_033398695.1. Classification (NCBI taxonomy): domain Eukaryota; kingdom Viridiplantae; phylum Streptophyta; class Magnoliopsida; order Lamiales; family Orobanchaceae; genus Orobanche; species Orobanche coerulescens. The sequence continues at coordinate 90,331,011 of CM065805.1, read as the reverse complement.
ATAATTGTGGCCAGGAAGGCCACAAAGCTATGTATTGCACTGAAGAAGAGAAGACACTTGGGGCTCAGGCATCAATTCCTACACCTAGGGAATCGAGTATTAACCAGAAAGTACCCGTGGGTCAGTCATATCAGAGTCTCGGTCGGGGCAGAGGCTGGGGTCAGTCCATTATAGGGGGAGCCTCCAGTGCTGGTTCGGCACACCCACGTGTTTACGAGATGAGGAGAGCTGATGATCCAGAGGATACAGTAGCTACAGGTATTATTCATGTCATATCTCATCAAGTTAGGGTGCTTTTTGATTCCGGTGCTTCTCATTTATTCATCTATTTGGAATGTGTGCGTCGACTGAATATTGAGTGTTTGTCTGCTTGTGAGTCTTTTGTGGTTAAACTGCCTATTGGGGATAGAATAGTGGGGACTAAGGAAGTGAGAGACTGCCCGGTGTTAATTGCGGAGAAAGTGTGGCCGTCGAATTTGATCGTCGTGGATATTATTGAGGAAGATTTGATCCTCGGTGATGACTGGCTTGATAGACACGGAGCGATAATGAATTATCGTACGAGAGTTATATCGATGTTGGCCGAGGACGGTACCGAATGTTCATTTATGGGACACAAAAGGGGATGTAAGAAATTTATAATTACCGCCATGAAGGCATCAAAACTTATTAGAGAAGGTTGTGTGGGATATTGGTGTTATGCCACGAAAGTAGAGGATGGGAAAGTCGAACTTTCCTTGATACCAGTAGTAAATGAATTTCCGGATGTTTTTCCATATGATTTGACGGGACTACCACCGGAGCATGAGATTGAGTTCACAATCAATCTAGAATCAAGTGCAACCCCGATTTCTAAGGTACCATACCGTATGACACCTTCAGAAATGCAGGAGTTGAAAACACAGTTGAGAGAGTTGTTGGATAAGGGGTATATTAGACCTAGCTCTTCTGGGGTGCGCCGGTCTTGTTCGTAAGAAAGAAACATGGTTCACTACGTTTATGTATCGATTATCGGGAGTTAAACTGTAATATCTGCCTGAACTCTCGTCTTTACTGTTGTATTTTTCGGATGATTCGAGTATTGTCGTACCATATCCATATATATTATAATGAGTATATTGTTGAGATATGTTAAATCGAATTATTTATCTTTGTCGTTCACACTATAGTTGATTGGTAGATGTTGTTTGGAGAATTTCATTTTTTGACTATGTGTTGCCCTTAGCGTACGCTACCATGTTATCGTTACATACGCTATGTATGTAACATTACGTACGTAACACTCATATGTTAACATACGTAATGTGGTGTATCAGATAGCATCTTGCCTTTCGGTGGGTGGGGCCAGACGTAGACAGTGGTTGGTGATCCGATCGTGACAGTCTGGTCAATGGCCATTACGTACGTAATGGCTATGTGTTAGCATACGTAATGTGCCTGGGCCTTACATACGTTAATATGACAACGTACATAATAGCATATGTGATTTGAGGCAGTAACCTCTGGGGATTCGTTGCGTACATAATGCCCGTAAGATTACGTACATAATGTGCTTAACATACGTTAAGTGTTAGCTATATCGTACGTAATGCTTAATACGGGTTATAAAGGTATGGCTTGCCTTTCATTTTCTGCACGATCCAAACTCAAACCCTCCATCTGAAAACCGATCCCCTACCTTGTTAAACCAATTTCTACCCCTTCTATCTTGTCTTGGAGCTCCATAACTTGGATTGTGGCTTGGTGATTAGAAGTTTGGAGTGTGTTCTTGGAGTTTTGGTGTTATTCTTCATTCCTTTCTTGATGTTGGTAATCTTAACTCATGTTGTTTCATATGATTGATGATGTTAGCAAGGAGTAATTCTTGTAGTGTTAGAATACTCAACTAGAACATGATGGTTGTTGGATTTATGAACAAACTTAGTATGGAACATGATAATATTGTTAGTATCATCCCTTGAATGATTCATGAGGTTGTGGAATAACATGTTCATTATAAAACCCTTAGGAAATCATGTTAAAACCAGATGAATAGGGTTTATGAGTATGTTTTTAATGCTAGTAAGATCCTATGATGTTATAGCCATACATTGGAGAGGGTTTAACAAACTTCTTGGGAAGAACTTGATGAGTATCAAAGATTCGAATGATGTTTTTAGAGTTTTAAAAATCCTTAATGATATAATTATGTTTTGAGCAAATTCTTTAAGGGATAGTAATGGATTGTGAAAAACACAAGTATAACCTTTATATATTCAAGTTAATCGGATGTGTTGATAACTTAAGAAGGTGTTGATCATCATATTAATACGTTGATAGTGTTCTTAGGATGATTATAACGATTATGGGTGATAATGATACTACAGAATTAGTGTCCGAATTCATTTACAACGATCCGTGTGTAATGGAAGACGTAAATGTGGGTGAACCTAAATAACTTGGTAAAACCGGTTTTTAAAGATGAACTTGGTGTATCATAATTCGTTAATGAAGCTATGGGATATTCGTTGGAATAGGATGAACCATTCGAGTAATATTTCGGATGTCGTTTCCTAGGAATTAATATCATTATTGCATGAATGTGTTGTTGAATGAGTTACGTTTGGTTCAAGGTTGCTCGTTCGAGTGAGTATTAGTAGTCGAGGATTCTGACCGTTCGTTCGTTTGAAGAAGGGATATTCGTCTATGGAATTGAGGCAAGTTATCTTGCTTGGTTATAATGATGATTGAATTCCTGTGAATATTATATGTTTCGTGTATACGTAATATTCTATGAATCTGTGATTCATGATGTGATGTTGTTCTTGATCGTATTACTGCTTTATGGTGGGATTATATTCCCAAGTTTATCGCCTTTGATACCGTTGGTCTCGTTGAGCCTTGTTGTTACTGCGGTGAGTTGTTCGATTCTTGAGTAAATGTGTAATTTGTTGAGTTTCGTTGTCATGTTGCATCGTGACATCTCTGGAGTCATATTTGCGTGCCAATTGGTTATGTGTAAGATTTTTAGCCGGGCACTTGATGGTCGCGCGTGAATGTTTCTGCATTGGACCGTGCATACGAAATGTAGTTCATGAGGCTAATTAGGTACATCGTCCCACATATATTCTGGATTCCGCATACGGGGTGGACATGTGCACGAACACATTTCCGGATCAGGCGTACTGTGACGTCCGTCTTGAGACATGTTGTTTGGTCATTCATATTCCGAGTATGATTGGATATGTTCGACAGTTTGGGACTGACTGTTATACGCCCGAGGGGTATATTCAGTACTCGGTTGTTTCTTTGAGATCCGTATGTATATGAATTGTATAATGCCATGAGAACTATTATCATGTATAGTTGACCCTGTGGTTTGGGCGAAATACTTGTATTTCAGGGCGAGGAAAGGGCAAGGCGCAGGAAGAGCACGATGGCGGTGAAGGGTATTGACGGGTGCTAGTTCGGGGCCCCCGAGTCTTTTGTCGGTCGGTTATGTCTTAACTGTGGAATTTCGTTTTTCTATTTTAATTTGGACGAATATATTATTATTGCTTTGTATGTATTCCATATCCATATGGTTTATACCGAATTTTGATTCTGTGTACGGTTGTATGAGTTGATGTATACGGTTTACACTCCTAATCGGAGCTATGATTATATTGTGGTTCGGTACCATATCTATGGGATGTCTAAATTATATTTTGATATCGCCTGGTGGGTCCCGGTGTGGGGTCCACGGTACTGTAATAGCCGCCATTTTTTCGGGTGTTACAGAAGATGGTATTAGAGAGTCTTTTTCTTTATGAGTCATTGTGGATTGAACTAGCATCAAGAAACCTTCATGCCACGTGTGACCTGTGCAAGCGCCTGACCCTTCGAATACGGTATGTTTCTCATGAGCCATAATTTAATTAATGGCATAATATTGATGACGAATTGACCTCTTTGTTGATCTTGGCATTTTGAGAATGTATGGTAAGATTCATCTGTTTGATTTTCTGATGAAAATTCTAAATTGATTATGTGATCGAAACTATTTCGACTTGATGTCGATATGATATTGAGTGTGTGGCACTTGCATTGCCGATAATTCATTATGAACTGTTTTCTTGAATATGTAGTTTCATTGTTGCTATTAACTTAGCATAAATTCGTAATCTGGCCGTAAGGATGTATATTGAGTTATGCTTACGATTACTGTTTGATTCTTTCAGTATGGAACGTAACTTGAGGGGCTGTGGTAGAGGGGGTCGAGGCCGCGGAAGAGGCCAAATACTGAGACCACGCGCTAACACGCGTTTGAGTGTGGGACAAAGCTCGGCGGGGAGTGATTCACATACTAGGAGCCAGTCCCACCACGCCGAACGGCATGAGGGTGCCCATGTCGACCCTTATGTGATTATGCAGGGCATGATGGCCCAGATGACCCAAATTGGTCAGATGATAGAAGCTATGCAGAGGAATGCTACTACTAGCCAACAGCAGGGACAGCAGCCTCCGCCTCCGGTGCACGGCGGAATCGTGAGCCGGATCATTAGCGACATATCGCGTCAGTGACCTCCGACCTTTGAAGGCTCTTTTGATCCTGCTGATATTGTACATTGGATAGAGCATTTCGAGAAACTATTCGAGATGGTGGAGTGCCTAGAAGAGAACCGAGTTGCTATGGCGGCTTACTACCTTAGTAAGAGCGCCCATACCTGGTGGCTTTCTCTGAGGCCTGCTGACGGCGTGAGTACCTAGGAAGACTTCAAGAATCTCATGTTGGATCGCTACTATCCCACGCCACTCCGTGAGGCCAAATTGTCAGAATTGTTGAACCCCGATCCATCTGATGATGAGGATGTGTTAGCTATTATCGAGAAATTCCAGGCACTTCTTCCTTTTGCTACGTCAGTTGTCCGTACGGAAGCTGATAAGATCAAATATTTCCTCAAGAGGCTTAAACCCCGGATAAGGATGCAGTTGCTTAACCACCACTGTATGACCCTACTGGAGTTCATCGAGAAGGCTCTGGAATATGAACTTACTGCGAAGGAGATTTCCAAGAAGCAGCCTCAGTCCTCCAACAAGAGATCCAGGAACCAGACCCAGGCGACGATGGCAGGGACGTTTAGAAACCCGATGCATGCGAGTCCTTACGGCGGCCACCTATAGCATCGAAGCCGACCGAATCGCACTATCGAGCGATCAGCTCATCTATCGTGTGTTATAACTGTGGGGACCAGGGACACATCAGATATCCCGAGTTGTTTACCCCTTAGTTTTGGGGATGAAACTCCTTTTACAGGGGGGAGTATGTAATATCCGCCTGAACTCTCGTCTTTACTGTTGTATTTTTCGGATGATTCGAGTATTGTCGTACCATATCCGTATATATTATAATGAGTATATTGTTGAGATATGTTAAATCGAATTGTTTATCTTTGTCGTTCGCACTATAGTTGGTTGGTAGATGTTGTTTGGGGAATTTCATTTTTTGACAATGTGTTGCCCTTAGCGTACGCTACCATGTTATCGTTACGTACGCTATGTATGTAATATTACATACATAACACTCCTATGTTAACGTACGTAATGTGGTGGATCAGACAGCATCTCGCCTTTCGGCGGGTGGGGCCAGACGTAGACAGTGGTCGGTGATCCGATCGTGACAGCCTGGTCAACGGCCATTACATACGCAATGGCTATGTGTTAGCGTACGTAATGTGCCTGGGCCTTACGTACGTTAATATGACAACGTACGTAATAGCATATGTGATTTGAGGCAGTAGCCTCTGGGGATTCGTTGCGTACGTAATGCCCGTAATATTACGTACATAATGTGCTTGACATATGTTAAGCGTTAGCTATGGCATACGTAATGCTTAATACGGGTTATAAAGGTATGGCTTACCTTTCATTTTCTGCACAATCCAAGCTCAACCCCTCCCTCTGAAAACCGATCCCCTACCTTGTTAGACCAATTTCTACCCCTTCCATCTTGTGTTGGAGCTCCGTAACTTGGATTGTGGCTTGGTGATTAGAAGTTTGGAGTGTGTTCTTGGAGTTTTGGTGCTATTCTTCATTCCTTGCTTGAGGTCGGTAATCTTAACTCATGTTGTTTCATATGATTGATGATGTTAGTAAGGAGTAATTCTTGTAGTGTTAGAATAATCAAGTAGAACATGATGGTTGTTGGATTTATGAACAAACTTAGTGTGGAACATGATAATATTGTTAGTTTCATCCCTTGAATGATTGATGAGGTTGTGGAATAACATGTTCATTATAAAAACCTTAGGAAATCATGTTAAAACGAGATGATTAGGGTTTATAAGTATATTTTTAATGCTAGTAAGATCCTATGATGTTATAGCTTGTTGGTCACTAAGTATACTGGATACAGTTTGGGAAATAGTTTAAACATCAAACTGTACGGATTTTAAATCTGAGTGCGTAGCGGAAGTCTTAGATACAGTAGGTTGCTGTGGATACAACAACTAAATGTATAGTGTATACTTGATTAATCACAGTAATTAAAACAGTAAAAACTGAAAGTAAATAACACAGTAATTAAAGTGGTTTGAGGTAAACCCCTCTACGTCCCCTGGTCCTCCACACAAGAGTAAAAAGTTTATTATAATTACTACGTACACAACTACGTAATTATAACAACACACAATCAATATATCGTTCACACAGATTGATATAAAGATCTTAGCTTCAACCGTTCACACAGATTGGTTTTGAGCTAATGCTTTGACTTTCTTCTTCACACACAGTTCTGAAGCTTCGTCTTCTTCAATGCAAATCCTTCACACACAGTTCCGGAGAAGCACAGATTGCTCAGTCCACACAGGGCTGATCTGGGTTTGTTCAAAGTATAGAACAGATGGTGAACAACAACTTTGACTTTAAGAGCTTTCAGCTGATGAAGTGTTGTTCAGGATGATGAGCACTGTATATCTCTTTTGATCTGAGTTGCAGTAAGCTTTGGAGATATGTTTTGCTCTGATAATAATTTCGATAGCTTGGGTAACTGATCTTCAGCATCTTGATGTGATATATATAGTCTCTGAAATATATATCCGTTGAGATGTATCCGTTGAGTGAGATTCCGTTCCAACGGATTTATAACACGATCCGGTTTTAGCGGGATTTGAAGATCTGTTGATTGACAGTATTTAAATACTTTATCCTTGAGTATTTAAATACTTCTTTATTCAACGAGAGTTGACTTCTGGAGATTCCTTCTTTGTCCTATTGTGAGCTGTATGGAAGATAACTGTATTGGAGATTCGAGACAGTTTCCATACTTGGTCTTTTATAAGACTTCTTGCTGTACTGAAGGGCTTCACTATATGCTGATTCGAGGCAGGTCTTCGATAAAGGATAATGCCTCAATACTTCGATACAGTCTCCTTTACTGTATGTGGATTGGCATATATGTCAAAACCTCTTTATCAAATACCATTCGATACAGGGATTGGATATCATTTGTTTCGATCTGAGGTTCTTGTTTTCCCAACAATTTCCCCCTTTTTGACAATTTGCCAAGACTTACTTTCTTAACTTTTCAAGTCTTCTTGATGATGCCAAAACCTTCTTCATGAAGTGATTTTCTTTGATGTCTTCTGGCAAATTTCTTGGTCTTTCGTCAAAAGGTCTGTCTTAGTCTAAATAATGAACTGCTCGCAGGCGAGTTCGATACAGTTTAAGGATTTTTACAACTTAAGCTTACGATTGGCGCGCAGGCACAATCTTACAATGTATTCTAAGCTTACAACTGAAATCGTGAACTGTTCGTAGACTAGTTCGTACAGCTTTATTTTCAATCAAGTTTGTATACTTGAGATTGTTTATCAAAAAATTTAAGTAATCATACATCAACACAGTAGATTACGACTTGTAATCCAAGACAAACAAACACTTTTATTGATATTCAAAATAAATTGAGTACATGGTTTGCTATTTCGAAGAGAAAAATTACAAATCAAGAACAATATACAGAGATTTCATCTCCTATCTGTAGTCCGCATGCCTCCATGGCTTTCTCCCTGGATCATTCTCGATAACACACCACCAGTCTTGTAGGGAATCGTTGCCTCGATCCTGGTATATAGCTCTTCCTTCATAGGATCGATTAAAGGCAAGAATCCAGTCTTCTGGATGGGTGATCCGATCTCCTCTTCTGTGTTTGGATTTCATCTCGATCTGGAGAGGGAGTTTTCCGTCTTCTAGCATCTTCGTAAATTTGTCTGCGGCCTCTGCTAACGTTTTATAGTTCTTGAAGATGGAGGATTCCCTGATGAGTTTGAAAAAGTATCTCATCAGTTCGTTCTTCCTCTATTGCTTCACTTCATCGGCAGTAGGATGGCGGTTGGTCGGCATACAAATTTCAGAAGGTCTCTGGATTAGATTTTGCCACGGAACATTTGGATCATGAAATTCAGGTCGGGAGCCTGAAATCTTAAAACTTTGGGAGTGAGGGGATAGCTTGTTTAACTCGGAAGTCATGCTGTCTTGAGCGGCCTCGAATTCCCTTTCTTGCTGTATCCTGATTCTCCTAGCAGCTTCTCTTGCCTCTTTCCCCTTTTTGGCTTCATCAAGACGTTCTAGGATTTCTAGTGCAGCATCCTGTTTCGTCTCGATGTTAGTCATTCTTTCTACAAGGGCGGAAAGCGTCTGCGACATGTCCTTTATGCATTTGTCGTGAGCGCGCAATTGAGAGCTGTTTTCAATCATGGAACATGCGGTCTTGGCTTCAGCTATTCGCGTTTTGGTTGCTTATTCCTTCAGGAGTTTCTCCTGCTTGTCTTCCATGATTTTCAGAGCTTGTTTGAAAACTTCTGGCAGAAGAACGAATGCCTCGACAACACGAGATACTTCATGTTGTAGAGTGGTCATCTCCTCCACAGCAGAAGTATGCATCCAATTCAATGCTTTCTCAACGGAAGACAGAGCATTCACTGCATCTTGGATGAATACAGTTTGAAGACCAAGTGCGCGCAGGCGCTCTTTCCTAGCGGCAGAAATCGGAGAATCTGGTTGAGCAAAGTCTTCAGAGCTGTTCAACCTTCTTACGTTCACGGTTGGTCGTGAAGTAAGTTGGACATCCTCAGGTATGATACCGTCCTCGGATTCCACGGTTGAAGGGGCGGGAGCAGCTTGTTCTGGTTCGGCGACAGGGGGTTGAGTGGCTTCCTGTTGCGAAATTTCCTCAGTAGACATGGATACAGGAGGGACTGAATCCTCCTGTTGTCTCTCAGTTACAACTTCTTCGGTGGCAGCAGGCTCATGTGCCTGTTCCAAAACTGCTTCAACTTCCTCGACATGAGGGACTGATTCCTCTTCGTCGGGAATTAACTCTTGCTGTGGCGAAGGGGGATTGCTTTGAGTCGATAGCCCTTCATCACTTTTGGGTGGAGAGGCGTCTCTAGCTTGAGCCTCTTCACGACTCATCCTCAGACCAGCTTGAAAAGCATCGTCGTCGCCATCTGAGTCATTGTCATCGTCTTTTGGATTTGCGGAAAAGTCCTCTGACTTGTCCTTTCCTTTCCTTCTAGCATCATATTTCTGCAACAGATGGCTTTCAATCAGCTCCTTGCATAAGGGATTGTCCCATCGGATCAGGGCTTCAATTTCCATTGAGTCCGTCACTTCTGAGACGAGTCTTTCTTCTTGGCTCCAATCGCTCCAGTTGTACAATGTTTCGTACGGAGCTAGCCTGTAGCCTTTCCATGTTAGAAATCTTTCGTAAGCATGTTCAATTTGAACATAAAGAAGGGTCTTATGAATAATGGAGTCAGGGGAGGGACTACGTACAACGTCTGGAGACGCTGTAGCGAGGGATTCCTGTACAGGTATGGGATCCTGTATGGAAGTGGGACTCCTTACAGGGGATGGTGCTCTGAAGGAAGATGGATCCTGTACGGGTGTGGGATCCCGCAGAGGAGAAGTAGCTGTTGGCTCCAAATGGGCAGCCGACTCGCTAAAGTCTTGTTCGTTGGCAGATGTCCCATTATCCGTCCTAGCCGCCAAAGGCTCAGGATCTACTGTTGATACAGTAAGGGACACCTCTTCCACAGGGGTTGGGCCCTGGGGTTGTTTTTCTGTGAGTTGAGCCACGGGGGAAACTTCTTCGGAGGGCTTGGCAGATTTGACCTTAGAAAGCCTCCTAAGTCTCTTCTTGGGCTTCTCACCAGCAGTGGGTTTCTTGCTGTGAGATCCCTTTCTCTTCTTTGAAGATTCCACTTCCTGGAACTTCAAGGACTCATCTCGTGGATTTGCGGAAACTGACATACTTCCAGTTTTTGGGTGGTTACAGACCATAGTGGTTTGATTATACGCAGTAGGCTTGACGCCTCCTAGGTATATCCTGGAGTTATTCTTCTTAGCATCAGCAGATTGCGACAGTCCGCATTTCGTCAGGATATGGTTTAACATCAAACCAAAAGATTTCTTCTAGGTGGCAGGCTTGCACACCTCCTCTTGCAGGCGCTTCAGGATTATCTGGCACCAATTGACCTTTTCACAGGTCAGAATAGCCACCATCATCCTGAACCTCAGGTTGGTACACATTTCGAACGCACCGGTTCGATTTTCAATTATCCTGAAGCAAAAATCATGAAGATACACATATGGGAGACAAAAATTTTTCTTGTGACATGTAGTCTAAACCATGTCAACAACTTTGGAGCCTGTGAACAGTCCATAAAATTTAGTGATTAGCTCTTGAGACCCAAATGTCTCAAGTTGATCCATAGTGAGGCCATCAGCGGGTAGCCTGTAGATGTTCTGGAGCAGATCGTTATCAACACAGATCTCAACTCCTTGGATTGTAGTGGTAATGTCAGCTACATGACCTCCTTGGGCCAATGACAAAAAGCGTACAACGGCGTTGAGGTAAAATTCCTCAACCAGATGATCATCGTACTTATCAGCGGTCTGACTTCCAAGGCGATAGAGGCCTTGTTGACGAAGACGAGTTATGATGTACTCCATGGGTTCTGCGTCGTTGGTTTCAGACAGAATGCACTCAATGATAACAGATCTTGAAAAGATCCGGCCATCAATGATGTTAGCAGTTTTCTTCGGAGCAGGAGAAGAAGTTTTCTTGAAAATATGCAGTAAAATGCAGAAAAGTATGTAGGCTATTTTTGCTTGAGAACTCTTGAATTTGCAGAAAGCGTAAAGAGTCTCTAATGGCATATTCAGTCCTTTTATAGTTGGGCGGCGAAATAGGGTTTTGCAGAGTACGAATGGTCAGATTTTAAGGGATGGGAACCGGTTTTTAAAATCAACGGTTAAGATGGACTGAGTGTAACTGGTACGCTAATCCATTAAAATGTTTAAAAAATGAGCGGGTCCCACTTCTGACATTTGTGTCACCCTAAATGCCTAAAACGGCGATTTTAAAACAATAAACAATTTAAAACATCGCGGCTTTTGAGATTCAGTTGTCCAGATGTCGTGTAAGGCATTTAATGTACATGACGTTTGACATAAAAACAGGGCACATGGACAAAAATTATTTTGAAAAGAAATAATATTCTGTTATATATATACTGAATCGAAATCCTATAGTATGTGCTGTTTCCACGTCGATACAGCGTTCCCCCTTAAAAAGGTACATATAGGTTTTAAATTCCATACATCAACTTAAGGATTAATGCTGTATTCATGGGTCCTACAGTATTCCCCCTTAATTATTGCACACGTCAGCTGTAGGATTCATATGTCTTCACTCGCTACAGTGCTGTATTGACGATTCTGAGTGTACAAATAATTAACGTTGGATACTGTATTCTTGGGTCTTATAGCGTTCCCCCTCAATTTGTTGAGTAAAAACAGTAATTTACTTACAGGGAGTCTAGCTGTAGCATTCCCAATTATTGTCTGAGCATGTTGAATCTTGTTGTGTCGAGCGGCTTGGTGAAGATGTCGGCTAACTGAACGTCTGTATGAACTTTTTCAAGGCGAACATTCTTGTTCTCGACGTGATTCCTTATAAACTGATGCTTCATGTTGATATGTTTAGTGCGCGAGTGCAGGACAGGATTGTGCGTGATTGCAATTGCACTCGTGCTATCACACATGATTGGAGTCTCTCTGGCATCGATTCCATAGTCTGATAGCTGTTGCTGCATCCAAAGGATCTGCATACATCAACTACCAGCAGCATAGTACTCTGATTCAGCCGTGGAAAGAGAATTAGCCAATTGCTTCTTACTGAACCAAGAAACGAGTCTAGGTCCAAGAAAGTGACAAGTTCCACTTGTACTCTTCCTATCTAGCTTGCAGCCTCCGAGATCCGAGTCGCTATATCCAACTAAATCGAATCTGCCTTCCTTAGGATACCATAGTCCTGCATCGACTGTTCCTTTAATGTACTTCAGGATTCGTTTAGCTGTATTGAAGTGTGATTCCTTAGGTGCAACTTGATATCTCGCACACACTCCAGCAACAAACTGGATATCGGGCTTGCTAGCCGTTAGGTACAGGAGCGAACTAATGAGCTTCCTGTAGAGTGATTGGTCAAACGGCTTTCCGGCTTCATCATCACTAATTTGCACGAAAGTCCTCATGGGGGTTGGCGAGGATATGGAAGTGTTCATTCCAAATTTGTTGAGAAGCTCCTTGGTGTATTTTTCTTGATTGATGAAAATACCTGTAGGCAACTGCTTTACCTGCAAACCTAGAAAATAACTAAGTTCCCCCATCATACTTATTTCAAATTTACTTTGCATAAGATGAGAGAACCATTGATATAAAGCAAGGTTAGTTGAACCAAAAATAATATCATCCACATAGATTTGCACCATAAGAAGGTCATCACCTTCCTGTATCTTAAACAAGGTCTTGTCCACAGCACCTTTCTCAAATCCGTTGTTGGTTAGATACTGGGACATGGTTTCGTACCAGGCTCTAGGGGCTTGTTTAAGTCCATACAGCGCTTTCCTTAGCCTGTAAACTAGGTCAATACCGTCTGTGTTAGCAAACCCTGGTGGTTGTTCAACATAAACTTCTTCTGCAAGGTCTCCATTCAGGAAACCACTTTTGACGTCCATTTGGTATACAATAAAGCTCTTATGGGCGGCAAAGGCTAAAAATATCTTGATGGCTTCTAGTCTCGCTATAGGGGCGAATGTTTCATCATAGTCTATGCCTTCTTCCTGACTATAGCCTTATGCGACTAGTCTGGATTTATTCCTTATAATAAGTCCATTTCGATCCTTTTTGTTTCGAAATACCCATTTGGTTCCTATAACCGATTGATGTGTAGGTCTGGGTACAAGATACCATACATTGTTTCTTTCGAAACCATTAAGCTCTTCTTCCATAGATGTTATCCAATGAGAATTATTAAGAGCGTCTATGGTCGAAACAGGTTCGGACTGTGCTAAGAATACAGCGATAGTGCACATATTGAGTCTTATAAGCTCGGATTGAGATTTCCATTCAGGAAACTGTGATATCTCAGCATCAGATTCTTCTTGTGCACACAGTACATTTCCTTGTGTACTCTATATTCTCCTACGAGTAGAAACACCAGCATTTATGTTTCCAATGATCAGCTCTTGCGGGTGATCTCTCAACCATCTTCGGTCGGGTTCTAATTCAGGATCCCGTACTGTATCGAAATATTATGTGGATACAGCTTCAGCTTGTACAACGTCGGCTTCATCCACATCGATTCTTACAGCTGCGGGGTTGATTTCTAAATCAACGACAGGTTCTATGTGAGTTGGAGGATCCAAGATAGATAGATGGTGAATGTTCTGAGTGATATCATCTACTCCTGTAGGGTCTAGGTGTGGTTCGTCAAACACTACATGAACTGATTCCTCGATCGTCAGCTTCCTTTTATTAAAGATTCTGAAAGCTTTGCTGACGGAGGAGTATCCTACGAATATTTCTTCATCTGATTTCTCATCAAAGGTTCTAAGTTGGTCCTTCCAATTATTCAATACATAACACCTGCACCCAAAGATGTGGAAATACGAAACTAATGGAGTTTTGTTGTTCCATACCTCATATGCTGTTTTGTTGTGGTGCTTGTTGACGATATAGCGGTTTTGAGTGTAGCATGCTGTATTGGTTGCTTCACCCCAGAAACGCTGTGGCAATTTGCTTGCGGCAATCATTGTCCTTGTTGCTTCTTTCAACGTCCTATTCTTTCGTTTGGCAACACCATTTTGTTGAGGTGTACGGGCAGCTGAGTATTCGTGCTGTATTCCATTCTCCGAATAGTATTGCTCTAGAAAGCGGTTAGTAAATTGTGTACCTCTTTCGGAACGAATGCAGACGATACTCTATGCCTTTTCATTTTGCAACTTTCTCAGGAGCTCGGGCAGCTTTGATGTTGTTTCCTTCTTCTTGCTAAGAAAGATCGTCCAAGCATACCTGGAATAATCATCAACAACAACCATGCAGTATTTCTTACCTCCTAAACTTACTGGGTCTACAGGACCGTAGAGATCCATGTGTAGCATTTCTAACACTCTTTGGGTTGAAAGGTAGGATTTGCTCTTCAGGGTTGACTTGATTTGCTTGCCGTTCTGACATGGTCCGCAGACGCTGTCCTTCTTGAATGACACATTTGGCAAACCTCTAACCATTCCCTATCTTGAGAGCTTATTGATTTTCTTGAAGTTGACGTGAGACATCCTCTTGTGCCATAACCATCTAAGATCTGCAGTGCCTTTGGCAACAAAGCATGGAATTGAGGAGCTCATAGGCTTCCAGTCAGCAATATACATATTACCTAATCTGCTTCCTGTAAGCACAACTTCCTTGGTTTGGATGTTTTTGACTCTACAGCGATCTATATAGAACTTCACCGAGAACTATTTATCACAGAACTGGCTAATACTAAGTAGATTATACTGTAAGCCTTCAACATATGCAACATCGGTGACTTTGAATTTTCCGACAAGTAGGTTTCCTTTCCCTCTTGTTCTTCCTTTAGATTTATCACCGAAACGAACTTTTGGACCGCGACCTTCTACAAAATCTGATAGCTTGCTCCTATCTCCGGTCATGTGTCGAGAGCATCCACTATCAAAGTACCAGGTATCCTTCTCTAGAATGTCCTGTAACAAAGAAATTAAGTAGATTTAGGTCCCCTTTGATTTTTGGGTCCATGATTGTTAGTTCCTCTAGGTACCCAAGTTTTCTTGGCAGCAATTGGTTTACTGTAGGGCATACTCGGTACAGTGTTGCGATATCTACGGGGGTCATATCCGTAGTTGTTATAACCATGATAATTATTATGCATGAAAAATTCAGGGTTATTGTTATTAATCCAGTACAAGTGCCGTCTTGGAGGTGGAGCCATTTTCTTAGGCCTAACAACTTGCTTTCTGGGTCTCCAGTTGGATTCCCAATGCTGTTGTTGATACTGAACCGGCATCTGCTGTCTCGAGGGATAACGGGGCTCCTGTATCCAATACCTAGGCGTCTTTATCGATAGTAATCGCCGTGCGGGCTTTGGTAGTTGGATACTGACCTTCCTTCGAGCAGTGTTGGCGCCGTTGATATGATCTCGGGAGCATCTTTGTTGAGTGCGCCTCACGAGTTGGAACGGCTTATGATTCCATGTCTGGAATAGGATTGCGGGGCGAGAATAGCGACCTTAGGTTTTCTCTGCAATGAGTTCCTTCATGGGACTAGGGGTTTCTTCCGATTCTGGAATGTGTTCCACACTCTTGACGAACACTGTACTAGTTTTCCCTTTGTTTGAACATCAACTGTATCCTAAGCCACTTTTATCATGAGCATTTTGCCTAGTGCTCAGAATTTCTTCCATTCTTTTGGACGATTTCTCGAACGATTTCAGAGTGGTCTCAAGTTCGATTTCTCGCTTTTCGAGAGTTGTGATTTTGGCTTGAAGTAGAACCAGATCATTTGTCTTGCTCTCGTTGTGAGTTTTAGCCTCACTTAGTTCATGAGCAAGTTGATGATTGCTCTCCATGAGTTTTTCAAAATCGACTTTGCTGGTTTCACAGTCAAGAGACATATTTTCATAATTTATTTTCAGCAAGTCATTTTCATCTTTCAGCTCTAAATTAGTTAATTAAAGCTGTATATTCTCAGTTTTCAGTGTCTCAAGGGCCTTTTGAATGTTTTTAAATTCATTCATCATGTTTTTAAAAGTATGATATGCATTTGATGGAATAGCTGAGGTTGAACTTACCTCATCGTCGCTGTCTTCACCTTCTGGAATGTCTTTGGCCATAAAGCACATATATGCTTTATCATCGAACTCATCGTCAGATGAATCACTTTCAGTGACCACCTGAAGACATTCTGCTGATTTGGATAGTGTGGGGGAGGCTTCTGATTCTCCAATCAGGGCCTTGAGCTTGTCTTTCCAAGCACGTCTTCTTTCATCTCTCTCTTGTTGCTCGGCCTCCGGCAACCTTTGGACTTTGGGATGAGGACATTTATTTGCATAATGCCCTGGTTTCCTGTAATTATAGCACAGGTTAGCATCACCAGATGATGTTTCGGTACTTACCTTGTGAACAGGTTTGGGCCTGTATGGAGTCTTTCCAGACTGTTTGATGAACTTTTTGAATTTATGCATGAGAAGCGCCATTTCATCTTGAGACAGGATATCTTCGTCACTGTCAGCATTCTTGTGACTAGGCTTCGACGAGCTGGGCATGCTGTGTCGACGGTTCGATACAGCGGCTAGAGCTGTGACCTTTGAAGGAGATTCTTCGGATATCTCCCTTCTGTCAATATCATACTCAAAATCTTTGAGGTCAGAGAAGAGATCAAAAGTAGATATTTCATTAAGATTGCAAGATACACGCATAGCTGTGGTCTTATTGTCCCATCGGGCTGGGAGAGATCTGAAAATTTTTAAATTCTTCTCCTTTTGGGTATAAATTTTGCCCAATGCTTCAAGTTCACCAACAATGCCAGTGAATCTGAGGTCAAGTTCCTCAAGTGTCTCAATTGGTTTCATTTCGAAAGACTCAAATTGCTGATTCAGTTTTGAAATCTTGTTTTCTTTTGAGAGCTCATTTCCCTCACAAATCAACTTGAGTTTATCCCAGATTTCTTTGGCTATTTTGCAGCTCTTTACCTTTGAGAACGTGCCTTTGTCAAGAGTGACAAATAACGCGTTCTTAGCCACGTTGTCAAGGTTTGCTCGCTTTCTTTCATCTGTGGTCCATTGCTCGCGATCCTTCTCGGGCATCTCAGCATGGGCTTGGCCTTCAATCCTTGCGGCTGTGTTTACCTTCATGATCTTGATAGGACCATCATGTATAACAAAAATCATCTCTTCGTGAATTGCTGCAAGATGAGCCTCCATCCTAATTCTCCAGTCATCAAATTCGTTAATAGAGAACATAGGAACTTTGTTGATCATAGAAGTATCCATGTGATAATACAGAAATGAAAGAGACTGTTTTGAAAATAAGTGATTTTGGATCTGATTCGGTTAAAAATACGACTGATTCTTTTTAGAATCAACCTCTCCGATATCACTTGTTGGTCACTAAGTATACTGGATACAGTTTGGGAAATAGTTTAAACAACAAACAGTAATTTTAAATCTGAGTGCGTAGCGGAAGTCTTAGATACAGTAGGTTGCTGTGGATACAGCAACTAAATGTATAGTGTATACTTAATTAATCACAGTAATTAAAACAGTAAAAACTGAAGGTAAATAACACAGTAATTAAAGTGGTTCGAGGTAAACCCCTCTATGTCCACTGGTCCTCCACACAGGAGTAAAAAGTTTATTATAATTACTACGTACACAACTACGTAATTATAACAACACACAATCA
Source organism: Orobanche coerulescens (assembly GCA_033398695.1). Taxonomy (NCBI): domain Eukaryota; kingdom Viridiplantae; phylum Streptophyta; class Magnoliopsida; order Lamiales; family Orobanchaceae; genus Orobanche; species Orobanche coerulescens. The sequence goes on along the minus strand of CM065805.1, from coordinate 90,313,234 downwards.
ATATATCGTTCACACAGATTGATATAAAGATCTTAGCTTCAACCGTTCACACAGATTGGTTTTGAGCTAATGCTTTGACTGGCTTCTTCACACACAGTTCTGAAGCTTCGTCTTCTTCAATGCAAATCCTTCACACACAGTTCCGGAGAAGCACAGATTGCTCAGTCCACACAGGGCTGATCTGGGTTTGTTCAAAGTATAAAACAGATGGTGAACAACAACTTTGACTTTAAGAGCTTTCAGCTGATGAAGTCTTGTTCAGGATGATGAGCACTGTATATCTCTTTTTGATCTGAGTTGCAGTAAGCTTTGGAGATATGTTTTGCTCTGATAATAATTTCGATAGCTTGGGTAAATGATCTTCAGCATCTTGATGTGATATATATAGTCTCTGAAATATATATCCGTTGAGATGTATCCGTTGAGTGAGATTCCATTCCAACGGATTTATAACACGACCCGGTTTTAGCGGGATTTGAAGATCTATTGATTGACAGTATTTAAATACTTTATCCTTGAGTATTTAAATGCTTCTTTATTCAACGGGACTTGACTTCTGGAGATTCCTTCTTTGTCCTGTTGTGAGCTGTATGGAAGATAACTGTATTGGAGATTCGAGACAGTTTCCATACTTGGTCTTTTATAAGACTTCTTGCTGTACTGAAGGGCTTCACTATATGCTGATTCGAGGCAGGTCTTCGATAAAGGATAATGCCTCAATACTTCGATACAGTCTCCTTTACTGTATGTGGATTGGCATATATGTCAAAACCTCTTTATCAAATACCATTCGATACAGGGATTGGATATCCCGGCTGTTTCGATACAGGGTTCTTGTTTTCCCAACATAGCCATATTGGAAAGGGTTTAAGAAACTTCTTGGGAAGAACTTGATGAGTATCAAAGATTCGAATGATGTTTTTAGAGTATCAAAAATCCTCAATGATATAATTATGTTTTGAGCAAATTCTTTAAGGGATAGTAATGGATTGTGAAGACACAAATATAACCTTTATATATTCAAGTTAATCTGATGTGTTGATAACTTAAGAAGGTGTTAATCATCATATTAATACGTTGATAGTGTTCTTAGGATGATTATAACGATTATGGGTGATAATGATACTATAGAATTAGTGACCGAATTCATTTACAACGACCCGTGTGTAATGGAAGACATAAATGTAGGTGAACCAAAATAACTTGGTAAAACCGGTTTTTAAAGATGAACTTGGTGTATCATAATTCATTAATGAAGCTCTAGGATATTCGTTGGAATCGGATGAACCATTCGAGTAATATTTCAGGTGTTGTTTCCTAGGAATTGATATCATTATTGTATAAATGTGTTGTTGAATGAGTTACATTTCGTTAAAGGTTGCTCGTTCGAGTGAGTATTAGTAGTCAAGGATTCCGACCGTTCGTTCGTTTGAAGAAGGGCTATTCCTCTACGGAATTGAGGCAAGTTATCTTACTTGGTTATAATGATGATTGAATTCCTGCGAATATTATACGTTCTGTGTATACGTAATGTTCTATGAATTTGTGATTCATGATGTGATGTCGTTCTTGATCGTATTACCGCTTTGTTTGTGGGATTGTATTCCCAAGTTTATCGCCTTTGATACCGTTGGTCTCGTTGAGCCTTGTTGTCGATGTGGTGAGTTGTTCGATTCTTGAGTAAATGTGTAATTTGTTGAGTTTTGTTGTCATGTTGCATCGTGACATATCTGGAGTAATATCTGCGTGCCGATTGGTTATGTGTAGGATTTTTAGCCGGACACTTGATGGTCATGCGTGGATATTTCCGTATTGGACCGTGCACACGAGACGTAGTTCGTGAGGCTAATTAGGTACATCGTCCCACGTATATTCTGGATTCCGTATACGGGGTGGACATGTGCACGGACACATTTTCGGATCGGGCGTACTGTGACGTCTGTCTTGAGCCATGTTGTTTGGTCGTTCATATTCCGAGTATGATTAGATATGTTCGACAGTTTGGGATGGACTGTTATTCACCCTAGGGGTATATTTAGTAGTCGGTTGTTTCTTTGAGATCAGTATGTATATGAATTGTATAATGCCATGAAAATTATTATCATGTATAGCTGACCCTGTGGTTTGGGCGAAATACTTGTATTTCAGAGCGAGAAAAGGGCAAGGCGCAGGAAGAGCACGATGGCGGCGAAGGGTATTGACAGGTGCTAGTTCGGGGGGCCCGAGTCTTTTGTTGGTCGGTTATGTCTTAATTGTGGAATTTCATTTTTCTATTTTAATTTGGACGAATGTATTATTATTGTTTTGGGTGTATTCCATCTCCATAATGTTTATACCGGATTTGGATCCTGTACGGTTGTATGAGTTGATGTACACAGTTTACACTCCTAATCGTAGCTATTATTAATATATTGTGGTTCGGTACCACATCTATGGGATGTCTAAATTATGTTTTGATATCGCCTGGTGGGTCCCAGTGTGGGGTCCACGGCACTGTAATAGCCGCCATTTTTCGGGGTGTTGCATAAACAAAGTGACCATTAAAAATAAATACCCTTTGCCGCTTATCGATGATTTGTTTGATCAATTACAGGGAGCTACGGTGTTCTCGAAAATTGACTTGAGGTCTGGATACCATCAACTTCGGATAAAGGAATCCGACATTCCTAAAACCGCATTTCGTACAAGGTATGGGTATTATGAGTTTGTGGTTATGCCTTTTGGATTAACCAACGCACCGGCGATATTTATGCAGTTGATGAATAAGATATTTATTGAGCATATTGATAATTGTGTAATCGTTTTCATCGATGATATTCTGGTCTATTCTCGTGATGATGTGGAACACGCTCGGCATTTGCGATTAGTGTTGGAAACTTTGAGGACTCAGCATCTCTATGCAAAGTTTTCTAAGTGTGAATTTTGGTTGAGGGAAGTTATGTTTCGCGGACATGTGATTTCAGCAGAAGGGGTCCGAGTAGATCCCCAGAAGATCGAGGCAGTGTTGGATTGGGCACCGCCTAAGAACATGAAGGTAGTTCGTAGCTTTTTAGATCTGGCTGGGTATTATTGAAGGTTCGTCGAGGGGTTCTCTAAACTTGCTCGACCACTTACTCTGTTACTCTAGAAGTCCGAAGAGTTCGAATGGAATGAAGAGAGACAACAGAGTTTCGAAGAGCTGAAAAAGTGTTTGACTACCGCGCCAGTTTTAGCCCTGCCCCAGGGAATCGGCGGGTATTCGGTTTATTGTGACACATCAAGTCAGGGACTTGGGTGTGTACTCCTGCAGCATGATAAGACTATAGCCTATGCTTCACGGCAACTTAAACCGTATGAGTTGAATTATCCCACTCATGATTTGGAGTTAGCTGCCGTAGTGTTTGCATTGAAGATCTGGCGTCACTATTTGTACGGTTCTTCATGTCGAATTTATACCGACCATAAGAGCCTAAAATACATTTTTAGCCAGAAGGAACTGAATATGAGACAGCGTCGTTGGTTGGAGTTGATAAAGGATTATGACTTGGAGATCCTTTACCATCCATGAAAGGCCAACGTTGTAGCTGACGTGTTGAGCCAAAAATCAGTATCACTTCAGATGCTTGAGGTTCTCACACCTCAAGTGAAGATCAGACGAGAGTTGATTGAGCAGGGAGTTGAAATATGGAACCAGCAGATTCAGGGTCAATTGTGTACTCTCAAAATTACTTCGTCCTTGGTTGATGACATTAAGGAGAAACAGGGGAATGACCCAATGGTCGTCCAACTGAAAGTGGATGTGGAGAAGGGGAGAGCCCCTGGTTTTTTGATCCGCGAGGATAACATTTTGAGATTTCAAGGAAGGCTTTGTGTTCCGAATGATCTAGAGTTGAGACAAAGAATACTCCGAGAAGCCCATGCTACACCTTACTCAATCCATCCTGGGGCGAGTAAGATGTACATAGATCTTAAGAGAAATTTCTGGTGGAGTAATATGAAGAGAGATGTCACCGAGTTTGTATCACGGTGTTTGACATGCCAATAAGTCAAAATTGAACACCAGCGGCCAGCCGGGCTGTTGAAGCCCCTCCCTATTCTCGAATGGAAGTGGGAAGATATTACCATGGACTTCATTACTGGGATGCCGAGGACTAAGGCTGGAATGAATATGATTTGGGTCATTGTTGACCGATTGACTAAGTCGGCACATTTTCTTGGCATTAAGGATACTTAGGGACTATAGCGATTATCCTGAATATTTATATCGGAGATCGTGAGATTGCACGGTATGCCAAAGTCTATTATTTCCGATCAAGATGGTCATTTTGTGTCGCATTTTTGGAGATCGGTCCATCAACTTTGGGCACCGAGTTGAGATTGAGTACTTCTTTGCATCCGCAGTCGGATGGTCAGACTGAGCAGACGATCCAGACATTGGAAGATATGTTTCGGGCGTGTGCCCTGGACTGGACTAGCGATTGGGAAATGCATCTGCCATTGATCGACTTTACTTACAATAACAGTTGGCATGCGTCGATCAAAATGGCACCTTTCGAGGCATTATATGGTAGATGATGTACATCCCCACTTTGTTGGAATGAAGCTTCAGAATTAGTCGGGACAGAGCCCGATATATTGATGGAAACCAAAGACAAGATCTCTATCATCCGAGATAGATTGTTGACTGCTCAAAGTCGACAGAAATCCTATGCTGACATTCATCGTCGGCCCTTATAATTTGATGTGGGAGATCATGTCCTACTCAAATATCACCGACGAAAGGAGTCTACAGGTTCGGGAAGAAGGGCAAGCTTAGCCCGAGGTATATTGGGACATTTGAGATTCTCGACAGAGTCGGTGAGTTGGCCTATCGTTTGGCGTTACCTCCAGCCCTTAGCCACGTTCACAATGTATTTCACGTTTCTCAGCTGAGGAGGTATGTTCCGGACCCGAGTCATATCATTGATTACGGGGATATTGAGATAGCAGATGATGTCACATTTGAGGAAAAACCGATGAAGATCCTGGAGCATCGTGTAAAGCAACTCTGGCACAAAACCATTTCGTTGGTTAAAGTACAGTGGTCGAGGCACGGAGTTGAGAAAGCAACGTGGGAAACCGAAAAGAGCATGCATGCTAGGTACCCAGAGCTATTCATTTCTCAAGTTTCAGGATGAAACTTTCTTTTAGAGGGGGATGATGTGATACCCGTACTTTTTGTAAATTTTCTGCTTTGGTGCTTCTGTAATTTTGACACTTGTCATAAGTGTTTAGTGAGTTAATGTTGATCTTGGAGTTCATATCATTTGGAATTCACTCTTTATTGTTCGGATCGTTGCTACATTGGATTTTTGATGCGATTCTATCACATGTGCATGAGGTGTAGCGCATGCTACGTTCCCTTCATAGTGCATGCTATTTGAGTAGTGATAGTGCACGCTATCTGTCAACAGTAGCGCACGCTACTAGTGTATTTGAGACAGACAGTCCAGAAAGGTACTGGACTGGAATTGAGCATTTGTAGCGCATGCTATGTGTTGGATATAGCGCACGCTTCCTGGAAATATCACGTAAGGTACGTTACGTTTGGTTGCGGACGTAATATAGTAATCATAACGTGCATTATATGGGAAAGTAGCGGCCGTAATGGGGGTTCCAGGGTTACTGCCCTTATTTCGGTATTATCTAGCTTATGTAGTAATTGTGCATAGCGTACATTAACTCCGTTAACGTACAATAATCTCTGCCTATAGTGTACGCTATAATGCCTGACTATTTTGGAACTGTATTAGTAGCGCATATTAAGCGATGCAGTAGCGTGCGCTAAGGCTTGAGCATGACAGAGGACAGTAGGTTCTGGACTTCAATTTCTGGGCACCAACTATCAGGTAGCGCACGCTAACAGTCAGCTAACGCACGCTAAGAGAAGGCATTAGCGCACGCTACAATATTCATAGCGCACGCTAACGATACTGGCAGAGGCCACTGGACTACCCGGTGAACCCGTTAGCGCACGCTATTCTCAGAAATTAGCGCGCGCTAATCACCATTTAGTATAAATAGGACACTTCATCCCCCAATTCGTCATTTTTCCATTTCTTCTCTTTCCTTGGGAAATTTTGGGCGATTTTGGATGATTTGTGTAGATCTCCCAGAGATATCATCATCCATCTATATCTTCACGCTTCTAGTTTAGATTATTCAACGTTTAATCTTCTCAACCGCTCCAAATCGAGATAAACTTTGCATAACCCTAGATTTTCGGGATTTGGGGGTTTTCTTTCCGATCTCTTCGATTCGGCTTGTTGTTGTGGTGGAATATGTCGAGTATGAATTATCTACCTTGGATACATGTTATTCCTACGGATTATTGGTATATTTCCGGAATAATTTCGAATTTGAGATGGTTGATTGTGATTCACCATCTAAGAGTTTTGTTGTCGGAAAACATGTATCATGGGTAGTGTTTTTGGGTGGATTCCAACTTATTTTCATGCCGATGGATTATTGATAGTTGATTACAAACTCGTCTAGGTTCGGAGTTGTCGATTCCATCAACCTTGGTACCTTGTTGTCCGTACCCATTCCTTTTGGCCAAGCAAGTGATTCTTGTGAAAGTTATATTCTTAAATGTGAAAAGTAATGTTATGAGTGTGAGAGTTATATTCGTTCACTCTGAGTGGGTCTTACGAGGCTCCGGAGGGATCCGCGCATTGATGGGTCCGCGAACATTTGGGTTAGTCACTCCGAGCGGGTCTGATGAGGCTCTGGAGGGATTCGCGCATTGTCAGGTCTACGGTTAATCAGGGAGGATTTGTTATTATTGAGATATGTTTGGATAATTGCATTTTCCAGAAAATCATTATCATGGCTTTGAAATTGGTGCATGTGCTTTTACGTGTAAGATGTGACGTTTCACTTGTATTACTTGCTATAACCTCTCTAGTGTGAGGAAAACTCTTTTCTTGTTTTTCAGGTTCGAGGGATCTAAACGAGCGAGCACCCGGGCGGTACGATGACGAAGGTGAGGCGTGATTCGGTGGCCAAATTATGTTCTCCTTATTTCAAGCATTGTCCCCTTGTATTAACAAGACAGATTTCACTGCTCTGTTTTGGTGAAGTTCTAAGAAAAAAAAAATCTAAAAATACAGTTAATTGTCATTGCAAGCAACGTCAATTAATACCTATATTTTTAATGAACAAATAAAGCTGGCAGCACTATTAAAATCCTAAGTACAAAGGGTACCTGAACAGGTAAAGCAAGCTAGCTACAACTGCGTCGGACACTAATAAAGCCCGACTATTCTTGTTTAGTATCTTTAATGATTCTACCTACCTCTATATTTCTTAACAAAATTGGGATAATAAAAAACAATGCAATAAGAACAACGCAATGTAATTAACTTAACAACCGATTGAATTTGGTAGTGAAAGTGTTACAGACGAACTATAAAGGACCAAAGTAGCCTATCGGTCATAATCTTTATGTAAGCGGGCCAACCTCTACTGGCTGCAAAAACATCTTTTCTAGAAGAAAATCACAATATCCGTATGAGGATTTATTTTCAAACACAAGATAGTACATGTTGAGTTAGGAAAATCAACAGGTAGTCCTAGAAATTATTCTCCAATAAAAAAACAACCCATGTTGGCAACATCACTTCTGGAAAAAAATTTACAGATTCACGATCACTTACAAATATAAAAACCGCAAAATTGCCATGCATAAAGTTCATATAAATAAACAGATTTCATAATCAATCTTAAAAATGATTTCGAAATATATTTCTGCATTTTGATAATACAAATCCAAACAGTTTCAAAATCCAAGCATAAGTCGATCAATACAAATCACCAATCTGATAATCTAAACTTTGAACCAGCAAAACCCAGATATACAATAACCACCAACAAAGAATAGCAAACAAACAAAAATAAATTCCACAACATTCATTCAATCAAGTTAATCTTTCAATAATAAAAAAATGAAGTCTAACAGCAAAGTGATGAAATATGACAGTTCTCTTACTAAACCTGGCTAAAAATGAAAAAAAAAAAGGTAAAAAGTAAAAAAAAAAAAAAAAAATCTTATTGTTAAACCTCAAAAAATCAAAGAACCCTGTAGATTTTTTCCGGATTTCTTTTGTGATAGGTGTGACAGAGCTTGTAATATTATTATTCCTGGTCTGTGAATTGATTGAAAGTGGTGATTAGTAGTTCATTAGTGCTGTTATTTTTCTAGAGCAGGTACTTACCTGACCCTTAAACTTATTTCAGCATAGAGTTGTTTGGTTAGATCACATGTGTTGTATGCATATGCAGTGAGTGTGTGCAGTGTGTTATGATTTACTGCGTGTGTGTTGTGCATTGTGAGAGTAAAAAGTACTCATACTTATAATACCAGAATAGGTTTACTCGACTTCTTTTTCAAACTATAGGTTTTACCCAAGTTGGACCTTCCTATTTCTGGTGTTTTAAAATTTCTACCCTGTGCAATTAGCGTGACTGTGATGGCTTGTATGATTTCTTCTCCCTCTAAAGAATTAAGGGTGAGAGTATTTCACGTGCCCCATTTTTTTTGTTCATTTTATCTTTTGGGCGAAATTGGTGCTCCGCCAATTTTTTTTAGAGAAACCCTAAAATCATATTTTCCCCCATTTATTTCGTTGGCCTTTTCAGCTTATATTTTCCTACTTCATTTATGTTGAAGGCATCCGGTCTGTTCCAATATTTTTTCCTGCTTCGGTTATGTTGAATGCGCCCACTCTGTTTCAACATTTTTTACCTATTAAAAGGTCATTTTTGCTTAATAGGTTGTGTTGCCTCGATCGATTTTGGGTTTTTCCTGGTGTTAGCTGCTTTTTTTTGGGCTTAGATCTATTTAGGGTTCTAATTTTGGTCCTTTTTTTTACATTATGTCTTCTCCCTTTCAATATTACAAAATATTAAACCCGTTTTAAAAAAAAAATTAGCTTCGCATCATATTTTTGTAGATGTCTGTACTGAATATTACTGATTTTCTTCTTCATCTTTGTGTTCTTCTCCGGTAATGAGATTTGTTGCTGTACTTTCATTATCAGGTACATGCTCAATTGAGATTGTTATATATTTTTGTGTTACAGATATTCTGTTAGAGTGTTTAAGCGTGACGTGTTATTTGTCGAGGTTTGTTTTGTAGGTTTATTTGTATATATTTCTCTATGTTTGTTAGACTGTATTTTATACAATACTTGGTATTTCGGTGCCAGTTGGTGAGGTTTTGGATTGCTCGTTAGGTTTGCTTAAATTGACTTTTCAAATATTGTTATTCTTTTTTATTTTTGCTCAGTCATCTTACTATTTCTTTCTATTTTTTTTCTTGTTTTGATTTTGATTCTGATTTTGTAGACGCCGCCTCCAACCGTTGTCGCCCGGAACTTTCCATTTGCTGCTTTCAGCAATACGCGTTCCTTGATTTTCTGTACTTCTCAGGTCAGTATTATTTTATACTTTTGTTTATGGTCCAGTTTGTCTATGTGTTTGTGTCTTTTTTCGTCTACATTCGTGCTATAAAAGGACTTCGCCAGTCTAGGCTCTAAAATTCCGTCATGATTATATCTTTATTTGTGCATATCGGTATTATTCTCTTTTTTTATTCAGCTTGTCAGGTAGAACGTGTTGTTCAAATGTTCATGCTCATTCTTCAAATGTTGTTTTTTTACCGTTTCGTTACAGCGTGCTTCTTTAACTTTATTTCAGCCAAATGAGTTGTTTGTGTGTTTTTGGATTATTTACATCTCTAGACCGACAGTTCGTTGTGCAAACTTAATACACAACAATCGTGTAATTATGTTATTTGCTAATTGTTATCCCTTCAATCATTTGGTTGAGTTTATTATGTTAACTTGCTATAAATGAGGTAGTTTTTTTTTTTTTTTTTTTTTTGGTTTACGTATACGTAGTTGTGCGTTCATGGATCGTGTACTGTGTATCGTTTGTGTGCTCTGTGTTGGGTTTATTTGGGCCAAATGATTAAAATTTTGAGGGCCCAAATTAATTCTCCTGCAGCCCACCTCAAAGATTGACCCGGCCCGGAATCTTGGAAGCAGCCCATTATGAACGGATTAATCCTGGCCATTTATTTGGCTCCTTTTAATCCCGGCCGTTAGTTTTATATTATACCCTAATATAAAACCCTACCCCCCAGCAAACCCTACCCTCATTTCTCTCTTTCGGTCTTCCGCCTCCACCCCTCCTTTATCTCTCCCGATTTTCTTTCCTCTTTCTCCTCGGTTGACCCTGTTCTTCCGATATGGAAACTAAATCAGGTCCGACTTTCTCTCTTCGTTTGTTGTTCCGATTCTCCTATAAATTTCATTTCCGTGTGAGATGAAAAAACAACAAAAACGAATTGAGAGCAAGTGATTTTGTTTACCTCGATTTTTCTCTGTGAAATAAATTGAGTGACTTGTGGGTGAGGCTTGTGAGATAATTCGGGATCTGAGTTTTCTGGGGGTTTTCGGTTGAATCTTGCTGAGTGCTTCGATTCCTCCGGTGGTTGCTTCCGGTCCGGTGGTGGGTTCCGTTTTCTGGTGCTGGCCGCGGGTCATCTGAGTCCTGGACGTGGCTACGAAGACGGAGGACTGAGCCGGGCTGTTTTCGACAGTGACATCACTTCCGATCGGCTACGGCCGTTTGGTTTGCATTTTCTTCACTCACCGTTTTTTATTTTCAGTATTTTCGTTTAATTTATTTCAATAGAAGTTGTGTAATCCCTAATCCCTATCCCGAGTAGATTTGTGTAATAGTTATATTTGTTATAATTATTGTAATAATTCGTCACCCGATTCGGACCAATACTCAACACTCTGGATTCTATGTCAGGAAATATGTGTGCGGAGTATGTAGTGTATTTAAGTGTATGCGTGTGGTTGTGTTTGTAACAAATGAAAGGCCCCAACAACAATTATTTTTATAGATTTCTCGGTTATGTTTCCGGCCCAGGCAGTTTGTTAAGTTTCATAATTGCTCTCTCATCAGATTGTTTGTCTATAGACTGAGATATAGTTCAGGTTTACCACATTAGTGGGAATGCAGAGCAGACCATTTGATTTGGCAGCATTTATGAGTATCCCACATTACTGCAAATGTTTGTGGTGATAAAATATTTTTGGGATGTATTTGGTGAGGATGTGCTTTTTACATTAGCCGTGAAACTTTACATTTGATCACAGGGTTTGTGAGTTTGAATTTTCAAACTAAAGGTTTTACCCAATTTGAACCTTCTTATTTCTGGTGTTTTAATATGATTTGTGCTCCTGCTACAGAATTAAGGGTGAGAGTATTTCATGTGCCCCATTTCTTTTTTTGTTCCTGTTATCTTTTGAGTGAAATTGACCGAGGACCTGTTATGGTGCCCCACCAAATCTTATTAGGGAACCCCTAAAATCATATTTTCTCCCATTTATTTCGTTGGCCTTTTCAGCCAATATTTTCCTGCTTCATTTATGTTTATGTTAAAGGCATCTGGTCTGTTCCAATATTTTTCCTGCTTCATTTATGTTAAATGCGCCCACTATGTTTCAGCCTTTTTTACTTATGTCTGGCATTGCATTTTGATTGTTTATTCGATATAAGGTCATTTTTTCTTAATAGGTTGTGTTGCCTTGATCAATTTGAGGTTTTTCTCGGTGCTGGCTGTTTTTTTGCCTCGATCTATTTAGGGTTTCAATTTTGGTCGTTTCTTTATTTTACATTATGTCTTCTCCCTTTCAATTTTACAAGATATTAGCCCTTTTTTTAATAAAAAATAGCTTTATATCATATTTTCGTACTGAATATTACTGATTTTCTTCTTCAGCGTTGTGTTCCTCTCTGCTGACGAGAGTTGTTGGTGTACTTTTATTATCAGGTACATGTTCAATTGAGATTGGTATTATATTTTGTGTTAGGGATATTCTGTTATACTGTGCTTAGGTGTAGCCTGTTATTCGTTGAGGTTTGTTTTGTAGGTTTATCCGTATATATTTCTCTATATTTGTTAGTCTGTATTTTGATGATTCATGGTATGTCGGTGCCGATTGGTGAGGTTTTCGGTTGGTGGTTAGGTTTGCCCAAATTGGCTTTTCAAATATTGTTATTCTTTTTATTTTTGCTTAGTCATCTTCCTATTTCTTTCTGTTTTTTTTTCTTGTTTTGATTTTGATTTTGATTTTGTAGACGCCGCCTCCAACCGTTGCCGCCGGGACTGTAATATCCACACCTTTCGTTTCCGTTTATCCCAACTGTTGTGATCCATCTGTACTCAATTCGACTTTTGCGTATTTCATATCGTGTATTGTACTCATTCTATTATCGTGATTCTTGAGATATTTATTGATGTTCGTATTTGAATGTATCATATTGTATGGGTAATTGTTTGTCTCGTCATGTCACTATTGGTTAGAACGGTACTACTGATTACTGAGCATAATGTACATTATGCTTAGTATCTAGCGTACGCTATTTTTCTGTGTAGTTAGGACAGAAGCGTCTGGGGACATCTTTGCGAACGCTACCTGCAAGATGTAATGTACGTAAAGGTTCATTACGTATATTATCTGAACTCCTTAACGTACGTAAAGATACCTGGCCATCAGGTCAGTAAGCACTGGACATTCTATTACGTATGTTAACATTAGACCGTAGCGTACGCTAGTACCTTTTACGTACGCTAAGCCTGCCATGCAACGGATGTAATGTAACATGTGCATTGAGGCAGTGAGCTCTGTGGTGTTCATTGCATATGCAATGCAGATGCCTTAACGTACATTAAGATCTTAACGTATGTAATGCTTAGGGTATTGCCTACGTAACGATATTTACCTATATAAGCAGACTTCAGTCCTGATTTTGCCATTTTTCATCTCTTCCTTCTCTTCCTGGGCGATTTTCGATGGTTTGGTCAGGGTAGTACGGATTTCGGTCGATTGTCATCATCTATCAATATTTTCGAGTTCACAACATGGATTTAGCATCATTACAACATCTTCTACCGTTCTAATTGAGGTATTATTGCTAGAACCATAGTTTTTAAAGATTTTGGGGGGTTTTGTGATGATTTCTGTTTTAGCCTATATTATGTTAGATTGTGATTATATGATTGTAAACCCTCGATTTCCTTATCGTTTTGTGGACTGAATTTCCGTGATTCCTACCGCTAGTCGATTATGATCGGTTAAGCCCTCGTAGTGTATGATGAATTGTTCCTATGGGTAGAATTTAGGGTGATTTTTATTTGATCAAGTATCATTGTGTGCTAGGAACGAATCTTTGGATTGAGTTTGGATCGAAGCCCCCTCCATTCACTGTTTCTTCACGTTGTATTTCTCAAGGCAAGTACATATTTTATATTATGTTATGTAGAATGTGAGTTCGACATGAATGATGATTTACGATAAATGTACGGGTGTGTTGTTGTAGTTCTTTCACCTGGGGATGGTTCGACGGAACCTCTGGGGGCCGCTACTAAGGGGTACGGTCGCGGAAGTGGTTTCCCACTTGGGGACGGTCCGACGGGGCCTCTGGGGGTCGATACTAAGGGGTACGACCACGGGTTACCAAAGTGTGGATTTTTGTGATAATGAAATGTGATGCTATGGTTTTCTTGATGATCATGTATTGATGAAAACGTGATATTCCTGAATATTATTTTCTCAAATCTTTTCAAATGTGATAATTATGTTGAATTGTATTCGTGTATACTGTCGTGTAATTATGTACTTGCACTAGCTATTCGAATGCTAACCCATTAAATGGGGAAAATGCGTTTCATGCATTTCAGGTATCGGGTGAGTTTAGTAGCCAGTACGGAAAACGCATGCAAATGATGGTCAAGCGTGATGTTATGAGGCTCGAGTTTGCGTTGTTATTTTATTATATCTATGTCGTTCGTCGGAGTCAGTCGAGTAATCCTATTTCTATTTTAAAGATATTGTTGAAGGTGTTACATTTATGGTATCAGAGCCTTAGGTTGTGAATACCTAGTCTGTCGGTCAATTTAGGTCTATCGGTTGTATCGTAAGAGTTAGTTATTGAGCCTAACATCATCGTGCTACCATCCCTTCGTGCGACCCGTGGCTGTAAGTCTCCTCAAACTATTATGCTTCTGCATTACTTTTCTTATGTGAATTAGAATTGTGACTTGGGGTACCGACGATGTAAATTGTGAACTGTGCAGTTCTTGTCTTGTTTCATTTATTATTCTTCAGTATGTTGAGAGGTCGTGTTAGACCAGCTCGGGGATGCGGTCGAGGCCGTGGTCGTGGTGCTGATAATGAGAGAGTATCGCCTTCCCAGTCATCCGCGGATTCTACTTCACATTCACTGCCGAATACTCTGCCCTTGAGTTCTGACGGACAGCAGGACTTATTAGTTAGCCAGGGCCAGTCATCGGGTAGTAACGCCAACGCAGGAGCTACTGCTATACTTTAGCAGTTGGTAGCTCAATTGGCTCAGATAGCTCAAGGTGGGCATCAGAATCCGCCCCGACCGCGGAAGACGAAGCTAGCAAATGGCTTCAGAAAGTGACCAAGATGCACCCCCTCGTTTTGCTGGTTCTACTGACTTCTTAGGTTGGGAGAATTGGCTCTTTCAGTTAGGAAGGACCTTCGATGATGTATCTTGTCCTGGCGACAGGAGAGTACCTATTGCTCAATACCTCCTGGATAAGGAAGTTGCGGAGTGGTGGGAGGCAGTGACGCCCAAAGATTGTGTAGCCACTTGGGATGAGTTTAAGACTGCCATGGAGGCGGAATATTGTCCACTTTCGGTTCGGGAATGTAGGATTCTTCGAGTTCTTTACAGCTACGCCACAGGACGTACGAATATCCCAAGCCATCATTACTTATAATCAGCAGTTGGGATATGTGAAAGATTAAGTGAGAACTAAGGCCGATAAGAATCGCTATTTTAATATGCGCATAAAGCCGCATATCAGGCAGAGCATGGCACCACTCATGTGCACTATGTTGAAAGAATACCAGGATCGCGCTTTAGCAATTGAGATGGCTGTTCTGGAGTCATAGTCTGGATCCGAGGCTTTGAAACAGAAGACTACTGGTAATTCTCAGCCGGAAAGGGTAATCGGTTTCCTAAGTCGCTGTGTGTTCCCGCATCAGGGAAAAGATCGTTTCATCAGGCTGGAGGCTCCCAGGGTAATCGTTCGGTTCAGTACTCTATCCCTAGTAGCAGAGTGTGTTTAAACTGTAATTAGAGTGAGCATTTGGTGAATAATTGTTCGTTTCCATTGGTCACGTGTTACTCATGCAGAAGGAGTGGTCATCGTGCGGCCCATTACGAGGCGGTTGCCAGAACAGTCAGAGCTCGGATGGTAACTTTAGTGCAGGGAGAACCCAGTGTCCGTTAGAAGGCTCTGATTTCACAGAGTCCTCAGAGTTCGGGTTGATGTATAGGTCGGGGTCAGTCAGACCGTCGTGCAGTATCGAGTTCGGGATATGTACACCCACGTCTATACCAAATGAGATGCACAGAGGAGATAGACACTCTGGTGGCATCAGGTACCACTCAGATTCTTTCTCATCAAGTTTCGGTGCTATTTGATTCGGGTGCTACTCATTCTTTTATTGCATGGGATTGTGTATGTCGTATTGGTATTGACTGCTTACTTGACTGTGAGCCGTTCGCAGTGGGTATGCCTAGTGGGGATCGTATGGTTGGGAACCGAGAAGTCAGAGACTATCCAGTGAGGATCGAGAATCGTAATTGGCCCTCAAACCTCATTATTGTAGACTTAAAGGGTAAGGGTTTGATCCTCAGGGATGATTGGCTAGATCGTCATGGTGCTATCATGGACTATCAAACTCGTACGATCTCGATAGTGGCCGAGGATGGCACAAAACATACTCTTGTAGTTTGTAAACCGGATAGATCGGGGAGTGTGATCAATGCCTTGAAGGCGATGAAACTCTTGAATCAGGGTTGCGTAGGCTATTGGTGTTATGCTTTGAAGGCAGAAGATGGTCCAGTTGAGATGTCGTCGATTCCAGTCATTATTGAGTATCCCGATGTATTTCCGGACGACTTACCAGGATTACCACCGCAGCGGGAAGTAGAGTTTCCTATTGATCTAGAGCCGAATGCAGCTCCTGTTTCTCGGGCACCATATCGTATGGCACCGTCGGAGATGTTAGAGTTGAAGAAACAATTGGGGGAATTTCTAGTACATACGACCGAGCGCATCACCTTGGGGTGCGCATGTGCTTTTTGTTAAAAATGGATGGATCGCATCATTTATGCATCGACTATCGAGAATTAAACAAGTTAACCATAAAAAATAAGTACCCTTTGCCCCGGATTGATGACTTATTTGATCAGCTTCAGGGAGCGACAGTCTTCTCGAAGATTGACTTGCAGTCGGGTTATTATCAGTTGAGGATTCAGGATAGTGATATACCGAAAGCTGCCTTTCGGACGAGATATAGCCATTACAAGTTTGTGGTTATGCCTTTCGGGATAACTAATGCTCCAACAATGTTCATACAGTTTATGAACAAGGTTTTTATCGAATATCTGGACAAATTCTTAGCCGTTTTCAGTGATGATATCCTTATCTATTCCCAGAGCCAAGAGGAGCACGCTAAGCATCTTCATGTTGTGCTAGATATTTTGAGAGCTGAACGATTATATGCACATTTTTCCAAATATAAGTTTTGGCTCTAGGAAGTAACATTCCTCGGGCACGTGATTTCGGCAGATGCGGTTTGGGTCGACCCACAAAAGATAGAGGCAGTACTGGCATGGGAACCACCTAAGAATGTGAAGGAAGTGAGGAGTTTACTAGGACTTGTGGGTTACTACTGTAGGTTTGTCGAAGGATTTTCCAGGATGGCTCGACCACTTACACAGTTGCTTCAAAAAACTCATAAATTCGAGTGGAACGCGGATAGACAGAATAGTTTCGAGGAGTTGAAGAGGCGGTTGACTACCACACCAGTTCTAGCCTTGCCACAGGGGAACAATAATTTGGTGGTTTATAGTGATGCTTAGGCCTCAGACTTAGATGTGTTGTGCTTCAGAGGGATAGGGTTATTGCTTATGCATCTCTACGTATCGTCGTGTAAGATTTACACAGACCACAAGAGTCTGAAGTATATCTTGAGCCAGAAGGAACTGAACATGATGCAACATAGGTGGCTAGAATTAATCAAGGACTACGATCTTGGGATTCTTTATCATCCGGGCAAGGCCAATGTAGTAGCGGATGCGTTGAGTCATAAGCCGATGGCTCTTCATATGTTCGAAGTACTTACACATCAAAGCAAGATCCAATGGGATTTAATTTGTTAGAATATCGAGGTTTGGCTTCAGAAATTTTAAGGTCAGTTATGTGCATTAGAAATCACTTCGTCTTTGATTGATGACATCAAGTCGAGGCAGTATGATGACCCGTTTTTAGTTCAGTTAAGGGAGGATGTGAAGAAAGGGAAAACCCCTGGATTTGTAATTCAGGAGGACGGAATTTTGAGATTTGAAGGAAGATTGTGTGTACCTTGTGATGTTGAGTTAAGACAGAAAATTTTGATAGAAGCTCATACTACACCTTATTCCATACATCCTGGTATAAATAAATGTACATGGAGGGAAGGAGTAATTTCTGGTGGAGTAACTTGAAGACGTACATTAGCGACTTTGTATCGAAGTGTTTGACCTACTAGCAGGTTAAGATCGAACATCAGCGACCCGCGGGATTATTGCGACCACTTCCTATTCTAGAATGGAAGTGGGAGGATATTTCTATGGATTTCATTACCAGCATGCCTAGGACTTGGACCGTAATAAACATGATTTGGGTTATTATCGATCAACTAACCAAATCTGCTCATTTTATGGTTATTAAGGATACTTGAGGACCGAAGAGACTAGCCCGAGTGTTCATTACCGAAATAATGAGGTTGCATGGGACTCTTAAGAGTATTATTTCTGATCGATATGGTCGATTCGTATCAAATTTTTGGTAGGCTGATCATCGCGATTTGGGAACCGAGTTGAGACTCAGTACATCTTACCATCCCCAGACCGACGGACAAACAGAGCGGACGATTCATATACTTAAGGATATGTTCAATGCCTGTGCCTTAGACTGGAAAGATGATTGGGAGTCACACCTGCCGTTGATCGATTTTACGTACAACAATAGTTGGCATGCCTCGATTAGAATGGCACCATTTGAGGCTTTTACGGAAGGAGGTGCAGATCGCCATTGTGTTGGTATGATACATCTAAATTGATTGGTACCAAATTGTATTTATTAGTTGAGACGAGAGATAAGGTTGCCTTGATTCGTGATAGGCTGTTAACGGCTCAGAGTCGACAGAAGTCCTATTCCGACATGTGTTTCCGGTTGTTAGAGTTTGAGGTTGGGGACTATATATTACTTAAGGTATCACCAACTCAGGGAGTTCACCACTTTGGTCGGAAGGGTAAGCTTAATCCGAGATACATTGGACCTTTCGAGATATTAGAGCGAGTTGGAGATCTTGTATCTCGGTTATATTTGCCGCCGTCCTTGAGTCGTGCATAACGTATTTCATGTCTCCCATCTCAGAAAGTACGTACTGGATCCTAGAAAAGTTATTGATTTTGGATAGATTGAGCTGGGACACGACATCACATTTGAGGAGAGACCGACTCAAATTTTGGAGCGTCAGATAAAGCAACTTAGGCAAAAAACCATTCCTTTGGTTAACGTGCAATGGTCGAAGCATGGAAAGAAAGAGGATACATGGGAAACGGAATATAATATGAAGGCGAGATAACCCGAATTATTCACCTTGTAAGTTTCGAGACGAAACTTCATTTTAGAGAGAGATAGAGAGAGAGAATGTAATATCCACACTTTTTATTTTTGTTTATCCCAACGGTTGTGATCCATCTATACTCGATACAACTTTTACATATTTCATACCGTATATTATACTCATTCTATTATCGTGATTCTTGAGCTATTAATTGATGTTCGTAATTGAATGTATCATGGATGGATAATTGTATGTCTCGTCATGTCACTATTCGTTAGAACAGTACTACTGATTACGGAGCATAACGTACGTTATGCTTAGTATCTAGCGTACGCTATTCTTCTATGTAGTTGGGACAGAAGCCTCAGGGGACATCTTTGCGTATGCTATCTGTAGGATGTAACATACGTAAAGGTTCATTACGTACGTTATCTGAACTCCTAAACATATGTAAAGATACCTGGACATCAGGTCAGTAAGCACTAGACATTCTAGTACGTACACGCTAGTACCTTTTACGTACGCTAAGCCTGCCATGCAACGTACGTAATGTAACCTGTGCATCGAGGCAGTGAGCTCTGTGGGGTTCGTTGTGTACGCGATGCAGATGCCTTAACGTACGTTAAGATCTTAACATACGTAATGCTTAGGGTATTGCATATATAACGATATTCACCTATATAAGCGGACTTCAATCCTGATTTAGGCATTTTTCATCTCTTCCTTCTCTTCCTGGGCGATTTGCAATGGTTTGGATAGGGTAATGCGGATTTCAGTTGATTAACATCATCTATGAATATTTTCTAGTCACAAAATGGATTTAGCATCATTACAACATCTTCCACCGTTCTAATCGAGGTGTTATTGCTAGAACCCTAGTTTTTGGGGATTTTGGGGGTTTTGTGATGATTTCGTCCTTCTAGTCCGTTTCGGCCTAGATTTATGTTAGATTGTGATTCTATAATCGTAAACCCTTGATTTCCTTAGCATTTTGTGGACTGAATTTCCGTGATTCCCCCTCCGTTCACTGTTTCTTCACGTCGTATTTCTCAAGACAAGTACATATTTGACATTATGTTATGTAGAATGTGAGTTCGACATGAATGATGATTTATGATAAATGTGCGGGTGTGTTGTTGTTGTTCTTTCACCTGGGGACGGTTAGACGGAACCTCTGGGGGCCGCTACTAAGGGGTACGATCGTGGAAGTGGTTTCCCATATGGGGACGGTCCGATGGGGCCTCTGGGGGTCGATACTAAGGGGTACGACCACGTGTTACCAAGTGTAGATTTTTGTGGTAATGAAATGTGATGCTATGGTTTTCTTGATGATCATATATTGATGAAAATGTGATATTCCGAAATATTATTTTCTCAAATGTTTTCAAATGTGATAATCATGTTTAATTGTTTTCGTATATAATGTCGTGTAATTGTGTACTTGCACTAGCTATTCAAATTCTAACCCCTTAAATGGGAGAAATGCGTTTCATGCATTTTAGGTATCAGGCGAGCTGAGGAGCCCGCACGAAAAACGTATCAGAAGATGGTCAAGCATGATGTTATGAGGCTCGAGTATATGCTGTTATTTTATTATATCTATGTTGTTCGTCGGAGTCAGTCGAGTAATCGTATGTTTTAAAGATATTGTTGAAGTTCCCTGCGTGGACAATGGATTTATTTTACATTCTGTTTTCCTGCATTCAAACCAAAATATTTTGGCCGAGGTCATGACCTTATTTACAATATTAAATATTTTCATTATGGAATTATTGTAAATTATATGAATGTACTAGCCTAGTAGACCTTAATGAAGGTTCTACGGCGTGTAATAACCCCTATGAGAATTGGGGTGTTACAGGGAACTTTCTATTTACTATTTCAACAATACGCGTTCCTTAGTTTTTTGTACTTCTCAGGTGAGTATTGTTTTATACTTTTGTTTATGGTGTCTATGTGTTTGTCTTTTTTGTGTATATCCGTGTTATCAAAAGGCTTTGCTAGTCTAGGCTCTATGCACGTGCGAATGTTTCTTGAGGGATGCAAATTAAGTCTTGGTTTTTCGGTTCTGCGCTGCAAGAGTTATCCTGTGCTTTTTACAACTTGTATTTGTATTTTTTAGATTTAAACTTTCAAGTTTCGACTGCCTCGATTTTTATTTTTTCTTTACAATACTGTGTAGAAATTTGTTGAATATCTCATGTGATTCTTTATCATCGAAGAAAAAGATGTCGATCATTTTTTGGATGATTTACGGACTCGAGCTTCCAAATTTGGGTTTTCCTACTTCATTCCATAAAATCTTCAGAGTACAATTGGTAAAATAAACAAATTTGAGATTTTATTTGAAACTACTGCAGTCTTTTAAAATTACAAGTAATCCATTAAGGTTTGTATTCACGTTGCAAAATTTCTCATGAGATTTAACCTAATTATAGAGGAAACCGCTTATTGTTATTTATGTATATACATGATCGTAGTTAAATCCAACTGATTATTATGTGTCTATATTTGAGAACTATAGACCTCATGACTAGTATTTTTTAACAAATTTGTTAAATCTAAAAAAGAAAAAAGACGGCAAATTAAATGCGCCATATAATCATATGATCATCAGAAAGAGTGAAAAAAATTTAAAAATAAATACTGGTCATGAGGTCTATAGTTCTCAATATATCAAACTTTTAAGAAATTCGATTTAGACACATTTATAAAGAAATACCATCTAAACACCATTGCAAGTGAAACCAGCACCTGTGATCAATAAATATTAGGATAAATGAAACTCTCCCAAATCTTACACCAAATTGCATTAACGTATGCACAAAGATTTACTCTCATCCAATTTTAGGATAGGGACATATGTTGAAACAATATCATGTTGAATACAAAATCACCCTTGAAGTTTAATTTAATTATAGGAAGACCAATATCTTTTAAATATTTATTTCTACAAAATCGCATCTTCAAGAAAGGTACAAACATTTGTGATATATAGGGTGAATGTAAAAATTTTCAAAAGATAATTGAGATTTTCTTGTGCCTACGAGTTTTCTATTTTACAAAATTACATTTTCAAGAAGGGTGCAGTTATTAGTGAAATTCAAACATAGGGTGAATGTGCAATTTTCTAAAAGATTTTTGGGATTTGTTTGTACCTACACTTATACCTAGGGTAAGATTTTGAATTATTTATAGTATCTAGAGTGAGGTTATAATTTAGTGCGGGCTCATTTGAAGCCCCACTTTTTGACCTTTCATGTGCAAAACATAAATTAAAAGATCGAAGGGTTAAGATAACTCAAATAGCAAAATTGCTACAAAATAAAAATACCACATCTTAAATCCATACCTCGCAAGACAAAACACTAAACCTACCTAGCCATCTAACTATAAGCAAATATTAAAACACGATTCATATCTAAAGAAGTCTGAATTGGAAAGCAAAAATAATGTATTGCCGCCCTAGGTTTAAAGAATATAAACATGAATTAGAGGACTATGTTTATCTTTGATGAGCAAAGACATTTTTATTCTAAAGATATTGATAACTCTCAACGGTAAAGAAGTTGAAACCTGGTGTCACAACGATCCATTCTATTTTATGAGTGCCCAAATCATGTGTTTGAGGCCCCATTTTGGTACTGTAACACCCCAATTCTCATAAGGGTTATTACACGCCGTAGAATCTTCATCAAGATCTACGAGGCAAGGACATTCACACAATTTACACTAATCCCATAATAACAATATGTAATAATGTAAATAGGGCCGTGGTCTCGGCCAAAATATTTTTAGTTTAAACGTAGGAAAACAGAATGTAAAACGAATCCATTGCCCATGCAAGGGCCTTCAATCTAATCTATAAAACAAAAATATGTTTATTCGACTAACTCAGACGAACAACCTAGACATAATAAAATAACCTACGCAGACTCGAGCCTCATCATCATGCTTGACCATCCTTTGCATGCATTTCCCGTACTGGCTCCTCAGTCCGCCCGGTGCCTGAAATGCATGAAACACATTTTCCCATTTAAGGCTTAACATTCGAATAGCTAGTGCAAGTACATATTTACACAATATTATATACGAATACAATTCAACATGATTATCATGTAATATCCGCAATTTTGATTTATGGTATTTTTTTTTGGCGGAAGTCCATCTTAGTGACTCTGTTGTGACCGTTTCGTCATTCCGAAAATGATTAATTATGCACTTTTTCTCATCCGAGTTCGTTTTGGTATTGTTTTGTTGAGTTCCGTGTTCTTAAGCGGCTTTTCCGCACTTGAGTTTGATTCTTGCGAATCTCGTCCGAAACTGTTGTTTCGAGTTTTTCGTAAGTTCATTAAATGTTATTATTCATATTGCGAGCTTTGGCTTGGTGTTTCGATTGTGTATAATGTATTTCAAACGTTTTGGGCCGTTTTCGTAATTTCTTAAAGTTTGGGGTAATTACTTTCCGTTGTCGAATTTCGAGCCTTCGGGTGATCGGAATCGTGTGTTCTCTTAGCGCTTGGATTCGTCTTTATGAGTACTTCGTAACTGTATCTTCGATTCATATTCGGGTTTGGGTTTTGGGGTTGTCCGGGCCGTCGGAAGTGGCCACGGCCGAGTCACGACCGCACATTTTGGAGCAGGTACTCGCCTGGCCGAGTTACGGCTGTAAGGTGCCGGTTACGGCCGTAAGTGATCGACAGGCACAGGCTGGATGAATGTCGGTTACGGCCATAAGGGGGTGTCAGTTACGGCCATAAGTGATCGGCAGGTGCTGGGCAGAATCTCGACGAATGCCGGTTACGGCCCTAAGGACCTGCTGGGTACGGCCGTAAGGCACTGCCGGTTACGACCATAACTCTGTCGGCCATATATAGACCAGGTGACCGGCCAGACTTCATTTTACCCCATTTCTTCACTCGGGTGGCGGCTGGTGACGGGAGAAGTCGAGGAGTGGAGTTTTTGGTCGATTCCACTCGATTTCTAGGCGTTTTGGAAGATTCTTGTCGATTATATGATCATCTAATCATTGTTCTTCGTCGGATCGAGGTAATTTCTTGAAATCTCCTAGAAATTGACTTTCGAGATTTCTTTCTTGATTTTCATTGTTCGTCTGATTTTCATGAATTGGTTGATGTTATTGAATATTATTAATCATGTTCTATGGGTTGTATATCCGTATTTCGAGTTTGTTCAACTCGATTGGTGATTCGAGTGTTCTTGGGAGTTATCGAGCGTTAAGTGTTCGATTAAATCCCAATGAGTTTCCCTTCGATGGTTTGGTGGGATTTCCGTTGTTTTTGACCTTGATTTTCATTGTAATCGTATCTTCGTGTTCTTGGCCATTTTGGGGGAAACCCTTGAACTTTTGTCGTTCGTTCCTTCAATTCAACGACTTTAGGTCTTGCTATAGAATTCATTTCATTGTTGTTATTGTTGTTCGCAGTTTATTGTCGCGGGTTAGCGTTTGGTGGAGTCGGCGGGTTCGTAGTCGGTTCGTGCCAGCCTACTTCGGTCGATTCTACGCGTTGTGGCTATTTGAGGCAAGTACCTTGTTCATACAATTCTTATTTTGTGGATATGATGATCGGTAATCGTCTTCGTGTGTTTGTTTGGTTGTTTGAAAGGAATTTTCAAAAGTTTTCGGTTTGGCCTCGTTAAAGGGTCTCTTTCAAAATGCGTGTGTGTTTTGTGAATGGTGTGTTTTGAGAATTGGTTATGATTTGATTATTTTGAACGTCGAGGGCTTTAATGATACCCCTGTTGTTTAAAGTTATGGAATCGAGTATTCCGTGTTAGTTTTGTTGTTGTGTTGTGATGAGTATGATAATAGTGTCGAGTAAGTGGCCATCTCTAGTAAGTATTCTTAATGAACTTACATTCTTAGCATATTAGTATTGCATGAGTAATGGGTGTGTGTGTGTATGTATGCTCACTATGGGTTAGATCCGACGGGGTCTCAATAGGGGTCCACAGAGACATGGATCGACGAGCTTGCTTTTAACCACTACGGGTTAGATCCGACGGGGTCTCGATAGGGGTCCACAGAGATGTGGATCGACGGTTAATTGTGGTGCATTTTATAAATCTGTTTTGGATTATTGGCATTTCCGAAAATGTGTGTTTCAACATATGTTTTTACGATTGCGTGCATTGACTAAGTGTGTAAGAGGTAAGTTGTTCATTTGGCCTACTTGGCTAGGATGGCACTAGAATATTTTTGTCGTTTGTGTTTAGTCCTTTAATTGTGGGGTTTTGATGTTGGAAAAAGGACCTTGCTATTGTTCTCGTGTATTATGATTTGATGAGATTTGGGTTGAGATCCCAACAGTTTTGTAAAGGTCGTTTTGCGGAAAGTAAACCTTTGGGGCGGTGACCCCTCTCGTCTATTGATTTTGGAAAGAGTAGGATTTGATAATCCTAAATTATTTTCTATTAAAACTCCCGACGGCTTATTAAACCATTTTGTAAATTGTTTCTCCTGAATTGTGAACTTTCGGTTTTGGAATGTTTTACCCAAAATCTTGCCTCGGAAAGTATTTCTTGTTATGTTTGAGTCTTTGAAGACCCCTGATTATTATTATTCTTGGAATATGATTTGTATGACTCGTATTTACACTTTGTATTTGCACTAGCAAAATAGTGGAATTTTGCTAACCCCCGAGTAATCGGGGGGTGGATGTGTGTATTTCATTCAGGTTTTGGGGAGCATAACACAGGGTCGGCACGGAGGATGATGAAAGATGATCAATACTAATCACATGAAGACCCGTAAGTTGTTGTATTGGTTCAGTCGTATTTTTATTTCCGCTGCAGTATTCTATCCCGGTTGTACGGGGGTGTGTTGTATTTGACCCCTGTGTGGGCATGTATTGAGATTGAGTTGTATATATTTATGGAAGGACCAAATCGGTCTACGGAGTCTTTTAGCCTTAAAAGCGTTGTTGAGATGTATGATTTTGTTACCAGATGTATGA
Source organism: Orobanche coerulescens (assembly GCA_033398695.1). NCBI lineage: Eukaryota > Viridiplantae > Streptophyta > Magnoliopsida > Lamiales > Orobanchaceae > Orobanche > Orobanche coerulescens. The sequence continues at coordinate 90,287,502 of CM065805.1, read as the reverse complement.
TTTTGTTACCAGCCTCGTAGATCCTTGAGGAAAAGTTCTACGGCGTGTAATATCCCTGAGCGGATTGAGGGTGTCACATATCACATTTGAAAACATTTAAGAAAAATAATATTTCGGAACCATATTTTTATCAATACATCATCATCAAGAAAATCATAACATCGCATTTCATTATCACCAAAATCCACACTTGGTAACCCGTGGATGTACCCCTTAGTGTCGACCCCCAGAGGCCCCGTCGGACCGTCTCCAGGTGGGAAACCACTTCTGCGGCCGTACCCCTTAGTAGCGGCCCCCAAAGTTCCGTCGAACCATCCCCAGCTGGAAGAACCACAACAACACACCCACACATTTATCATAAATCATCATTTATGTCGAATTCACGTTCTACATAACATAAAGTAAAATATGTACTTGCCTTGGTTATTATGACGTGAAGAAACGGTGAACGGAGAGGGCTTCGATCCAAACTCACCCCAAAGTTTCGTTCCTAGCACACAATGATAATTAATTCACTACAACACTACTGGAATATAAAGGATCATCCTAATTTCTACCCTTAGGAACAATTTATCGGAGACTACGAGGGCACAATCGATCATAATCGACCAACACTGGAAATCACAGAATTTCAGACCACAAAATGAAGGGGTACCAAGGATTACGAGCATACAATCATAATCTAATAAAAATCTAGGCTAATTCGGTTCAGAATCTGGACGATAAAAGGCGATTGGATGTTGTTAAATCCGTACTAGAGACTCAAAATTATAGATAGGTGGAGATGCCTGGTCGGAATCCACACAACTCAGTCTCAAATCGCCGCGGATCACCAAGGGAGAAGAAGAAGATACGAAAATGATGAAGTTAACTGCTACTATTCTATATATAATGAAAATGTTTAGCATACGCTATGGGTATGCTTAGCGTACGCTACTCTAGATAAGATGTAGTCCAGAGACTTCTGTCCGCCCCGTTATCGTGCGCTAATGTTTGCGTTAACGTACTCTAACTTCTGCGTTAGCGTGCATTACCAGGTTTGGTCCAGGATCACTAAACCTTCTGCCCAACTCCTGAATATTCTGCCCATTCGCATTAGAGTACGCAACGAAATGATAACATACGCTAATCGACTCATTAGCTTACGCAATGGGATGTATAACGTACGCTAATCAACTCATTCCAGAAGTCAGAAACTTACTGTCCATCCTGCTTAGCGCACCTCACATGTGAGCTTAGCGTGCGCTATAAATTCCACCTTAGCGCGCGCTAAATGTCCCGTTAGCGTGCGCTAACTGTTATGACACAGTAGTACAGTGGTGAATTCCGGTCAGGACATACACATTTCGGACGATACAAAACTTGATATTTACTAATGAATAACGAAGCATTATTAAGGATCAACAACATGCAAGCTCACGCTCCCATCAAATACATGAATCCAACCATCCGATGGAACAGACAACAATTCCAATAATAGTACCCAAGACTATGAAGAACTACAAGATGGCCCAGACTCCCGAGAAACACGATTCAAGGCCAAATAACAATCTTAGGAAGTCATAACATATCTAAGAATATTAAAGGAACTCGCAGAAGTAGCGAAACGTCAGTTTAGAACGAGATTTACGAGAATCGTGCCTAAACGCGGAAAAGTTACACAATATGTAAAATCTCGTAAAACAACTACGAAATTCATTCGGATGGCCATGAATGCAGGATAAAATAGTTTCATAATACCAAGGCAATTACAAGTGAGTCATCCAAAATAAAAATATACTAAAAATAGAAATTACTAAAAATAGAAATTGTTGATATTACAGGTACGACTACCACACAGACTAAAAAAAAACACATAAAACATTTTCAAAATGCATAATACCACTTTTTTGATTTATTTAATGGATCGTGCTATTAAAACTCAAATTAACTATTTTTTTCTTGTCCTAGTCGTCCGAATGGATATATATATATATATATATATATATATATATATATATATAGAGGAGAGTTCAAATAGAAATTTTTTGTTATGTGTTAACTAGGAACTAATTTAATCCATTCAAATTTTTAAATCAACGGATGATATTTATTGCTTCTTTCATTTTTGTTTCATTCATTTTATTATATAAAAGGGCATTATAGTAACTTAAGCTTAATGGTAACCATAGAATCCTTAATTGGTAGGTTCATTAATCTATTCTCAATCATAAATTTTCTATTCCATTACTCTCATCTCTCATTTTGGTGGATATTTTACAGATTATTGTGTTGTTTTAATAAAAAAAAATCAATCTTTCTTTTCTCCTTATTTTGTCGTTCACCCATTTCGACATTATTAACTGAAAATAAACTTTTATCTATTCGACTAACTCAACACTTTCAAGATTATCGGTAAGCAATGTGTAAGCAATTTTTAAGCCTCATTCTTATTGTAAATAAGCAATGTAAGCAAATAACTATAAATAAGCAATCCAATTATCTTAACCAATAAAAATTATCTAATTAAGCAATTCAAAGTAAACATATCTTTCTCATTATTAATAAGCAATTCAAAATTTATTATCTAAGCAATTCACACAACCAAAATAAATCACATTTAAATGTAAATTTGTAAACAAAACCTCCATATACACCAACACTACAATCTCCATGTAAATTACAGGTAAATTTATATTAAAATAATATAAATTCGATTTACAAATTTAAATTAAATAAATAGATAGACATTAATTTTGTAAAAGCATTTGCTTCAAAGCGCAAAATGTAGGAAAATTAACCAACAATACAACTTTTGTATTTATATGATTTAAGCATTAATTTGATTATAAATAAGCAATCGATAAGCCATTAAATAGCAAACTGTATCACTTTAAAAAATAGCAAGCTATACAATCAAAACTAAATATTTGATTTTGTATAAATAAGCATACCTCTTGCTTAATAAACTATTACAAGAACATTTATATGTACCAATATAATTAAATCTTCAGTGCCATAATGAAATTATAAGCATTGTAGTAGTCGTATGTAAGCTTAAATTATGTATAAGGTAAGCAACTAATATTCCTTGTTTGATTAAAATTATAATAACAAGCTTAATAATACGAATTAAGAACCTTATAAATACGAATTTAGATAAATTCTTGATATCATAATAATTTAAGCACCTAATAAACGTATGCTTGATTATGGATATATATAGGAAGATGATTAATGTCATAACTATTTTTCCATAATCATTGCATGAGATAATTAGAGAGTTATAAGCCAAATCCATAACTACCCTTCATAGTTGACTAATTAGAGATACTAAGCAATTCAATATTTATAACTAAATAAAATGAAATCAATCTCATGCGTCTAAATAAATTCAATCAAGAGTGTAGGTTGGTTCCTAGTTAACACATAGGGAGTGGTTTCTATTATAACTCTCCCATATATATATATATATATATAAATGTTACAGAATTCCAGTCCTTCGAATATCAAATAAGCAGGAACACTATAACCACTAAAATACATAACACACATGCGGGGCAGGCAAAACACACACTACATACGACAGAGGAGCAATAGACACAACTGCCATACAAAATAAAAGACCCATATTTTGAAAAAGGCACATCTAACAAACGAAGAACATACTATGCAGCACACACAAAACAACAAACCTAAAACGTATGTATATACATACATAATACACACATGAGAACGCAAGAATCAGCTGGCATACATAATCATGACTCCCATATATAAAACATAGGCGCACATGTAGTAGACACACAGACAACATGTTATAAGACATGTGGTGAAAAATTAGACGGTGAAGAATATAATAAAAAAATCTAAGTAATAAAAAGTAGGTAGAAAATGTTCCGGGAATTATTATTCCCGTGATGTGTCTTACCTAATGCTGATTGTAGATACATAGATGGAAGGTTCTAGATCCTTCTAGAGATAGTAGGATCCTATTAGATGTCTTACCTTATCTATGAATCCTATGTATGGAAGGACTCTCATTGTAATGCCTATATAAAGGCCCCTCTATCAGTGTTATGAATGCAATTGAATGACTTTATTTACAATCTTTTTACTTTCTCCTGAAACATATTATCAGCACGTACTCTACCAACAGAGCAAGAAAAATTCGACCAATTGTGAAAATTCCGAAAAAAAAAATCACAACCCTAGCCGTCATCTTCCCCATCCAGATCGGAATAAGCCCGAAACCATCAGAGCTCATGCACCAGATCGGATCTATCTCCAGTTCGATCAGATCCAGTCACCCAGCAAACTTGTTGTTAATACTCTGCTCGTTCAGAAACTTAAATCTATCAATCGCCGCCGACTAGTACCAGAATCCCGTCAGCCTGCACCATCCTACTGCGCCGACAACCGCGCATAGTGGCTAGCCACCACCGCACCGCGCGAACTAGAGTCTGTTGCTCAACTTGAGCCGCGACCCGTCCGCGTTCCAAATCCGTTTCTGCAGACCCGATCACCCGCCGACCTCCGTAAACTACCTGAGATCGCGCCCACATCTAATTTGCTGCTCGACTCCATATCAGAGATCAGTACCAAATTGCCAATCGACCAAAGATTAGAAGATAGATTGTGTTTTCCAATTTCAATCTGATGCCGACGGGAATTGGGAAGGATAAATCAAGTATTTTTACTGACGATCTAAACGATGATTGGAATGAGGAATATAGTATCATTCAAGAAAAATTGACGGTAAGCCTAGGAAAGAATCGTGTTTTTCCTGCAAGGAACCGTGGCCAGACCCCGGCGATAGATCCGCCGCCTACTCCACCTGCTGCAGACCCCCAAATCGCTTTGATTCTGGCCCGGAGCAATTCACCCACGATCGATCTCGAATTAAATCGCCCATCTCAGACTCTGACGCCGGTAAACCGCTGCTTCAGATGCCGCCTCATCGAAGTCGAAGTCCAAATCCACTCCAGATGCCGGAGGATCCAGGTCGCGATTCCGGACTCGTGCCAGTCCAGTCTTCGACTCGTTTGCTGACCAAACCAGATCCGGTTGCTAATCCGTTTTCAGCCCGTTTCTGCCCCTATTCTCGAAGAAACGAGAATTTCCGTGCGTAAATTTTCTGCACAGCGCAGTCGTACCAAAAACATGTTTCCCGATTCGTTAACCGTCGGATCGGTATGAAATTTTGACAGCAACTTCCCAACACAAATATCTATATATTCAACGGTGGAGATCACATTTCGAGTAACATTGTTTACTGAATTTGCCTCCGAACAAAAATAGATTTTTACGAGGAAATTTGGAGATCCGACCTCATCCAATAACGAGCTGCTGCATCGCCGCACCCGAGTCCTTTTTCGGACGAATTATCGAGCCTAGTAGCCCTATCCGGGCATTTTTCAACTCTCCATCTTTTCCTAGTTAATGATTTATTTGTTCATTAATTTGTACACTTATGAATCTTACCATGTTTATGTTTTATGTGTATATAGGAAAATACGTTGTTCATGATGATGTGCACGCTATGGAGAAAAGCTAAATTTGTTATCCCGTTCAAAGATCAAAGTAAATATGGAACCGGGTATCACGAAAATATGTTGCTCATATGGAGAGAAGCTCCCGTTCAAGGACCAAAGCAAATATGGAACCAAGTACCCGTAAGACTTTATTAAAGTTCCCGTTTTTCAATTCTTCTCCTTTGGGAATTTTTTTTGGGGAATTGGGGAATTGAGTTCTTTATCTCCCACGCTACTTTGCGGTGGATGAGACTATGAGAGGTGGTATCACTCTCGCATGTCGAAGTAAACTGTGTGACGGTCCTGGGGGAGTCACGGATAATTGTTGAAAGTCGATATTTGTGGTTGTTGCATAAATCACGTTTTGGGTGCGATTTGACGTCGCCGTTTTGTCGATTTTAAACCAACAATTGAATAAAATGAATATTGTCGGTAACTGTAAAGTTATGACTTGTTCATGATTAGTCACGAATTTGTGACGTACAAATGGGACAAACATCGATTACGACGGATATGTCGTGGTTTAAATCGATTTGTGACGGATTTGTCACGTTGAATTGAGCGACCACCACGTTGGTCTTGACCTAATCCCATACTTGGAAAACTCCATCTTTCATCCTATTAAAATAAAATATTGCATGTGGGTGTAGTCATGCATCGTCTCCTTGCAATATAATATATGAAAGAATGTACGAGTAATTCTCATGAATTTCAACATGTAAAGCAATGGCATATTGTGGTAAATACATGAATTCGTTGACCTCGATTATAGTTCGTATGACTATAGATCCGAATACTTTTCCGAGTATTTGTAAAGGCATGTGCCTTATATATTTGACTATGTTTAGTCGATCTTATTGGATGGTCAAAGACGAGTTGGTTATGGTATATTCATTATGTCTCATGGTTTAAAATGCTTAATTATGATGCACCGCGTTGTATCTATATAACATGGCTATTATGACGTATACTTGCAAATTGAGAATTAAAATTCTTGGTTGATTTGATGCACTTTGGTGGATTTTGTCTACACTTTGATCATGACTAGGCGCAGTCTTCTTGGTATTTGTTTATGCTTTGAAAGTTCAAACGGAATCAGTGGTTTTTAAACAGCCTTAGCTGTACCGACATTCTTACTTTTTCTGCAAGTCTACCAAGTTGGAGTTACTGAAAGAATCATTAGTCGAGATAAGAAATCGAACACACTGCTGCGTCTAAACGCACCTATGGCTGTCATTGCCATGTTTTTGCATCAACACTTATGCCATTGGATATGGTCTCAACCTTGTTTTTTCACTAAACTTGGGAAATACTAAAGCAGTCAATTAAAACATGCACTGTGATCTGAGTTTAATGATCCGTGTGGTGACCAATATATGGATAGAAAGATACGGAAGTCTAGTTTCCAGAACATCTGACCGTTCGTCCATAGCCTTCCTAACAAGAGAGTTATCGCTGTTTTAGTGAACATAGGTCAAGCTGCACGGAATTTTATTTCCAGCGATTGTGCTAACTTTTGTCCCAGCCAACTTGGTTCCCATCTTGAATTTGCAAGTGGTCTTATGACACATATTTTTCAATCTCTTTTTGGCCGAATTTGCCATACATGATGCAGTTTTTGGTATGCGTTTTACGCTAAACTATCATCTTTCAAATGTTGAAAAACAGTTTTCTTGGGGAAGCCCAAAATACGCACCCTTATAAGAAGGTCGAGCGTGTGCATGGTAGTGTTACACCATGCTTGTGTCGTAATTTTTCCCCTTAGGCATATAACCTTGCCATGTTATGCACTCAATATGATATATCATTTTGATCGTATCTGGTATAAAATCTCTATGTTGTTAGAGTGTTTGCTATGCTCATATTTGTAAAATTTTGCAAGCGAAATTGAGTGCGTATTAAGCTATTTTCAAGGAACACGATATTTTTGGATTTCGGTTTATAAATCCATTGTGACTATGATGACTAGGTCATCACAATCAATGAGTGGTATAATGCTCAAGTTGTTGAATACCGAATGGCGTTTTCTAGTCACATATGTTCCGTAACAATTGAACCATGTTATGACTCGATGATATATATGCCAAAGTGTATCACTCATAGCATCTCACTGTGATTTGTGAGAATAAAATATTATGAATCACTTGTATTGAATATGTGAAAGGAAAAATATTCATGAGTCAATATGGTCCGGCTTGCATCGGTTTGTGTAACCAGAAGATGCATTGGGACATTGACATATTTAGGCTTTAATAGTCCGAAATTTGGACAATTTGATGATCCATATACCACGGTATTGTCATGGACATCATTTTTTCTTTTTGAACAAAGAAACTAGTTGTATCAAAGACACCAAAGTACGTTGGTGGAGTCATGAGCAGGGCTCATGACCGATGATGATATTTATGTCATTCGCGTCTTGTTTTCATAAACATGTGTGACGCCAAAGACCCCCCGCTGATCCTTCTTAGCCATGTTTATTTATTAAAGCCTATTATTTGGCACGATTAGGAGATGACACCCTTCTATGCTAAGGAGAATAATGTAGCGACTCGCATAAGCATGATGCTGAGTCCTCCCTTTTCGCCGAGTCCTTATACATACATGATCATAAGTATTAGCCTGGGTGGATTATGATGCTATGATTGTGTTCACAAATGGTCGTACTCAAGTAATAACATTTATATGTTATGTTGTTCCTTTGACAATGATTGATAAGTTGATGAAACCTGAGTTTATGGTTGTCCAACTTGCGGACCAGTCATTGTAAAGGTCGGTTCACCCACTTTTAGACCAAGTCTTAAAGTGAAATTTTAGCGAGTACTTCCTAACATCCAAGGCTACTTTCTCACAAATTTTGGTGCCATTTGGAGATTTAGAAGGAGGTGAACCACTAAATGAAGTTTTCACATACCACCAGCCATCCTAACGACTAGTTCGATGTCATTTCGATCGGTTTTTGACCACAAGGTTAATGGTTTTGGATTCCAAACACCCGTTTATACATGCTCACGAAATTTTGAGGTGTTTGGGGCTGGTGAAGGGAGTGAACTCTTCAAGAAAGCACTAGAGGTTCGATAAAACCAATGGCCTATCATCAGTTCAATCGTTTCTTCATGTTCCATCCCGATGGTGCATGGTGGCGGTTTTGTTGGATTCTCAAGACCAGTAGCTATGGTTATGTAGCATCGGTCAACATGTCATATTCACCTATACCTATCATCATTCAAATAATTAGTTACGAGTGTAACAGTATGCATTTTGTTAACTGGATTGCGTTAACACTGAAAACCTCTATCGTCCACATGTTCATGTGCCAAAGTGCATCACCACAATGCATTACGACGGGTAATAAATGATGAATATGACATGCGCTTTCACTCATAGTCCGCTTAAAATATACCTTGGCAGACGATCTCGTAAGTCACTTTGATGAGCCAGTCTTCCCGTCGTTAGGGGGAGATGCGAATGATCATGTTCGAGTAGAACGACTTGGAATTGTCGTAGTTTGTCCCTACTGTGCCTCACCAAGTTCCCTAAAGTGATGAGATTAAATACATGCTGCAAACATGTCTGCAAGGATTGTGTCCGGTCATGGACGTTCGTCATCTATAAATGGTGATATGGTAACACCACAAATTGTGGTAGATGGTGTTACTAGGCCGTGGATCTCATCGAGTATTGGGATGCCACTTGGTTCGATAAATACTCTCGCTAAGAATGTATGCGAGTTTGGTACATGAAACTTGATCATATGATCAAATGAACTCATCCGTCTCATGTGATTCTGGATTATAGTCATTATTGGGGGACGCCTCAATGAATGCCAATCTATAAAGAGTACTCTATGAATAAAGCCGGTACATGAGGACGTGGAATGTGAGTTTAATCGAACCATACTTCGTTTAAAATCTACAACATTATAGCCTTGGCCTAAAATGGAAACATATGCGACTCCAGTATAAACAAAGTGATAGCCCTTTGTTGAAGTGGTGCCGACACTCCAAAGATAAGATCTATCCGTAAACTTTGTTAAAGCGAGTGAGAGAAGGAGTTAAACTCACCTCATGGTGCGAGATTTCTCATGAACGCACTGGAATCCACTACGATGACACGAAACTTAGTTGTGCTATCGTAATGGATGTTATAGCATCCACTATCTTTTCAGTTAGATAGTTTCCCAAAAACTGACATGCAGCTTGTGGTTAAATCTTATCTTAGTGGGGAACTAAGTTAAGTGATGAAAGGATCTCGTGGTGGATCAGACTCAAATCAAGTGGCTCCTGAACACGGAGCGCGTCGACATGTGATTGTCCGGAATGCATACTAAGTATATACTTTATTTGGAAGAGATATGAAACTTTTGCGTGTAAAATTAAGGGTTTATAGTGATGTACTCTTGTGAGACTAAGAGATTCAACTAAATCCAAAGTTAAGAATGAAAGGATCTTGGGGACACTTGATAATGCGTATTCATCAATCGGTTTAAGGCAATCTAAGGGAAGATTTCCCTAAGAGACGATAGAGTAATGCCTATATGATTCCCAATAACTAGTCGAAGTCATCATAAGACTTGGCTCACTTAAGTGATGATGCAGTCTTAAGAGAAAAGTATGGTATTATGTACTCATGTTTGACTCGATGTACTCATTCGTAATAATCCGGTAAAGCCACTGTGATGATGGCCTAGGATGCGCTCACGCAATGTCTGTAATTGACAAGAAGCTTGAAGCTCGCCCTATCTCGATAAAAAGGACACTTGAAAACTGATACCCGAATCTGCCCAAAATGTGTTGGTCTATCTCCCATATGACCTACATGGCAGCTCACTTGTTAGAAAATGGTGAAATTGGTACCATTGGAAAGGTTTGTGTCTACTTTCCAAAGAAACCAGCCATTTGATCACTTCCATCATGTTGAGTGACATATGACTATTGTTGCAAAGTAGGACAGAATATGTCCGATAATTTGCTGAGTCAACTTCGATAGAGCTTTGTGATCTGCTCAGGTCGATCTAGGTTACGTACTGTATGTGAATGAAAAGCTATGGGTGTCTAGTTTTCATAAGTTCTTACAGTTTCGTTGATACCTATTGAATCGAAGAAGTTATGACTGATTTAGTGCATGGAGGTCAAGACTTTAGAAAACTTGATTTTCGGATAAGTCTTTAGTGACTCTGCACTTTGGATGTGTCGCGCTCTTTTTGTACTTAGACCAAGGTTTGTTTTTTCCCACTGGGTTTTCACTTGGTAAGGTTTTTAACGAGGCGACGTATGAGAACATCCATCTGATGATGTCTTTGTCTTACATTCAACTTAGACCAAGAGGTATTTTTCCCACTGGATTTTTCCTTGGTATAGTTGTGAGGGCAACTTGGCATCTGACTCCTATGACTTGAGGTACTCACCAGGGGGAGTCGTTATGTATACATCAGGGGGAGTATACATGACATGTTATCTTGGTGCGTTGCAATCTTTTCCTCATCAAGCCTTTATTTTTCCCATGGGGTTTTGTTTTGGCTTGGAATAGGTTTTTACGAAGGCAACATCTTCTGCACCATTGTTGTATTAGTGCTCGACACAGGGGGAGTGTTCCGATAATTATTATTCCCGTGATGTATCTTACCTAATACTGATTGTAGATACACATATGGAAGGTTCTAGATCCTTCTAGAGGTAGTAGGATCCTATTAGATGTCTTACTTTATCTATGAATCCTATGTATGGAAGGACTCTTATTGTAATGCCTATATAAAGGCCCCCCTATCAGTGTTATGAATGCAATTGATTGACTCTATTTACAATCTTTTTACTTTCTCCTGAAATAAAAAATAAATTTTATAGACACTGTAAAAAAAGGTAAACTCAGAATAATTTTTTCAGGATTAATAATAAAAACGAACTACATAGAGTGTAGACGGCAGCCAAGCCAAAATTTGACAACCTGTTAGTGGTATGCAAAACTCATTTGAACTCACAAATAATACTCTATTATCTCGAGCAGATAAAATACTTTGGACACAAGATATAATCCCTTTGTATGTATATCAAACACAACAGGCCACATAATTTGGATAAAAGTAAGAGAAAAAAATCATCGAAGTGTCCTCTATAAATATGACCTAAAGGTGTCTAAGTCTCAAAATCTAAATATACAAATATAAAACTAAGAAAAAGAGAACTGGAATAAATCCAGTAGCTGAGATCACAAGATGGTATTCCAACTTATACATGAAAACTCAACACAACGTCACCTATGTTATGTAGGCCAATATGGTTAGCTCCAACTGGCCAAATGGAAACACATGATACTAAAATTTTCATACTCATTCACCACATAAGCTAATTGGTTATGAAAATGACATTAATTTTAATTCAAAATTTTATTGTTGTCTGACTACTATAAATAATCCATAAATAATATAACTTTGGAGCTGTAAAAAATAATTCCTAGTCAGGCATAAAAATCTTGAACATCTACAATTTAGCATGTGTTGTTTAAATATGTGTATTTGCAATAAATTATAGGGGACTCAAGAAAGGATATACTCGCAAGAAGTCTTATCCATTAGATGTGGAGCCTGTCGTTAGGCATTACCTGCCTAACAAACAACAAATTAAATAAATTTCATCTTAATAACTTCCCTCAAGACATCTCCTGCCATTTATCTTCGGCATAATAATGATCTCTCTGTCTTAAGAAACGAAATGCCCGAGTCTCATTGATTGTATCCCCTTTCTCTGTGCCACAGAGGGAAAACGATAAATTAGTGATTAGATAATACGTGACAAGGAAAAAAGGAATTAAGCGAACAACTAAATAATATATGTAGTTTCTCAATGCTGAAGCTTATACTCAAGACAGAAGCTTCACATGTTAACATATTTAACAGAAAAAATTCAATAAACAAGCTGAATAAAGGAAAGTAATTATATAAAAATACGGCTTATCTTTCAAAACAAAAAGCATTAAATAAATAAAAACCTCAAGGATATTTATCTGTGTATATATTAGTACCTTAGGAGAGGTATTTGTTCTTTTGAAAAATATATAGAGCTAATCATGTCATTAGCTAAACTCCGAGGGTGGTTATGTTAATTTACTCTTTCCTCTGGGGTCTAACCTTGAATTACTAAATTGATTTACCTTAGGATCATAATGGATTCCTGATGAAAGTGCAAAGTGAAGATGTAACACCCCCAAAACCAACCAGGAATATTACACGCCGTGGACCCCGCGCCGGAACCCACCAGGCTAAAAACTAATTACAATAACGACAAGAAGGCCGATGACGGTAGTATTTTATATCAAAACTCACAAAATCATTTGAAAACACCAACTACCGTCAAAACGATCAAGGCCAAAAACTCGGTTAAGGGAATCGGTTTTCGAAATGAAACTCAATTGGCAAAAAGCCGAAAGCCATTTGAAAGAACTCACGCAGCGGATAGAAATACAGTCCAAGATACATATACATCAATAATTAATACACAGACAAAATACACGATTCCCAACAATATGCCATAGCCAGTATCGTCCGGAATCTTCCTCATATCAAGATTCATCTCATCTAAATCAACCACTATCATCACTATGATTTAGAATACCATCTTAAATCGGTTAAACGAATTATCAAATCATCAAAGTCATCATATGGCCTCAAGAACATCAAGAACTCTATGATTCCATAATCATAATCAATATATACAAGGCATATCATCATCTTCCTTCGACATACACCTCATATACCTTCAAGAATCGCAATAACAACATCATAATCATCTTCATACGAATCATTCATCAACTATAACATCAAAATTCCGAAATGAAAAGGAGAAATATCCAACATACCTCATAGAATATGGATAACACAAGAAATCACTTCAAGAATCAACAATAGTTCCATAACCAACACTACTAGAAAAAGGTCTATCCTTGACTCGCATTTTATGACGCACACAATATAATGACATGCAAAATTGTAAGTCATAAAAAAACTGTCATAAATTGTAAAATCTGAAGGCTAGACGACAGACATTTTTGTGTGTCATCAAATTCATGTCATATCTCAAATTTTTTAAAAAACACGGACTAAACTTTCATTTCCCACTCCAACAAAACATATATCCCGCTAAACAAAAAAAAAAAACCCAAAAACATTTATCAATCAAACCCTAACCAAAAAATCAGTTCACGCACCCTCAATCCAACCCCCTCCCCTCTCTCTTTTGTTCCGGCGATTCCCTTCCCTCTCTCACTCTTGCCTCTATCACCACCACCATCATCCATCCCCTCCGCCCCCTCTGTATTTTTGCCGACGCCACAACCATCTGTGCCGCCATCACCGTGCGCTATCATCATTCCGCTCACGAACTCCAATTCGAGGTTGTCCAAATTCAATTCCTCCGCCATTATTAAACTGTTTTCTTGCACATTTAAGCATTAAGGTCGCCATCCAATTTTGTGTTTACTTGTCTACAGGCTAAAGTTGATGAGGAGAAATTGAGACCGACATGTGACTTTTACTTTGATAAGAAATACTTGCTTCCGTATTCTTCATTTGTAAGCTTGCCATCAGGTACTTCCTTCTTTTCCATGCTATGTAGTCTTGTATTACTTTGCCCCTAATTTTGAGTTAGATTGATGTTTTTATTCGCATGATTTCCTGATATGCAGATGGTACTACTAATAGCGGTGAATCTGGTTCCACCATCTCTTATGATGCTGATGCTTTGACGGTAGGATCGTCTGAACAAGAAGAGCACAATGGTGAGAGAACATTGCTTGACCTGTACTCTGGATGTGGTGCAATGTGTAACACCCCCAGATTTAACCGGAAATATTACAGCGCCGTGGGCTCCGAGATGGAACCCACAAGGCTAAAAGAAATTTTCGCAAACATTTACAAATGCCCAAGGGGCCAACGACGGTACTATCTTTAAAAATTCACAAAGACTTATAAAATCCATTTATCAAAAACCGTCGTAAAAACTCATTTGAAATCGCGAGGCCAAAATGACACTCAAAAGTTTAGAAAACGACTTCCAAAGCAACCTCAGTTACCAGATACCAAAAGGTCATTTCAAAATACTCACGCAGCGGAAAAAGACCAACCATAAGGATACTCTAGCAGCGGAATACGAGAACCAACCAAAAAAACTCAATGCACACAACATGTCCTAGCCAGTATCCTCCGGGAAGCTCATCTCTTCACGACCGCTACAAGCTCGATACTCCAATAACCTAAAAAGAAATCCCACGACGGGGTCAGCCATAATATCCAACAATGATAACCGTCACATCACATTAAGAATACATACCAATGAGAATAAGAATACGACCAATGTAATCTTACCGCCATGACTTTACTTACTCAAGTAATTCTCATCAGAATAACCATTAAACTCGAACATAATATTTGTATTGTACCTCAAACAATACTCAAGATCCTCAAACTATCATAACCAACTCACGATACGGAAATCTACCATTTCTGACCAATACGATCCATCGAATAAAATCATCAAATCTCAAGACGATAACCAATTGTCCACCAAAGACAAGACCAAGGAAAATATGGAACATACCTCGAGATATGATGTGCCACGATAATCATATCAGTCTAATCCGATATCAGAACAATGCAATACGGACAAGGTCCTAACACAAGACCTACAAATGCATACTCATATGACAACGTCAATATGCTCAAAACAATAACAACTATGTATACTCAATGGAAATCCCATGATCCAGCGCCCTCAGCATAGATCCCAAGATGATCCTACAAGATCAACACGAGGTGGATAACCAACAATATACATATGCACAACAATAACACAATCCTGGGTAATCCATCGATCCAGCGCCCTCAGCATAGATCCCAAGATGATCCCGTCGGACCAACACGAGGTGGAAAAACCCGTCCAATGATCCAGCGCCCTCAGCATAGATCCCAAGATGATCCCGTCGGACCAACACGAGGTGGACATCCGATCCAGCGCCCTCAGCATAGATCGCGCGATCCCATCGGATCAACACAACATAAACAACACAATATGCATACACATATGCAAAACAACACGTTCATCAACATGAACAACATAACATGCGACAACATGACAATTTACTAGGGCGACTTCATGTTCAACAACATGAAAGAGAATGTACGAGACCAAAATAAATAACATAAAACCGTGACCAATATGGAATACTGCTTGAGTCCTTCGGAAGCAACCTCGATGTCCAATCATCACCGACGATTATCCCCACTGCTCGGCTTTCCAAACGTTCAAAGAACTATATATACTCATATCCTCGTCCTTAGCGTAATGTTACCTCGATACTCGAACATACCAATAAGCGAGATAAAGCATATTCATTACGATTTACCTCCCGATCGAAAGAATGATATGCGATCCGGATACCGAGTTCACAATAATAATCATCGCTATATGCATTATAAACGAAATGAAATCGAAACCATTCATTAAATATTATAAGCGAGCAAGTAATAACTTGCCTCGATAAATCCGATACCACGAAGTGCTTTGCCGAACACATCGCCTTTATCTACGAGCTCCTCGGCCTCGATCAAAAGCAATACAATGGACATACTCGAACACGACCGCAATATCCGGTTATAATCACCGATCGATAATCTCAACCTATCGAAGAAATCAAATAACACATATCCGATAATGGTCAACAAGCGAGAAAACTAACGGTCGAACTCAACGGTTCAACACAACCTCGAATAAACACGGTCGAGAACCAACCAAGTCAAACCATCACGAATTCCTAATCAAAACACAAAAATCTTGCCTTCTCGCCTACTTAGCGCACGTTAATCACCTAATGTAGCGTGCGCTAAGTTGCTCCGTTAGCGCGCGCTAGGCGATGGCGTGGCGTGCGCTAATCTTTGTGCAGTGGCATGCATTTCAAGCATCGTCTAACACTTCCAGCATGACAATGATCAACTCATCTCGAGATTAAGGATTTCATAACAATCATGACATATAATTTAATAGCTCTTCAAGAACACGAATTATCCAAATTCACGTTCATGATCCATAAAATGATAAAATCCGATGTGTTCTAACATCTAAAAATCCTTATTCATCATGTTCTTCGACATACAATTCATATAACTTCAAGAATCACAGTAGCATCACCATAATCGTTACCATACGAAGTAACCAACGACAAAACATCAAAAATCCGAATTGAAGAAGGGAATTACATCAACATATATTTTTAATTCCATCCAAAACCATACGAAACATATCAATACTCATATATTGATAACAACACTAACTTAGTACGGTAATCCAACTCGTTGTCATGCTCATCAACTTGTTTATATGATAATCATCAACTCAAGAACATCATATACAATCCAAAACGAAATCTCAAAGTGAAGAGTAATTACATTATTTAAGGAAAGGATAGATTTCCAAGAATCACCAATGATTTCAAGAACAAAGCTTTACTCCATGATTTCCATCTTTAATCTTGTTAAAGAGGATCATCCCTCGTGTTTAGGAACTCCAATTGTTCTCCCAATTTTGTCTCTTTCGGGTGAAAGGAAATGATTGGTAGAAATTATTCATGACACTATTTTGTACCTTTAATTAGTATACTTCACTAGCGTGCGCTAAACCATTATGTTTAGCGTGCGCTAGCCTTAGCGTGCGCTAGCGACTTTGTTAGCGTGCGCTATCGCGATCGCAGGCTCTTGTCTTGCTTCGTAAACTACCTTACGTCGTAATGCCCATGCATTAACGTCGTAAATCATCATGTCTAGCGACGCAAGTCCTTACTCTTAGCGTGCGCTATCCGAAGTTGACTTACTACCGTGTTCACCTACCACTCGCCCCCACATTCCGACAAAGACATCGGCAAGGATAAGATTCCTTGTTGATGATACATAGTTAGCGTGCGCTAAGCCTAATATTGTAGCGTGCGCTAATACTTGAGGACAACAACCGTTGACTTACCGGGCGTGCGCGGCGGCCGGGTCCACACGCAGATTCCTTCCGATGCATGCGCACTAGCGTACGCTAACCTATAAACGTAGCGTGCGCTAATCACCTGCGATAGCGTGCGTTATGCATGAATATCGGCGTGCGCTAATAAGGCTATACTTAGCCATTTTCGGCTATCCTTGTCCAACATCTCGACATATCAAATACGAACATACGGCATATCAAATATACATTACTCAACACATTATATCCTCAAATACAATTGTCGACTAAATACGACAATTATACAAATCTTGATATCTCGATCCTTTATTTATTTTATCCCTCATGCATGATTTCACATTTGTACAATATAACTCGGATAAAATAATATTAAACAACGGTAATAGAAATTCCGGATATTACATTCTACACCCCTTAAAATAAGTTTCGTCCTCGAAACTTGCAATCCATCATAAAACGAACAAACATATCGTTCAACTCAAAATATCCCAAAACCATCACGACAACGATTTATCATCATCATTACCGAATATCCAAAAGAGCATACTTCCAAATACGCAGGTCGACGATCTCCGGAGATACTAGCCTGCATTCTCACGGTACAGTCTCAATACGCTTACGATCACAATTCCCTGATTCTCAACAAAATATATCATCTTCGGATCAAACAATCTGCCCGAATCAAATCCTGTCTGCCTGATTACATAATCAAGTCTCAATTCTGATAAAATGAATAATATCCAATGTATCTGTGAAACAACTGCTCAATACAATGGCAACGGATCCCGAAACATCGATAGACAATCTGAACGCTCAGATGATCACCAACAATGATCAACAATCAACCGAATTTATCATCGACATGATAAATTCCAATCTGACCAACCAGAGGTCAAAACACAATCGAGAATATCATCAACGTGATAAACTCCAATATGACCAACGAACGATCAACGGAAATCGAGAATACCTTCACACGGTAAACTCCAACACTATCAACACAGAACCACAGAAACAGATATACGAAAAAGCAAAATTCTCAAAACGACACACCGATCACATACAGTGGATCTCAATAAACGTATCCGACTGGGGAACATACCCCTCGGCATATGAACAACCAATCACAAACTGACGAACATACCCAATTCATACAAGGAGTGGGAACGACCACTCAATATCCAAAACAACCAAAGATGGGGTCACCATCCCCAAATTTGCACTTACAAGGAAATCATTCGAGAATCAACGTGGTAAAATCGCGCTACTACCGTACCAATGGAATCACATGGCACATATGTCCCGGTTTCACAAAATCCCGAGTTTCCAAAATAATATTATGTGCATGAATCTACAACACGCAACATATTTCTCTTATCCGATAAATCAACCGATCATCCGTGGATAACCAAACTACCATACTAATGTTCGAATCTCTTTCATCGTACCATCTTGATGTACCATCGATTCGTGAGTCTCATTGAACTTCACCACGATATGCATTATGCACTAAATGCGTATGTACCTCAATCACATTTCCAAAACCGAGTTTGAAATCATATATTCTTGTCAAGAAGACAATTTTGAAAGTTCTTTCAAGGGTTTGAAAACTCAAAACATAAATTTTGGTAAGACCACGAAATAAATTTTAAAAATTAAATCGGCTCATTGGTGCCAAGTTCTCGATAAAAATTCTTTTCGAATACATACGTTTAAATAAAAATGGAATCATGCAAATGATTGACCACAACCATACTCCTGTATACCAATTCGGCTCGTCACAATCCACTTGACATTCCAACGGAAACCACACGATCGAGTTCCAAAACCTCAATATATAAACTCCGATAAAAACTCCTTTTCCACACATGACTCGTATCGTCAACCATTTACCCATCCCGGATCACCTCCAATATGATATGACAAAACGTTGAAACAAATCAAGCAAATCAAACACGGCGAAAGACTTCCCGAGAGGTTCCATTTGAACAAGTAAACCAAAGCCTCGAAAGGCGGAAATAACATAGGTAAACGATTGGTAAAGTATTTTACAAATCTCGGGAGTTTTAAGAAAACAGAAAAGCCGTTAGAAACATTCGGGTCTCAGCCCGTATCTCGTTCCGCATTACAAAAAGTTTAAAAATAGAAAACCCCTTGTTGGACTCCAAGTCCTGAGTCACAAAACCATTTCAAAATCGATTTTGGGTCTCGGCCCAAAATCATTTTCCGTAAAACATCCGTGAAATATTCATTTTGAGAAGTGTCATTTTCAAATGCTCAAAACAGTTCATGTATCTCAAATGAATTAACATGCTACATGTTCTTCTCAACAATCCATAGTCCTTCTCCCGATTACACAATTCCGTTCCAAAATTTAGTGATATCTTGATTTCCAAAATCATAACTTCTCAAGATCATCAATCCTATCCCAACTCTGTCACCTTATATTGAAATGCATAATATTCATTTGAATCTCAAAACGTATCAACTTAAAACGGCAATAAATCTCAATGAAATTCAAAATCCAAATACTTACAGATCGTGAAGCCGACGATTCCCGTGATCTTGGCACATGTCTAGACTCAAGAAAATACTCGACACGGTATTTTCAAAACTCACGTTTGCAAACTCGGTGCAACTCAAGAACACAATATATCACGTAAACACCATTTGGAAAAGTTATAACAAGCCCGATGCGATCTTGGCAAATCCGATAACGCACAAGCCCGAGTGAACAACAAAGACTCACGGCTCTAGTATTTGTCAATCGACAACTCGAATGACGCAACAAAAACACGACCAACTCGACCCAAATGCCTAGGTTTTCTCAACCTAAGCTCGATACCATATTCGTAACACCCCAGATTTAACCGGAATATTACGGTAGTGGGCTCGAGATGGAACCCACAAGGCTAAAAGAAATTTTCGCAAACATTTACAAATGCCCAAGGGGCCAACGGCAGTACTATCTTTAAAAATTCACAAAGACTTATAAAATCCATTTATCAAAACCGTCGTAAAAACTCATTTGAAATCGCGAGGCCAACAGTGACACTCAAAAGTTTAGAAAGCGACTTCCAAAGCAACCTCGGTTACGAGATACCAAAAGGTCATTTCAAAATACTCACGCGGCGGAAAAAGACCAACCATAAGGATACTCACGCAATGGAATACGAGAACCAACCAAAAACTCAATGCACACAACATGTCCTAGCCGGTATCCTCAGGAAGCTCATCTCTTCACGACCGCTACAAGCTCGATACTCCAAGAACCTAAAAAGAAATCCCACGACGGGGTCACCATAATATCCAACAATGATAACCGTCACATCACATTAAGAATACATACCAATGAGAATAAGAATACGACCAATGTAATCTTACCGCCATGACTTTACTTACTCAAGTAATTCTCATCAGAATAACCATTAAACTCGAACATAATATTTGTATTGTACCTCAAACAATACTCAAGATCCTCAAACTATCATAACCAACTCACGATACGGAAATCTACCATTTCTGACCAATACGATCCATCGAATAAAATCATCAAATCTCAAGACGATAACCAATTGTCCACCAAAGACAAGACCAAGGAAAATATGGAACATACCTCGAGATATGATGTGCCACGATAATCATATCAGTCTAATCCGATATCAGAACAATGCAATACGGACAAGGTCCTAACACAAGACCTACAAATGTATACTCATATGACAACGTCAATATGCTCAAAACAATAACAACTATGTATACTCAATGGAAATCCCATGATCCAGCGCCCTCAGCATAGATCCCAAGATGATCCTACAAGATCAACACGAGGTGGATAACCAACAATATACATATGCACAACAATAACACAATCTTGGTAATCCAACGATCCAGCGCCCTCGAAGATAGATCCCAAGATGATCCCGTCGGACCAACACGAGGTGGAAAAACCCGTCCAATGATCCAGCGCCCTCAGCATAGATCCCAAGATGATCCCGTCGGACCAACACGAGGTGGACATCCGATCCAGCGCCCGCAGCATAGATCGCGCGATCCCATCGGATCAACACAACATAAACAACACAATATGCATACACATATGCAAAACAACACGTTCATCAACATGAACAACATAACATGCACGACAACATGACAATTTACTAGGACGACTTCATGTTCAACAACATGAAAGAGAATGTACGAGACCAAAATAAATAACATAAAACCGTGACCAATATGGAATACTCGCCCCGAGTCCTTCGGAAGCAACCTCGATGTCCAATCATCACCGACGATTATCCCCACTGCTCGGCGTTCCAAACGTACAACTAACTATAGATACTCATATCCTCGTCCTTACCGTAATGTAACCTCGATACTCGAACATACCAATAACTGAGATAAAGCATATTCATTACGATTTACCTCCCAGAATCGAAAGAATGATATGCGATCCGGATACCCAGAGTTCACAATAATAATCATCGCTATATGCATTATAAACGAAATGAAACTGAAACCATTCATTAAATATTATAACTGAGCAAGTAATAACTTGCCTCGATACCGATACCACGAAGCTGCTGCCGAACACACTGCCTTTATCTACGAGCTCCTCAGCCTCGATCAAAAGCAATACAATGGACATACTCGAACACGACCGCAATATCCGGTTATAATCACCGATCAGTAATCTCAACCTATCGAAGAAATCAAATAACACATATCCGATAACGGTCAACAACTGAGAAAACTAACCAGTCGAACTCAACGGTTCAACACAACCTCGAATAAACACAGTCAGAACCAACCAAGTCAAACCATCACGAATTCCTAATCAAAACACAAAAATACTGCACTGTCTGCCTACTTAGCGCACGTTAATCACCTAATGTAGCGTGCGCTAAGTTGCTCCCGTTAGCGCGCGCTAGGCAGTAAACGTAGTGCGCTAATCTTTGTGCAGTGGCATGCATTTCAAGCATCGTCTAACACTTCCATCATGACAATGATCAACTCATCTCGAGATTAAGGATTTCATAACAATCATGACATATAATTTAATAGCTCTTCAAGAACACGAATTATCCAAATTCACGTTCATGATCCATAAAATGATAAAATCCGATGTGTTCTAACATCTAAAAATCCTTATTCATCATGTTCTTCGACATACAATTCATATAACTTCAAGAATCACAGTAGCATCACCATAATCGTTACCATACGAAGTAACCAACGACAAAACATCAAAAATCCGAATTGAAGAAGGGAATTACATCAACATATATTTTTAATTCCATCCAAAACCATACGAAACATATCAATACTCATATATTGATAACAACACTAACTTAGTACGGTAATCCAACTCGTTGTCATGCTCATCAACTTGTTTATATGATAATCATCAACTCAAGAACATCATATACAATCCAAAACGAAATCTCAAAGTGAAGAGTAATTACCTTTTTTGAAGGAAAGGATTGATTTCCAAGAATCACCAATGATTTCAAGAACAAAGCTTTACTCCATGATTTCCATCTTTAATCTTGTTAAAGAGGATCATCCCTCAGTGTTTAGGAACTCCAAATGTTCTCCCAAGGTTGTCTCTTTCGGGTGAAAGGAAAGGAATGGACGAAATGCTTCATGACACTCGTTTGTCCCTTTAAATAGAATACATCACTAGCGTGCGCTAAACCATTATGTTTAGCGTGCGCTAGCCTTAGCGTGCGCTAAGCCGACTTTGTTAGCGTGCGCTATCGCGATCGAGAGGCTCGTCTTGCTTCGTAAACTACCTTACGCACGTAATGCCCATGCATTAACGTCGTAAATCATCATGTCTAGCGACGCAAGTCCTTACTCTTAGCGTGCGCTATCCGAAGTTGACTTACTACCGTGTTCACCTACCACTCGCCCCCACATTCCGACAAAGATCGGCAAGGATAAGATTCCTTGTTGGTGATACATAGTTAGCGTGCGCTAAGCCTAATATTATAGCGTGCGCTAATACTTCGAGACAACAACCGTTGACTTACGGGCGTGCGCAGCGGCCGGGTCCACACGCAGATTCCTTCCGTCATGCGCACTAGCGTACGCTAACCTATAAACGTAGCGTGCGCTAATCACGCGATAGCGTGCGTTATGCATGAATATCAGCGTGCGCTAATAAGGCTATACTTAGCCATTTTCAGCTATCCTTGTCCAACATCTCGACATATCAAATACGAACATACGGCATATCAAATATACATTACTCAACACATTATATCC
The DNA here is from genome assembly GCA_033398695.1 of Orobanche coerulescens. Lineage (NCBI taxonomy): Eukaryota > Viridiplantae > Streptophyta > Magnoliopsida > Lamiales > Orobanchaceae > Orobanche > Orobanche coerulescens. Next base: position 90,263,729 of record CM065805.1, on the reverse strand, counting down.
TCAAATACAATTGTCGACTAAATACGACAATTATACCGATACTGATATCTCAGTCCTTTATTTATTTTATCCCTACTGTACAGATTTCACGCTGTACAATATAACTCGGATAAAATAATATTAAACAACGGTAATAGAAATTCCGGATATTACACAATGTCTACTGGGATTTGTCTTGGTGCTAATAGCTGTGGTGTTAAACTTGTGACTGTAAGTTTCTGAGCGTTGCATATCTAGCCTTCCCAAAACATGGTTATATCATCTAAAAATGTCTAAGCATTAATGGCATGCTTAATTATAACTGTAAATCATCAGGTTCTTAGCACATCTCCCTAAGAATCAATAATAACCAAGTTATCTTTCAACATTTCATCAATTCAAGAAGTGATAGATTATAACGTCATCATGTTTTCTCTAATTGTTCATAATCTTCATAATCGACATGTTATAATTGATTAATTTAACATCATATGAAATAATAATCAATAGAATCACAATCAATACGAAATTAACACAAGTTAGACAACCACCCTCTTGAAAATGAAGAACAACTCCAAAAGACTTTAAGATCACTCTCCAATCCTCCAATCACTAAGCTTCAATCCAAGTTACAAAGCTCCAAAATAAGATGAAAGAGGATAAAATCGACTTAGGAAGGCAGAGGAATGATTTCTAGGGAGGATACTCGAGTTTGGTTCGTGCAAAAATGAAAGACAAGACCTGTCTTTATAATCTGCATTTTCCATAACGTACGCTACCAGCAAAGGTTAACATACATTAGTACCATTTACGTACGCTAACATATGGGTGTTACGTACATAACGATCCTCCAGAAGCTACTACCTCAACACACACACACACACCCTTACGTATGTTGCCAAAAATGATGTACGTAAGATCACCTATATTACGTACGCTATAACATCACAATTACGTACGTAATGTGTGTTGACTTGGCTGTCTCAATCAAGCCAAAAATCCTAGTCATGCATGGCCCTACACGCCGAAAGTCTAGATGCGGTCTGATACCCTCTATTACGTATGCAATCCCACATAATTTACCTACGTAACTGTAACACCCCCAAGTTATTCAGGGAATATTACAGCGCCGTAAGCCCCACCGTGGGACCCACAAGGCTAAACATACGCGGAACTAAAATTTTGGACCGATAAGGTCTACATACAATGGAAGGAAAAACAATACAGAGGGTATTCAAAACATATCCATTGTATCTAAAGACATCAAAACACCAATCAATACCTCGGCAAACACAGGCCGGAACATCAATAAAATTGGAAAACAATACTCGAGTATTCAATGACTATTCCAGTACAACAATACTGAATAGAAAACTCAAACATAACCGGAGGACAAACACAGCATCACTCTTGCGCACCATCTTCATGCCGACCCGATACCTGCCTGTCCGCTCTCCTAGAACCTGAAATACATAAAAAGTATTTCCCCCATAAAGGGGTTAGCCGTCGAATAGCTAGTGCAAGTATATCAAGTATGAAACACAATACTCCTCGACAATAAAGTAAATGTAACCGTCAATTCATCAATTCAAGACTAGTATTCTGGAATAACTAAATCTCATAGCATCGCATCAATGGATATATGAATACCGTGGAACCGCACCAGAGGCTACGGAACCCTTAGGGGACCTATCGGCCCGCCCCAAAGTGGTTCGTTCATATCGTCCGTCATCATTACATGTATGAATACCGTGGAACCGCACCAGAGGCTACGGAACCCTTAGGGGACCTATCGGCCCGCCCCAAAGTGGTTCGTTCATATCATGTCATCAATATATCTTACTTTTAAAGTCGATAACGTACAATCATAAATATATACTTGCCTTTGAGACATCGAGAAATCGAACGGAAAAAGGGGGTATGAGTTCGGTAGGTACAAGAACGCGCTTCCGGCACCTAAACGATTCGCAAGGAATATGATAATCAATTATCCATTTTCTAATTACGCGAAGAAACCCCCGAAACCCGTCTACGATTCATAAAAATATACGGATAATCAACTAGAGGTTGGAAAATCGTCCAAAATCTCACAAGTCCGAAAACGTCACAATTCAAACTGTAAAATCATAGGAAAAGCATGCATATGGTATAGATACATCATAATCTGAAGGTTTTCAAGCTTCAAAATGGATAAATCGGACGAATCTACGAAAACCCCCAAAATTCCCAAAAAGTAGGGTTCTAAGGATTTTTACCTTGATTCGGACGTTAGGATGAATTAGATGTTGTGAAATCCTTGTTCTCCAACCAAATATGTTGTTGTTAGAGGGAAGATCGCCTCCAATCGCCCAAGATCGCCTCTCCCGAGCGATTCCCGTCGAAAAGGAGTGAAGAAGGTGAGAAATGACGAAAATAAAGTCAACTGCCATATATATATCTGTCCAGTCTAGCGCACGCTACTCCTCCTTCATTAACGTGCGCTAGCGAAGTCACCGGATAGTCCAGTGGCTTCTGCCAGCTCCGTTAGCGTGCGCTAATCGTCTGTCTCTAGCGTGCGCTAGTCCAAAATGTGGCATCCAGTACTGGAGTCCAGAACTTACTGTCTCCGCCCTGTTCAAAACTTAGCGTGCGCTACCGATATGCCTTAGCGTGCGTTAAGCAATAGCTTTAGCGTGCGCTAGCCGAAGCCTAGCGTACGCTACCTGATAGTCCAGAAAACCTGGCAACCTCACTGCCTTTTCCGATCAGCCCGGTAGCGTGTGCTACGAACGAATGTTAGCGTGCGCTACTAACCACGAATAGCGCAAGCTAATAACTCCTAGCGTGCGTTAATCCGCCAATCCAGAGAGCAGTCCGAAATACTGGTTCTGACCTGACTGATCCTATTAGCGCGCGCTACGGCTCAAAGCTAGCGTGCGCTAATCAAGCAGAATTAGCGTGCGTTAGCCTAGGCCTAGCGTGCGCTATATCCCTAGCCCAGAACATTTCCGCAAGGTCTAAACGACACAATCGAGACCCAAACAAGATACGAAACTCAATAACAATATCAACAACATCTCCAAGCATTTACAGAGCGACAACATGAGAGAAACGGCAAGGTCAAACAGTCAGTAAAATGTACGGTTATTACATTCTCATCCTCTAAAAAGAAGTTTCGTCCCGAAACTTAAGAAATAAATAGTTCGGGGTATTCCACCCGCATCTTCTCTTCCGTCTCCCAAGTCGCCTCCTCGACTCCATGTCTCGACCATTGCACTTTAACCAGTGGAATGATCTTATGCCGAAGTTGTTTCTCGCGACGCTCAAGAATCTTCACGGGTTTCTCCGGAAAGGTAATATCCTCGGCTACGTCAATCTCACTGTAGTCGATAATGTGGCTCGGATCCGGCACGTACTTTCTCAACTAAGACACATGAAAAACACTGTGGACATGGCTCAAAGCTGGAGGCGACGCCAAGCGATAAGCTAAATCTCCAACTCTGTCCAAAATCTCGAAGGGTCCGATATACCTCGGACTAAGTTTCCCCTTTTTCCCAAAGCGGAAAACTCCTCTGGTCGGCGACACCTTGAGCAAGACATGATCCCCCACCTCAAACTCCAAGGGTCGACGACGAGTATCAGCATAAGATTTCTGACGACTCTGGGCATCCAGCAATCGGTCCCGGATAATAAAAATCTTTTCCTTAGTCTCCATCAACATATCCGGCTCCGTCCCAACTAGCTCAGAAGCCTCATCCCAACATAATGGCGACCTACATCGCCTACCATAGAGTGCCTCGAAGGGTGCCATTTTGATCGACGCATGCCAACTATTATTATAAGCAAACTCGATCAACGGTAAGTGAAGCTCCCAATCATTACTCCAATCCAAGGCACAAGCCCGTAACATATCTTCCAACGTCTGAATCGTCCTCTTTGTCTGACCGTCCGACTGAGGATGAAAGGAAGTGCTCAATCTCAACTCTGTACCCATAGCCTGATGAACGGCCTGCCAAAAATGCGATACGAAACGGCCGTCTCGATCAGAAACAATGGTCTTGGGGGCACCGTGTAACCTCACGATCTCAGCAATAAAGGTTCGAGCCAGTCTATCCGGTACCCAAGTATCCTTAATACCCAAAAAGTGTGCAGACTTGGTCAACCGATCGACAATTACCCAAATCATATTCATTCCGGCCTGAGTTCTCGGCATGCCAGTGATGAAATCCATCGAGATGTCTTCCCACTTCCACTCGGGAATGGGAAGTGGTTTCAACAACCCCGCTGGTCGTTGATGTTCGATCTTGACTTGTTGACACATCAAGCACTGTAGTACAAACTCCGTAACATACTTCTTCATGTTATTCCACCAAAAATTGCGCTTCAAATCTTTGTACATCTTACTCGTCCCGGGGTGGATTGAGTAAGGCGTAGCATGAGCTTCTTGGAGAATTCTCTGCCTCAACTCTAAATCGTTCGGAACACAAAGCCTACCCTGAAATCTGAGAATACTATCCTCGTGAACCATAAAGCCAGGAGCTTTTCCTTTAATTACATCTTCCTTCAGTTGAGAAATCATCGGGTCACTCCACTGCTTCCCTTTGATGTCATCAACTAAGGACGAAGTAATTTCGAGAGTACACAACTGTCCCTGTACTCGTTGAAGCCAAACTTCTACCCCTTGCTCAATTAAGTCCTGACGAATTTCCGTGTGAGATGTAAGAACCTCGAGCATTTGAAGAGATGCCGATTTGCGGCTCAAAGCATCCGCAACGACATTGGCTTTTCCGGGGTGGTAAAAAATTTCCAAATCATAATCCTTTATCAATTCTAACCAACGTCTCAGTCTCATATTTAGCTCCTTCTGACTGAAAATATACTTCAGGCTCTTGTCATCGGTATAAATCCGACATGGTGAACCATACAAATAATGCCGCCAAATCTTGAGTGCGAAGACAATTGCGGCCAACTCTAAATCGTGAGTAGGATAATTCACCTCATAAGGCTTTAATTGTCGTGACGCAAAAGCTATCGTCTTGTCATGCTGCATAAGTACAAAGCCCAGGCCTTGACCCGAAGCGTCACTATAAACTGCAAAGCCCTCGCTACCATGTGGTAAAGTTAGAATCGGCGCTGAAGTCAATCGTCTCTTCAGTTCATCGAAGCTCTGTTGTCTCTCATCCGTCCAAATAAACTTTTCGGTCTTCTGGAGCAATTTCGTAAGCAGTCGAGCGAGTTTCGAGAACCCCTCGACAAACCGACGGTAATACCCAGTAAGGCCCAAAAAGCTACGAACTTCCTTAACAATTTTAGGCGGTGCCCAATCTAGCACTGCCTCAATCTTCTGCGGGTCTACACGAACCCCTTCGGCCGAAATCACATGGCCGAGAAACATAACTTCTTCCAACCAAAACTCACATTTCGAGAATTTTGCATAGAGGTGCTCGGTTCTCAAAATGTTTAAAACCAAACGCCAGTGTCGGGCATGTTCCTCCTTATCTCGAGAATAGATCAAGATGACGTCAATAAAGACGACCACACACCTGTCGAGGTACTCGGTGAATATTTTATTCATTAACTGCATGAATACTACCGGCGCATTAGTCAACCCAAATGGCATAACTACAAATTCATAATGCCCATATCTCGTCCGAAACGCTGTCTTCAGAACGTCGGACTCCCTCACCCTTAGTTGATAATACCTGGATCTTAAATCAATCTTCGAGAAAACCGCAACCCCTTGCAATTGATCAAATTAATCGTCTATACGAGGCAAAGGATACTTGTTCTTGATGGTCACTTTGTTCAGCTCACGGTAGTCGATGCACAAACGTAATGAACCATCCTTCTTCCTCACGAAGAGAACGGGCGTGCCCCAAGGCGAAGCGCTCGGTCTGATGTACCCTTTTTCCAGGAGTTCACCCAACTGAGTCTTCAATTCCTGCATCTCGGAAGGTGCCATCCGATAAGGTGCTTTAGAAATCGGGGCCGCATCTGGCTCTAAGTCCACGGTAAATTCTATTTCTCGATCTGGCGGTAATCCTGGGAGGTCATCCGGAAAAACATCAGGATACTCATTAACAACCAGAATCGAAGAGAAATCGACTTCATTTCCTTCCGTTTTCAAAGCATAACACCAATAGCCCGTACAACCTTTATTCAAAAGTTTTACGGCTTTCATGGCACTGATAAGTAACTTCGATTGGCCCGAATTACATCCCAAAAATGAGTACTCAGATCCATCTTTAGTCATCATGGTGATAACCTTGGTACGGTAATTCATAATCGCTTGGTGATTATCAAGCCAATCCTCGCCGAGGATCACGTCCTCACCTTCCATATCAACTACAATCAGATTCGATAACCATTCCATACCGGATATAATCACCGGAAAATCTTTAATCTCCCAATTCCCCACAATTCTATCCCCGCTAGGCAGTTTCACGATAAAGGGATCGCAAGTAGTCAAACAAGTTATATTCAAACGGTGTACACACTCCAAAGAAATAAAAGAATGTGTAGCACCCGTATCAAAAAGTACACGGACTGGATAAGATAAAATATGGATGGTACCTGAAGCGACCGCCGCGTCGGGTTCGTCTATTCGACGCATCTCATAAACTCGTGGCTGTACCGAACCGACGCTAGAGTTTCCCCCTCCAGCGTTCTGACCCCATCCCCGGCCCCTGCTGAAATTCTGCTGAGGTTGACCAAAAGATTGTCGTTGATTCATATTTTGATCAAGTGGTGCTGGGGCAGAAGCCCGAGTGTCCAAAGTCTGATTCGGCTCGGAACAATAAGCCGCTCTATGTCCCACCTGTCCGCACGTGTGACACTTCAATTGTGGAAAGCGGCATTCCAAATTAACGTGGCCTGAACGGCCACAATTATAGCAAGTCACCGTGCGCTTTGTGGTACCCGGAGTAGGATGGTAACCCCTCTTTCCTTTATTAGAACGTGACGACTGTCCGGCAGAACGATTAGTCATCTGTGACCTCTGAATGTTGCCACCCTTAGAATCAGAAAAATTTCCCGCGACTTTCTGCTTCTTCGGTTCTTCAACGGTATCGTTGTCAGGGTTCAACATATCATGGGCTAAAGCTCTGTCCTGATACTCTTTCAGTGTGGTACAAGCAAATCCGGCCATGTACCGCCGTAAGTCCAAATTCATCCGCATATCAAAATAACGGATCTTATCACGCTCATTACGCACTTGATCCTTCACATGGATTAATTGTTGGTTGTACTCCACGATCGCCTGAGAAACGGGAATATCTTGTGGTTTAGCCTCGAAAAAAGCTCGGATTCGACCCTCTCGCACCGGCCAAGGGCAAAACTCGGCCTCCAAAAGCTCCCTAAATTCATCCCACGTGGCAGTACGATCCTGTGGCTTGATGACCTTCCACCAGGTAGCAGCCTCCTTAGTGAGGAAATACTGAGAAATCGGTACTTTCCTCACTTCGGGGCAATCAACCGCCTCGAAAATCTTTTCCAACTCCGCTAGCCAATCTTCCCAGCCTAACGGATCTGTGGCACCGCCAAACTGTGGAGGGTGAATGCGGATTACATTCTGAAGCAGGGAATCCGTGTTTGGGTTCGGATTATTCAGCTGAATAGTTTGGGCTAAAATGGTCATCTGAGTAGCCAATTGTTGAAGTGCATTCGCAACTCCAACGTCCGCGTTGTTCCCCTGACCGTTCGACTGGTCGTGCTGACTCTCGATGTCAGGATGCATCGAGTTCGACAAACTGGGGTTGGTCGACCCCGCAACTGAACTAATGGAAATGGCCACGCCACGACCTCTTCCTCGCCACGGCCACGGCCCCTACCAGCTGACATACTGAAGAACACACAAGGTACGTAAGCACAATTTAATCGCACGTCATTAAGGTGATCGATTCTCAAGAATACCAATAAAAGGAGCATAATGAATAAGGAAACATCAGAAGAGTAAGAGGTCTTACAAGTACCGGTCGCACTGTGATGATGGCAGAGTAGTGATACTGTGGATAAATGACGACTCATTCGACCCAAAAGACCGACAGCCTAGGTATCCATAGACCTAAGCTCTGATACCATATTTTGTAACACCCCCAAGTTATTCAGGGAATATTACAGCGCCGTAAGCCCCACCATGGGACCCACAAGGCTAAACATACACGGAACTAAAATTTTGGACCGATAAGGTCTACATACAATGGAAGGAAGAACAATACAGAGGGTATTCAAAACATATCCATTGTATCTAAAGACATCACAACACCAATCAATACCTCGGCAAACACAGGCCGGAACATCAAGAAAATTGGAAAACAATACTCGAGTATTCAATGACTATTCCAGTACAACAATACTGAATAGAAAACTCAAACATTACCGGAGGACAAACACAGTATCACTCGTGCGCACCATCTTCATGCCGACCCGATACCTGCCTGTCCGCTCTCCTGGAACCTGAAATACATAAAAAGTATTTCCCCCATAAAGGGGTTAGCCGTCGAATAGCTAGTGCAAGTATATCAAGTATGAAACACAATACTCCTCGACAATAAAGTAAATGTAACCGTCAATTCATCAATTCAAGACTAGTATTCCGGAATAACTAAATCTCATAGAATCGCATCAATGGATATATGAATACCGTGGAACCGCACCAGAGGCTACGGAACCCTTACGGGACCTATCGGCCTGCCCCAAAGTGGTTCGTTCATATCGTCCATCATCATTACATGTATGAATACCGTGGAACCGCACCAGAGGCTACGGAACCCTTAGGGGACCAATCGGCCCGCCCCAAAGTGGTTCGTTCATATCATGTCATCAATATATCTTACTTTTAAAGTCGATAACGTACAATCATAAATATATACTTGCCTCTGAGACATCGAGAAATCGAACGGAAAAAGGGGGTATGAGTTCGGTAGGTCCAAGAACGCGCTTCCGGCACCTAAACGATTCGCAAGGAATATGATAATCAATTATCCATATTCAAATTACACGAAGAAACCCCCGAAACCCGTCTACGATTCATAAAAATATACGGATAATCAACTAGAGGTTGGAAAATCATCCAAAATCCCACAAGTCCGAAAACGGCACAATCCAAACCGTAAAATCATAGGAAAAGCATGCATACGGTATAGATACATCATAATCTCAAGGTTCTCAAGCTTCAAAACGGATAAATCGGACGAATCTATGAAAAACCCCAAAATTCCCAAAAAGTAGGGTTCTAAGGATTTTTACCTTGATTCGGACGTTAGGATGAATTAGATGTTGTGAAATCCTTGTTCTCCAACCAAATATGTTGTTGTTAGAGGGAAGATCGCCTCCAATCGCCCAAGATCGTCTCTACCGAGCGATTCCCGTCGAAAAGGAGTGAAGAAGGTGAGAAATGACGAAAATAAAGTCAACTGCCATATATATTTGTCCAGTCTAGCGCACTCTACTCCTCCTTCATTAGCGTGCGCTAGCGAAGTCACCGGATAGTCCAGTGGCTTCTGCCGGCTTCATTAGCATGCGCTAATCGTCTGTCTCTAGCGTGCGCTAGTCCAAAATGTGGCATCCAGTACTGGAGTCCAGAACTTACTGTCTCCGCCCTGCTCAAAACTTAGCGTGCGCTACCGATATGCCTTAGCGTGCGTTAAGCAATAGCTTTAGCGTGCGCTAGCCGAAGCCTAGCGTACGCTACCTGATAGTCCAGAAAACCTGGCAACCTCACTGCCTTTGCCGATCAGCCCGGTAGCGCGCGCTATGAACGAATGTTAGTGTGCGCTACTAACCACGAATAGCGCAAGCTAACAACTCCTATCGTGCGCTAATCCGCCAATCCATAGAGCAGTCCGAAATACTGGTTCTGACCTGACTGATCCTCTTAGCGCGCGCTACGGCTCAAAGCTAGCGTGCGCTAATCAAGCAGAATTAGCGTGCGTTAGCCTAGGCCTAGCGTGCGCTATATCTCTGGCCCAGAACATTTCCGCAAGGTCTAAACGACACAATCGAGACCCAAACAAGATACGAAACTCAATAACAATATCAACAACATCTCCAAGCATTTATAGAGCGACAACATGAGAGAAACGGCAAGGTCAAACAGTCGGTAAAAAGTACACTTATTACAGTAACAGCACACGTATTACGTACGCTAAGCTACAACGATAGCATATTGTGACGGGTCGGTCAAAAGTGACCCGGATGACCTAACAGGAGTCTCTGTGTGTCGGAAGGTTCCGGAAGGTTCTAGAAAGATCAAGAAAGACCCAGAGATCTCTACATACTTGTAAATTCGTAGATGACTCTAGAAGCATGTAGAAGTGTACTTATTACACACTTTGTAGAATGCTCATGTAAATGCCCATGTAAATGTACTACAAGTATCTAGAGTGTTCTATCTAGAAAGTTCTATCTAGAGAGTTCCACTCCAGAACTCTCCTAGGCTGGTATAAAAGGGGGAGGAGCCTCATTTGCTCACTCCATCCAGAAATCCTCAAGCAATCAAGCATTGTAAAAGCTCTCTTGTACTCAAGCATTCATACTTAATAAAATCCTTTTGTGCCATTGCCCCTTTTCTCGTTACTTTCAGGCTTACTTAGCAACTCGACTCAGCTTAGTTGTTTAAGTGCCGCACGGGTTAGCTGCGCAAAACTCCCATCCCGTGACAAGTGGTATCAGAGCCACGGTTTGCACACAACCGACTCATATCACACGAGAACAATGGCCAACACTCAGGATGTCCCTATTGATGCTACTCAAGAGCAGCAACGCGGTCGTGAGGAACAACGAGGTAACAAGGTCCGAGGCAAGTCCAAGGGACCCTCTGCCGACGCCTTCGAACCTCGGATTGCCACACTGGAAGCCTTGATGGCTAGCTTGGAGGAGAACCTTGAGCAAGTCCATGACAGGTTCGACACTCTGGAGACGGAATACGCCGACATCACTGGCGTGCTGAAGAAACTTATGATGGACCAGTCGGATATGTTGCGTGGGCAACTTATTGAATTCCAGAAGGAGATTCATGGCCTTCGTGGCTTTGTCCAAGAAGAGCTACGCTCTATTCGCTCGGAAGTGGAAGAAGTCCGATCGGAATGGGCTAAACACAAGCGAGCCGCATCATTTAATTCCGCTGCCCCGTTCGCTTTTGATGCGCGCCGCTTGGATGTGCCGAAGCCCGAAACCTACGATGGCACTCGGAATGCCACTGTGGTCGATAACTTCCTATTCGGCCTGGAACGTTACTTTGACGCTATGGGCGTAAAAGACGAGGAACAGAAGGTCAGCGGCGCACCAAATTACCTGCGTGGTGCCGCACAACTCTGGTGGCGCCGAAAGTATGGCGATATGGGCAAAGGGATCTGCACCATTGACACTTGGGCAGACTTCCAAAGAGAACTCCGAAAACAATTTGCCCCAAGCAATGCTGAACGAGATGCGAGAGCTCGCCTCCGAAGACTCAAGCAGACAGGTACGATTCGTGACTATATCAATGAATTCACAACTCTCATGCTTGAAGTTGAAATGTCCGATAAAGACGCACTTTTCTATTTCACCGATGGCCTTAACAATTGGGCCAAAACCGAGCTGGATAGGCATGGTGTTCAGACCCTTGACGAAGCTATCGCCAAGGATGAATCACTCACTGACTACTCTGGGCAAGGTAAAGATAAACGGCCCATTCATGGCAAAGGTGGGGGAGAAAGTCGCAAGGAAGGATATGGCGGTAATCGCAAGAATTGGGGAACTAACCGACCCCCAAGCGGCAAGATCGGGCAACAAAAATTCCCAGGAAAGAAGGAGCAATCAAAGCCCAAAAGCCCTTGCTTCATATGCAATGGCAATCATTGGATACGTGACTGTCCGGAGAAGAAAACTTTAAACGCCCTTGCTGCCCACTTAAAAATCAATGCCGATGATACCTCGGCCACTCCATTAGAAGAACCCCGACACAGCATGGGTTCTCTTCAGTACATGTCCGCTCTTAAGGGACAAGCCCCGACGCCCGTTACTCCGAAGAAAGGGCTCATGTTTGCTCGCACCACTATTAACGGTCAAACCGTTAGCGCATTACTCGACACTGGAGCATCTCATAACTTCATGTCCGAGGAAGAAGCCAAACGCCTAGGGCTCAAGACAGTTTATCGCGGAGGTGCTATGAAGGCAGTAAACTCACCTGCCAAGCCTATAGCCGGAATTGCTCATGACGTCCCACTCTCTCTTGGGACATGGTCCGGAAAGCTCGACTTCTCTGTCGTCCCCATAGACGACTTCAAGATGGTTCTAGGCATGGAATTCTTCGACAGATTCCAAGCCTTCCCTATGCCGGCCACAAACACACTCGCCATCTACGACGGGGACAAGGCATGCATGGTCCCTATTGAACGAGCCCATGTTGAGAAGAAACTAATCTCGGCCATGCAATTTAAGAAGGGGATGCGGAAGTACCCCAACTACTTGGTAACAATTCGGCAGCTCAATGACGAAGAAAAACTCGACTCATCGCGGACTAACCACCCGCAAATCTTGGAGAATATTCTTGAAGAATACAAGGATGTGATGCCTAAAGAGTTGCCTAAGAAACTTCCACCCAGGCGAGAAGTGGATCATTGTATCGAGTTGGAACCCGGTGCCAAACCCCCAGCTGCTGCTCCCTACCGCATGGCACCGCCCGAACTCGCGGAACTACGAAGGCAAATCAAGGACCTTCTAGAAACAGGATACATACGTCCCTCCAAGTCTCCCTACGGTGCACCCGTACTGTTCCAGAAGAAGAAGGATGGCACCCTTCGAATGTGCATCGACTACAGGGCACTCAATCGGATCACTATCAAGAACAAACACCCAATACCGTTGATAGCTGATCTCTTCGACCAACTTGGCAAGGCGCGGTACTTCACCAAACTTGACCTGCGCTCGGGGTACTATCAAGTGCGAATTGCTGTAGGAGATGAGGCCAAGACCACATGTGTGACTCGCTACGGTGCTTTTGAGTTCCTTGTCATGCCCTTCGGTCTCACGAATGCACCTGCAACCTTTTGCACCCTCATGAACAAGGTACTTCACCCTTTCCTTGACCAATTTGTTGTTGTTTACTTGGATGATATTGTGGTGTACAGCTCGACTCTTGAAGAACATATTCAACACCTTAAACAAGTCTTCCAAGTACTACGCGAGAACGAGCTCTATGTTAAGAAGGAAAAATGTTCATTTGCCCAAGAAGAAGTCGAATTTCTCGGTCACAAGGTTAAAGGAGGCAAAATCATGATGGAAAATGCAAAGGTCAAAGCTATTCGGGATTGGCAACCCCCGACCAAGGTTCCAGAACTTCGGTCATTTCTCGGCTTGGTGAACTACTACCGCCGCTTTATAAGAAGATACTCGGCCAAAGCTGCCCCACTGACCGATCTACTCAAGAAAAACCAAATATGGCATTGGTCCAGCAAGTGTCAGCAAGCTTTTGAAGAACTCAAACAAGCGGTGTCCGAAGAACCCGTACTAGCCTTGCCGGATCACACGAAAGCTTTTGAGGTACAAACTGACGCTTCTGATTTCGCTATTGGGGGAGTGCTCATGCAAGATGGACACCCCATTGCCTTTGAGAGCCGGAAACTCAACGAGACGGAAAGACGGTATATGGTGCAAGAAAAGGAAATGACTGCGGTCATACACTGCCTGCGAACATGGCGACACTACCTGCTCGGCTCACACTTTGTCATTATGACGGATAATGTTGCTACGAGTTATTTTCAGACGCAAAAGAAGTTAAGTCCCAAGCAAGCTCGATGGCAAGACTTCTTGGCGGAATTCGACTACCGACTCGAGTACAAGACGGGGAAAGCTAATGTAGTCGCGGATGCCCTAAGCAGGAAGGCGTAATCGCCACTATGAGTTCAAGTATGCCAAAGTCCGACCTCATCCAACGGATTAAGGAAGGAGTCCAACAAGACGCCCAACTGAAAGATCTTTTGGACAAAATAAGGCAAGGCAAAACAAGGCGATTTTGGGAGGAAGATGGTATCGTACGCACCATCGGCGATCGGATATTTGTGCCTAAGTGGGGAAAGCTTCGGAAGGAAATCATAAAGGAGTGCCATGATACTAAGTGGGCTGGTCACCCAGGAATCGAACGCACCACTGCACTTGTGCAGGCCTCATACTATTGGCCGCAAATGAGGGACGAAATTGAAGCCTACGTGAAGACTTGTCTTGTGTGCCAGCAAGATAAGAATGAGCAGAATCTGCCGGCAGGATTGTTGGAGCCCCTGCCCATTGCATCAAGGCCCTGGGAGAGTGTGTCTATGGACTTCATCACAACTCTCCCGAAATCAGAAGGATTCGGAAGCATCATGGTGGTGGTGGACCGATACAGTAAGTATGCTACTTTCATTGCCACATCACCCGATTGCTATGCTAATGAAGCTGCCCGTCTATTCTTCAAACATATCATCAAACTTTGGGGGATTCCTTTAAGTATTGTGAGTGATCGAGACCCTCGATTCACTGGACGATTTTGGAGAGAACTATTCGAGCTATTGGGAACCGACCTCAAGTTCTCGACAAGTTTCCATCCCCAAACAGACTTGGACCGAACGAATCAATGCTTTCTTTGGAACTATATCTAAGGCACTATGTAAGCGCCCATCAGAAGGACTGGCCAAGATTACTTGATGTGGCCCAGTTCTCTTACAATCTGCAGAAAAGCGAGGCAACAGGTAAGTCCCCTTTCGAAATCATTATGGGTTTTCAGCCACTAACCCCAAATGCTGTAGCCTCGACACATGAAGGGAAAAGTCCCGCAGCTCACCGCATTGCCCGAGAATGGCATGAGGAAAGAGACATTACGCGCGCCTACCTTGATAAGGCCGCCCGGAAGATGAAGAAGTGGGCTGATCCTAAAAGAAGAGACATTAAGTTCCAGGAAGGTGATCAGGTCATGGTCAAGCTTTCTACCAACCAATTCAAGGCATTACGCAAAGTACACAAAGGTTTGGTGAGGAGGTACGAAGGACCATTCACAATAATCAAACGTGTTGGAAATGTCTCTTATATGTTGCAACTCCCTCCGAAACTTAAAATACATCCGGTCTTCCACGCGAGCCAATTGAAACTCTACCATGCCGACTCGGAAGACCCGCACCGAGGAGAGTCAAATCATGCACCTACTGCCGTAATCACCTAATTTGACAAGGAGGTGGACTATATTGTGACCGAACGAATTACTCGAAAGAGAGGCGTGCCTCCTGGCACGGAATACTTGGTAAAATGGAAAAACCTCCCTGATAGCGAAGCAACATGGGAACGGGAAGACGAACTCTGGCAATTTCAAGATCACATCAAGAGGTTCAAGCAAGAGAACGCGCCGAGGACGTCGCTGAAATAGGTGGGGGAGGATGTGACGGGTCGGTCAAAAGTGACCCGGATGACCTAACAGGAGTCTCTGTGTGTCGGAAGGTTCCGGAAGGTTCTAGAAAGATCAAGAAAGACCCAGAGATCTCTACATACTTGTAAATTCGTAGATGACTCTAGAAGCATGTAGAAGTGTACTTCTTACACACTTTGTAGAATGCTCATGTAAATGCCCATGTAAATGTACTACAAGTATCTAGAGTGTTCTATCTAGAAAGTTCTATCTAGAGAGTTCCACTCCAGAACTCTCCTAGGCTGGTATAAAAGGGGGAGGAGCCTCATTTGCTCACTCCATCCAGAAATCCTCAAGCAATCAAGCATTGTAAACGCTCTCTTGTACTCAAGCATTCATACTTAATAAAATCCTTTTGTGCCATTGCCCCTTTTCTCGTTACTTTCAGGCTTACTTAGAAACTCGACTCAGCTTAGTTGTTTAAGTGCCGCACGGGTTAGCTGCGCAAAACTCCCATCCCGTGACAATATGTTATGCACCAAGGACATAGTAAAAAAAATGCAATTCTCCATACAATATCTAATAATCAAACATAGTGCGAATGACAAATATAATTAATTCGTTCTAGTATATCTCAACATTATAATGATTACACTAAATGCAAACATGATATGACGATACCTGAATCATCCAACTAATACAACACTTAAGATGAAAAATTACAGTCGGATATTACATACTCCCCTCCTTAAAAAGAGTTTCGTCCTAGAAACTAAGGGGTAAAAAACTCGGGATATCTCTCCCATATGCTATCCTTAGTTTCCCACGTAGCCTCCTTGATTCCGTGTCGTGACCACTGAATCTTCAGTATGGGAATTGGCTTGTTCCTCAACCATTTGATCCTACTCTCGAGTATTTGTATGGGACGTTCCTCGTACGAATGATCATCATCTATCTCAATCTCTTCGAACTGAAGTATATGGCTTGGATCAGTGACATACTTCCTCAACTGTGAAACATGAAACACGTTGTGAATCCAACTTAAAGCCGGTGGCAACGCCAGATGATTGGCCAGATTGTCTACACATTCCAAAATCTTGAACGGTCTAATATACCTCAGACTCAGCTTGCCTATCTTCCCAAAACAAAAAACACCTCGAGTAGGAGACACCTTCATTAGCACGTGGTCACCAATATCGAACTCAAGTGGTCGTCGACGGTTGTATGTATAAGACTTCTATCAGCTTTGAGCCATTAACAAACGACTCCTAATCAAAGTGATCTTCTCATGCGATGCGAACAACATATCAGGATCTATACCCATAGATTCAGACAAGTTGTCTCAAGACAAAGGGGACCTACAACAACGGCCATACAATGCCTTATAAGGTGCCATCTTAATCGAAGCATGCCAACTGTTATTGTATGTGAACTCTGTTGGGATTCGGTGCCTAAAACGAAGGCCCAACGGAAGTGGTAAAACGAAAATTAATTCGATCCGAATCCCTACGAGGATCGATCGAGCTACGTATATACGAATATATAAACGAAAAGCAAGAGTCATAGAAACTCACCCTTGTAGTCCATTGATTAGATGTATAACCTTCTCTTGAGCTATTCCCCAAGTTTTGCTTGATTTCTACGAATCTATTCCGCTTCAAGCCCTTGAACGATCCAACGCCGAAAGCACCGCATCTCTACTTGCCACGTGCCGGAAAAACGAACGGAATGACAACACTTTGCTATCCTCCGAGGATACGGCTAGAGATAGGTGATTAAGCTATTGATTTTGATGAATATACTCCAAGTATGTTTATCAAAATTCTCTCAATATTTTTCTCTCAATTTTCTCCAAGAAAAATGAAGAAGAAGTTAGTGAAGAAGATGAAGATGAGTATGAACACCATGAAATGAACTCTAAGTTCTTTTCTCTCTCTTTCTCCACCTCTCTCACGTTCCTCTCTCCTTCTTTTTGTGAATTATGTATGTGATATTATATATCTCCTTAATCACAAATCTACCTCTTATTCTTTATACACCTTCCACCAACTTATACAACTCACTCACATGAGAGGTATCCCCACCATATCAATATCATCCATATAAAATGGAAACAAAAGACAAGGGGAAATTAGGTGGAAAAGAGGAGGGCGGCCATGATGAAAAATGGACGAGTTCGGTTCGTTTCGGACTCCCGAAAGTCCAAACAGATAAACTTCGATTCTGTTTCGATGTATTTATATCGATTAATTAATCCAATTAATTAAACATATCAAATACAAAATATATAATTAATTTCTCCAAGAAATAATTATATACATGAATTAAATTAATCACCCAGTAATTTATTTAATTCATTAGGCTGTAAATCAATTTATCCAATAAATCAATTTAGACATCTAATGTCCCAAATTTAGATATCCAATATCTAATATACATAATGAGAGAATTAGCTTGATTCATTCCGTCGTCAATCCTAATGCGCGACTCGGTAGGTCCGTCTCAGTCAGCAATGGGAGGAACCAAAGAGTAGTAGCACCACCTAGCCATCCTGGCGGCCTACAATGTACCCCAACTGAGAACGAATGATTGGGACCATTCAAGAACCATTCTGTCGTGAATACCAGTATACGTATAAACCCTTCTTTCAAATGTCCCGATCAAGTTATAGGGTCACGGTCTGTCAAACCCTATCTATACTTGACGCTATGCATGCGTTAATGCAAATTGAGATCATCGAGCTCTCGTGTATCTGATACAGCTAGCTCCAATGCTTTGGCCAAAGACTTATGATCTCATCTGCCAATAACCGCATAGGACATATAACCCGTTCACTAACAGGAGAAAGAATTCTATCTTGATATTCAGTAGGACCTGCTACTTGCCCATCAAGATGCACGTTGAGGTTGACACCCGCCTTTCGGTTTATAGGGTCGAACTATTCTAATGAAAGACGTCAGAAGCACATCCCTACTAAATCCTCAAGTCGAAGGTTCACGAATACCTATCACAACTTTTCGATTCCATCATTGACTGTCCCGGAGTGAAATCCGTGTGATGAATCGAGGGTGAGTCGGTTCGAGTATACTAATCCAATTAGCATACCTATAACGTGTGCTCCCACTAACTATTAGCGTTCGACATGCACTCTCCATGTCAAAGAACACGTCATACAAGTCTTCACATAAACTTAATGCCCATTCAAGTTTCATCGACTTGCGAACGATTAAGTATTTGAGCTATAAACCTTTCCAGTGCCGACCCCCTTATCCAATAAGGAGTGGAACGTTTTGCTCTCAAATACGCGGACTAGTTTTTATATGTTTATTTACGAATTAGGAATGCCAGTAACTACCAGTAAATAAAGAAACATTCCTTTGCCTGATATAAATGGTTTACATAATTATAAGTATAATGCCCTCACTCAACAACCTCTGAGTGGCATTCGAGGGCATACTCCTAACAAACTCCACCAAAGGTAGTTGGGCTTCCCAATCGTCCTTCCAATCGAGAGCACACGCCCTCAACATATCCTATAGAGTCTGGATAGTCCTCTCAGACTGGACATCAGTCTGAGGATGAAATGCCGTACTAAAGTTCAACTACGTACCCATCGCACCATGAACTGCTTTCCAAAAATGTGACATGAATCGTCCGTCATGATTTGATATAATACTCTTGGGTGTACCATGCAACCTTACAATTTCTTTAATGAACAGCTGGACTAACCTCTCGGGACCCCATGTGTCTTTAATCTCCAAGAGGTGGGCTGATTTGGTCAGACGATCCACAATCACCTAGATCATATTCGTATCTCAGCGAATCGGCGGCAAATTATTGATGAATCCATAAATATGTCCTACCATTTCCATTCAGAGATCAGGAGTGGTTTCAGCATACCTGCTGGTCGCTGATGCTCAATCTTAACCAGCTGGCAGGTCAAACATCTTGAAACGAATTCTGCAACTTCTCGTTTCATATTGACCCACCAAAACATTGCTTCAAATCTTTAGACATCTTGCTAGACCCCGAGTGAATGGAGTATGGGGTAGCATGAGCCTCTCTCAGAATAGAGTTTCTCAATTCTTCATCTGCCGGTACATATACTCGATTCTTGAAATGTATCAGTCCTTCCTCGTGGATCACAAATCCAGGGGCTTTCCCCTGAGTTACTTCATTCCGAACCCGAGATAAGAATGGGTCCGTAATCTGCTTTGATTTGATTATATCATCAAGGGACGACGAAATCTCAAGTATGCAAAGTTGTCCCTGAACACGCTGTAACCAGACTTCAATTACCGGCCTCGTAAGTTTTAACTGTAATTCTCTTTGAACTGTCAAGCGGGCAAGCATTTGCTCCTGCACTATCTGACGACTCAGGACATCGGTAACCACATTTGCCTTCCCCGGATGGTACAGGATCTTAATGTCATAATCATTAATCAGCTTTAGCCACCTCCTTTATCTCATGTTCAACTCCTTCTAACTCGTACAAGTAGTGGCGCCAAATCTTCAAAGCAAACACCACGGCTGCTAGCTCCAAGTCATGGGTCGGATAGTTGACCTCATAGGGTTGCAATTTTCTTGATGCATCAGTAATCACTTTTCCATTCTGCATCAACACACATCCAACGCCCTGTCTTGACGCATCACTATACACCACGAATCCTTCGGTCCCTTGTGGTAAGACCAAAACTGGTGCCGAAATCAATCGAATTTTGAGTTCGTCAAATCTTTGTTGACATGCCTATGACCACATATACTTCTTATCTTTCCTCAACATATTAGTCAGCAGTTGAGCAATCTTGGAAAAGCCCTCCACAAACCGTCTGTAATAGCCTGCTAGACAAAGGAAACTACGAACTTCCTTCACATTCTTTAGAGGTAGCCAATCTCGGATAACCTCTATCTTTTGTAGGTTCAGACTAACTCCATAAACCGATATCACATGCCCAAGAGAAGTAACCTCAGACATCCAGAACTCGCATTTAGAAAATTTCCCATAGAGTTGTTCTCGCCTCAGCACACCGGGAACTTGACGGAGATCATACTCGCGCTCTTCACGGTCATGGGAGTAAATAAAAATGTCGTCGATGAAAATGACTACAAAACGATTTAATAATCAATGAAAACTCGATTCATCAGTTCCATGAATACTAACGGTGCATTAGTCAATCCAAACGGCATCACCACGAACACATAATGCCCAAAGCGAGTACGGAAAGCTGTCTTAGAAATATCGAACTCTTTAATCCTCAACTGATGATAACCGGATTTTAAGTCGATCTTGGAAAACACAGTGGCGCCTTGGAGTTGATCCAACAAATCATCACTACGAGGCAACGGATATTTGTTCTTGATTGTTAGCCTATTCAACTCACAGTAGTCAATACATAAACGCAGGGATCCGTCCTTCCACACAAATAACACTGGTGCTCCCCAAGGGAATGCACTAGGTCGAATAAACCCTTCTCGGTCAAATCATCGAGCTGATTCTTCAACTCCTGCATCTCTGTTGGAGCCATGCAATATGGTGCTTTTGAAAGTACATGGCTTTAACTCAATGGTAAACTCTACCTCACGATGTGGAGGTAAGTCCGGTAACTCATCTGGAAAAACATCTGGGTAGTCTTAGACCACCGGAATATCAGCCAATTCAGTTGGTCGATCCACTGTCTTGGTCATGTAGCACCAATAACCAACACATCCCTGATTAAGAAGTTTCACTACTTTCATTGCGCTGATAATTCTCCGAGAATGGTCGGGATTATCACACTGAAAAACACTCTCAAAACCATCATCAGAAGTGATGGTCACCATTCGCTTGCATACACTAAGTATGTCATCATGGCGATCCATCCAATTGATACCCAAAATTACATCATCTTTAGGTAAATCGACCACAATCAAGTCTCACAATCACTAGCGGTCGTTCATACGAATTAGACTGAACTTCATGATTCCCAACAATTCTTCTACCATCGGGTAGACCAATCACATAAGGTTCACAATCGATAACATGTTCTAATTGCAAACGAATCAAACAAGAAGCAGATATAAAGGAGTGTGAAGCACTAGTATCAAAAAGAGTACATACAGGTTGAGAGTGGATCTCGAGTGTACCTGCGATCATGTTGGCTTCGAGATTCGTAAGCCTTTTTCATCTCGTAGATTCTGGGTTTTGCAGCTTCGGTACCAGATTTCCCAGCTTGACTTCAACTGTCCATTCCCCTGTTTGCCTCTATAGTCTGGTGGGAGGCAGACGGAGGTGCCCGGTCCTGCACTTAAGACTGAACTGGAGCATGAGAGGCTATTGGAGTACGTTCCAGTCCACCTCTGCAAAAATGAGCACGATGCCAAGTAATCCCACAAGTATGGCATGCAACAGCTGGCTTCGAACATTTGGAGCTGATGTGCCCTGATCTCCACAGTTAAAACACATAATAGACGAGCTAGCCGCTCGTGACTACAAACCTATTGGTTTTGACGCCACAGGTGGCCGCTCAGAAAAAATAGGTACGGGTTGGGGCTTCTTGAACGTTCCCCTGTTACTATCAGCCTGGGTCTGGTTCTTTGATCTCTTATTAGTGGACTGCGACTGCTTCTTAGAAATCTCATTCGCAGTAACTTCGTACTCAAGAGCTCTCTTAATGAATTTTGGTAGAGTCGTGCGGTGGTGATTAAGTAACTGAGTTCTCATCCGGGGTTTGAGCCTCTTAAGAAAATACTTGATCTTATCAGCTTCCGTTCGAACAATTGACAAGGCAAACGGGTGAAGTGCCTAGAATTTCTCAGCAATCGATAACATATCATCATCCTCAGATGGGTCCGGGTTCAACAACTCTGATAGCTTGGCCACACGGAGTGAAGTTGGATAATAACGATCCAACATGAGGTTCTTGAACTCATCCCAATTGCACATGCCATCAGCCGGTCTCACCGAAAGCCACCATGTGTGGGCGCTCTTACTAAGGTAGTAAGCCGCCACGGAGACTCGATTCTCTTCCTGACATTCAACCATCTCGAACAACTTCTCGAAGTTCTCTATCCAGTTGACAATATCAGCAGGCTTAAAGGAGCCTTCAAAAGTCGGAAGTCGCTGACGGGAGATGTCACTAATAATCCGACTCACGATTCTGCCATGCACCGGAAGCGGTGGCTGAGGTCCTTGATGCTGACCAGTAGCAACATCTCTCTCCATAGTTTCCATCATTTGACCCATCTGGGTCATCATGCCCTGCATAATAACATAAGGATCGACACGCGTATCCTCGTGCCGTTTGGTGTGGTGTGACTGGTTCCCAGTAGACGAGTCACTACCTGCTGAGCTTTGCTCCACATTCGAACGTGTATTGGCTCGTGACCTCGGGATTCGGCCCCTTCCGCGACCTCAAACCCCTCTACCACGGCCTCTAAAATTTCTATTCATATTGAAAGAATCAAACAATAATCATAAGTACAGTTCATGACCGTCATTACGGCCAATCACAAATTCACAATAAGTTAATAGCAAAAATGAAACTACACGTTCAAGAAAATAGTTCATCATGAATTATTGACACCACGAGTGCTACACAAAATACCATATCGACACCAAGTCGAAACAAATTCAATCACATAAATAATCCAAAATTTTCCTCAGAATATCAATAAGATAAATTCAGCCACAAATCCCTCGGAAAATCAAGATAAACAAAAGATCAATTCCTCCATTAACATTTTGCCAGTAATTAAATCATGGCACATAAGTAACATATAGTATTTGGTTCGTAGGGTCAGGCACTTGCACAGGTCACACACGCGAAGGTTTCTAGATACTAGTTCAATCCACAACGACTCTTAAAGAGAAACGACGATCTAGTACCATCTTTTGTAACACCCCAAATATGGCGGCTATTACACTTCCTTGGACCAACACTAGGACCCACTAGGCGAAACCAAAACACAAAATAATCATATCATAATTTTGGTACCGAACCACAAGGTAATAATAATTACTCCGATTAGGAGTTTATACATCATAGGACTAATAACCTCATAATACACAGGATCTAATACCAGTATAAACCATGTGAATGTAGAATATACACAAAATAACATTACAACCGACAGGATTTTATATATAATGGAAAAGTATATTACACGGTTTAAGCATAACCGAACAACAAAAAGACTTGGGGCACCAAACTAGTATCCTTCAAACCATTCGCCGTCACCGTGCTCTTCCCGTGCCTTGGCCTTGCCTCGGCCTAAAATACAACATAAGTATTTCGCCCAAAACCACAGGGTCAGATATACATGATAATAATTCTCAAGACTTTATACAATTCACATATACTAGATCTCAAAGGAACAACCCGACTATTGAACATACCCCTTGGGTGTATGAACAACCAGTCACAAACCGTCGGACATACTCAATCATACATGGAATATGAACGACCAATCAATATGGCTCAAGACGGACATCACAGTACGCCTGATCCGAAAATGTGTCCATGCACATGTCCACCCCGTATACAGAATCCAGGATATACGTGGGACAATGTACCTAATTAGCCTCACGAACTACGTCTCGTGTGCACGGTCCAATACGGAAACATCAATGTATAACCATATGTACCTGGCTAAAAATCCTACACATAACCAATCACCACGTATATATGACTCTAGATATGTCACGATACAACATGACAACAAAACTCAATGAATCACACATCCAACCAAGCGTCGAGAAACTCATCGAAGTGATAAGAACGATCAGCGAGACCAACGATATCAAAGGTAGTGAACTTGGAAATATAATCCCACAACGAAATGATAAATACGATCGAGAACAATGCCACATTTTGAATCACATATTCATAAAGCATTACATATACATGAAATGTATAATGTTCACAAGAATTCAATCATCATTATAACTAAGCAATATAACTTGCCTCAATTCGTATACGAAAATGGTCCTTCTTCGCACGAAGGAACGAACGGTGTCCTCGACTAACAACACTCACTTGAACAAGAAACCTTGAGTGAAAATGTAACTCATTCAACAACATATTCACACAACACCGATATCGAATTTCATAGGAAACGATGCCGAAATCAACCGAATGGTTCAACTATCATAATAGACATTAAAGTCATAATTCATGAAGTTTAGTACCCTCAAATCATTTCTATGATCAAATTATCATACTTACGATGTTCGTTAATATTCTTGTTATTACATTGAATAAGAATTTATCAAGAACAACTCCAATTATTCATCTCATTATGTTAATGTCATCTTATATAGTCATAATCCTTTTAAGAACAATATCTACATTCGATCATGATGTTCTAGGCAATCATACTTTCATCAATTCATCAAGTTTATCTTGGTTATATCAAAATTATAAGGGTTATCTTATAACTCATTATCATCTTTGATTGAATCAGCTAAACCTTCCCAAAACATAGTTATATCATCTAAAAATGTCTAAGCATTAAGAGCATGCTAAATTATAACTTCTAATCATCAGGTTCTTATCACATCTTTCTAAGAATCAATAATAACCAAGTCGTCTTTCAACATTTCATCAATTCAGGAACTGATAAATAATAACATCATCATGTTCTTCTCTAATTGTTCATAATCTTTATAATTGACATGTTATACTTGATTAATTTAACAGCATATGAAATAATCATCACTAGCATCATCATCAATATGAATTAACATAAGTTAGACAACCCACCTCTTGAAAATGAAGAACAACTCCAAAGACTTCAAGAACACTCTCCAATCCTCCAATCACTAAGCTTCAATCCAAGTTACGAAGCTCGAAAAAAAGATAGAATGGTATAAAATCGACTTAGGAAGGTAGATGAATGATTTCTAGGGAGGATACTGGAGTTTGGTTGTTTCAAAAATGAAAGACAAGAACTGTCTTTATAATCTGCATTTTCCATAACGTACGCTACCAGCAAAGGTTGACGTACGTTGTACCATTTGATGTGCACTAACACATGAATGTTATGTACGTAACGATCCTCCAGAATCTACTACCTCAACACACACACACACACACACACCCTTACATACGTTGCAAAAAATGACATATGTAAGCTCACCTACATTACGTACGCTATAACATCACAATTACGTACGTGCATGTCCCTACACGCTGAGAGTCGAGATGCAATTTGATATCCTCTATTACGTACGCAACCCCAAATAATTTACGTACATAACTGCACACACATAACGTACGCTAAGGTACAACGGTAGCGTACGTTAAGCACTAAAGACATAGTAAAAAATGCAATTCTCCATACAATATCTAACAATCTAACATAGTGCGAATGACAAATATAATAAATTCGATTCTAGTATATCTCAACATTATAATCATTACACTAAATGCAAATATGATACGATGATACCCGAATCAGAGATGAAAAATATGATACGACGATACAACAGTAAAGATGAAATATTACAGTCAGACATTACATATAGATATTGTATGATCAGATATACGTGGCCTTGTTACACCTATCAGACCAGTCCCTGTAAGGAGTTGTAATCGTCCTCCAAGTAGGCCTCTCGATCGCAAGGTCGCAAGCTTATATACCTCAAGTCGCAGCACGTGGACATATGGTTAGTATGAATAACGAAAGCAAAATGAACCCTGATTTAAATCGCCTAACAAATGCATGCAAAGACGGATGATATCAGTGACCAAAACCTAAACATAACTTCCCATGTACATTTAGAGGTACATGGCGTTGTTACATCTATCAGACCAGTTCATTTAAGGATTCGTAATTGCCCTCCAAGGAGTCATATCAGTCGCAAGTTTGCCGGCCAATATACCGCAAATCGTACTGGACAGTACATTCCCAGGCCTAAATATAATAAACTAACTATAAACAACACAACTCAAGAATCAGAGATGGTAATATAGATATTGTACGATTAGAGGTACATGGCATTGTTAGACCTATCAGACCAGTCCTTGTTAGGAGTCTGTTGTGCGGCGCTTTATACGCCTCGATGGCGATCGGCATAATGATCAGGAGACAGCCTAAGAAGACAGATGCTGGGCAAGCGTCTAGCGGTCGAAGTCCAAGGCGGTCGTCTATTGGCATCTGGCGATCGCCTATTATGTCCGACTTTAGACGATCGTCCCGTACCACATATGAATCTGACATCCATCAGAGTCGTCGAAGACCGAATCTCGGACGAAGACCCACGTGCAGATCCGCAAAAGGCGCCGCAAGATAAGGCCTTTTTGACCCCAGCCTGTCACCACCTTCACACCTACCGACAAGCCCGCCGAAAGGTACAAAGTGGGTCCTCCCCAGACAACGACTCAGGATGCGTGCGGACTTCTCATTGGCTCGCACATTTGGCTGCCAGCAGTAGCCTCGGACTTTAAGGAAACAGTCCCACGTGATGGGACGATCGCCCACCTTATTATAATATAGAATACGGCGGTCGCCCGCGATCGCCGGGGAGGATCTAACAACTTCTTCTACTATAAATAGAAGGCCTCCAACAGTTGCCTAAAAACAGGGAAATTACCCGACAGTAGACTTACCTGACGGAATCATTCATTCACACTAACAAGCTGTGAAATTCATCCACGAACACAGTACATCAAAAAGCAAGAACTCACAGAGCTTCATATCTGGTTCTTCCGGCTATCTTCACGCTCAATAGCTAAGATAACTAGAATCTTTACACTCACGCTCCCCAGTATTCATATTAATAACATCTCGTGAGAGCATTCAAGCCCGGGACTAACAACCCTGGCAAATCTTGTGTTATTTTCTTTCCCACGGAAGTGTTCTCGCATATGTTTGTTACTCGACCATTCCATCAATATCATCTCCGGATAATATTTTAGGTAACAACAATTGGCGCTAGAAGGATGGTGGGCCTGAACCTCCATTTTTATTCCGACCGTCTCGAAGAACACTCACTGTTCTCTGGGGCATATACTTGGAGAAACACTCACAGTTCTTCAAAGAAAAACCTTCAAAAACATGACATCTACCACGACCTCAAAAAGATCCACCCTGCGATCTGCCGGACATCTCATTCCAGCCCAGACCGAATCCCAACCTACGGCGGAAGGCGACCGCGGCGACGCTAGGCTCTCACTCCCGCCACCGAGGGATGGTCCCAGCCTCTCACTCGATCAGTTCCAAACCGCGGAACAGATCGAGGAGGCTATGGCCATCCTCAGGGAGCGACGGAGGGCAGGCGACTCGCCCACCAATTCTCCATCAGCCATCCGTCGAGAAGGCAAGCGGAAGCTTAAGGGGCTATATGTCGAGAAATCGTCGGAAAGCCCCGAACCGCAGGAAAAGGCTCTCGTAAGGCGGGATGATTCCGTCTTCAGCCGCCTAGGGAGTGATCCCTCATGGCGACCCGGCCATTCCGGCCCCAGCCGGGAGACATCGGAGTCCGAATCCGTCACCAGGAGTTCGGCCTACCCGACTCCTAGAAGACAGGCCGGCCAACGGACCCCCACTCGCCCAAGAAATGAGCCCGGTGGCGGAGAACTCGTCACCTACCATGGGGCCAGGAGATAAGTACATGATCGCCTTAGCTCCCGCTCTAAGAGCCAATCAGCAAGCAGTCAGGCTACGGCGATGGCCGCCATGCAGCGCCAGCTCAACGAAATGAAGGTGCTCCTAGAAACTGGGGCAGACGCCAAGAGATCGATCGCTGGACTGAGTGAGCCACTCGCGGCCCAGATCGAGCTCGCCCCAGTTCAACCGAAGATCGCTCCCCCTCAAACACCTCTATATGAGGGGAGATCGGATCCTGAGACCCATTTGAGCAAGTTCCGGATTTACATGACCGGATGTGGGGCATCGGAAGCGACGAAGTGCCGAATGTTCCCATTGACATTGAGCGATCTCGCCCATAGGTGCTACATCTCACTGCCACCTCGCTCGATCAATTGTTTTGAGAAGCTGGCGAACGACTTCACGTCGTATTTCGCTGCCAAAGTTGCTCGGCCAGAAGGCCCCCACCGCAT
The DNA here is from genome assembly GCA_033398695.1 of Orobanche coerulescens. Taxonomy (NCBI): domain Eukaryota; kingdom Viridiplantae; phylum Streptophyta; class Magnoliopsida; order Lamiales; family Orobanchaceae; genus Orobanche; species Orobanche coerulescens. The sequence continues at coordinate 90,235,379 of CM065805.1, read as the reverse complement.
GATGAAAATCAGGCAGGGGAAGAACGAGCCCGATGAAGATTACATCGACCGGGTGGATGAAATAGTCCTCACCGGCGATCCCATTAGCGACGAGTTCGCTCTCTACTCGGTCCTAGGGGGATTCTATGGCCATTCGCCCATGTTCAGGCACCTTACGAATGATATTCCACCGACCTACGCGATATTCCGTGTCAGGGCCGCTGATTTTCTGGCTAGGCAGAGGATGCTCACCATCCGCTTAGGTGAGGGATCTACCGGGGAAGGGAAGGCGCCATCTTCCATCCCGAGAAAGGCGGTCGAAAGCCCATAAAGGCGATCACGAAGCCACCCGGCGAATTCAAAGCTTTTGAGGATGTGGAGGTTCACCTCCTCCGCAACCTCAACCTATCTCCGGCCCACATTTTCAACGCCATCAAGAGGGCGTGAATGGCTTAGCAAACCGAAGCCATTGAGGGACCACGGTCATCTAGACCGCAGCAAATTTTGTGCCTACCACAAGAGTCCTGGCCACAACACCAGCCAGTGCCGCGACAGCTCTGGAAACTGTTTGAGGAAGGCAAATTGGATAACTTGGTTACCAAGCCAGAGCCTCGAACAGAGAGGACCGGAGGGCGCGAGCGCCGACAGAACGATGGAATCCCTCCCAATCCAGTCGCCAGGATCGAGCAGAACGAGCCGGAGTACTCTGATGAATCGATCCCTCCGATCAATCTGGCGGCCAGATCAATATACTTCAGGCGGGAGGTGGAAACATCGAAGGCCTTTCCCCGGTTTCCACCATATCAAACAGAAACCGGAAGGCCGAACTGAGGACGTTCGCCGGGGTCTATGTCGTGGTACCCCCAGAGCCAACCATCTCTAAAGACGCACTCATCACTTTCTCCAACAAGGATAGGGAGGAAGTGCAGTGCCCCAAAGAGGATGCATTGGTGATCTCTGCATGTATCCTTGGGAAAATGGTCGATAGCATGCTGGTTGACAATGGGAGCTTCTGCAATATCATATTCAAATCCGCTCTTGACTAGCTCGGCAACCTGACCAAGTTTATCAAGCTATTTGACACCGTGCTCCAAGGGTTTGGCGACAGCACAGTCCAAGCTTACGGAAGGATCAAGCTCTCTGTCGAGCTAATATGTTATTACGATCCCAAGGTTAGGATTACTAGGAACCTCAACTTTGTAATCATAGATAGGCCCAACATCTATAATGGGTTCCTAGGTCGTCCATTTCTAGAAACCTTCGAGGCGGTCGCCTCTTCTTTCTTTTACTGTATCAAATTCCCCACTGCCGATGGGACGGTCGGTACTGTAAAAGGAGACCAACTAATGGCTAATAAATGTTTGAATTACTCCTGTGTCGTAACTTCTTTCAACATTTCCCATACTATTCATAACATTGAGACGATTGACAATCAACCGATGGAGATCGACGAGCCAAGCGCCTCATACCAACCCGACAAAAAGGACGACATCTCACATCGATTAACGGACGACATAGAGCCAAGGATCGGTTTCGAGACAAGCCTCGACATCGATCCACGGATCGACTCCGAAAATCGTTCCAAACGAGAAGCGACCGTCCCCATTGAAGAGTTGGAAAGTATAACGATAGATCCGGCTCGCCCGGAGTGGGAAGTACAGATTGGCACAAGCGTCGACCTCGAGTTAAAGGAGGATCTAATCGATTTACTATGAAAGAACATCAGAGTCTTTGCCTGGTCACATCAAGATATGGTCGGCATAAGTCCTGAACACGCTTACCACTATCTAAAGATCGACCCAGCAAGGAAGCATGTTCACCAGAAACATAGGAAATTCGGTCCTGAGAAATATGCAGCGCTCGACATAGAAGTTAAAAAGCTACTCGATAACAAACTAATCGGAGTGGTTACAAACGAGCCACATTGGGTAGCCAATGCGGTACTCGTCAAAAAGCCAAGCAACTCCTGGAGGTTATGCATCGACTTCACCGACCTCAACGCGGCATGTCCAAAAGACCACTTTCCCATGCCTCATATTGACCACCTGGTCGATGGCACGGCATGCTGCGAAATGATGTCGTTCATGGACGCTTTCGCCGGGTACCATCAGATCCCCATGGCGGAGAGAGACATAAAACATACATCATTTCACACGGAAAAAGACATATACTTTGGGTCCGAATGCCGTTCGGTCTGAAGAATGCAGAGGTGACCTACCAGCGGCTAGTAAACGGGATGTTTGCCAACCAGATCGGCAAGACCATGGAGGTATACATTGACGACATCGTAGTCAAGAGCCTCAAAAAGGAAGATCACCACAATGACCTTGCCGAGATGTTCGCCATCCTCGAGAAGTTCAATATGAAGCTAAACCCCAAGAAATGCAACTTCGGGGTAAGCTCCGGAAAATTCTTGGGGCACATCGTGAGCCAGAGGGGGATCGAGGCAAACCCCACCAAGATCCAGGCGATCCTCGATATGCAAGAGCCACGGAATGTCAAGCAGGTGCAACGCCTGATAGGTTGTCTAGCTGCCCTTAACCGTTTTATTTCCTAGCTCGGAGATAAAAGCAAGCCATTCTTCGCGACCATAAAGAACAAGAAGTTCGCGTGGACAAAGGAGAGTCAAATAGCGTTCACCAAAATCAAGGAGTATCTATCTAACCCCCAGATCCTGGCAAAGCCGATCCCCGACGAAAAGCTATTCCTTTAACTGGCGGCCTCAGAGGTCGCGCTGAGTGCTATTTTAGTGCGAGTAGAGGGGAAAGCACACTTACTAATCTACTTCGTTAGCCAAGCACTCCATGACGCGGAAACGTGATACACGCCTCTGGAGAAGATCGCCTACGCTGTAGTAATGAGTGTTCGCAAGCTAAGAGCATACTTCTCCGAACATCAAGTAGAGGTCCTGACGACTCTCCCCTTAAGGCAAGTTCTGCATCGGCCAGACACCAACGGGCGACTCCTCAAGTGGTAACTGGAGATCGCTCAGTACGGTATCACATATGCTCCCCACACGGTGATCAAAAGCCAAGCTCTGGCGGACTTCGTGGTGGAATTAACATTCCCTCCCAGTCTGACCCAGGTCGGCCGTCCTGCTTGGAAGTTGTACGTGGATGGCTCGGCAACCAACTCACGAGCAGGGGCAGGGATTGTCTTCATCAGCCCCGACGGCCAAAGTTTCACAAATGATGTGCGTTTCGAGTTTCGTGCGACCAACAATGAAGCCGAGTACGAAGCCTTGGTAGGCGGGCTCGATCTAGCCCTCGCCCTGGATGTTCGCCGTCTCCACATTTTCATGGACTCCCTCTTGGTCGTGAACCAGGTCAAGGGAGAATATGAGGCACGCAGCGAACAAATGGTCAAATACCAAGAACTAGTCGCGGAAATGTCCATGAAATTTGAAGAAGTGCTGATCGAACAAGTCCCGAGAGAGCACAAATCCCAGGCTGATGCCCTATCTAAACTAGCATCGTCAGATGGGGTGGCCAATTTCTCTAACATCCAAATCACGAAATCAACAAAACCGGCGATCGATGGAAGCCTGGTTACCTCAGTTACCATCGCCGAAGAGAATTGGATGACTCCGTTCATTAAATACTTGAAGGACGGAATGGTCCCTGCCGACCGTATCAAAGCTCGCCAGCTTCAGCTCCACGCTACCAGATACACCCTGTTGGACGACCGGCTTTACAAGCGAGCTTTCAGCCTTCCCCTCATCAAGTGCATTACGCCGGAGGAAGGCCAGTTTGTTTTAGCCGAGATCCATGACGGGATCTGTGGAAACCATGCTGGTGGGCGAGCTCTCATCCACAAAACGACCGGGCAAGGTTTTTTCTGGCTTACACTACAAAAAGATGCGACCGCCTATGCCAGATCATGTCACAGGTGTCAAGTGATGGGCCCGAACATCAAGCTCTCCCCGGAGCAGCTCACTTCAATGTACAGCCCATGGCCATTCGCCCAATGGGGCATCGACCTCATAGGTCCCTTGCCGACGGCGCCAGGTGGCTGTAAGTTTGCCATCGTGGGGGTCGATTATTTCACGAAATGGGCTGAGGCCGAGCCACTCAACAAGATCGGCCAAGAACAAGTAATCAAGTTCATTTGGAAAAACATCATATGCCAGTTCGGTCTACCCCAGGCTATAATCTCCGACAACGGAAAGCAGTTCGACGGCTTGGAAGTCATGCAATTCTGCGAGAAGTGGGAAATCAAAAGGTTGTTCTCAGCCCCCTACCACCCTCAGACGAATGGGCAGGTAGAGGCTGTGAACAAAATCCTCAAACACACGATCAAAGCACGATTTGAATCCAAACTAGGACGATGGGCGAGCGAGCTCCCAGATGTTTTGTGGTCCTACCGTACGACGACCCGAAACTCAACCGGCGAAACCCCGTTCACCCTCGCCTTCGGAACAGAAGCAGTGATCCCTTCGGAGATCGCCGTCCTCAGCCACCGAACTGAACAAGAAATAACGACGGAGAATGATGTAGCCCGACGGATCGACTTGGACATGCTCGAAGAACGGCGACTGACCTCAGAAATGAATAACACAATTCACAAAAGGAGATCCGAGAAATTCTTCAATTCGAAGTTCAAGGAAAGACGGTTCCAAGTGAGCGACCTAGTCCTCAAAAAGGTCCAGACTCACACAGGAGTCTTTGGCCCGAATTGGGAAGGCCCCTTCAGGATATCTAAGTGGCTAACTAGGGGAGCCTACGAACTCGAGCACCCAAACGGCACCCCGGACCAATATCCCTGGAACGCCGTGCATTTGAAGAAATACTACCAGTAAAAACTTTGTATTCAGTTACCCAATGTACAAAGATTTTAATGAGATTCTTCGATCCCCTACATATGATTCGCCTCGACGAAAACAAACGAATAAAATGAGGACGACTCGCTCGCCCCACAAGAGGTCGTCACCTAACCTGACAGACCTATGCAAGCGATCGCCCCTCCAAGCACAACATATACCGTCGAGGGTCGCCGTATGACATGGCGATCCGAGGTAGAAAAAGTGCAGCCATGGTCCTGGAGGTCGATGGAACCGACAGCTTCGTCCATGCAAGGTTCCTTTGGGCTGCGATCGCTCGCCCTTTGTTTAAATATGAGGCGGGCGTAGACGAAGGACCCTCCAAATAAATCCATGGACACGCTCGCTCGCCCTCAAAGGCACATCATCTAACATGATGAACCCGGACAAGGCGATGCGTCCCTACCCTGTCACAACGTATATCGTCGAGGGTCGCCATCTAACATGGCGATCCGAGGTAGAAAATTGCTGACAAGCCGCGGACGTAGAGTCGAATAAACCGACGACGCCCCGTGCAAGGAATCCTCCAGACCAAGACCGTTCGCCTTTCGTTTAAATACAAGGTGGATGCAGCCTAACGGAGGACCCTAATAATAAAGTGAGTCGCGAGACAGACCTACAGGTGGAATGTCCCTCGCACACAAAGACATGGTTATGGAGGTCGGTCCATCGAACTCCGCGATCGTGCACGATTCATCAAAGACGAAACAGTCGTCCTCCCTCGAAGAATCGGCAAAACTGAAGATAGCTCACCAAACATACTATTTTCATTCACTTACTTACACTAAGTAAACAAAAACAAGGGGCAAAGTGGAGCTATTCCTACATGCGATCGGGAGGAAGAAACCATACACGATCGGCTTTGTTCAAACACACACATGACGATCGGTTTTGTTCAAGAAATTTACAAATAAGAATTTTCAAGTGTACAATACATTCGGATCTATTCAGACAAGTGTGTAAAGTCGAAGTGATGTGGAACATTCAAACAGTCGATCATACAAACAAGGCATCAGGTGTAATTGTGCAAACACTTGTATAAATTCAAATGCAAACATTCAGAAGAGGCGATCGTACATATAAAGAATCGGATGCAAAAAGAAGTACTTTATTCCATTCAAAAGGTTTGTACATTCAAGCCCGAAGGCAATACAAGAAAAAACTGGAAATTACAAGCAAAGGAAAACTAAACAACTCCAGCATCACTCAGGCCACCCCCGACTGGCCTTCGCCTCCAGCAGGCGGATCGGCGCGTGCTTCCTCACTAGCTTCAGGATAAATAAGTTTATCCGGAAACAAATACCAGCTCAGATCGATCCCTAAGTCGGTGAGGTCGAGGATCGGCAGGGAGAAGTCCGGCTGCAAAGGATGCTCAAGTACATAGGCTTTGAAGGTTTCCATCATAGGGCCGACCTCGAGCCTTACCTTTTTGGCAGCACGGATAGCGTCGGCGTAAGCCACATAGTATGCGAATTCGCCGACGTACCCCACGTTAAGGTAGGGATCGGTCTCGATCGCCTTTAACTGCTCCTTCAGCCCCGCAGTCGTCTTGTCCGCATCCGTAAGCTCGGCTACCTTGGCGGCCAGTTCCCCCTTCGTCTTCTCCAGCTCACTGTTGAGCCGGTCCACGGTCGCCTTCAGCCCAGTCACCTCCTCCTGCGAGGCCGCGTGCAACCGATGAGCATCCATCATCTGGTCGCGGAACCGATCGGCCACCTCCCGGGACCGGCCAAGCTCTTGCTTCATCCGATCGAGGTCTTTTTTGGCTCGCTTGGCCGTCTCCAGCTACTCCTACTCCATGGCCACAATCCAGTTAGCGAACTCGATATTCTGGTTCCGAGCAGCCTCAAGATCTTGATGGAGGCTAGCAGTAGAGGGTTGCCCCTCATAATATTTAGCAACTTGGACGGCCATCGTCGCCGCTTGGAGAGTCAAGGCGAGTGTCACCTGCATGGTATCACCAGACCGCCGATGCGCAATCGCGTCCAGGTCGGTCGTCCAAGCCTTAGGAAGAGAGGTGATGGCCCAGGAGACGTAGTAAGGGACGTCGACAGGCTTGCGCGGGGACTTGCTCGCCAGGAAATCCAGCACCATCGGCAAGACGTCCGGATCAGCAAGGCGGACCCTGCAACACAAACAAAAAGAAACGAAGGAGTTAGTATACATCCTACACAAATAGCCTAACTCAGAAAGATCAAACCAGTCTTACCTGGCAACCAACTCGGGGTCGCGGCCGAAATAGGGCTTACCCTGAGGAGTTTCGGCTTCGGCAATCGCCGCAGTCTTCAGGAAGGCAGCTGAGGGCCTGGACCCCTCCGCCATCGGATTAGCAGAGATAGGTGGCGCGGCAACCGGCGGCTCCAAAATGGATACCTCCACGTCAGAAGTCGACAGGGACTCCTCCGGCCTCTGCCTCTTGCGGTTGCACTGGAGCTGTTCCTCCTCCCAAGCTTCCGGCTCGACGACCGGCACCATAGTAGGTCTCACCGCGGGGATAGGATGGGACGTCGTTGCAGGGGCATGACCCGTCTTATTTCCCTGGTGGAGATGACCCAAAAGACTGGGGTTCGACATTGAGATCTCTTTCGAGGGCTCGGAGTAACGGGGAAAATGGATCTCTGTCAAAGAAGAAATTCAGCCAAGTTAGACGTCTCTTTCAATCAGACGATCATCATACAGGAAAGAGGAGGTAAGAATTTATACCTGGAACCTTCAGATGGCGAGGGAAGCGAAACAATCGGGCGCCCAACCAATGAGGTTCGTGGTTGACTGTGCGAACATCGAGATAGGAGTCCGGCAGACCGCGAATTCGCTCCCAGACGATCAAGAAGTCAAAAGGAATGTCGCCGATTGCTGGAACAAGGAAACCTGCAAAAAGGAAACCAAATTAGATCAGTCCAAGATGTATTCGATCAAAGGGAGAGTTAAAACCCTTACTCGGATTCCTCTCCTGAAAACTGGTGGGGATATCCAACTCTTCCTCCGGCTTATCGCTCGACGCCGACCTCCACGCTCCACCGACCCAGCACCATTTTGACAGGTCGCCCTAAACTTTGTTCAGTATCCCAAGGACCACCCTACCTATGCGACCTTGAATGTGGTAACCGCCGACCGATCCCTTCTACGCAGTCAGTTTGAAGAGATAGTTCATTTCCAGCGCAGAAGGTAGACGAAACAACCGATGACCGCCAAAAAGTGTCAAGGTTCTAATGATCTGCAGCCAGGCGTTCGGCGTCAGCTGGAGCGGCGCCACATTCCAGGCGATCAGCAAATATGACACGGCGAACGGCAAGGGGAACCGCAGGCCGGCCTCCAGAATCATTTCGTTGACGGTGACCAAAACCTCGGGAGATTGGTCGGCACGTTCGTTCTCCGAGGGCACGTGCAGCGAGATGTCAGAAGGGATATGGAATTTTGCCCTCTAGCGACTCAAGTCTTTCCTGGTCGCCGAACTCCAATCTGACCGAGGGTCCACGGGGATCGGTCCGCGGTCCGAAACGCTGCCTGCTTCACGGGCTCATAGGGGTGGGCGGCAGAATATGCTTCGAAGTCAAACTAGGACATGGTCCGGCAATCCCCTCCATAAGACCGGCAAACTCCAAAGAATCCCGGCCAAACACGCTGTTCTGCTCCCAGTACAGCCTCACCGCTTCATCCTCATCCACCGGCGAGCCCCTCTGCCTCGCCGCCGCCGCCGATCTCGCCGCGTCGGCCTCGTTGAAGAGCTCTTCAACCTCTGCGGGTGTGATTCCCGCACGGATGGCCTCAACGGCCGTCTCCATGTGGAGAACAGCGGAGGCTTCTTCCCGGGCGGGCGAAGTCGTGGCGGCAGAGGAGCTACCAGCCTCGTATGCTTTGGATCCTCCTCCAGACATGTTTTTAAGAGAAAAGGGGGGAGAAAATTTTTGTTCTTACCTAGAAAGAAAGTCGGTCGGCACAGGAATCTTCAAACAAATTCGGCAAAGTCTCGTCTAAAAAGCAAGGGCGCATAAAGAGTTGAATTGAAGTGGCCCTAGCCCTTTTATAGGCGAGTGCGGGGACCTCTGTGCAAATAGGCGGAATCCCGGGGGCTGAAGTGCAACCGTCGGGGGGACACATTAAATGCAGCCCTCGAAACCCGCGTACGCGTCATTTCGAGGGCACGCCAGACAACAGGTCTGACAAAACCGTCGGACTCCCCCAACTGGAGCGCGACGCGTGTCCCTGCGAAGTTTCGAGAGCCCGCCTCCATTTCCCGCTATTTCCAGCGCCAAAGGAGATCGTCTGGATTCGAAATCAGTTCGTCCAGGCGACAATCGTCCTTGTCATAAACAGATGAGTCAATCGTCTAAAGCAGGCGATCGCCAACAGTGCCACCTCACCCCACGTTTTCAACATCGTAGCGAGATGTTGGGCAATCGTCTAGTGGTCGACGTCCAAGGAGATCGTCTATTGGCATCTGGCGATCGCCTATTATGTCCGACTGTAGACGATCGTCCCGTACCACGTATGAATCCGACATCCGTCAGAGTCGTCGAAGACCGAATCTTGGACAAAGACCCACGTGCAGATCCGCAAAAGGCGCCGCAAGATAAGGCCTTTTTTACCCCAGTCTGTCACCACCTTCACACCTACCGACAAGCCCGCCGAAAGGTACAAACTGGGTCCTCCCCAGACAGCGACTCAGGACGCGTGCGGACTTCTCATTGGCTCGCACATCTGGCTGCCAGCAGCAGCCTCGAACTTTAAGGAAACAGTCCCACGTGATGGGACGATCACCCACCTTATTCTAATATAGAATACGGCGGTCGCCCGCGATCGCCGGGGAGGATATAACAACTTCTTCTACTATAAATAGAAGGCCTCCAACAGTGGCCTAAAAATAGGGAAATTACCCGACAGTAGACTTACCTGACGGAATCATTCATTCACACTAACAAGATGTGAAATTCATCCACGAACACAGTACATCAAAAAGCAAGAACTCACAGAGCTTCATATCTAGTTCTTCCGGCAATCTTCACGCTCAATAGCTAAGATAACTAAAATATTTACACTCATTGTAACAGTATTCTAACATTAATATTTGTACTCCCCAGTATTCATATTAATAACATCTCGCGAGAGCATTCAAGCTCGGGACTAACAACCCCGGCAAATCTTGTGTTATTTTCTTTCCCACGGAAGTGTTCTCGCATTTGTTTGTTACTCGACCATTCCAGCAATATCATCTCCGGATAATATTTTGGGTAACAACAGAGTCATAATCGTCCTCCAGATAGGCCTCTTGGTCGCAATGCTGCCAGCCTATATACCTCAAGGTGCAACACATGGACATATGGTTAGTACAAATGACGAAATCAAAATGAACCCTGATTTAAATCACCAAACAAATGCATTAAAATACGGACCAAATAAGTCACCAAAACCTAAATGTAACTTTCCATGTACATTTAGAGGTACGTGGTGTTGTTACACCTATCAGATACGTCCTTCTAAGGAGCCGTAATCGACCTCCAAAGGGTCCTATCAGTCGCAAAATTATCGGCCTATACACCGCAAATCGTACAGGACAATTCATTCCCAGGCCTAAATATAAGAAACTAACTATCTACAGCACAACTTAAGAATCACATATGGTAATACCAAGGTTGTCAGGCTATATACCTCAAGTGGCAACATACGTCACATTCCACATAGAGAATGACATAGACACAACATATTAAGCGGTACACAACATTGTTTCACCTACCAGAGCAATGCCTTTTCTCAAGCCACAACAAGCACGAAGTCCCCAATAACAAATGCAATGAGGCAAAGAACAAAAATGCCCTCAGGAGGAAAGCATTAGAACGAAAAAAAAGAGAACATAAGCAAACATAAAGCAAGAAAGCACCAAAACATATTTGCATCTACGAAATTTCAACAACATCTACAAGATCGATCCCATATAGTTCCTACAAGTAACAGTCGACGTCAAGTCTATAATAAAAAAGCACAACCTTTCCTAGTAATAAAAATAAAATAAAACCAAATACCTTAATCAAGTTTCGAATCACCAGATAAAATCCAAGATGATATCACAGCTGAACCAAAAAAAAAAACTCAGGCCAGAAACCATATAAAAACCTAAAGAAAGAAATTATCACTAAGGCTGGAACACCCAAAAATGGGACAAAACTAAAAGTCAACAAGTTTCAACACGGTGCTGAATAGAGCGCATGGTTATCTGCAAGAAGTTACGAACAACCAATTTAAAAAAACTCAACTATTATCATGACGAGACCCCATCAATAATGAACGAATGATTTTCTGCCGAAAGAAAAAAAAATCAACCCTAGTAAGATCTCAGAAACAGAGAGAATAACATATAGATAAATTTGCCATTCACTTATAAACAAACTATTGTCAGTATTTTATTAATATTTTTGAATTTAAAATAAACAAATATGCCATAATAGTCTCAAAGTTTTTGGGATTACAGGTTTAGAGTCACACATAGGAAAAACGTACCAAATAAAAACTAAGAGGTTACCATCGACAATAAATCACAGCATAACACGAGAAACCGAGAAACATCAGTAATTTCAAAATGAAAGTTTACCTGAAATGGAATACCACATCAACTCTCGGTATCAGAGAAAGGCACAAATCTGAAAAACAAAACAATACAACCTTGGTTACGGTGTGTTAAAAAAATAACGTCACCCACATAAAGCTATGTGGAAATCCAAAATAAACAACACACAACTAATTTGTAGAAGAACAATAATACTCAAAAACACAAAACGCATTTGTAAAATAACATTAACACTATAATTTTATAGCAGACAGAAGCTAAAAAGCATGGCGTAACAACAGTAAAACAACTATCAAAAAAACGATGAAACATTACAAGCACAAATCAAAACCAAGTCAAAGAAAAAAAATAAGGCTTTTCATGGACAAACAAAATACAAAAATAAACATAATGAATATTAATCAGAGCCAATGATAGAACAACAATCGAAAAACATATTGACACAAATAAATAATCAGTGAACACACCAATAATCCTAACCCACAACCCAAAAACAAAGAAAAGCATAAAATAAGAAGAAATAAAAATGACAGATAGAAAAAACACTGTACAAGAACATTAAATTTAACACGTCAAATGATGTGCGCAAAAAATCGACATAAAAAAAACAGCGATACCGACAAGCTATCACAAGCACCACACAACTGATTTGTAAAAAAATGATTTCTAGCCGAAAAATCAATAATCAACCCTAGTAGAATCCCAGAAACATAGATAATACTCTCAATGTTTTAGGAATGACATGTTTAGAAAACATCAGGAATTTCAAAATAAAAATTTACCTAAAAATGAAAATACCACAGCAACTCCCGGTATAAGAGAAAGGCAGAAATCTGAAAAACAGAACAATATAGCCTAGGTTGTGTTGTAAAAAAAAAAAACAGAAAATAAGAAAAAACAAAAATGACAGCATTAAAGAAGAATGTTAACACCTCAAATCATGTGCACTAAAAAATCGATATCCAAAAAAACAAACATAATGAAACCAACAATCTATCGCAAGCAACACACGACTCATTCATAAAATAACAATAATACTCAAAGAATACACAAATCATTTGCAAAATAACATTGACACTATAACTTTGTAGCAGACAGAAGTTACCGCAACAACAGTAAAACAATCAAAAAACATCAATCATCTTAATCCAATACCCAAAATCCAAAAAAGGAGATACTAAGAAGAAACAGAAATCGCAGGGAAAATAAGAATGTACAAGAACATTAGCAAAAATTAGAATGTATAAGAACATTAATTATAACACCTCAAATCATTTGCACTAAAAATAGACATCCTCAAAAACAATCAAAACAAAACCAACAAGCTATCACATGCATTTGGTAAAACAACAACCAAAAAGTCATATTGATGCAATCAAAGAATCAATATAAAATGATTAGAAGAACATGAATTAGACCAAAAATCGATATCCAAAAAAACAAACATAATGGAATCGGTAAGGTATCACAGGCAATTGGCAAAAAAAACAAACCAAAAAATCATATTGATGCAATCAAAGAATCAATACAGACATTTAATGGCCAGAGCAACAACCATTAGACAAAAAAACGATATCCAAAACAACAAACATAATGGAATCATTTCTTATAGTAGTAAGATTTTATTTTATAGTAGTAAAACTTAATGAGATAAGGGAGAAAGAAGAACCTGTATAGGGGAAAGAACTGAAAAAAAACTTCAAGAGAAAACTGAAAGAGGGAAAAAGACATGAACGAACCTTAATGTCGTGCAAAGATGGAAGTGAAAGCAAGAGAGATGAAACACGGTGAAAGCGTGAGATTTGGCGGAGGGGAAGCAGGAGCTGTGTAGCACCCCCAGATCAAACCGGGAATATTACACGCCGCAGACCCTCTCCGTGAGGATCCACCAGGCTAGACATCAACACAACACATTACATTACATACTGACGAATCAAAGTAACGAATCAATAGACCGATTTGGTCTTCCGTCACTGACTTACAAATCAAAATACATAAACTCATCCCGACTCATACACATGCAAGGGTAAAATACTTGCAACAACGAACAATAAGACAGCGGAAAAGACAATACAATGGACTCCGACTAACTGAACCCAAAACTAGCCTTCGTGTGATTAGTATCATTCGTCTTTCATCATCCCTCGTGCCGATCCTGTGTCTTGCTCCCGAAAACCTGCATGAACCTGGACACAATACAGATATCCACCCCCCGATTACTCGGGGGTTAGCAAAACTCCACTGTTTCGCTAGTGCAAGTATAAAGTGCAAATACGAGCCATACACAACACATTCCGAGAATATAACGAAAGACTTCCCGAGATATATTTAGTTAAAAATAGTTCAAGTCTTGAAAGCAGAAACAAAGCAAGTAAGCATTTTGAAAACATTTCAAAATCTCGGGAGTTTTGAAAACATCAAAATTTGAAAATGTTCTTAATTCCTCGAAAGCCATTTAGGGTCACAACCCCAAAGTTCATTTTTCAAAATACAAATCTGTTTAACAAAACACGGGGTCCACGACCCAACCATTCCGGTCACAAAACACAGGGTCCACGACCCGATCATCCACTTCAATTCACTTTTAAAAGAACACAATACACATATCACCTTATTCTTATGCCATTCTAGCCAAGCACCAAGACTCGATATATAATGTCTCTCGACCCCAAGCACAAAGCATTGTGATACTCCGGACAATATCACAATTAACGAAAACATCAACGTCATCCTCAAGATGAAAACCACAACTGGTAACCCGCGGCCGTACCCCTTAGTATCGACCCCCAGACATCCCGTCGGACACTCCGGGTGGGAAACCACTTCCGCGGCCGTACCCCTTAGTATCGACCCCCAGACATCCCGTCGGACACTCCGGGTGGAAGTTCATCCACACACGCACCCAAGTCCACTTCCGTGGCCGTACCCCTTAGTATCGACCCCCAGACATCCCGTCGGACACTCCGGGTGGAAGGAACAACACATACACCCGTTCCAAAAATCACAGTTGCAAACCACAAGCCTCGAAGGTCAATCACAGTATATATAGTCGAGGTACCTTACTAGAATGGCCAGTTCATCCAGCAATTACTCACGACCAAGTAATGATACAATGCACAAGGACGCGCAAGATTTCAACAGTACCGAACGACACAACTAATATCACACAAACTCACATATCCAACTAAATATATTAATTCCCGACACACACGGTTCACCTTTACGAAAAGCATGATGGTAAATATACCGATTCCTTTGAAAATGGTTATAAATATTTATTTAGCACATATCGACGATTAACAACCATAATATCCACAAAACACGTAATGTATGGGCAAGATACTTGCCTCGATACCACGAAACCTTTGAACCACGAACGGATAAGGCTCAACGGGAAGCTTGGGCGCCGATGCTAACGAAAAGGAAGACGACAATGAACGGAGCGGAAGAATCAAGCACGACCGTGAGGAACCGAAAATGAACCTAACGATTCGAATAGCACAATCACAACCACGTCTAAACGATTATGGAAATGGAATACACAGGAACCCCCTACGATTCATGTATATTCATACCGAAAACAACAACGAGGCGGACCACAACCAAACCCTCTCGATTCCGTAAAAAAATCCACAAAATATCCATGAATCCGTAGGAAACTAAAGATACTAACAAGATTAATCATATTCATCATGAATCCATCAACGAAACGGAAAGAATCGGACAAAACCCCAAAATCCCCAATTATCCAAAAAGGTAGGGTTTCAAGAGATATTACCTTGAGTGATTCAAGTGTTAAGATCCGTAGAACACGCGTTAGATTGATTGTCCGAGCCTCACAACCGAAAAGAAATGATGAAAATCGACCCCCGGATGAAGAACTCTCCCCCTCTATACCCTCTCTCTCGCTACTCTCGCGATGCAGATGAAAAAAGAAGAAATGAGCATTCACGCTCAAAACGACACATTTATAGTGTAACACGGCAGGACCTATCGGCCCGGCCTATCGGCCGATAGGCCCAACCGATAGCCATAGAGAAATGCGGCGGTAGAGTCTATCGGCCCACCCTATCGGCGAAAGGCTCTCGGACGGTGCCCGACAGTGACGACCGCCACTAAAACGACCATAACTCTTTAAATAGGACTCCGATTGACTCACCGTTTGAACCATTGGAAAGCTAACTCGATGTTCTATAATATTGCAAAGATTTATAATTTTTGGAGTTACCAAAAATTAATGGGGATCTAACAAAGTCGAACTCATACTTAGAAAAGTCGTTTAGTAATCCCGAATTCAACAAAACGACACCGAAACCCGAGCACGAATATGAACCGAAGATACGGTTACGAAGTACTCACAAAGACGAATCTAAGAGCTAGTAGAACACACGATTCCGACCACCCGAAGGCTCGAAATTCGATAACGGAAGGTAATTACCCCAAACTTTGGGAAATTACGAAAATGGCCCAAATGCCCGAAAATCACGATACGTGATTGAATAACCAAACCGAAGTTCACAACACGTCCAACAAGGATAAACGGACTTGCGGGAAACTCGAAACAATTTCGGATGAGATTCGCAAGAATCGAACTCAAGTGCGGAAAAGTCGCTAAAAAGCACGTAACTCAACGAAACGACACGAACGAACTCGGATGTCAAAAGTGTAGAATTAATCATTCTCGGAATGACGAAACGGACATGAGCGAGTCGTCAAAACAGACTTCCGCCGAAAAAATAAATTAGGAAATCGAAAATTGCGGATATTACATTCTACCCTCCTTAAAAGAAGTTTCGTCCCGAAACTTAAAACAAGTAGGGAGAAGAAATATTCCGCCAGGAAAAACTCAACGAGATACACAAGAATGCGTAACTAACGCCCAACGGCGAAATGTTACAAACAACGCAAAGGAGTATACGGCGTGAAAACACGCTCCACGGCGACCAACACAACGTCGCCGTTAGGGATATAATAAAAACCAACAAGTGACACACGTCATCAAACGGATAATATAGCCAAGTCAATTATCCGACAATCACAAAACACAACGAATGAAAATCAATATGATTGACCAACCCAACGGTACATCAATCAAAACGCGAGTCAACCGCTGAACAAACACGAAATCCCACCGCCTAAGGGCTGGAAGATCGAAAACGAAACTAATTTCCCGAACTGAAGGGAATTACGAAGGAGCCTGAATGTTCGCCAATCACGGAACGAGGTCAATATAAACCGAACAATCAAACGATCAAACCACAACGATCGAGACAACAAAGATCGAAGAATCATGTTCGAATCACAAAGAACAATAAAGTTCAAACAACAACTCCCAGGATGATCTGGTGAGAACTACAAGACATGCATTGCCTAAGATCCACAGGAAAGGGAATAGCGATTGAAAAGTCACAACGACAACGAGTTATTCCGAAATAACACCACACTCGTTCGATCAACAAAAGCAAGGAGCAGGACAAGCTCAGAAATGTCAACGAACATAAACGAGTCGACAGAGTCGAAAATGTAAAAGTTCAAGACCCAGTCCACTTCGAATCAAAGAACTAGTAGAACCAAAAGATGTTACTTCCGAACAAGGTTCACAAGAAGCGAACCGAATTCGGAAAGTGACAGCGATAACCAGATTGACCCAAAACAAGATCACAGCTCGTTCGAATGATGAACCCGAAATACAAAACAAGTTCAGACAGTATCAACGAACACGAGCGAATCGATAAACTGGAGAAAGAGAAAATACAGAAGTCTAAAAACAACACGGGTACTACATTCGACCTCTTATAAAAGAAGGTCGCCCCCGCAACTCACAACAGCAAAATCAAGATGACGACACAACAAGCAACCGACAGAAACATCCTTCAAAGGCCTCTCAAAGCCGATTCTGATATCTGTGCTGAAGCGCGAACTCCGAAAGTCTCGGTAGCCAAATCACAAAACTGAATTCGGTGTCCCTCGAGTCCACACTTGGAATGTGTTGTCGACGAGAAGGACAATTTACACGTGCATGCCCCGGCACATCACGGTTGAAACGCCTCGGCTCGGCATACCGAAAATATAAATGCTCGATACAATGGGTTAAAACACCGCAAAACAACATACCGGAGATGCCAACTCAGCATAACATATCAACGCATACAAAAATCACAACAACAACGGCATCATTCGAAGATTACAACATCCCGAACGACAGCTATCACACAATTACAAACATCATGAAACAATCACCCATGTGTATAACTTATAAAAATCCAGGCTTTAACAACCCACACTAGTGCGACAATACGCAAATCGCCACGAGGCGATAAACAAGAAACACCAATTCACACCTCTCACAGAGGGCCAACAAAACATATGCGTGGCGAACGACTCGACACTCACGCCACCAATTCAATCACAATTCGGGGTTGACACCGTAACGAAAGTTCGAAAACCATACACGCATTTCCGGTCCGCAAACAGGAATGATAGGTTTTAAAAACGAGAACCACCGTTTGAAAACAGTTTGGAAACAATAATGATCTTGAGTATCACTTTACAAAAAGTAATACAAACACCATTATCGAGACTTTGAAAATCATCTTGCGTTTGAACAAAAATGAGGACACCTTTCCTTTAGCGAAAAACTTTCAAAAATATTCGACCCTTGGGTCTAAGCAACTGCATTTGAAAATATCTCAAAAATATTTTTGGTCCTCAACCGGAAAATTTTTAAAATGTATTACGGCATTAGAAAACACCTTGAAAACACCGCAAGAAAATAATTCGCTTTAAAAGTACGTCTCGAATTTCAATTTTCTAAGATACTCAAGGTTTTCAAAAATAATTCAATGGGTTAGAATGCCCAAAAAGGTCGATGACGGTAGTACTTATCAAAACTCACAAAATCATTTGAAAACACCCAACTACCGTCAAAACGGTCAAGGCCAACAACTCGGTTAAAGGAATCGATTTTCGAAATAAAATTCAGTCTGTAAAATACCGAAAGCTATTACAAAGGAACTCACGCAGCGGAAAAAGAAATACAGTCCAACATGCACAATCCAGCAACTACTCCTCACATGAAAGAAATATGAGAGTCAAATAGTCACGTATCAAGAAATCAAAATCCATAAAAGGACTCCGTCACTTAATAAATAATCATAAAAAATATAGCTCGTGTCACACGAGGCACAACACAAGGAAGGGAGACTTACAGCCACAGGTCGCACGAAGACGATGATTGCCCACGATACTAATCACGACCAACCAACTCAGACGACGCGTCGCGACACGACTTAGTCAGATAAAATCCGACGAGACAAAGACTCAACAGACACCACTGACCCGACAGCCTAGGTTTCCTCAACCTAAGCTCTGATACCATAAATGTAACACCCCCAGATCAAACCGGGAATATTACACGCCGCAGACCCTCTCCGTGAGGATCCACCAGGCTAGACATCAACACAACACATTACATTACATACTGACGAATCAAAGTAACGAATCAATAGACCGATTTGGTCTTCCGTCACTGACTTACAAATCAAAATACATAAACTCATCCCGACTCATACACATGCAAGGGTAAAATACTTGCAACAACGAACAATAAGACAGCGGAAAAGACAATACAATGGACTCCGACTAACTGAACCCAAAACTGGCCTTCGTGTGATTAGTATCATTCGTCTTTCATCATCCCTCGTGCCGATCCTGTGTCTTGCTCCCGAAAACCTGCATGAACCTGGACACAATACAGATATCCACCCCCCGATTACTCGGGGGTTAGCAAAACTCCACTGTTTCGCTAGTGCAAGTATAAAGTGCAAATACGAGCCATACACAACACATTCCGAGAATATAACGAAAGACTTCCCGAGATATATTTAGTTAAAAATAGTTCAAGTCTTGAAAGCAGAAACAAAGCAAGTAAGCATTTTGAAAACATTTCAAAATCTCGGGAGTTTTGAAAACATCAAAATTTGAAAATGTTCTTAATTCCTCGAAAGCCATTTAGGGTCACAGCCCCAAAGTTCATTTTTCAAAATACAAATCTGTTTAACAAAACACGGGGTCCACGACCCAACCATTCCGGTCACAAAACACAGGGTCCACGACCCGATCATCCACTTCAATTCACTTTTAAAAGAACACAATACACATATCACCTTATTCTTATGCCATTCTAGCCAAGCACCAAGACTCGATATATAATGTCTCTCGACCCCAAGCACAAAGCATTGTGATACTCCGGACAATATCACAATTAACGAAAACATCAACGTCATCCTCAAGATGAAAACCACAACTGGTAACCCGCGGCCGTACCCCTTAGTATCGACCCCCAGACATCCCGTCGGACACTCAGGGTGGGAAACCACTTCGCGGCCGTACCCCTTAGTATCGACCCCGGACATCCCGTCGGACACTCGGGTGGAAGTTCATCCACACACGCACCCAAGTCCACTTCGTGGCGTACCCCTTAGTATCGACCCCGGACATCCCGTCGGACACTCCGGGTGGAAGGAACAACACATACACCCGTTCCAAAAATCACATTTGCAAACCACAAGCCTCGAAGGTCAATCACGGTATATATAGTCGAGGTACCTTACTAGAATGGCGATTCATCCAGCAATTACTCACGACCAAGTAATGATACAATGCACAAGGACGCGCAAGATTTCAACAGTACCGAACGACACAACTAATATCACACAAACTCACATATCCAACTAAATATATTAATTCCCGACACACACGGTTCACCTTTACGAAAAGCATGATGGTAAATATACCGATTCCTTTGAAAATGGTTATAAATATTTATTTAGCACATATCGACGATTAACAACCATAATATCCACAAAACACGTAATGTATGGGCAAGATACTTGCCTCGATACCACGAGCACTGAACCACGAACGGATAAGGCTCAACCGGGAAGCTTCGGAACGCCCGATGCTAACGAAAAGGAAGACGACAATGAACGGAACGGAAGAATCAAGCACGACCGTGAGGAACCGACGAAAATGAACCTAACGATTCGAATAGCACAATCACAACCACGTCTAAACGATTATGGAAATGGAATACACCCGGAACCCCGCCTACGATTCATGTATATTCATACCGAAAACAATAACGAGGGCGGACCACAACCAAACCCTCTCGATTCCGTAAAAAAAATCCACAAAATATCCATGAATCCGTAGGGAAACTAAAGATACTAACAAGATTAATCATATTCATCATGAATCCATCAACGAAACGGAAAGAATCGGACAAAACCCCAAAATCCCCAATTATCCAAAAAGGTAGGGTTTCAAGAGATATTACCTTGAGTGATTCAAGTGTTAAGATCCGTAGAACACGCGTTAGATTGATTGTCCGAGCCTCACAACCGAAAAGAAATGATGAAAATCGACCCCCGGATGAAGAACTCTCCCCCTCTATACCCTCTCTCTCGCTACTCTCGCGATGCAGATGAAAAAAAAAGAAGAAATGAGCTGTTCACGCTCAAAACGACACATTTATAGTGTAACACAGCAGGACCTATCGGCCAGCCTATCGGCCGATAGGCCCAACCGATAGCCATAGAGAAATGCCGGCAGTAGAGTCTATCGGCCCACCCTATCGGCCGAAAGGCTCCTGGGCCAGTGCCCGACGGTGACGATACTGCCACTAAAACGACCATAACTCTTTCGTCCGGACTCCGATTGACTCACCGTTTGAACCATTGGAATGCTAACTCGATGTTCTATAATATTGCAAAGATTTATAATTTTTGGAGTTACCAAAAATTAATGGGGATCTAACAAAGTCGAACTCATACTTAGAAAAGTCGTTTAGTAATCCTGAATTCAACAAAACGACACCGAAACCCGAGCCTGAATACGAACCGAAGATACGGTTACGAAGTACTCACAAAGACGAATCTAAGAGCTAGTAGAACACACGATTCCGACCACCCGAAGGCTCGAAATTCGATAACGGAAGGTAATTACCCCAAACTTTGGGAAATTACGAAAATGGCCCAAATGCCCGAAAATCACGATACGTGATTGAATAACCAAACCGAAGTTCACAACACGTCCAACAAGGATAAACGGACTTGCGGGAAACTCGAAACAACAGTTTCGGATGAGATTCGCAAGAATCGAACTCAAGTGCGGAAAAGTCGCTAAAAAGCACAGAACTCAACGAAACGACACCGAAACGAACTCGGATGTCAAAAAGTGTAGAATTAATCATTCTCAGAATGACGAAACGGACATGAGCGAGTCGTCAAAACAGACTTCCGCCGAAAAAAATAAATTACCGGAAATCGAAAATTGCGGATATTACAAGCTGGGAATCGAAGAGACGGTCAGTAGAAAGAGTGGATGAAGCAGGGAGGTGAAGAAGGTGATGCAGGAGCCTCGTGATGCGTCTTCTTTCTTAGCTCCACCTCCTCCAATCGAGATATGAGAAACCTGCGAAAATGTAAAAATCAATGTATTAGCATTATATAATTTCAAGTATAAGTGCATTATCCCTTTTTTGAAATAATAATATATCAATTAAAATTTTTTAAAGGTATTCATTTTGTCTAATTAATGTACCTCAACGATTGAGCTGTAATGTTTGCTAAAAATTTTCAACCCTTTGACATGGAAAGGATTATCCAACCGAATCGAAAGAAGAATTGTGTACGGATCCAGCCTCCACATGTCACATTGATTTAATGCACCACTTATAGATGACAATGATGAAGCTCAGGACGGGAGGCGATGACTGTAATATCCAAAATTTCTACTACTATTGTTTAATGTTATTTTATCCGAGTTATGTTGTACAGCGTGGAATCTGTACAGTATGGATAAAATAAATGAAGGACTGAGATGTCAGTATTGGTATAATTGTCGTAGTTGGTCGGCAATTTCATTTGAGGATATAATGTGTTGAGTATATGTATTCCGTATGCCGTATATTTGTATTCTGCATGTCGAGACGTTGGACACGAGTAGCTGAAAATGGCTAAACATAGCCTTGTTAGCGCACGCTAATATACATGCCTAGTGTACGCTATCGTGCTGGTTTAGCGCACGCTAGAGGCGAAAGATAGCGCAGGCTAGTACAGACCAGCTCAGAAGGATTCTATGTATGGACCCGGTCACTTTCGGCGCATGTGCCGACGATGTCAACAAATGTTGTAATGTAGTACTAACGCACGCTAAAACCTAAGGACTAGCGCATGCTAACTGCAGATCGGACAAAAAGGAATCTGATCCTCGTCAGTGCTTTCGGCATGTGGGGACAAGAGGGTAGGTGCGGACTATAGCAAGTCAACTACGATGAGTGCATGCTAAGGTCTAAGAAATTGCGTGCGCTAAACAGTGTAATTTACGTATGTTAATGCATGGGTATTACGTACGTAAGTTGATGTACGAATCAAGACAATAGCCTCTGAACTTTGATAGCGCACGTTAAATGAAGAGGTTAGCGTACGTTAATAATGTACAGGATATATATATATATATAGTTGGCTGTTATTCCTCATTTCGTCCATTCTCTTCTTGCAACCGATAGAGAGAAGCTTGGGAAGACTTTGGGAGTTCCTAAACACTGAGGGATGATCCTCTTTAACAATATTAAAGATAGAAATCAGGGATTAAATCTTTGTCCTTGAAATCATTGGTGATTCTTGGAAATGGATTCAACCTTGGAAATCATTCCATTCCTTCAAAAAGGTGATCACGCTTCATCTTTGGATTTCATTTTGGATTAATGTTGATGTTCTTTAGTTGATGATTATTACATAAACAAGTTGACAATCATGATTATGAGATAGATTACCGGAGTATGATGATATTAATATGATTTGTGTGGTTTGAATTGTGTTCGTTTTCTTGAGATAAGTTGGTGAATCCTTCTTCTCCTTTGCGGATGTTGATGTCATTGTTGATGATTAATCTCTGTAATGATAGATTATAGAAGTGTTGTTACGTTCTTAATGTTTCATGATGTTGATATTGAGGAAGATGATATATGCATATAGGACTTGGATTATAAGTTGAATGATGGTTTGTATGTTAAAGGATATCGGATTTCGTTGTTTTGATAACTTTGAACATGGTTCACAATCACTTACTGTTCTTGATAATCTCCATATATTGATCGGTATCCGAAATACATGCAACTGTATGTAATTAGCGCATGCTAAGCCTACTGACTAGCGCACGCTAACGGGAGCAACTTAGCCCACGATACGTTAAGTAATTAATGTGCGCTAAGTCAACAGGCAGGGTAGTATATTCTGTTTCGGTTATGAATTCGTGATCGTTTAAGTTGGTTTGATAAGAATTGTGGTTAACCGAGATATTGTTGAGCCGTTAGGTTTGTGAATTGGTTTTATCGATTGTTGATTGTTGTCGAACTTGTTGTTTATCGATTATTGTAATAGGTTGAGATTATTGATCGGTGATTAGAACTATGCATTGCGGTCATGTTCGAGAATGTTCGTGAATTGCATTGATTGGGGCCGAGGGACTTGTAGATGACGACAATGGAATTGGTAACGGCTTCATCGGTATCGAGGCAAGTTATTACTTGCTCAGTTTATAATATTTAATGAATGGTTTCAGTTTCATTCGTTTATAACTCGTATAGCAATGTTCATAATCGTAATCACATGAGATTTAAGATTATATATCGTATTCGAGTTTTGGGAATCTAAATCATAATGTATATGATTTAGTTTTGTTATTGAGATACTTGTATATTGAGGATATATTGTGATAAAGACGAAGATATGAATTATCTGCAATCCGTGATACTTTGGACCGTCGAATATTGAGGATAATGGTTTGTGATGGTTTAGACATTGAGATCGCTCTCGAAGGACTCGGGGCAAGTACTCTAATCATTTTTATCATTTGTGTCGATCATGTCGTGATACATTCGTGTATCGTTGTTGTCATGCATTTGTGTATTGTTGTTGTCGTGTATTGTGTACTGTTGTTTTCTGCAGTTGTGCATTGTTGTCATATGTCCACCTCGTGTTGGTCCAATGGGATCATCGGGGGATCCATGCTAGCATGCGCTGGATCATCGGACGGGTTTTCCACCTCAGGTTGGTCTGATGGGATCATCGGGGGATCTAGGCAGTGAATGCTGGATCAGCGGATTGCCATGTATTGTTGTTGTGCATATGTATATTATGGGTTTGTCATAAGTATACATTGTTGTTATTGTCGTGAGCATATTGACGTTTTCATATGAGTATGCATTTGTAGGTCTTGTGTTAGGACCATGTCCGTATGTTGTGTTGATCTGATCTTGGATTAGACTGATGTGATTTCGTCGTGGCATTTCATATCTTGAGATATGTTCCGTATTTTCCTTGTTGATTCTTGTCCTGGGATGGACAATCAATTGTTGTGTTGAGATTTGATGATGTTTATTTCCGATAGATCGAATTGGACAGAGTTAGTATACTTACGTATTACGAGTATGATGATGTTTTGAGAATCTTGGGTATTGCTTGAGGTATCGTATGGACGTTATATTTGAGTTAATTGATTAATCGAGATCACGAGATGTGCATTGCAATAATGGTTATTCTGATGAGAATTATTACGACTTTGGTAAAGTTATGGCGGTGAGATTACATTGGTCGTATTCTTACTTAGTATTTGCATTGGTATGTAATTATTGACGTGATATGATGGTTATCATTGTTGGATATTATGGCTGACCTCGTTGTGGGCTTTCTTTTTAGGTTCTTGGATTATCAAGCTTGTAGTGGTCGTGGAGAGATGAGCTTTCCGGAGGATACTGGCTAGGACATGTATTTGTGTATTGAGTTTCCTGTATTATAATCCAAGTCCTATATCCATATATCATCTTCCTCAATATCAACATCATGAAACATGGTTTGTATGTTAAAGGATATCGGAATTCGTTGTTTTGATAACTTTGAACATGGTTCAAAATCACTTACTGTTCTTGATAATCGCCATATATTGATCGGTATCCGAAATACATGCAACTGTATGTCATTAGCGCATGCTAAGCCTACTGGCTAGCGCACGCTAACGGGAGCAACTTAGCGCACGCTACGTTAAGTAATTAACGTGCGCTAAGTCAACAGGCAGGGTAGTATATTCTGTTTCGGTTATGAATTCGTGATTGTTTAAGTTGGTTTGATAAGACTTGTGGTTAACTGAGATATTGTTGAGCCGTTGGATTTCTGAATTGGTTTTATCGATTGTTGATTGTTGTCGAACTTGTTGTTTATCGATTATTGTATATTATTGATCAGTGATTAGAACTATGCATTGCGGTCATGTTCGAGAATATTCGTGAATTGCACTGATTGCGTCCGAGGGACTTGTAGATGACGATAATGGAATTGGTAACGGCTTCATCGGTATCGAGGCAAGTTATTACTTGCTCAGTTTATAATATTTAATGAATGGTTTCAGTTTCATTCATTTATAATTCGTATAGCAATATTTATAATCGTCATCACGGGAGATTTGGGATTATAAATCGTATTCGAGTTTTGGGAATCTAAATCATAATGTATATGATTTACTTTTGTTATTGGTATACTTGTATATCGAGGATATATTGTGAGAAAGACGAAGATATGAATTATCTGCAATCCGTGATACTTTGGACTGTCGAATATTGAGGATAATGGTTCGTGATGGTTTAGACATTGAGATCACTCTCTAAGGACTTGGGGCAAGTACTCTAATCATTTTTATCATTTATGTCGATCATGTAGTGATACATTCGTGTATCGTTGTTGTCATGCATTTGTGCATTGGTGTTTTCATGTATTGTGTACTGTTGTTTTCTGCAGTTGTGCATTGTTGTCATATTTCCACCTCGTGTTGGTCCGACGGGATCATCGAGGGATCTATGCTAGCGTGCGCTGGATCATCGGATGGGTTTTCCACCTCAGGTTGGTCTGACGGGATCATCGGGGGATCTAGGCAGTGAATGCTGGATCATCGGATTGCCATGTATTGTTGTTGTGCATATGTATATTATGGGTTTGCCATAAGTATACATTGTTGTTATTGTTGTGAGCATATTGACGTTGTCATATGAGTATGCATTTGTAGGTCTTGTGTTAGGACCCTGTCCGTATGTTGTGTTGATCTGATCTTGGATTCGACTGACGTGATTTCATCTTGGCATTTCATATCTTGATGTATGTTCCGTATTTTCCTTGTTGATTCTTGTCCTGGGATGGACAATCGATTGTCGTGTTCAGATTTGATGATGATTATTTCCGATAGATCGAATTGGACAGAGTTAGTATACTTCCGTATTGCGAGTATGATGATGTTTTGAGAATCTTGGATATTGCTTGAGGTATCGTATGGACGTTATATTTGAGTTAATTGATTAATCGAGATCACGAGATGTGCATTGCAATAATAGTTATTCTGATGAGAATTATTACGAGTTTGGTAAAGTTATGGCGGTGAGATTACATTGGTCGTATTTTTACTTAGTATTTGCATTGGTATGTAATTATTGACGTGATATGATGGTTATCATTGTTGGATATTATGGCTGACCCCGTCGTGGGCTTTCTTTTTAGGTTCTTGGATTATCAAGCTTGTAGCGGTCGTGGAGAGATGAGCTTCCCAGAGGATACTGGCTAGGACATGTATTTGTATATTGAGTTTTCTGATTAGTTCTTGTATTCCGCTGCTAGAGTATTTTATTTATTTGTCTTTTTCCGCTGCGTGAGTATTTTTAAATGGCCTTTTGGTATCTAGTAACTTAGGTCACTTTGGCAATCGTTTTCTAAATCTATTCTGTCGGTACGTGTAAGTGATAGCTTAACGTATGTTTTTAAACTGTTGAGTTTTGGCGTTTCGGGCCTTGTGGTTTCAAATGAGATTTCACGACGGTTTTGATAAATGGATTTTATAAAGTCTTCGAATGTTTTAAATAGATAATACCGTCGTTAGCCTCTTGGACGTTTGTAAATATTTGCAAAAATTTCCTTCAGCCTTGTGGGTTCCATCTCGGGGCCCACGACACTGTAATATTCCTGGATGGCTCTGGGGGTGTTATAATGACTTGGCAAAGGGGGATCAAATATCCTGCAATAGATACCGCACATACACATTAACCAAAGTTTATTGAATACGACCAGGAATATGGGTTCGAAATGTTGGAAATAAAACACAGCGGAAGCGAGGTTGGGGAAAAATTATGATAAAAGCGTTTTACGCATCCACGAGCAAAAAACCTATTTAAGCATACTAATTAATTAACTACTTAGATTAATATGCAATTTAAATATTATTTATTATTTATTAAATAAATATGTTGGTAAATGAAATATCCTAATAGGATATTTACCTTTGAAGCGTAGTGGTTGCTTGTTCCTTGATATTCTCGTATTTCTACCTTTAGATCTTCTAGAGTATGATCCGCCTTAATCCGGACATTGTGTGGGCAACGAGCTACCGAATCTTGCTTAGACAAAAGTGGATCAGCCGAAATCTTGCCTCTCGCAACTCTCGCTTTTCTTTTCTTCAAGTAACTCTGATATGTAGAAAGAATTAAAGTGTTCTCTCAATTATGGAATCAAAGACACAAGTAAAGATCCACAATTAAATGCTAAGAAGAAAAATTAAAATTTCTTGTGTATGAAGGAGTGATCTCGGCCGAACCCTCCCCTTCCATGTCCCTATATATGGGATTTTGGACTACTCTAAGGACCTTAGGGCGGATTAGAGTTAGGACTCTTAGTGCAACCCAACTTTCCATATTAATCCCTTTCCTAATATGGTTGAGTTCACTAATATCAATTCAGTCTACTAAACAATTAATATTACACTTCCAACCGAAATCTCAATTTATGAAATCAGGCTCCTTATTTAAATATATTATTTCCCGTGTTTAAGATATCAAATGTCTATTAATTAATTTTAAGCTACTGACAGCTTTAATTAACTAATATCTTATCCAAGAGTAGTACCACTACAACCTTATTATTATATCGGAATTAAATCCACCTGCAGGGTTTAATATAATAATCATTATCAAGCTCCTCAAGGAGACATCATCAACCCACACGAGTCGAGGCACAATTTCTAGTTATAAAAATTATCATATAAATAATATTATTGTCCAAGATACGAAGCTTATTGAGTCAATCATTTTGACTCTCACCCATGGTAAATCAAATATAAGTACACAGTTAAATATTATATACTTAGAATTAAGAATAATAATTCTCCGAGATTTACGTTCTTCTTATAGTCAGTACAGAAGACACTATCTCACTTCGATCCAGTTCAACATATGCAAATACGCTAATGCATGCTAATAGTCAAGACCAACTAATTTCAAGCATACACTACAACCTTTCATATAATTTATCTAATAATTATATAGGTTGTGAACTATTATAGTATTTTATAAGACACTGATAATGTGATCTTCTGTATGACACCAACATACCATATTATCTATAATATAAAATAATTAGATATTTCATTTGCATACCATAACGTGAATATATATGTAAAATATGTTATTAAATGTAATTAATATTCTCATAGGTAGTTACAGGGAAATAAGGTATTACAAGCATAAAGTATGCTTTGTAGTATACAACCTTAAAAATCTCCCACTTATACTCGTAGCATGCTTTTAAGTACACTACTCTACTACATAGTCTGACATTTCTCCCACTTATACTCAAAGCAATGTTGCCATACACCGTAACCCGATTCCTTCCACATGCCGTTCAAAAACTTTTGAGGGTAGGACTTTCGTGAAAGGATTAGCAAGATTATATTCCGATGCAACCCTAGATACAACTACGTCCCCTTCCTTTACAAAGTGTCATATGATGTGGTATTTGCGGTTGATATGTTTACTTTCCTTGTGGACTCGTGGTTCCCTCGAATTTGCGACTGCACCAGTATTATCACAATAAAGTGTAATACCATTTGGCAAATCGGGAATCACATCTAAGTCCTGCAGGAAGTACTTGAGCCATACCATCTCTTTGGCTGCCTCAGAGGTTGCCACGTATTTGTCTTTCATGGTAGAGTCCGAGATACATTTCTGCTTCACACTCCTCCAACTAATGGCCCCACCTCCCAGGCTAAACACATAACCTGAAGTAGACTTGGACTTTTCTTTATCTGATGAAAAATCTGAGTCAGTATAACCCATCGAACACAGGTCGTATGATTGATATACTAGCATATACTCCCTAGTCCTTCTCATATATTTGAGTATGTGCTTGACAGCAATCCAGTGTTGGGTTCGACTAATTTCTAGCAGCCATGCTTACGGCATGACAGATATCTGGTCTCGTGCAAAGCAGAGCATACATGAGGCTTTCCACAGTTGATGCATAGGGATCAGCTTCATGTCATCTACCTTCTTTTATGTCTTGGGACACATATCCTTAGATAGTTGAATTCCATGTCTGTAAGGTAGAAAACCTTTCTTGGAATTCTCCATGCTACACCTCTTTAACATTGTATTGATATTGGATGCCTGAGATAAGCACAACATCATTTTCTTTCGATCACGAAAGATCCTAATTCCAAGGATGTGTCATGCTTCTCCCAAATCCTTCATATCGAATTGCTCAGATAGCCATACCCGTACGTCTGACAACTCCTTCATGTTGTTTCCAATCAGAAGGATATCATCTACGTACAGTACAAGAAACACCAACACGTTTCCATCGCATTTGTTACACACACAAGTCTCACTCAGACATTGGACAAATCCATATGACTGGACTACCTCGTCAAATCAATTGTCCAAGATCGAGATGCTTGCTTAAGTCCATAAATGAATCTCTTAGGCTTGCACACTAAGTGCTCTTCTCCTTTAGTAATGAATCCCTCTGGTTGGCGCATGTAGATTTCCTTGTCTACACTTCCATTTAAGAATGCAGTCTTGACATCCATTTGCCAAATCTCCAGATCCAAATGCACAGCAATAGCTACAAGAATCTGGATTGACTTAAGCATGGCTACCAGCAAAAAGGTTTTATCATAATTGATACCCTCTTTCTGAGTGTAACCTTTTGTTACAAGCCTCACTTTGAAGGTTTCAACCTTCCCATCACCTCCTTTCTTTCACTTGTAGACCCACTTACTCCAAATGGCTTGCACCCTATTAGGTAGTTCTACTAGCTCCCACACTTGATTGGAAACCATAGATCCCATTTCTGGTTCCATTGCTACTTGCCATGAGTCAACATCTCTATCTTGGATTACCTCCTTGTTTGCCCAGGGATCTGATTCATCCTCGCCTGGGATTCAGTCCGAAGGCTGTCCCATGCCTATGAATCATTCCAGTTGATGAACAACCCTCCCACTACGACGAGGCAAATCTTGAGTTGGTGTAAAAGTCTCAAAGTCGATACGTGGTGCAGTGTTAGTTGGAGCTTGTACGATTGGTATAGACGGAGTCTCACCCCTCAACTCTTCCAGAATTATTTCGCTCATGGGCTTGTGACTAATCATATAATCCTCTTACAAGAATCGGGCATTGGTGCTAACAATGACCTTCTGATCATGGGGACTATAGAACAAGCCACCCTTCGTTCCCTTAGGATATCCTACAAACACTCGTACCTCTATACAAGATGCCATCTTATCATCTTCCTTATTCAGCACATGTGCTGGAGTACCCCAAATCCGAACGTGTCCTAGACTGGGCTTTCACCCACTCCACAGTTCTGTGGGTGTTTTTGGAACTGATTTCGAAGGCACCAGGTTTAGAATGTATGTCGGTGTTTCCAAGGCATACCCTAGAACAAAATAGGTAAATCCGAATAACTCATCATTGACCTAACCATTTCTAAAAGAGTTATGTTGCTTCTCTTAGCAACACTATTTTGTTGTGGAATTCCCGGCGCAGTGAGCTGGGACGAAATCCCCTCATTCGCCAAGAAATCTAAAAACTATAATATTCGGTATTTTCACTTTCCATTATCTTGGATCGTTTATGTTTTGATGCCGGCCATTTTCTTGTTAATGTGAATTGAAGTGATTTCTATTGTGATACTCTATTTTTTTGTTATCGCATAGCTGTTTTAGTCGGGTGCGATATGTTGACATGTACGTTTCTTTGATTAATGTGTGCATGCGATGTGGTATGTTAGGTGTCGTTAATTACTCATTTTTGTTTCGAATCATAGCCGGTGCGTTAGTGTCACCGAAACATTGTCGAACACCTAACCGGACTGTCGGAATTGGCCATGGCCGAGTCATGGCCGTACATTTTGGGGCAAAATCACACCTGGCTGAGTTACGGCCGTAATGGGCCGGCAGTTACGGCCGTAAGGCCTGTTACATACGTAAGCCCCTGCCTGGTGACATACGTAATGTTGTCGGCAGTTTTGAGCAGAAGGTTCGTCCATGGTTGGTTACGGCCGTAAGCCATGGCCGATTACGTACGTAAGGCGGTCGGCAGGTTGCCTATATAAGGCCAGCAGACGAGTTTACACCTATTTTCTCATTTCGTTTCTTTCCCTTCCGCAACTGGAGTCTTGGTGGACGTGGAGGCATGTTTTCAGGCGATAAATCCATGAAATCCTGGAGTTCATATCATTTATTAGTCATCCTATAACATCCTTTGGTCGACCGAATCAGGTCAGATTTCCTGAAAATTCTAGTTTGGGAAAATTGGGGGTTTTGTTTGGTTTTGTCTGATTTAACCATAATAACTTAGATTTGTGATAGATTGATGATTATTTAAGATGTATTCTATCGTTTCCCTGGTTATTCCATGGTTGGATTGTCTAGATTAGTCGTTTTGGTCGAGTTCTTAATCGACACCTTGAAGGTGTACGATAAAAGGTCTTAGAGGGGGGATTCGAGCGTTATGTGATTATTATTCATCATACAATTGTTAATTTATTGTTGATATAACTTAGGAACGAAATCCTTGTGAAGAACTCGAGTCGGAACCCTCCCGTTCATTGTCTTCTTCGAGGTCCGAGCTTCCCGGTTGAACCGTGTTCTTCGGAGAGTTCGGTAATGGTTATTAAGGCAAGTATCTTGCTTATACGACTTGTTTCTTGTAAATAAAAATTACGTGTTAGATTTACGATGATTGGTTTGCCTCCTTGATTTCTACTTAGTGTGAATTGACAATGAGATGAAAATTATAAACGTTGGCGGTATTATGATATTCCATTAAGTGATGTTAAATGTATTGTGTGGATTATATTGTACTTGAATGCTCATTTTGAAATGTTCGTACTCGATATGCTTATTGTGATGGCCTGATTTTACACTTGGAGACGTATCATATGGTGTGCTAATTGTGTAATGTCGATGACGTTGTTGATTGTCGAAATTGCATTGCGTACATTAGTCCTATAAGGCGTGGTTATCACCGTGATTGATTAACCAGGGATGTCGTTGATGAATTATAAACGTGAATATGTGTGTGACAGCTAAGTTCACTCGTGATGGTTCGACGGGACCTACGAGGACTCGTGGCAGTGGACTATGGGGTCAGAACTTAGTGAGGTAGTGAGGTCCAATCGTGCTGGTATGACGAGGCCTACGATAACACATGGCAGTGGACCATGAGTTTAGGGCACAGTGCGTCCAACCGGGTGAGCTCGATGGGGTCTATGGTGACACGTGGCAGTGGAGCACGGTGTCGGGACTGTGTGAGTGATTGTTGTGATTGATTTAGTTCGTGTGGGTTGTTGAATCTACGGAGACACGTGACAGTGGATCACGGTGTCGGAATTGGTTATGTTTGTTTATTTGTGTGTGGATTAGTCCATGTGGGTTGTTGAACCTACGGAGACACGTGACAGTGGATCACGGCGTCGGAATTGGTTATGTTTATTTATTTGTGTGTGGAATAGTCTGTGCGGATTGTTGCACCTACGGAGACACGTGATAGTGGATCATGGTGTCATGAATATGTTTGACAATCAAAGTTTTGAATGAAAAGTTTTATGAAAATGAATGTTGGACCGAGTCCCGAGCAATTGGGTAAATGTTTTCCGTGTTGCGAACTGTTGAGTTATGAAACAAGATTTGGGTTAAGACCCTAAAGCTTTTCGAAAAGTTGTGTGAATCAGGACTTGAGGTCTTAAAGGTTTTGAAAATCTAAAAATTCCCGAGATGATGATTCTATTTTCGAATGCTTCATAGTTTATTTTCCCTTGTTAAAACCTTCCGGGAATATTTTGATACTTGATTATTGCATTTGATTCATGGTTAATGTTTTCTCGTTATATTTCGTATGATTTGATACTTGCACTAGTAAAACGGTGGAGTTTTACTAACCCCCGAGTAATCGGGGGGTGGATGTCTGTTTTGCATCCAGGTACATGCAGGTTCAGGGGAGCAGTCACAGGATTGGCACAGTAAGTGACGAGCTACGATTCTAATCAAGAGTTGAGAGTTGGTAGAGTTTAGTTGTATTGTCAGAGTTGATTTTAGTCTACCACTGTGTGGGTAATGTTGTATAAGTCAGTTTTGTTGATTGATTTGTGTGACCTCATCGGTCTGTGTATTCACGTGTAAGTGACCTTAACGGTCTGTATTATTTTATTGTTTGACCCTGGCCGGGTAAGCATTTGGTCATTTTTTAAGGTTTAGCCTGGTGGATCCTCGTGAAAAGGGGTCTACGGCATGTAATATTCCCATATGGTTTTGGGGGTGTTACATTTATGGTATGGAAGCTTAGGTTGCGGAAACCTAGGCTGTCGGGTCAAGTCGAGTCGTGATTTGTCGAGTATTGTGTTGTTTTGTCATTTGAATTATCGAGTGACAAGTCGAGT
The DNA here is from genome assembly GCA_033398695.1 of Orobanche coerulescens. NCBI lineage: Eukaryota > Viridiplantae > Streptophyta > Magnoliopsida > Lamiales > Orobanchaceae > Orobanche > Orobanche coerulescens. Next base: position 90,201,214 of record CM065805.1, on the reverse strand, counting down.
TGTGCGTAGTCACAACGTGTCAGATATGTTGTCGGACGAGATTAGTATCGTGGGCGATCGTCATCTCCGTGCAGCCTGTGGACGTAAGTCTCCTCTTTTATGCGAGGTACCTGTATATCATGATTTTATCTATGTGAGTCAATTGTGGTGCGTAATTTTATTTGCTCGGTGTTGTGCAATAAGGTTTGTATTCAATGCTTGGGACACACTGTATGTGGATAAAACTGGGCGTATTGTTGTTTTACCTTTGAACCACCGTGTGGGGTGGTATGGTGTGAAAATTGTGAACCTTGATGGGTTTCGGAAAGGTATCGCCGGTAGAGTTGTGAGAAACTCCGATGAATGATTTTGTTGTATGTTTAAACTTGATGCCACGAGATGTATTTGATTGAATTGGCGACCCTGGTTGCCGTTCGAGCATGTGGTTTTAAGTTCGACCGTTTTTGGAATGTTGTAATTTTGCCCACTGCGGGTAGGTTTGAGAACGTTTTTCTGAAGGACTTTACGGTTTGAGCATTTTTGTAGAAATCGATTTTTGAAAATATTTTGATGGTGCGGTCAAACCATGGTTTATAAGGATTTTAAGACCGGTTAAATTTTGACAAATTGGTCGTGTATTTTCAAATGACACCATCAGATGGTAATTGGAAAATATGTTTTGATGTACTTCGGACATTGTAAAATATTACCGTCATTTTTGGTTATGAACGAAAGGATTTTGAAAAATTTTATTTTGCAAAACAATTTTGGTTTTCGGAATTTTAAATATTATGTGTTCATGTGTTGGGACTAAGTGGTTGCGATAAGTTTGTTGTGTTGTTGTGTTCGCCGGAGAATGTTGTAGTGTTTTCTAAATGTTGGGATACGTTGTTAGGTATCGTTCCCTAACTCTCGGAACCATTTCGGGGCTGCTGGGTTACATCAGTTGTTTAACAGCTAGTAGTCACGGTCGTACGAAATCTGTGTTACGGCCGTAAGTTGGTAGTTGCTACAGTCGTAAGATGTTGGTATTACGGCCGTAATCTTCTAGTTGTTATGGCCGTAAGTTGTGTGTTATTACGGCTGTAACCTTATTGCTGTCACGACCATAATCTTATTGTTACAGCCATATCTGTACACTTTACAGGTCGTTCTATTCCTATGGATATTGTCGTGTGGTCCGCAGATGACTGTGAATTTTAGCTATTGCACCAGTAATGTTGCGCTCGATTGTTTATCCTGTTTGGATATTATTGTCATATTGTAAATCATTACCTTTCTTGTTAGCAAATTTGATTGTACACCTAAGTGTTGTGTCGGCATAGTCAAATTTAATTGTATTGTTCTATGACGTTATCCTGACATGATAGCTTATCTATGGAATGATTAGTGTGCTGACATATATTAATAAGGTCATTTTGCTGACATCGGTTATAGCATGGATTTGATATTTCAATGTATTATTGTGCAAGTGATTTCAAAACAACGCAGTTTTGATAATGGGTCCATGGTTTTGGTTAAATGACCGAGGTATTAAAAGGTGTTTCCAAAAAAAATTTCATCCCAGCAAAATCTTTCGAACTCGCGAATTTTAAAATATTATCAATCGAACAAATACCTCGAAAAACTTGTTTTTAAGAATATTATACATGTTGGACCACAATGGTATGTATAATGTTTTGACCGTGTTTGCTGAGGTATAGGTCGTACATCTCTGTCGATGTGAACGTGTGAATTACTTTTAAATTTAAGTTCTATTATTGCAGTGTTAGTTCGTGTATTCGAGTAATGAATTGGTGCGAATATTGTATTGTGCTGCTGTTTGTTGGCTTATGTGAGGTTCGTTTTGTCATGTTATTCTGAATGGTTGTCCGTTCAGTATGCTGAGGGGTCGAGGCCGTGGTCATGGTGGTGGTCGTAATCAGGAGAATGAGAGGGCGACTCGCTCTCTGTCGAGTACCAATCAGCTAAGTACAGATGGTCGTGATGACCAGTCGTGAGATCAGGGACAATCAGCCAGAGTTAATGTTGACGTTGGCACCACCACCATCCTTCGTCAGGTGGTTGACCAGTTAGTGCAGATGAATCAGTCCGTACATCGGAATGAGAACCTAGATGGAGATAACGGGGCTAGTAAGTGGTTACGAGATGTGATGAGGATGCAGCCGCCCCGTTTTGTGGGTTCTTCTGACTCGTTAGGTTGGGAGAACTGGCTCTTCTAGTTGGACAGAACATTTGATGCTGTAGGTTGTCCGGATGAAAGGAGGGTACCCATTGCTCAGTACCTGCTCGACAAAGAAGCTGCAGACTGGTGGCAGGCTATAGTGCCTGCAGATCGTACACCTACATGGGCTGAGTTTAAAACTACCATGGAGGCAGAGTATTGCCTGTTACCTGTCCGTGAGCGCAGGATCATTGAGTTTTTCTCGGCTATGCCCTAGGATGTGTCGATATCCCAGGCGATAGTCGATTATAATCGGCAACTGGCTTATGTTCGTGATCAGGTGAGAAGTGAAGCGGACAAGGTCCGATACTTCAATATGCGCATGAAGCCCCATATCCGTGAGAGTATGGCTCCGCTTATTTGTACTACCTTGAAAGAATATCAGGACCGAGCTCTAGCCATCGACATGGCTGTTTCCATATCAGAGGCTAACTCAGGAGGTAAGGGGCGGAAGACCTCGAGTAACTTTTCAAGAGGCCAGAGAAGTGAGATCCGTGAGCCTGTTGCTTCGCATTTTCCTTCTGGGAGCACTCCTCATTCGGTTGACCAGTCTAAGAACCTTACTCCGGAGGCGAGTAAGATGAACTTTGTGAAGACCTGCTTCAACTGCAGTCATGTGGGCCATGAGAGATAGAATTGTCGTTCGCCACCGGTTAATTATTTCAAGTGCGGTCAACTGGGGCACCAAGCGGTGCATTGTGAGACCGTTGCTAAGATGTTCGGGAATCGGGTTTTCATTCCTACTCATGGAGGGGCCAGTGGTGTCCAATGATGTAGTTGTGTGTCATACTTTGTACTGTATCCCGTGTGGAGATTTGATACTGGTTGTGTGAACCTTTTTGGTTTCGTTCGTATTCTACCCTCTTGTTTTGTTTTAAGTTTCGGGACGAAACTTATTTAGTGGGATAGAATGTAATATCCAGTATTTTTGCTTTCCGTTATCTTGGATTGTTTGTGTTTTGACGCCGGCCATTTTCATGTTAATGTGAATTGGAGTGATTTCTATCGTGATACTCTCTTTTGTTGCTATCGCATAGCCGTTTTAGTCGGGTGCGACATGTTGTCACGTACGTTTCTTTGATTAATGTGTGCATGCGATGTGGTATGTTAGGTGTCATTAATTACTCGTTTTTGTTTCGAATCATAGCCGATGGGTGAGTGTGACTGAAACGTTGTCGAACACCTAACCGTACTGTCGGAATTGGCCACGGCCGAGTCATGGCCGTACATTTTGGGGCAAAATCACACCTGGCCGAGTTACGGCCGTAATGGGCCGGAAGTTATGGCCGTAAGGCCTGTTACGTACGTATGCCCCTGGCCGGTAATGTACGTAACGCTGTCGGCAGTTTTGGGCAGAAGGTTTGGCCATGGCCGGTTACGGCCGTAAGCCATGGCCAATTACGTATGTAAGGCGGTCGGCAGGCTGCCTATATAAGGCCAGCAGACGGGTTTACACCCATTTTCTCATTTCGTTTCTTTCCCTTCCGCGGCTGGAGTCTTTGTGGGCATGTAGGCATGTTGTCAGGCGATAAATCCATGAAATCTTGGAGTTCATATCATTGGTTAGTCATCCTATAACATGCTTTGATCGAGCGAATCAGGTCAGATTTCCTGAAAATCCTAGTTTGGGAAAATTGGGGGTTTTGTTTGGTTTTGTCCGATATAACCGTAATAACTTATATTTGTGATGGATTGATGATTATTTAAGATGTATTCTATCATTTACCTAGTTATTCCATGGTTGGATTGTCTAGATTCGTCGTTTTGGTCGAGTTCTTAATCCACGCCTTGAAGGTGTCCGATAAAAGGTCTTACAGGGGGATTCGGGCGTTATGCGGTTATTATTCTTCGTACGATTGTTGCTTTATTGTTGATATAACTTAGGAATGAAATCCTTGTGAAGAACTCGAGTCGGAACCCTCCCGTTCGTTGTCTTCTTCGGTGTCCGAGCTTCCCGGTTGAACCGTGTTCTTCTGAGTGTTCGGTAGCGGTTATTAAAGCAAGTATCTTGCTTATACGACTTGTGTCTTGTAAATAAAAATTACTTGTTAGATTTACGATGATTGGTTTGCCTCCTTAATTAGTGTGAATTGACAATGAGATGAAAATTATAAACGTTGGCGGTATTATGATATTCCATTAAGTGATGATAAATGTATTGCGTGGATTATATTGTACTTGAATTCTCATTGTGAAATGTTCGTACTCGATATGCTTATTATGATGGATTGATTTTACACTTGGAGGCGTATCATATGGTGTGCTAATTGTGTAATGTCGATGACGTTGTTGATTGTCAAAATTGCCTTGCGTACATTAGTCCTGTAAGGCGTCGTAATCACAGTGATTGATTGACCGAGGATGTCGTTGATGAATTATGAACGTGAATATGTGTGTGACCGCTAAGTTCACTCGTGATGGTTCGACGGGACCTATGAGGACTTGTGGCAGTAGACTATGGGGTCAGAACTTAGTGAGGTACTGAGGTCCAATCGTGCTGGTCTGACGAGGCCAACGATAACACATGGCAGTGGACCATGAGTTTAGGGCACAGTACGTCCAACCGGATGAGCTTGATGGGGCCTACGGTGACACGTGGCAGTGGACTATGGTGGCGGGACTGTGTGTGTGATTGTTGTGATTGATTTAGTCCATGTGGGTTGTTGAATCTACGGAGACACGTGACAGTGGGTCACGGTGTCGGAATTGGTTATGTTTGTTTATTTGTGTGTGGATTTGTCCGTGTGGGTTGTTGAACCTACGGAGACACGTGACAGTGGATCACAGTGTTGGAATTGGTTATGTTTGTTTATTTGTGTGTGGAATAGTCCGTGTGGGTTGTTGAACCTACGGAGACACGTGATAGTGGATCACGATGTCATGAATATGTTTGACAATCAAAGTTTTGAAAGGAAAAGTTTTATGAAAATGAATATTGGACCGAGTCCCAAGCAATTGGGTAAATGTTTTCCGTGTTGCGAACTGTTGAGTTATGAAATAAGATTTGGGTTAAGATCATAAAGTTTTTCGAAAGGTTTTGTGAATCAGGACTTGAGGTCTTAAAAGTTTTGAAAATCTAAAAGTTCCCGAGATGATGATCTTATTTTCGAATTCTTCATATTTTATTTTCCCTAGTTAAAACCTTCCGGGAATATTTTGATACTTGCACTAGTAAAACAGTGGAGTTTAACTAACCCCCGAGTAATCGGGGGTGGATGTATGTTTTGCGTCCAGGTACATGCAGGTTCAGGGGAGTAGTCACAGGATTGGCACAGGAAGTGACGAGCTACGATACTAATCAAGAGTTGAGAGTTGGTAGAGTTTAGTTGTATTGTAAGAGTTGATTTCAGTCTTTCATTGTATTGTGTTTCGACCCCTGTGTGGGTAATGTTGTACAAGTAAGTTTTGTTGATTGAGTTGTGTGACCTCATCGGTCTGTGTACTCACATGTAAGTGACCTTAACGGTCTGTATTATTTTGTTGTTTGACCCTGGCCGGGTAAGCATTTGGTCATTTTGTAAGGTTTAGCCTGGTGGATCCTCGTGAGAAGGGGTCTACGGCGTGTAATATTCCCATATGGTTTTGGGGGTCTTACAAAAACTCTCCACTAAGTATTTGTCACCACGATCAGATCGTAGTGACTTGATACTCTTCCCATGACGCTTCTCCATTTCAGCCTTAAAGTCTCTGAACTTGTCAAAGGCTTCAGACTTACGTCGCATCAAATATATGTATCCATATCTCGAATAATCATCTATAAACGTGATTAAATATTCGAAACCACCCCTATCTTGGACGTTCATTGGACCACATACATCCGTATAAAGCCATTCCAATACATTCTGAGTACGATTTCCCTTGTTTTTAAAAACCCTTTTGGTCATATTTTCTTCCTGACAGGATTCACAAATTAGAAATGACTCAACTTGGAGGTCATCCAGTGGGCCATTATCTACCAATCTTTGAATCCTCCTAAGGTTTACATGACCTAACCGTAAATGCCACAAATATATTTGATTTATGCTCTAAGGTTCCTTTCTCTTTTTAGATTTATACAAAGAGTTGAGTGATTTATGTTTATACATGGGAGTTTGTGGAGTATTAATGACATACAGTCCATCAATATAAATACCATTGCAAATATATTCACCATTTCTTCTAATAATAGCATTACCATCCAAAGAAACTGAATAACCATCACAACTTAATTTAGAAACCGAAATTAGATACATTCTAAAATATGGTACTAATAATACATTATTAAGGACTAGTATTTTATCATTAATCTTCAACTGCATGACTCCCACTACAACAACCATAAGCCTGGAATAATCGCCCAGTTGATGGCTATCTCGCCTGCACTAAACTATTTGGTTACCTGAAAACAATGCGAGTCAAAGCAAATATGATCAGTGGAGCCTGAATCAACTATCCACGAAGTGGAAGAACAAGCTGTCCGTTTTGACATGTCCTTTCTGACCGCACTCGTAGCACTTTTCCTTTAGCTTTTTATTCACCTCAGGATGAGGAGCTTTGACTTTACCTTGAGAGTTGCCACTCTTTTCTGACCCACTTATTTCTTCTTCTTTCCCCACTTGGGTTTAGAAGTCGAAACACCAGTAGCTGTAAGAACTTGATACCCTTGCCTAAAGAGACCTTCCGCAGCTTGAAGCTCTGTCAGCAATTCCGCCAAGGTATAATCCCTACGATTCATATTGTAGTTTAGGCCGAACTGCTCAAAGCTCCTAGGTAAGCTGCCTATGATGATATCGGCCTGTGTTTCCACATCGATAGTTGCCCCTAAGATATCAAGTTCGTTTATATGAGAAATCATATTTAGAACATGATTCTTTACCGGGGTTCCTTCAGGCATTTGGGTCGTCATCAAGAGCCTCATAGCATTTTGCCTAGCCACCCAGTTCTGATGACCAAACATCTCGCCAAGATTTTTCATCATTTCCGTGGCCGCTGCCCATACTCTGATGCTGATGCTGCAATACATTTGATAAAGAAGCCAAGATGTAACAGCGAGCCATCTCATCAAATTTCTTCCATTTGCGGTATCCTTTCATCTCATCGGGTCTAGAATCCGCATCTGGTTCCAATGGGCATTCTTCGCTTAGAACAAACTTGTATTCCTCAGCAGTCAGGACAATATTAAGATTACGTTTCCAATCAGCAAAGTTGGTGCCATCTAGTTTGTTTTCTTTGAGAATTACAGCAAGTGAATTGAAAGGCATCCGAGATAAAATTAAAAACAAACATTCATCACATTGTGCATAGCAAAATATACTGAAAAACCTCAAAACACAATATATATGCTAGCAACCAACACCTCAGAAAACCCGCATATGCAAGCCACGATCGTATGGACGTTTACACACACGTTTTTCAAGTAGAGATTTACGTCTTTAATTTTACTATTTAATCAATTTACATTATGAAAAGTAAAATTAATAGTTGGTTCCTCTTGGCCATGTATTAATTAACATAGATTCTGATGGGGAGCTTATTAATTAATATACCTAAGTGAACACCATAATTTAACAATCTTAAAATATTATCTTTTAAATAATAGTCCTACAGATGGAGCGGTCCTATCATAAAAAATAATATTTACCTTTTATTATCATTTGAAATTTAAAACTAGTGAACCTATAATTAGCACATCCGATATGGAGGAAGACCCTAATGTCAACGCACATGCTAATTACTTTATAATTTCAATAAATTCAAAGGCCAATTTGATTTAAAATTAAATCAATTTAATCACTTAGTTATTTTAGCCTTAAGGATTTTAATTTTCTCGTCCTAACATGCAAGAAACATTTCACGCATACATTCATACATGTCATACATCAAAACAGTAAAACCAAAATAAACGCATGGATAATTAAATTATCCAATTATCATGGTCTTCTTCCTGGAATTGAATCTGAGAAAATCTTCGACTCGATTTCTCCCACTGGATCAAGCATCTCGTCACTCCTCCCTGACCGGATCGGCGATTTCCAAAATTAAAGTTTCACTTTTACGCAAAATTAATTACATAAAAAAATTAATTTTAAATCTCGACTCTCCAGCGGAAGCAACGAACGGCGGTGAAACGGACCGGACCAAAAACTGGACGATCCGACCCAAATCGGCGAACCGGCCCAGAACAGGTTGCCTGCGGCCCTCGGCAGCAGGCCCGGTGCTACTCGACAGGCAGCCGTGTGCTTCTCGGCAGCGCGCACATGCTGATATTCGATCGCGACTGTCCAGCAATCCCAGTGTCCCAGTTCTGCTCTATTCTTCGTGATTTTGTCTTCTCCGAATTCGATTACAATTTTACATAAAATAAAATACATCGAATTTACAACAAGATTACAAGAAAAAATAAGATTGTAGATCTACCCGCGGATTTTCTCATGGGAAAAACCATTACATGCCTCAAAACCGGGCCAAACCAATAATTACATAAATAATAAAATTAACCATTGACATAACCATGATAATTAGATCATATTCCCTGCAAGAACACATCTAGCAAAATACTCCAACATCAAATTATATGAATATTTAAATTGCTATCAATTAATCACCAAAATTAATTAAAATAGCAAAAGCCTAAAAAATCTGTCTCCGATACCAATTGTTGGAAATAAAATGCAGCGGAAGCAAGGTTGGGGAAAATTATGATAAAAGCATTTTACGCATCCACGAGCACAAAACCTATTTAGGCATGCAATTTAAATATTATTTATTATTTATTAAATAAACATGTTGGTAAATTAAATATCCTAGTCTAGATCTGAGATCATAGGATATTTACCTTTGAAGCGTAGTGGTTGCTTGTTCCTTGATCTTCTTGTATTTCTACCTTTAGGTCTTCTAGAATATGATCCACCTTAATCCGAACATTGTGTGGGCAATGAGCTACCGAATCTTGCTTAGACAAAAGTGGATCGGCCGAAATCTTGTCTCTCACAACTCTCGATTTTCTTTTCTTCAAGTAATTCCGATATTTAGAAGGAACTAAAGTGTTATCTCAATTTTGGAATCAAAGACACAAGTCAAGATCCACAATTAAACACTGAGAAGAAAAATCCAAATTTCTGGTGTATGAAGAAGTGATTTCGGCCGAACCCCCCCATGTCCCTATATATTGCCTTTTGGACTACTCTAGGAATCTTAAGGAGGATTAGGGTTAGAACTCCTAGTGCAACCCAACTTTACATATTAATCACTTTCCTAATATGGTTGAGTTCACTAATATCAATGCAGTACATTAAAGAATTAATATCGCAGTTCCAACCCAAATCCCAACTTACCAAATCGGGCGACTTATTTAAATATATTATTTTCCGTATTTAAGATATCGAATGTCCATTATGTTGGAATATTTTATTCCAAATATTAATTAATGAAGTTTTGATGATTAAGTTGTTAAACAAAGGAAAACAACAAGGAAGCAAAACAAAACAACGAAAAAATCGAAGACGCGAAAAGTTGATCAAACTGCAAAGCTAGCGCATGCTAGTAATGAAGGTTAGCGCATGCTAACGATACCTGTCTGCAGATCAGACGAGTTATAATGTCACCTGAAGTCAAGTTACCTGATGAAGATAGCGCACGCTACACTTGAAGCATAACGCACGCTATCGAAGCAATATGACCGTTGTGAAGACTTTCAAACACAGTATGATGCAAGCAGTGATGAAATCATAGCGCACGCTATGATTGAGGAATAGCGCACGCTAAAGTGTTTGAATTCAAGATAATCAGTCTGTTGGAAGATTCGGTGGAAAGTCAAAAGTCATAAGTCAAAAGCAGGCAACGGATATGTGTTTAACGCATGCTACAGTGCATGATTAACATACGCTAATGTGTGTACTTAACGTATGCAATAGATAAGCTAATGCATGCTAAAGGATGGGCAGTAAGCTACTGGACTCATCACATCAACAGGTAGCGCACGCTACACGTACGGTACAGAGGATAACGCACGCTACAGCAAAAGGCTAGTGCACGCTACATAGTCAACAGGAGCTAACGGCTAGTTGAAGGAAAAGGTCTATAAATACCAAACCACTTGGTATCAAACCACACAACAACCTTGAGCAAATCACTCATACTTGAGATATCATTGTATTCATTCTAGTTGTTGTACTTGAGCTTATATTGATAAGTGATTGAGTGTTATACACGAAATCATACAAGAGAGAAAAAAGAAAGGATAAGATTAGATTCGGTGTTATTAGAATCAAGGATACGGCATTGTTAGAATCGCAATCTATATCCGAGTGAGGTTCATCTAGTACCTGTAATACCACCAGTATTTCATGCTTAATTACTTTGTACTGTGTGATTTCTTATAATGTGATGTCATTTTTATTTATGTATTTCATTAAGTGCTATACAATTGTGCGATGTGGATGAAACGGAGGTGACATGCCTTGACGCCGTTGGACGATTGTCGGTGCAAATATGACGGTGGCCAATGACTTGTTCCCCGATAATTGTTGACGAGTGGAAAGGACGGTCACCCTAAGATGGTTAAAATGTGATATGTGGCTAAAGGATTGAATGTCTAATGTACGCTATAGTATATGCATAACGTACATTAAAATTTGAGTATTATGTACGTTAACGTAACTAGCTTATGTACGAAATGGGTGAGTTGGTCTCCCGACCAGAATCTTCCTTTTGACGCGGATTGAGCTACGTTCGGGGGGGGTATAAGACAAACGAGTCAACTCCTCATAGCGTACGCTATCCTCCAAGCTTAACGCACGCTACTGACTGGAGCCTTACATACGTAAAGACGGCTTACGTACGTAACATATGGGCACATTTCAGTCAGTGACCTCTGGACGGGCTTTACGCAGGTTAGCATCAGAACATTACGTACGTAATGACCTTTACGTACGTAATAGCTTTATCATTAACATACGTTATCAAAATCGAGTGTTATAAAATGACACTTCCCCTCTTCATTTGCTCGACCTCAACCTTGCAAGAAAACACCCTTGGAGGATTTCCCAGCCTTATACTCGGTTCTTGGCCTCTCATACACTTGAATTAACATATAGGAGGTGGTTTCTCGAGCTCCGGTGAAGCTTATCCAAGTCATTCAAGCCACTTTTCGTTCCTCCTCGTAGTTCTTGTGTATTCGTCAAATCTCTTCATTGTTCTTCATCTACTAAGGTTAGGCTATCAATCCCTGGAGTAATCTCCTCGATGTTTTTGATTATACTTGTTAGATTACAGGTATTTGGGTTGATTTTGCCAACTCTCGTAGACAATCTAATCGGACGGAATTGTAGTAACCGGAGTTATCATTGCTCGTATGTTTCATTCCATACAAATCATATCTATCACATGAAAAATTTTTATTTCAATCAACATTAGGAATATAAATTTGACGATTCAATTGTAGGAGGATTCGTAGGAATCCGTCACCATATGTTCCATTATTCGTAGCCACCCTTACCTTACGTTTTTCGATGCTAAGTGCAGTAGAGAAAACAATTCGATAGTATTATCGTCATCAAAGATCAAAACCACCGAAATCATTGTGTAAAATGGTATCCACCGATTTTAGTACTCGGAATATAGAATTGAATTAGAAGTTATGGGATTCGATTATGCTATAGTCGTTTGTTGCTAATCGAATGATGATAGGGATAATCTTGTTGAGCAAATCGATGTATCTAACGTTAACCGTAGAATTGAACGGTATAATGGTACGTAATGCTTATGAACTTAGAAAAATGATACTAAATGTTGGCAATTAAGACTACCCTAGGAATCCAGATAGGGAAGGGAGACTAGTTTTATTCATCATGATCCGTACGAGGTGTTAATCTGATATTACGTGACTAGGTTAAAGCTCGATCGGGCATGGAGATCCCGGTTATCATAAAGCACCTACCGTCGGATCATAGGCAAGTGAAATCTTGCTCGATAAATGCTAATATTATTGTAATGTTCGTATTAATGAATGTGCCATTGTTGATGAATGTCGGCGGTTGTCTTTCTCTAAAATGTGTTATAAATGGGCTGATGTGTTGGGGATAAAACCTGTATGGTACCCGTATGGAAATGTGTTAGGGGGTAAGACCCGAATTGGGCACCTATGTTCCGGGGTATTCCCGTGTGGATACTTTCGTGACCCTTGGTTGCGACCTTGGGGTTTATGTGATAAAAAAGAGAAAGACAACATCGGTCGCGTGGTGAAATATTTTCTGTTGGTTATGTGGCACTGTGTTCGGTAAAATTGTGTATATCATTGCTAATGATCGTTATTGGTATGCATTTTATGACCCTGATTACCTGGCATGAATTGTCGTGCCACGTAAATTTGTTGATTATGTGCAGGACATTCTTGAGGGGTCCGGTCAGACTTGAACGGTGTTGGAAATAAACTCTTGCCGCTGCTTAAATTAAATTTGGTCTTTAAAACCTCCATTATGTAATAATCGAACTTTGAATTATGTTTCTCCTTAAAACTTTTCGGCTCATGTTATGTAACCGTAAACTTATTGTTTTATTGCAATTTCTTTAAAATGTCTATTTCCTAAACTATCCGTGTGGGTCCCACGTGGGATTCACGGCAGTGTAATACCTCAGGAGATTTTGGGGGTGTTACAGAAAATGGTATCAAAGCGACGGCTCCTGGTTTAAATAAAATTTCTCCAAATTTTTAAGTTATTCCAGTCAAATACCCCAAGCGACTGTAACTCCTGGTGGAAATGCAAAGTAAGTGATATGTGTGTTTTCTGTCTGGAAACTACATTCAACTGTAAATTGTGTGTGAAACTGGCTTTAGATTAATACTGTCAGTAATGGCACGCTGAGGAGCTAGGAGGGTGGTGAATGACGCTCAGGGTTCCGCCGTAAACCACGATGGGGACAGGAACACTGCCGAGACCCATCCTGTTGGGGACCAGCCCCCACCAATTAATCAAAACGATGAGGAGGCGGAACACCAGAATAACAACCCTGGAGGCATGGACCCGACTTTCGTTCAGGCCCTTTCCCAAGCTATCGCCATGGGAATTTCTCAGGTCAACCAGGTGGAATGGATACCGGTCATCAACGTGGAGGAAAATGCAGGAAGGGACCGATGGTTGGGAGAGATGCTGAAGGCTAGGCCTCCGTTGTTTGACGGGGCAGGGGAGAAACACGTGGACGACTAGATTTGTGAAATGGAGACTGCTTTCAAGGTGATAGGATGCCCAGAGAACCGAAAGATGCCACTCGGGGTTAATACACTCCGTGACACCGCTGCCCGCTGGTGGAGGACTTACAGGCCAGAGGACCGAGTGGTCGGATGGACCGAATTTGCCCGACTGTTGCGGAGCGAGTACTGTCCCAGATCAGCCCAAACCGCTCGCGCGCGAGACTTTTTTAGTGCCGGACCACAGAATATGCCAGTACCAGAGATCATTCGGGCCTACCGAACCGAGCTAAGTTACATCTCGCAGATGGTTCCATCAGACGATCAAAGAATATGCCACCTTGCACAGAGGTTGCCGGAGGATGTACAACGCTATACCGCCGGATTCCACTACATGACTCTGAGGGCGTACGAAGATGTGGTCACAGCTTATGCCGGTACTGTTGTTAATACCGACACCGGACATAACTCGAAGAAGCAAAAGACATCAGCTCAGTCAGGAAGCAACAACAAAACGAACTCGGGGCCCGCTTCTTCTTTCAAGTCAGCAATTTCGTAGCAACAGAAGGGTGCATCTGATCAGCCTTACCGTAGGGACTATTTCAATTGTTGAGTGTCCGGACATACTGAGGATCGGTGCCAGAAGTCGGATACCAAATGTTTCACTTGCGGAAAGAGTGGACACATGTCTCGTTACTGCTGGCGGGCCAATCCCACTCAGAACTCAGCTTCCCAACCAAGTCAACAAGGCTCTGTGCAACCCCCCCAGGACGCCTTCCGTTTACAACTACCGAGATTCAACCACCGCCACATGGTGCCGGACGAGGCCGTCGGCGCGGAGGTGCTATTTCATCCTTTTCGGAGTCAGTGTCGTCCCGTATATTTGAGATGAGGGCTACGGATTGTCAGTCCGCGTCGGCTATCTCAGGTACTCTTCTTGTTAACTCTCAGTCAGTGCATGTACTATTCGATACCGGAGCCACACATTCATTTATATCTGTGGAGTGTATTGAACGTTTAAATCTTGCTTGTGTACCTTGTGAATCCTTTACTGTTAAACTACCCAAGGGTAGTAGAATAGGCGGTGATATAAAGGTTCGAGATTGTCAGATCTGCATCGACGATCATAGTTGGACCGCTAACCTTATGGTCTTCTTGTTTCAGAATGAAGATATCATATTAGGTATGGACTTGATTCCATTGCCAGGATGGTCTTGGATACCTACCACTTGACTATTAACATTACGGCTCATGATGGTACCACACATGTTATCAGAGGACGAGAACACTTCAGTACGAAATGATCTCTCAGCCTCCTCGCATCGGAAGTCTCCTGCGACTCTCGAAGGAAGTACTATTGGTGTTATGTTCTTCAGGAGGATACTCCATAACTTACGATCGCAAACATTTCGGTGGTGAATGAATTTCCAGACGTCTTGCCCGATGAACTACCAGGGCTGCCACCGCACCGAGAAGTTGACCTCTCCATTAAACTCGAGCTGGGGATGAGACCTATTTCCAAAGCTCCTTACAGGATGGCGCCGGCCGAGAGGAAGGAATTAAAGATACAGCTTGAAGATCTGTTGGAGAAAGGATTGATCCGCCCGAGCACCTCACCATGGGGCGCGCCGGTACTTCTTGATAAGAAGAAATACAACTCTCTATGCTTGTGCATTGACTTCAGGGAGCTAAATAAGGTTACTATCAAGAATCGTTACCCACTACCAAGAATTGATAACCTCTTTGATCAATTACAAGGGGCAGTTGTGTTTTCCAAGATCGATCTGCGGTACGGGTATCACCAATTGAGGATTCGGGCGGAAGATATACCCAAGACTGCATTTCGATCGAGGTATGGACATTACGAGTATATCGTGGTATCATTCAGGTTAACTAATGCCCCAGCCATTTTCATGGAACGGATGAACAGAGTTTTGATTGATTTCCTCGATAAGTGCATGGTGGTTTTTATTGACGACATCCTGATCTATTCTCGAAGTCGATAGGAACATGAGGAACATTTGAGGCAAGTGCTGAGCATGCTGAGACAACACCAACTTTATGCGAAACTTTCCAAATGCGAATTCTAGATGCCGGAGGTAATTTTTCTCGGACATGTTGTCTCGGCAGAAGGAGTGAAGGTCGATCCACAAAAGATCGAGACAATAATGGGTTAGGAACCGCTGAATAACGTTAAGGAGGTAAGGAGTTTCCTAGGATTGGCGGGTTACTATCAAAGATTCATCGAGGTTTTTTCCTGTATCGCTCGACCATTAACAAACCTACTGAGAAAGAGCACCAAATTTGTATGGACTACAGACTGTCAGAAGAGCTTTGATGAGCTCAAGAGTAGGCTAACTACTGCTCCAGTACTAGTACTACCGCAGGGAATGGAAGGATTCATTATATACACGGATGCATCTAAGCATGGACTGGGATGTGTCTTCATGCAGAATGACAGAGTCATAGCATACACATCTCGACAACTGAGGCCGTATGAAGTGAATTACCCGACACATGACTTAGAGCTAGCCGCAGTGGTGCATGCCCTCAAGATTTGGAGGCACTATCTTTACGGAGTTACTTGCAAGATTTTCACGGATCATAAGAGTTTGAAGTATATCTTCACTCAGAGAGAATTAAACATGAGATAGAGGCGCTGTTTGGAGCTAATCAAGGACTACGAAGTGGAAATCTCCTATCACCCCGGGAAAGCCAATGTGGTAGCTGATGCTCTTAGTCAGAAAACTACACAAGAAGTGATGGTATCCAGCATAACAGTTCAGCCCGAACTGCAGCAAGACATCGGGAGAAGCAGTAAAGAAGTATGGATACATCGTAGGCAAGGACAATTGTGCTCAATCAATATACATCCATCCTTACTAGATGAGATATGTCTAGCACAGATAGAGGATCCCGAATTACGTGCAATTGGTGCAAGAATCGAGGGAGGAGATGTTTCCGATTATAAGATCTAGGGTGATTTGGTAAGGTTTAAGAACAGGATCTGTATTCCGCCGAATGACGGGCTGAAGCAAACTATACTGAAGGAGGCGCACTCCACTCCCTATTCTATTCACCCAGGAGCGAGCAAGATGTACAAAGATTTGCAACAGAGTTTTTGGTGGAAAATATGAAATGGAAGTTGCTAGGTTCGTCGCCCGATGTATGACGTGCCAACAAGTGAAGATTGAACACCGCAGGCCAGCCGGAATCATGCAACCCCTACCCATCCCGGAGTGGAAATGGGAGAGCATATCGATGGACTTTGTCACTAAACTACCAACGGCGGTGGGAGGAACGGATACAATTTGGGTCATTGTTGATCGATTAATGAAATCGGCACATTTCATTCCTGTTCAAGAAACAACCGGGACAGAACAATTGGCCGCCATTTTCATCAGAAATATCGTGAGGCTGCACGGCGTTCCCTCGTCCATCATTTCGGATAGGGACACCAGATACGTGTCTCGTTTTTGGAAAGCTGTCCATAAAGCTATGGGGACACAAATACATTTTAGCATGGCTTATCACCCTCAGATGGATGGACAGACCGAACGTACGATTCAAACCTTGGAAGATATGTTGAGGGCATGTGTGCTCGATTGGGGTAAGGATTGGGCTAGGCATCTGGGATTGTGGAGTTTTCGTACAACAACAGCTGGCATGCAAGCATAGGCATGTCACCGTTTGAGTCCCTGTATGGGCGAAGATGCAAGTCACCGTTATGCTGGGATGATGCTTCTGAAACCGCAGTTACCGAGTTAGATCTGATCCAGGAGTCCATCAAGAAGATCTCTATCGTTTGAAAGCACATGCTAGCCACACATAGCTAGCAGAAATCTTATGCCGAAAACCGACAGCGACCGTTAGAATTTGTGGTCGAGGATCATGTTTGGGTCAAAGTATCACCTATACGGGGTATACGGCGTTTCGGCCAAAAAGGCAAGTTAAGCCCGAGGTTTATAGACCCGTTTGAGATATTGGACCGGGTAGGGAAGCTCGCGTATCGATTGGCTCTACCACCGCATCTGGATGGAGTGCATAACGTCTTTCACGTCTCCTATTTAAGGAAGTATGTCTATGATCCTAGTCACAAACTAAATTTCGAAGAACTGGAAATTTTCGATGACGATACCTTTAGAGAGGTACCGATCGCCATCTTGGATCGGCGTATGAAGATGTTACGAAATAAAGCCATACCTCTCGTGAAGGTTTAATGGTCGCACCACTGCATGGAAGAAGCGACTTGGGAAACCGAGTCGAGCATGAAAGAGAATCATCCCGAGTTATTTTCTTAGTTTCATGAAGAAACTATTTTTAAGGGGGTGATATGTAATACCACCGGTATTTCATGCTTAATTATTTTGTACTGTGTGATTTCTTGTAATGTGATGTCATTTTTATTTATGTATTTCATTAAGTGCTATACAATTTTGTGATGTGGATGAAACGAAGGTGACACGCCTTGATGCTATTGGACGATCGTCGGTGCGAATATGACGGTGGCCAACGTCTTGTTCCCCGATAATTATTGACGAGTGGAAAGGACGGTCACCCCAAGATGGTTAAAATGTGATATGTGGCTAAAGGATTGAATGTCTAATGTACGCTATAGTATATGCATAACGTACGCTAAAATTTGAGTATTACGTACGTTAACGTAACTAGCTTACGTACGTAACGGGTGAGTTGGTCTCCCGACTAGAATCTTCCTTTTGATGCGAATTGAGCTACTTTCGACGGGCTAGAAGACAAACGAGTCAACTCCTCATAGCATACGCTATCCTCCAAGCTTAAAGTACGCTACGGACTGGAGCCTGATGTATGTAAAGACGGGTTACGTTCGTAACATATGGGCACATTTCAGTCAGTGACCTCTGGACGGGCTTTACGCACGTTAGCATCAGAACATTACGTACGTAATGACCTTTACGTACGTACTAGCTTTATCATTAACGTACGTTATCAAAACCGAGTGTTACAAAATGACACTTCCCCTCTTCATTTTCTTGACCTCAATCTTGCAAGAAAACACCCTTGGAGCATTTCCCAGCCTTACACTCGGTTCTTGGCCTCTCGTACACTTGAATTAACATAAAGGAGGTGGTTTCTCGAGCTCCGGTGAAGATTATCCAAGTCATTCAAGCCACTTTTCATTCCTCATTGTAGTTCTTGTGGATTCGTCAACTCTCTTCATTGTTCTTCATCTACTAAGGTTAGCCTATCAATCCCTGGAGTAATCTCCTCCATGTGTTTGATTATACTTGTTAGATTACGGGTATTTGGGTAGATTTTGCCAACTCTCGTAGACAATCTAATCGGACGGAATTGTAGTAACCAGAGTTATCATTGCTCGTATGTTTTGTTCCATACAACTCATATCTATCACATGCAAAAATTTCATTTCAATCGACATTAGGAATATAAATTTGACGAATCAATTGTATGAGGATTCGTAGGAATCCGTGACCATATGTTCCATTATTCATAGCCACCCTTACCTTACGATTTTCGATGCTAAGTGAACTAGAGAAAACAATTCGATAGTATTATCGTCATCAAAGATCAAAACCACCGAAATCATTGTGTAAAATGGTAATCCACCGATTTTAGTACTCGGAATATAGAATTGAATTAGAAGTTATGGGATTCGATTATGCTATAGTCGTTTGTTGCTAATCGAATGATGATAGGGATACTCTTGTTGAGCAAATCGATGTATCTAACGTTAACCGTAGAATTGAACGGTATAATGGTACGTAATTCTTATGAACTTAGAAAAATGATACTAAATGTTGGCAATTAAGACTACCCTAGGAATCCAGATAGGGAAGGGAGACTAGTTTTATTCATCATGATCCGTACGAGGTGTTAATCGAATATTACGTGACTAGGTTAAAGCTCGATCGGGCATGGAGATCCCAGTTATCATAAAGAACCTACCGTCGGATCACAGGCAAGTGAAATCTTGCTCGAGAAATGCTCATATTATTGTAATGTTCATATTAATGAATGTGCCATTGTTGATGAATGTCGACGGTTGTCTTTCTCTAAAATGTGTTATAAATGGGCCGATATGTTGGGGATAAAACCTGTATGGTACCCGTATGGAAATGTGTTAGGGGGTAATACCCGAATTGGGCACCTATGTTCCGGGGTATTCCCGTGTGGATACTTTCGTGACCCTTGGTTGTGACCTTGGGGTTTATGTGATAAAAAAGAGAAAGACAATATCGGTCGCGTGGTGAAATATTTTCTGTTGGTTATGTGGCACTGTGTTCGGTAAAATTGTGTATATCATTGCTAATGATTGTTATTGGTATGCATTCTCTGACCCTGGTTACCTGGCATGAATTGTCGTGCCAGGTAAATTTGTTGATTATGTGCAGGACATTCCTGAGGGGTCCGGTCAGACTTGAACGGTGTTGGAAATAAACTCTTGCCGCTGCTTAAATTAAATTGGGTCTTGAAAACCTCCGTTATGTAATAATCGAACTTTGAATTATGTTTCTCCTTAAAACCTTTCGGCTCATGTTATGTAACCGTAAACTTATTGTTTTATTGCAATTTCTTTAAAATGTCTATTTCCTAAACTAGCCTTGTGGGTCCCACGTGGGATTCACGGCATTGTAATTCCTCGGGAGATTTTAGGGGTGTTACAGTACCCATAGAAAGCTACAATGGTTGATTCCTTGTCCAATAAAATAGAAAAACAGTTTAACTTGGACCGACAAAAAGACAAGTGATTGAACGGTTTACTCAGACCGATAGAAGATGAGTTTGTAACTGTTATCCCTCGACCGATAGAAGAGATGTACAGAGGTTTATCTTTAGCCTAAGTAAAAAGATACCGAGAGAGGATGTAGGCACGTTTGGCCGAACCTCTATAAATCTTGGGTTGATTTAATTTTCTGCCCAGTCATTTAAGTACGCTTTCACAGAATAGCGCGTATAACCGAACTCGTTCCAATAATTGGTATCAGCGCGGTACTCCAAAAAGCGTCCTAACATCCGAGGAAAAAATATCCGATGGCTCTTCAATTTACTCCAGTCGAAGGTCTTGCGCTAAACGGACCTCCATTCTTTGATGGATCGAACTTCATGACATGGAAGAAGAAGATGTCAATATTCATATGAGCTTATGACATCGAGCTTTGGAAAGTGATATGTCTTGGTCCAAAAATTCAAATCAAATCCGACGGTACGCTTAAAAGTTTTGAAGACTACTATGATTCCGATTGGAAAAATGATCACTATAATTGCAAAGCTACGCAATTATTATATTGTGCTTTAAATCTGGAAGAACACAACCGGATATCTTCGTGTAATAGTGCAAAAGAAATATAGAAAATGCTTGAAGTCACACATGAAGGAACGTCTCAAGTGTAACACCCCCAAGATATTCGAGGTATATTACAGCGCCGTGAATCCCTACAGGGGACCCACCAGGATAAACGACCAACATACTCATCGACTCTCGGAATCAACAAAATAACACCTCGTCATAAAGACGCAAAACAAAATAATCCACCTGGTTCAACCGGTCAAACACAACACAACCATCCAACACAAACATAATAGACAATGTTACAATCCGAACAAACAAGAACTCCTAAGTACTCGAGTACTTCTATTAGTTTACAAGTTGACAAATGGTAAAAAGGTAGAAAACAATAAGACACCACTCGTGCACAATCATCACGCACGGCCATCATCCGCGTACTAGTCCAGCGCTCGTTCGTCTTGATGAACCTGACCTGAAATTCATAAAACGAATTTCCCCAAAACGGGTCCCCAAAGGGGTTAGCAATTACGCTAGTACAAGTAACCAAATGAATAACTTATACCTTACACATATAGTCAATGCATGTAATCATGAAAACATCGGTTGAAACACACATTTCCAGAAACGCCAATATCAAAACAAATTTATAAAATGCACCACAATTAACCATCGATCCGCACCTCCGTGGATCCCTACCGAGACCCCGTCGGATCTAACCCGTAGTGGTTAAAAGCAAGCTCGTCGATCCACACCTCCATGGACCCCTACCGAGACCCCGTCCGATCTAACCCATAGTGAGCATACACACACACATTTTCTCATGCAATACAACCATGTCAAGATTGTAAGTTCATATGGGTACTTGCCTCGATCAAAAGACGGTAACACGAATGGAAAGGAAGAATCAAACACGACCGCTAGGAACCGGCGAAACCGAACCTAACGATTCGAAGAATATAATCACAACCATTTCTAAACGAATACGGAAATGGAATACACCCGAAAACCCGCCTACGATTCATCTATATTCGTACAAGAACAACAACGAGGGCGGACCACAACCAAACCCTCTTGATTACGCAAAAACCACAAAATATATCATGAATTCGTAGGAAGACTAAGAATATCAACAAGATTAATCATATTCATCATGAATTAACCAACAACACAGAACGAATCGGACGAAAACATGAAAACCCCCAAATCTCCCCCAAAATAGGGTTCTAGAAGATTTACCTTGATTCAAGAGGTAGAAGATGATTAAATGATGATAATCTGGTGTTAGAGACTCAAGAGCTTGAATGGATGATGATAATTGCCCCACTCCAAGTTTCCAATGGCCCAAATCGCCTAACTCTCGATGGAGAAAAGAAAAGGAGAAGAAATGAGCTATTCGATCAACTATCTGGTTTTTATAACCAGAGGGTTATTAGCGTGCGCTAACATGTCAAGTTAGCGTGCGCTATCGGCTGATACCCCAGTCCAGAAAGTTAACACCCCAATCCAGAACCTATAGTTCTGGACCGTTAGCGTGCACAAACCGGAATTAGCGTACGCCTCTCGGTAGGGCACGCTATCGGGCCATAGCATGCGCTACCTAGACACCCGACCAAGTCCAGAAGTAAACTACCCAATACTGGACTATCGCGTTAGCGCGCGCTACCGGGCACCTAGCGCGCGCTAGTCCTCAACAACAACATTAGCTAGACAAAACATAGTGTGCGCTAATCTGTTAGTCCATAGGACAGAGACCAGAAACAGGTTCACTGCCACTGCCGGGCTCGACTCGCTAGCGCGCGCTACCGACAAGTGTATCATGCACTACTGAAGTATGCTTAGCGTGCGCTACAATACGAACTTAGCGTGCGTTACGCACATGTAACAACGGTCCCGGAACAGCGGAACACGAACGAAACATCAAGTGGAACATCACAATACGCATAATAACATACAATTGATTTACGGCAACCCCGAAAAGGTGGTTCCGAACAACAATTACGAGAATCGGATCAATAAGCGACGGAGAAGCCAACAATTGCGGAATTGAGTAAAATAAATCCGAAAATAAGTATTCCCGAAATACACATACGGTTACACACGAGCCACCAAAATAGGAAAAACACCAAATCGAGAAAGTACCGGGAAAAGAAAAATGCGGATATTACATTCTACCCCTCTAAAAATAAGTTTCGTCCTAAAACTTAAGAAACAAACAACTCGGGGTACTTAGCACGCATGCTATCCCCGGTTTCCCAAGTTGCCTCCTCGACACCATGCCTTAACCACTGCACCTTGACCAAGGGAATGGTCTTATGCCTCAGCCGCTTCTCACGGTGCTCCAAAATCTTCAAGGGGCGCTCTTCGAAAGTAATATCCTCAGCGATATCAATCTCACCATAGTCGATGACGTGACTAGGATCCGGAATATATTTACTCAACTGGGAAACATGGAAAATGCTATGAACGTGACTCAAGGCCAGAGGTAACGCCAAACGGTATGCCAATTCAACGACTCTCTCGAGAATCTCAAAGGGCCCAATAAATCTCGGGATCAACTTTCCCTTCTTCCCGAAGCGGAAAACCCCATTCGTCGGTGACACCTTTAGCAAAACGTGGTCCACCACCTCGAATTCCAAAGGTCGATGACGAACATCAGCATATGACTTCTGTCGACTCTGAGCAGTCAATATCCTCTCTCGAATCAATTCCACCTTCTGCCTCGTCTCCATAACGATATCCGGTTCGGTCCCAGCCAAATCGGATGCCTCATTCCAACAAATTAGTGATCGACAACGCCGCCCATAAAGTGCCTCGTACGGTGCCATTCGAATCGATGCGTGCCAACTATTGTTATACGTGAACTCGATCAACGGTAAATGTTCCTCCCATTCACTACTCCAATCGAGAGCACATCGCGCAACATATCCTCAAACGTCTGGATAGTGCGCTCCGACTGTCCATCCGACTGAGGGTGAAAAGAAGTACTTAGACGCAAAAGAGTACCCAACGCCTTATGCACTGCTTGCCAAAAGTGCGATACGAAACGACCATCCCGATCCGAAACAATAGACTTTGGAGTACCATGAAGTCTCACAATCTGCGCAATAAACACCCGAGCAAGCTTTTCAGGACCCCAAGTATCCTTGATGCCCATAAATGTGCCGACTTGGTTAGACGATCCACGATCACCCAAACCATATTCATGCCCGATCTCGATCTCGGCAGGCTCGTGATGAAGTCCATCGAAATATCTTTCCATTTCCATTCTGGGACGGGGAGAGACTGTAATAACCCAGCCGGGACAAGTCAACATCTCGTTACAAACCGTGCGATCTCCTCCTTCATGTCCTTCCACCAAAAATTCCTCCTCAGGTCTTTGTACATCTTACTCAAACCAGGATGAACGGAGTAAGGCGTAGCATGGGCCTCTCGCAAAATACTTTGCCTCATCTCCAAGTCGTTCGGTACACAGAGCCGACTCTGGAATCTCAACACACCATCCTCGTGAATCACAAACCTGGGAGACTTCCCCTTGAAAACATTTTCCCGAATCTGAGAAATCATCGGATCCTCCAATTGCTTTAGTTAAATTTCATCGGTCAACGACGACGAAATCTCTAAAGCGCAAAGTTGTCTGACCGCTCCCGGCAATAAAACCTCAACATCCAACTCTATCAAAACCCGCTGAATCTCAGATTGAGACGTAAGGATCTGAAGTATCCTCAATGCAACCGGTTTCCGACTCAAGGCGTCGGCCACGACGTTCGCCTTGCCCGGATGATAAAGGAGTTTGAGGTCATAATCCTTAATCAACTCCAACCACCTCCTCTGTCTCATATTCAACTCCCGCTGGGTAAATATGTACTTCACACTTTTATGATCGGTAAAAATCTGACATGCGGAGCCAAACAGATAGTGATGCCAAATCTTGAGTGCGAAAACAACTGCCGCTAACTCCAAATCGTGAGTAGGGTAGTTAAGCTCATATGGCCTCAACTGTCTCGACGCATACGCAATGGTCATGCCGTGCTGCATCAATACGCACCCAAGACCCTGACCCGAAGCATCACTATAAACAGGAAAGCCCTTGTTGCCACACGGTAAAGAACTGGGGCTGAAGTTAAATACTTCTTCAGCTCCTCAAAACTCGCCTGCCTATCGTCATTCCAAACGAACGTCTCGGACTTCTGAAGCAACTATGTAAGTGGTCTATCTAGTTTCTAGAAACCCTCGACGAACCTACGGTAGTAGCCCGCCAAACCCAAGAAACTACGGACCTCCTTCACGTTCTTAGGCGGTGCCCAATCCAACACTGCCTCGATCTTCTGCAGATCCACACGGACTCCCTCAGCTAAAATCACGTGACCTAGAAACATCACTTCCTTCATCCATAACTCACCTTTCGAGAACTTTGCATAGAGTTGCTCGGTCCTCAGAATGTATAATACTACCCGCAGATGATGCGCATGCTCCTCCTCATTCCTCGAATAATTAAAAATATCGTCAATGAAGACGACGACACACTTATCCAAATACTCGATAAAGACCTTGTTCATCAACTGCATGAACACCGTCGACGTGTTGGTTAACCCGAAGGGCATGACCACAAACTCATAATGTCCGTATCTCGTCCGAAAAGCTGTTTTCGGAACATCGGACTCCTTCACCCAAAGGTGATAGTAACCCGATCTCAAATTGATTTTCGAGAATACCGTAGCTCCCTGCAACTGATTGAATAAGTCATCAATCCTCGGCAAAGGATACTTGTTCTTGATGGTCACCTTGTTTAGCTCGCGATAGTCGATACACAAACGCAGTGAACCATCCTTCTTCCGCATGAACAGAACCGGTGCGCCCCAAGGTGAAGCGCTCAGTCGAATATACCCTGACTCAAGAAGCTCACTCAACTGATTCTTCAACTCGGCCATCTCATAAGGTTCCAGGCGATACGGCGCCTTCGAAATTAGAGCCGCAACCGGATCTAACTCGATAGCAAACTCTACCTCACGGTCCGGTGGCAAACCCGGTAACTCGTCAGGAAAAACGTCAGGAAACTCGCTAACAACTGGAATCGATGAAAGCTCGACTCCACCACTCTCCGCCTTCAAGGCGTAGCACCAATAACTAGTGTTGTGTCGAGAATTATACTCTTCGACCGGCGATCGCCTCAGAGATCGGGCGACCTAGCCATTGCCGAGCAGCCGAGGCAGAACAGCCGACCAGAGGCCAGGCGACCTAGCCATAGCCGAGCAACCGAGATATATCGGCCGACCGAAGGTCCCAGGACAAGTCCCAGTGCCAAGCGATCGACATCTAAGACGATCATCTCTCGGTACTTGGCGATCGACTCCTGGTGGCCGACTAGCAGACGATCATCTCTCGGCACTTGCCGATCGACCCTTGGCGACCGACCGATGCCGACCCCTGGTGACCGACCAGTGACGACCGCCTTATGCCTCTCAAAGCCGATGGTCATTCAGTCGGCAAAGGCCGAAGCCCAGGACAGAACCCACGTGTAGTGCCGAGACAAGATCCGCATTTCACGGATCATTGACCACAGCCTGTCAGCATCTTTCCACCAGCCGACAGGCCCGCCGAAAGGTGTCAGTAGGACCGCCCGTGATAGCGACTCCGGACGCGTGCTGGCTCCTCATTGGACCGCACAGCTGGCTGCCGGCAGCAGCCTTAGACTTTAGGCAGACAGCCCATGTGACTTAAAGACGATCGCCCCATTATTATATTGGACGAAAGGCGATCGCCCGCCAGGAAACAAGGCATCTCAGCCCCTATAAATAGAAGGCTCCCTGTACTCGGCCAACGGTCTGTCTCCTGCAATTTCAGCACACAACTTGGCTTTCCTACTCTTGGCAACAGCTATCTCTCGGTTCCTTCTTCTCTCTCAGCCTCTCTCACACAGAAGTCGATCGGCCGAAGAGCAAGAACACCAAAGCTTCGCTCAAGAGCTGGATAATAGGATCTTTTTACACTCATTGTACTTAGATTCTCACATTAATACTTGTATCCACGAATATTTGTATTAATAACATCTCGCGAGAGCATTCAAGCCCGGGCCTAACAAACCCGGAAAATCTTGTGTTTATTCACACCCCCTCGGAAGTGCTCCCACAACCTTGTTTGTTGTCCGTCCATTCCAGCAGTATTTCATCTTCAGATAAATATTTCGGGCAACAACAATTGGCGCTAGAGGAAGGGGATCTAGCCCTCAATTTTATTCCTACTGTCTCGAAGAACACTCAGTGTTCTCCGGGGCATATACCTGAAGAAACACTCACTGTTCTTCAGAGAAAGCTTTCAGAATCATGTCTTCTGCCTCCGCGTCGAAGAAAGCCGCTGGCCGGCCCGCCAGACGCCTCTTTCCGTCTCAGTCCGAGCCACAGACGATGGCGGAGGGTAGCCGCCGCGGTCCGAGACGCTCGATCCCGCCCCTGGGGGACGGCCCAAGTCTCTCACTCAATCAGTTACGAACCACGGAACAGATCGAGGAGGCCATGGCCGTCCTACAGGAGCGACGGAGTGCTCTCGACGCGCCTCCCGCTATCACCCCCTCGGCCATCCGCCGGATGACCAAATGAAAATTCAAGGCGGTGCTGACTGAGCGATCGCCTGGAGGCTCCCGTTAGCAGGAAGAGGCGCTCGCCAGCTGGGGCACCTCGGTTTTCGATCGCCTCGGCAGCGACCCATCTTGGCGACCGGGGTAGTCCGGCCCCATCCACGAGACGATGGAGCTCGAGTCCGTCACTAGGAGCTCGGCCTATCCGACTCCCAGAAGGCAGCCCAGCCGTCTGGCTCCCCCTCGCCAAATAGCCGAGGTCGGCAGCAGCGGAGTCAGGAGATCGGTACACGATCGCCTCAGCTCCCGCTCCAAAAGCCGACCCACGAGCGACCATGCTACAGCAATGGCCATAATGCAACACCAGCTCAACGACTTGAAGGCGCTCATGGAATCCGGGTTAGGCGCCAAGAACAAGATCGCCGGGTGCAGCACAAGATCTCTCCTCCTCAAACACCTCTGTACGAGGGGAGATCAGACCCCAAAACACACCTGAGCAAGTTCAACATCTATATGACCGGGTGTGGGGCATCAGGCGCGACCAGGTGCCGAATGTTCCCCCTGACGCTGGACGACCTTGCCCACAGGTGGTACACCTCATTGCCACCTCGGTTCATCGGCTCCTTTAACCAACTGGCAAACGACTTCACAGCGTACTTCGCCACCAGAGTCGCTCGGTCAAAAGGTCCCCATTGCATGATGCGGATCAAGCAAGGTGAAGAAGAGTCCGACTCAGACTACATCGACCGGGTAGATGAGATCATCCTCAACGGCGAGCCTGTAAGCGATGATATCGCCCTATACTCGGTCCTATGAGGATTCCATGGTCTTTCGCCTATGTTCAGGCATCTTACGAAGGATCAACCCTCGACCTACGCGATCTTCCGAGCTAAAGCTGCAGACTTTCTGGCCAGGCAAAGGTTTCTTCTTAGCCTATGAGCAGCGCGATCGGCGCCCGAGCGACGATCTCCAGCCCGATCGCCGGTATCAACCTATGAATAATGCGATCGGTAGCCGAACGACGATCACCAGTCTTCCAGACCGATCGCCATTATCAAGCAACATCACCAAAACCGGAGGACTCATTCGCCATCTACAGTTCACCATCTAACATGATGGAC
The DNA here is from genome assembly GCA_033398695.1 of Orobanche coerulescens. Taxonomy (NCBI): domain Eukaryota; kingdom Viridiplantae; phylum Streptophyta; class Magnoliopsida; order Lamiales; family Orobanchaceae; genus Orobanche; species Orobanche coerulescens. The sequence continues at coordinate 90,172,867 of CM065805.1, read as the reverse complement.
TAAGGCACGAGATCGCCTCCACCGCACAACATACAGCCATGGTCCTGGTAGTCGATGGAACCGGCTGCTTCGGCCATGCAAGGTCCCTTTGGGCCAAGATCGCCCGCCCTTCGTTTAAATACGAGGCCGGCGTAGTCTGAGGGCCCTCCAAAACTAATCAGTGTACGCGATCGCCCGCCCTCATCATCTAACATGGTGAACCCGGACAATGCGACGCGTCACTACCCCTGTCTCAACGTACCCCGTCGAGGTTCGCCATCTTCATGGCGGGCCGAGGTGGAAGCAGAGTTAACAAGCCGCGGAAGTGGAGTTGATTAATCCGACGACGCCCCGCGCAAGGACTCCTCTAGACCAAGACCGCACGCCCTTCGTTTAAATACGAGGCGAGGCGCAGCCTAACATAGGATCCTCACAATAAAATGAGTCATGAGACAGTCAATGTCGTTCGCGCACAAGACACGGTCATGGAGTCGGTCCATCGAACTCCGCGACTGTGCATAGTTCCTCAGCGACGAAACAATCAAGTTTCTACGAGGGATCGGCCAATGTTGTTTTTTGCAGGTACAAGACCGAAAGATAGCTAGCCAATCGACCGGATCGCCCGTCCTCATCTCACACGATCGCAAGCAAGAACCACCTCGCCCCATGTCTTCAACATCGGAGCAAGCTGGGGGGCAATTGTTGTGTCGAGAATTATACTCTTCGACTGGCGATCGCCTCAGAGATCGGGCGACCTAGCCATTGCCGAGCAGACGAGGCAGAACTGCCGACCAGAGGCCAGGCGACCTAGCCATAGCCGAGCAGCTGAGATAGATCGGCCGACCGAAGGTCCCAGGATAAGTCCCGGTGCCAAGCGATCGACATCTAAGACGATCGTCTCTCGGTACTTGGCGATCGACTCCTGGTGGCCGACTAGCAGACGATTATCTTTCGGCATTTGCCGATCGACCCTTGGCGACCGACCGATGCCGACCCCTGGTGACCGACCAGTGACGACCGCCTTATGCCGCTCAAATCCGATGGTCATCCAGTCGTCAAAGGCCGAAACCCAAGACATAACCCACATGCAGTGCCGAGACAAGATCCGCATTTCACGGATCATTGACCACAGCCTGTCAGCATCTTTCCACCGGTGAGGCCCGGCCGAAAAGGTGTCGAGGACCGCCGTGGCAATGACTCCGGACGTCTTGGCTCCTCATTGGACCGCACAGCTAGCTGCCGGCAGCGGCCTTGGACTTTAGGCAGACAGCCCATGTGACTTAAAGATGATCGCCCCATTATTATATTGGACGAAAGGCGATCGCCCGCCAGGAAACAAGGCATCTCAGCCCCTATAAATAGAAGGCTCCCTGCACTCGGCCAACGGTCTGTCTCCTGCGATTTCAGCACACAACTTGGCTTTCCTACTCTTGGCAACAACTATCTCTCGGTTCCTTCTTCTCTCTCAGCCTCTCTCACACAGAAGACGATCGGCCGAAGAGCAAGAACACCAAGGCTTCACTCAAGAGCTGGATAATAGGATCTTTTTACACTCATTGTACTTAGATTCTCACACTAATACTTGTATCCATGAATATTTGTATTAATAACATCTCGCGAGAGCATTCAAGCCCGGGCCTAACAAACCCGGCAAATCTTGCGTTTATTCACACCCCCTTGGAAGTGCTCCCGCAACCTTGTTTGTTGTCCATCCATTCCAGCAGTATTTCATCTTCGGATAAATATTTTGGGCAACAACAACTAGTACACCCCTTCCGGGGGAGTCTCATCGCCTTCAAAGCGTCAATAACGAACATCTGGTTTCCCCTCTTTAGCCCTGCGAAAGAGTGCTCAGTGCCATCCTCGGCTAACATACTGATGATTCTCATATGGTAGTTCATGATCGCACCATGCCACTCGAGCCAATCATCCCCAAGAATCAAATACTCACCCTAGATTCCCACGACAATAAGATTAGAGAGCCAAGCCCTCTCACAAATAAACACAGAACAGTCTCGAACCTCCTGATCACCAACGATCCTATCACCGCTAGGAAGCTTAACAATGAAAGGTTCATAAGGCGTCAAACCATCGAGACTCAAATGGCGCACACACTCCAGATATATGAACTAATGCGTAGCACCAGAATTGAAAAGCACACTGACAGGATGAGAATAAATATGAATGGTACCTGTGGCTACGGTGGCGGCTGGATCATCAGCCCTCCTCATCTCATAAACACGTGGGTGGGCGGAGCCGACACTGGAAGCTCCCCCTCTAAACATTAACTAAATGTAACATAATTACAATGATACTCAAATTATCCGAATAATACAACAATAGATAAGAAATTATTGTCGGATATTACATATTCCCCCCTTAAAAGGAGTTTCGTCCTCGAAACTAAGGGGTAAACAACTCGGGATACTTCTCTCGCATGCTGCTCTCGGTCTCCCATGTAGCCTCCTCAACTCCGTGTCGTGACCACTGAACCTTCAGCAGGGGAATCGTCTTGTTCCTCAATTGTTTGATCCTCCTCTCAAGTATCTGTACGGGACGTTCCTCATAAGAATGATCATCGGCTAACTCGATCTCTTCGAACTGAAGTATGTGGCTCGGATCAGCAACATACTTCCTCAACTAGGAGACATGAAACACATTATGAATCCGACTCAGAGCTGGTGGCAATTCCAGACGATAGGCTAGATCGCCTACTCTTCCCAAAATATCAAACGGACCGATATACATCGGACTCAGCTTGCCTCTCTTCCCAAAACGAAAGACACCTGGAGTAGGGGACACCTTCATTAGCACATGGTCTCCAACCTCGAACTCAAGTGGTCGTCGACGGTTGTCTGCATAAGATTTCTGCCGGCTTTGAGCCATTAACAAACGACTTCTAATCAGGGCAATCTTCTCACGGGTTGCTAACAACATATTAGGTTCCGTACCTAGAGATTCAGATAGGTCGTTCCAGCATAAAGGGGACCTACAACGACGTCCATATAATGCTTCATAATGGTGCCATCTGAATCGAAGCATGCCAACTATTATTGTACGTGAGTTCCACCAAAGTCAGTTGGGCTTCCCAATCATCCTTCCAATCAAGAGCGCACGCCCTCAACATATCCTCTAGAGTTTGGATACTCCTCTCAGACTGATCATCAACCTGTGGATGGAATGCTGTACTGAAGTTCAACTGCGTACCCATAGCATGATGAACTGCTTTCCATAAATGTGACACAAATCTCCCGTCACAATCCGATACAATACTCTTGGGGTACCATGTAACCTTACAATCTCTTGAATAAATACCTGGCCAATATCTCGGGTTCCCATGTGTCTTTAATCTCCAAAAAGTGGGCTGGTTTGGTCAGATGATCCACAATCACCCAAATCGTATTCATCCTTCGATGATTCGTCGGCAAGCTAGTGATAAAATCCATCGATATGTCCTCCCATTTCCACTCGGGAATCGGGAGCGGTTTCAGCATTCCTGCTGGTCGCTGATGCTCAATCTTAACCTGCTGACAGGTTAAACATCTCTAAATGAACTCTGCAACTTCACGTTTCATATTCCCCCACCAATAACATTGCTTCAAATCCCTATACATCTTGCTAGACCACATGTGAATGGAGTATAGGGTAGTATGAGCCTCTCTCAGGATAGAGTTCCTCAATTCTTCATCTGCGGGTACACAAACTCGATTCCTGAAGCGTATCAATCCATCCTCGTGATTCACAAATCCAGAGGCTTTCCCTTGATTACTTCATCCCGAACTTGAGATAAGAATGGGTCCGTAACTTGCTTCGATCTGATTATATCATCAAGGGATGATGAAATCTCAAGTGTACAAAGTTGTCCCTAAATACGCTGTAACTAGACTTTAATTCCGGCCTCAAAAGATCTAACTGCAATTCTCTCTGAACCGTCAAGTGACTAAGCATCTGTTCCTGTGCTGTCTTACGACTCAAAGCGTTAGAAACCACATTTGCTTTGCCCGGATGCTAAAGGATATCGATATCATAGTCTTTGATTAGTTCTAGCCACCTTCTCTGTCTCATATTCAACTCCTTCTGAGTAAAAATGTTCTTCGCACTCTTATGATCAGTAAAAATCTGACAGGTAACTCCATACAAATAGTGATGCCAGATTTTCAAAGCAAACACCACGGCTGCTAGCTCCAAATCATGGGTCGGGTAGTTGACCTCGTAATATCGCAACTGTCTTGATGCATAGGTAATCACTTTCCCATTTTCATTAACACACATCCAAGGCCCAGTCTCGACATGCCACTATATACCACGAATCCTTCCGTTCCTTTTGGTAGAACCAAAACTGGTGCTAAAATTAATCCATTCTTGAGTTCATCAAAACTCTGATGACATACCTATGACCATAAATACTTCTTATCCTTCCTCAACAGGTTAGTCAGTGGTTGAGCAATATTGGAAAAACCTTCCACGAACCGTCAGTAATAACCTGCTAGCCCAAGGAAACTGCAAACTTCCTTCACGTTCTTCGGAGGTATCCAATCTCGGATAGCTTCTGTCTTTTGTGGGTCTACTCTCACTCCATCGGCTGATATCACATGTCCGAGTAAAATAACCCCAGGCATCCAGAACTCACATTAGGAAAATTTTCCATAGAGTTGTTCCCGCTTAAACGCCTCGAGAACCTGATGGAGATGATGCTCATGCTCTTCATGGTCACGAGAGTAAATCAGAATGTCGTCAATAAAAATGACTACAAAACGATCCAGGTAATTAATAAAAAACTGATTCATCAACTCCATGAATACCACCAGTGCATTAGTCACTCCAAATGGCATCACTACGAACTCATAATGCCCATAGCGAGTACGAAAAGCTGTCTTCGAAATGTCGGACTCTCGAATCCTTAACTGATGATAACCGGATCTCAAGTCGATCTTGGAAAATACAGCGGCGCCTTGGAGTTGATCCAGCAAATCATCAATACAAGGTAATAGATATTTGTTCTTGATTGTTACCCTGTTCATCTCACGGTAATCAATACACAAATGCAGAGATCCGTCTATCTTCCGTATAAATAACACAGGTGCTCCCCAAGGGGACGCACAAGGTCGAACATAGCCCTTTTCAGTCAACTCCTCAAGCTGGCTCTTCAACTCAGGCATCTCAGTCGGTGTCATACAATACGGTGCTTTCTAAAGCGGGGACGTTCCTGGCTCCAACTCAATGGTGAACTCTACCTCATGATGTGGGGGTAAGCCTGGCAACTCGTCTGGAAATACATCTGGGTAGTCTCAAACTACAGGAATATCGCCCAACTCAACTGGTCAATCTGATGTCTTGGTCATGTAACACCAATAACCTCCTTGATTAAACAGTTTCACTGCTTTCATTGCGCTGATGACTCTCCCGGAATAACTGGGATTATCACCCTGAAAAATACACTCAACACCATCATCAGATGTGACGGTCACTATCCGCTTGCGGACGCTAAGTATGGCATCATGACGATCCATACAATCGATACCCAAGATCACATCATCTTTAGGTAAATTGACCACAATTAAGTTTGACAACTACTCACGGTCGTTCATGCAAATCGGACAGTTCTGTAACGATTCGCAACAATTCTTCTACCATCGGGTAGACCAATTACATAAGGTTCACAATTGGTAACATTATCTAATTGCAAACGACTCAAACAAGAAGCAGATAAAAAGGAGTGTGAATCACCAGTATAAAAAAGAACACAGACGGGCTGAGATCGGATCTCGAGAGTACCTGCAAACATGCTGGCTTCAGGATCATCGGCCTTTTTCATCTCGTAGACTCTGTGTTTTGCATCTCCGGTACTAGATGTACCAGCTTGATTTCCACGGCACATCCCTCTGTTTGCCCCGGTAGTCTGATAAGAAGCGGGCGGAGGTACACGGTCCTGAACAGAAGACTGAACTAGAGCATGAGATGCTACTGGAGCACGTCCCGGTCCACTCCTGCAATAACGAGCACGATGCCCATTCTTCCCACAAGTATGGCATGCGATGGCTGGCTTCGGGCATTTGGAGATGATGTGCACGTAGTCCCCACAGTTATAGCACACAACAGGTGATCTGACCACTCGAGAGTGCGATCTGGTCAGCTTTGACGCCATGGGTGGCCGTTCAGAAGGATTCGGTACCGACTGGGGCTTCCTAAACGTCCCCTGGTTACTGTCAGCCTGGGTCTGGTTCCTGGATCTCTTGTTGAGGGACTGTGGTTGCTTCTTGGAAATCCCCTTTGCAGTAAGTTCATATTCCAGAGCTTTCTCGATGAACTCCAGTAGGGTCGTACAGTGGTGATTCAACAGCTGCATTCACATTCGGGGTTTAAGCCTTTTGAGAAAATATTTGATCTTATAGGCCTCCGTTCGGACAATCAACGAGGCGAAAGGAAGAAGTGCCTGAAATTTCTAGGCAACAGATAGTACATCATCGTCTTGAGGCAGTGCAGGTTCGGCAATTCGGCGGACTTGGCCTCACGGAGTGGACCTGGGTAGTAACGGTCTAACATGTGGTTTTAAATTCCTCCCAAGTATATACACCATCAGCAGGCCTCACCAAAAGTCACCAGTGTCGGCTCTCTTGCTAAGATAGTAAGCTGCTACGGAGACGCGATTCTCTTTTGGGCAGTCCACCATCTCGAATAATTTCTTAAACTGTTCAATCTAATGTACAATATCAGCAGGCTCAGAGGGGCCTTCAAAAGTTGGGGGTCTGGCGAGAGATGTTGCTGATGATCCGACTCACGGTTCCGCCGTGCACAGAAGGTGGTGGATGAGGTCCCTGTTGCTGGCCAGTAGTAGCTCTCTGCATAGCTTCCATCAATTGACCCATATGGGTCATCTGGGCCATCATGCCCTGCATAACAACGTAAGGATCGACACGCGCATTCTCGTGTTCCGTGTTGTGCGATTGGTCCTTAGGAGGTGAATCACTGCCTGCGGAACTCTGCTCCACATTCGAACGCGTGTTGGCTCGTGGTCTCGGGATTCGGCCCCTTCCACGGCCTCGTCCCCCTCTGCCACGGCCTCTCAGATTTCTTTCCATACTGAAAGAATCAAACAATAATAATAACCATAAGCACAGTTCATGACCGTCTTTATGACCAATCAAAATTCATGCTATGTTAATAGCAACAAAGGAACTACATATTCAAGAAAACAGTTCATAATGAATTATCAGCACTACGAGTGCCAAACAGAATATAATATCATATCGACATCGAGTCGAACAATTCCAATCACATAATCAATCCAGAATTTTCCTCGAAATATAAATTAGATAAATCCTGCCACAGATCCTCGAAATATTAAGATCAACAAAGAGATCCATTCCGATATCAATATTACACCAGTAATTAAATCATGGATCATAAAGTACATACCGTATTTGTAATATCCGGAATTTATACTACTGTTGTTTAACGTTATTTTTTCCGAGTTATGTTGTACAGTGTGGATCTGTACAGTATGGATAAAATAATTGAAAGACTGAGACAGCTGTACATGTATAATTGTCGTACTTGGTCGACAATTGCATTTGAGGATATCGTTTATTAGATGTATCGTATGAGAATATTTTTGGGACGTGTATATGTATTCAGTATGCCGCATGTTCATATTCTGTATGTCGAGACGTTGGACAAGAATAGCTGAAAATGGCTAAGTACAGCCACGATAGCACACGCTACGTTGTATACTTAACGTACGCTAATGCATAAGGATTACGTACGTTAAGAATGATAGTTAACGTACGTAAGATGCACAGCTATTACGTATGTTAAGCGGATGATTTAACGAACGTAAAGTTCGTATCAGGTAGGATCCAAGATATGATCGACAGGTGGGCCTGCGGTCGGCAGCTTTCGGCGTGGATGTGGACGGGCGAGTCAACGCTGAGGTTAGCGTACGCTACGATTAGTGTATAACGTACGCTAACTGGACATTTACTGTAGCAAGTCAACGTATGTGTTACGTACGCTACGGCACTTGTTTTACGTACGTAATGCATCGAACGAATTGAGACAGAAGGTTCTGGACTATCGTTACGTACGCTACCAAGGAAGTATAACATACATAATAGCTGTTACATATGCTAGATAGTTCATATAGCGTATGTAAGGTATGTGTTTATATATATATATATATATATATATATATATATATATATATATGTGTGTGTGTGTGTGTGTGTATGTGGCCTGTCATTTCGTCATTTTAGAGAAGTTCCACTTCGTTTCTTCATCTTTCAACCCTCCGAGGCCGATTGTGGCTCTTCTAACTTGGTTATGAGCTTGGGAGCTTGGATTTGAGTTGTTCTTAGAGTTGATAACAATCATCGGAAGGAGTTCGATTGTTCTTCATCATGATTCTCCAATACCAGGTAACCTTTGTGAACCTCTGGGTATAGCTCGAGTTTGGAATGATGATTACATGTTAGGAAGCATGTTAATCTACCTTATTGTTATTATGATGTTATACATGAATGAATGGTATTATGATATTTGTGTTTAATCGGGATATTATGGAACCATTGGGTTCGTTGATCGGTTATATTGATTATTGGCTCGATTATCGGATTATGGAGTCATATTGTGGTTATGAATTCGTGATTTATTGATTTGGGTTGTTCGGATTTATGTATTATCGAGATATCATTGAACCGCTGAGATTTATTGGTTGGTTATGCCGGTTGTTGATTTTTATCGGATTGTTGTTAATTTATTATTGCAATAGGTTGCGATAATTGATCGTTGATAAGAACTGTGCCCTAAGGTCAAGTTCGAGGATGTTCGTGAATTGCATTGGTCAGGGCTGAGGAGTTCGTAGATGAAGGCAATGGAATTGGTAACGGCTCCCTCATCGTTGTATCGGTATCGAGGCAAGTATTACTTGCACAGTTTATAATATTTAATGAATGGTTTCGATTTCATTCGTTTATAATTCGTATAGCAATGATTATAACTGTGAACACTGGAGATTTGGGATTATACGTTGTTTTCAGATTTTGGGAATTTAAATCATAATGTATATGATTTACTTTTGTTATTGGTATACTTGGGTATCGAGGATACATTGTGTTATAGATGAAGACATGAATTATCTACCGTCCATGACATTTTGGACCGTCGAATATTGAGGATAATTGTTGGTGATGGTTTTGACATCGAGATTGCTCTCGAACGACTCGGGGCAAGTAATATATCATTTTTGTCATTTTGTGTCGATCATGTTGTCGTGCATTGTGTATTGTTGCAGTTGTGCATTGTTGTCAAATGTCCACCATGCGTTGGTCCATTGGGATCATCATGGGAATCTATAGCTGTGTGTGCTGGATCATTAGATAGGTATTTACACCATGCGTTGGTCCGTTGAGATCATCATGGGAATCTATAGCTGTGTGTGCTGGATCGTTGGACAGGTATTTCCACCATGCGTTGGTCCGTTGGGATCATCATGGGAATCTCTAGATGTGTGCGCTGGATCGGTGGATTACCATATATTGTTGTTGTACATACGTATATTATGGGTTATCCATAAGTATACATTGTTGTTAATGATGTGAGCATATTGACGGTGTCATATGAGTATGCATTTGTAGGTCTTGTGTTAGGACCATGTCCATATGTTGTATTGATCTGATCTCGGATTAGACTGACATGATTGTCGTGGTATTGTGCATCTCGAGGTATGTTCCGTATTTTCTTTGGTAATTGTCTCTTGATGGACAATCGATTATCGTGTTGAGATGCCATGATGTTACCCGACGGATTGGGTTGAACAGAGTTAGTAGATTTTCGTAACAGTGAGTTATGATTATATTTTGAGAACCTTGGGTATTGTGCGAGGTCCAGTATGAGCTGTGAACTTTGGTAAAGTTACGGCGGTAAGATTACATTGGTCGTATTCTTACTTAGTATTTTCATTGGTGTGTAATTTTGACGTGATGTGATTGTTATCATTGTTGGATATTATGGCTGACCCCATCGTGGGCTTTCTTTTTAGGTTCTTTGGATATCAAGCTTGTAGCGGTCGTGAAGAGATGAGCTTCCCGCAGGATACTGGCTATGGCATGTTTTTGTGGATTGAGTATTTGATTATATGTTGTATTCTGCTGCTCGAGTATTTTTAACTGTTGTCTTCTCCGCTGCGTGAGTATTCTTAAATGCCCTTTTGGTTTTTGGCAACTTAAGTTATTTTGGAAATCGTGTTCTAAACTATTGAGTTTCGGCTGTTTGGCCTTATCCTTTCTAATGATATTTTACGACAGTTTCGATAAACGAGTTTTATAAAGTCTTCGAATATTCTTATTAGATTATACCATCGTTAGCCTCTTGGGCGTTTGTAAATGTTTGTGAAGATGTCTTTTAGCCTTGTGGGTTCCGTCTTGGGGCCCACGGCGCTGTAATATTCCTGGATGGCTCTGGGGGTGTTACAGAATATGGTACTGGAGCTTAGGTTAAGAAAACCTAGGCAGTCGGGTCGAGTCGAGTCGTGTTTTTATCACATCATTCGACTTGTCGATTTTCGAATATTAGAGTCCTGGGTTTTTGTTGTTCGCTCGGGCTTGTGCGTCATGTGATTTACCAGTGTAGTACTGGGGTTGTTGTAAACTTTTCCAAATGGTATTAACGTGTTTCTTCAGATAGAGCCGTGTTGTGTTCTCGAGTTGAGCTGAGTTTTCAAAATGTGTGTTTTGAAAATATATGTGTCGAGTATTTCCTAGAGTTGAGACATATGCCAGTATCACGGGGAATCGTCGGCTTCACAATCTGTAAGTATTTGGATTTTTGAATTTGCATTGAGATTTATTGCCGTTCTAAGTTGATATGCTTTGAGATTCGGAAGAATATTATGCGTTACAGTACGAAATAGCAGAACCTAATAGTTGGGGCAAAACCGATGATCTTGAGAAGCTGTAATTGTGGAAAATCAATATGTCGGTTAAATATTGGAATGGAGTTGTGCATTTGGGAGAAATGTTGTGGATGGTTGAGAAGAACATGTAGTCATGTTAGTTCATTTTGAGATATATGAAACTGTTTTTGAGCATTTGAAATGATACTTTTCAAAATAAATGTTTCACGGATGTTTTACGGAAAATGATTTTTGGGCCGAGACCCAATCGATTTTAAATTGGTTTTATAACTCAGGACTTGGGGTCCGAAAAGGGTTTTCTACTTTATAAACTTCTTGTAATATGGAACGAGATTGGGCTGAGACTGTTGTTTGTTGATTCTTTAGTCTAATACTCGCAAGCGCACGATTTGTTCGATGTAGATATGCGGTGCAAGGTCGATTCCACAGGGAGGACTGATAGTGAAGTAAATATAGTCGTATCGTTTTGAACCAAATTATATTAAATTGTAACCTAGTCCCAAATAATTTGATTTTTTTATTGGTTATAATAATTGCAAGAAATAACAGTAATTTTAAGTAGATTTTAGGTAAATTGATTTTAAATAATTTACTAGGGTTTAGAATCCACCAATGTCTATTTATTATATAATTTATATTCTAATTCCAAGAAATTCAGGGAATAGATTCTGAAATCAATCTCACTATTTCCCTATAGATTTGACAATAAGTGAAAAATTATAATTCAAATATAGATTTTCCTTTGCTTGAAAATGTAATTTCTAAGCATTATATGTATCCAATTTAATGGAAAACAAATAATCAAAGAAATTAACTAATATCAATAATCACAAAGCAATGGGGAATTTATAACTATAAAAAATACGTGATATAATTGATGAAATAATATTCCCCTATTGAAGCGAAAATCATAATCGTTAAAAATATTTATTTAGAATTATTATATAAATATTAATAATAATATAGACATGGTTTCATCATAACTCCAGTAAAATAAAATTACTCACTCATAATAACAACACAAATAAATAAATATTTCATAATATTATTACACAAAAATAATTTTATTACACAATATTTTTATTTCTCTCCCTTACAATAATATCTCTCTCTTTTTTCTCCTTTTTTTCTCCCCTTCAAACACTACACATCCATCCCCTATTTATACTACTTCAAAATCAATAAAATAATAATTTTTACAATTTTAAAATCCCACCCTCTAATTATCACACAACACACAATTATATATATAAAATACTAATAAAAATATTACTCAAAATATACTAAACAAATTCCCCCCACACTTATTTTTTGCACGTCCTCGGGCAAATCTTATACCCGAGTTATAATACTCATATGCTGAAAAAATCATGACAAAACCAATATCAAGAGAGAACAAGTGATCATGACCCAAGTGAGATCAGAGAAAAATAGGATGCCGCACCAAATTCTAACAACTTCATTGAGAATTGAATGCCAAAAGATTCAATACCCTCACGGTGGATATCACTCTCTTCACACAAGTGTATATACGGGATATTCGAGAAGAGTTCACTCATATCAAAGCATAATGTCTCATTACCATATGCTTGGTCAAAAATCAAATCTCCACTACTTAAAAATAAACTCATGCATAAATCAAAAGGTCTTTTCTTTTGGTTGTAACGTGGCTTTGGATATGGGTAGGATAAAGGGAAAATTATGAGGTTTGCTAGCCAAGATCAATTGTGAATTTAGATGCATAACAAATCCTACAAATAACAATCAACACACCCCTCCCCCCCTTCTGTAATGAAAACTCTCAAACCATCATCCCCAAGTTATTCTGTACATGGTAATTGAATAGTCATCTGGTAAGGTCATACTCTTGTGTAAGGAAAAGTATGCAATGGATCTTCTGGAAGGATTTATGTATCACTTAAGGGATAGTTCAAGTGCTATTTTATGTATATATAGTGATGATTTTCGCACTTGACCGCCCGTTTTCTTCTTTTTTTCTTTATGAGGCCGTTTTTTTTTTTTTGGGCCTTTATTTATATTTTTTTTTGGTTCAATACTCCAATGTACTTCACACCCTTTCACTTTCAACAAAAGCTCTTAATCTCCACAATACTCTTATGAACATCGGCCCCTATTTGTCACACATCTAGTTCACAATTAAATCTTTGACTAGATGGTGCAAATGGATGAGTCATCAACAAGAATGGATAACGGCTAAAGTAATGTGCTTGATCAAAGAAATAGGCTCAGGCTCAATGGGGCTTCTAAGGATAAAATGTGGTGGGTGGGAAAAATATAAGCCAACAAGGGGTTAATCCTAATTGCCTTTATCATCTTAATGCAAGAGTTTATGAATGTAGTCTCGAAATGTATAAATGAGCAAGTTCTAGAATGAATACAATATGTTTGACCACACAACAAAAAATATAGAGCGTATATATAAGGATTGCTCTAAGGCTCAAAACTCACAAAAAGGGTGTTGTGTACTGAATCCCATACACCTTCATCCAAATCCATTATCAAAACCAGTGAAACATCCCAAAAATGATTTTTTCACTAACATTTTCTCAAGAAAATGGTGCCGTGATTTTCAACCTCTTTTTTTTTTTTTTAATATTTCATATATATATAGATATAGATATAGATATAGATATAGATATAGATATAGATATAGATATAGATATAGATATAGATATAGATATACACCTTCCCCCACACTTAATGATAAACAATATCCTTATTGTGTAAAAAGAACAATGGAGTAAGGGTTTAAATAAGGCTTCCCTGTTTATGAAAGACGATGCTTCACTCAAGCCCCTTTTTTTTTTTGGACCTGCAAGAAATAAGTGTGGCAAAACAACAAAAGAAAATATATACCCGGAAGTATAACACAAACAACCTAGATGCGCTTCAAGAGAGGCCGAAGATTCGCCTTACGCTGCCATCAATGCTTTTATTAAAAACAAACGAGAAAAAGTACAGTAGTAGAAATAACAATACATAAATCGTGGATAGATGCGCGTCAAGAGGTCGAAAAGAAACTCCTTAAGCTGCCATCATTTTCACGATTTTTACACCCGCTAAAAAGTAAAAACAACAAGAGGAATGAAGTGGGATATCAGAGGGAAAGGAATGTATCAATTTTGCATTTCCGCACAGTGAAATCTTCCATCCAAACAATATTAGCTAAAGCTGAGTCTGGTTCAGGAACAAATGCAATAAGTTTTTTGATCAGCTCTTCTGGTGTTGTTGCAACTACTATGATTCGTTTAGAACGCTCAGAAATAAAACCTTTTTCAGAAGAGTAGTTGATGAAAGATAGTAAACCATCGAAGAAACCATTGACATTTAGCAGACCTATTGGTTTCGTATGAACATTTAGATGGGCTCTGGTAACCACATGAAAAAGTTCCTCAAGAGTGCCAAAACCACCGGGAAGGGTGATAAAGGCATCAACATTATTTATCATGTGAGTTATGCAGTCTTGCATATTCACAGCTCTGAACTCATATCCAATGGTTGCTCCGGTGATTTTACTTTCAGCCAGAGGTTTTGGAATGATTCCCAACACTTTTACTCCTTCCATATAGGCAGAAGCAGCAGCACATCCCATTAATCCTAGACTTCCTCCTCCGTAAACTACATGAATGCATTTTTGTCCTAAGGTACGACCCAAGTTGTGGGCTGCTTCAGTAAAGCAAGCCTCTTTCCCATGACTAGCTCCACCAAAAATGCAGATGGAGTTAAATCTTTTTGCGGAAGATGATGATTCCATTTTTTTGAAAAAGAAAATTATTTAGAGAGAAAATGAAAAGAATACAAGTTTGAGGGATGCAGAAAAGAAACAACTGCAACGTTTATTTATAGATGCAAAATAAAGTAAAAAGATTTATAAAATCTGTGACCGCGTTAATTGCGCTTCAACTACTCAATAGAATAATGAATGCATTGATCGCGTATCACTTTTTTTATTCAAAAAATCTAAAAAACGACAAAAAGTAAAGATACTCACGTGTATGTACAGTAGTTGTGATTGTGGCTCACATCTTCCTCTGATTTTACGTTCAGAAACTGCTTAAACGCCTTCTATGAGTTGGGGAGAAGCTTCCCATCCAATTTTCTTACAAATTGGCAAACAGGGTCTTTTAACGTCAGATTCCCAAGACGTTGTTCATATTCTGGTTTGAATTTATTCCACAAACATCGAATCTCGTAATGTACGAGTCCACTAGGATGCGTGTCAAGAGAAATTTAGATATCATCTAAATTCTCCTTATTCAAACCATCCTTGATGAACTGGATTTTATCTTCTCTGTTTATGGAAGGAATTCCTAAAGATCGACATCTTGAATCACAGTTCCACCTAGCACATTTATAGCAAACGGCGATTTTCTTTGCTCGTCGTTTCTTGGCATATGAACTTTTTCCAAGCCCTGGTAAAAATCTAGTTGGTGTTTCCGTGAATTCACCCGCTATTCTCACTTTGGTTTCAATAATGAATCGAATATCAAAAGGTATGCCGTTATTCATAAGAAACCTCATCCTTTCAAGTCTGGCTTGGTAAAGTTTCAAAATGACTTTTTTACTAAGAAAGGAAAACCTTTTTTCAATTGTTTTCAAAGTTTGTTCCATAATTAAAAATAAAAAAAATATCTACAAAATCAGTTGTTGTGGGAAACTGAAAAATCCGACTTTACTAGCCACGGAGTACCGTTATCCGCCACTTGACCGGGCAAACACAATGGAGTATTAATCTACAATATCGGGGCCCTTAAGAAGAACCTCTTCTACCTCAAAAGATTTTAATTCCAAATATGGTTTTAACCGTTGACCATTTACTTTGAAAATATTACAATTTTTTGGATTTTCAATTTCTACAGCTCCGTGAGGATAGACCGTATGAATAATAAATGGACCAGACCATCATGAACGCAACTTGCCTGGAAATAATAACAAACGAGAGTTAAAAAGAAGGACTTTTTGACCAGGAGAAAAAGTTTTTCTTAAAATGTGTTTATCATGAAAAAATTTCATTTTGTCCTTATATTTCCTTGCACAATCGTAAGCATCATTTCTGATTTCTTCCAATTCATTTAGTTGAAGTTTTCTATGAATTCCAGCCATGTCTAATGAAAAATTTAATCGTTTTATGGCCCAGTATGCTCTATGTTCCAATTCAACAGGCAAATGACATGGTTTTCCAAAGATAAGCCTAAATGGAGACATTCCGATGGGAGTTTTAAAAGCAGTACGGTAAGCCCACAATGCATCATTCAATCGCAAAGACCAATCTTTCCTTGTAGGATTAACAGTTTTTTCAAGAATATGTTTGATTTCTCTGTTTGAAATTTCAACTTGTCCACTTGTTTGAGGGTGATAAGGAGTAGCAACTTTATGTGTAACACCATATTTTTTAAATAAATGATTCAAAAATTTATTACAAAAATGTTTTCCTCCATCACTTATAATTGCTCGTGGTGTTCCAAATCTGAAAAAAATATTTTCTTTCAAAAATTTTACCACGACTTTGTGGTCATTTGTTTTGCAAGCAATTGCTTCTACCCATTTTGAAACATAATCGACGGCGACAAGGATGTAAAGATTGCCAAAAGAAATTGGAAAAGGTCCCATAAATTCTATGCCCCAAACATCAAATATTTCAATAATTAAAATTGGGTTTAAAGGCATCATATTTCTTTTAGAAATTCGGCCTAATCTTTGACATCTATCACATGTGCTGCAATATGAATGTGTATCTTTGAAAAGTGTTGGCCAATAAAAACCACATTGCAGAATTTTAGCAGTTGTTTTCTTTGAGCTAAAATGACCTCCACATGCATGATCATGACAAAAGGAAATGATATTTTGTTGTTCATGTTCTGGCACACATCTCCGAATGATTTGATCAGGACAATATTTGAACAAATATGGATCATCCCAAAAGAATTTTTTTACTTTGTTTAAAAATTTTGTTTTATCTTGGTTATTCCAATGAGATGGCATGTTACCAGTAACAAGGTAATTGACAATGTCGGCATACCAAGGTATTTGAGAAACAGGCATGAGTTGTTCATCAGGGAAAGTTTCATTAATGGGAGGTTCTTTATCAGTAAAATTCATGATTAGACTAGACAAATGATCAGCAACAACATTTTCAGCACCTTTTTTATCTCGAATTTCTAAGTCAAACTCTTGTAACAATAGAATCCAACGGATCAAGCGAGGTTTAGCATCTTTCTTAGAAAGAAGATATTTTAATGCAGCATGATTGGAGTAAATTATGACTTTCGAACCAATCAAGTAAGGTCGAAATTTGTCTAAAGCAAAAACGACTGCAAGCAATTCTTTTTCAGTTGTAGAATAATTTAATTGGGCATCATTTAGAGTTCTTCTTGCATAATATATTAAAGTTGGCAATTTATTTTCTCTTTGACCCAATACTACACCGACGGCATAGTCGGATGCATCGCACATTATTTCAAAAGGAAGATTCCAGTTTGGAGATTTGATGATAGGTGCAGAGCTCAATATAGATTTGAGTGTCTTAAAAGCTTTTAGACAATGATCATCTGTAACACCCCCAATATGTTCGGGAATATTACAGCGCCGTAAATCCTTTACATAAGGATTTACAAGGATGAAAAATTGAACAAGTATAAAAAGTACTGACGAATGGAAATAACGGAATTACAATACATCAGTTCTGACCAAAAACAGAAACAGTACAAATGTTCGACAGAATTCAATAATACATCACCAAATTCAAATCACCACAAATGACTTCGTACTCGAGTACTTATTGAAATAACGAATAAACAATAGATAAATAAACCCGGTCGGGACATCACTCTGCACCCTCGTCATCATACAGTTCCAGTGGTTGTTTCCCCGCTCTCCTGGATCCTGAACACAAACAAAATGTTCACCCCCGAAGGGGTTAGCACAACGATGCTAGTACAAGTACCACAACATATTATTCATATCTCACGGTGAATAATAATAACATAAACGACAAAATACCAACGAGTCTTCTCCTACGAGAAACTCAAACATAACATACACAACTGATAATCACAACATGATATCAATACATAGACATGGTAATTCCATCGATCCAGCGTTCACTGCCTAGAACCCACGATGATCCCGTCAGACCAACCCGTGGTGGAAAAACCCGTCCGATGATCCAGCGCACGCTAGCATAGATCCCCCGATGATCCCGTCGGACCAACACGAGGTGGACATACAATCACGACATACATGCACGACAATATGTATAACAACAATACATGAAACAATTAAGGTACTTGCCTCGATTTGAAGATAATAACAATACTTCCACGAAAATGAACACTCGAAGATCGTCCTCCTCAATCAATCACGTAACGAGACCAAACCTTAACAAAAGAAATGATATAGGGTTTATCTCACGTCGTATGAATGTTTAACAATTCGATTAACGGTCAAAAGTTCATAAACTGCAATCTGCCCGAATAGCTTAGCGCACGCTAAGTACTCTGTGTAGCGTGCGTTACGTCTGCCCGATAGCGCACGCAAACAACAAAGCCTAGCGCACGCTAACGATGCATGGTCAGTAATTCACTGACCATCCAAACTGACTCGTCTGATGGTCTAGCGTTCGTTACGTACCAAACGTAGCGCACGCTAACTACTGCTTGATAGCGCACGTTAAATTGCATAGCATAGCGTGCGCTATCTATGCATGGCGATTCTTCACGAGCGAGAACTGTTCTTGCCATGTTTGAAACAACGAAATCTTGCGTGATAATTCATGTTACTTCCATGAATACCATGTCCACACCCTTATGAATGATTATACGGATAAAGACAACTTCGGATTCAAGGATATGCATACCAATATAAAACCATATTCTTTTCCGACTTCAAATCTTCATACGACAATTCGAAAAGCTAAACGGTTGATATCAACACCTCTATATCAGTCCATGTTATCATACTGAAGTTGATTAACGTCCTATATATACTAGATAAATCCTTCCATGATCAAACCTTTAGATTTATCTAACAATAAGGATGTTAACGTCTAGCCCAAGATTATTATGAAATCATCTATTAGATTCGGTTTACCAATGATGGAAGCTTCTCTTCACCTATTCAGTGTACTAAGATTCGAATCATGATGATTATAATCAAGGTATTTAAGGCTTATTCAACTCACTATTCCAAACATGATATACTTGGATAATTCATCTATGAAAAATCCATATCTTGTTAACATGATCATCCAAATCGTTAGAATCCAACTCTAAGTCTGGAGATAGATTGAACATACCTTAAAATGACGAAATCACTGAACCGTAAGGTAGAATCCAACTCCGGTTGGTTGTATGCCCTTCCAAGGTGCTATTCCACTTCCATGAACATTCCACGTGATAACCAATGTATAAACATCAACAATATGTGTTCTAAGTGTATAGGAGTATTACTACAACTCTCTGAACTCTCAAGATTGAGGAAAGTGCGAAAGAAATGCAAGCCAACACGGTTGATGTCCCATTTATAATATTCTGCATTATTGACAAGTTAGCGCACGCTACTAAGCATCCCTTAGCGTGCGCTAATAATGGTTGACATCAGATTTTGTCCGGGTGCGTCAGCGGGAATCTTATCCGGTCCCATGTCCCGGCTGGCGCATGTGTTAGCCGTTCCGCTCAATAATTGAGTCCTTATCGCACGTTACTCCTACCTGCATAGTGTGCGCTAATAATGGCCCGATAGCGCGCGTTAAGATACATTCTTAGCGTGCGCTATCACAAGGTTGCTTGAGCAATTTTGCATGTTTCTATACTTATGCATAATGATAGTAATGCACTAAATATCATACTCCAATAATCAAAATCACCAATCCGAAATAATACATGGTTTGAATACAGATGAAATACACTGTAATAAATCCGGATATTACATACTCTCCTACTAAAAAGGAGTTTCATCCCGAAACTCAAGACGAAAATAACTCGGGATATCTAGACTTCATATCAGCTTCTGTTTCCCAAGTGGCTTCTTCCATTCCGTGACGTGACCACTGAACTTTGACCAAAACGATTGGCTTGTTCCTCAGTTGCTTAACTCGACTCTCGAGTATCTTGACTGGTCTTTCTTCAAACGTCCCATCCTGCTCGACTTCGATCTCGCCGAAATCAATGATATGACTGGGATCTGGTATATATCTCAGTAACTGGGACACGTGGAACACGTTATGAACATGGGACAATGACGGCGGCAATGCTAATCTATATGCCAACTCCCCAACTCTCTCGAGGATCTCAAATGGTCCGATATATCTCGGACTCATCTTTCCTTTTCTTCCGAAACGAAAAATTCCCCGAGTAGGAGAAACCTTCAAAAGTACATGGTCCCCAGTATTGAACTCCAATGGGCGACGATGTACGTCCGCATAGGATTTCTGGCGACTGCAGGCGGTCAGCGACCTCTCACGAATTAAGGCTATCTTCTCTCGAGTGCTCGATCAACTCGCAGTTGCATTCGATCAAGTCCGATGAATCGTCCCAAAGATAGGGCGATCGCATCTCCTTCCATATAATGCCTCAAACGGTGCCATCTTAATAGAAGCATGCCAACTATTGTTGTAGGTAAATTCAATCAACGGTAGATGAACTTCCCAATCGTTTGACCAATCTAAGGCACAGGCCCTTAGCATGTCTTCCACCGTTTGTATAGTTCTCTCAGATTGTCCGTCGATCTGCGGGTGATAAGTCAGATGAAGTTCAATTCGGTCCCCAAGGCCTTATGAATCGCTTTCCAAAAGTGAGACACAAAACGACCGTCTCGATCAGAAACAATGGTCTTCGGCGTACCATGCAATCGAACTATTTCCGAAATAAATACTCGTGCCAACCTCTCTGGTCCCCACGTATCCTTAATGCCTAGAAAATGAGCCGATTTGGTTAAACGATCAACTATCACCCAAATCATGTTCATTCCCGTCACGGTTTTCGGCATATTAGTGATAAAGTCCATCGATATGTCCTCCCACTTCCATTCGGGAATCGGGAGTGGCTTCAACATTCCAAAGGCCGTTGATGCTCGATCTTAACTCGTTGACAAGTTAAGCATTTCAAACATAGTCCGCTACGTCTTTCTTCATGTTGCCCCACCGAAGTTCTGTTTCAAGTCCTTATACATTTTACTGGTGCCCGGGTGGATAGAATAGGGCGAACCATGAGCTTCCTTCATAATCGTCTGTTTGAACATCAACATCGGGAGCAGTCGGTTACGAAATCTCAAAACTCCATCGTCATGAATTATGAATCGGGGCCTTTCCTTTGATCACTTCATCATGCAACCGAATCATCGAGAGGATCATCTGCTGTCTAGATTTGATTTCTTCGGTTAATGACGGTTATCTCCATCACGCATGTTGTCCTTGGACTCTTTGTAACCACACTTCAATCCCTTCACGAATCATCTCTCGTTGAAGGCTAAGTTGGGATGTCGGCGTTTCCGGATCTCGAATAGAGACAGGCTTGCGGCTAAGTGCATCGGCCACTACATTTGCTTTGCTGGATGATATAAAATCTCCAAGTCATAGTCCTTAATCAGTTCCAACCATCTTCTTTGCCGCATGTTCAACTCTTTACATTGAATATGTATTTGAGACTCTTATGATCCGTAAAGATCGACGGTGAGTCCGTCTGAGATAATGCCTCCGGATCTTCAAGGCAAAAACCCGCCGCTAGCTCCAAATCATGTGTCGGGTAATTCACTTCATAAGGTTTCAGTTGTCGCGACGCATAGGCGATCACCTTATCATTCTGCATCAATACGCACCCAAGTCCTTGGTTCGAAGCATCACTGTAAACTATGAATCCTTCAGTTCCTTGCGGAAGTGATAGAATCGGTGCCATCGTCAATCTCTTCTTCAATTCATCAAAGCTAATCTGACATAATTCATTCCACTCAAACTTTTGAGTTTTCTGCAGAAGTCGAGTAAGTGGGCGGAAGACTTTAGAAAACCCTTCCACGAATCGACGATAGTATCCAGCAAGTCCTAAGAAGCTTCAGACCTCTTTCACGTTCTTTGGATACTTCCAATCCAATATTGCTTCGATCTTCTGAGGATCTACTCGGAATCCTCTAGCTGACACCACATGGCCGAGGAACATTACTTCCATTAGCCAGAATTCACACTTAGAAAGTTTGGCGTACAATTGTTCTTTTCTCAAAAGTTCCAATACAATCCGCAAATGCTGTGCATGTTCTTCACGACTCTTAGAATATACCAGGATGTCGTCAATAAACACGACCACAAATTTATCCAAAAATTCAATGAACACACGGTTCATCAATTGCATAAATACAGCAGGTGCGTTAGTGAGACCAAACGGCATCACCACAAACTCACAATGCCCGTAACGAGTTCTGAATGCTGATTTCGGAACATCAGATTCCTTAATCCTCAGCTGATGGTATCCTGATCTCAGATCAATTTTAGAAAATACTGTTGCCCCTTGCAACTGGTCAAATAGATCATCAATCCGTGGCAACGGATACTTGTTCTTAATCGTCATCTTGTTCAGCTCTCGATAGTCAATACACAGTCGGAGCGATCCATCCTTCTTTCGGACGAAAAATCGGCGCTCCCGTGGTGAAACGCTTGGTGAATATATCCCTTGTCCAAGAACTCCTCTAATCGCTTCTTCATTCGTACATCTCGATAGGTGCCATACGATACGGCGCCTTGGAAATTGGTGTAGCTCCGGGTTCCACTCAATGGTAAATTCCACATCCCTTCGTGGAGGTAGTCCAGGTAACTCGTCAGGAAATACATCCGGAAATTCGTTCACAACAGGAATGGATGAAAGTTCCACAATTTCGTCTTCTTTCTTCATTGCGTAACACGATTACGCACATTACTGTTTTAACAATTTGACAACTTTCATCGCCTTGATCAATTTTCCTGAGCTTCCCGGTTTCCATCCCTCAAACAGAATCTCGGAGCCATCGTCAGCGATCAGCGAGATATTCCTCCTTCGGTAGTTCACAATTGCTCCATATCGATTAAGCCAATCGTCTCCGAGTATCGTGTCATCTCCTTGCATTTCTATCACGATCAGGTTTGAGAGCCACTCTCTGCCCCCAAATGATACAGGGAAATTTCTAGTTTCTAAATTTCCGACAATCCTCTCTCCACTCGGTAAACCAACAACATAAGGTTCACAAGCATGAAAACCGGAAATATTCAAACAATTTACACAAGACAAAGATATGAAAGAATGTGTAGCTCCAGTATCGAATAAAACGCTAACTGGCTGGGAAAGGATCTGGACAGTACCTGATGCGACAGCAGCATCTTGATCGTCTGTCCTCTTCATCTCGTACAAACGTGGGGGAGCAGATCCGGCACTCGATGTCCCCTTTCGGTCCCATTGTCCTCTGCCTCGCCTGCGGCCAAAATTCTGAGGCATCTAAACACTTTGCTGCGTCTGTGGAATACTGGCCTCCTTCGACGGGTGTTTGTGGTGTACGGGCTCTGAAAGACTTTGCAGCCTCTTCACAAAACACCGCCCGATGTCCCTCTCGTCCACAATCAAAACAAATCACGGCAGGAAGGGGGCAATTCCGTCGATAGTGCCCCGTCTGGGCGCAGTTAAAGCATTTCCTGGTAACATCAGTAATAGTTGATGTCGCCCCGAAATTCTTTCCGCTCCTAGCTGGGTGCGTAGGTTTCTTGAAAGAATGGAAGGATGACTGGGCCTTACGGGCCCCACTGTTCTTGTGCTCTGTAAAAGTACTAGAGACTTTCTGTTTCTTGGATTCTGAAATTTTTTCCATGGCTGCTTCCTTGATCTCATATGCCAACGCCTTATCCTGGTATTGGCGGAGTGTGGTACATTCGAATCCGTACATGTACCTCTGAACTTCTGGTTTCATTCTCATATCGAAATGAATCATCATTTCTGCATCTGTTCTGACCAGATGTCGAACAAATGCCAGCTGCTGGTTAAACGTCTTGATCGCCTGGGATACTGGCACATCAGAAGGCTGAGCGGAGAAAAACTCCCGAACTTTGGCTTCCCTCACAGGACGAGGGCAATACTGGGCTTCCATCATCAATCTAAACTCTGTCCAATCGGCATCATGGTCTATAGGCCGGATGGCTTCC
Organism: Orobanche coerulescens; assembly: GCA_033398695.1. Lineage (NCBI taxonomy): Eukaryota > Viridiplantae > Streptophyta > Magnoliopsida > Lamiales > Orobanchaceae > Orobanche > Orobanche coerulescens. The sequence goes on along the minus strand of CM065805.1, from coordinate 90,148,811 downwards.
CACCATTCGGACGCTTCCCCTATCAGAAAATATTGAGCGATAGAGGCTCTCCGGTCGTCTGGGCAGTTGATTCCGGCAAAGATTTTCTCCAGCTCCTTTAACCAATGATCCCAGGTGGGAGTCTCAGAAATACCGTCGAATTTGGGTGGTTGCATCTTCGCCACTTCTTGCAGCCACCGGTCACCTCGATTTCCCATATTTGGGATCCCTTGCTGTCTCTCTCCCTGCTGTAGTCCCACCGCCACTTGCATTCGGTCTACGACCTGGGCGAACTGAGTCATCTGGTTCACCACTTGACGAAGGATCTCTGGTACAGCAGGATCTGGTTCATTATTAATAGATTGTTGCGGCTCTTTGAGCTATGACTAACTTTGATTAGAAGGCGACGCTTCTCTTCGGCATTTCTTCGTCGCGTCCACGACCGCGACCACGTCCACGTCCGCCTCTCAACATCCGTAAGCATACATACTCAATATACAGGAAACAACATCGTTCTAATATTCGAGTGTAAAGAGACACAACATGAAAAGATCAAGATAGAGTTTAGGAACTTACAACCACTGTTCGCATGAAGACGTAGGCAGTGCAGTGATGTCATTCACGGCCGGTTACCCCAAAAGACATAAATGACCTCTATTTTAACCCAACGGCCAAGATATCCATAATCTTAGCTCCGATACCATATTCTGTAACACCCCCAATATGTTCGGGAATATTACAGCGCCGTAAATCCTTTACATAAGGATTTACAAGGCTGAAGAATTGAACAAGTATAAAAAGTACTGACGAATGGAAATAACGGAATTACAATACATCAGTTCTGACCAAAAACAGAAACAGTATAAATGTTCAACAGAATTCAATAATACATCACCAAATTCAAATCATCACAAATGACTTCGTACTCGAGTACTTATTGAAATAACGAATAAACAATAGATAAATAAACCCGGTCGGGACATCACTCTGCACCCTCGTCATCATACAGTTCCAGTGGTTGTTTCCCCGCTCTCCTGGATCCTGAACACAAACAAAATGTTCACCCCCGAAGGGGTTAGCACAACGATGCTAGTACAAGTACCACAACATATTATTCATATCTCACGGTGAATAATAATAACATAAACGACAAAATACCAACGAGTCTTCTCCTACGAGAAACTCAAACATAACATACACAACTGATAATCACAACATGATATCAATACATACACATGGTAATTCCATCGATCCAGCGTTCACTGCCTAGAACCCACGATGATCCCGTCAGACCAACCCGTGGTGGAAAAACCCGTCCGATGATCCGGTATGACGCTAGCATAGATCCCCCGATGATCCCGTCGGACCAACACGAGGTGGACATACAATCACGACATACATGCACGACAATATGTATAACAACAATACATAAAACAATTAAGGTACTTGCCTCGATTTGAAGATAATAACAATACTTCCACGAAAATGAACACTCGAAGATCGTCCTCCTCAATCAATCACGTAACGAGACCAAACCTTAACAAAAGAAATGATATAGGGTTTATCTCACGTCGTATGAATGTTTAACAATTCGATTAACGGTCAAAAGTTCATAAACTGCAATCTGCCCGAATAGCTTAGCGCACGCTAAGTACTCTGTGTAGCGTGCGTTACGTCTGCCCGATAGCGCACGCAAACAACAAAGCCTAGCGCACGCTAACGATGCATGGTCAGTACTTCACTGACCAGCCAAACTAACTCGTCTGATGGTCTAGCGTACGTTAGGTACCAAACGTAGCGCACGCTAACTCTCGCCGATAGCGACGTTAAATTGCATAGCATAGCGTGCGCTATCTATGCATGGCGATTCTTCTTTGAGCAAGATCGCTTATTCTTGACATGTTTGAAACAACGATATCTTGCGTGATAATTCATGTTACTTCCATGAATACCATGTCCACACCCTTATGAATGATTATACGGATAAAGACAACTTCGGATTCAAGGATATGCATACCAATATAAAACCATATTCTTTTCCGACTTCAAATCTTCATACGACAATTCGAAAAGCTAAACGGTTGATATCAACACCTCTATATCAGTCCATGTTATCATATTGAAGTTGATAAACGTCCTATATATACTAGATAAATCCTTCCATGATCAAACCTTTAGATTTATCTAACAATAAGGATGTTAACGTCTAGCCCAAGATTATTATGAAATCATCTATTAGATTCGGTTTACCAATGATGGAAGCTTCTCTTCACCTATTCAGTGTACTAAGATTCGAATCATGATGATTATAATCAAGGTATTTAAGGCTTATTCAACTCACTATTCCAAACATGATATACTTGGATAATTCATCTATGAAAAATCCATATCTTGTTAACATGATCATCCAAATCGTTAGAATCCAACTCTAAGTCTGGAGATAGATTGAACATACCTTAAAATGACGAAATCACTGAACCGTAAGGTAGAATCCAACTCCGGTTGGTTGTATGCCCTTCCAAGGTGCTATTCCACTTCCATGAACATTCCACATGATAACCAATGTATAAACATCAACAATATGTGTTCTAAGTGTATAGGAGTATTACTACAACTCTCTGAACTCTCAAGATTGAGGAAAGTGCGAAAGAAATGCAAGCCAACACGGTTGATGTCCCATTTATAATATTCTGCATTATTGACAAGTTAGCGCACGCTACTAAGCATCCCTTAGCGTGCGCTAATAATGGTTGACTTCAGATTTTGTCCGGGTGCGTCAGCGGGAATCTTATCCGGTCCCATGTCCCGGCTGGCGCATGTGTTAGCCGTTCCGCTCAATAATTGAGTCCTTAGCGCACGTTACTCCTACCTGCATAGCGTGCGCTAATAATGGCCCGATAGCGCGCGTTAAGATACATTCTTAGCGTGCGCTATCACAAGGTTTCTTGAGCAATTTTGCATGTTTCTATACTTATGCATAATGATAGTAATGCACTAAATATCATACTCCAATAATCAAAATCACCAATCCGAAATAATACATGGTTTGAATACAGATGAAATACACTGTAATAAATCCGGATATTACATCATCAAATACGAAAGGTGTGTCTTTTGAAAGTAAGTTACATAATGACCTTGAAATTTTGCTAAAATCTTTGATGAATCGACGGTAAAAACCAGCATGGCCTAAGAATGACCGAATTTCTTTAATCGTTCGTGGGGGTGGAAGACTGGATATTAAATCAACTTTAGATTTGTCCACCTCAATTCCTTTTTCAGAAATCACAGGTCCTAAGACAATTCCTTTTTTAACCATAAAATGACATTTTTCCCAGTTTAGGACAAGATTCTTCTCCTTACACCTAACCAACACTTGGGTTAAGTGGTGTAAACATTCATCAAAGCTAGACCCGAATACAGAATATTCATCCATAAAATTTTCCAAAAACCGCTCAACCATGTCAGAGAAAATGCTCATCATACACCGCTGAAAAGTAACAGGTGCATTACACAGACCAAATGGCATTCGTCGGTAATCAAAAGTGCCGAAAGGACAGGTAAAAGTGGTTTTTTCATGATCTTCATGAGCAATGGGAATTTGGTTATAGCCGGAATATCCATCAAGGAAACAATAATAAGCATGACCGGCTAACCTTTCTAGCATTTGATTAATAAAAGGAAGTGGAAAGTGATCTTTTCTTGTAACAGAGTTCAATTTTCTGTAATCAATACAGACTCTCCATCCAGTTTGAATTCTGGTTGGAACAAGTTCATTTTCTTCATTCGTGATTACAGTTATGCCAGATTTCTTTGGAACTATATGAACAGGACTAACCCAAGAGCTGTCAGAAATAGGGTAGATGATCCCTACATCTAAGAGTTTTATTATTTCAGCTCTTACAACTTCTTTCAAATTAGGGTTTAGTCTTCTTTGAAATTCTCGGGAAGTTTTCGCATTTTCTTCAAGGTGAATTTGGTGCATGCATATAGAAGGACTAATACCTTTAATATCGGAGATGGTCCAGCGTATTGCTTCTTTATGTTCTTTAAGGACATTGATTAATTTATCTTCTCGTTCTTCATCTAAATCAGATGCTATGATGACAGGCAGGGTTTCTGATGGTCCTAAAAATGCATATTTTAGAGATTCAGGTAATGGATTGAGCTCTATATTTGAATCCTCAATAGGTACTTCTTTATTGATTTGGCTCTCAAGTGGTTGGGTTTTAGCTTTCCATTTATCATTATCCAATAATAGTGTAAACTCTAGTAAAGAATTTACTTCATTAATTGAACTGTCGATGTCAAAATCTGAGCCAAAATGAGCAAGACAGCTTTCAAAAAGATCATCATCATCTATTTTTGGAAAGAAATAAGGACCCATACTCTCTATCATATTTACCTCACAGACATCATCAAGATCATCATGTTGTTGAGAAATGTTCAACATATTTAGTTCAACAGTCATATTTCCAAAAGAAAATTTTATGATGCCATTTCTACAGTTAATTAATGCATTTGAAGTAGCTAAAAATGGCCTTCCTAAAATGACAAGGATTTGATCTTTGGTATTCTCAACAGGTTCAGTGTCTATGACTATAAAATCAACAGGAAAGTAGAATTTATCTACTTGAATCAGAACATCCTCTATGATTCCTCGAGGTATTTTTATAGATCTATCAGCTAGTTGAAGTATCACAGATGTTAATTTTAGATCCCCTAATCCAAGTTGTGTATAAACACAATATGGTAATAAATTCACACTGGCTCCTAAATCAAGCAAGGCTCGTTTAATGATGTGATCTCCAATAATACAAGATATTGTAGGACTACCAGGATCTTTATACTTAACGGGAGTTTTATTTTGGATTATTGAGCTAACATGCTAAGCTAAAAATGCCTTTCTTGGAACATTTGTTCTTCTTTTTACAGTGCAAAGATCTTTCAAGAACTTAAAATAAGCAGGCACTTGTTTAATAGCATCAAGGAATGGAATATTTATTCGAACTTGTTTAAATATTTCCATTATATCTTTGTATTGCGCACTTTTATCTTTTGGAATAAGTCTTTCAGGAAATGGAGCTTTTGGAACGTAAGGCTTTGCTTTTTCTTTAGAATCTTTTGATTTTGAAACTTGTGGTTCATTTGATTTTTCTTTCGGATCATAGTCAGGCTTTTGTATTTCTTTTTCGTTTCTAAGGGTAGTTATGGACTGAACTTCTGCGTTAGAAGAGTTTACTTCATATTGTCCTTTAGGATTAGGGATGGACTGACTTGGAAATTTTCCGTTTTCTCTTTCAGCTAAAGTTGTTGCAAGTTGGCCAATTTGTGTTTCAAGCTTAGAAATAGCCTGTGAGTTTGATTGTACAGCTTGCTGAGTTGATTGGAACATTTGTTGAGTAGATTGCATGAATTGTTGCAACGTATCTTCCAAAGATGGTTTCTTTGGCACTATAGAAGGATACTTATAAGTATTTGGAGGATATTGATTAGGACAGACATTTTGTTGATTTGACATATTCATTTGATGTCCTCCTTGATTCATTGGAGGCATGTTTTGCTTCCAGAAAAAATTTGGATGATTCCTCTAATTTGGATTATAAGTTGGAGCAAATGGACTGTCCGAAGATTTTCCATATGAATGTAACACATTGACTTCTTCATTAAAAATTTCTTGATTTTGTGGACCAGAGGGACAAGATTGAGATGAATGAAATGATTCTGCACATGAAATGCAAAATTCATGTTTTGAGTTTGACGAGGGGATGGATTGCTTCAAGACTAACGCATCCACTTTTCGTACTAAATCATCTATAGTAGATTTTATTTCAACATCTTGTTTAACCTCGTAAATTCCACCTTTTTTTGGGGTCGTATGCATCGATTTGGCTCTAGAGTCGAGTGAATTCCATTGTTGTGAATTAATTGACATATTTTCTAGTGCATTCCAAGCTTCGTCTCCAATAAGGTGAAGAAATTTTCCACCATGCATTGATTGGATTAATTGGCGATTGTTTGGAGTTAAACCGTCATAAAAATATTTTACCAAACGCCATATTTCAAAACCATGATGGGGACACTTAAGGATTAAATCATTAAATCTTTCCCAACACTCATAAAATTCTTCATTTTCTTTTTGGAAAAATTGATATTTCTCTTCTAAGACTATCGCTTTTGGACATTGGAAAAATTTTGAGAAATTTATTCACTAGTTGGTCCCAGCTAGTAATTGTTCTTGCTTGAAGAGAATTTAGCCAGAATTTTGCTTTATCTTTGAGAGAAAATGGAAACAGTCTAAGTTTGACAGATTCATCAGAGAAATTTTGGAATCGAAAAGTAGAACAAATGTCGAGAAATTCCTTGACATGCATATAGGGATCTTCTCTTTCCAAACCGTGAAAAGATGGAAGAAGTTGAATTATTGATGGTTTAAGTTCGAAATGAGTTGCATTAGTCGTAGGCAACACTATGCAAGAGGGAGAATTAGCACTCACTGGAGAAAAATATTCTATTAAAGTTTTCTCTTTTACAACTTCATTATTCCGATTTTCGATTTCGTCCATTTTTGGTCTCGGTTTCATTTGTTGAACTTCAATTTTAGTTAAGGACAATCTTCTTCTCGTTAATCAACATTTATTATTTCGTTGCCAAACTTGCATTCACCAGTATTTCAATTTTTTTTTAACTTTGCATACAAACCAAATTATGATAGTCGATCGAACTTCCAGATCGTTGGAGGCGTCACAACGGTCGCACTTAAAATCCAACTTTCTTCGGCATGTACAACAGAGGCCTTTTTGCCAAAATTCAATCGATTTTCAAAATCAGTTTGTACAAGATTGATATTTAGCTTTTCTCTATTCAAATCGAACAAAGTAGTGAGTGAAAAATATCAATCCCTTGTTGAATCTTTTAAAGGATTTTATTGTTTTAATTATTTTGTTTTGAGTTTTTATATTTTTATTATTATTAATAATAATGATAATTATTATTATTACTAAAATTATAGGATGTAATAGATTGCAAAGGAATAAATTTACTAATTGATCTACGGAAGCAATATCTATTGATAAACTAAATTGTACGACGAGAAATATTGCAACTAAACTAAATGTCTAAGAATACTATAAATAGAAAATAACAACTAAAAACACAATCTAAATTTACCACTAGAAGATTCTATTAAAACTAAAGACAAGATATAAAAATTAAAAAAAAATCGGATTTTTTTTATATATTTTATATTTAGTTTTTATATTTTTATATTTATTATAATTTTATTATATTTTTAGACTAATAATATTGAGCTAATATATATATATATATATCAAGATATATTATTTATTTTTTTCACAAAAAAAAATTTAGATTTTTTTTTACAAAAAAAAATAAAAATTACAACCTTTTATTTTATTTATGCAAACAATAAAAATAGTTTTTTTATTACAAATTTTCGTTTCTGTTTTTTTTTTTTAATTTTCAGCTTTTAATTTTTTTTAGTATTTTCCTTTTTTATTAAAATATTTTAATTTATTTTAAAAAATTCTGTTTTTATTAAAAAAATTCAAATTTCAGAAAGTTTATTTTATTATATATATTCCAGATTATTTAAATTATTAATTCTTAATCTGATTTTTTTATTAGATTTTTAGATTTTTTATGAAAATTAAATTTTTTTTAATAAAACTAGCATGTTTAACTTTTAAAAATAAAATAAAATAATTCAGATTTTTATTTATTATGTAAAATAATATTCCAGATTATTTTTTTAATTTTTTTTTATTTTTTTTTTATTTTTTCGAATTTAAATTAAAAAATTTTATTTTTTAAATATTAATATTCCAAAATTACAAAAATATTACCTTAAATTCTGAATTATTTTCCAGATCTTTTTGTTTTTAAATAGAAATAAATAAGTTCTGAATTTTTTAAATTTTTTAAGATTTTTTATATTTTTATATATTTTTGGACTTTTTTAATTTTTTTATTATTTTATTATTATTATTACGAAAATGAACAGTAGTTTTATTATTATTATTAATTATATTTTATATTTATTATTATAAGTTTTTATTATTTTACAGAATATTTTTATGAATAAAATAAATTCTACAACTAACACAATCTAAAACGGATATTAAAAACACAGATAATAATAATAAAGAAAAGCAGTAAAATAAATAACTAGTAGAAGAATTCAACTAACTTGGTGACGACAGTCTTCTTGTACTTCGTTCGCGCCTCCCCGGCAACGGCGCCAAAAACTTGTTGTTTGTTGATTCTTTAGTCTAATACTCGCAAGCGCACGATTTGTTCGATGTAGATATGCGGTGCAAGGTCGATTCCACATGGAGGACTGATAGTGAAGTAAATATAGTCCTTGTAACACCTCAAGATTTAACCGGAAATATTACAGTGCCGTGGGGCCCGAGATGGAACCCACAAGGCTAAAAGAAATTTTTGCAAACATTTACAAATGCCCACGAGGCCGACAACGGTACTATCTTTAAAATGTTCGAAGATTTAATAAAATCTATTTATCAAAACCGTCGTAAAAACTCATTTGGAATCACAAGGCCAAACGGCCGACACTCAGAAGTTTAGAAATTGATTTCCAAAGTAACCTCAGTTACCAGATACCAAAAGAGCATTTCAAAATACTCACGCAGCGGAAAAAGACCAACCATAAAGATACTCTAGTAGCGGAAAACAAGAACCAATCAGAAACTCAATGCACAAAACATGTCCTAGCCAGTATCCTCCGGGAAGCTCATCTCTTCACGACCGCTACAAGCTCGATACTCCAAGAACCTAAAAAGAAATCCCACGACGGGGTCAGTCATAATATCCAACAATAATAACTGTCACTTCACATTAATAATAACATACTAATGAGAATACAACATAAGAATACGACCAACGTAATCTTACCGCCATAACTTTGCTTACTCAAGTAATTCTCATCAGAATAATCATTATCAGAGTTCGCATCTCGGACTCGATTAACCAATCAACTCACGATACGGAAATATACCATTTCTGACCAATACGATCCATCGAATAACATCATCAAATCCCAAGACGATAATCGATTGTCCATCAAAGACAAATACCAAGGAAATACGGAACATACCTCGAGATATGATGTGCCACGACATTAATATAAGTCTAATCCGAGATCAGATCAATACAAAACGGACATGGTCCTAACACAAGACCTACAAATGCATACTCATATGACAACGTCAATATGATCACAACAATAACAATGATGTATACTCAATGGAAATCCGACGATCCAACGCCCTCAGCATAGATCCCCTTGATGATCCTATCAGATCATCATAAGGTGGATAACCAACAATACACATATGAACAACACATGATAAAATCAATGATGCGAATTCACAAGATTCCATCAACACAATACTGGTAATCCAACGATCCAGCGCCCTCAGCATAGATCCCCATGATGATCCCGTCGAACCAACGCATGGTGGAAAACTTGTCCAACGATCCAGCGCCCTCAGCATAGATCCTCATGATGATCCCGTCGAACCAACGCATGATGGACATTCGATCCAGCGCCCTCAGCATAGATCCTCATAATCCCATCGGATTATTTACACAACATAAACAACACAATATGCATACACATATGCAAATCAACACGTTCATCAACATGAACAACATAACATGCACGACAACATGACAATTTACTAGGACGACTTCATGTTCAACAACATGAAAGAAAATGTACGAGACCAAAATAAATAACATTAAACCATAATCAATATGGAATACTTGCCCCGAGTCCTTCGGGAGCAACCTCGATGTCCAATCATCACCGACGATTATCCTCAATGCTCGGCGATCCAAACGTACAATGAACTATAGATACTCATATCCTCGTCTTTATCATAATGTAACCTCGATACTCGAACATACCAATAACTGAGATAAAGCATATACATTATGATTTACCTCCCAGAATCGAAAGAACGATATGCGGTCCGAATACCCAGAGTTCACAATAATAATCATCGCTATATGCATTATAAACGAAATGAAACTGAAACCATTCATTAAATATTATAACTGAGCAAGTAATAACTTGCCTCGATACCGATACCACGAAGGCTTTGCCGAACACATTGCTTTTGTCTAGGAGCTCCTCGGCCCGATCAAAAGCAATACAATGGACATACTCGAACACGACCGCAATATCCGGTTATAATCACCGATCAATAATCTCAACCTATCGAAGAAATCAAATAACACATATCCGATAACAATCAACAACCGACAAAACTAACCAATCGAACTCAACGGTTCAACACAACCTCGAATAAACACGGTCAGAACCAACCAAGTCAAACCATCATGAATTCATAAGCAAAACACAAAAAATATCGACTTTCGCCTACTTAGCGCACGTTAAACGCATAACGTAGCGTGCGCTAAGTTGTCCCGTTAGCGTGCGCTAGCCAGTAAGCTTAGCGTGCGCTAATGCTGTACAGTGGCATGCATTCCAAACATCGACTCACATCTTGCGACTACGAATCCGAATGAAGGGAGACATAAATCTCCATATCTCTTGAAGATAAACGACCCCATAATTATCACAATGATCATGTCAATGTCCATATATCAATAACAACATCAACAATCAAACCGACTCGATAACAAGGATCGTATCATGCTAAATCTGGAATTCAACCTAGTATCATGATTCATCTCATCTAAATCGACCAATATAATTACCAAGATTCAGAAATCCCTCTTAGATCGGGTTAAATGAATCAACATCCTTACAGTATGAAGAATCTTAACTAACATCCGAAACTCTTATCAAAATTCCATTGAATCTCATATAACATCATCATATGATTATCCAACATGCTCCTTACATGAAATCATCCAATAAAAACGAACCATTAACAAAGGAATACGAAGATTACCTGGTTTAGGCAGACGAAAAGAAGAACACTAGAACTCCATCCAAAGAATCATAAACAACTTGAAGAACAAGGCTTGAATCCAAGCTCTCAATCTAATGTTGTTAAAGATTATCATTATACAGTGTTTGGGAACCTCAAATATATCCCAACTCTCTCTCTCTCGACTGAAAGAAGAAAAAATGACGAAATGCTTCTTAGCACCCTTCTGTCCCCTTTTATAATATTCATTATTAGCGTGCGCTAACATCTCATGTTTAGCGTGTGCTACCGTCTTAGCATGCGCTAACTGACTTTGTTAGCGTGCGCTATCGAAGCCCAGAGGCTACTGCCTCGCTTCGTAAACTAGCTTACGTACGTAATGCCCGTGCATTAACGTACGTAAACATCCTGCTTAGCGTACGCAAGTCATTTACCTTAGCGTGCGCTATCCGAAGTTGACTTGCTACAGTACACACCTACCACTCGTGCCCCCACATGCCGAAAGCATCCGCGATTATCGGGATTCCTTTGACCGATCTGGAATTAGCGTGCGCTAACCATACGGTTTAGCGTGCGCTAGCCCTACATGACAAATACCCGTTGACCTTATCTGGACACGCGTCGCAAGTGGCCGGGTCCACCCGCCGAAAGCTAAGATTCCATTATTGGCGATCTGATGTTAGCATGCGCTAACCAACATACGTTAGCGTGCGCTAACTGAATATAAAAATCAACCTGGGCCTACCTGTCGGTCACCTTCCGGAACTAACCCAGCAAGTCGTTACGTACGTTAGGGGTCCTCCTTAGCGTACGTAACCGAACCTCTTAGCGTACGCTATCAATACTTCGTAGCGTGCGCTACATGTACCCAGTAGCGTGTGCTAATTAACACTTAGCCATTTTCCGCAATTTCTGCCCAACATCTTGACGTACCAAAAACGAACATAAGACACACTGAACACAAATACTGAATCCAATAATATTCTTATACGATATACTCTATATCGAAAGTACGATAACCTGATACACGATATCCTCAAATGTAACTGTCGACCAGATACGACAATTATACCGATAGTGACATCTCAGTCCTTTATTTATTTTATCCCTACTGTACAGATTCCACGCTGTACAATATAACTTGGATAAAATAATATCAAACAACAGTAGTAGAAATTCCGGATATTACATTCTACACCACTTAAAATAAGTTTCGTCCTCGAAACTTGCAATCCGTTATAAAACAAACAAACATACCTTTCAACCCAAAATATCCCAAAACCATCACGACAACGATCAATTATCGTCATCACCGAATAATCAAACGAGCATACTTACAAATACGCAGGTCGACGATCTCCTGAGATATTAGCAGGCGATCTCACTGTACAGTCTCAATACGCTTACGATCATAATTCCCTGAGTCTCAACAAAATATATCATCTTCGGATGAAACAATCTGCCCGAATCAAATCATGTCTGCCTGATTACATAATCAAGTCCCAATTCCGATAAGACGAATAATACACAATACATCTGCAAAACAATTGCCCAAAACAACGACATGAATCCCGAAACATCAACACAAAATCCGAACGCTCAGATGATCACCAACAATGATCAACAATCAACCGAATTTATCATCGACATGATAAATTCCAATATGACCAACCAGAGGTCAAAACAAAATTGAGAATATCATCAACGTGATAAACTCCAATATTACTAACGAACGATCAACGAAAATTGAGAATACCTTCACACGGTAAACTACAACATGATCAACACAGAACCGCAGAAACAGATATACGAAAGAATAACATTCTCAAAACGACAAATCAATCACGTACAGTAGATCTCAATAAACATACCCAACTGGCGAACATTTCCCTCGGCATACGAACAACGAATCGCAAATCGACGAACATACCAATTCAAACAAGGAGTGGGAACGACCACTCAATATCCAAAACAACCAGCATGGGGTCATCATCCCCAAATTTACACTTACAAAGAAATCATTCAAAGATCACTATGGTAAGATTGCGCTACTACCGCACAAATGGACTCACATAGCACATATGTCCCGGTTTTACAAAGTCCAAAGTTCCAAAATTACATCCTGCACATGAATCTATAAAAAGCAGTATATTTCTCTTATCTGATCAATCAACCGATCATCCTTGCATAACCAATCTACCATACTAAACTTCGAATCTCTTTTCCTTGTACCATCGATATGATATGCCCGATGCACTAAATGCGTATGTACATCAATCACATTTTCAAAACCAGTTTGAAATCATATATTCTTGTCACGAAGACAATTTTCGAAAGTTCTTTCAAGAGTTTGAAAACTCAAAACATAAATTTTCGTAAGACCACGAAATCAATTTTAAAAATTAAATCGGCTTGCTGGTGCCAAGTTCTCGATAAAAATTCTTTTCGAATACACACGATTAAATAAAATGGAATTTATGCAAATGCTTGTGCATATCCATACTCCTGTATACCACTTCGGCTCGTCACCAATATCCACTGATATTCCATCGAAAAACCACACGATAGAGTTCCAAAATCTCAAATATATAGACTCTGATAAAAACTCCTCTCCACATACTACTCGCAACGTCAATCCTTAATCCATCCTGGAGCACCTCAAATATGATATGACAAAACATTGAAACAAATCAACAAATCAAACACAACGAAAGACTTCCTGAGAAGTTCCATTTGAACAAGTAAACCAAAAACCCCAAAAGGTAGGAACAAAATAGATAAACGATTGATAAAGAGTTTTACAAATCTCGGGAGTTTTAGAAAACAGAAAAGCTTTCTTTTGAAACATTTAGGGTCTCAGCCCGTATCTTGTTCCGCATTACAAGAAGTTTAAAAAGTAGAAAACTCTTTTCAGACTCCAAGTCCTGAGTTACAAAACTATTTCAAAATCGATTGGGTCTCGGCCCAAAAATCATTTTCCGTAAAACATCCGTAAAACATTCATTTTGAAAGGTATTATTTTCAAATGATCAAAAGCAGTTCATATATCTCAAAATGAATTAACATGCTACATGTTCTTCTCAACCATGCACAATATTTCTCCCCAAATGCACAATTCCGTTCCAAAATCTAACCAACATACTGATTTCCAAAATCATAGTTTCTCAAGATCATCAATCTTGTCCCACTTTGACATCTCATACTGTAACGCATGATATTTGCTGAATCTCAAAACATATCAACTTAGAACGGTAATAAATCTCAATGAAATTCAAAAATCCAAATACTTATAGATCGTGAAGCCGACGATTCCCCGTGATACTGGCACATGTCTCGACTCTAGAAAATACTTGACATGGATATTTTCAAAACACACGTTTGCCAAATCAGTTCGACTCAAGAACACAATACATCTCATTCTAGAGAATCTCGTTAACACCATTTGGAAAAGTTATAACAAGCCCAGTACGATACTGGCAAATCCGATAACGCACAAGCCCGAGTGAACAACAAAGACTCACGGCTCTAATATTTGTCAATCGACAACTCGAATGACGCAACAAAAAACGACCCAACTCGACCCAAATGCCTAGGTTTTCTCAACCTAAGCTCTGATACCATATTCTGTAACACCCCCAGATTTAACCGGAAATATTACAGCGCCGTGGGCCCCGAGATGGAACCCACAAGGCTAAAAGAAATTTTTGCAAACATTTACAAATGCCCACGAGGCCGACAACGGTACTATCTTTAAAATGTTCGAAGATTTAATAAAATCTATTTATCAAAACCGTCATAAAAACTCATTTGGAATCACAAGGCCAAACGGCCGACACTCTGAAGTTTAGAAAACGATTTCCAAAGTAACCTCAGTTACCAGTTACCAAAAGAGCATTTCAAAATACTCACGCAGCGGAAAAAGACCAATCATAAAGATACTCTAGCAGCGGAAAACAAGAACCAATCAGAAACTCAATGCACAAAACATGTCCTAGCCAATATCCTCCGGGAAGCTCATCTCTTCACGACCGCTACAAGCTCGATACTCCAAGAACCTAAAAAGAAATCCCACGACGGGGTCAGTCATAATATCCAACAATGATAACCGTCACATCACATTAATAATAACATACTAATGAGAATACAACATAAGAATACGACCAACGTAATCTTACCGCCATGACTTTGCTTACTCAAGTAATTCTCATCAGAATAATCATTATCACAGTTCGCATCTCGGACTCGATTAACCAATCAACTCACGATACGGAAATATACCATTTCTGACCAATACGATCCATCGAATAACACCATCAAATCCCAAGACGATAATCGATTGTCCATCAAAGACAAATACCAAGGAAATACGGAACATACCTCGAGATATGATGTGCCACGATATTAATATCAGTCTAATCCGAGATCAAATCAATACAAAACGGACATGGTCCTAACACAAGACCTACAAATGCATACTCATATGACAACGTCAATATGATCACAACAATAACAATGATGTATACTCAGTGGAAATCCGACGATCCAACGCCCTCAGCATAGATCCCCTTGATGATCCTACCAGATCATCATAAGGTGGATAACCAACAATACACATATGAACAACAACACATGATAAAATCAATGATGCGAATTCACAAGATTCCATCAACACAATACTGGTAATCCAACGATCCAGCGCCCTCAGCATAGATCCCCATGATGATCCCGTCGAACCAACGCATGGTGGAAAACCTGTCCAACGATCCAGCGCCCTCAGCATAGATCCTCATGATGATCCCGTCGAACCAACGCATGATGGACATTCGATCTAGTGCCCTCAGCATAGATCCTCATAATCCCATCGGATTATTTACACAACATAAACAACACAATATGCATACACTTATGCAAATCAACACGTTCATCAACATGAACAACATAACATGCACGACAACATGACAATTTACTAGGACGACTTCATGTTCAACAACATGAAAGAAAATGTACGAGACCAAAATAAATAACATTAAACCATAATCAATATGGAATACTTGCCCCGAGTCCTTTGGGAGCAACCTCGATGTCCAATCATCACCGACGATTATCCTCAATGCTCGGCGATCCAAATGTACAATGAACTATAGATACTCATATCCTCGTCTTTACCATAATGTAACCTCGATACTCGAACATACCAATAACTGAGATAAAGCATATACATTATGATTTACCTCCCAGAATCGAAAGAACGATATGCGATCCGAATACCCATAGTTCACAATAATAATCATAGCTATATGCATTATAAACGAAATGAAACTGAAACCATTCATTAAATATTATAACTGAGCAAGTAATAACTTGCCTCGATACCGATACCACGAAGCTACTGCCGAACACATTGCCTTTGTCTACGAGCTCCTCAGCCCCGATCAAAAGCAATATAATGGACATACTCGAACACGACCGCAATATCCGGTTATAATCACCGATCAATAATCTCAACCTATCGAAGAAATCAAATAACACATATCCGATAACAATCAACAACCGACAAAACTAACCAATCGAACTCAACGGTTCAACACAACCTCGAATAAACACAGTCATAACCAACCAAGTCAAACCATCACGAATTCATAATCAAAACACAAAAAAATACTGCACTGTCTGCCTACTTAGCGCACATTAAACGCATAACGTAGCGTGCGCTAAGTTGTCCCGTTAGCCTGCGCTAGCCAGTAAGCTTAGCGTGCGCTAATGCTGTACAGTGGCATGCATTCCAAACATCGACTCATATCTTGCGACTACGAATCCGAATGAAGGGAGACATAAATCTCCATATCTCTTGAAGATAAACGACCCCATAATTATGACAATGATCATGTCAATGTCCATATATCAATAACAACATCAACAATCAAACCGACTCGATAACAAGGATCGTATCATGCTAAATCTGGAATTCAACCTAGTATCATGATTCATCTAATCTAAATCGACCAATATAATTACCAAGATTCAGAAATCCCTCTTAGATCGGGTTAAATGAATCAACATCCTTACAGTATGAAGAATCTTAACTAACATCCGAAACTCTTATCAAAATTCCATTGAATCTCATATAACATCATCATATGATTATCCAACATGCTCCTTACATGAAATCATCCAAGAAAAACGAACCATTAACAAAGGAATACGAAGATTACCTGGTTTAGACGAACCAAAAAGAAGAACACTAGAACTCCATCCAAAGAATCATGAACAACTTGAAGAACAAGGCTTGAATACAAGCTCTCAATCTAATGTTGTTAAAGATTATCATTATACAGTGTTTGGGAACCTCAAATATATCCCAACTCTCTCTCTCTCTCTCTCTCTCGACTGAAAGAAGAAAAAATGATGAAATGCTTCTCAGCACCCTTCTGTCCCCTTTTATAATATTCATTATTAGCGTGCGCTAACATCTCATGTTTAGCGTGCGCTACCGTCTTAGCGTGCGCTAACTGACTTTGTTAGCATGCGCTATCGAAGCCCAGAGGCTACTGCCTCGCTTCGTAAACTAGCTTACGTACGTAATGCCCATGCATTAATGTACGTAAAACATCCTGCTTAGCGTACGCAAGTCATTTACCTTAGCGTGCGCTATCCGAAGTTGACTTGCTACAGTACACACCTACCACTCGTGTAATACCCGAGATTTCTGATATGTATTTGGAACTTGTAATATTGTAATCGTCGTACTTGATCTGAGTATTATTCTCCGTATTTCATAATCCGATGTTGTCGAACGTATGATTTCATGTATGTGATTTAAAAAAATTGTAATTCTGCGCATGTAGCGCACGGTATCGGCTATGTGTAGCGCACGCTAACATGGATTCATAGCGCACGCTACAAACGAATATTATCGCACGCTATGCGTGGTCAATTTGATTGAGACGTGCGGTAGGTGAGATCTGGCCGAGGACCCCTGTCGGATTGTGTCAGGATGAACCTGGACGGCTTTCGGGAAAAGCCAAGTCAACGCCTTAGCGCACGCTACAGGCATGTGCATAGCGCGTGCTAAGCGTTGATTACAGTTAAGTCAGTGAGCCGTTAGCGCACGCTACGAGCAGGGACTAGCGCGCGCTAATAGCCATTTCTTATAAATAGGACGACATCCTATTCGTGATTTCAGTTCTTTCTTCTCCCATACCCGAATTTTTACACTTAGAACATAACTTCCTTCATCCTAAACACTTCATATCAACACCCTAGCTCGTGATTGGAGATCGTATATCGTTGGAGATTGGTGTTCAAGCCTTCGGTGTTGGATTGCTTCGATTTCCTCCGTATTCTTCACTACTTTGAGGTAGGTGATTCTTCACCGATATTAGTAATGTTCTTAAGGATGTTTGATCATGTTTTGATAGCCAGTTATTTCGTTTATAATCGGTCATCACATGTTAGAATGATACTTTTGACGTATCGGCACTATATATTGTATGAACCCTTGAACCTTTTTATTAATTGGACTCCTAGCATTTTCAAACCGATTTGTGATCAGTAGATGGAGATTTTCAAGTTCTTATGCGTTTATATAGAAGGATCGTACGTTTTGAGACTTATATCGGATTGAACTCAGATTATACCTTGAAGATCTAACACGAACTATGGTGTTGTGATGATTATACGTATCTTTGCATCGCATGGTCATTTAGTACGTATAGAACTTTCACAAACCTTATTAGCATGATATGCTCGAGGATGACTAGTTTTATCACCATAGAATTTATGAGTTCATCACTTTTCAATCCAGTTTTCTGTCTGTAGTAATCTGCCATGCAAGGTTAGCGCACGCTAACATACGTAAGTTAACGTGCGCTATCGGGGATAAGTTAACGCACGATATGTACGTAACGTACGTTATGATGTCAGCCGAGTCAAACTGTCAGTCCGTGGCTAGCGTACGCTAGGCTTATACGATAGCGTACGCTAATAGGTAGGCTTAGCGCACGTTACGTAGAGTACGTAGCGCACGCTAAGCAGTCCAGGCAGATTGTTTATTTTGAGCTTTTGGGCCGTAGACCGAATTGTTAGGCCATCGTTCGACTTGAGATGATTTGTATATCATTCCTTTTGTTAAGGTTCGAGCTTGTTACGTTGATCAAAGGAGGCGGCCTTCGAGTGTGTTGAGATCATTGAAGTGTTTCGTTCTTGCCATTTTCGAGGCAAGTATCATATGTCGAGTTCAATTTATATTGTAACTTTGATCATGCTTGTGGTTTTGTTCATATTGTTGAATATGAGATGTATTTCTGAAATTTTTCGTGGTACTCGTTGTTATTTGTTCGTATTGATGAACATATTGAAATGCATATATGTATGCATAGTTGATTGATTTATGGTATAAATGATCCGAGGGGATCATGAGGATCTATGCTGAGGGCGCTGGATCGAATGTCCACCATGCGTTGGTCCGATGGGATCATCATGGGAATCTATGCTGAGGGCGCTGGATCGCTGGACGGGTTTTCCACCATGCGTTGGTCCGACGGGATCATCATGGGGATCTATACCAAGGGCGCTGGATCGCTGGATTACCCTGTACTGTGTTGATGGAATCGTGAGGATTCACATCGTTGGATTCTGGTGACGGAAGTCCGTTTTGCATGTTTTATGATGCATTGATGATTTATGTATTACGATACTTGTACTAGAATTGTTTTGCTAACCCCTTCAGGGGTGGACATTGTTTTGATGTTCAGGTAGCCGAGGAGCGGGGAAGCAACCACAGTACCGACAGGACAATGAAATGGCTCAGTGATGTGGTTGATGTTTATTGTTATTGTGATTTGTCTTCTTGGTCTATTTAGTACTCGAGTACGTCTGTTTCAATAATGTCTTTTCGATATGGTTGTATAAGTTAACTCATTTGATCGGTTGAATCAAAGCTGTATTTGAATTTCAGTTGTACGATTGGTTTATATTTACACTCCTTTTAAATTAGCCTTGTAAATCCTTACCTAAAGGGTTTACGGCGCTGTAATTATTCCGAATATCTCGGGGTGTTACAGAATATGGTATCAGAGCTAAGATTCATGGATATCTTGGCGGTCGGGTTAGTTGGGTCAGTTTACGTTATTTGATTATTGGTCGTTCGTAACATCACTGCTGAGCCCGCATCGTCGTGTGGACCGTGGTTGTAAGTTCCTAAATCTCAAATACTACCGTTTTATTTTATTCATGTTTTGTGAACATTGATGGATGTATTTTTAGAAAATTTGCCCTGGATATTGAGTATTTATGTTTACAGTATGTTGAGAGGAGGTCGTGGACGCGGACGCGGTCGTGGACGCGGACGTGGAAATGCGAGACAAGAAGAGTCGGTATCTACTCCAGGAATAACCGCTAGTCGAACGGATTCCCATTCAGGGGGACAGCAGGGCTCGGCAAATAATAATGCAGATCCTAACGTGCCGGGAGTGCTTCAGCAGGTGGTTGCCCAGATAAACCAGTTTGCTCAAGTTGTGGATCGCATGCAGACGGCGATGGGACAACAGCATAACGTGGATAATCGAGGAGATAAATGGCTTACCGAAGTGATCAAATTGCATCCTCCGAAATTTGACGGTTCTGCTGATACGCTTTCTTGGGATCACTGGCTGAAGGAATTAGAAAAGATTTTTGCAGGGATTAACTGTCCCAACGATAGGAAGGTTCCGGTCGCCCAGTATCTTCTGACCGGGGAGGCTTTCGACTGGTGGGAGGCCATTCGACCGGAGGAGCACAATGTTGACTGGACGGAATTCAAATTGATGATGGAGGCGCAGTATTGTCCTCGCCCAGTTAGAGAAGCCCGAGTTCGGGAGTTTTTCTCACCACAAAATTCAGAAGCATCTGTGACGGACGTGATTAAGACCTTTAATCACCAGCTGACTTATGTGCGCCACTTGGTCAGGACCGAGACGGAAAGGATTTTTCATTTTGACATGCGAATGAAGCCGGAAATTCAGCAATATATGTCCGGATTTGAATGTACCACCTTGCGACAGTATCAGGACAAGGCGTTGGCCTATGATATGAAGGAGGCAGCAGTAGAGAAATCGACGGAAGCAAAGAAACAGAAGGTGTCTGGCAACTTCGCGGAGAATAAGAGTAGCGGGCCTCGCAGGGGTCAGTCCTCTTTTCATTCATCCAGGAGACCTCCGCATCCTTCTCGAGGTGGAAAGAAGTTCCGGGCAGCACCAACTGTTTCAGACGCAGGGAAGAAGTGTTATAACTGTGGCAAAGCGGGACATGTTCGACGTGATTGTTTCGCGCCTGCTGTGACCTGTTTCGAGTGTGGACAGGAAGGACATCGCGCAAAATTTTGTGGGAATGCGACCCGATCTTTTGGTACTCGCACTCCTGTACCGGTTCCGAAGGACACTAGTGTAAACCAGACGTAGCAGAGCGGTTTCCCGCAGCATAATGTTGGGAAAAAAGAGGCATCCAGTGCTGGGTCCGTTCCTCTGCGCCTGTACGAGATGAGGACATCTGACGATCAGAACACTGCTATTGCATCAGGTACGATTCAGATCCTTTTGCAACCAGTTAGTGTTTTATTCGATTCCGGAGCTACACATTCTTTTGTATCTTTGAAATGTGTTAATCGTTTGAAAATCTCGTGCTTATCTGATTGTGAACCATATGTTGTGGGTTTGCCGAGTGGAGAGAGAATTGTGGGAACCCTAGAGGCTAGAGATTTTCCAGTGTCTATAGGAGGGAGAGATTGGACATCGAATCTTATTGTAGTTGACATCTACGGTGACGATTTAATTCTCGGAGACGATTGGCTCAACCGTTATGGAGCCATTCCGAATTACCGAGAGAGAGTCATTTCTATCATTGCTGATGACGGATCTGAACACTTATTCCGAGGATGGAGACCAGGAAGCTCGGGAAAATTGATCAAAGCAATAAAAGCCGTGAAATTACTGAAGCAGGGATGTCACGGACTTTGGTGCTATGCCATGAGGAAAGAGGAAGGAGTAGAGCTCTCGTCTATTTCAATTGTGAATGAGTTCTCAGATGTATTTCCTGACGAACTACCTGGGTTACCTCCGCAGAGAGAAGTGGAATTCACTATTGAATTAGAGCCTGGAGCAGCTCCTATTTCCAGAGCACCATACCGCATGGCGCCAACCGAGATGTATGAACTCAAGAAGCAACTCGAGGAATTGTCACAGAAGGGTTATATTCAACCTAGCGTTTCTCCTTGGGGAGCGCCAGTTCTCTTTGTCCGGAAAAAAGACGGATCCCTCCGACTGTGTATTGATTACAGGGAGATTAACAAAATGACGATCAAGAATAAGTATCCTCTACCTCGGATCGACGACTTGTTTGATCAACTGCAAGGGGCAAGGGTATTCTCGAAGATCGACTTGCGATCAGGATACCACCAGTTGAGAATTAAGGAATCGGACATACCAAAGTCTGCTTTCAGGTCCCGGTACGGGCGTTATGAATTCGTAGTGATGCCGTTTGGACTTACCAATGCTCCTGCGGTGTTCATGCAATTGATGAATCGGGTATTCTTGGAATACTTGGATAAATTTGTGGTCGTCTTCATTGATGACATCTTGATATATTCGAGGGACGCAGAGGAGCATGCCGAACATTTGCGTGTGGTTTTGAACACTTTGAGGAAGGAACAGATGTATGCAAAGCTTTCTAAATGCGAGTTCTGGCTCAGGGAGGTAACTTTCCTCGGGCATGTGATATCAGCTGACGGAGTTCAGGTGGACCCGAAGAAAGTCAAAGCAATCTTGGAATGGGAGGCTCCTATTAACGTGAAAGAAGTCCGGAGTTTCCTAGGACTTGCCGGATATTATCGCCGCTTTGTAGAAGGATTTTCCAAGATTTCTCGTCCGCTCACTCAGCTGTTACAGAAAACTCAAAAGTTTAAGTGGGACGAGAAATGCCAGGCTGGTTTTGATGAGCTTAAGAAGAGACTAACGACAGCACCTATATTAGCATTACCAGATGGAGCTGATGGGTTCATGGTGTGCAACGACGCTTCAAATTAGGGTCTGGGATGTGTGTTGATGCAAATAGATAAGGTGATTGCCTATGCTTCTCGGCAGTTGAAACCATACGAGGTTAACTACCCAACTCATGATCTGGAGTTAGCAGCTGTGGTCTTTGCATTGAAAATTTGGAGACATTATTTGTACGGCACTCGTTGCCAGATCTTTACAGACCATAAGAGCCTCAAGTACATTTTCAGTCAGAAAGAATTAAACATGAGGCAGAGAAGGTGGCTGGAATTGATCAAGGATTACGACTTGGAGATTCTCTATCATCCGGGGAAAGCAAACGTAGTAGCCGATGCTTTGAGCCGTAAACCTGTTTCTCTTTGAGTGTTGGAAGCACTTACATCCCAAACCAGAATTCAGCGGGAACTGATCCATGAAGGGGTTGAAGTATGGGCACCAAGAATCCAAGGGCAACTTTATGTGATGGAACTGACTTCATCACTAGTCGAGGAGATCAAGTCTAAGCAGTTGAACGATTCTCTGATCCTTCGATTATGTGACGAAGTAAAGAAAGGAAAATCCCCAGGATTCGTGTTACAAGACGATGGAGTTCTGAGATTTCAGAGTCGACTTTGCGTGACCGATGATGATGATCTGAGACGGACTATTCTGAAGGAAGCTCATAGCGCGCCCTATTCTATTCACCCAGGCAGTAGTAAGATGTATAAGGATTTAAAACAAAATTTCTGGTGGGGGAATATGAAAAAGGACTTAGCAGATTATGTTTCGAGGTGTTTGACGTGTCAACAGGTTAAGATTGAACATCAGCGACCTGCCGGAATGTTAAAGCCGCTTCCGATCCCCGAATGGAAGTGGGAGGATATCTCGATGGATTTCACCACCAGTATGCCAAGGACTAGAACGGGAATGAACATGATTTGGGTTATAGTTGATCGACTAACCAAGTCGGCTCATTTCCTAGGAATTAAAGATACATGGGGACCCGAGATATTGGCACGAGTATTTATTGCGGAGATAGTCAGATTGCATGGGACGCCGAAGACCATTATTTCGGACCGAGATGGTCGCTTCGTGTCGCACTTCTGGAAAGCAGTTCACAGGGCTTTGGGGACTGAGCTCAACTTTAGTACGGCTTATCATCCCCAAACGGACAGTCAGTCCGAAAGGACTATACAAACAGTAGAAGAAATGCTTAGAGCTTGTGCATTAGATTGGTCAACTGATTGGGAAGTTCACTTGCCTTTGATCGAGTTCACTTATAATAATAGTTGGCATGCTTCTATTAAGATGGCACCATTTGAAGCTTTGTACGGGAGAAGATGCCGATCACCCCTGTGTTGGGATGATTCTTCGGATTTGATCGGGACGGAACCGGAATTGATAATTCAGACTCAAGAGAAGATAACTTTGATTCGAGAAAGACTATTGACTGCCCAGAGTCGACAAAAGTCTTACGCAGACATACGTCGTCGTCCTCTAGAGTTCGACGCTGGGGACCATGTACTATTGAAGGTGTCTCCTACACGAGGGATTTTCCGTTTTGGAAGGAGAGACAAGCTTAGCCCTAGATATATCGGACCATTCGAGATCCTCGAGAGGGTTGGAGATTTAGCATACAGGTTGGCATTACCGCCATCGCTGAGTCACGTTCACAATGTGTTTCACGTATCCCAACTGCGGAAGTATGTACCGGACCCCAGTCACGTCATTGATTTCAACGAGATCGAGATAGCTAATGATGGCACTTTCGAAGAGAGACCAATTAAGATACTTGAGAGTCGGATCAAACAGTTGAGGAATAAACTAATACACTTGGTTAAAGTACAATGGTCACGACACGGAGTCGAAGAGGCCACTTGGGAAACGGAGGACAGTATGAAGGCTAGATATCCAGAGTTGTTTTCATCTTAAGTTTCGGGGCGAAACTTCTTTTTATGGAGGAAGGATGTAATACCCGAGATTTCTGATATGTATTTGGAACTTGTGATATTGTAATCGTCGTACTTGATCTGAGTATTATTCTCTGTATTTCATAATCCGATGTTGTCGAATGTATGATTTCATGTATGTGATTTAAAAAATTGTAATTCTGCGCATGTAGCGCACGCTATCGGCTATGTGTAGCGCATGCTAACATGGATTCATAGCGCACGCTACAAAGGAACATTAGCGCACGCTATGCATTGTCAATTTGATTGAGACGTGCAGTAGGTGAGATCTGGCCGAGGACCCCTGTCGGATTGTGTCGGGATGAACCTGGACGGCTTTCGGGAAAAGCCAAGTCAACACCTTAGCGCACGCTACAGGCATGTGCATAGCGCGCGCTAAGCGTTGAGTACAGTTAAGTCAGTGAGCCGTTAGCGCACACTACGAGCAGGGACTAGCGCGCGCTAATAGCCATTTCTTATAAATTGGACAGCATCCTATTCGTGATTTCAGTTCTTTCTTCTCCCATAACCGAATTCTTACACTTAGAACATAACTTCCTTCATCCTAAACACTTCATATCAACACCCTTGCTCGTGATTGGAGATCGTATATCGTTGGAGATTGGTGTTCAAGCCTTCGGTGTTGGATTGCTTCGATTTCCTCCGTATTCTTCACTACTTTGAGGTAGGTGATTCTTCACCGATATTAGTAATGTTCTTAAGGACGTTTGATCATGTTTTGATATCCAGTTATTTCGTTTATAATCGGTCATCACATGTTAGAAGGATACTTTTGACGTATCGGCACTATATATCGTATGAACCCTTGAACCTTTTTAGTAATTGGACTCCTAGCATTTTCAAACCGATTTGTGATCAGTAGATGGAGATTTTCAAGTTCTTATGCGTTTATATAGAAGGATCGTACATTTTGAGACTTATATCGGATTGAACTCAGATTATACCTTGAAGATCTAAGACGAACTATGGTGTTGTGATGATTATACGTATCATTGCATCGCATGGTCATTTAGTACATATAGAACTTTCACAAACCTTACTAGCATGATATGCTCGAGGATGACTAGTTTTATCACCATAGAATTTATGAGTTCATCACTTTTCAATCCAGTTTTCTGTCTGTCGTAATCTTCCATGCAAGGTTAGCGCACGCTAACATACGTAAGTTAACGTGCGCTATCGGGGATAAGTTAACGCATGATATGTACGTAATGTACGTTATGATGTCAGCCGAGTCAAACTGTCAGTCCGTGGCTAGCGTACGCTAGGCTTATACGATAGCGTACGCTAACAGGCAGGCTTAGCGCACGTTACGTAGAGTACGTAGCGCACGCTAAGCAGTCCAGGCAGACTGTTTATTTTGAGCTTTTGGGCCGTAGACCGAATTGGTAGGCCATCATTCGACTTGAGATGATTTGTATATCATTCCTTTTGTTAAGGTTCGAGCTTGTTACGTTGATCAAAGGAGGCGGCCTTCGAGTGTGTTGAGATCATTGAAGTGTTTCGTTCTTGCAATTTTCGAGGCAAGTATCATATGTCGAGTTCAATTTATATTGAAACTTTGATCATGCTTGTGGTTTTGTTCATATTGTTGAATATGAGATGTATTTCTGAAATTTTTCGTGGTACTCGTTGTTATTTGTTCGTATTGATGAACATATTGAAATGCATATATGTGTAACACCCCCAAGACGTTCAGGGCATATTACAGCGCCGTGGACCCCACACTGTGGAACCCACCAGGCTATCATAACAACAAGACATTCGACAACGAAAAACTATCCTTAATAAAACGACAATTTAAATAAAAGACTACAAACCGACCATTAAATTCTGACATCAAATCCATTTCTCAAACGGGAACACAACATTAACAATTTCAACAGGAAGTACTCGAGTACTTAACCCAATTTTATAATACATAAATCCCAAAAATCAGACATCAATAGTAATCCGACAGACATAACATCGAAAATCAAATACTGGACAATATCATGCTTGCCCATCATCCTCATACGTCCCGAGTGCTCGTTTATCCCCACGATCAATACCTGAAATACAAAAAGTATTTCCCCCATTTAAGGGGTTAGCGACAACTGCTAGTGCAAGTACAATCCATTTGAACTACATTCTAATCAGATGAATATATGCGCCAAAAAGTCATTTTAGAAAACATTTTATATTCCGGAATATTTACAATCACAAAACACATTATCTCCAACAAATCACAATTCAAAGTTAACCGTTGGTACGAGACTCACGGCCACCGTACCCGCAGAGTCCCGTCGGACATCCCTGGGTGGCTAACCATTCGCGATACGCACACTCACGGCAATACGTATCCCTAGAGGCCCCGTCGGACCGTCCCTAGGTGAACATACACATAACCATCCACAACAACCACGTCTGACCATAATTCAAATACTAGAACATGTAAACAAATGTAAAGTACTTGCCTTTGAGACATTCTTGAAGAATCGGAAGTGAAAATGACTACGGATGATCCGAATGGAAAGCAGCGGTTCCTAAACGAAGAATTAGCATAACTCAGTCCCAACGGACATCAATAATCGAAAGGAATACTCCCAAAACCCCGATTACAATTAACGACAAAAGACGTTCAATCGATACGGGTGAGGGTTTACGCAAAATCTCCCCGTATTGATAATTCACGGATTAAAATCAAGGAAACTGGATTTGGAATCATTCAATAATCACAATCGGTGAAGAATATCGTAATATATATGAACAATTCGGAATTAAACCCTAAAATCCCGAAATCCCCCAAAAACGACAAAATTAGGGTTCCTGAGGAATTACCTTGGATTCGACTGATGGAAGATGTGAATGTTGTAGATTAATCTCCCTTGGTACACAATAATCAATCTCTAAAGGAAATCCACGGATTGTTCTGGACAAATCGCTCCAAATGCACTCAAGAACACTCACGTCGCGAGAAGGGTTGAATAAGAATGAAAAGAAACTGACTGAGGTTAAGTCAGGTTTAAAAACGCTGACAGCGCGTTACGTACGTTAACACAAGCTGTTAACGTACGTTATGATGGTTACGTACGTAACCCAATGCTGGTTAACGTACGTAACCAAATGTCTGTACTAAATTGTGAAGGGTCATAACGTACGTTATGGATCATGCATAACGTACGTTATGCACGTAACAGACCCCAGTTCTGAACACCAATTCTGCACAGTCGATTCGACGACGAACTACAACACGAGGATAGAATCAAAAGTGTAAATACGAGGTATTCATAACAAGGAAGTTGAGTGCTCGAAAGTAAATGCACTCCCAACTACCGAGGAATCCAAAATACGACGAGGAGATAAATTTCCCTAAATTTATAGGAAATTACGAAAATGACCCAAGCGTCCGAAAATCACGATACGACGTCGGATTTACAAACCGGAAGTCTCAACATGACCAACTCAACCATAAGGACTTGTACAAACCAAGAAACAACGGAAACGAACGAGTTTTACGAGAATCGAACGTTCATACGGCAAAACATATCATAAAATGAGATTACGTGAAAACATCATCAAAACTCATCCAAATGGAAAAACTCTAAGAACAAAGTAGATTCGAAATGTCGAAACGGTTACAAGCGAGTCGATAAAAATAGACATACACCAAAAATGGAAACTGCTAAAAATGGAAAAATTACGGATATTACATTCTCCCCCTCTAAAATAAAGTTTCGTCACGAAACTTAAGAATCAAAAAGCTCGGGGTATCTCGAACGCATATCCTCCTCTAGCTCCCACGTCGCTTCTTCTACTCCGTGCCTCGACCATTGCACCTTAACCAAAGGAATGGTTTTGTGCCTTAACTGCTTGTCACGACGCTCCAAAATTCTGACGGGCCTCTCTTCAAACGTAATATCCTTCTCAATCTCCACGTCCCCAAAGTCAATAATGTGGGACGGGTCCGGAACGTACTTCCTCAACTGGGAAACGTGAAATACGCTATGTACATGACTCAGCGACGGAGGTAAAGCCAAACGGTACGCTAACTCACCGACTCTCTCCAATACTTCGAAAGGTCCAATATATCTCGGGCTGAGTTTCCCCTTCTTCCCAAAACGGAAGACTCCCTTCGTCGGAGACACTCTCAACAGAACATGATCCCCCACCTCAAACTCCAAAGGTCTACGCCTAACATCCGCGTAAGACTTTTGTCGACTCTGAGCAGCCAACATCCTCTTTCTAATCAATTCGATTTTCTCCCTCGTCTCCAACACCAGATCCGGCTCGGTGCCAACCAAATCGGACGGCTCATCCCAACATATCGGTGATCGGCAACGTCGGCCATAAAGTGCCTCATATGGTGCCATCTTAATCGACGCGTGCGGCTATTATTATAAGTAAACTCAATTAAGGCCAAATGCTCCTCCCAATTACTACTCGATCCTAACGCACACGCGCGCAACAAATCCTCGAACGTCCGAGTGGTACGTTGGACCGCCCATCGATGCGGGATGGAGCGAAGTGCTCAAACGTAGCCGAGTCCCCAATGCCTTATGCACCGCTGCCAAAATGCGATACAAATCGGCCATCTCTGCGAAATAATGGTCCTCGGCGTACCATGAAGCCTCACTATCCGAGTGATAAAAATACGAGCGGCTTTTCGGACCCCAAGTATCCTTGATGCCCAGAAAATGTGCCGACTTAGTCAGTCGGTCTACAATCACCCATACCATATTCATACCAGTCTTCGTCCTCGGTAAACTCGTGACAAAATCCATAGAGATGTCCTCCCACTTCCATTCCGGAACGGGAAGTGGTTTCAATAATCCGGCTGGCCGCTGATGCTCAATCTTGACTTGCTGACAAGTCAAACACTTAGCTACAAACTGAACTACCTCTTTCTTCATATCGTTCCACCAGAAATTTTTCCTCAGATCTTTATACATTTTACTCGAGCCCGGATGGACTGAGTAAGGTGACGCATGAGCCTCTCGCATGATATTCTGTCTCAATTCCGAGTCGTTCGGAACACACAACCGACCTCGGAATCTCAACACTCCATCCTCATGAATAACAAATCCCGGGGCTTTCCCCTTCTCTACACTCTCCCGAAATTTGAATAAACATCGGGTCCTCCAAGTATCCGATTTAATGTCCTCGACGAGAGACGAAGAAATCTCAAGAGTACGCAACGCCGGAACTCTCTGGCGGTATAATCTCAATGCTCGGCTTCATAAAATCACGCGAAGTCTGGCGGGCCGTAAGCAACTCAAGCGCTCGAGCGTCGATTTCGGCTCAAGGCGTCTGCTAAGAGATTTGCCTTGGCCGGATGATAAATGATCTCGTGTTCTTATTCCTTTATAAATTAGAACGTCCTCCTCTACCTACTATTTAGCTGTTTCTGCGTGTAAATGTACTTTAGGCTCTTGTGATCGGTGAAAATCGACACGGCGAGCCATACAAGTAATGACGCCAAATCTTCAACGCAAAAACAAGCTGCGGCCAACTCAAGATCGTGCGTAGGGTAATTCAATTCATAGGGTTTCAGCGGCGGGAAGCATAAGCAATCGTCCTCCGTCTTGCATAAGTACGCATCCGAGCCCTTGGCGAAGCATCACTATAAACTGAGAAACCATCATTACCACTCGGTAAGGCCAAAACGGGAGCGGTCGTCAACCGCTTCTTCAACTCCTCAAAACTATTCTGCCTCTCATCGGTCCACACAAACTTCTCTGACTTCTGTAACAACTGAGTCAGCGGTCGAGCGAGTTTAGAGAACCCCTCGACGAATCTACGATAATACCCGGCTAATCCCAGAAAACTACGGACCTCCTTCACGTTCTTGGGCGGCGCCCAATCCAACACTGCCTCTACCTTATGTGGGTCCACACGAACACCCTCGGCCGAGATCACATGACCGAGAAACATAACTTCCCGTAACCAAAACTCGCACTTTGAGAACTTCGCAAAAAGATGCTGAGTTCTCAAAATATCTAACACAATATGCAAATGACGGGCGTGCTCCTCCTCGCTCCTCGAGTAAATCAGGATGTCATCGATAAAAACGACTACACACTTATCGAGGTACTCGATAAAGACTTTGTTCATAAGCTGCATGAACACGGCTGGTGCGTTGGTTAGCCCAAAAGGCATAACCACAAACTCGTAGTGACCGTATCTCGTCCGAAAGGCCGTCTTCGGAATATCGGTATCCTTCACTCGGAGCCGATAATACCCGATCTCAAATCAATCTTGAAAATACGATTTGCCCCTTGCAACTGATCAAACAAATCATCAATCCTCGGGAGCGGATACTTGTTTTTGATGGTCACTTTGTTCAACTCTCGGTAGTCGATACACAAACGAAGTGACCCATCCTTCTTCTTTACAAATAGGACCGGTGCGCCCCAAGGCGAAGCGCTCGGTCGAATATATCCCATGTCTAGCAACTCTCCCAACTGTTTCTTCAACTCAAGCATCTCGGCAGGCGCCATACGGTATGGCGTCTTAGAGATAGGTGCTGCACCCGGCTCTAGATCGACGGTAAACTCAACCTCTCGGCCCGACGGCAAACCCGGCAACTCATCTGGAAAGACGTCAGGATACTCACATACTACCGGAATAGACGAGAGCTCGACTCCCCCTTCTTCTGATCTCAAAGCGTAACACCAATAGCCCATGCAACCTCTCCGAAGGAGTCTCACCGCCCTCAAAGCGCTGATCAGTAATCTCTGGCTACCCCGCTTACGCCCCACAAAAGAATGCTCGGTACCATCAGAGGCTAACATCGAAACAGTCCTCGTTCTATAATTCATGATCGCCCCATGACGGTCCAGCCAATCCTCACCCAGAATCAAATCCTCATCTCTAATATCTACCGCAATCAGATTAGAAAGCCAATCCCTCCCCGCGATACTCACAGAAAAATCTCTAATCTCACGGTCCCCCACGATGCTATCCCCGCTAGGAAGTTTAACAACAAAAGGCTCACAAGCAACAAGGCAATCAACATGCAGGCGACGCACACAGTCCATAGATATAAAAGAATCAGTAGCACCAAAATCGAACAATACGGAAACAGGATGGTCAAGGATGTGGATGGTACCTGTAGCCACCGTCGCGTCGGGATCTCCGGCTCGCCTCATCTCATACACACGGGGCGGAACAGACCCCGCACTAGAAGCTCCCCCTCTAGAAGGCTGTACACGACCTCGTCCTCTACCAAATCTATGCTGCGGGCCGAGGAGCGCCGGTGCTGATTCACACTCGGCTCTCCTGCAGTGGAGCAGATATCGAGTAATCGGAGCCCGAGCCGTATCCGTACAAAACTTAGCACGGTGACCCATACGACCACAAGCAAGGCCTGGATCGGAGGCCTATCACACTCACTCATCATGTGACCGGGCAGCTGCGGTTGAAGCACGTAGGACCACGAACGGAACAGCGAGCGAGACCTAGAACCGTTTCCTCGACCAATCGATGGCGGCCCGGCCCCGAAGACTCGCGAGCAGGCCGAGTCTTGGATACCCTCTGACTTGCCTCCCGAAACCGACCGGCGGTTTTCTGTTTCTTTCCTTGTTGCCGTCTCTCGCAGAAAACGACATCTCATAAGCCATCGCCTTATTCGATATTCTTTCAAAGTCGTGCACCCTGACTGGACATGTAGTGGCGCACTCTCGGTTTCATCCGCATGTCAAAGTGGCGGATCTTATCAAGCTCATCGCGGACTTGGTTTCTCACATAATGTAGCTGTTGATTGTAGTCCTTGATAGCTTGAGAAATAGGAACATCTTGGGGCTTAGCCTCAAAGAAGGCTCGGATCCTCCCTCTTTCAGCTAAGGGCGGTATTCGTCTTCCATCGGATCTCGAAACTCGCCCACGTATTGCCGGTCACGCGGTTTCACCGCTTGCCACCACGTCAGCGCCTCCTTGGCGAGAAATCTTGAGCAATGGGTACTTTCCTCTCCTCGGGGCAATTAGCGACCTCAAACACTTTCTCTATCTCGAATAGCCAATTCTCCCAACCGGAAGGGTCGGAAGCACCATCAAGCTGCGGAGGACGCATACGAATCACGTCTGAAGTAGCTTATCATTGCCGGATCCGGAGGCGGAACCGGGTTGGCATTAGCATGGCCGACGAACGGCTCGAGTCGATGGCGTCATCCGGTTCGCTACTTGTTGTAATATGTTGGCCACTCCAATATTCTCATGAGCATTACGGAGCTAGCGGTAGTCCTGTGACCTCCGGAACTAGGGGAACACTTGTTCGACAAAGAGGGCATCGCGAATCGGTTCGAGTGATCGGACATGGCCGCCCCACCGGGTGCGCCACGTCCCTACCGCGTCCCCTACGCGTCGCGCCAGCGTCGCGTCCTCTACCGCGGGAATTCGAAGAAGCAATGGGTAAGTACAATTCAAACGCAAAACGCAAAGATACAAAGACGGGAATAGAAGACGGTGAAACGAGTCAAGTTAGGGAAACTTACGAGCACCGTCTTCGAGATGATGGCATAACGGTGATCTTGTCCCAAAAGCGACACTTAACTAGACCCGAATAAAGCGGCCTAGGTATCCATAAACCTAGGCTCTGATACCATATTCTGTAACACCCCCAAGACGTTCAGGGCATATTACAGCGCCGTGGACCCCACACTGTGGAACCCACCAGGCTATCATAACAACAAGACATTCGACAACGAAAAACTATCCTTAATAAAACGACAATTTAAATAAAAGACTACAAACCGACCATTAAATTCTGACATCAAATCCATTTCTCAAACGGGAACACAACATTAACAATTTCAACAGGAAGTACTCGAGTACTTAACCCAATTTTATAATACATAAATCCCAAAAATCAGACATCAATAGTAATCCGACAGACATAACATCGAAAATCAAATACTGGACAATATCATGCTTGCCCATCATCCTCATACGTCCCGAGTGCTCGTTTATCCCCACGATCAATACCTGAAATACAAAAAGTATTTCCCCCATTTAAGGGGTTAGCGACAACTGCTAGTGCAAGTACAATCCATTTGAACTACATTCTAATCAGATGAATATATGCGCCAAAAAGTCATTTTAGAAAACATTTTATATTAGGAATATTTACAATCACAAAACACATTATCTCCAACAAATCACAATTCAAAGTTAAGTTGGTACGAGACTCACGGCCACCGTACCCAGAGTCCCGTCGGACATCCTGGTGGCTAACCACGGATTCGCGATACGCACACTCACGGCAATACGTATCCCTAGAGGCCCGTCGGACCGTCCCTAGGTGAACATACACATAACCATCCACAACAACCACGATACGACCATAATTCAAATACTAGAACATGTAAACAAATGTAAAGTACTTGCCTTTGAGACATTCTTGAAGAATCGGAAGTGAAAAATGACTACGGATGATCCGAATGGAAAAGCAGCGGTTCCTAAACGAAGAATTAGCATAACTCGATCCCAACGGACATCAATAATCGAAAGGAATACTCCCAAAACCCGATTACAATTAACGACAAAAGGCGTTCAATCGATACGGGTGAGGGTTTTACGCAAAATCTCCCGTATTGATAATTCACGGATTAAAATCAAGGAAGCTGGATTTGGAATCATTCAATAATCACAATCGGTGAAGAATATCGTAATATATATGAACAATTCGAATTAAACCCTAAAATCCCGAAATCCCCAAAAGCGACAAAATTAGGGTTCTGAGGAATTACCTTGGATTCGTGATGGAAGATGTGAATGTTGTAGATTAATCTCCTTGGTACACAATAATCAATCTCTAAAGGAAATCCACGGATTGTTACGGACAAATCGCTCCAAATGCACTCAAGAACACTCACGTCGCGAGAAGGGTTGAATAAGAATGAAAAGAAAGCGGCGAGGTTAAGTCGGGTTTAAAACGCCGACGGGCGTTACGTGCGTTAACACAAGTGCGTGCGTTATGATGGTTACGTCGTAACTCTTGGGTTAACGACGTAACCAAAAGTCTGTACTAAAATCTTAAGGTTCATAACGAACGTTATGGATAATGCATAACGTACGTTATGAACGTAATGCAACCGATTACGAACACCAATTCTGCACAGTCGATTCGACGACGAACTACAACACGAGGATAGAATCAAAAGTGTAAATACGAGGTATTCATAACAAGGAAGTTGAGTGCTCGAAAGTAATTGCACTCCCAACTACCGAGGAATCCAAAATACGACGAGGAGATAAATTTCCCTAAATTTATAGGAAATTACGAAAATGACCCAAGCGTCCGAAAATCACGATACGACGTCGGATTTACAAACCGGAAGTCTCAACATGACCAACTCAACCATAAGGACTTGTACAAACCAAGAAACAATGGAAACGAACGAGTTTTACGAGAATCGAACGTTCATACGGCAAAACATATCATAAAATGAGATTACGTGAAAACATCATCAAAACTCGTCCAAATGGAAAAACTCTAAGAACAAAGTAGATTCGAAATGTCAAAACGGTTACAAGCGAGTCGATAAAAATAGACATACACCAAAAATGGAAACTGCTAAAAATGGAAAAATTACGGATATTACAATATGTATGCATAGTTGATTGATTTATGGTATAAATGATCCGAGGGGATCATGAGGATCTATGCTGAGGGCGCTGGATCGAATGTCCACCATGCGTTGGTCCGACGGGATCATCATGGGGATCTATGCTGAGGGCGCTGGATCGCTGGACGGGTTTTCCACCATGCGTTGGTCCGACGGGATCATCATGGGGATCTATACCAAGGGCGCTGGATCATTGGATTACCTGTCCGTGTTGATGGAATCGTGAGGATTCGCATCGTTGGATTCCGGTGACGGAAGTCCGTTTTGCATGTTTTATGATGCATTGATGATTTATGTATTACGATACTTGTACTAGCATTGTTTTGCTAACCCCTTCAGGGGTGGACATTGTTTTGATGTTCAGGTAGCCGAGGAGCGGGGAAGCAACCACAGTACCGACAAGACGATGAAATGGCTCAGTGATGTGGTTGATGTTTATTGTTATTGTGATTTGTCTTCTTGGTCTATTTAGTACTCGAGTACGTCTGTTTCAATAATGTCTTTTCGATATGGTTGTATAAGTTAACTCATTTGATCGGTTGAATCAAATCTGTATTTGAATTTCAGTTGTACGATTGGTTTATATTTACACTCCTTTTAAAATTAGCCTTGTAAATCCTTACCTAAAGGGTTTACAGCGCTGTAATTATTCCGAATATCTCGGGGTGTTACAACTCGTGCCCCCACATGCCGAAAGCATCCGCGATTATCGGGATTCCTTTGAGCGATCTGGAATTAGCGTGCGCTAACCATACGGTTTAGCGTGCGCTAGCCCTACATGACAAACACCCGCTGACCTTATCTGGACACGCGTCGCAAGTGGCCGGGTCCACCCGCCGAAAGATAAGATTCCATTATTGGCGATCTGATGTTAGCGTGCGCTAACCAACATACGTTAGCGTGCGCTAACTGAATATAAAAATCAACCTGGGCCTACCTGTCGGTCACCTTCCGGAACTAACCCAGCAAGTCGTTACGTACATTAGGGGTCCTCCTTAGCGTATGTAACCGAACCTCTTAGCGTACGCTATCAATACTTCGTAGCGTGCGCTACCTGTACCCAGTAGCGTGCGCTAATAAACACTTAGCCATTTTCCGCAATTTCTGTCCAACATCTTGACGTACCAAAAATGAACATAAGACACACTGAACACAAACACTGAATCCAATAATATTCTTATACGATATACTCTATATCGAAAGTACGATAACCTGATACACTATATCCTCAAATGTAACTGTCGACCAGATATGACAATTATACCGAGACATCTCAGTCCTTTATTTATTTTATCCCTACTGTACAGATTCCACGCTGTACAATATAACTTGGAT
Organism: Orobanche coerulescens; assembly: GCA_033398695.1. Lineage (NCBI taxonomy): Eukaryota > Viridiplantae > Streptophyta > Magnoliopsida > Lamiales > Orobanchaceae > Orobanche > Orobanche coerulescens. The sequence continues at coordinate 90,111,975 of CM065805.1, read as the reverse complement.
AAAATAATATCAAACAACAGTAGTAGAAATTCCGGATATTACAGTCCTATCGTTTTGAACCAAATTATATTAAATTCTAACCTAGTCCCATATAATTTGATTTTTTATTGGTTATAATAATTGCAATAAATAACAGTAATTTTTAAGTAGATTTTAGGTAAATTGATTTTAAATAATTTACTAGGGTTTAGAATCCACCAATGTCTATTTATTATATAATTTATATTCTAATTCCAAGAAATTCAGGGAATAGATTGTGAAATCAATATCACTATTTCCCTATAGATTTGACAATAAGTAGAAAATTATAATTCAAATATAGATTTTCCTTCGCTTGAAAAATGTAATTTCTAAGCATTATATGTATCCAATTTAATGGAAAACAAATAATCAAAGAAATTAACTAATATCAATAATCACAAAGCAATGTGGAATTTATAACTATCAAAAATACGTGATATAATTGATGAAATAATATTCTCCTATTGAAGCGAAAATCATAATCGTTAAAAATATTTATTTGGAATTATTATATAAATATTAATAATTATATAGACATGGTTTCATCATAACCCCAGTAAAAGAAAATTACTCACTCATAATAACAACACAAATAAATAAATATTTCATAATATTATTACACAAAAATAATTTCATTACACAATATTTTTATTTCTCTCCCTTACAATAATATCTCTCTCTTTTTTCTCCTTTTTTTTTCTCCCCTTCAAACACTACACATTCATCCCCTATTTATACTACTTCAAAATCAATAAAATAATAATTTTTACAATTTTAAAATCCCACCCCCTAATCATACACGGCTGCTGTGAGGTGCTGATGTCATGGATGACATCAGCACAGAGTTGAAATTCCGGTCCAATTAGGTGTTGACACGTGGCACAATATGGTCCGTCTATTTAATTGTCCTTCGAACGGTCATAACTTCTTGATACGCACTCGGATTTGGATGAATTTTTTTTAAAACGATCGTATCGACGAGACGAATAAAGTGAGACCAGTCGTGACTATATTTGAATTTTGTAAAAATATCGCCCTTGAACCAATTGATCTGTCTTGTACCGGTTGGTTAACCTGCATATATAATTTAATTCCAATTAATTATCCAAAAATGACATAAAATTATAGAAAATTCTAACAAAATGAAATAATATAAATATATGGTAAAACTAATAAATTATCACACAACACACAATTATATATATAAAATATTAATAAAAATATTACTCAAAACGTGGTGTATGCAACAACTTTGGCGTCACACATGCTTATGAAAGCAAGACGCGGATGACATAAATATCATCATCGGTCATGAGCCCTGCTCACGACTCCACTAACGTACTTTGGTGTCTTTGATCCAACTAGTTTCTTTGTTCAAAGAAAATAATGTCCATGACTATACCGTGGTATATGGATCATCAAACTGTCCAAACTCCGGACTATTTAAGCCTGAATGTGTCAATGTCCTAATACATCTTCTGGTTACACAAACCGATGCAAGCCGGACCATATTGACTCTTGAATATTTTTCCTTTCACATGTCCAATACAAGTGATGCATAAGATTTTATTCTCACAAATCACAATGAGATGCTATGAGTGATACACTTTGGCATATATGTCATCGAGTCATAACACGGTTCAATTGTTACGGAACATATGTGACTAGAAAACACCATTCGGCATTCAACAACTTGAGCATCATACCGCTCATTGATTGTGATGACCTAGTCATCATAGTCACAATAGATTTATAAACCGAAATCCAAAATTATCGTGTTCCTTGAAAATAGCTTAATACGCACTCAATTTCGCTTGCAAAATTTTATAAATATGAGCATAGCGAACACTCTAACAACATAGAGATTTTATACCAGATACGATCAAAATGATCTATCATATTGAGTGCATAACATGGCAAGGTTATATGCCAAGGGGCAAAATTACGACACAAGTATGGTGTAAAACTACCATGCATACGCTCGACCTTCTTATAAGGGTGCATATTTTGGGCTTCCCCAAGGAAACTATTTTTCAACATTTGAAAGATGATAGTTTAGCGTACAACGCATACCAAAAACTGCATCATCTATGGCAAGTTCGGCCAAAAAGAGGTTGAAAAATATGTGTCATAAGACCACTTGCAAATTCAAGATGGGAACCAAGTTGGTTGGGACAAAAGTTAGCACAATCGCTGAACATAAAATTCCGCGTAGCTTTACCTTTATTCACTAAAACAGTGATAACTCCCTTGATAGGAAGGCTATGGACGAACGGTCAGATGTTCTGGAAACTAGACTTCCGTATCTTTCTATCCATATATTGTGCACCACAAGTATTGTATTTCCCAAGTTTAGTGAGAAAACAAGGTTGAGACCATATCCAATGGCATAAGTGTTGATGTAAAAACATGGCAATGACAGCCATATGTGCGTTTAAACACAGCAGGGTATTCGATTTCTTATCTCGACTAATGATCCTTTCGGTAACTCCAACTTGGTAGACTTGCAGAGAAAGTAGGAATGTCGGTACAGCTAAGGCTGTTTAAAAACCACTGATTCCGTTTGAACTTTCAAAGCATAACCAAATACCAAGGATGATGCGCCTAGTCATGATCAAAAGTGTAGACAAAATCCACCAAAGTGCATCGATCAACCAAGTATGTTAATTCTCAATTTGCAAGCATACGTCATAATAGCCATGTTATATGGATGCAACACGGTGCATCATAATTAAGTATTTTGAACCATGAGACATAATGAATATACCATAACCAACTCGTCTTGACCATCCAATAAGATCGACTAAACATAGTCAAATGTATAAGGCACATGCCTTTACAAATACTCGGAAAAGTATTCGGACCTATAGTCATATGAACTATAATCGAGGTCAACGAATTCATGTACTTAACGCAATATGCCATTGCTTTACATGTTAAAATTCATGAGAATTACTCATAGATTCTTTCATATATCTTATTGCAAAGAGACGGTGCATGACTACACCCACATGCAATGTTTTATTTTAATAGGATGAAAGATGGAGTTTTCCAAGTATGGGATTGGGTCAAGACCAACGTGGTGGTCGCTCAATTCAACGTGACAATTCCGTCACAAATCGATTTTAACCACGACATATCCGTCGCAATCGATGTTTGTCCCATTTGTACGTCACAAATCCGTGACTAATCATGAACGAGTCATAACTTTACCGTTACCGACAATGTTCAATTTTTTTAATTGTTGGTTTAAAATCGACAAAACGGCGACATCAAATCGCACCCAAAACGTGGTGTATGCAACAACCACAAATATCGACTTTCAACAATTATCCGTGACTCCCCCAGGACCGTCACACAATTTACTTCGACATTCGAGAGTGATACCACCTCTCATTGTCTCATCCACCGCAAAGTAGCGTGGGAGATAAAGAACCCAAATACCCAATTCCCCAAAAAAAAAATTCCCAAAAGAGAGGAATTGAAAAACGGGAACTTTAATAAAGTCTTACGGGTACTTGGTTCCATATATGCTTTGATCCTTGAACGGGAGATTCTCCCCATATGAGCAACATATTTCCGTGGGTATTCCGTTCTATATTTACTTTAATCCTTGACCGGGATAATAAATATGACTTCTCCATATTTTGCACATCATCATGAGCAACATATTTTCCTATATGCCACGTAAAGCATAAACATAGTTAGATTCATAAACATACAAATTAATGATAAATGAATCATGAATTAGGAAAATAGAGAGTTGAGAAACGCCCGAAAAGGGCTACTGGGCTCAATAATCGGCCGACAAAGGACTCGGGCGCGGCGGTGCAGCAGCTCGGTATTGGATGAGGTCGGATCTCCAAATTTCTTTATAAAAATCTGCTTCTGTTCGGCAGCAGATTCAGTACGCAATACTACTTGGAATCTGATCTTCACCGTTGAATATACAGATATTTGTGTTGGAAAGTTTCTGTCAAAATTTCACACCGATCCGACGGTTAACGAATCAGGAAACATGATTTTGGTACGACTGCGCTGTGCACAAAATTTACTCGCGGAAATTTTTGTCTCTTCGAGAATAGGGACAGAAACGGGTTGAAAACGGGTCAAGAATCGGATCTCGGTTCGTCAAGAACGGACTAGACAAATGGCTGGTCGACGGGCGGCTGCAATTGGGTCGGGTACTAACCGGCGCCGTTGCAATTGGGTCCGGAACGAAATCCGGCGCGTCCGCCGTTGGATGGGTTCCCTGCGACGTCAACCTGGCGGGTTATCCACAGGTGGATTTTCGCGCGGGGGTAAGAAGCAGGCGACGAGCAGGTCGATCTGGCCTAGTCTGGTCGCGTCGCGTCGGAGTAGGGGGGCGGAGGAAGAGTCGCGTCGGAGCAGGCGACGGTTTCCGGAGGCGGGGTTGCGCGGGTTTCACGAAGAAGGTGACCAACGACAGTATGGGGGCGGCCGATCCGGTGCTGATTTGGATGGCGACGTCATGGAGGCTGCGGATCTGTGACGGCGGCGGGATGAAAGCTAGGTTTTTCGGCCGTGATTTTTTTTTTTTTTGAATTTCGGACGATTTTTTTTCTTGCTCACTTGGGGGACTACGTGCTGATAACGTGTTTCAGGAGAAAGTAAAAAGACTGTAAATAGAGTCAATAAATTACATTCATAACACTGATAGAGGGGCCTTTATATAGGCATTACAATGAGAGTCCTTCCATACATAGGATTCCTAGATAAGGTAAGACATCTAATAGGATCCTACTACCTCTAGAACGATCTAGAACCTTCCATCTATGTATTTACAATCGGTATTAGGTAAGACACATCACGGGAATAATAATTCCCGGAACAAGAACTTATTTATTTTTATTTTAATAAAAAATCTGAAAAAGAAAAAAAAAGTTTCAGACTTTAAGGTAATATTTTTGTAATTTTGGAATATTAATATTAAAAAAATCAAAATTTTTAATTTAAATTCGAAAAAATAAAAAAATAATAAAAATAAATTAAAAAATAATCTGGAATATTATTTTCCGTAATAAATAAAAATCTGAATTTTTTTATTTTATTTTTAAAAGTAAAACCTCCTAGTTTTATTAAAAAAAAATTAATTTTCATAAAAAATCTAAAAATCTAATAAAAAAAATCAGATTAAGAATTAATAATTTAAATAATCTGGAATATATATAATAAAATAAACTTTCTGAACTTTGAATTTTTTTTAATAAAAACATAATAATTTAAAATAAATTACAATATTTTAATAAAAAGGAAAATACTAGAAAAATTAAAAACCTGAAAATTAAAAAAAAAAACAGAAACGAAAATTTGTAAAAAAACTATTTTTATTGTTTGCATAAATAAAATAAAAGTTTGTAATTTTTATTTTTTTCTAAAAAAAATCTGAATTTTTTTTTGTGAAAAAAATAAATAATATATCTGGATATATATATATATATATTAGCTCAATATTATTAGTCTAAAAATATAATAAAATTGTAATAAATATAAAAATATAAAAACTATATATAAAATATAAAAAACAAAAAAAAATTTAATTTTTATATCTTGTCTTTAGTTTTAATAGAATCTTGTAGTGGTAAATTTAGATTGTGTTTTTAGTTGTTATTTTCTATTTACAGTATTCTTAGATATTTAGTTTAATTGCAATATTTCTCGTCCTACAATTTAGTTTATCAATAGATATTGCTTCCGTAGATCAATTAGTAAATTTATTCCTTTGCAATCTATTACATCCTATAATTTTAGTAATAATTATAATAATTATCATTATTATTATTAATAATAAAAATATAAAAACTCAAAAAATAATAATTAAAACAATAAAATCCTTTAAAAGATTCAACAAGGGATTGATATTTTTCACTCACTACTTTGTTCGATTTGAATAGAGAAGAGCTAAATATCAATCTTGTACAAACTGATTTTGAAAATCGATTGAATTTTGGCAAAAAGGCCTCTGTTGTACATGCCGAAGAAAGTTGGATTTTAAGTGCGACCGTTGTGACGCCTCCAACGATCTGGAAGTTCGATCGACTATCATAATTTGGTTTGTATGCAAAGTTAAAAAAATTGAAATACTGGTGAATGCAAGTTTGGCAACGAAATAATAAAGGTCGGTTAACGAGTAGAAGATTGCCCTTAACTAAAATTGATGTTCAACAAACGAAATCGATACCAAAAATGGACGAAATCGAAAATCGGAATAATCAAGTCGCAAAAGAGAAAACTTTAATAGAATATTTTTCTCCAGTGAGTGCTAATTCTCCTTCTTGCATAGTGTTGCCTACGACTAATGCAACTCATTTCGAACTTAAACCATCAATAATTCAACTTCTTCCATCTTTTTAAGGTTTGGAAAGAGAAGATCTTTATATGCATGTCAAGGAATTTCTCGATATTTGTTCTACTTTTTGATTCCAAAATTTCTCTGATGAATCTGTCAAACTTAGATTATTTCCATTTTCTCTCAAAGATGAAGCAAAATTCTGGCTAAATTCTCTTCAAGCAAGAACAATTACTAGTTGGGACCAACTAGTGAATAAATTTCTCGCACAATTTTTTCCAATGTCCAAAACTGATAGTCTTAGAAGAGAAATATCAAAATTTTTCCAAAAAGAAAATGAAGAATTTTATGAGTGTTGGGAAAGATTTAATGAGTTAATTCTTAAGTGTCCCCATCATGGTTTTGAAATATGGCGTTTGGTAAAATATTTTTATGACGGTTTAACTCCAAACAATCGTCAATTAATCCAATCAATGCATGGTGGAAAATTTCTTCACCTTATTGGAGACGAAGCTTGGAATGCACTAGAAAATATGTCAATTAATTCACAACAATGGAATTCACTCGACTCTAGAGCCAAATCGATGCATACGACCCCAAAAAAGGTGGAATTTACGAGGTTAAACAAGATGTTGAAATAAAATCTACTGTAGATGATTTAGTACGAAAAGTGGATGCGTTAGTCTTGAAGCAATCCATCCCCTCGTCAAACTCAAAACATGAATTTTGCATTTCATGTGCGGAATCATTTCATTCATCTCAATCTTGTCCCTCTGGTCCACAAAATCAAGAAATTTTTAATGAAGAAGTCAATGTGTTACATTCATATGGAAAATCTTCGCACAGTCCATTTGCTCCAACTTATAATCCAAATTGGAGGAATCATCCAAATTTTTCCTGGAAGCAAAACTTGCCTCCAATGAATCAAGAAGGACATCAAATGAACATGTCAAATCAACAAAATGTCCGTCCTAATCAATATCCTCCAAATACTTATCAGTATCCTTCTATAGTGCCAAAGAAACCATCTTTGGAAGATACGTTGCAACAATTCATGCAATCTACTCAACAAATATTCCAATCAACTCAGCAAGCTGTACAATCAAACTCACAGCTATTTCTAAGCTTGAAACACAAATTGGTCAACTTGCAACAACTTTAGCTGAAAGAGAAAAGGGAAAATTTCCGAGTCAGTCCATCCCTAATCCTAAAGGACAATATGAAGTAAACTCTTCTAACGCAGAAGTTCAGTCGATAACTACCCTTAGAAGCGGAAAAGAAATACAAAAGCCTGACTATGATCCGGAAGAAAAATCAAATGAACAAGTTTCAAAATCAAAAGATTCTAAAGAAAAAGAAAAATCTTACGTTCCAAAAGCTCCATTTCCTAAAAGACTTATTCCAAAAGATAAAAGTACGCAATACAAAGATATAATGGAAATATTTAAACAAGTTCGAATAAATATTCCATTTCTTGATGCTATTAAACAAGTGCCTGCTTATTCTAAGTTCTTGAAAGATCTTTGCACTGTAAAAAGAAGAACAAATGTTCCAAGAAAGGCATTTTTAGCTGAACATGTTAGCTCAATAATCCAAAATAAAACTCCCGTTAAGTATAAAGATCTTGGTAGTCCTACAATATCTTATGTCATTGGAGATCACATCATTAAACGAGCCTTGCTTGATTTAGGGGTCAGTGTTAATTTATTACCATATTCTGTTTATACAAAACTTGGATTAGGGGAGCTTAAATCAATATCTGTCATACTTCAACTAGCTGATAGATCTATAAAAATGCCTCGAGGAATCGTAGAGGATGTTCTGATTCAAATAGATAAATTCTACTTTCCTGTTGATTTTATAGTCATAGACACTGAACCTGTTGAGAATACCAAAGATCAAATCCATGTCATTTTAGGAAGGCCATTTTTAGCTACTTCAAATGCATTAATTAACTGTAGAAATGGCATCATAAAATTTTCTTTTGGAAATATGACTGTTGAACTAAATATGTTTAACATTTCTCAACAACATGATGATCATGATGATGTCTGTGAGGTAAATATGATAGAGAGTATGGGTCCTTATTTCTTTCCAAAAATAAATGATGATGATCTTTTTGAAAGCTGTCTTGCTCATTTTGGCTCAGATTTTGACATTGACAGTTCAATTAATGAAGTAAATTCTTTACTAGAGTCTACACCATTATTGGATAATGATAAATGAAAAGCTAAAACCGAACCACTTGAGAGTCAAATGAATAAAGAAGTACCAATTGAGGATTCAAAGATAGAGCTCAATCCATTACCTGAATCTCTAAAATATGCATTTTTAGGACCATCAGAAACTCTGCCTGTCATCATAGCATCTGATTTAGATGAAGAACGAGAAGATAAATTAATCAATGTCCTTAAAGAACATAAAGAAGCAATAGGCTGGACCATCTCCGATATTAAAGGTATTAGTCCTTCTATATGCATGCATCAAATTCACCTTGAAGAAAATGCGAAAACTTCCCGAGAATTTCAAAGAAGATTAAATCCTAATTTGAAAGAAGTTGTAAGAGCTGAAATAATCAAACTCTTAGATGTAGGGATCATCTACCCTATTTCTGACAGCTCTTGGGTTAGTCCTGTTCATATAGTTCCAAAGAAATCTGGCATAACTGTAATCACGAATGAAGAAAATGAACTTGTTCCAACCAGAATTCAAACTGGATGGAGAGTCTGTATTGATTATAGAAAATTGAACTCTGTTACAAGAAAAGATCACTTTCCACTTCCTTTTATTGATCAAATGCTAGAAAGGTTAGCCGGTCATGCTTATTATTGTTTTCTTGATGGATATTCCGGGTATAACCAAATTCCCATTGCTCCTGAAGATCAAGAAAAAACCACTTTTACCTATCCTTTCAGTACTTTTGCTTACCGACGAATACCATTTGGTCTGTGTAATGCAACTGCTACTTTTCAGCGGTGTATGATGAGCATTTTCTCTGACATGGTTGAGCGGTTTTTGGAAATTTTTATGGATGATTTTTCTGTATTCGGGTCTAGTTTTGATGAATGTTTACACCACTTAACCCAAGTGTTGGTTAGGTGTAAGGAGAAGAATCTTGTCCTAAACTGGGAAAAATGTCATTTTATGGTTAAAAAAGGAATTATCTTAGGACATGTGATTTCTGAAAAAGGAATTGAGGTGGACAAATCTAAATTTGATTTAATATCCAGTCTTCCACCCCCACGAACGATTAAAGAAATTCGGTCATTCTTAGGCCATGCTGGTTTTTACCGTCGATTCACCAAAGATTTTAGCAAAATCTCAAGGCCATTATGTAATTTACTTTCAAAAGACACACCTTTCGTATTTGATGATCATTGTCTAAAAGCTTTTAAGACACTCAAAGCTATGTTGAGCTCTGCACCTATCATCAAATCTCCAAACTGGAATCTTCCTTTTGAAATAATGTGTGATGTATCCGACTATGCCGTCGGTGTAGTATTGGGTCAAAGAGAAAATAAATTGCCAACTGTAATATATTATGCAAGTAGAACTATAAATGATGCCCAATTAAATTATTCTACAACTGAAAAAGAATTGCTTGCAGTCGTTTTTGCTTTAGACAAATTTCGACCTTACTTGATTGGTTCGAAAGTCATAATTTACTCCGATCATGCTGCATTAAAATATCTTCTTTCTAAGAAAGATGCTAAACCTTGCTTGATCCGTTGGATTCTATTGTTACAAGAGTTTGACTTAGAAATTCGAGATAAAAAAGGTGCTGAAAATGTTGTTGTTGATCATTTGTCTAGGCTAATCGTGAATTTTACTGATAAAGAACCTCCTATTAATGAGACATTCCCTGATGAACAACTCATGTCTGTTTCTCAAATACCTTGGTATGCAGACATTGTCAATTACCTTGTTACTGGTAACATGCCATCTCATTGGAATAACCAAGTGTTAGGCGTATTTTTATATGCTTATTTATCATTATCTTGTATTATTTTGGCGAGTAAATTTGCATAAATGACCTTTTAATGCCTTATTCTTGTATGTCTGACAGGAGATTGGAGTCTGGAAGCTAAAACAAGGCAAAACGGGTGAAAACGGCGATTTTTGGCCTGGGGCCACGGCACGTACCAAGTGGGCCGCGGCACACGAAGAGGACCAGCAGGCACCAGAGTAAACTGTACTCTGAGCCGCGACACAGTTATGGTGAGCCGCGGCCTAGAAGAAATAAACAGCGCCCAGGTTTTAATCTGCGCCTCGTGAGCCGCGGCACAGATTAAGTGAGCCGCGGCACACGGGGCGGTTTTTGTGTACTCTGCGCGGGTTTTGGGCCGTTTTGAAGCCAGTTCTCGACCTAATCACACGGACGCGATTTGGAGGCTACTGGGAGCTATAAATAAGGGTTTAAGGCCATAATTAATGATCAGGGAGGCTTTTGGAAGATCGATCAATCTTGGAGGAGGAATATCACAGAAGAGAAGGATAAGCAGAAGACATCAAGAGCAGAGGGCAGAAGCCAGAAGAACGGAGGAATCCGAGCTCTTCATCTGCATTTGATTTTCATGCTTTCATTCATTATTTCTGTATTTTTATCTTTTAGCATGTCAGGCTAAAACCCTGTTCTAGGATTTGATGAAACCTAAGTTTTGACGGATTTGCTTTTGATTATCTATATAATTCCACTTTTTTGTTGAGTTTTCCCAATCGATTTTAATGCTTTCAATTGTATGGCCAATAATTGGATTGTTTTAATTACCTTACTCGAATCGAAAGAGGAGAGTTGGTGAGGAACTATTGGTGAGAACCGTTTTATCTTATGAGATAGGAATATACTCATAGGAACTACGTGGCCTTTTGAGGATTTTGTGCTTTTTGCCTATTAACGAATTAATTCACCTAGGGATAGAGTGCGTTATTCGCCTTTAGAAAAATCTACTGACTTCGGGAGAGGCGGTAGAGTATATTAGCAATCTTCGCCTTCAATAAATTGGGGAAATCATTAACTTCATATAATCGAGAGTAAATTCAGATAAACCAAGGTGGATTCAGAATCCTAGACTTATTCATCATTTGATTTTCTTTCTTCAAGCGATCGTTTTTACTGTTAGCTCTTTTATTGGTTTTATTTAGTTATTAATTGCAACTCAAATTTCGACTGTTCAAATAAAATTAGAATACATAAAAATCGGTACTTAGTAATTCAGTCCTCGTGGGAACGATACTCACTCATCACTTTATTACTTGTCTACGATAACGTGCACTTGCGTTAACGAAATATCGCAACAAGTTTTTGGCGCCGTTGCGGGGGACTGATTTTTTTACTAATATCGATTTCAGTATTTCTAGGCTTAGTTTGAATATCTTTATTGTTTTTGTGTTATTTTATTTGTTGTTTTTCCTTTCAGGATTGTTCGATTAGTGCAGGAGAAAATTCGGTAACGAGGGCCTACTACCTTTGGATACCGAAAACGAGCGCACTCTTCGGAGAAACAAAAAGGAGAAACGAGAGTTACCAACCACAGTCACCATGGCCGAAAATACCAAAAATCACGGAGGTGATAATCTTGTACAACAAGCTCAACCGGCACTAGCACTTCGAGATTATGCTATGCCGCAAATCAACGCGAACTTTTCGGGGATTCGGCGTCCCACCATCCAAGCGAACAATTTTGAAATCAAGCCTGCAATTATTCAGATGGTGCAATCGAGCCAGTTCTGTGGATTTCCGAACGATGACCCCAACGCACACATTGCGTCTTTTCTTGAGATTTGTGACACGTTCAAGAACAACGGTGTCACCGATGATGCCATCCGTCTAAGGCTTTTCCCTTTCTCTTTGAGGGACAAAGCCAAATTTTGGTTGAATTCTTTACCGCCGGGCTCGATCACGACATGGGCAGAATTAGCGCAAGCCTTCCTTGCTAAATTCTTCCCACATTCGAAGACAGCGAGGTTACGAAACGAAATTACTACTTTTGGTCAATTTGATATGGAGTCGCTTCACGAGGCATGGGAGCGATACAAAGATTTGCTAAGGAGATGCCCACATCACGGCCTACCGGACTGGCTGCAAATTCAGACGTTCTATAATGGATTAAGTGCCTCTACACGCACTCTCGTGGATGCAGCCGCTGGAGGAGCTTTAATGGGAAAAACGATGGCCGAGGCACACGCTTTGTTGGAAGCTATGGCCGCAAATGCATATCAATGGCCGGCCGAACGAGTAAATCCGAAGCGAGTCATGGAAATTTTGAATAATGATCCGATCTCTACATTGTCGGCCCAAGTCGCAACGCTAACTCAGCAACTTCAGGCATTTTCGCATGCTCCTTCCCCCGTTACCATTGAATCTTGTAATTGGTGTAATGGATCTCACCCTAGCGCAGAGTTCCAAGTCGGAAACCCTTTCGAGCAGCCCCCAATTGAACAAGCTCAGTTCGTAGGAAATGGAAACCGGCAAAATAATCCGTACTCCAACACTTATAATCCGGGATGGCGTAATCATCCTAACTTCTCATGGAGAAACGGACAGAACTCGAACCAGCCTCCATTCGCTCAACACCAACAACAACCTCCTCTTGCTCCAAAAGTTTCTCTAGAGGAAGCAATTGTGAAATTGGCAGCGAGTACGAGTCAGTTCATGACCCGTACGGAAGCAACATTGCAAAACCATTCCGCCTCCATTCGCAACTTGGAAGTCCAACTGGGCCAGATAGCAAATGTATTAACAGCCCACCCGGAAGGTACCTTGCCAAGTACCACTGAAACGAATCCCAGAGAGAGTGTCAATGCCATTGGTTTGAGAAGTGGTAAGAAATTGTGTGAGCTGCCGGAGCGGAACGAAAAGAGAAGTGAGGAGGAGGAGAAGAAAAATTCAGCGACGGAGGAATCACAAGATTGGAGACCCTCGATACTATTTCCGGACAATCCAAAGGCATATGTACCACCCATCCCGTTTCCGCAGCGATTACATCAGAAAAAGGTGGACAAGCAATTCTCAAAGTTCCTCGACGTCTTCAAGAAGTTGCATATTAACATCCCATTTGCCGATGCCTTGGAGCAAATGCTGAGTTACGCGAAATTCATGAAAGAAATTTTGTCAAAGAAAAGAAAACTCGAGGAGTTTGAGACAGTCGCATTGACGGAGGAGTGCAGCGCTATTCTTCAGAAAAAGCTTCCGCCAAAATTGAAGGATCCGGGAAGTTTTAATATACCTTGCACGATGCGAAATCTGACTTTTGAAAGGGCATTGTGCGATCTCGGCGCTAGTGTTAATCTCATGCCTCTGTCTATCTTCAAGAAACTTGGAATTGGAGAAGCGAAACCGACGACTGTCTCCTTACAATTAGCTGATAGATTCATTAAGTATACGAGGGGAATAATCGAGGACGTCTTGGTAAAAGTTGATAAGTTCATCTTTCCGGACGATTTCATTGTGCTTGACATGGAGGAAGACCACGACATCCTAATCATTTTGGGAAGACCATTTTTGGCAACCGGCCAAACTTTAATCGACGTGGAAAAAGGGGAACTAACTCTAACGGTTCAAGACGAGCATGTCACTTTTCAAGTATTTAAATCCTTTCCATGTCCGGGAGGTGTTGAGAAGAGCTCGCAAATTGAAAGTGTGGATACCGTTGCGAAAGACACACACAGGAGGAATCGTCGGTTGAAAAACTCAGAATCCATTTCAGATGGTCCGAATTCTGAGAAAAATGTTGAACGAGTCGCATATCTCAAGCATGTGGACATGCCGTCATCATCAACCGTTCATCCATCAATGAGAAGTCCCGATGCTGTCATAAGTTCGTTCGAGAAAAGGAGAATAAGCCGGACGTAAAACAGAGGCCAAATCATGAGAAAAATGGGTGCTTCGGAAAGTTGTTTGTGTCAAAACCTTTTCGCAAACAACATTTGGTGTCCGAACTGAAAATTGAATCGTTAAAGACCAACGGTCAAAATTTTAAAATACATATTAACGGTTCGATGAACGGGGCAGAGTCCAAGTGGAGTTTGCGAAAAGCGAACTGATTTCCAATAGGTCCGGCTGAAGACTATAAACTTAGCGCTTCTCGGGAGGCAACCCGAGTTTTAGTAGTAGATTTTTGTGTTTCAGTATGTTCTTGCATTTTTGAACATTTATTTTTCATCATTTTTGCTTTGATTTGCTTATCCCTCTCTTTCTTGACGTGTTCCTTTTAAAATTCTGTGCAGAAAAAGTCCCAGGGAAAAATTTATGCCTGAGCCGCGGCACAAGGATTGTGAGCCACGGCACACACAAATCGAACCAGAAGGCTAAACTTGCTGTACTCTGTGCCGCGGCACAACCTTACTGAGCCGCGGCACACTTGATCGCTGAGCCGCGGCACGTTGCTGCTGATCCGCGGCACACCAATTGCCAGATGAAGAGCCCAGGACGCTGTACTCTGTGTCGCGGCACAAACCAAGTGAGCCGCGACACATCAACACTCTGAGCCGCGGAACCCGAGTGATGAGCCGCGGCACATGGCGATGGAACAAAGAAGACAAGGCTCGCTGTACTCTGGGCCGCGGCTCACTTAAGCTGTGCCGCAGCCCACCGTTCGGAATTTGAACAGCCCAGGTAGCCTTATAACACGCATTCGGCCGACCCCCAGGTATAACACTTCCCTCTCTTCCTCTGCACAAGCGATCGGCCGACCCCCTCTTCTCCTCTTCTTCTTGCATTCTTCTTGCACTCTTCAAAATCTAAGCAAGGTAACTCTAAATTCCTACTCTTAAATGCTCTATGAATTGAAAGGTGAAATTTTGTTATTCATTTGATTATTGATTATGTTTTTGTTTCTTTTTTTTCAAATGTTCTATCAAGTTGAGTTGAGAATATGATGATGATGATTGATTTTTGATGATTATTTTTGGATTATGAATGAATTGAATATGTCGTTTGTCATGACGATCATTTTGTGGGGCAGATGTTACAACAATTAGACACTCGGACTCAGGTCGTAGTCCAAGGCATTATGGTGTATTTTTCTGTAGCTGCTATTCGGAGGTTATTTGAGCTACCTGTGGTTGATGAGGCGGCTTATACGCGAGTTATGGATAGCCTCACGAAGGAGGCTCTGCTCGAGACTCTTACACAGCCCGACTCCGACTGGGAGAGGCGCGCCTCGGCTTCTTTCACCTTCTACTTTAAGAGCTCGCGCCTCAGTTGGTTCGGGCGTGCCTCGCTGTATTTTATCTGCGCTCGTATAGACCCCACTTCGCAGATCTGCACTGTTTTTCTCTCTCGAGCCCGTACATTATATGCTATCACCTCCGGGCTATGATTCGATGTGGCTCCTCTCCTGGTCCGATCTATCTTCCAGTGTATTCAGGGAGGGGACAAGACGGGGCTGAAGCACCCCTCGCTTATTTGCGCTTTGTGCCGGCAGTCGGGGATGATGTGGTCGGACGACGAGCCGATGCTAGCTCCCCAGGGCCCAATTGATCACCGCATCATTTCGCATTTCGACCAGTGGGGAGGAGCACCGGCACACACTCGGGGGCGAGGATTTATACTTGATGAGGCCCACAAGGGGTCCCCCGAGCCTCTTCTACTGACACAGGAGCAGGCAGATGCCAGCCCGCCGCCCGAAAGAGAGCACTTGCAGGTGATGTTCGACGGGTTGAGAGAGGAGATGAGGAGAGAGAGAGAGAGGAGATTAAGAGAGAGAGAGAGACTTCTGGCTGAGATGAGAGAGGAGAGGCAGACGGAGAGAGAGCATCATTGCTGCCATCCGAGATGAGATGAGAGAGCAGGCCCGCCGGGCCAACCGTCGTGAGTCGAGGCATCTGGCAGCGAGGGATGCCAACCACCAGGAGCACCTTGCTGCATGGACGGCCCACATTATACACCCGGACGAGCCATTTATTCCACCTGCTCGGCCAGCCACACCACCCTCCTCGCCGGACGACGCCGCGCGCTGGGCCGTGAGAGCAGACTGGAGGGGAGTACTTGACCTTTCACTTTTATTACATATTATATTTCGTCCATTGAGGTCAATGTACGTCCTAAGTTTGGGGGGGGGTTACTTTCTGTTGCTACATTTATTGCTGTACTTAGTCGTTTGCACCTTTGTTATTTTTAGTTATATTTTTGTTGCTAGCCTTACTTGTCATGATTTTACTCTTATTCGTGAATTTTTCGTGCTCATTTTTGTGTGAAACTGATGTTACAATACTGATTTCTCTCTGAAGATACGGTTGAGTTTTAGTCGAGTTGTAGTCAGTGATTTCTGTTTCTGCTAAGTCTTCATTTAGGTCCGAAATTTTTTTGTTTTTGTAGAGATCTTAGCGGATAAGAAAGGAGACATACGTGTTTTCAAATCGCCGTCGATACGTTTGGCTACATTTTTCGGTTAGCTAGTCGTTCAGTAACATAAGTCGTGTTGGCACTTAGATTGAGTTTAGAGTCGGACAGTTTTCCCCAAAAGTTGTGATATTATTTGTTCTATGACGGGAAGTCTAGTAACCGGGGGTATTCGCGTGACCCGTTGTTTACTCTCGTATAAAACAACGACCCTGATTAGACTAGTGGTTTAGAGATTTCGCATGTGCCGATGATGGGGAGCCTAGTAACCGGGGGTATTCGCGTGACCCGTTGTTTACTCTCGCGTAAAACAGCAACCTTGAATCGGACATGCGGGAATAGCTATTCGAGTTGTTTCTCAGCTGTGGAGGGGAACTTAGTAACTAGAAGAATCCATGTGCCCCATGAGTGTCTTTTACGTCAAACGGTTCCCCAACACATGAGAATAGAATTCCACCCTAGGATTATCCCGATGAAACATCCCGAGATCCGAACCTAGTGGTCAACTCGAATCAATCTATTGATCATATATAATGGAACACTGTCCGAGGGTTATTTTTGATGAAACTCTTGGAATTTTTGCCACTAGACTGTGGAACTGGGCGAGTTAGCTTGTTTATTTTAACCCTTCATATTGGCGGTCGATTAAATTCATGCTTGTTAATCTTTGAGCTTGATTTTCTTCATTCACGATTGATTAGGACTGAAATTGGTTACTTTGTGGAATCAGTGTCCTGCACGTAGCTCGCTATTACGATACTTGTATTATTCTTTGAGATTTTCAGGATAGTATTGATTAGGTTGAGCACTATGAGTTGCACGATTATTCACGATATTCTTTTGTTGAAATTGATTATTTTTGCTTGAGGACAAGCAAAGGCTCAAGTTTGGGGGTATTTGTTAGGCGTATTTTTATACGCTTATTTATCATTATCTTGTATTATTTTGGCGAGTAAATTTGCATAAATGAGCTTTTAATGCCTTATTCTTGTATATCTGACAGGAGATTGGAGTCCGGAAGCTAAAACGAGGTAAAACGGGCAAAAACGGCGATTTTTGGCCTGGGGCCGCGGCACGTACCAAGTGGGCCGCGGCACACGAATAGGACCAGCAGGCACCCGAGTAAACTGTACTCTGAGCCGCGGCACAGTTATGGTGAGCCGCGACCCAGAAGAAATAAACAGCGCCCAGGTTTTAATCTGCGCCCCATGAGCCGCGGCACAGATTAAGTGAGCCGCGGCACACGGGGCGGTTTTGGTGTACTCCGCGCGGGTTTTGGGCCGTTTTGAAGCCAGTTATCGACCTAATCACACGGACGTGATTTGGAGGCTACTGGGAGCTATAAATAAGGGTTTAAGGCCATAATTAATGATCAGGGAGGCTTTTGGAAGATCGATCAATCTTGGAGGAGGAATATCGCAGAAGAGAAGGATAAGCAGAAGACATCAAGATCAGAGGGCGGAAGCCAGAAGAACGGAGGAATCCTAGCTCTTCATCTGCGTTTGATTTTCATGCTTTCATTCATTATTTCTGTATTTTTATCTTTTAGCATGTCAGGCTAAAACCCTGTTCTAGGATTTTGATGAAACCTAAGTTTTGACGGATTTGCTTTTGATTATCTATATAATTCCCTTTTTCTGTTGAGTTTTCCCAATCGATTTTAATGCTTTCAATTGTCTGGCCAATAATTAGATTGTTTTAATTACCTTACTCGAATCGGGAGAGGAGAGTTGGCGAGGAACTATTGGTGATAACCGTTTTATCTTGTGAGATAGGAATATACTCATAGGAAATACGTGGCCTTTTGAGGATTTTGTTCTTTTTGCCTATTGACGAATTAATTCACCTAGGGATAGAGTGCGTTATTCGCCTTTAGAAAAATCTACTGACCTCGGGAGAGGCAGTAGAGTATATTAGCAATCTTCGCCTTCAATAAATTGGGGAAATCATTAACTTTAGATAATCGAGAGTAAATTCGGATAAACCAAGGTGGATTCAGAATCCTAGACTTATTCATCATTTGATTTTCTTTCTTCAAGCGATCGTTTTTACTGTTAGCTCTTTTATTGGTTTTATTTAGTTATTAATTGCAACTCAAATTTCGACTGTTCAAATAAAATTAGAATACATGAAAATCGGTACTTAGTAATTCAGTCCTCGTGGGAACGATACTCACTCATCACTTTATTACTTGTCTACGATAACGTGCACTTGCGTTAACGAAATATCGCAACACCAAGATAAAACAAAATTTTTAAATGAAGTAAAAAAATTCTTTTGGGATGATCCATATTTGTTCAAATAATATCCTGATCAAATCATTAGGAGATGTGTGCCATAACATGAACAACAAAATATCATTTCCTTTTGTCATGATCATTGATAAGTGGTAATTTTACCACTTATTTCTAGGATTTTATACTAGGTTTTTATCTCGTTTCGTGATTAATGTGCTCGTATTTGGCTTATTTATGATTAGTCGAGCCGTATTTCGCGTTTGGGTTGGTTTTAGTGTGTTTGCAGGTTTTTAGAGCCAAAAGGACCCAAAACGAGACAAAGGACCGAGAGTCGAGTCAAACGGACGAAGAAACAGATTTTTGCGAAAGACAGACACACCTATCGGCCAGCCTATCGGCCGATAGGGACGTCCGAAAGGAGTTCCTGCCTACCGAGTGAAGAAATCGACGAACCAACTATCGGCCAGCCTATCGGCCGATAGGCCAGGCCGAAAGGCTTCCCAGCGGGCTCTCGTATTTTGGCGGATTTTGACTCTTCTGGATAGATTTTATTTCCTAGATTAGGGCTAATCGGGATTTTAACTCCCTTAGGCTTTATAAACCTCCTTTTAGACCTAGTTTCATCTATCTTTCACCAGCCCTTTACATCTTTTTCATCTTTTACATTCTTTTTCATCTTTAGCAGATTTTTACATCTGTTTAGCAAGATTTAGTCCTTTGATGCAAGAACTTTTTGGAGGAGAATTATTATTGGTTTTTGGGAGATTGAAGACTCGGAGTTCATCCATAAGGGTTGTAATCTCTCTTTTCATATTAATAATATGCATTCTTCATCAATTTCTTGTTTAATTTCAATTATGTCTGGCTAAATTCTTTGATTGATTCTAGGGTTAGTAATTTTAATTGATGTTCACATGATGTTCCTTTGATTACCTTTTGACCTTTCATCCTAGGCTTGTGTTCAAGTTGTGTTAAATCTCATGTTAGATTAAAGGGCCCTTAATCGATGCATGTTAGCTAATTGATTTTGTCCGGAAGGAGTAATTGATTAGTGGAAATACTTGACGCACAATATGATTTTATCTTGAGACCTAGCGGAGAAAGATAAATCATAGATAAATAAGTTGGTGCTTTTTAAGTGATTTCAATTCTTTGAGCCCTGGCGGGGAAAAGGGTTTAAATTAACTATCTTTCTAGGTTGCCTTGATCGGAATTCTAGATCGGCTAAGTGATTATTTCTAGGATTGAATTAAAATTTGGGGAAAAGGAATCAAGTGAATGGATTGTGTGAACTCAATTAGATGATACTACCATAGGATCAATTACCTTTAGACTTGTGATTTTATCTTGCTAATTTGCTTTATTTGCTTGCTTTAGATAATTCATCCTTTATTTAATTTTTATTTTTCGATAATTAGTAACAAACACAATTTTCGGATTCCTAAATAGCAGTCAAATTTTGAGTAGAGTTACTTCCTTTATTTTCGACACATCAATTCCCTTGGGTTCGACACCTTGGAAATACTCCGAGGTTTTACAAATTTTAAAATTGATCGGATATGAAAACCATACTACGCGAAAAACATAGCGATCAATTTTTGGCGCCGTTGCCGGGGAATTGATAGAATACTTAAAGGGGATAATTCGAAAAAGAAGAGATTGTTACTTTAGGTTGTTTACTATTATTATTAATTTTCGATCTCGTTTCCTCACATCTTGTTTTCTCTTCTTTGTAGGCGGTGCATGATCACAAAATCCCAAGGAAAGGACTTATTTCCTTTGGATCCGGAAATCGAGAAGTCTTTGAGGAGGAAGAAGCAACAAGCGAGAACCGAGACTATTTCTATACCTTTCATTAATACCATGGCCGGCATTGTTGACCCACCACGAGAACTCGCTCGTCCCGAGAAGATCCCTTTGAATGCCCGCTTTCGACCTAAGCTGGACGATTATCAAGAAGGAGGTTGGGGAAAGATTGATGCCAACAACTTCGAGCTCAAGCCGTCCCTCATCGCTACAGTGAAGTCTCAAACATACGGAGGGGGAGTTAATGAAGATCCAAACGCTCATCTTGAGTCGTTTTTGGACATATGTGCCACCATCAAGCAAAACGGAGTGCCTCCGGATGTCATTAAGCTCCGCCTATTCCGATTCTTCTTAGAAGACGATGCGCTAGATTGGTACAAGAGCCTAGATAGGAAGGAAATTGGTACTTGGAGAGAGATGACTCGGTTGTTCTTAGCACAGTTCTATCCTCCCTCGAAGGTGCAAAAACAAATCAACGATATCTTGCAATTCGAGCAATATGAGGATGAATACTTATACGAGGCATGGATCCGATTTAAGAAGCTACTTCGCAAATGCCCACAACATGGAATTGACAAAGAGGAGATCTATATTCGGTTTTATCGGGGTTTGACGAGGAAGGCTAGAAGAGAGTTGGACTATTCATCGAAAGGGGGATTTCTAGCTAACGATTATGAAGAGGCCAAGAATCTCATCGAGCTAGCGGTCAACAATGATTATGAGGAGGTGACCGATAGGAAGATGACGAGAAGAAAGGTTCCATCCGGTGACGAGGACGCCTACGGTGATTTAAAGGCGAAATTTGAAAGACAACAAAAAGAACTTGAGATGCTAAAAAAGAAGACTTTGGGAGTCAATTCAGTTTTTGAAGAGCTAAACGAGCCTATTGCAGTTAAGGAGGATGCAAATTACGTGCAAGGAGGAAACTTCCGGCAAGGGGGAAATTGGGGGAACTATTATCCGAACAATCGAAACCACCCTAATTTCTCCTATGCCAATCCGAACAATGCTCTCCAGCCACCACCGGGATTTAACGTGAAAAATGGGGTTATTCAAGAGCCGATTGCTAAGACACCGATGGAAGAGATGTTGGAACGATTAGAGGCGGGCCAAAAAGATTTTATTTATAAAGTAGACAAGAGGTTCGGAGCTCTCGAGCATAGTGTGACATCTATTGGAAACTCGGTGATAGCCTTGACAAAGCAGATGTCGATGGTGGAGACCCAAATGAGTCAAATGGCGAACGCCCAAGCCGGATTTCATAAGCGGGCCATTTTCCGAGCAGACCGAGACCAACCGAAGACGCAACAATGCAACGCAATCGAGCTTCGGAGTGGGACAAGGTACGATAATCATGGGGCTGGAGTTAAGGAACTGGAAACGAGGATGTATTAGAAACGGAGCCGAGAACGAGAAAGAAGATGAAATGCAAGGCCATCGGCCAAGCTATCGGCCGATAGCCTAACCGATACCTGCAGAATGCCGGCAGTGGAGCCTATCGACCCCCCTATCGGCCGAAAGGCTCCTGTATGTTCGAATGCGAAGAATTTTGAGGAAAAAGCTCCATTTCCACAGCGATTGGCCAAGTCGAGACATGATGAAAAGCTTCAGCGATTTATCGACATGTTTCAAAAGGTGAATATCAACATTCCACTTCTAGACGCTTTGAGAGACATGCCAGGCTACGTGAAATTCTTGAAAGACGCTGTGGCAAGCAAGAGGAAGTTGGGGAAATTTGAAACAATAAATATGACAAAGGAGTGTAGCGCTATCATTCAAAACAAGCTTCCGCTCAAGCAGAAGGATCCGGGACGTTTTACTTTGACATGCATGATTGGCGACCAAACGTTCCGTAATGGGTTGTGTGATCTCGGGGCAAGCATCAATCTTATGCCTCTATCCATCTTTAAGAGGTTGAAGATTGGGGAGATGAAGCCGACTACCATTTCTCTACTCATGGTGGACCGGTCGATCACTTATCCGAGGGGAATTGTGGAGGATGTGCTTGTTAGAGTCCAACACTTAGTCTTCCCGGCCGATTTCGTAGTTCTTGATATGCCCGAGGACGAGAATCAACCATTGATCTTTGGGAGACCGTTTCTAGCGACGGGGAGAGCACTTATAGACGTCCAGGAGGGTGATCTTACTTTCCGGGTTAATGATCAAAATCTGAAAATTTCCATCTATGACGCAATGAAGAAGCCCGACGATGCGCCCGAGGAATGTTTTGAAATTGAGTCTATTATGCCGCCCCCATCCGACTTGTTGGAGCATTGTATTTCACACTCCATTTACTCACATTCTGAGGTTGAATAAATTTACGAGGAATTACCAGAGTATGTTCGAATGATGGAGGCGAACGAGTCTCGACCTAATGAGAGGAGCATATGCTATCTTGATATCAACAAACCCGTTCAAGGGGGAGTTGTCACTGAAGACCTGGATTGAATGAGGTATCGTCTAGCTAAAGACGTTAAACGTAGCACTTGTTGGGAGGTAACCCAACGTATGTATATTAGTTCGTTTTATTCGTTTATTTTCGTTTTTTCGATTTCGTGATTTTTGTAGTTTCTAGTTTCGTATTAGCTTTGCTAGTTTTTGTTAAGTTCTAATCCATGCTCGCCGAGTTTTGAATACTTGCAGGTCTTTAATCACCATATCCAGGCAAAAACGGGACCAAGTTTGCGAACCAGAAAAAGTCGAAAAATTGTTGAGACAGAAAATCCTCTCGGACGAGCCTATCGGCCGATAGGCCCGGCCGATAGGCTGAGGAAAATTAGAAAAATTTTTATGTTACAAGCAGTGGTCGATAGGAATTCCACATCGACCGAGATCCCACCCGATATGAGGCATGTAAGAGACAGAAGTTCCTATCGGCCCAGCCTATCGGCCGATAGGCCTGGCCGATAGGACATACCCGGCCCAGTATACACTACGAGCTCGCCGACAAACCCGCCACTTCCGCCACAGTGATCAGGTACTCCATTAACAAAGCCACTCCTTTCTCTTTTCAAACTTATTCCTCCTTTGGGATGCGAAATAAGTTTTGGGGGGGGGGGGGATAAGTGCGGCTTTGTTAATTTCTTTACGTGTGAGTACCTTGTTTGCCTTGTATCATTATTTGCTTGTGTCGGTGCCCGTTGTTTTTATTTGTGCTTATCATATTGGTGTTGCGTGGATTTGGCTTTTGGTTGCTTAGTTTTTTTTTAGATTTTTATGTTCATTTTCGTTTGGTGTGTTTGCTAGTTCTATTTTTTTTTTTTTTTTGGTCGTAGTAGTTTTTTTTTTTAGATTTCGTGTTTGCTTTTATTTGCTTTTCGTTGTTTGTTTTAGATAGCCTTGCTTGTCTTAGTTTTTCTTTATTCGTAAATTTTTCGTGCTTCTATTTGTGTGATACCGATGTTACGACACTGTTTTTCTCTCTGAAGAAACGGTCGAGTTTTAGTCGAGTTGTAGTCAGTTATTTCTGTTTTGCATAGTATTCATTTAGGTCCAAAATTTTTCGTGATTGTAGAGTTCTTGGCAGATAAGAGACGATACATACTTGTTTTAAAATCACCGTCAATACGTTTGGTTACATCTTCCGGATAGTGAGTCGTACTGTTCTTTAGTCTTGTTGGCACTTAGATTGAGTTTAGAGGCGGGCAGTTTTTCCCAAAGTTGAGATAATGTTGTTCTATAAAGGGAAGTCTAGTAACCGGGGGCATTCGCGTGACCCGCTGTTTACCCTCGCGTAAAACGACGACTCTGATTAGACTAGTGATTTAGATATTTCACATGTGCCAATGATAGGGAACCTAGTAACCGGGGGTATTCGCGTGACCCGCTGTTTACTCTCGCGTAAAACGGCGACCTTGATTCGGACATGCGGAAATTATATATTCGAGTTGTTTCTCCGCTGTAGACGGGAACTTAGTAACTAGAAGCATCCATGTGCCCCATGAGTGTCTTTTACGTCAAACGGTTTCCTAATACATGAGAATGGAAGTTCCACCCTAAGATTACCCCGATGAAACATCCCGAGATCCTAACCTAGTGGTCAACTCGAATTAAATGCGTGAACATACATATAAGGGAATACTGACCGAGGTTTATTTGTTATGAAACTCGTGAAAATTGTGCTACTAGACTGTGTAACGGGACGAACTAGCTTGTTTATTTTAGCCTTTCATATTGACGGTCGATTTGACTCACGTTTTGTTAATCTTTGAGCTGGATTTTCTTCATGAACGAATGATTAGGACTGAACTTGACTACTTTGCGGAATCATTATTCCGAGTGCAGCTCGCTTTTACGACACTCGGATTATTTAGAGAGAATTACAGGATAGTATTGATTAGGTTGAACACTATGAGTTGCACGATGATTCACGACATTCTTTTTCTTTTCTTTTTGTTGTTCGGGACGAACAAGGCTTAAGTTTGGGGGGGTTTGATAAGTGGTAATTTTACCACTTATTTCTAGGATTTTATACTAGGTTTTTATCTCGTTTCGTGATTAATGTGCTCGTATTTGGCTTATTTATGATTAGTCGAGCCGTATTACGCGTTTGGGTTGGTTTTAGTGTGTTTGCAGGTTTTTAGAGCCAAAAGGACCCAAAACGAGACAAAGGACCGAGAGTCGAGTCAAACGGACGAAGAAACAGATTTTTGCGAAAGACAGACACACCTATCGGCCAGCCTATCGGCCGATAGGGGCGTCCGAAAGGAGTTCCTGCCTACCGAGTGAAGAAATCGACGAACCAACTATCGGCCAGCCTATCGGCCGATAGGCAAGGCCGAAAGGCTTCCCAGCGGGCTCTCGTATTTTGGCGGATTTTGACTCTTTTGGATAGATTTTATTTCCTAGATTAGGGCTAATCGGGATTTTAACTCCCTTAGGCTTTATAAACCTCCTTTTATACCTAGTTTCATCTATCTTTCACCAGCCCTTTACATCTTTTTCATCTTTTACATTCTTTTTCATCTTTAGCAGATTTTTACATCTGTTTAGCAAGATTTAGTCCTTTGATGCAAGAACTTTTTGGAGGAGAATTATTATTGGTTTTTGGGAGATTGAAGACTCGGAGTTCATCCATAAGGGTTGTAATCTCTCTTTTCATATTAATAATATGCATTCTTCATCAATTTCTTGTTTAATTTCAATTATGTCTGGCTAAATTCTTTGATTGATTCTAGGGTTAGTAATTTTAATTGATGTTCACATGATGTTCCTTTGATTACCTTTTGACCTTTCATCCTAGGCTTGTGTTCAAGTTGTGTTAAATCTCATGTTAGATTAAAGGGCCCTTAATCGATGCATGTTAGCTAATTGATTTTGTCCGGAAGGAGTAATTGATTAGTGGAAATACTTGACGCACAATATGATTTTATCTTGAGACCTAGCGGAGAAAGATAAATCATAGATAAATAAGTTGGTGCTTTTTAAGTGATTTCAATTCTTTGAGCCAAGGCGAAAAGGGTTTAAATTAACTATCTTTCTAGGTTGCCTTGATCGGAATTCTAGATCGGCTAAGTGATTATTTCTAGGATTGAATTAAAATTTGGGGAAAAGGAATCAAGTGAATGGATTGTGTGAACTCAATTAGATGATACTACCCTAGGATCAATTACCTTTAGACTTGTGATTTTATCTTGCTAATTTGCTTTATTTGCTTGCTTTAGATAATTCATCTTTTATTTAATTTTTATTTTTCGATAATTAGTAACAAACACAATTTTCGGATTCCTAAATAGCAGTCAAATTTTGAGTAGAGTTACTTCCTTTATTTTCGACACATCAATTCCCTTGGGTTCGACACCTTGGAAATACTCCGAGGTTTTACAAATTTTAAAATTGATCGGATTTGAAAACCATACTAGACGAAAACCAAGCGATCAATCATGCATGTGGAGGTCATTTTAGTTTAAAGAAAACAACTGCTAAAATTCTGCAATTTGGTTTTTATTGGCCAATACTTTTCAAAGATACACATTCATATTGCAGCACATGTGATAGATGTCAAAGATTAGGTCGAATTTCTAAACGAAATATGATGCCTTTAAACCCAATTTTAATTATTGAAATATTTGATGTTTGGGGCATAGATTTTATGGGACCTTTTCCAATTTCTTTTGGCAATCTTTACATCCTTGTGGCCATTGATTATGTTTCAAAATGGGTAGAAGCAATTGCTTGCAAAACAAATGACCACAAAGTCGTGGTAAAATTTTTGAAAGAAAATATTTTTTCCAGATTTGGAACACCACGAGCAATTATAAGTGATGGAGGAAAACATTTTTGTAATAAATTTTTGAATCATTTATTTAAAAAATATGGTGTTACACATAAAGTTGCTACTCCTTATCACCCTCAAACAAGTGGACACGTTGAAATTTCAAACAGAGAAATCAAAAATATTCTTGAAAAACTGTTAATCCTACAAGGAAAGATTGGTCTTTGCGATTGAATGATGCATTGTGGGCTGACCGCATCGCTTTTAAAACTCCCATCTAATGTCTCCATTTAGGCTTGTCTTTGGAAAAACATGTCATTTGCTGTTGAATTGGAACATAGAGCATCTTGGGCCATAAAGCGATTAAATTTTTCATTAGACATGGCTGAAATTCATAGAAACTTCAACTAAATGAATTGGAAGAAATCGAAATGATGCTTACGATTGTAAGGAAATATAAGGACAAAATGAAATTTTTTCATGATAAACACATTTTGAGAAAAACTTTTTCTCCTGGTCAAAAAGTCCTTCTTTTTAACTCTCGTTTGTTATTATTTCCAGGCAAGTTGCGTTCACGATGGTCTAGTCCATTTATTATTCATACGGTCTATCCTCACGGAGCTGTAGAAATTGAAAATCCAAAAAATGGTAATATTTTCAAAGTAAATGGTCAACGGTTAAAACCATATTTGGAATTAAAATCTTTTGAGGTAGAAGAGATTCTTCTTAAGGACCCCGATATTGTGGATTAATACTCCATTGTGTTTGCCCGGTCAAGTGGCGGATAACGATACTCCGTGACTAGTAAAGTCGGATTTTTCAGTTTCCCACAACAACTGATTTTTTAGATATTTTTTTTATTTTTTTAATTATGGAACAAACTTTGAAAACAATTGAAAAAAGATTTCCCTTTCTTAGTAAAAAAGTCATTTTGAAACTTTACCAAGCCAGACTTGAAAGGATGAGGTTGCTTATGAATAACGGCATACCTTTCGATATTCGATTCATTATTGAAGCCAAAGTGAGAATAGCGGGTGAATTCACGGAAACACCAACTAGATTTTTACCACGGCTTGGAAAAAGTTCATATGTCAAGAAACGACGAGCAAAGAAAATCGCTGTTTGCTACAAATGTGCTAGGTGGAACTGTGATTCAAGATGTCGATCTTTAGGAATTCCTTCCACAAATAGAGAAGATAAAATTCAGTTCATCAAGGATGGTCTGAATAAGGAGAATTTATATAATATCAAAATTTCTCTTGACACGCATCCTAGTGGGCTCGTACATTACGGGATTCGATGTTTGTGGAATAAATTCAAACCAGAATATGAGCAACGTCTTGGGAATCTGACGTTAAAAGACCCTGTTTGCCAATTTGTAAGAAAATTGGATGGGAAGCTTCTCCCCGACTCATAGAAGGCGTTTAAGCCATTTCTGAACGTAAAATCAGAGGAAGATGTGAGCCACAATCACAACTACTGTACATACATGTGAGTATCTTTATTTTTTGTCGTTTTTTTTAGATTTTAAGAATAAAAAATGTGATACGCAATAAATGCATTCATTATTCTATTGAGTGGTTGAAGCGCAATTAACGCGGTCATAGATTTGATAAATCTTTTTACTTTATTTTGCATCTATAAATAAACATTGCAATTGTTTCTTTTCTGCATCCCTCAAACTTGTATTCTTTTCATTTTCTCTCTAAGTAATTTTCTTTTCAAAAAATGGAATCATCATCTTCCACAAAAAGATTTAACTCCATCTGCATTTTTGGTGGAGCTAGTCATGGGAAAGAGGCTTGCTTTCGAAGCGGCCCACAACTTGGGTCGTACCTTAGGAGAAAAATGCATTCATGTAGTTTACGGAGGAGGAAGTCTAGGATTAATGGGACGTGCTGCTGCTTCTGCCTATATGGAAGGAGTAAAAGTGTTGGGAATCATTCCAAAACCTCTGGCTGAAACTAAAATCACCGGAGCAACCATTGGAGATGAGTTCAGAGCTGTGAATATGCAAGACCGCATAACTCACATGATAAATAATGCTGATGCCTTTATCACCCTTCCCGGTGGTTTTGGCACTCTTGAGGAACTTTTTCATGTGGTTACCAGAGCCCAGCTAAATGTTCATATGAAACCAATAGGTCTGCTAAATGTCAATGGTTTCTTCGATGGTTTACTATCTTTCATCAACTACTCTTCTGAAAAAGGTTTTATTTCTGAGCATGCTAAACGAATCATAGTTGTTGCAACAACATCAGAAGAGCTGATCAAAAAACTTATTGCATTTGTTCCTGAACCAGACCCAGTTCTAGCTAATATTGTTTGGATGGAAGACTTCACTGTGCGGAAACGCAAAATTGATACATTCCTTTCCCTATGATATCCCACTTTATTCCTCTTGTTGTTTTTACTTTTTAGCAAGTGTAAAAATCGTGAAAATGATGGCAGCTTAAGGAGTTTCTTTTCGACCTCTTGACGCGCATCTATCCACGATTTATGTATTGTTATTTCTATTACTGTACTTTTTCTCGTTTGTTTTTAATAAAAGCATTGATGGCAGCGTAAGGCGACTCTTCGGACTCTCTTGAAGCGCATCTAGGTTGTTTGTGTTATACTTCCGGGTATATATTTTCTTTTGTTGTTTTGCCACACTTATTTCTTGCAGGTCCAAAAAAGGCTTGAGCGAAGTGTCGTCTTTCATAAACAGGGAAGCCTTGTTTAAACCCTTACTCCATTGTTCTTTTTACACAATAAGGATATTGTTTATCATTAAGTGTGGGGGAAGGTGTATATCTATATCTATATCTATATCTATATCTATATATGTAATATCCGCATTTTCTTTCCCCTTGTATTTTTCTTTTTCGGTGTATTTCTCGGTCGTAGTGACCCTCGTGAACCTTACTGTATATCTTTCCCGTCAATTATTGATCTGATTCTCGTTATTGTTGTGCGGAACCGTTGTTTCGAGGTTGCCGTGGATCCACTCTATGTTTTGATGCGTCTTGAGGTGTTCCGTTTGATGTTTCGTTCATATTCCGGTGTTGTAGACCGTTTATATTTTGTACCTAGCGCACGCTATCTTTTCTGCATAGCGCACGCCAGGGGTCCCTTAGTAGCGCACGCTACGACTAATTCGTAGCGCGCGCTAGCGAGTTAGCCCTGGGAGTGGCAGCTCTGTTTCCAGCCTTCTGGACTGGCGTATTAGCGTACGCTATGTAGGCTAGCGCACGCTAATGTCGGGAGGCTAGCGCACGCTGAGATACCCGGTAGCGTGCGCTAGCATAAATGTCCAGTACTGGACAGTTTACTACTGAACTCGGTCAGGTGCCAGGTAGCGCACGCTACGCTTGTATGGTAGCGCACGCTAACGGGTCAGGTGAGTAGTGGACAGTTAACTTATGGACTCGGCTGATGTCCAGGTAGCGCACGCTATTGGTCGATAGCACGCGCTACCGAGAGGTTATTAGCGTACGCTACGTTTCGAGTAGCGCACGCTAACGGTCAGAAGTCAGGATACTGGACTGGGACGCTAACTGTTTGGCCCGTAGTCTTATCCCGTTAGCGCACGCTAACCTTGAGGATTAGCGCGCGCTAACACTCCCTCGCTATTTAAACCAGGGAGTTGACCCAGATGAACGTATTACGTTCATTTCTTCTCCTCCCCACGGCTTAGAGCTCCTTTGGGCGATTCTTGGCGATTTCTTCTTCCAATCATCTCATCCAACATCTTCCTTGAATTCTTGGTGTATTATAACAATATCAACACGAATCTTTCATCCTAATCCAAGGTAAAATCTCTTAGAACCCTACTTTTTGATAAATTAGGGGTTTTGGGATTTTCGTCCGACTCGTTCCGTTTTGTTGGTGGATTCATAATGATTATGATTAATCTTGTCAATATCATTAATTTTCCTACGGATTCATGGTATATTTTCATGGTTTTGCGAAATCGAGAGGGTTTGGTTGTGGTCCGCCCTCGTTGTTACTTTTGTACGAATATACATGAATCGTAGGCGGGTTTGCGGGTGTATTCCATTTCCGTATTCATTTAGAGTTGGTTGTGATTATGTTCTTCGAATAATTAGGTTCGGTTCCGTCGATTCCTAGCGTTCGTCGGTGATTATCTTTTCCGTTCGTTGTGTCATCAATTATTCAAGGCAAGTATTTTTGAAAACCTTTATGCTTAACGTGGAATGGTAATGTATTTTGTGTGTGATTTGCTCACCTCGTGTTGGTCCGACGGGATCAAGGAGGGAATCCAAAGGGTTTAGTCCTGGATTCATGAGTTTGTTTAGCTAGCCAGCGCGGGAGGGTCCTTAGAGGCCTCGGGCGGGAATCTATGATATTACTCTGTTCCCAAGGCAAATTGTTTGACGGTTTGTTTCCGGAAAAGACATGTCTGGTTTTAGTTTTTGAAATGATATTGGTGCATGTACTATGAAATGTGTAAGCGATTGGTTTGCCTTGATTACTTGTACTAGCGTAATTGCTAACCCCTTTGGGACCCGTTTTGGGGAAATTCTTGTTATGGATTTCAGGTTCTGATTATCCAGACGAGCGAGCACCGGGACAGTATGAGGATGTTGGCCAGGGTCGTTGACATGTGCATTTGGGTCTTCTATTACTTTTGTCCATTTCGATATGGTTGTTCCCACAATTTTAAACTTATAGATTGTACTCGCGAGTACTTAGGCTTTCATTTCAAACTCCGTATTGTATCACCTTAAATTGTTACATTGTTGGATGATGCTTATTTCGCCGGTTGCTCCGGGCGTATCTTTATATGTCATGTTATTAAAATGTGTGTCCTCGCTAACCGAGATGGTTAGTCGAGTGGGGTTTTTCTTGTTGTAGCCTGGTGGGTCCCCTGTAGGGGTCCACGGCGCTGTAATATACTCCGAATATCTCGGGGTGTTACAGAAAATGGTATCGGAGCGCTCTAGGTTTATGGATACCTAGGCTTGTTGGTTAATTGGGTCTAGTCGTGTTTTGTTTTGCACATTGTCACACCGCTGCTAGCATCTCGGTACTTCCAGTGCTTGTAAGTTTTCTTATTCGGTCTTTTGTTTTCTTGCATAGTGTTTCCGCTTTTCGAATCGTAGTTGCTTATTCCTCCCTTAGTCATCATCAATATACTTCTGTTATCCCTTAACACCAGTATGGATGCCGGAGGAAACTGTGGTCGTGGTCGTGGTCGTGGTCGTGGATGCGGCCGAGTACGTGGGGCAGCCGGTGGGGCGGCCACGTCGCATTCTTCGGGAGCCAGCAGTACCGGTGACCGTCACAGTCATGCTTCTTCTCAGGAGCGCGCCGACCTTAGTATTGCAGCTGTTATGTAGCAAATGGTAAACCAAATGGCGGCGATAGCTCAAGGGGTTCAAAACCCCGATCAGGCCCATGCTAATCGGGGCGGAGCAGACCGTTGGCTCCAAGATGTCATCAAGATACATCCTCCTCAGTTTTCGGGAGCATCAGACCCGATCGGCTGGGAGGGGTGGATCAAGGAGATATCTAAGGTCTTCGTTACCACCAACTGTCCCGAGGACCGCAAGGTCCCTATTGCCCAGTACTTTCTCACTGGGGACGCTATGGATTGGTGGGAGGCCATGGGGCCCAAAGATCATGTTGCTTCGTGGACCGAATTTCAGGAGCTGATGGAGACAGAATATTGCCCATGGCTAGTTAGACAGGCTCGAGTCCATGCTTTTTACGATGCTCAACCTCGGGATATCCCTGTATCCCAAGACATTGCCGATTTTAACAAGGAGTTGGGATATGTGAAAACTCAAGTTGTCGAAGAGAGCGACAAAATTTTCCATTTTTCCAGGAGGATGAAACTGTCCATTCAGGACTATATGTCTGGACTCGTCTGCACTACCTTAAAGGATTATCAGAGCATAGCCCTCACTTATGATATGTCGGTGACGGCTAGTGATTTGGCTCGTGAGAGCAAGAAACAGAAGTCGGTCGGAAATTTTTATGGTCCCAAGAGTGGAGGCCAGCAGAAATCTCAGGCTGCAAATATTTCTACGGGCGGTTCGGCTCGTTTCTCTGGGAGCTTTCGGGGTGCCGCCGGAACCTCCGCTCGTGAACCCACATGCTTTAACTGTGGTGTGCAGGGCCATAAGAGCCGGCAGTGTTCTCGTACGAAGTTTACTTGTCATACTTGTGGACAGTTGGGCCACAAGGCCCCCTTTTGTGAACAGATCAGACAGCTTCGCAGCGCCCGTTCTTCTCAACCAGTACATATGGAGCCGAGTGTGAACCAGGGCTCATTTGCTCTGCCGCCTCCACTGAGTGCCGGCCGCGGTAGGGGTCGGGGTCAGCCCACTAGAGGAGGAGCTTCCAGTGTCGGATCTGCCCAGCCGCGTATCTACGAGATGAGGAGGGCCAATGATCCAGCGGTACTGTGGCGACAGGTACCGTTCATATCCATTCTCATCCCGTCATGTGCTTTTTGATTCGGGTGCTACACATTCATTCATTTCTCTATATTTTGTACGCCGTTCGAGTCTCGACTGCTTGTCATCTTGCGAGCCTTTCATCATTAAACTTCCTAGCGGTGATAGAATTGTCGGTGATCGAGAGGTCCGGGACTGTTCTGTGTTTATTGGTGAGAGGGCTTGGCTCTCTAATCTTATTTTCGTGGGTATCGAGGGTGATGATTTGATTCTCGAGGATGATTGGCTCGAGCGGCATGGTGCAATCATGAACTACCGCATGAGGATCATTACCATGTTAGCTGAGGACGGCACTGAACACTCTTTCGCGGGGCGAAAGAGAAACCATAAGTTCGTTATTAATGCCTTAAAGGTGATGAAACTCCTGCGAAAGGGGTGTACTGGTTATTGGTGCTACGCCTTGAAGGCGGAGAATGGTGGAGTCGAGCTTTCATCGATTCCAGTCGTTAGTGAGTTTCCTGATGTATTTCCTGACGAGTTACCGGGATTGCCACCGGATCGTGAGGTCGAGTTTGCTATAGAGTTAGAGCCGGGCGCGGCTCCTATTTCTAAGGCGCCGTATCGCATGGCACCTTCAGAGATGTCAGAGTTGAAGAAGAAGTTGAGTGAGCTTCTTGAGTCGGGATATGTTCGACCGAGCGCCTCATCTTGCGGCGCACCGGTCCTGTTTGTGCGGAAGAAGGATGGTTCACTGCGTTTGTGTATCGACTATCGCGAACTAAACAAGGTGACCATCAAGAACAAGTATCCTTTGCCGAGAATTGATGACTTATTCGATCAGTTACAAGGAGCTGCGGTATTCTCGAAGATTGATTTGAGATCGGGGTACTATCAGCTCCAGGTGAGGGAGTCCGATGTGCCGAAAACAGCTTTTCGGACGAGATACGGATATTATGAGTTTGTAGTTATGCCTTTCGGGTTAACTAATGCGCCGGCGGTATTCATGCAGTTGATGAACAAAGTCTTTATCGAGTATTTGGATAGGTGTGTCTTCGTCTTCATTGACGATATTCTTATTTATTCGAGGGACGAGGAAGAGCATGCCCATCATTTACGGGTAGTGTTAGATATTTTGAGGACCGAGCAACTCTATGCAAAGTTCTCGAAATGTGAGTTCTGGCTGAAGGAAGTGATGTTTTTGGGTGACGTGATTTTAGCCGAGGGGGTTCGAGTGGATCCGCAGAAGATTGAGGCAGTGTTGGATTGGGCACCGCCCAAGAATGTGAAGGAGATTCGTAGTTTCTTGGGTTTGGCTGGATACTATCGTAGGTTCGTCGAGGGTTTCTCGAAACTAGCACGGCCACTTACACAGTTGCTCCAGAAATCCGAGAAGTTCGTCTGGAATGACGAGAGGCAATCGAGTTTTGAGGAACTGAAGAGGCGTTTGACCTCAGCCCCAGTTTTGGCGTTGCCATGTGGAAACGAGGGTTTTGCCGTTTATAGTGATGCTTCGGGTCAGGGTCTTGGGTGCGTATTGATGCAGCACGGCAAGACTATTGCCTATGCATCGAGACAGTTTAGGCCGTATGAGCTGAACTACCCTACTCATGATTTGGAGTTAGCGGCAGTTGTTTTTGCGCTCAAAATTTGGCGTCACTACCTTTTCGGCTCTACATGTCAGATTTTTACCGATCATAAAAGTCTGAAATACATATTTACTCAGCGGGAGTTGAATATGAGGCAGAGGAGGTGGTTAGAACTGATTAAGGATTATGACCTCGAAATCCTTTATCATCCGGGCAAGGCGAACGTCGTGGCCGATGCCTTGAGTCGGAAATCGATTGCATTGCGAACGCTTGAGGTCCTTACGTCTCAGTCTGAGCTTCGGTGGGCTTTGATCGAGTTAGATGTTGAGGTTTTGTAGCCTGGAGCTGTCGGGCAACTTTGTGTTTTAGAGGTTTTGTCGTCTTTGATCGATGAAATTAAGCTGAAGCAGTTAGAGGATCCGATGATTACACAAATACGAGAGAACGTTCTTAAGGGGAAGTCTCCTGGGTTTGTAATTCATGAGGATGGTGTTTTGCGATTCCAGAGTCGGCTTTGTGTACCGAATGACTTAGAATTGAGACAGAGTATTCTGCGGGAGGCCCATGCTACACCTTACTCCATTCATCCTGGTTTGAGTAAGATGTACAAGGACCTGAGAAGGAATTTCTGGTGCAATGATATTGTTGGGAGTACTTTGGTATCCAGCGTCCTCACCTTCGACTCGGGAGAACGTAACTGGCCGGGCTTAACATCCCGACCCGCGGCATCTTAGTGGTGCAGCCCCTCATGTCCGCCTGTCGCTTAGTACGGGGCTCTGCACTGCCACTAGAGAGTGGTTAAATGAATTGAGTATGACTACTCATACAAACAAGATGCATCTTCTTTTCTGGTATCCATCTCATAGAAACTCCAAAGTTAAGCGTGCTTGGCCTGGAGTAGTTATGGGATGGGTGACCCCCTGGGAAGTTTCTCAGTGCGCGTGAGTGAGGACAAAGCGCGCTAGAAAAAGACTCGTGTTGGTACAGTGAGGACAGTCTTCATCATTTCTGGGGACCAACAGATATGAAAGAGGAAGTCGCGCAGTTTGTAGCGAGATGTTTGACTTGTCAGCAGGTCAAAATCAAGCATCAGCGACCGGCTGGGTTATTGCAGTCACTTCCCGTTCCGGAATGGAAATGGGAAGATATATCGATGGATTTCGTTACGAGTTTGCCGAGATCGATGTCAGGCATGAATATGGTCTGGGTGATTGTTGATCGTCTGACCAAATCGGCACATTTTCTGGGCATCAAGGACACTTGGGGCCCGGATAAGTTGGCTCGTGTATTTATCGCGCAGATTGTGAGGCTTCACGGTACTCCAAAGTCTATTGTTTCGGATCGTGATGGCCGATTTGTATCGCACTTTTGGCAGGCGGTGCATAAAGCATTGGGTACTTGTTTGCGTTTGAGTACCTCTTTTCATCCCCAGTCAGATGGACAGTCAGAACGCACTATCCAGACATTCGAGGATATGTTGCGTACTTGTGCTCTCGAATGGAGTAGTGACTGGGAGGAACATTTGCCATTAATCGAATTCACGTACAACAATAGTTGGCACGCGTCGATTCGGATGGCACCGTATGAGGCACTCTACGGACGGCGTTGTCGATCGTCGATTTGTTGGAATGAGGCGTCCGATTTGATCGGGACCGAGCCGGATGTTGTTTTAGAGATGAGGCAGAAGATAGAATTGATTTGGGAACGGATGCTGACTGCCCAGAGTCGACAGAAGGCATATGCCGATGTCCGTCGTCGACCTTTAGAATTCGAGGTGGGAGACCACGTTTTGCTGAAAGTGTCGCCGACGAGAGGAGTTTTCCGTTTCGGGAAGAAGGGAAAGTTGAGTCCGAGATTTATTGGGCCCTTCGAGATTCTCGAGCGAGTCGGTGGATTAGCTTACCGTTTGGCGTTACCCCCGGCCTTGAGTCATGTTCATAGCGTTTTTCATGTTTTCGAGCTGAGGAAATATGTCCCAAATCCTAGTCACGTCATCGATTATGGTGAGATTGACGTCGCCGAGGATATTACTTTTGAGGAGCGTCCTTTGAAGATTTTAGAGCATCGGGAGAAACGACTGCGGCATAAGACCATCCCTTTGGTCAAGGTGCAGTGGTCGAGACACGGTGTCGAGGAGGCAACTTGGGAAACCGAGGATAGCATGCGTGCTAGGTACCCTGAGTTGTTTGTTTCTTAAGTTTCGGGACGAAACTTGTTTTTAGAAGGGTAGAATGTAATATCCGCATTTTCTTTCCCCTTGTATTTTTCTTTTTCGGTGTATTTCTCAGTCGTAGTGACCCTCGTGAACCTTACAGTGTATCTTTCCCGTCATTTATTGATCTGATTATCGTTATTGTTGTGCGGAACCGTTGTTTCGAGGTTGCCGTGGATCCACTCTATGTTTTGATGCGTCTTGAGGTGTTCCGTTTGATGTTTCGTTCATATTCCAGTGTTATAGACCGTTTATATTTCGTACCTAGCGCACGCTATCTTTTCTGCATAGCGCACGCCAGGGGTCCCTTAGTAGCGCACGCTACGACTGATTCGTAGCGCGCGCTAGCGAGTTAGCCCTGGGAGTGGCAGCTCTGTTTCCATCCTTCTGGACTGTCATATTAGCGTACGCTACGTAGGCTAGCGCATGCTAATGTCGGGAGGCTAGCGCACGCTGAGATACTCGGTAGCGTGCGCTAGCGTGAATGTCCAGTACTGGACAGTTTACTACTGAACTCGGTCAGGTGCCAGGTAGCGCACGCTACGCTTGTATGGTAGCGCACGCTAACGGGTCAGGTGAGTAGTGGACAGTTAACTTCTAGACTCGGCTGATGTCCAGGTAGCGCACGCTATTGGTCGATAGCGCGCGCTACCAAGAGGTTATTAGCGTACGCTACGTTTCGAGTAGCGCTCGCTAACGGTCAGAAGTCAGGCTACTGGACTGGGACGCTAACTGTTTGGCTCGTAGTTTTATCCCGTTAGCGCATGCTAACCTTGAGGATTAGCGCGCGCTAACACTCCCTGGCTATTTAAACCAGGGAATTGACCCAGATGAACGTATTACATTCATTTCTTCTCCTCCCCGCGGCTTAGAGCTCCTTTGGCAATTTTGGGCGATTCTTGGCGATTTCTTCTTCCAATCATCTCATCCAACATCTTCCTCCAATTCTTGGTGTATTATAACAACATCAACACGAATCTTTCATCCTAATCCAAGGTAAAATCTCTTAGAACCCTACTTTTCGATAAATTGGGGGTTTGGGGATTTTCGTCCGATTCGTTCCGTTTTGTTGGTGGATTCATAATGATTATGATTAATCTTGTCAATATCATTAATTTTCCTATGGATTCATGGTATATTTTCATGGTTTTGCAAAATCGAGAGGGTTTGGTTGTGGTCCGCCCTCGTTGTTACTTTTGTACGAATATACATGAATCGTAGGCGGGTTTGCGGGTGTATTCCATTTCCGTATTCGTTTAGAGTTGGTTGTGATTATGTTCTTCGAATCGTTAGGTTCGGTTCCATTGATTCCTAGCGTTCTTCGGTGATTATCTTTTCCGTTCGTTGCCTCATCAATTATTCAAGGCAAGTATTTTTGGAAACCTTTATGCTTAACGTGGAATGGTAATGTATTTTGTGTGAGATTTGCTCACCTCGTGTTGGTCCGACGGGATCAAGGAGGGAATCCAAAGGGTTTAGTCCTGGATTCATGAGTTTGTTTAGCTAGCCAGCGCGGGAGGGTCCTTAGAGGCCTCGGGCGGGAATCTATGATATTACTCTGTTCCCAAGGCGATGCATGTGCGTGTTTTGTTTTATAATATAGC
The DNA here is from genome assembly GCA_033398695.1 of Orobanche coerulescens. Lineage (NCBI taxonomy): Eukaryota > Viridiplantae > Streptophyta > Magnoliopsida > Lamiales > Orobanchaceae > Orobanche > Orobanche coerulescens. The sequence goes on along the minus strand of CM065805.1, from coordinate 90,073,236 downwards.
CAGCGCGGGAGGGTCCTTAGAGGCCTCGGGCGGGAATCTATGATATTACTCTGTTCCCAAGGCAAATTGTTTGACGGTTTGTTTCCGGAAAAGACATGTCTGGTTTTGGTTTTTGAAATGATATTGGTGCATGTACTATGAAATGTGTAAGCGATTGGTTTGCCTTGATTAATTGTACTAGCGTAATTGCTAACCCCTTTGGGGACCCGTTTTGGGGAAATTCTTGTTATGGATTTCAGGTTCTGATTATCCGGACGAGTGAGCACCGGGACAGTACGAGGATGTTGGCCAGGGTCGTTGACATGTACATTTGGGTCTTCTTATTTCTTTTGTCCATTTCGATATGGTTGTTCCCACATTTTTAAACTTATAGATTGTACTCGCGAGTACTTAGGCATTCATTTCAAACTCCGTATTGTATCACCTTAAATTGTTACATTGTTAGATGATGCTTATTTCGCCGGTTGCTCCGGGCGTATCTTTATATGTCATGTTATTAAAATGTGTGTCCTCGCTAACCGAGATGGTTAGTCGAGTGGGGTTTTTCTTGTTGTAGCCTGGTGGGTCCCATGTAGGGGTCCACGGCGCTGTAATATACTCCAAATATCTCAGGGTGTTACAATATATATATGAAATATTAAAAAAAAAAGGTTGAAAATCACGGCACCATTTTCTTGAGAAAACGTTAGTGAAAAAATCATTTTTGGGATGTTTCACTGGTTTTGATAATGGATTTGGATGAAGGTTTATGGGATTCAGTACACAACACCCTTTTTGTGAGTTTTGAGCCTTAGAGCAATCAATATATATACGCTCTATATTTTTTGTTGTGTGATCAAACATATTGTGTTCATTCTAGAACTTGCTCATTTATACATTTCGAGACTACATTCATAAACTCTTGCATTAAGATGATAAAGGCAATTAGGATTAACCCCTTGTTGGCTTATATTTTCCCACCCATTACATTTTATCCTTAGAAACCCCATTGAGCCTGAGCCTATTTCTTTGATCAAACACATTACTTTAGCCATTATCCATTCTTGTTGATGACTCATCCATTTGCACCTCTAGTCAAAGATTTAATTGTGAACTAGATGTGTAACAAATAGGGGCCGATGTTCATAAGAGTATTGTGGAGATTAAGAGCTTTTGTTGAAAGTGAAAGGGTGTGAAGTACATTGGAGTATTGAACCAAAAAAAAAAAATAAAGGCCAAAAAAAACGGCCTGATAAAGAAAAAAAGAAAAAGCGGGAGGTCAAGTGCGAAAATCATCACTATATATACATAAAATAGCACTTGAACTATCCCTTGAGTGATACATAATTCCTTCCAGAAGATCCATTGCATACTTTTTCTTACACAAGAGTTTGACCTTACCAGATGAATATTCAATTACCATGTACATAATAACTTGGGGATGATGGTTTGAGAGTTTTCATTACAGAAGGAGGGGTGTTGATTGTTATTTGTAGGATTTGTTATGCATCTAAATTCACAATTGATCTTGGCTAGCAAACCTCATAATTTTCCCTTTATCCTACCCATACCCAAAGCCACGTTACAACCAAAAGAAAGACCTTTTGATTTATGCATGAGTTTATTTTTAAGTAGTGGAGATTTGATTTTTGACCAAGCATATAGTAATGACACATTATGCTTTGATATGAGTGAACTCTTATTGAATATTCCGTATATACAGTTAAGTGAAGAGTGATATCCACTCTGAGGGTATTGAATCTTTTGGCATTCGATTCTCAATGAAGTTTTTAGAATTTGGTGCGGCATCCTATTTTTCTCTGATCTCACTTGGGTCATGATCACTTGTTCTCTCTTGATATTAGTTTTGTCATGATTTTTTCAGCATATGAGTATTATAACTCGGGTATAAGATTTGCCCGAGGACGTGCAAAAGATAAGTGTGGGGGAATTTGTTTAGTATATTTTGAGTAATATTTTTATTAGTATTTTATATATATAATTGTGCGTTGTGTGATAATTTATTCATTTTACTATATATTTGTATTATTTCATTTTTTTATAATTTTCTATAATTTTGTGTCATTTTTGGATAATTAATTGGAATTAAATTATATCTGCAGGTTAACCAACCAGTACAAGACAGATCAATTGGTTCAAGGGCGATATTTTTACAAAATTCAAATATAGTCACGACTGGTCTCACTTTATTCGTCTCGTCGAGACGATCGTTTTAAAAAAAAATTCATCCGAATCCGAGTTCGTATGAAGAAGTTATGACCGTTCGAAGGAAAATTAAATAGACGGACCATATTGTGCCACGTGTCAACACCTGATTGGACCGAAATTTCAACTTTGTGCTGATGTCATCCATGACATCAGCACCTCATAGCAGCCGTGTATGATTAGGGGGTGGGATTTTAAAATTGTAAAAATTATTATTTTATTGATTTTGAAGTAGTATAAATAGGGGATGAATGTGTAGTGTTTTGAGGAGGAGAAAAAATGAGAAAAAATAGAGAGATATTATTGTAAGGGAGAGAAATAAAAATATTGTGTAATAAAATTATATTTTTGTAATAATATTATGGAATATTTATTTATTTGTGTTGTTATTATGAGTGAGTAATTTTCTTTTACTGGGATTATGATGAAACATGTCTATATTATTATTAATATTTATATAATAATTCCAAATAAATGTTTTTAACGATTATGATTTTCGCTTCAATAGGGGAATATTATTTCATCAATTATATCACGTATTTTTGATAGTTATAAATTCCCCATTGCTTTGTGATTATTGATATTAGTTAATTTCTTTGATTATTTGTTTTCCATTAAATTGGATACATATAATGCTTAGAAATTACATTTTCCAAGCGAAGGAAAATCTATATTTGAATTATAATTTTGTACTTATTGTCAAATCTATAGGAAAATAATGAGATTGATTTCAGAATCTATTCCCTGAATTTCTTGGAATTAGAATATAAAATAAATAATAAATAGACATTGGTGGATTTTAAATCCTAGTAAATTATTTAAAATCAATTTATCTAAAATCTACTTAAAAAATTACTATTATTTAATACAATTATTATAACAAATCAAAAATAAAATTATTTGGGACTAGGTTAGAATTTAATATAATTTGGTTCAAAACGATATGACCATATTTACTTCACTATCATAGTCCTCCCTGTGGAATCGACCTTGCACCGCATATCTACGTCGAACAAATCGTGCGTTTGTGAGTATCAGACTAAAGAATCAACCAACAACAAGTGACATTAGCACAAAGTTGAAATTCCGGTCCAATCAGGTGTTGACACGTGGCACAATATGGTCCGTCTATTTAATTGTCCTTCGAACGGTCATAACTTCTTCATACGAACTCGGATTCGGATGAATTTTTTTTAAAACGATCATCTCGACGAGACGAATAAAGTGAGACCAGTCGTGACTATATTTGAATTTTGGAAAAAATATCGCCCTTGAACCAATTGATCTGTCTTGTACCGGTTGGTTAACCTGCAGATATAATTTAATTCCAATTAATTATCCAAAAATGACATAAAATTATAGAAAATTCTAACAAAATGAAATAATATAAATATATGGTAAAACGAATAAATTATCACACTACACACAATTATATATATAAAATACTAATAAAAATATTACTCAAAATATACTAAACAAATTCCCCCACACTTATCTTTTGCACGTCCTCGGGCAAATCTTATACAGGAGTTATAATACTCATATGCTGAAAAAAATCATGACAAAACCAATATCAAGAGAGAACAAGTGATCATGACCCAAGTGAGATCAGAGAAAAATAGGATGCCGCACCAAATTCTAACAACTTCATTGAGAATCGAATGCCAAAAGATTCAATACCCTCACAGTGGATATCACTCTTCACTCAAGTATATATACGGGATATTCGAGAAGAGTTCACTCATATCAAAGCATAATGTGTCATTACCATATGCTTGGTCAAAAATCAAATCTCCACTACTTAAAAATAAACTCATGCATAAATCAAAAGGTCTTTCTTTTGGTTGTAACATGGCTTTGGGTATGGGTAGGATAAAGGAAAAATTATGAGGTTTGCTAGCCAAGATCAATTGTGAATATAAATGCATAACAAATCCTACAAATAACAATCAACACCCCCTCTTCTGTAATGAAAACTCTCAACCCATCATCCCCAAGTTATTCAGTACATGGTATTTGAATATTCATCTGGTAAGGTCATACTCTTGTGTAAGAAAAAGTATGCAATGGATCTTCTGGAAGGAATTATGTATCACTCAAGGGATCACTACGCCATAAATGGCCTTCGGCAACCACATAACTGTGTTACCTTAGACCCAAATTTCTGTTGCCACAGACCCAAAATGGGCAAAGGTAACATTTTAGCTAAGTTGCTCTGTGAGCAGTAGCCTTTGGACTCAAAGGCAACACGTGGATCATCCTAAGCTAACATAGGATTATTTGTTACCTAAGGACCCTACAGCAACATCCTAAGGACCCTACAGCGACATCATATTCGTGTTGCAATAGATTTTATAATTTTGTAAAATATATAGCCAATTTAGTCGGTTCCACATGTGGGGACCATTTTGTGGGTCCCACAGACCGGGCCCACCGGTGGGACCCACTTAGTGGAGTCAGCTGGTGGAGCCCATATGTGGGACCCACTTTTCGTGTGCCTGCCAGTGGCGCCTACTTTGTGGGGCCCACGGGTGGCCCACAAATATGCAGAAATTTTTAGTCTATTGCAACACCTATATTACCAATTGCAACACACTAAGTGTTACAGGTGTTACCAATGAAAGACATTTGCAACATATATATAGTACATAAGGTAACACCTTCATTTTAACAAAATAAAAATGTAAATTTTAAATTTAGCATTTCCCATTAAAAAAAACCAACAAAGCAATTCACCGAAACCAACTACATCATCCAACTACATAATCCCATCATAAAAAAAAACTATATCCAATCCCAAAATCAACCAACTACATCACCAACTACATATCTACAAGTACTAGAAGAAAATAACTTGGTCATTTTTAACCAATTACATCAGTGGACTGATATACAAAAAGACTCTAAGAAACTATTCTATGGAACACTTATTCAATTAGCCAAGGATTAGCCAATTTGCCTGAGTTGGTGTCCATTCACAAACTTCACCTTCTTTGAACGAGAGAGCTGCAGAATGAAACAAGAAAGAAGAGTCAATAATTAGTGATGGTTACTAAGATTCCAAATAGGCGGCCTGTTAACAACTATCAGAAAAAGGTCTCTAAACTAGTTGTTCTAAACAAGAAATAATTTGCCAAGTTTATTTATCTTGACCAAATTTGAAGGAATATTTATCGAATTCTTGAAGGAAAAGCAAGGTCTTTGCACTGGAATCCTCAGCCTAAAATCTTGTTCCAAATCCCAAAAGCTTAGCAAGGGGAACAACCAGATGTTTGATTTCAATAATTTGAAGCCAAATACCACAAAATCAAGGGAGTAGCTGCTCAAAGAGGGAATCCTCCGATTTAGCCTAAAATTTTATTCCAAAACCCATAGCTCAGCAAGGGAATAACCAGATTCTTGGTATCTATAATTGAGGCCAAACACCACAAACTCAAGGAAGTGGCTACTCAGATATCATTTTTTTCTGGAAACAAAATGAGAAAAATAAACAGCCAACTAGTGGGGGAAAAATTCATTTAGCAGCTTCTCTTATCCGAAACATACAAGATGACCGAGAATTTCTGCACATCAATCAATTTAAACATGTCAACATTTGTTTAAGCTCTCCACTGATTACTAAGAAATAGAAAAACACATATACAGGAAAAACCTCGGTCCTGTTAAATCTCAAGATGGACGATTACATAGTCCTGAAAAACTTCATAGACTGCAGATAAAAATAATACGAATGAGAAACATGGGAAGATTTGAAGTATCGGTAAGAATACATTGTCATGAAATAGTTGTCTTACCATAAAACGGACAGCAACGGGAGCCCATTGGCTCTCAACTCCTAGCATTAAAAGATGGTCCAACACTTTTTCTACAATGACCAAAACATATTAGACAAAAAAAATACAAATAGGACTATTTGGAAAATGTTTTTGTGCACTTTATTCTTTTCAGCACTAAAACATTTCTATGAGAAAACAGAAAATTGGACTATTTTCTCAACGTTTTAAATTAATAGCTGTGATAGAATATTACCTGAACCAAGACTGTTTTATTTGCCAACCCATTCGTGTCTTTTCCAAAATCAGTTTGTTGACCTCCAAGTATTAGCAAGTTAATTGTGTCCAATACACTGAGTAGATTAATTGTCTACTCGCAACCAGTTAATCAGAAAACATGGAAAAGCAACCAGTTAATCAGAAAACATGGAAAAGTTAGAGAACTGAACTTGCAAGGAAACATAGGTCTCTAGTGACAAATTTACCAACAATGCCATCAAAAAAAAATAGAAGGAAGAATAGAAACACGTTTTTTTTTCAATATAACATGAGTGGAGACGGTTGAAAATACAATGAATCTCAATAAGTATACCAGCAAGATACCTCAAGGTCCATGAGCATGTCCATAAGCCTTGTGATACCTCGAGGAATCATAAGAATAGCTTCTTGCAGACTGCATAGATCTCCAAAAAGTAACCATTATGATTTATTGACAAGGGTCAAAACAAAATTTGAACGCATACGTATTCTGAGAATTTGTTAGAAGTACTGTCAACAACTGCAATGTATAATATTGGACATAGAAATCCTCCTCCAACTGAAAAGGTACTGTATTAGCAAATCATACATGATCCTAGTTCGAACATTGTACAACATTTGACATAGAGCTATCTTACCAGTAGACTCAAAAGAAGAGAAAATCTTTCCACTTTTCTTGAAAGTAAATCACTATTCATTAAAGCTGGTTGAATCTCGTTCGTTGATGCTTTTGCATGTTCAACTGGACTTAAGGTGCTTACAAGAGTTTCTAGAGCCCCTCGCACCTTCATACCTCCAAAGAACATTTTTTACATCAACAAATTTCGATAAATAAATCATATGCAAGCAAAAACTCATTAAAAATACAAGGGTAGGGAGACGGTCAAATTTAATCCAACCATAGACTCGAGAAATAACATGGGCATGTGTAGAAGATTTCAATGCAAATATTATGTGGGTCATGACCACTTAATGAAACTCGACCACTTAAAAACGATGTTATGCAAAACAAGAGAAAAGAAGCCTCAAACCATTTCTACATCATGGCGCTCCTCCTTTAATACGTTCAATAGTACCGGAAAACCTGCCATATAATTTAGTGGAGGGAACAAATGATACCAATTTTCCTGAAAGTCAGATAAAGTAGAAAAAGTAGTTATCCTAAAGAAATACCAACCCATTGCTCCAAAAGATAACTGGGCAACATGATTTTCAGCTACAACTACCTGAAGCTCAGCCATGGCACTCCTCCTATGTCAGCCAGAACATCATTACTAATGCGATCCAGCAAGCGCTCGACATAACTGTAACATAAGCAAGAATTATGCTATCAATAAATATTAATCATGGAAGCATGTTAAAAAATACAATAAACTACTTAACACCATGATTATTTAGGTCACACGAAGTTCGACAAGATATAAAAGTTTCATGGAGATGGCATCTTCGAGTTCTTTCTTCAGAGGAAGCAGTTGCTAAGTGCATATTATTATAGAGGCATACTCATACCAAACCGTCTAATACAAGTTTTTGTGATTATTACATAATTTACAAGCAAAACAAAACTACTACACACCCTTCCATTGTTAGACTTATTTCCTCAGTAGACAAATATTTTCAGCATCTAACCAACAATTACTAAAATCAAGATTACAGCTTGTTCATACATAAATATAGAATTATTGTGATTGTAGGCATCATTTAAGCAGGAAAAATATACATATCTTCATTTTAACTTGAATTCTCGTTTCCAAAAACACGCCCAACAACACTCTACATGAAAAGCAATTCAAATCATCGAACGAAAAAAAGTGTAAGATGAGAAATATAGAAATAAAAGGAGAAGAGTTACGTCTATATTACATTTCCTAAAAACAATCCTCAGAGCTTGAGCAAGTAAGTAGGTGTGTGTGTACATAGCATTTTACACTGTGAGAATCTGGAGAAATCGTCACTCTAGATACCATAAAGACGATTTTTCTGCCATGGTTCTTTTTTAAATCGCCGCCCCCACATCACCCCACCCCGATAGCATATATAAATTCAGACCACCGCCACCCCACTCCTCCCAATCGAAAAAAAAAAAAACAGCATATGAAAGAAACCATGAAGAACCGTAGCAAGTACCTCAAGCAGAGCCTCGTCTAAGAAGGAAAAAGTTTAACTACGGTAATGAAATCCATCTGTTTCCCATTTTAAACAATGCGGGCCGATCATTCTGGCATGATTGAACAGGAACATAAACCTCAATGAGACATATTGAGCAATCAAATCATTCAGGTACAACGAAGAACACCTTCAATAGGAACATGAAAAATTGATAGAAGAGACCAGTAGCCATTAAAAAGAATCCAATTATGAGTTGGAAAAGCATGCCACAAAATAATTAGAGGAACGTGAAATCTAAATAATGTACATCTCGGAAAACTATGAAAGTGCTATAAATGGTGCATAAGCCTCCAGATAATTGAGCTTAATTCACCCAATGAACCAAAGGCGGCCAAACAAAAAGATTCTCAATGAACATAACAAATATTACAAGGTATATACTCGTGATGGCACCGCATCACATACCTCGAGTTCTCATCATGTGAACATGACCCATTGGCTTCGACGGTGTTGCCCAGCATCGAATATTGGGATAGAGTAAGAAAACATGTGGCTTGAATCGGTGGAAAGAGCATGTTGATTGCCCGATTCTGCGTGTAAAGGACAATTGCTTTCTCCTTGTTAGCATTGGGCAAAGATTTGTCACTGTTCATAATTTTTAGGGTGATTATCTTGTAATCTTCATTGGAAAAGGTCACTAATCGAAAGTAACATTATATGCAATTTGGTAGAGTCACCATCAAATTGGAAAACGAATATTCGGCGCTCACGAGGACGGGTAGGGAAGGAGTGAAGAGATTTAAGGGTATAATACATCAACAAAATCCAAGAACCATTAGTGTTGAGGTATGTCATCATGACATATTAAGAAGGAGGAGATTCAATGATGAAGTAGCAGTGTTTTAAAAAATGGTCAAATGTATAGTTCTGTTCATACCTTCATAGCCTCCCAGAGTTTTTCTTCCATGGCTTTCCACCTGTAGATAAATAAAAATGATTGCAACGAAAGCAAATTGACAAGAACCTAGAGAATTGTCCTATTTGTTAGTGGTTTACAATTTTTTGTCTATCACTGCGGCTCTGAATAGCAATTACCTCCTCAATTTCGAAGATCTCAGTTTCTATCGAGAAGACACGTTCCAAAATCTCTGGAGTACTCACGAAGCGAACAAACCTGTTTAAGTACAAACCATTAGTGCTTTCAGAATAATCCTCAAGGTAAACATAGCTTCACATCTTTTAAGAATTCAGATGATCCATTTGTGAGAGATTCAAATCAGTAGGCTAGCAATTATATACCATAAATCTTTTAAGATCAATGTTGAAACTTAGTGAAATCAACAAACATGTATTCTAAATACAGGTGACTCCACGTACACAAGTATCATGCTTATATTTGAATATAAATCTTTTACCATAGAAATGCATATAACAACTAAGGTAGTCTTTGGATGATAATAATTCAATGTAATTAAGCAATTGAGGCACTTATTTGTCATATTTGATTTAACATGCATCAGGTTGGTGGACCGACAAATAAGTAGAAGAAAGTAGTTAGACGAATGGACATCATCAGCATCAAACTACTGGATTCAAGCTTTATAAGAAACGGTTAGAGCTATTCCACATCTAGTGCTGTATCTTAAAGCAAAGAATACAGTCGTTGCAGGTTGAGCCCATGTTTTATTTATTAATTCATAGCTTAGTATATCACTCCACGTTAACATCAAAAAATAAAAATAAGAATCATCCATCACTGAGCGACTTGACCTTATGTCATCAATGAAAGGCAAAACAGTTGACACTATTTACTTAAATTAAATGTCTAAGAGAAATGTTCTGTTTGATAACTTAAAACTAGAATACATATCGAAGCACTAGACATCACATGATTAGGAAACACTTAAGCTAATTTCAACTATAAAGCCGTATATATGCAAAGTGAAGATTTACACCACACAAGATATTGCACCCGACCTTTCCAGTGGCCTTTGTAAACCATGCCGCATCACCGCTTCTTTCTCGGTTCAAGCAAAATTGAATAACCACCTTTACAAATTTGATCTTGAGCAGTCTTTAGGTGTGTAATAAATGGGTTTAGCAATTTTTAGCGAAGTCCTTTCCAACTCCGTAGAATGGCTGATCGTTTAGCAAATGGCTTCGTTAGGGTTCTCTGGAGAACGGAATAGAAAACTGAGGAAGATGACTTCTAAACCACCGACTTAGAAAAATATATATCACATTGGTTTGTTACATAAAAACCGATGTAATATTGAGACATTTTCACATCGGTTATAAGGAAAACTGATGTTAATATACCAATTTAACATCGGTATTTAGTAATCGATGTGAAAAATTGACAATTTAACATTGGTTTCCTTAATAACCGATCGGTTTTTCTAATAACCGATGTTAACCGAGCTGGATGGACGAAGGAGCGAGCCGAGAGGGCATATGATGATATTTATTAAAATGATACTTTTCTTTATGTCTCATGTTTTTGAAATATTATTTGAGGAAAATCTTGATTAGAAATATTAATTTGTAAATTTATTTCCGCCGCAATTATTACATCTTATCTGTGTCATGTCGTTGTCTTAACTAATGGGCATTTATTTTAGTCATCGTAGCGACTCGACATTATTTTTATTAAAATTTGTTATTATATGTAGACATTAAATTTGTTATTTTAATTATTTTGTAATTATTCAAAGTTATTACAAGCTTTTATTTTTTTAATAATTTTTTTAATTATTTAAATCAAAATTTATTAATTTTCAAATACTACTTTATTTTAAAACCTTTTCAATTTAAATTTATTAAAAATATTTTATTATTTATAAAAACATATATATAATTCATTATTTGATAGAATATTTTTTTATAAAAATAGACTCAATGTTTTATTAAAATTAATTATTTTTAAAGTCAAAAATTTATTAAATCATTAAGTTTATATAAAATTCAAAATTTTGTTTATTAATACTCTAAGGTAACACATCTCATGGTGTTACTGAGAGTTACACCTTTGATAGCTAGAGTAACATATATGTCAAGATTTGGTAACACCATAACCCGAACATTGTGGTAGGTCCAAAATTTCATAGCTATGGTAACATCCAAGAAGGTAACACCCCCCCTTAAGTGTTGTAGAAAGCCATCTATGGCGTAGTGGATAGTTCAAGTGCTATTTTATGTATATATAGTGATGATTTTCGCACTTGACCTCCCGCTTTTTCTTTTATGTATAGCTCAAGGGATAGTTTTTTTTTTTTTTTTTTTGAATTTTTTGGCCTTTTTATATTTTTTTATTTGGTTCAATACTCCAATACTTCACACCCTTTCACTTTCAACAAAAGCTCTTAATCTCCACAATACTCTTATGAACATCGGTCCCTATTTGTCACACATCTAGTTCACAATTAAATCGTTGACTAGAGGGTGCAAATGGATGAGTCATGAACAAGAATGGATAATGGCTAAAGTAATGTGCTTGATCAAAGAAATAGGCTCAGGCTCAATGGGGCTTCTAAGGATAAAATGTAATGGGTGGGAAAAATATAAGCCAACAAGGGGTTAATCATAATTTCCTTTATCATCTTAATGCAAGAGTTTATGAATGTAGTCTCGAAATGTATAAAAGAGCAAGTTCTAGAATGAATAGAATATGTTTGACCACACAACAAAAAATATAGAGCGTATATATAAGGATTGCTCTAAGGATCAAAACTCACAAAAAGGGTGTTGTGTACTGAATCCCATACACCTTCATCCAAATCCATTATCAAAACCAGTGAAACATCCCAAAAATAATTTTTTCACTAACGTTTTCTCAAGAAAATGGTGCCGTGATTTTCAACCTTTTTTTTATTATATATATATATATTGATAGATAGATAGATATAGATATAGATATAGATATACACCTTCCCCCACACTTAATGATAAACAATATCCTTATTGTGTAAAAAGAAGAATGGAGTAAGGGTTTAAATAAGGCTTCCCTGTTTATGAAAGACGATGCTTCGCTCAAGCCCCTTTTTTTTTTGGACCTGCAAGAAATAAGTGTGGCAAAACAACAAAAGAAAATATATACCCGGAAGTATAACACAAACAACCTAGATGCGCTTCAAGAGAGTCCGAAGAGTCGCCTTACGCTGCCATCAATGTTTTTATTAAAAACAAACGAGAAAAAGTACAGTAATAGAAATAACAATACATAAATCGTGGATAGATGCGCGTCAAGAGGTCGAAAAGAAACTCCTTGAGATGCCATCATATTCACGATTTTTATACTCGCTAAAAAGTAAAAACAACAAGAGGAATGAAGTGGGATATCAGAGGGAAAGGAATGTATCAATTTTGCGTTTTCGCACAGTGAAATCTTCTATCCAAACAATATTAGCTAGAGCTGGGTCTGGTTCAGGAACAAATGCAATAAGTTTTTTGATCAGCTCTTCTGGTGTTGTTGCAACAACTATGATTCGTTTAGCACGCTCAGAAATAAAACCTTTTTCAGAAGAGTAGTTGATAAAAGATAGTAAACCATCGAAGAAACCATTGACATTTAGCAGACCTATTGGTTTTGTATGAACATTTAACTGGGCTCTGGTAACCACATGAAAAAGTTCCTCAAGAGTGCCAAAACCACCGGGAAGGGTGATAAAGGCATCAGCATTATTTATCATGTGAGTTATGCGGTCTTGCATATTCACAGCTCTGAACTCATCTCCAATGGTTGCTCCGGTGATTTTTACTTTCAGGTAGAGGTTTTGGAATGGTTCCCAATACTTTTACTCCTTCCATATAGGCAGAAGCAGCAGCACGTCCCATTAATCTTATACTTCCTCCTCCGTAAACTACATGAATGCATTTTTGTCCTAAGGTACGACCCAAGTTGTGGGCTGCTTCAGTAAAGCAAGCCTCTTTGCCATGACTAGCTCCACCAAAAATGCAGATGGAGTTAAATCTTTTTGTGGAAGATGATGATTCCATTTTTTTGAAAAGAAAATTACTTAGAGAGATAATGAAAAGAATACAAGTTTGAGGGATGTAGAAAAGAAACAACTGCAATATTTATTTATAGATGCAAAATAAAGTAAAAAAGATTTATCAAATCTGTGACCGCGTTAATTGCGCTTCAACTACTCAATAGAATAATGAATGCATTTATTGCGTATCACATTTTTTATTCAGAAAATCTAAAAAAGCGATAAAAGGTAAAGATACTCATATGTATGTATAGTAGTTGTGATTGTGGCTCACATATTCCTCTGATTTTACGTTCAGAAACGGCTTAAACGCCTTCTATGAGTCGGGGAGAAGCTTCCCATCCAATTTTCTTACAAATTGGCAAACAGGGTCTTTTAACATCAGATTCCCAAGATGTTGTTCATATTCTGGTTTGAATTTATTCCACAAACATCGAATCCCGTAATGTACGAGTCCACTAGGATGCGTGTCAAGAGAAATTTCGATATCATCTAAATTCTCCTTATTCAGACCATTCTTGATGAACTGAATTTTATCTTCTCTATTTGTGGAAGGAATTCCTAAAGATCGACATCTTGAATCACAGTTCCACCTAGCACATTTGTAGCAAACGGCGATTTTCTTTGCTCGTCGTTTCTTGGCATATGAACTTTTTCCAAGCCCTGGTAAAAATCTAGTTGGTGTTTCCGTGAATTCACCCGCTATTCTCACTTTGGCTTCAATAATGAATCGAATATCAAAAGGTATGCCGTTATTCATAAACAACCTCATCCTTTCAACTCTGGCTTGGTAAAGTTTCAAAATGACTTTTTTGCTAAGAAAGGGAAATCTTTTTTCAATTGTTTTCAAAGTTTGTTCCATAATTAAAAAAATAAAAAAAATAAAAAAATATCTACAAAATCAGTTGTTGTGGGAAACTGAAAAATCCGACTTTACTAGTTCAACTCTGTTTTTAACGACTTTACTGAAAAATAAAAAAATATCTACCAAATATTTCAAAAGGGCTTTTCTGTTTTTAAAAGAATTCCCGAGATTTGTAAAAACACTTTACTAATCGTTTATACATTTTATTACTACCTTTCGGGGTTTTGATTTATTTGTTCAAACAAAACTTCTCGGGTAGTCTTTCGTTGTGTTTGATTTATTGATTATTCCATGTTTTGTCATAGCATGATTGAGGTGATCCATGATGGAGTAATGGTTGACGTTGCGAGTCATGTGGAAAAGGAGTTTTGATGGAGTCTATGCATTGAGATTGTGGAACTTTATCGTGTGGTTTTTCGATGGAATGTCAGTGGATTTGTTGACAAGCTGAACTGGTATACAGGAGTATGGATGTAGTTAATCATTTGCATACTTCCATTTTATTTAAATGTATGTATTCGAAAAGAATTTTCATCGAGTACTTGACGTAAGCAAGCCGATTTAATTTTTCGAAAATTGATTTCATGGTCTTACGAAAATTTATGTTTCGCGTTTTGAACTTCTGGAAAGAAATTTCGAAAATTTATCTTCTTGACAAAACTATATGATTTCAAATTGTTTTGAAAATGTGATTGATATACATACGCATTTAGCACATAATGCATATCATGGTGAAGTTATGAGTGTGACTCACGAACTAGATAATATATCAGTATGGTGCGATGAAAAGAGATTCGTACTTTAGTATGGTAGTTTGGTTACCTAGGGATGATCGGTTGGTTGATCAAACAAGAGAAATATGCTGCGTGTTGTAGATACATGCACAGAATATGATTTTGGAACTTTAGATTTTGTGTGACTAGGACATATGTGCTATTCCATTGGTATGGTAGTTGTGTGATTTTACCATAGTGATTTTTGAATGATTCCGTTGTAAGTGTAGATTTGGGGATGGTGACCCCAGGATGGTTGTTTTGGATATTGATTGGTCATTCCCACTCCATGTATGATTGGGTATGTTCGTCAGTTTGTGATTGGTTGTTCGTATGCCGAGGGGTATGTTCAACATTCGGGTGTGTTTCTTTGAGATCCACTGTATGTGATTTTTGTAATGTTTTGAGAATTTTATTCGTCCATATATCTGTCTCTGTGGTTCTGTGTTCATCGTGTTGGAGATTACCGTGTGAAGGTATTCTCGATTATCATTGATCGTTCGGTGGTTATATTGGAGTTTATCATGTTGATGATATTCTCAGTTCTGTTTTGACCTTTGGATTGGTCGTATTGGAGTTTATCATGATAATGGTATTCTCAGTTAATTTGTTGGTTGATCATTGTTAATGATCGTATGAGCGTTCGAATTTTATGTCGATATTTTGGGATTTGTGTCATTGTTTTGGCAGTAGTTTCTCAGACGTATCGTGTACTATTCGTTTTATCGAAATTGGGACTAGATTGTGTGATCAGGCAGACAGGATTTGGCACGGATAGATTATTTCATCCGAAGATGATATAATTCTGTTGAGACTCATGGAATTGTGATTGTAAGCGTATTTGAGCTTTACAGTGGAGTCACTTGCTAGTATCTTAGGAGATCGTCAACTTTGCACATTTGTAAGTATGCTATTTTGGTTATTCGGTAATGATGATGATTGATCATTGTCGTGTTGGTTTAGGGATATTTTGGTTGAACGGTTTGTTTCTTTACGACGGATTGCAAGTTTCGAGGATGAAACTTATTTTAAGTGGTGTAGTATGTAATATCCAGAATTTCTACTACTGTTGTTTATTGTTATTTTATCCGAGTTATGTTGTACAGTGTGGAATCTGTACAGTATGGATAAAACAATTGAAAGACTGAGACAGTTGTACTTGTATAATTGTCGTACTTGGTCGACAATTGCATTTGAGGATATAGTTTATTAGATGTATCGTATGAGAATATTTTTGGGACGTGTATATGTATTCAGTATGCCGTATGTTCGTATTCTATATGTCGAGACGTTGGACAAGAATAGCTGAAAATGGCTAAGTACAACCACGATAGCGCACACTACGATGTATACTTAACGTACGCTAATGCACAAGGATTACGTACGTTAAGAAGTATAGTTAACGTACGTAAGGTGCACAGCTATTACGTATGCTAAGAGGATAAGTTAACGTACGTAAAGTTCGTATCAGACATGATCCGAGATATGATCGATAGGTGGGCCCGCAGTCGGCAGCTTTCGGCGCGAATGTGGACTGGCGAGTCAACGCTGAGGTTAGCATACACTATGATTAGTGTATAACGTACGCTAACTGGACATTTACTGTAGCAAGTCAACATATGTGATACATATGCTATGGCACTTGTTTTACGTATGTAATGCATCGAACGAATTGAGACAGGAGGTTCTGGACTATCGTTACATACGCTACCAAGGAAGTATAATGTACGTAATGGCTGTTACATACGCTAGATAGTTCATATAGCGTATGTAAGGTATGTGTTTATATATATATATATATGAGGCCCGTCATTTCATCATTTTAGAGAAGTTCCACTTCGTTTCTCCATCTTTCAACCCTCCGAGGCCGATTGTGGCTCTTCTAACTTGGTTATGAGCTTGGGAGCTTGGATTTGAGTTGTTCTTAGAGTTGATAACAATCATCAGAAGAAGTTTGATTGTTCTTCATCATGATTCCTCAATATCAGGTAACCTTTGTGAACCTCTGAGTATAGCTCGAGTTTGGAATGATGATTACATGTTAGGAAGCATGTTAATCTACCTTACTGTTATTATGATGTTATACATGAATGAATGGTATTGTGACAAGAGATTAAAGATATTGATTAAGGTTATTCATGTTGTAAGGGTTGCGATTTGTTCAATCATGCTCGTATGATAGATTATCGGGTTTTGTTGTTGATATATGAGTATTGATAAGATTGTAGTGGTTTTGGATCGTGATGAAAAGATATGTCGATGTAATTCCCTCTTTCATTACGGATTCTTGATGTTATTGCCGTTGTTTACTCCGTATGATGATGATTGTGGTAGTATTTGTAACACCCCCAGATATTCGGAATAACTACAGCGCCGTAAACCCTTTAAGTAAGGATTTACAAGGCTAATTAAAAGAAATGTAAACATAATTCAATAGTACCACTGAAGTTCGAAATACAGAACCGGTTCAACTGATCCAGTGAGTTTATTTATACAACCATATCGAAAATGACATTATTAAAACACACGTACTCGAGTACTAAAGTGAACCAAGAAGAATAAATCACAATAACAATAAACATCGACCACATCACTGAGCCATTTCATCGTCATGTCGGTATTGTGGTTGCCTTCCCGCTCCTCAGCTACCTGAACGTCAAAACAATGTCTACCCCCGAAGAGGTTAGCAAAACAATGCTAGTACAAGTATCATAATATATATCATCAGTGCATCATAAAACATGCAAAACAGACATCCGTCATCGGAATCCAACGATGTGAATCCTTGTGATTCCATCAACACAATACAGGGTAATCCAACGATCCAGCGCCCTCGGTATAGATCCCCATGATGATCCCGTCGGACCAACGCATGGTGGAAGACCCATCCAGCGATCCAGCGCCCTCAGCATAGATCCCCATGATGATCCCGTCGGACCAACGCATGGTGGACATTGGATCCAGCGCCCTCAGCATTGTAATATCCGCAAATTTTCGATTTTCGGTAAATTTCTTTTTTCGGCCGACGGCCGTTTTGACGACTCGCTTTTGACCGTTTCGTCATTCGGAGAATATTTAATTCTGCAGTTTTTGTCATCCGAGTTCGTTTCGGTGCTGCTTTGTTGAGTTCCGTGCTTTTTAACGACTTTTCCGCGCTTGAGTTCGGTTCTTGCGAATCTCGTTCGAATCGCTGCTTGGGGTTTTTCGTAAGTTCATTTAACGTTGTTATACGTGTTGTGAGCTTAGGTTTGATTATTCGTTGTCGTATGGTGATTTTCGGGCATTTGGACCATTTTCGTAATTTCCCAAAGTTTGGGGTAATTACCTTCCGTTGTCGAATTTCGAGCCTTCGGGTGGTCGGAATCGTGTGTTCTACTAGCTCTTAGATTCGTCTTTGTGAGTACTTCGTACCCGTATCTTCGGTTCGTATTCGTGTTCGGTTTCGTGTCGCTTTTGTTGAATTCGGGATTACTAAACGACTTTTCTAAGTATGAGTTCGACTTTGTTAGATCACCATTAATTTTTGGTAACTCCAAAAATTCTGAATCTTTGCAATATTATAGAGCATCGAGTTAGCTTTCCAATGGTTCAAACGGTGAGTCAATCGGAGTCCTGACGAGAGAGTTATGGTCGCTTTAGCTCACCCGCTCGTTATTGGCGATCACCGCCGGCCGACTTCGCCGTGTCGTCCCGACACGGCCCGGCTGCATTTCGTCCGGATAAGCCAGAAGTCTCGCCTCAGGACCCGACCGTGTCGCCTGCACGGCCGAGCCGAACTCTTCCGGATAAGCCGGAAGAGGCCCGACCGTGTCCTGTGACACGGCCGAGTCAATGCCGAGCGCCACGATGTGTCGCTATCGCAGGCCCTTCGCGCCGCGACGGTGTCATGCAGACACGGTCGAAGTCTCGCCGCCAATCGCGCGCCACGACCGTGTCGGGCGGACACGGTCGAGTCCGCTGTGCTATTTAAGGCCCAAGAATGCTTTTTCGCCATTTTTCTCCTTCTTCCACTTCTCTTCAAATTTGTGGGTGTGTGAATCATCTATAGATGTTGTTGGACAATGAATCCATGAAGTGTTGAGGTTCATATCATCAATCATCCGTCCTATAACATCCTCCGATCTACTGACCAGCCGATTTCTTAGAAATCTAGTTTTGGGGAATTTGGGTATTTTGGTTGTTTTCGTCCGATTAATCCGATTTAACTTAGGATTGTGATGAATTGATGATTATTTAGATGTATTGTATCCTTTCCCTTGTTATTCCATGGGTGGATCGTATCGATTCGTTGTTTTGGTCGAGTTCTTGACCGACGCCTTGAAGGTGTCCGGTAAAATGTCATAGAGGGGTTTTCGGGCGTTCTTCGATTATTCTTCCCCGTATGATCGATGATTTATTGAATTTATGTTGTTAGGGTCGAATTCTTGTGAAGAACTCGAGTCGAAACCCTTCCGTTCGTTGTCTTCTTCGTGGTTCAAGCTTCCCGGTCGAACCGTGTTCTTCGGGATCTTCGGTAACGTTTATTAAGGCAAGTATACATTTATGATTGTACGTTCTCGACTTTGAAAGTATGAAATATTGATGGTATGATTATTTCTAGCCACTCCGGGACGGGCCTATGGTCCTCTCAGGGTTTCGTAGCCTCTGGTGCGATTCCATGGTTGATATGAACGAACCGTTTCTACGGCATTCATATGAAATAATGTTGGCATGTAATGAACGAACCGTTTTGACGGCATTCCTACATGTAACGGCGTATGATATGAACGAACCGTTTCTACGGCATTCACATACGTCTTGAGATTTTAGTCATTCCGGAATACTAGTCTTAAATTGATGAATTGACGGATATTGATGAATTGACGGATATTGATGAATTGACGGATTACATTTACTTTATTGTCGAGAAGTATTATGTTTCATATTGTTATACTTGCACTAGCTATTCGACGGCTAACCCCTTTATGGGGGAAATACGTTTCATGTATTTCAGGTTACAGGAGAGCGGACAGGTGGGTATCGGGTCGGCATGAAGATGATGGGCAAGTGTGATACTGTGTCTTGTCTCCGGTTATTTTCTTGGATTCCTCCATTCGGTTGTTGTCTCGAATGGATTTTTAAATACTCGAGTATTGTATTTCAGTTTCCTTGATGTTCCGGCCTGTGTTGCCGAGGTATTGATTTGTGAAGTGATGTATATGTTTTCGTTGGTTATGGTTTTGAATACCATTTGTATCGTCTTCCTTTCTTTTGTGTGTAGACCTTATCGGTCAAGTTTATAGTTCCGCGTATGTTTAGCCTTGTGGGTCCCACGGCGGGGCTCACGGCGCTGTAATATACCCTGAATAACTTGGGGGTGTTACAAGCATAGATCCTCATGATCCCCTCGGATCATTTACAACACAACCATTATAATTATGCATACACATATGCAAATCAACACGTTCATCAACGTATATATCATGACAACTCAAGGAATATAGTCACATGTTCAATAACACGAATAAATCGTACACATGATCAAAAATGCAATATCAATAAGCTTAAAATACGATACTTGCCTCAAAGATGGCAAGAATAAATCACTCCAACGATCTCAACACACTCGAAGGCCGTCTCCTTCGATCAACATAACAAGCTCGAACCTTAACAAAAGAAAATAATATAGAATTCATCTCAAGTCGTACGAACGTCTAAAAAAAATCCGGTTTACGACCGAAAGCTCTAAAAATGAATTCTGCCTGAACTACTTAGCGCACGCTACGTACTTTACGTAACGTGTGCTAAGACTGCCCGTTAGCGTATGTAAACGGTGAAGTCTAGCGTACGCTAACTATGTACCGACAGTCCTTTCTGATCAGCCGACTGACTCGACTGATGGCGTAACGTATGTTACGTACCCAACGTAGCATACGTTAACTCATTCCCGATAGCGCGCGTTAATATGACTATCTTAGCGTGCGCTAACGTGCATGGTAGTTTACTACAGGGCAGACAACTTGATCTAATGGTGAAAAAACCCATGAAATCTTTAGTGTTAATACATGTCATCTCCGTGCATATCATGCTCATACGGTTTATGAAAGATCTTTACGGATTAAACGACTACAAGATACAAGGGTACGTATAATCATCACAACACCATAATTCATCTTGATCTTCAAGAAAGTATTCTAAGTTCCATTCATCCTACGTACCAAAACGTATGATTCCATTATGTAAAACATAAGAACTTGATAATCTCCACCCACTAGTCATAATCGGTTTTGAAGATATATGAATATGCTTAGGAGTGCAAACCATAAAAAGGTTCAACGGTTTATACGATGAAGAAGTATCGAAACATCGAAAATATCCTTCTAACACATGATGTTCGACTACGTATGTATTTAACTGACTAGATAGTCCCAAATCATGATCAAAACGTCCTTCAGAATAGTACTTAATATTGGTGAAGAATCGCCTACCTCAAAGTAGTGAAGAACAAGGAGGAACTCGAAGAAATCTAACGCCGAAGGCTTGAACACCAATCTCCAATGATCTACAATCTCCCCACTCGTGCTAGGATAATGATATGAGGGGTTTAGGATCGAGAGAGTGACTCTCTATGTCTCAGAATTCGGGTTTGGGAAGTGATGAAAGCTGAAAAAATGAAAAAGTGTGCTGTCCTATATATAGAAAAGGGTTATTAGCGCGCGCTAGCTCATATCCATAGTGTGCGCTAACATCCATACGAAGCTTACTGACTTCACTGTACTCAGCATTTAGCGTGCGCTATCCTCATATGAGTAGCGTGCGCTACCGCGTTGACTTGGCTTTTTCCCGAAAGCCGTCCAGGTTCATCCCGACATAATCTGACCGAGATCCGCAGCCGATCTCACCTACCACCCTCTCTCAATCATGCTGAATACGTGTAGCGCGCGCTAGGGTTCATATATAGCGTGCGCTACGATACCCAAAATGGCGTACGCTACGCTTAGTCGATAGCGTGCGTTACGCGTGCAAAAATCACAATTTTGAATACATTCATGAAATCATACGCTCAACAACACGGGATAATGAAATACGGAGAATAATACTCAGATCAAAATGTAACAAATACAATATCACAAGGTTCAGATACACATCAGAATCTCGGGTATTACATTCTTCCTCCCTAAAAAGAAGTTTCGTCCCGAAACTTAATATGAAAACAACTCTGGATATCTAGCCTTCATACTATCCTCCGTTTCCCAAGTGGCCTCTTCAGCCCCATGTCGTGACCATTGTACTTTAACCAAGTGTATTGATTTATTCCTCAATTGTTTGATCCGACTCTCAAGTATCTTGATTGGTCTCTCTTTAAAGGTGCCGTCATTAGCTATCTCGATCTCATCGAACTCAATGATATGACTGGGATCTGGTATATACTTCCGCAATTGGGATACATGAAACACATTGTGAACGTGACTCAGCGATGGCGGTAAGGCCACCCTGTATGCTAAATCCCCAATTCTCTCGAGGATCTCAAATGGCCCGATATATCTCGGACTTAGCTTACCTTTCCTCCCAAAGCGGAAAATTCCTCGTGTAGGAGACACCTTCAATAGTACGTGGTCCCTCGAACTCTAGAGGGCGACGACGTACATCTGCATAAGACTTCTGTCGACTTTGGGCAGTCAACAGTCTTTTCTGAATCAGAGCTATCTTCTCCTACGTCTGAACTATCAATTCCGGTTCCGTCACGATCAAGTCCGAAGAATCATCCCAGCACAGGGGTGATCGACATCTTCTCCCGTACAAAGCTTCAAACGGTGCCATCTTAATAGAAGCATGCCAACTATTGTTATATGTAAATTCAATCAAAGGCAAGTGAACTTCCCAGTCAGTTGACCAATCCAAGGCGCAAGCCCTAAGCATGTCTTCTACTGTCTGAATAGTCCTTTCAGACTGACCGTCTGTCTGAGGATGATAAGCCGTGCTAAAGTTCAGATCGGTCCCCAAAGCCCTGTGAACTGCCTTCCAGAAGTGCGACACGAAGCGACCATCTCGATCTGAAATAATGGTCTTCGGCGTCCCATGTAATCTGACTATCTCTACAATAAATACTCGTGCCAATTTCTCGGGTCCCCAAGTGTCTTTAATTTCTAGGAAATGAGCCGACTTGGTTAATCGATCCACTATAACCCAAATCATGTTCATTCCTATCTTGGTCCTTGGCATATTGGTGATGAAATCCATCAAGATATCCTCCCACTTCCACTCAGGGATCGGAAGTAGCTTTAACATTCCGGCAGGTCGCTGATGTTCAATCTTAACCTGCTGACAAGTCAAACACTTCGAAACGTACTCTGCTACGTCCTTCTTCATATTTCCCCACCAGAAGTTTTGTTTTATATCCTTATACATCTTACTACTGCCCGGGTGAATAGAATAGGGCGCGCTGTGAGCTTCCTTCAAAATTGTCCGTCTCAAATCATCATCATCGGGAACGCAAAGTCGACTTTGAAATCTCAGAACTCCATCATCTTGTATCACGAATCCTGGGGCCTTTCCTTTCTTTACTTCGTCACATAACCGAAGGATCAGAGAATCGTTCAACTGCTTAGATTTGATTTCCTCGACTAGGGACGAAGTCAGTTCCATCACATATAGTTGCCCTTGGATTTCTGGTGACCATACTTCAATCCATTCATGGATCAGTTCTCGTTGAATGCTGGTTTGGGACGTAAGTGCTTCCGACACTCGAAGAGAAATAGGTTTACGGCTCAATGCATTGGCTACTATGTTTGCCTTACCCGGATGATAGAAAATTTCCAAGTCGAAATCCTTGATCAATTCCAGCCATCTTCTCTGCCTCATGTTTAATTCTTTCTGACTGAAAATGTACTTGAGGCTTTTATGATCTGTAAAGATCTGACAATGAGTGCTGTATAAATAATTTCGCCAAATTTTCAAGGCAAAGACCACAGCTGCTAACTCCAGATCATGAGTCGGGTAATTAACTTCGTACGGTTTTAATTGCCGAGAAGCATAGGCAATCACCTTATCCTTTTGCATCAACACACATCCCAGACCCTGATTTGAAGCATCACTATATACCATGAATCCATCAGTTCCATCTGGTAATGCTAATATATATGCTGTCGTCAGTCTCTTCTTAAGTTCATCAAAACCAGCCTGGCACTTCTCATCCCACATGAACTTTTGAGTTTTCTGTAACAGCTGAGTGAGTGGACGAGCAATTTTGGAAAATCCCTCTACAAAACGGCGATAATATCCAGCAAGTCCTAAGAAGCTTAGGACTTATTTCACGTTATTAGGAGCTTCCCATTCCAAGATTGCTTCGACTTTCTTCGGGTCAACCGGAACTCCGTCAGCTGATATCACATGCCCAAGGAAGGTTACTTCCCTAAGCCAGAACTCGCATTTGGAAAGCTTCGCATAAAGCTGTTCATTCCTCAAGGTGCTCAAAACCACACGCAAATGCTCAGCATGCTCTTTTGTGTCCTTCGAATAGATCAAGATGTCATCAATGAAAACAACCACAAACTTATCTAGGTATTATAAGAATACCCGATTCATCAATTGCATAAATACTGCAGGAGCATTGGTAAGTCCGAATGGCATCACAACGAATTCATAGTGCCCGTACCGGGATCTGAAGGCAGATTTCGGTATAGCCGATTCCTTAATTCTCAACTGATGATATCCTGATCTCAAGTCAATCTTCGAGAATACCCTTGCCCCTTGCAGTTGATCAAACAAGTCGTCGATCCGAGTTATAAGATACTTGTTCTTGATCGTCACCTTATTTAACTCCCTGTAATCAATACATAATCGGAGGGATCCATCTTTCTTCCGGACAAAGAGAACGGGCGCTCCCCATGGAGATACGCTAGGTTGAATATAACCCTTCTGTAATAATTCCTCCAGTTGCTTCTTTAGTACATACATCTCGGTTGGAACCATGCGGAATGGTGCTCTGGAAATAGGAACGGCTCCAGGCTCTAATTCGATAGTGAACTCCACTTCTCTCTGCGGAGGTAACCCGGGTAGTTCATGAGGGAATACATCTGAAAATTCATTCACCACTGGAATATATGAGAGTTCTACTCCTTCTTCTTTCTTCATGGCATGACACCAAATTCCATGACATCCCTGCTTCAGTAATTTCACTGCTTTCATCACTTTGATCAATTTTCCCGAGCTTCCCGGTCTCCATCCTCTAAATAAGTGTTCAGAACCATCATCAGCAATGATAGAAATGATCCTCTTTCGGTAATTCAGAATAGCTCCATAACGGTTGAGCCAATCGTCTTCGAGAATTAAATCGTCACCATGGATGTCAACTACAATAAGATTCGATGGCCAATCTCTCCCTCCTATAGACACTGGAAAATCTCTAGTTTCTAGGGTTCCCACAATTTTCTCTCCGCTCGGTAATCCCACAACATAAGGTTCACAATCATACAAGCACGAGATCTTCAAACGATTAACACAGTTCAAAGATATAAAAGAATGCGTAGCTCCTGAATCGAATAAGACACTAACTGGTTGCAAAAGGATTCGAATCGCACTGATGCAAATAGTGTTCTGATCGTCTGACTTCTTCATCTCGTAAATACGCGGAGGAACGGACCCAGCGCTAGATGCTTCTCTTTTCCCAACATTCTGTTGCTGGAAACTGCTTTGCTGTGTCTGGTTTACACTAGTGTCCTTCGGAACCAGTGCAGGAGTGCGAGTACCAAAAGATCGGGTCACATTTCCACAAAATGTTGTGCGATGCCCTTCCTGTCCACACTCGAAACAGGTCACAAAGAAAGGATCCACGTCGAACATGCCCCGCTTTGCCACAGTTATAACATTTCTTCCCTGCGTCTGAAATGCTTGGTGTTGCCCGGAATTTCTTTCCACCTCGAGAGGGATGCGGAGGCCTCCTGGATGAATGAAAAGAGGACTGGCCCCTGCGAGGCCCACTACTCTTATTTTCCGTGAAGTTGCCAGAGACCTTCTGTTTCTTTGCTTCCGTTGACTTTTCTACTGCCACCTCTTTCATATCATAGGCCAGTGCTTTGTCCTGATACTGTCGCAAGGTGGTACATTCAAATCCGGACATATACTGCTGAATTTCTGGCTTCATCCGCATGTCGAAATGGAAAATCCTCTCCGCCTCGGTTCTGACCAAGTGGCGCACATAAGTCAGCTGGTGATTAAAAGTCTTAATCACGTCGGTCACAAATGCCTCTGAATTTTGTGGTGAGAAAAACTCCCGGACTCGGGCCACTCTAACAGGGCGAGGACAATACTGTGCTTCTATCATTAATTTGAACTCCGTCCAGTCAACATTATGCTCCTCAGGTCGAATGGCCTCCCACCAGTCGAAAGCCTCTCCCGTCAGAAGATACTGGGCGACCGGAACCTTTCTGTCATTGGGACAGTTAATCCCTGCAAAGATCTTCTCTAACTCCTTCAGCCAATGATCCCAAGAAAGTATCTCAGCAGAACCGTCAAATTTCGGAGGGTGCAATTTGACCACCTCAGTAAGCCATTTGTCTCCCCGATTATCCTCGTTATCCTGCTGTCCCATCGCTGTCTGCATGCGATCGACAACCTGAGCAAATTGGTTTATCTGAGCAACCACCTGTTGAAGTACTCCCGGCACGTTAGGATCTGCATTATTATTTGCTGATCCATGCTGTCCTCCGGAATGGGAATCTGTTCGACTAGCGGTTATTTCTGGGGTAGACACCGAATCTTCCTGTCTCGCATTTTCACGTCCGCGTCCACGACCGCGTCTGCGTCCACGACCTCCTCTTAACATACTGTAAACACAAATACTCAATATCCAGGGCAACTTTTCTAAAATAAAGTCCGTCAATATTCACAAAAAGGATTTAAATAAAACGGTAGTAACTGAGATTAGGAGACTTACAACCACGGTCCACACGACGATGCTGTCTCAGCAGTGATGTTACAAACGACCCGTAAATAACGTAAACAGACCCAACTAAAACCCGACTGCCAAGATATCCATGAATCTTAGCTCCGATACCATATTATGTAACACCCGGAGATATTCGGAATAATTACAGTGCCGTAAACCCTTTAAGTAAGGATTTACAAGGCTAATTAAAAGAAATGTAAACATAATTCAACAGTACCACTGAAATTCAAAATACAGAACCGGTTCAACAGATCCAGTGAGTTTATTTATACAACCATATCGAAAATGACATTATTAAAACACACATACGCGAGTACTAAAGTGAACTAAGAAGAATAAATCACAATAACAATAAACATCGACCACATCACTGAGCCATTTCATCGTCATGTCGATACTGTGGTTGTCTCCCCACCCCTCGGCTACCTGAACATCAAAACAATGTCCACCCCCGAAGGGGTTAGCAAAACAATGCTAGTAAAAGTATCATAATACATATATCATCAGTGCATCATAAAACATGAAAAACAGACATCCGTCATCGGAATCCAACGATGTGAATCCTCGCCATTCCATCAACACAATACAGGGTAATCCAACGATCCAGCGCCCTCGGTATAGATCCCCATGATGATCCCGTCGGACCAACGCATGGTGGAAGACCCATCCAGCGATCCAGCGCCCTCAACATAGATCCCCATGATGATCCCGTCGGACCAACGCATGGTGGACATTCGATCCAGCGCCCTTAGCATAGATCCTCATGATCCCCTCGGATCATTTACAACACAACCATTATAATTATGCATACACATACGCAAATCAACACGGTCATCAATGTATATATCATGACAACTCAAGGAATATAGTCACATGTTCAATAACACGAATAAATCGTACACATGATCAAAAATGCAATATCAATAAGCTTAAAATACGATACTTGCCTCAAAGATGGCAAGAATAAATCACTCCAACGATCTCAACACACTCAAAGGCCGTCTCCTTCGATCAACATAACAAGCTCGAACCTTAACAAAAGAAAATAATATAGAATTCATCTCAAGTCGTACGAACATCTAAAAAAAATCCGGTTTACGACCGAAAGCTCTAAAAATGAATTCTACCTGAACTACTTAGTGTACGCTACGTACTTTACGTAACGTGCGCTAAGACTGCCCGTTAGCGTATGTAAACAGCAAAGTATAGCGTACGCTAACTATGTACCGATAGTCCTCTCTGATCAGCCGACTGACTCGACTGATGGCGTAACGTACGTTACGTACCCAACGTAGCGTACGTTAACTCATTCCCGATAGCGCGCGTTAATATGACTATCTTAGCGTGCGCTAACCGTGCATGGCAGTTTACTACAGGGCAGACAACTTGATCTAATGGTGATAAAATCCATGAAATCTTCAGTGTTAATACATGTCATCTCCGTGCATATCATGATCATACGGTTTGTGAAAGATCTTTACGGATTAAACGAGTACAAGATACAAGGGTACGTATAATCATCACAACACCATAATTCATCTTGATCTTCAAGAAAGTATTCTAAGTTCCATTCATCCTACGTCCCAAAACGTATGATTCCATTATGTAAAATATAAGAACTTGATAATCTCCACCTACTGGTCATAATCGGTTTTGAAGATATATGAATATGCTTAGGAGTGCAAACACTAAAAAGGTTCAACGGTTTATACGATGAAGAAGTATCGAAACATCTAAAATATCCTTCTAACACATGATGTTCGACTACGTATGTATTTAACTGACTAGATAGTCCCAAATCATGATCAAAACATTCTTCGGAATAGTACTTAATATTGGTGAAGAATCGCCTACCTCAAAGTAGTGAAGAACAAGGAGGAACTCGAAGAAATCCAATGCCGAAGGCTTGAACACCAATCTATAATGATCTACAATCTCCCTACTCATGCTAGGATAATGATATGAGGGGTTTAGGATGGAGAGAGTGACTCTCTATGTCTCAGAATTCGGGTTTGGGAAGTGATGAAAGCTGAAAAAATGAAAAAGTGTGATGTCCTATATATAGAAAAGGGTTATTAGCGCGCGCTAGCTCATATCCATAACGTGCGCTAACATCCATACGAAGCTTACTGACTTCACTGTACTCAGCATTTAGCGTGCACTATCCTCATATGAGTAGCGTGCGCTACCGTGTTGACTTGGCTTTTTTCCGAAAGCCGTCCAGGTTCATCCCGACATAATCCGACCGAGATCCGCAGCCGATCTCACCTACCACCCTGTCTCAATCATGCTGACTACGTGTAGCGTGCGCTAGGGTTCATATATAGCGTGCGCTACGATACCCAAAATAGCGTACGCTACGCTTAGTCGATAGCGTGCGCTACGCGTGAAAAAATCACAATTTTGAATACATTCATGAAATCATACGCTCAACAACTCGGGATCATGAAATACGGAGAATAATACTCAGATCAAAATGTAACAAATACAATATCACAAGGTTCAGATACACATCAGAATCTCGGGTATTACAGTATTGCTATGACTTGTGGTGTTATGGTTAATGCATGTCGAATAAGATAATGATATTTGTGTTTAATCAGGATATTATGGAACCGTTGGGTTCGTTGATCGGTTATATTGATTGTTAGTTCTTATCGGATTATAGAGTCATATTGTGGTTATGAATTCGTGATTGATTGATTTGGGTTGCTCGGATTTATGTATTATTGAGACATCGTTGAACCGCTGAGATTGATTGGTTGGTTATGCCGGTTGTTGATTATTATCGGATTGTTGTTAATTTATTATTGCAATAGGTTGTGATAATTGATCGTTGATAAGAACCGTGCCTTATGGTCATGTTCGAGGATATTCGTTAATTGCATTGGTTAGGGCTGAGGAGTTCGTAGACGAAGGTAATGGAATTGGTAACGGCTCCCTCATTGTTGTATCGGTATCGAGGCAAGTATTACTTGCACAGTTTATAATATTTAATGAATGGTTTCGATTTCATTCGTTTATAATTCGTATAGCAATGATTATAATTGTGTACACTAGAGATTTGGGGTTGTACGTTGTTTTTCATATTTTGGGAATTTAAGTCATAATGTATATGATTCACTTTTGTTATTGGTATACTTGGGTATCGAGGATACACTGTGTTATAGCCTAAGACACGAATTATCTGCCGTCTGTGACATTTTGTACCGTCGAATATTGAGGATAATTGTTGGTGATGGTTTTGACATTGAGATTGCTCTCGAAGGACTCGGGGCAAGTAATATATCATTTTTGTCATTTTGTGTCGATCATGTTGTCGTGCATTGTGTATTGTTGTTTTGTGCAGTTGTGCATTGTTATCATATGTCCACCATGTGTTGGTCCGTTGGGATCATCATGGGAATATATAGTTGTGTGCGCTGAATCGTTGGACAGGTATTTCCACCATGCGTTGGTCCATTGGGATCTTCATGGGAATCTATTGTTGTGTGCGCTGGATCGTTGGATAGGTATTTCCACCATGCGTTGGTCCATTGGCCTTATCCTTTCAAATGATATTTTACGTCGGTTTCAATAAACGAGTTTTATAAAGTCTTCGAATGTTTTTATTAGATTATACCGTCGTTAGCCTATTGGGCGTTTGTAAATGTTTGCGAAGATGTCTTTTAGCCTTGTGGGTTCCGTCTCGGGGTCCACGGCGGTGTAATATTCTCGGATGGCTCTGGGGGTGTTATAGTATTTGGCTCGTAGGATCAGGCGCTTGCACAGGTCACACGTGACACGAAGGTCTCTTGATACTAGTTCATTTCACAATGACTCTTAAAGAGAAACGACTCTGTGATACCATCTTATGTAACACCCCAAAAGGCGGCTATTACATGACTCACCCAAAATAGTTACAGTGCCGTGGACCCCACACTGGGACCCACCAGGCAATATAAAAATATAGATTAATTATATATGACCTTGTGATACCGAACCACAATAAATAGTCATTACTCCGATTAGGAGTTTATAAATAGTATGGCCAATGGCCTTAAAGTACACAGGATCCAAATACAAGTATAAACCATATGGATGGAATATACTTCAAATAACAATACAATCGGTCAATAGTTTAAATGAAGCGGAAAAATAACATTACACGGTTTTGAACATAACCGGACAACAAAAGACTTGGGGCCCCCGAACTAGTATCCTTCGAACCATTCGCCGTCACCATGCTCTTCCCGTGCCTTGCCTTTTCCTCGACCTAAAATACAACACAAGTATTTTGCCCAAACCACAGGGTCAGATATACATGATAATGGTTCTCAAGACATTATACAATTCACATATACTAGATCTCAAGGAAACATCCCGACTATTGAACATACCCCTCGGGCATATGAACAATCAGTCACAAAGCGTCGAACATATCCAATCATACATGTACTATGGACGACCAGACAATATGTCTCAAGATGGACATCACGGTATGCCCGATCCGAAAATGTGTCCGTGCACATGTCCACCCCGTATATGGAATCTAGAATATACGTGTGACAATGTACCTATTAGCCTCACGAACTACGTCTCGTGTGCACAGTCCAATACGGAAACATCCACGTATGACTATATATGTGCCTGGCTAAAAATCCTACACAATAACTAATCGGCATGCATTTATGATTCCAGATATGTCATGATACAACATAACAACGAATTCAATAAATCATATATCCAATTAAGGATCAAGAAACTCATCGAAGTGACAATAAGGATCAACGAGATCAATGCTTCAAAGGTGATGAACTTGGGAATACAATCCCAGGATGAAAAACGGAAACATCATCAAGAACAATATCAAATTACGAATCACAGATTCATAAGTGTTTCATATACACGAAACGTATAACCATCACAAGAATTCAGTCATCATTATAACCAAGCAAGATAACTTGCCTCAATTTTGTAGGTGAAACATAGTCCTTCTCTAAATGATCAAACGAACGGTATCCTCGATTAAATACTCAATCGAACAAGCAACCTTGAATGAAACGTAATTCAGTCAACAACACATTCACATAATATTGATATCAATTCATAGGAAAACGACGCCCGAACCAACTCGAATAATTCATTCTATTCCAATGAACATTCTACCGATTATTGATGAATTTCAGTACATATGGTTTGTCTTCCAAAAATCGGATTACTATACTAAAATTTCCTTTTAATACTCTTGTTATCACTATAAACAAGTTTATGCATTAAACACCTTCAATTCACCATTAACAATCGGATTAACCAAGTTCTTACAGTTTTTCAACATCTAACAATCGGATTAACCAAGTTCTTACAGTTCTTCAACATCTACTTCTATACAAAGACCATCATAAATGAATTCAATACATTATCAACCACAATTAGCATTACCTTCTTAAGAACACTATCTACTTTATTATGATGATCTATACTTCCTTAAGTTATCAACAAGTTTGATTAATTAAAAGTTATAGTTGTATCTATCCATATTCTTATCATCTCTCAAGACTTTGCTAAGCTGAATCAACAAAGGTGTTATATCTTTTAAGATTTCTGGACCAAGAGAAACATCATTCCTAATCTCTAACATATATCAAGTTCTTCCCAAGGTAGGAAATAGACCTAACATGGTGTTTTAACACTTCTATGATATCGATTCCATTGATTAAATTTAACTACAATGAAGCTAAATGATTATCATTGTTCCACTGATGTTAATACATCCAGCAAGATGAGTATGATTTTTATAAACATGATCATTATCATTGAAACGTCAAGAACATCTTCATTCCAAGCCTTTAATTACCATATTCATCGATAAGTGTTAAAAAGCTTAACTACAAACATGTTTTACTTGATTAATTCAACACTAGGTGTAGTATACCATGTCAATATCATCATAACTACGAAAATATAGAGTAGAATCGCACGACTTACCTCCAGAAACAAAGAACAACCACCAAAACTACAAGAACACACTCCAAGCTTCAAGAACACCCTCTAAACTTCCAATCAACAAGATCCAATCCAAGATGCAAGGCTCAAATACAAGTTGAAAGAGGGTACAATCGGTCAATAGAGGCAGGGGGCGATAGCTTGGAGAGAAAAATCAAAGTTGGAACATGCAAATGAAAGACACAAGCTGTCTTTTTATAAACAGCACAATCTGTTACGTGCGTTATAGCATGAAGCTAACGTACATTAATCTCTTTACGTATACTACACATAAGTTGTTATGTACGTAATCTGCCTCCAGAGGCTACTGCCTCAAAACACCAACCTCATTACGTACGTTATATCCTCAGCATTACCTACGTTATAGCCTCAGCATTACGTACGTAATGTACGTCAACTTGGCTGCCTCGAAAGGGCCAAATATCCGGATCATGTCTGGACCCTCATGCCGAAAGTTGAGATCGGATAAAATTCTCAGCATTACGTACGTAACCATTACCCCATTATGTACATAAAGCCACTGCATTAGCGTACGCTAAGTTAAATATTAGCATACGTTAAACACGGAAAACCTAGCCCAAAAATGTAACAATCTACACAACATCAAGAAATCAACCACAATGCAAATGACAGTTATAATCAAGTCTATTCTGATATATCCCGACATCAATAAACATTAACTAAATGTAACATAATTACAACGATACTCAAATTATTCGAATAATACAACAGTAGATAAGAAATTACTGTCGGATATTATAGGTCTGAGGGATACCGTTGAAATTGTAATGCCCGGATAATTAATGTGTATTTATCCTGTATTCGATCTTGTAAGATTCGATTTTGTGACGTATTAATCGAAGATTGGTTTCCCGTATTTGTATCCTTACGTTTTCGTATCTTCATCATTTTGCATGCATGGTTCTACACGTGGTAACGTACGCTAGATGATGATCTTAGTGTACGCTATGAATGCAATATTACGTACGTTCGCTGTTGAGCTTAACGTACGTAAGCTCAGTCAACTCGAGATACGACAAGGGTCGGCGGGTGGGGGCCAGGGAAGATTCGTGTGATGCTCGCGTGAACCTGGACGGCTTTCCAGCTAAGCAAGTCAACAGACTTAACGTACGCTAAGGGGTATTTTTAACGTATGCTAAGGTCATAGCTATTACGTACGTAAAACCTTTACCCTAACGTACGTAAGCCAATGCCAGAAACAGGTCAGTGAGCTCTGGACAGACGTTAACGTATGCTAATGTTCGAGTATAGCGTACGCTAATACTGTTACGTACGTAATGGACCTCGAATAACGTACGTAATGTTTTAGATTTCTATTTATAGAACTCGACCCCATTTCATTTCTCATCCTTCCTTTGGCCGATTTTTCGTGTTCTAGAGATTGTCCAATACCATATATCCCTCATGTCATCATCTTAATCCGATTTTTGGGGAGCATAGACCTTGTGGAGTGGTGATAAAGCTTCCGATGAAGAGTTTATTCAAGATTTTCATTTTTCTTCCCTTCCTTGAGGTATGTTAACTCTACACCTAGATGGAGATTATGTTCTTAGTTGTTTTATAAGCATTTCCAGAGGTTATTGAGCTTATTATGTCATAGTGAATCCAACACCATGTTTAGGAGGATTATTTTTGAGTGAATTAAGATTTTCATAGCTATTAGTTGAGCCATAATCCTTACCAACTTTACAAATGGGATTTTCTGAGATGAACATACCTTGATGATGCTTTCATAACACTTTTTTGAAGAATATAATGTTAAGGCTTACCCCCCTGTGTAAGATGAATTCAAGAAGTTGAATATGAAGGGTGTTCAATTATAACCCTTGCCTTAGATGAACTCGTTGATAACATTCTTGGATGATTAGAACTAGGATAGGATGTTTGGAACAATCATTTTGAATGAAGAATTCGATGAGAGGAACTTTTTACGGAAGAACAAGAATCGTAGAGATGAATTAACCTAGAACTAGATTAAACATGACTATCTCATATGTATCGTTGTAACAACCGAACCAAGCAATTGAGTTGATAATCGGAACTATAGTATGGAGTTAATGATATAATAATGTCTTTGGAATTGTAGACACCGGCTTTGTGTTCCATTACTGTAACACCCCCGATATATTCAGGAATATTACAGCGCCGTAAATCCTTTACATAAGGATTTACAAGGATGTAGACTTGAACAGACATTAAGAGGTACTAACGAATGGAAATAACGGAATTAAGATACAACAGTTCTGATCAAATACTGAAAAATTCAAATGTTCAACAGAAACTTATTAATACATCGCCAAATTCAAATTCATCATAAACGACTTTGTACTCGAGTACTTATTGAAATAACCAATAAACAACAGATAAATAAACCCGGCCGGAACATCACTCTGCACCCTTGTCGTCATGCAACTACAGTGGTTGTTTTCCCGCTCTCCTGGATCTTAAACATAAACAAAATGTTCACCCCCGAAGGGGTTAGCACAACGATGCTAGTACAAGTACCACAACATATTATTCATATTTCATGACGAATAATAATGTAAACGACAAAAATACCAACAAGTCTTCTCCTACGAGAAACTCATAAATGACCTACATAACTGATAATCACAACATGATATCACAATATACACATGGTAATTCCGACGATCCAGCATTTACTGCCTAGAACCCACGATGATCCCGTCAGACCAACCCGTGGTGGAAAAACCCGTCCGATGATCCAACGCACGCTAGCATAGATCCCCCGATGATCCCGTCGGACCAACACAAGGTGGACATACAACAACGACATACATGCACGACAATATGTATAACACCAATACATAAAACAAATAAGGTACTTGCCTCAATTTGAAGACAAGAACAATACTTCCACGAAAACAAACACTCGAAGGTCGCCCCCCTCAATCAATCACGTAACAACCTCGAACATTAACAAAAGAAATAATATAGAATTTATCTCACGTCGTACGAATGTCTAAAAAATCGATTTACGGCCAAAAGCTCATAAAATGTAATCTACCTGAACTTCTTAGCGCACGTTAAGTACTCTGTGTAGCGTGCGTTAAGTCTGCTCGATAGCGCGCGCAAACAACAAAGCCTAGCGTACGCTAACTATGCATGGTTAGTACTTCACTGATCAGCCGACTGACTTGTCTGATGGCCTAACGTACGTTACGTACCAAATGTAGCGTACGTTAACTCATGCTCGATAGCGCACGTTAATCTACATAGCTTAGCGTGCGCTAATCGCGGTATGGCGCTTTACTCTGGGCGATGGATCGATCTCAACATGATCAAACCAAATGAAATCTTGAGTGTTAATTCATGTTACCTCCATGAATATCATGTTCATACGGTTATGAATGATCTTATGGATAACAACAACTTCAGATTCAAGAATATGTATACTATTATGAAACCATATTCCATTTCAATTACAATTCCTCATGCGATAATTCGGAAGGCTTAACGGTCGATATCAACACCTTTATATCAATCAAAACTATCATTCTGTAGTTTGATTAACATTCCATCTTTACAAGATAAATCCTTCCATGATCAATCCTTTAGATTCGTCTAACAATAATGATGTTAAAGTCAAGTTCATAAATGCTATGAAGACACTTACTAGATTCGGATTTATCAATGATAGAAGTTTTCATAACTTGTTCAATGTAATAAGATTCTAATCATGATGTTCATAATCAAGGTACTTAAGGCATAATCATCTCAATATTCCAAACATGGTGTGCTTTGGATAATTCACCCAAGAAGATCAATATTTGCTAACATGACTATCTTATTCTCCATAACACGAATCTAGAGTTGAAGATAGAATCAACATACCTTAATATGATGAAATCACTGAACCACAAGGTAGAATCCGACTCCGGTTGGTTATATGCCACTCCAAGGTGTTACGTCTCTTCAATGATCACTCATAAGTAATATCCAATGTTCAAGGATCAAATAGATGTGTTCTAAGTGTGTTAGGAGGATAATTATTGCTCTCTGGTCTCTCAAGACTGAAGAATGAACGAAGGAAATGGGAATAAAATGGAGTGCTGGCCCATATATAAACTTTCTGCACAAAGCAGATTAGCGCACGCTACTAAGCATCCTTAGCGCGCGCTAATAAGGGTTGACTCCAAAACTGTCCAGGTTCATCCGCGGGAATCTTATCTGGTCCTACGTCCTGCTGGCGCATGTGTTAGCCGCCTAGCTCAATAATTGATTTCCTAGCGCACGCAAGTCCTACATTCATAGTGTGCGCTAGTAGTAGCCGATAACGTGCGTTAAGCTACATTCTTAGTGTGCGCTATCACGAGTTTGCATGAGAAAATTTGCATGATGATATACTTATGTACAAAGATACCAATGTGATAAATAACATACTCCGATTATCGAGATCATAAATCCAAATAATACATGGTTCGAATACAGATGAAATACACAATAATAAATCCGGATATTACATACTCTCCTACTAAAAAGGAGTTTCGTCCCAAAACTCAAGACGAAAATAACTCTGGATATCTGGACTTCATACTATTTTCCATTTCCCATATGGCTTCTTCCACTCCATGACATGACCATTGAACTTTGACCAAAACGATTGGTTTGTTCCTCACCTGCTTAACTCGACTCTCGAGTATCTTGACCGGTCTTTCTTCAAATGTCCCATCCTGAGCGACTTCGATCTCCCCGAAATCAATGACATGACTAGGGTCTGGTATATATCTCCATATCTGGGATACGTGGAATGCGTTATGAACATGGCTCAACGACGGCGGCAATGCCAATCTATTTGCCAACTCTCCAACTCTTTCAAGGATCTCGAATGGTCCGATATATCTCAGACTCAGCTTTCCTTCCTTCCAAAATGAAAAATTCCTCGAGTAGGAGAAACTTTTAAATATACGTGGTCTCCCGTATTGAACTCCAAAGGGCGACGGCGTACATCTGCGTAAGATTTCTGGCGACTCTGGGTGGTCAACAGCCTTTCATGAATCAAGGCTATCTTCTCTCGAGTCTGTACGATCAACTCTGGTTCTGTCCCGATCAAGTCTGATGAATCTTCCCAACATAGGTGCAATCTACATCTCCTCCCATATAATGCCTCAAACGGTGCCATCTTAATGGAAGCATGCCAACTATTGTTGTAGGTAAATTCGATCAACGGCAGATGAACTTCCCAATCAATTAACCAATCTAAGGCACAAGCCCTCAGCATATCTTCCACCGTTTGAATAGTCCTCTCGGATTATCCATCAGTCTGTGTGTGATAAGCTGTGCTGAAGTTCAATTCGGTTCCCAAGGCCTTATGAACTGCTTTCCAAAAGTGAGACACAAAACGGACATCTCGATCAGAAACAATGGTCTTTGACGTACCATGCAATCGAACTATCTCCGAAATAAATACTCGTGCCAACCTCTCTGGTCCCCACGTGTCCTTAATGCCTAGAAAATGAGCTGATTTGGTTAAACGATCAACTATCACCCAAATCATGTTCATTCCTGTCTTGGTTCTCGGCATACTAGTGATAAAGTCCATCGATATGTCCTCCCACTTCCATTCAGGAATCAGAAGCGGCTTCAACATTCCGGCAGGGCGTTGATTCTCGATCTTAACCTGCTGACAAGTCAAGCATTTCGAAACATAGTCCGATACATCTTTCTTCATATTGCCCCACCAGAAATTCTGCTTCAAGTCCTTATACATCTTACTGGTGCCCGGGTGGATAGAATAGGGCGAGCTGTGAGCTTCTTTCATAATCGTCTGTTTCAGAACATCGACATCAGGAACGCAGAGTCGGTTCTGAAATCTCAAAACTCCATCATCATGAATTAGGAATCCGGGGGCCTTTCCCTTGATCACTTCATCACATAACCGAATCATCAGAGGATCATCTGTCTGTCTAGATTTGATTTCTTCGGTTAATGACGAAGTTAATTCCATCACGCACAGTTGTCCTTGGACTCTTTGTAACCATACTTCAATTCCTTCTCTAATCATCTCTCGTTGAAGGCTAAGCTGGGAGATCAGAGTCTCCAGCATCTGAATAGAAACAGGCTTGCGGCTAAGTGCATCGGCCACTACATTCGCTTTGCCTGGATGATACAAAATCTCCAAGTCATAGTCCTTAATCAGCTCTAACCATCTTCTTTGCCGCATGTTCAGCTCTTTCTGACTGAATATGTATTTGAGACTCTTGTGATCAGTAAAGATCTGACAGTGAGTCCCGTACAGGTAATGTCTCCAGATCCTTAAAGCAAAAACTACTGCTGCTAGCTCCAAATCATGTGTTGGGTAATTCACTTCATAAGGTTTCTGCTGTCGCGACGCATAAGCGATCACCTTGTCATTCTGCATCAATACGCATCCGAGTCCTTGGTTCGAAGCATCATTGTAAACTATGAATCCTCCAGTCCCCTGTGGAAGTGATAGAATCGGCACCATCGTCAATCTCTTCTTTAATTCATCAAAGCTAATCTGACACAACTCGTTCCACTCAAATTTTTGAGTTTTCTGCAGGAGTCGAGTAAGTGGGCGGGAAATTTTAGAAAACCCTTCCACGAACCGATGATAATACCCAACAAGTCCTAAGAAACTTCGGACTTCTTTCACGTTCTTTGGAGGCTTCCAATCCAAAACCGCTTCAATCTTCTGAGGATCTACTCGGACTCCTTCAGATGATACCACATGACCGAGGAACATTACTTCTTTTAGCCAGAATTCACACTTAGAGAGTTTGGCGTACAGTTGCTCGCTTCTTAAAAGTTCTAATACAATCCGCAAATGTTGTGCATGCTCTTCCGGGTTCTTAGAATACACTAGAATGTCATCAATGAACTCGACCACAAATTTATCCAAATATTCGATGAACACTCGGTTCATCAATTGCATGAATACAGCAGGTGCATTAGTGAGACCAAACGGCATCACTACAAACTCATAGTGTCCGTAACGAGTTCTGAACGCTGATTTCGGAATGTCAGATTCCTTAATCCTCAGTTGATGATATCCTGATCTCAGATCGATTTTAGAAAATACTGTTGCTCCTTGCAACTGGTCAAACAGATCATCAATCCGTGGCAACGGATACTTGTTTTTAATCGTCATTTTATTCAGCTCACGATAGTCAATACACAGTCGAAGCGATCCATCCTTCTTCCGAACAAAAAGAACTGGCGCTCCCCAAGGCGAAACGCTTGGCTGGATATAGCCTTTTTCCAATAACTCCTCTAGCTGCTTCTTCAGTTCTTACATCTCAGTAGGTGCCATACGATACGGCGCCTTAGAAATTGGTGCAGCTCCGGGTTCCAGCTCAATGGTAAATTCTACATCCCTTCGTGGAGGTAGTCTAGGTAACTCATCAGGAAATACATCTGGAAATTCGTTCACAACAGGAATGGATGAAAGTTCCACAATTTCGTCTTCTTTTTTCATTGCATAGTACCAGTATCCGGTACAACCATGTTTCAACAATTTGACAGCTTTCATCGCTTTGATCAACTTTCCTGAGCTTCCCGGTTTCCATCCCTCAAACAGTATTTCGGAACCATCGTCAGCGATCAGCGAGATATTCCTCCTTCGGTAGTTTACAATTGCTCCATATCGATTAAGCCAATCGTCTCCGAGCATCAGGTTGTCTCCTTGTATTTCTATCACAATCAAATTTGAGAGCCACTCTCTGCCTCCAAATGATACAGGGAAATTTCTGGTT
Organism: Orobanche coerulescens; assembly: GCA_033398695.1. Taxonomy (NCBI): domain Eukaryota; kingdom Viridiplantae; phylum Streptophyta; class Magnoliopsida; order Lamiales; family Orobanchaceae; genus Orobanche; species Orobanche coerulescens. Next base: position 90,032,594 of record CM065805.1, on the reverse strand, counting down.
TCTAAGTTCCCGACAATCCTCTCTCCACTCGGTAAACCAACAACATAAGGTTCACAAGTATGAAAACCAGAAATATTCAAACGATTTACACAAGACAAGGATATAAAAGAATGCGTAGCTCCTGTATCGAATAAAACGCTAACTGGCTGGGAAAGGATCTGGACAGTACCTGATGCGATAGTAGCATCCTGATCGTCTGTTCTCCTCATCTCGTACAGACGTGGGGGAATAGATCCGGCACTCGATGTACGCTTTCGGTCCCACTGTTCTCTGCCTCGCTCGCGGCCAAAATTCTGAGGCATCTGAATACTTTGTTGCATCTGTTGGATACTGGCTTCCTTCTGGACTGGCTGTGGTGTACGGGATCTAAAAGACTTTGTAGCCTCTTCACAGAACATCGCACGATGTCCCTCTCGACCACAATCAAAATAAGTCACGGCAGGTAGGGGGCAATTCCGTCGATAGTGCCCCGTCTGGGCGCAGTTAAAGCATTTCCTGGTAGCATCAGTCATGGTTGATGTTGCTCCGAAGTTCTTTCTGCTCCTAACTGGGTGCGGAGGTTTCTTGAAAGAATGAAAATATGACTGGGCCTTGCGGGGCCCGCTGCTCTTGTGCTCTGTAAAAGTTCTAGAGACTTTCTGTTTCTTGGATTCCGTAAATTTCTCCATAGCTGCTTCCTTGATCTCATACGCCAACGCCTTATCCTGGTATTGACGGAGTGTGGTACATTCAAAACCGGACATGTACCTATGGATTTATGGTTTCATCCTCATATCAAAATGGATCATCATTTCTGCATCTGTTCTGACCAGATGCCGAACAAATGTCAGCTGCTGGTTAAACGTCTTAATTGCCTGAGATACTGGCACATCTGAAGGCTGACCGGAGAAAAACTCCCGAACCTTGGCTTCCCTCACAGGACGAGGGCAGTACTGAGCCTCCATCATTAATTTAAACTCTGTCCAATCAGCATCGTGGTCTACAGGCCGGATGGCTTCCCACCATTCGGACGCTTCCCCTATCAGAAAGTATTAAGCGATAGAGGCTCTCCGGTCGTCTGGGCAGTTAATTCCGGCAAAGATTTTCTCCAGTTCCTTCAACCAATGGTCCCAGGTGGGAGTCTTAGAAATACCATCGAATTTGGGTGGTTGCATCTTCGCCACCTCTTGCAGCCACCGGTCACCTCGATTTCCCATGTATGGGATCCCTTGCTGTCTCTCTCCCTGCTGTAGTCCCACCGCCACTTGCATTCGGTCCACGACTTGGGCGAACTGAGTCATCTAGTTCACCACCTCACGAAGGATTTCATGCACAGCAGGTTCCGGTTCGTTATTGATAGATCTCTGTGGCTCGCCTGAGCTATGACTGGCCTGATTAGAAGGCGATGCTTCCCTTTCAGCATTCCTTCGTCCGCGTCCGCGACCGCGACCACGTCCACGTCCGCCTCTCAACATACTGTAAGCATAAATACTCAATATACCGGAAACAATACCATTCAAATGCTCAAGTACAAAGGAATATAACATGTAAAAGATGAGATAGAGTTTAGGAACTTACAACCACCGCCCGCACGAAGACGTAGGCAGTACAGTGATGTTATTCGCGGCCGGTTACCTCAAAAGACATCAATGACCCCCTATTTTAACCCAATGGCCAAGAAATCCATAATCTTAGCTCCGATACCATATTCTGTAACACCCCCGATATATTCAGGAATATTACAGTGCCGTAAATCCTTTACATAAGGATTTACAAGGCTGAAGAATTTAACAGACATTAAGAGGTACTAACGAATGGAAATAATGGAATTAAGATACAATAGTTCTGACCAAATACTGAAAAATTCAAATGTTCAACAGAAACTTATTAATACATCGTTGAACCGCTGAGATTGATTGGTTAGTTATGCCGGTTGTTGATTATTATCGGATTGTTGTTAATTTATTATTGCAATAGGTTGTGATAATTGATCGTTGATAAGAATCGTGCCTTACGGTCAAGTTCGAGGATATTCGTGAATTGCATTGGTCAGGGCTGAGGAGTTCATAGACGAAGGCAATGGAATTGGTAACGGCTCCCTCATTGTTGTATTGGTATCGAGGCAAGTATTACTTGCACAGTTTATAATATTTAATGAATGGTTTCAATTTCATTCGTTTATAATTCGTATAGCAATGATTATAATTGTGAACACTGGAGATTTGGGGTTGTACGTTGTTTTTCATATTTTGGGAATTTAGGTCATAATGTATATGATTCACTTTTGTTATTGGTATACTTGGGTATCGAGGATACACTGTGTTATAGCCTAAGACACGAATTATCTACCGTCTATGACATTTTGTACCATCGAATATTGAGGATAATTGTTGGTGATGGTTTTGACATCGAGATTGCTCTCGAAGGACTCGGGGCAAGTAATATATCATTTTTGTCATTTTGTGTCGATCATGTTGTCGTGCATTGTGTATTGTTGTTTTGTGCAGTTGTGCATTGTTATCATATGTCCACCATGTGTTGGTCCGTTGGGATCATCATGGGAATCTATAGTTGTGTGCGCTGGATCGTTGGACAGGTATTTCCACCATGCATTGGTCCATTGGGATCTTCATGGGAATCTATAGTTGTGTGCGCTGGATCGTTGGATAGGTATTTCCACCATGCGTTGGTCCGTTGGGATCATCATGGGAATCTATAGCTGTGTGCGCTGGATCATTGGATTACCATGTGTTGTTGTTATACATACGTATATTATGGGTTATCCATAAGTATACATTGTTGTTATTGATGTGAGCATATTGACGTTTTCATATGAGTATGCATTTGTAGGTCTTGTGTTAGGACCATGTCCGTATGTTGTATTGATCTGATCTCGGATTAGACTGACATGATTATCGTGGTATTGTACATCTCGAGGTATGTTCCGTATTTCCTTTGGTAATTGTCTCTTGATGGACAATCAATTATCGTGTTGAGATGCGATGATGTTACCCGATGGATTGGGTTTAACAGAGTTAGTAGATTTTCTTAACAGTGAGTTATGATGATGTTTTAAGAACCTTGGGTATTGTGCGAGGTACAGTACGAGATGTGAACTTTGGTAAAGTTATGGCGGTAAGATTACATTGGTCGTATTCTTACTTAGTATTTTCATTGGTATGTAATTTTGACGTGATGTGATTGTTATCGTTGTTGGAAATTATGGTTGACCCCGTCGTGGGCTTTGTTTTTAGGTTCTTTGGATATCAAGCTTGTAGCGGTCGTGAAGAGATGAGCTTCCCGGAGGATACTGGCTATGGCATTTTTTTGTGGATCGAGTATTTTGATTATATGTTGTATTCCGCTGCTCGAGTATTTTTAACTGTTGTCTTCTTCGTTGCGTGAGTATTCTTAAATGCCCTTTTGGTTTTGGGCAACTTAAGTTATTTTGGAAAATCATGTTCTAAACTATTGAGTTTCGGATGTTTGGCCTTATCCTTTCAAATGATATTTTATGGCGGTTTCGATAAACGAGTTTTATAAAGTCTTCAAATGTTTTTATTAGATTATACCGTCGTTATCCTATTGGGCGTTTGTAAATGTTTGCGAAGGTGTCTTTTAGCCTTGTGGGTTCCGTCTCGGGGCCCACGGCGCTGTAATATTCCCGGATGGCTCTGGGGGTGTTATAGTATTTGGCTCGTAGGATCAGGCGCTTGCACATGTCACACGTGACACGAAGGTCTCTTGATACTAGTTCATTTCACAATGACTCTTAAAGAGAAACGACTCTTTGATACCATCTTATTTAACACCCCAAAAGGTGGCTATTACACGGCTCACCCAAAATAGTTACAGTGTCGTGGACCCCATACTGGGACCCACCAGGCGATATCAAAATATAGATTAATTATATATGACCTTGTGATACCGAACCACAATAAATAGTCATTACTCCGATTAGGAGTTTATAAATAGTATGGCCAATGGCGTTAAAGTACACAGGATCCAAATACAAGTATAAACCATATGGATGGAATATACTTCAAATAACAATACAATCGGTCAATAGTTTAAATGAAGCGGAAAAATAACATTACACGGTTTTGAACATAACCGGACAACAAAAGAGTTGGGGCCTCCAAACTAGTATCCTTCGAACCATTCGCCGTCACCATGCTCTTCCCGTGGCTTGCCTTTTCCTCGACCTAAAATACAACACAAGTATTTTGCCCAAACCACAGGGTCAGATATACATGATAATGGTTCTCAAGACATTATACAATTCACATATACTAGATCTCAAGGAAACATCCCGACTATTGAACATACCCCTCGGGTGTATGAACAATCAGTCACAAAGCGTCGAACATATCCAATCATACATGGACTATGAACGACCAGACAATATGTCTCAAGATGGACATCACGGTATGCCCGATCCGAAAATGTGTCCGTGCACATGTCCACCCCGTATATGGAATCTAGAATATACGTGTGACAATGTACCTATTAGCCTCACGAACTACGTCTCGTGTGCACAGTCCAATACGGAAACATCCACGTATGACTATATATGTGCCTGGCTAAAAATCCTACACAATAACTAATCGGCATGCAGATATGATTCTAGATATGTCATGATACAACATAACAACAAATTCAATAAATCACATATCCAATTAAGGATCAAGAAACTCATCGAAGTGACAATAAGGATCAACGAGATCAATGCTTCAAAGGTGATGAACTTGGGAATACAATCCCACGATGAAAAACGGAAACATCATCAAGAACAATATCAAATGACGAATCACAGATTCATAAGTGTTTCATATACACGAAACGTATAACCATCACAAGAATTCAGTCATCATTATAACCAAGCAAGATAACTTGCCTCAATTTTGTAGGTGAAAGATAGTCCTTCTCTAAATGATCAAGCAGACGGTATCCTCGATTAAATACTCAATCGAACAAGCAACCTTGAATGAAACGTAATTCAGTCAACAACACATTCACATAATATTGATATCAATTCATAGGAAAACGATGCCCGAACCAACTCGAATAATTCATTCTATTCCAATGAACATTCTACCGATTATTGATGAATTTCAATACATATGGTTTGTCTTCCAAAAATCGGATTACTATACTAAAATTTTCTTTTAATACTCTTGTTATCACTATAAACAAGTTTATGCATTAAACACCTTCAATTCACCATTAACAATCGGATTAACCAAGTTCTTACAGTTTTTCAACATCTAACAATCGGATTAACCAAGTTCTTACAGTTCTTCAACATCTACTTCTATACAAAGACCATCATAAATGAATTCAATACATTATCAACCACAATTAGCATTACCTTCTTAAGAACACTATCTACTTTATTATGATGATCTATACTTCCTTAAGTTATCAACAAGTTTGATTAATTAAAAGTTATAGTTGTATCCATCCGTATTCTTATCATCTCTCAAGACTTTGCTAAGCTGAATCAACAAAGGTGTTATATCTTTTAAGATTTCTGGACCAAGAGAAACATCATTCCTAATCTCTAACATATATCAAGTTCTTCCCAAGGTAGGAAATAGACCTAACATGGTGTTTTAACACTTCTATGATATCGATTCCATTGATTAAATTTAACTACAATGAAGCTAAATGATTATCATTGTTCCACTGATGTTAATACATCCAGCAAGATGAGTATGATTTTTATAAACATGATCATTATCATTGAAACGTCAAGAACATCTTCATTCCAAGCCTTTAATTACCATATTCATCGATAAGTGTTAAAAAGCTTAACTACAAACATGTTTTACTTGATTAATTCAACACTAGGTGTAGTATACCATGTCAATATCATCATAACTACGAAAATATAGAGTAGAATCGCACGACTTACCTCCAGAAACAAAGAACAACCACCAAAACTACAAGAACACACTCCAAGCTTCAAGAACACCCTCTAAACTTCCAATCAACAAGATCCAATCCAAGATGCAAGGCTCAAATACAAGTTGGAAGAGGGTACAATCGGTCAATAGAGGCAGGGGGACGATAGCTTGGAGAGAGAAATCAAAGTTGGAACATGCAAATGAAAGACACAAGCTGTCTTTTTATAAACTGCACAATCTGTTACGTGCGTTATAGCATGAAGCTAACGTACATTGATCTCTTTACGTATACTACACATAAGTTGTTACGTACGTAATCTGCCTCCAGAGGCTACTGCCTCAAAACACCAACCTCATTATGTACGTTATAATCTCAGCATTACCTACGTTATAGCCTCAGCATTACGTACGTAATATACGTCAACTTGGCTGCCTCGAAAGGGCCAAATATCCGGATCATGTCTGGACCCTCATGCCGAAAGTTGAGATCGGATAAAATTCTCAGCATTACGTACGTAACCATTACCCCATTATGTACATAAAGCCAATGCATTAGCGTACGCTAAGTTAAATATTAGCGTACGTTAAACACGGAAAACCTAGCCCAAAAATGTAACAATCTACACAACATCAAGAAATCAACCACAATACAAATGACAGTTATAATCAAGTCTATTCTGATATATCCCGACATCAATAAACATTAACTAAATGTAACATAATTACAACGATACTCAAATTATTCGAATAATACAACAGTAGATAAGAAATTACTGTCGGATATTACAGGTCTGAGGGATACCATTGAAATTGTAATGCCCTGATAATTAATGTGTATTTATCCTATATTCGATCTTGTAAGATTCGATTTTGTGATGTATTAATCGAAGATTGGTTTCCCGTATTTGTATCCTTACGTTTTCGTATCTTCATCATTTTGCATGCATGGTTCTGCACGTGGTAACGTACGCTAGATGATGATCTTAGTGTACGCTATGAATGCAATATTACGTACGTTAGCTGTTGAGCTTAACGTACGTAAGCTCAGTCAACTCGAGATCCGACAAGGGTCGGCAGGTGGGGGCCAGGGAAGATTCGTGTGATGCTCGCGTGAACCTGGACGGCTTTCCAGCTAAGCAAGTCAACAGACTTAACATATGCTAAGGGGTATTTTTAACGTATGCTAAGGTCATAGCTATTACGTATGTAAAACCTTTACCCTAACGTATGTAAGCCAATGCCAGAAACAGGTCAGTGAGCTCTGGACAGACGTTAACGTATGCTAATGTTCGAGTATAGCGTACGCTAATACTGTTACGTACGTAATGGACCTCGAATAACGTACGTAATGTTTTAGATTTCTATTTATAGAACTCGACCCCATTTCATTTCTCATCCTTCCTTTGGCCGATTTTTCGTGTTCTAGAGATTGTCCAATACCATATATCCCTCATGTCATCATCTTAATCCGATTTTTGGGGAGCATAGACCTTGTGGAGTGGTGATAAAGCTTCCGATGAAGAGTTTATTCAAGATTTTCATTTTTCTTCCCTTCCTTGAGGTATGTTAATTCTACACCTAGATGGAGATTATGTTCTTAGTTGTTTTATAAGCATTTCCAGAGGTGATTGAGCTTATTATATCATAGTGAATCCAACACCATGTTTAGGAGGATTATTTTTCAGTGAATTAAGATTTTCATAGCTATTAGTTGAGCCATAATCCTTACCAACTTTACAAATGGGATTTTCTGAGATGAACACACCTTGATGATGCTTTCATAACACTTTTTTTAAGAATATAATGTTAAGGCTTACCCCCCTGTGTAAGATGAATTCAAGAAGTTGAATATGAAGGGTGTTCAATTATAACCCTTGCCTTAGATGAACTCGTTGATAACATTCTTGGATTATTAGAACTAGGATAGGATGTTTGGAACAATTATTTTGAATGAAGAATTCGATGAGAGGAACTTTTTACGGAAGAACAAGAATCGTAGAGATGAATTAACCTAGAACTAGATTAAACATGACTATCTCATATGTATCGTTGTAACAACCAAACCAAGCAATTGAGTTGATAATCGGAACTATAGTATGGAGTTAATGATATAAGAATGCCTTTGGAATTGTAGACACCGGCTTTGTGTTCCATTACTGTAACAACCCGGATATATTCAGGAATATTACAGCGCCGTAAATCCTTTACATAAGGATTTACAAGGATGAAGAATTGAACAGAAATTAAGAGGTACTAACGAATGGAAATAACGGAATTAAGATACAACAGTTCTGATCAAATACTGAAAAATTCAAATGTTCAACAGAAACTTATTAATACATCGCCAAATTCAAATTCATCATAAACGACTTTGTACTCGAGTACTTATTGAAATAACCAATAATCAACAGACAAATAAACCCGGCCGGAACATCACTCTGCACCCTCGTCGTCATGCAGCTCCAGTGGTTGTTTTCCCGCTCTCCTGGATCCTGAACATAAACAAAATGTTCACCCCCGAAGGGTTAGCACAACGATGCTAGTACAAGTACCACAACATATTATTCATATTTCACGAAGAATAATAATGTAAACGACAAAAATACCAACAAGTCTTCTCCTACGAGAAACTCATAAATGACCTACATAACTGATAATCACAACATGATATCACAACATACACATGGTAATTCCGACGATCCAGCATTCACTGCCTAGAACCCACGATGATCCCGTCAGACCAACCCGTGGTGGAAAAACCCGTCCGATGATCCATCGCACGCTAGCATAGATCCCCCGATGATCCCATCGGACCAACACGAGGTGGACATACAACAACGACATACATGCACGACAATATGTATAACACCAATACATAAAACAAATAAGGTACTTGCCTCGATTCGAAGACAAGAACAATACTTCTACGAAAACGAACACTCGAAGGTCGCCCCCCCTCAATCAATCACGTAACAAGCTCGAACCTTAACAAAAGAAATAATATAGAATTTATCTCACGTCGTACGAATGTCTAACAATTAGATTTACGGCCAAAAGCTCATAAAATGTAATCTGCCTGAACTTCTTAGCGCACGTTAAGTACTCTGTGTAGCGTGCGTTAAGTCTGCTCGATAGCGCGCGCAAACAACAGAGCCTAGCGTACGCTAACTATGCATGGTCAGTACTTCACTGATCAGCCGACTGACTTGTCTGATGGCCTAACCTACGTTACGTACCAAATGTAGCGTACGTTAACTCATGCTCGATAGCGCACGTTAATCTACATAGCTTAGCGTGCGCTAACTGTGCATGGCAGTTTACTACTGGGTAGTAGACTGATCTCAACATGATCAAACCAAATAAAATCTTGAGTGTTAATTCATGTTACCTCCATGAATATCATGTTCATACGGTTATGAATGATCTTATGGATAACAACAACTTCAGATTCAAGAATATGTATACTATTATGAAACCATATTCCATTTCAATTACAATTCCTCATGCGATAATTCGGAAGGCTTAACGGTCGATATCAACACCTTTATATCAATCAAAACTATCATTCTGTAGTTTGATTAACATTCCATCTTTACAAGATAAATCCTTTCATGATCAATCCTTTAGATTCGTCTAACAATAATGATGTTAAAGTCAAGTTCATAATTGCTATGAAGACACTTACTAGATTCGGATTTATCAATGATAGAAGTTTCCTCTACTTGTTCAATGTAATAAGATTCTAATCATGATGTTCATAATCAAGGTACTTAAGGCATAATCATCTCAATATTCCAAACATGGTGTGCTTTGGATAATTCACCCAAGAAGATCAATATTTGCTAACATGACTATCTTATTCTCCATAACATGAATCTAGAGTTGAAGATAGAATCAACATACCTTAATATGATGAAATCACTAAACCACAAGGTAGAATCCGACTCCGGTTGGTTATATGCCACTCCAAGGTGTTACTTCTCTTCAATGATCACTCACAAGTAATATCCAATGTTCAAGGATCAAATAGATGTGTTCTAAGTGTGTTAGGAGGATAATTATTGCTCTCTGGTCTCTCAAGACTGAAGAATGAACGAAGGAAATGGGAATAAAATGGAGTGCTGGCCCATATATAAAATTTCTGCACAAAGCAGATTAGCGCACGCTACTAAGCATCCTTAGCGCGCGCTAATAAGGGTTGACTCCAAAACTGTCCAGGTTCATCCGCGGGAATCTTATCCGGTCCTACGTCCTGCTAGCGCATGTGTTAGCCGCCTAGCTCAATAATTGATTTCCTAGCGCACGCAAGTCCTACATTCATAGCGTGCGCTAGTAGTAGCCGATAACGTGCGTTAAGCTACATTCTTAGCATGCGCTATCACGAGTTTGCATGAGAAAATTTGCATGATGATATACTTATGTACAAAGATACCAATGTGAGAAATAACATACTCCGATTATCGAGATCATAAATCCGAATAATACATGGTTCGAATACAGATGAAATACACAATAATAAATCCGGATATTACATACTCTCCTACTAAAAAGGAGTTTCGTCCCGAAACTCAAGACGAAAATAACTCTGGATATCTGGACTTCATACTATTTTCCGTTTCCCATATGGCTTCTTCCACTGCATGACGTGACCACTGAACTTTGACCAAAACGATTGGTTTGTTCCTCAACTGCTTAACTCAACTCTCGAGTATCTTGACCGGTCTTTCTTCAAACGTCCCATCCTGAGCGACTTCGATCTCCCCGAAATCAATGACATGACTAGGGTCTGGTATATATCTCCATAACTGGGATACGTGGAACACGTTATGAACATGGCTCAACGACGGCGGCAATGCCAATCTATATGCCAACTCTCCAACTCTTTCAAGGATCTCGAATGGTCCGATATATCTCAGACTCAGCTTTCCTTCCTTCCAAAATGAAAAATTCCTCGAGTAGGAGAAACTTTTAAAAGTACGTGGTCTCCCGTATTGAACTCCAAAGGGCAACGGCGTACGTCTGCGTAAGATTTCTGGCGACTCTGGGTGGTCAACAGCCTTTCACGAATCAAGGCTATCTTCTCTCGAGTCTGTACAATCAACTCTGGTTCTGTCCCGATCAATTCTGATGAATCGTCCCAACATAGGTGCAATCTACATCTCCTCCCATATAATGCCTCAAACGGTGCCATCTCTTCTTTAATTCATCAAAGCTAATCTGACACAACTCGTTCCACTCAAATTTTTGAGTTTTCTGCAGGAGTCGAGTAAGTGAGCGGGAAATTTTGGAAAACCCTTCCACGAACCGACGATAATACCCAGCAAGTCCTAAGAAACTTCGGACTTCTTTCACGTTCTTTGGAGGCTTCCAATCCAAAACCGCTTCAATCTTCTGAGGATCTACTCGGACTCCTTCAGATGATACCATATGACCGAGGAACATTACTTCCTTTAGCCAGAATTCACACTTAGAGAGTTTGGCGTACAGTTGCTCGCTTCTTAAAAGTTCTAATACAATCCACAAATGTTGTGCATGCTCTTCCGGGATCTTAGAATACACTAGAATGTCATCAATGAACTCGACCACAAATTTATCCAAATATTCGATGAACACTCGGTTCATCAATTTCATGAATACAGCAGGTGCATTAGTGAGACCAAACGGCATCACTACAAACTCATAGTGTCCGTAACGAGTTCTGAACGCTGATTTCGGAACGTCAGATTCCTTAATCCTCAGCTGATGATATCCTGATCTCAGATCAATTTTAGAAAATACTTTTGCTCCTTGCAACTGGTCAAACAGATCATCAATCCGTGGCAACGGATACTTGTTCTTAATCGTCATTTTATTCAGCTCACGATAGTCAATACACAGTCGAAGCGATCCATCCTTCTTCCGAACAAAAAGAACTGGCGCTCCCCAAGGCGAAACGCTTGGCTGGATATAGCCTTTTTCCAATAACTCCTCTAGCTGCTTCTTCAGTTCGTACATCTCAGTAGGTGCCATACGATACGGCGCCTTAGAAATTGGTGTAGCTCCGGGTTCCAGCTCAATGGTAAATTCTACATCCCTTCGTGGAGGTAGTCCAGGTAACTCATCAGGAAATACATCTGGAAATTCGTTCACAACAGGAATGGATGAAAGTTCCACAATTTCGTCTTCTTTTTTCATTGCATAGCACCAGTATCCGGTACAACCATGTTTCAACAATTTGACAGCTTTCCTCGCTTTGATCAACTTTCCTGAGCTTCCCGGTTTCCATCCCTCAAATAGTATTTCGGAACCATCGTCAGCGATCAGCGAGATATTCCTCCTTCGGTAGTTTACAATTGCTCCATATCGATTAAGCTAATCGTCTCCGAGTATCAGGTCGTCTCCTTGCATTTCTATCATAATCAAATTTGAGAGCCACTCTCTGCCTCCAAATGATACAGGGAAATTTCTGGTTTCTAAGTTCCCGACAATCCTCTCTCCACTCGGTAAACCAACAACATAAGGTTCACAAGTATGAAAAGCAGAAATATTCAAATGATTTACACAAGACAAGGATATAAAAGAATGTGTAGCTCCTGTATCGAATAAAACGCTAACTGGCTGGGAAAGGATCTGGACAGTACCTGATGCGACAGTAGCATCCTGATCGTCTGTTCTCCTCATCTCGTACAGACGTGGGGGAACAGATCCGGCACTCGATGTACCCTTTCGGTCCCACTGTCCTCTGCCTTGCCCGCGGCCAAAATTCTGAGGCATCTGAACACTTTGTTGCGTCTGTTGGATACTGGCTTCCTTCTAGACTGGCTGTGGTGTACGGGCTCTAAAAGACTTTGCAGCCTCTTCACAGAACATCGCACGATGTCCCTATCGACCACAATCAAAATAAGTCACGGCAGGTAGGGGGCAATTCCGTCGATAGTGCCCCGTCTGGGCGCAGTTAAAGCATTTCCTGGTAGCATCAGTCATGGTTGATGTTGCTCTGAAGTTCTTTCCGCTCCTAACTGGGTGCGGAGGTTTCTTGAAAGAATGAAAATATGACTGGGCCTTGCGGGGCCCGCTGCTCTTGTGCTCTGTAAAAGTACCAGAGACTTTCTGTTTCTTGGATTCCGTAAATTTCTCCATAGCTGCTTCCTTGATCTCATACGCCAACGCCTTATCCTGATATTGACGGAGTGTGGTACATTCAAAACTGGACATGTACCTATAGATTTCTGGTTTCATCCTCATATCAAAATGGATCATCATTTCTGCATCTGTTCTAACCAGATGTCGAATAAATGTCAGCTGCTGGTTAAACGTCTTAATTGCCTGAGATACTGGCACATGTGAAGGCTGAGCGGAGAAAAACTCCCGAACCTTGGCTTCCCTCACAGGACGAGGGCAGTACTGAGCCTCCATCATTAATTTAAACTCTGTCCAATCAGCATCGTGGTCTACAGGCCGGATGGCTTCCCACCATTCGGACGCTTCCCCTATCAGAAAGTATTGAGCGATAGAGGCTCTCCAGTCGTCTGGGCAGTTAATTCCGGCAAAGATTTTCTCCAGTTCCTTCAACCAATGGTCCCAGGTGGGAGTCTCAGAAATACCGTCGAATTTGGGTGGTTGCATCTTCGCCACCTCTTGCAGCCACCGGTCACCTCGATTTCCCATGTATGGGATCCCTTGCTGTCTCTCTCCATGCTGTAGTCCCACCGCCACTTGCATTCGGTCCACGACTTGGGCGAACTGAGTCATCTGGTTCACCACCTCACGAAGGATTTCTTGCACAGCAGGTTCCGGTTCGTTATTGATAGATCTCTGTGGCTCGCCTGAGCTATGACTGGCCTGATTAGAAGGCGACGCTTCCCTTTCAGCATTCCTTCGTCCGCGTCCGCGACCGCGACCACGTCCACGTCCGCCTCTCAACATACTGTAAGCATAAATACTCAATATACCGGAAACAATACCATTCAAATGCTCAAGTACAAAGGAATATAACATGTAAAAGATGAGATAGAGTTTAGGAACTGACAACCACCGCCCGCACGAAGACGTAGGCAGTACAGTGATGTTATGTAACACCCCAAACTAGGCGGATATTACAGTGCCGTGGACCCCCGACTGGGACCCACCAGGCGAATGAAAAAGGATGAATTACACAGGGTAAATGTAGTACCGAACCACATTATAACATCAATTACTCCGAGTAGGAGTTTCATACAACACACCCAGGATAATAGAATACATGTGTATCTTATGTGACGATAAAATACACGACACTGAATGAAATGAGTATTCGAACGGAATGTCTGCAGCGGAATAAATAAAGAAAACATGAATGACTGAATAAATGGTAGAAAGAGTAGGGCCCCCTCCTAGTATCACTGGGACTCCCGCCGTCAACGTGTTCTCCTGCGCCTTTGCCTTGCCATGACACGAAAAACAATATCCCCAAACGGGTCGGTTATCTGAGAACAACAATCCTCAAGGGTTGAAAATACACAATTATGGTTAATCAAGTTATGAAATATTCTTAGCTATGAATTACGCTGGAGAGGAGTGTCATAGTACGCGTAATGTTACGTGTGAGTGTACAACACCCGTCCGTGTACCTAATTAGTCTCACGGTGTAACGCTTTCCCGTGTGCACGGTCTAATGTATCGGTGAACCCAATACAATAACCATCGTGTGCCCGACTAAAAATTCCACACAGCCACACCCGGCCACGCAATATGAACCCAGAAGGTCATATGAACGAGAATGACCGTAATGAATATCAATGAATAAGTAATAATCTGACAAAGTCAAGAATGACTCACCGAGATGAGAGTAATAATGAAATGAATGATAGCTCAACGAAAAGATTGGAACCGTCGTTCCTTATGACTGAAGTGATTAATTGACAATAACAAGTTTTAATATGATTAATACAATGATGAATGAGTTATGATTATGAATAATCAACAACAAAAGGTATGAATATCCTTTTAACCGAGAAAGAATTAACTTACACAACAACGATGAAGAATGTCCGTCCACGAACAACGTCCTAACCAAGATACCGGTCGCTCGAACAACCTTAATTCAATACAATTGCCAACAATCCGATCAATAACGAATTAAACACGAATATAACGAACTCAAGACGTCGATACGATTAAACCAAGTTCATTGGGGCATTATATCGAACACTTTGACGCCAACTTTGATTGATTACCACTAAACCTCAATAATACCAACTTCAAATCCCCAAGAAGTGTTTCAAAACAACAAAACATCTCCAATACGATCAATAATCCGTTATTAATATCCAAAAACGTGATTATAACAACAATTAATCGGAAATCCCCAAATCCAACTCGATATTCAAAGTGTTCTTGAATAAATCTCTCAATAATCCAATGAATCCTTATACAAACTCATAATCATATACATATCCCTTCATATAACATGATTATAACGTCCAAAACATCATAACTCAACACAAAATCGAAATCCAAGGTGTTGAAGAAATTACCTCTTGAAGATCCAACCACTACGATCCGAAGAACACGAGTTAAAACGAGTATCCAAGCTTCTCAAAGGAATGAAGATGATGAAGGTTACACACTCAAGTGATTGATGATGATAAAATCTCTCTCTCAACCCTCTCTCTCGGATGAAGAAGGAAAAAAAGAAGAAGTGAGGAGAAATGACCCGGCCAAGTCATTAAATACTGCCGGAAGTTACCACCGTAACTCGGCCCTCTTACGGCCGTAACTTTCCAAGTCAACGGCCTTACGGCCGTAACCGGCCAACTCGTACGGCCGTAACTCGGCTTCGTCCGAAAGCCTGCCGACAGACTTACGGCCGTAACCGATCCTGAGTTACGGGCGTAACCCGCCTTCGTCAAAAACATCTGTCGACACCCTTACGGCCGTAACCGTACACCTTACGGCCGTAACTCGGATGATACGGCCATATCCGGCCAAACTTACGGGCGTAAGCCCTCTTCGTCGAAAACGACCAGGTACCCTGCCTGCCGCGTACGGCCGTAACCGGCCAAGCCTTACGGCCGTACCTTCCTCGACTTACGGCCGTATGCCGCAACCCTTACGGCCGTAAGTCACCCTTGGTCGAAAACACCCAAAATTCACGAACACCACTTACGGCCGTATCTCACCTTCCTTACGGCCGTAACTCACCTTAGGCCAAAAATGTCTCGGTAGCCTGCTGGACGCGTACGGCCGTAACCCGCCAGCCTTACGGCCGTACCTGCTCGACTTACGGCCGTACCACAAGACCTTACGGCCGTAAGTCCCTTTCGTCCAAACGGCCTGAAAACACGAACCCTTGTTACGGCCGTAACCCAAAGTCCTTACGGCCGTAACTCGATGCTGGCCAAGTTGAAAATTCCCATAACTCCGATTTCTCGCTACGACTGATGAATGATCCGACATAACATACGAATGAGAAAATGAACAAGTCTAAAACAAGCCACCGATGAAGCCCCCAGTATACGACTACCAATCACGATGAAAACAACAATACTCCCGTCGGTCTCTAAACGGAGATGACATGCCGATCGGTAACTGATATACGATTACAACAAGCCAACAGTGAACACAAATGAATGAATCAAGAATGATGAGTGATTATTAACGAGTGAGAAATACTGAGTGACAATTACAGACTGATAAATTACTGAATGAAAATGAATGAATTACAACCGGGTATTACATACTCCCCCCCTTAAAAAGAGTTTCGTCCCCGAAACTAAGGGTCAAACAACTCGGGATAACTCCCCCGCATACTATCCTCGGTTTCCCAGGTAGCTTCTTCGACTCCGTGTCTAGACCACTGAATTTTAACCAAAGGAATAGTCTTATTCCTCAACTGTTTGATTCGCCGCTCTAAAACTCGAATAGGACGTTCCTCATATGAATGATCGTCGGCGATCTCGATTTCGTCGGCCGGAGTATGTGACTCGGGTCGGCAACATACTTCCGCAACTGAGAGACATGAAACACGTTATGAATTCGGCTCAACGCCGGAGGTAAAGCCAATCGATAAGCTAACTCGCCCACTCGATCCAAAATCTCAAACGGTCCAATGAATCTCGGACTCAACTTTCCCCTCTTCCAAAACGGAAAATACCTCGACTCGGGGATACCTTGACCAAAACGTGGTCACCCGTCTCGAACTCTAGTGGTCGACAGCGATTATACGCATAGGATTTACGCCGACTGAGTACATCAACATACGACTCTGATTAAAGCTACCTTCTCTCGGGCGGCTATAAGCATATCGGGCTCGGTGCCGATTGATTCGACAAGTCATCCCAACACAAAGGAGACCGACAACGGCCGTACAAGGCCTCGTAAGGTGCCATCTTAATGGAAGCATGCCGCTATTATTATACGTGAACTCGATCAATGGTAGTTGGGCTTCCCAATCGTCCTTCCAATCGAGGACGCATGCCCTCAACATGTCCTCTAATGTCCGAATAGTCCTCTCGGTGCCCTTGATTTGAGGATGAAAAGCTTGATGCGAGATTGGTGAGTTCCCATAGCACGATGAACTGATTTCCAAAAATGAGACACAAATCGTCTGTCACGACGATCGGAAGCGATACTCTTAGGAGTACCATGAAGTCGACTATCTCTTTGATGAACAATCGAGCCAGTCTCTCGGGACCCCACGTATCCTTGATCTCAAGGAAATGAGCTGATTTAGTTAAGCGGTCCACAATCACCGAGATCGTATTCATGCCACGGCGACTCGTCGGCAAACTCGTGATGAAGTCCATAGAAATGTCTTCCCACTTCCACTCCGGAATAGGGAGAGGTTTCACATACCCGCCGATCGGCGATGTTCAATCTTAACTTGTTGTGAGTTAAGCATCTCGAAACAAATTCTGCGACTTCTCGCTTCATACTACTCCACCGGTAATTGTTTCAAGTCCTTGTACATCTTCTTGGACCGGATGAAACGAGAATAAGGGTAGCATGAGCTTCTCTCAAAATCGAGTTTTTCAACTCGTCATTATTAGTACGCACAACCTATTCTTAAATCTCAAAAGTCCATCCTCGTGGACCACGAATCCAGGGCTTTCCCGAGCCACATCCTCACGGATGCGCAACAATGAAGGGCGAACTCGATTCTCTCGATTACCTCCTCGAGTGACGATGAAATCTCTAACATACAAAGTGTCCACGAACTCGCTGAAGCCGGACCTCGATCTCGGGTCTAAGGAATTCCTTGAAGTTCCTTCGAATCTGTTAGACGAGCAAGCATCTGCTCTGAACGGACTTGCGACTCAAGGCGTCGGCGACAACGTTCGCCTTGCCCGGTGGTAAAGGATCTCGATATCGTAATCTTTGATTAATTCTAACCACCGTCTCTGCCGCATATTTTACTCCTTCGAGTAAATATATACTTTAAACTCTTATGATCGGTGAATATCGGCGAGTAACGCCATAAAGATAATGACGCCATATTTTCAGCGAACACCACGGTGCTAGCTCCAGTCGTGGGTCGGATAATTAACCTCGTAAGGTCTCAATTGCCGTGAAGCATAAGCAATAACCTTTCCGTTACGCATGAGCACACATCCGAGACCTGCCGGACGCATCACTATAAACCACAAATCCCTCCGTCCCTGCGGCAAGGAAAGTACAGTCTTTGTCATTAACCGGCTCTTGAGTTCCTCAAAACTCTGTGACACGCGTCGGACCACGTGTATTTCTTATCCTTTCGCAAAGGTTCGTCAATGGTTGAGCAATTTTGGAAAATCCTTCCACAAATCGCCGATAATAACCCGCTAATCCGAGGAAACTCGGATTTCCTTAACATTCTTCGGAGGTAACCAATCTCGAATAGCCTCCGTCTTCTGAGGGGAGACACGAACTCCGTCTGATGAAATTACATGTCCGAGAAAAGTCACTTCGGACATCCAGAACTCGCACTTGGAAAACTTTCCAAAAAGTTGCTCTCGTCTCAACACGTTGAGAACCTGATGAAGATGAACCTCGTGATCCTCTCGGCTACGAGAATAAATCAAAATATCGTCGATGAAGACAACAACAAACTGATCCAAAATGTCGATGAAAACCCGATTCATCAATTCCATGAATACCGCAGGTGCATTAGTTAGCCCGAACGGCATAACTACGAACTCATAATGACCATAGCGTGTTCGAAACGCCGTCCTCGCGATATCCGACTCTCGAATCCGCAACTGGTGATATCCAGATCTTAAGTCGATCTTGGAAAATACTGAAGCTCCCTGAAGTTGATCTAAAAGATCATCAATACGGGGTAAGGGATATTTATTCTTGATTGTCACTCTGTTCAACTCCCGATAATCGATACACAAACGAAATGAACCATCCTTCTTCTTGACAAACAAACCGGGTGCTCCCCATGGAGACGCACTCGGTCGGATATAACCCTTCTCGAACAATTCCTCAAGTTGGTTCTTTAATTCCTGCATTTCGGTCGGGGCCATCCGGTACGGTGCCTTCGATATCGGGGACGTACCAGGCTCCAACTCAATCGTGAATTTCACATCCCTCTGTGGAGGCAAACCAGGTAACTCAAATGCGGAAAAACATCGGCATATTCCCTCACCACCGGAATATCCGTTAACATCTTGATGACTTCTCGGTTTTGGCCATATAGCACCAATAACCGACACATCACGATTGAGTAACCTTCTTGCTTTCATCAAATTAATGACCTTACGAGCAGTAGGGATTACCTCCTGAAACACACATTCAACCCCATCAAATGCAAATGATAGTGACCATACGCTTACGGACACTAATGATGGCATCATGACGATCCATCCAATCAATACCCAAGATGACGTCGTCCCTCGGCAAATCTACCACGATTAGGTCTGCGGCCATACACGACCATGGCCAGATCGGACAATTCTGAATCTCACGATTACCGATAATTCGTCTACCATCAGGTAGGCCGATGACATAAGGCTCACAACTAGTAGCACTACCCAGACGTAGTCTACTCAAACATGACTCGGAAATGAATGAATGCGATGCACCAGTATCAAAAAGGGTACACACAGGTTGAGATAGAATATGGAGTGTACCTGAGATCATTTGGGCCTCGGGATCATCAGTCTTCTTCATCTCATAAATCCGGGGCTTGCTAGTCCCGGCACCGGACGCTCCCATCTGCTGGCTATAGGCTCCACCTTTAGTCGCTCCTGTCGTTTTAAACGACGCTGATTGAGTGGCCTGACTCTGAACGGCTGACTGCTTAGGTGCCTGAGATGACGTCTGAGTAGGTTTGGAGTCCCTACGGCAAAAATGGGCCTTATGCCCAGCAATCCCACAATTATGACACGTGATAGTCTGTCGAGGACACTTGGTACTGAGGTGACCAAGCTCCCCACAGTTAAAACAGGTGATGGCCGAACTGGACGCTCGAGACTGAGATTCCGCGGGTCTAGACGACACAGGAGGTCGCTCAGAAAAAGCATAGCCCGCACGGGGTTTCTTGAAGGTTGTCTGACCGCCTTCAGACTGGTTACGATTCTTCGATTTCTTGCTAGCAGACGAAGGTTGCTGCTTAGCAATCTCTTTAGCAGTAAGCTCATAGGTGAGAGCTTTCTCAATGAATTCAGCCAACGTGGTGCAATTATGATTGAGCAACTGTAGTCTCATACGGGGTTTCAGCCTCTTGCTGAAATACTTAATCTTATCCGCCTTAGAATGAATGATAGATGAGGCGAACGGAAGAAGTTCCTGAAATTTCTCGGCAATGGCGAGAACATCCTCGTCTGATGAGGGGTCGGGAGTGAGTAACTCTGACAGCTTGGCCTCTCTGAGTGGGGCCGGATAATACCTCTCCATCATGAGAGTTTTGGCCGATCCCATGTACAAGATCCTTCGGTGGGCTTCAACGACAACCACCAAGAATGAGCGCTCTTACCTGAGTAGTAAGCCGCAATGAAACTTTGTGTCCTAGGACACTCCACCATAGCAAACAACTTGTCGAAATGTTCGATCCAATGAATAATATCTACCGGCTCAGGCGAGCCCTCGAAAGTCGGTGGCCTGCGCGAGAGATGTCGCCGATGATATTGCTCACATTCCACTCTAGCCTCAGAGGAGGCGCCGGACGAGACAGTTGATTATGAGTAGAGGAGTTATTCAACGTCTCCATCAACCGAGCCATCTGGGTCATTTGGGCCATCATGCCTGCATAAATGCGAGTGGGTCAACCGGACACCCTCGACCGAGCCGTGTCCTGGTACGACTCCCGATAGTGAATGATCGCGTCCGAGGTGAATGAGTGGCGGCGTCAGCTGCTCGATGAGTTAGCATTATTCTGGCATTTGCACGTGTTTTCGCTAGAGTTCTCGGGATTCGGCCGCTCCACGGCCTCGTCCTCCTCGTCCTCTGCCCGACTCTTTCCATCTTGAAGTAGGAAAGTCACATGATGATTATATTTCCCGCATGAATATCACGTTATGATTATATTATGAAATGATGAAAATGAGCATACACGCTCCAATACAGCGTTTACATTATTGATTATTTGACGTGTGATGATTATCTGATGAAGTTACTGAAATGATTATCTTGAATGAGTTAACAAGATTAATGATTTAATCTTCCTAATCAACAACTGAATAATGAAATGAATTGAGTGATTAATGAGTTAACCTGACCGTCCTGATCAAAGTGACAATGATGATTGAGGATTGTTAACTGATGAATTATGAATGAATGACTAATGCCAGAAATTATACCATGGCATTAGAAATCTTACAGTTCTTGGTCTGATTGGCTCGGCATTTGCACAGGTCACACGTGACGCGAAAGTCCAATGATACTAGTCCGATGACGATGATTTCAAACGAGACATGACTTGGAGGGTAGTATTCAAAACCACGCTCCGATACCAACTCTGTAACACCCCAAACTAGGCGGATATTACAGTGCCGTGGACCCCCGACTGGGACCCACCAGGCGAATGAAAAAGGATGAATTACACAGGGTAAATGTAGTACCGAACCACATTACAACATCAATTACTCCGAGTAGGAGTTTCATACAACACACCTGGATAATAGAATACATGTGTATCTTATGTGACGATAAAATACACGACCTTTGAATGAAATGAGTATTCGAACGGAATGTCTGCAATGGAATAAATAAAGAAAACATGAATGATGAATAAATGATTGAAAGGACTGGGCCCCCTCCTAGTATCACTGGACTCCCGCCGTCAACGTGTTCTCCTGCGCCTTTGCCTTGCCATGACACGAAAAACAATATCCCCAAAGCGGGTCGATTATCTGAGAACAACAATCCTCAAGGGTTGAAAATACACAATTATGGTTAATCAAGTTATGAAATATTCTTAGCTATGAATTACGCTGGAGAGGAGTGTCATAGTACGCCCGTAATGTTACGTGTGAGTGTACAACACCCGTCCGTGTACCTAATTAGTCTCACGGTGTAACGCTTTCCCGTGTGCGGTCTAATGTATCGGTGAACCCAATACAATAACCATCGTGTGCCCGACTAAAAATTCCACCGCGACCACACCCGCCACGCAATATGAACCCAGAAGGTCATATGAACGAGAATGACCGTAATGAATATCAATGAATAAGTAATAATCTGACAAAGTCAAGAATGACTCACCGAGATGAGAGTAATAATGAAATGAATGATAGCTCAACGAAAAGATTGGAACCGTCGTTCCTTATGGTCAAGTGATTAATTGACAATAACAAGTTTTAATATGATTAATACAATGATGAATGAGTTATGATTATGAATAATCAACAACAAAAGGTATGAATATCCTTTTAACCGAGAAAGAATTAACTTACACAACAACGATGAAGAATGTCCGTCCACGAACAACGTCCTAACCAAGATACCGGTCGCTCGAACAACCTTAATTCAATACAATTGCCAACAATCCGATCAATAACGAATTAAACACGAATATAACGAACTCAAGACGTCGATACGATTAAACCAAGTTCATTGGGGCATTATATCGAACACTTTGACGCCAACTTTGATTGATTACCACTAAACCTCAATAATACCAACTTCAAATCCCCAAGAAGTGTTTCAAAACAACAAAACATCTCCAATACGATCAATAATCCGTTATTAATATCCAAAACGTGATTATAACAACAATTAATCGGAAATCCCCAAATCCAACTCGATATTCAAAGTGTTCTTGAATAAATCTCTCAATAATCCAATGAATCCTTATACAAACTCATAATCATATACATATCCCTTCATATAACATGATTATAACGTCCAAAACATCATAACTCAACACAAAATCGAAATCCAAGGTGTTGAAGAAATTACCTCTTGAAGATCCAACCACTACGATCCGAAGAACACGAGTTAAAACGAGTATCCAAGCTTCTCAAAGGAATGAAGATGATGAAGGTTACACACTCAAGTGATTGATGATGATAAAATCTCTCTCTCAACCCTCTCTCTCGGATGAAGAAGGAAAAAAAGAAGAAGTGAGGAGAAATGACCCGGCCAAGTCATTAAATACTGCCGGAAGTTACGGCCGTAACTCGGCCCTCTTACGGCCGTAACTTTCCAAGTCAACGGCCTTACGGCCGTAATCGCCAACTCAAATGCGGCCGTAACTCGGCCGTCAAAGCTCGCAACAGACTTACGGCCGTAACCGATCCTGAGTTACGGGCGTAACCCGCCTTCGTCAAAAACATCCGTCGACACCCTTACGGCCGTAACCGCACACCTTACGGCCGTAACTCGGATGATACGGCCGTATCCGGCCAAACTTACGGGCGTAAGCCCTCTTCGTCGAAAACGACCAGGTACCCTGCCTGCCGCGTACGGCCGTAACCGGCCAAGCCTTACGGCCGTACCTTCCTCGACTTACGGCCGTATGCCGCAACCCTTACGGCCGTAAGTCACCCTTGGTCGACAACACCCAAAATTCACGAACACCACTTACGGCCGTATCTCACCTTCCTTACGGCCGTAACTCACCTTCGGCCAAAAATGTCTCGGTAGCTGCTTTGACGCCAGCGTCAGTATCGGCCAGACCTTACGGCCGTACACGCCGACTTACGGCCGTACCACAAGACCTTACGGCCGTAAGTCCCTTTCGTCCAAACGGCCTGAAAACACGAACCCTTGTTACGGCCGTAACCCAAAGTCCTTACGGCCGTAACTCGATGCTGGCCAAGTTGAAAATTCCGATAACTCCGATTCCTCGCTACGACTGATGAATGATCCGACATAACATACGAATGAGAAAATGAACAAGTCTAAAACAAGCCACCGATGAAGCCCCCAGTATACGACTACCAATCACGATGAAAACAACAATACTCCCGTCGGTCTCTAAACGGAGATGACATGCCGATCGGTAACTGATATACGATTACAACAAGCCAACAGTGAACACAAATGAATGAATCAAGAATGATGAGTGATTATTAACGAGTGAGAAATACTGAGTGACAATTACATACTGATAAATTACTGAATGAAAATGAATGAATTACAACCGGGTATTACATGTTATTCGTGGCCGGTTACCTCAAAAGACATCAATGACCCCTATTTTAACCCAATGGCCAAGATATCCATAATCTTAGCTCCGATACCATATTCTGTAACACCCCCGATATATTCAGGAATATTACAGCGCCGTAAATCCTTTACATAAGGATTTACAAGGCTGAAGAATTGAACAGACATTAAGAGGTACTAACGAATGGAAATAACGGAATTAAGATACAACAGTTCTGACCAAATACTGAAAAATTCAAATGTTCAACAGAAACTTATTAATACATCGCCAAATTCAAATTCATCATAAACGACTTTGTACTCGAGTACTTATTGAAATAACCAATAAACAATAGATAAATAAACCCGGCCGGAACATCACTCTGCACCCTTGTCGTCATGCAGCTCCAGTGGTTGTTTTCCCGCTCTCCTGGATCCTGAACATAAACAAAACGTTCACCCCCGAAGGGGTTAGCATAACGATGCTAGTACAAGTACCACAACATATTATTCATATTTCACGAAGAATAATAATGTAAACGACAAAAATACCAACAAGTCTTCTCCTACGAGAAACTCATAAATGACCTACATAACTGATAATCACAACATGATATCACAACATACACATGGTAATTCCGATGATTCAGCGTTCACTGCCTAGAACCCACGATGATCCCATCAGACCAACCCGTGGTGGAAAAACCCGTCCGATGGTCCAGCGCACGCTAGCATAGATCCCCCGATGATCCCGTCGGACCAACACGAGGTGGACATACAACAACGACATACATGCACGACAATATGTATAACATCAATACATAAAACAAATAAGGTACTTGCCTCTATTCGAAGACAAGAACAATACTTCCACGAAAACGAACACTCGAAGGTCGCCCCCCCTCAATCAATCACGTAACAAGCTCGAACCTTAACAAAAGAAATAATATAGAATTTATCTCACGTCGTACGAATGTCTAACAATTCGATTTACGGCCAAAAGCTCATAAAATGTAATCTGCCTGAACTTCTTAGCGCACGTTTAGTACTCTGTGTAGCATGCGTTAAGTCTGCTCGATAGCGCACGCAAACAACAAAGCCTAGCGTACGCTAACTATGCATGATCAGTACTTCACTGATCAGACGACTGACTCGTCTGATGGCCTAACGTACGTTACGTACCAAACATAGCGTACGTTAACTCATGCTCGATAGCGCACGTTAATCTACATAGCTTAGCGTGCTCTAACTGTGCATGGCAGTTTACTACTGGGCAGTAGACCGATCTCAACATGATCAAACCAAATGAAATCTTCAGTGTTAATTCATGTTACCTCCATGAATATCATGTTCATATGGTTTTGAATGATCTTACGGATAACAACAACTTCGAATTCAAGAATATGTATACTATTATGAAACCATATTCCATTTCAATTACAATTCCTCATGCGATAATTCGGAAGGCTTAACGGTCGATATCAACACCTTTATGTCAATCAAAAACTATCATTTTGTAGTTTGATTAACATTCCATCTTTACAAGATAAATCCTTCCATGATCAATCCTTTAGATTCGTCTAACAATAATGATGTTAAAGTCAAGTTCATGATTGCTTTGAAGACACTTACTAGATTCGGATTTATCAATGATAGAAGTTTCATCTACTTGTTCAATGTAATAAGGTTCTAATCATGATATTCATAATCAAGGTACTTAAGGCATAATAATCTCAATATTCCAAACATGGTGTGCTTTGGATAATTCACCCAAGAAGATCAATATTTGCTAACATGACTATCTTATTCTCCATAACACGAATCTAGAGTTGAAGATAGAATCAACATACCTTAATATGACGAAATCACTGAACCACAAGGTAGAATCCGACTCCGGTTGGTTATATGCCACTCCAAGGAGTTACTTCTCTTCAATGATCACTCACAAGTAATATCCAATGTTCAAGGATCAAATAGATGTGTTCTAAGTGTGTTAGGAGGATAATTATTGCTCTCTGGTCTCTCAAGACTGAAGAATGAACGAAGGAAATGGGAATAAAATGGAGTGCTGGCCCATATATAAACTTTCTGCACAAAGAAGATTAGCGCACGCTACTAAGCATCCTTAGCGCGCGCTAATAAGGGTTGACTCCAAAACTGTCCAGGTTCATCCGCAGGAATCTTATCCGGTCCTACGTCCTGCTGGCGCATGTGTTAGCCGCCTAGCTCAATAATTGATTTCCTAGCGCACGCAAGTCCTACATTCATAGCGTGCGCTAGTAGTAGCCGATAGCGTGCGTTAAGCTACATTCTTAGCGTGCGCTATCACGAGTTTGCATGAGAAAATTTGCATGATGATATACTTATGTACAAAGATACCAATGTGAGAAATAACATACTCCGATTATCGAGATCATAAATCCGAATAATACATGGTTCGAATACAGATGAAATACACAATAATAAATCCGGATATTACAATTACGATCTCTTGAATTTGCATGTCTTTTTCCAAAACTTGGTGTTCGTCGGGAAATAGGACTGAGAACCGATTGTTCATAATTGATAAATCGATCATAACTTAAGGCGTTCGGTACTCTTTTGTTAGTTCCGAGAGGTTATTAAATTCCTTGTTGTTCCCTTCTACAAGGTGATCGGTCGAGGAGCGGCGAACTTCGGACGTGTTGACATTCGTTGGAGTATTTTAGTTATTGCCATCCTTGAGGCAAGTATCGTATTTGAAACTTGTTAATGTTAAAATGTTGATCATGCATACGGTTTATTAATGTTGTTGAACATGAGATTTGTTCCTTTGAATTATCACAGTATTCGTTTTTGATTTCTTGAATGTTCATGATGGACATATCGATTTTGCATGTGTATATGCATGGTTTGTGTTTGTAAATGTTGTGATGGTCCGAAGGGATCAAGCGATCTATGCTGAGGGCGCTGGATCGGATGTCCACCTCATGTTGGTCCGACGGGATCATCCTGGGATCTATGCTGAGGGCGCTGGATCATTAGACGGGTTTTCCACCTCGTGTTGGTCCGACGGGATCATCTTGGGATCTATGCTGAGGGCGCTGGATTATTGGAAAATCCATGTTGTGTTGATGGAATCATGTGGATTTGCATTGTTGGATTCCGGTAGCGGAAGTCCGTATTGTGTATTTTTTTATGCATTGTTGTTGCATATACGATTTTTGTATTATGATACTTGTACTAGCATCGTTTTGCTAACCCCTTTGGGGGTGGACATTTGTTTTGATGTTCAGGTAGCCGAGGAGCGGGGAAACAGCCACAGTACCGACATGACGACGAAGGGGCTCAATGATGTTAATTGTTGTTGCCTTGTCTTTCTGGTTTATTTTCAGTACTCGAGTACGCGTGTCTTGTGATGTTTTGAGATGCTTGTAATAATGGAATAATTTGAATTGTTGAACTGGTTTTTTGAATTATAACCTTAATGGCACTTTGGTATTATTATTATTATTTCCCTTATTTCTCAAATTAGCCTTGTAAATTCTTATATAAAGGATTTACGGCGCTGTAATTATTCTGAATACATCGGGGTGTTACAACAATCTCGTCTTCTATCGGTCCGAGATAAACCGAACACTCTTATCTTTATGTCGGTCCACGATAAACCATTTTTCTTTTCTATCGGACAAGGAAGCAAACCTATCTAGATTTCGATGGGTATTAGACAAACCTCACTTGGATTTACATATGATTCTAATAATGCCGAATCAATGATCCTAATAACACCGAATTAATCCACAATCCGTATCTT
This sequence comes from Orobanche coerulescens, assembly GCA_033398695.1. NCBI lineage: Eukaryota > Viridiplantae > Streptophyta > Magnoliopsida > Lamiales > Orobanchaceae > Orobanche > Orobanche coerulescens. The sequence continues at coordinate 90,004,382 of CM065805.1, read as the reverse complement.
TCCTCTCGTGTATGGTTTTCATGTATGAACACTCAAACACTATCAATTAAGCACAATTACAATAACAAAGATGAATACAATGATATCTGATAAGTGATTTGCTTTTAGTTGTTGTTTGATACCAAATGACTTGGTATTTATAGGCAAAACCTCTCAACTAGCCGTTAGTCCACTGCCTTCATTTAGCGTGCACTATTTCTCCTTTAGCGTGCGCTAATCCCCTCTTTTACATACGTTATCTTCATGGTTACATATGTTACCTGCTCTTATCTTCAGTCCAATAGCTTCTGGTACTTGCATGTAGCGTGCGCTAATATCAACTGTAGCATGCGCTAATATAACGTCATTGCGTGCATCGTATATATCCATTGCATGTCCTTTTGATTTAGACTTTTCCAACGTTTATTTGTTTGAATTCGAATGCTATTTAGCGTGCGCTATTATCATCCATAGTGTGCGCTATGTCTTCTTCATTGCATACGTCATTCACCATGTTGAAAGTCTTCACAACGGTCATATTCTTTGTCAGCGTGCGTTAACCTTCATATGTAGCGTGCGCTAACCTTCAGGTGATACTTCAGCTGATACTTCAGGTGGCTTTCTTAGCGTGCGTTAAGCTGTGCGCATTCCGTGCGCTAACTGCTATTCTGCCCAGTTTGACTCCTTGTTGTTTTGGCTTCGTTCTATTGTTTCTTTTGTTGTTTTGGATTGATCGTGAATTCATCATCAAAACTAGTTTATGATTATATAGAATAGAATATTCCAACAATCTCCCCCTTTTTGATGATGATAAAATAACAACCTTCGACGGGATTTTTACACCTGCAAAAATATAAAACATTACAGATCAAAGTTTTCGGCTTTGTCTGTTTCGTTAGTTTTCTTCTCTCCATCTTTTCTTTTATCCTTTTCGACTCCTTCTCATTTTTTATATTTTTCTCGTCATTCTTCCATGACTCGTATTATCCTTCTCTCATCATTTTTATCGATATTCTCCCCCTTTCTCATACTCTTTCCCTCTTTTTGTCATAATTAAAAAGGTGCAATAATAAATATAGGAAAATCGATAAAGTATGACAAATATCGGGTAAACTCCCCATGAAAAATAGATCTCCCCATTTTCAAGAATAGTAGCTCCCACTGAGTTAGATACCAATATTATTGATGATATTAATTATCAAAATATCAATTGATGAAAATATATTAATTTTGATTTTTGGGGATCCAACTGAGAGTTGGTTTTTTTTGAAACATAGACGATATTTGGTATAGTGGTTCCTTTAGGAATCCAAATTTTCTTAATTTTTATCTTCTGTTTTGGGCTTTTGCAATTGAAATATGATGCCCAAGTTTTAAACATTTCTCACATCGGGGTATTTTAAAATTTAAGGATTCTGTTTTATTCTTCGGTTTGAATCCTAACCCCTGTTTGTTTAAAGAATATTTTTGAATGGAAAGCATTTGTTCAAATTTGTCATTTCCGCAAGGAAATTTATTTGTTAGAACTTTGAGTTCGTCTTAAACTTTTAAAAGATCATCTTTCAATTTATTCTCTTTCTCAATACACATAGAATGATCGGTTTAAATAAATTTTCCTTTTTCATTTAATTTGGAAATTTTGATTTCCAAAAAATTATTTTTCGATTGGAGGGATTTAATTTCAATTAAAGCATTTTGAAAATCGGTATGTAAAAGTTTGAATGCTTCAAATAATTCATCGTGAGACGATGTACTTACCTGGCTTTCGACGTCGCTTTCGTCGAATGAACTTCTTGCCATGAGTGCGAGGTTATTTTGAACATATTCATCATCATCCTTTTCGTCACTCCATGTTGCTATGAGAACTTCCTTCTTCGGATTTGAGCCTCGGCAATTTTTAGCAAAGTGGCATGGTTTACCATAGTTTCGACAGTTGTTGTCGAATTTCTTAGATTCGCTCGATTTGATGTCCTTCCTTCCCTGGTTTAATAAGTTTCGAAACTTATTTATATTTTTGGCATAATATGCCAATTCTTCATCATCTTCATCTACCGGGATTTCTTCTTTTCTTGACATCTTAGCTTTTAAGGCTATCGATTTTTCCTTCTATTTCGACTTGGCGTTCCGTGATTTTAGAACAATCTCATAATTTATTATCAAACCTACAAGGGCGCTAAAGTTTAGAGTGTTAAGATCTTTAGATTCCATGATCGCCGTAACGGTGCCGTCCCATTCGCTAGGTAGTGATCGTAAGATTTTCTTGACTTTTTCACTACTTGATAGCGGTTTCCCGAACGAAGCAAGTCCATTGGTGATGACCAAAAATTGGTCGATCATGTCCGTGATGGACTCGTCACCCTTCATCATGAATAACTCGTAGTCATGGAGAATCATATTAATCTTCATCTCCTTGACTTGAGTTGTTCCCTCGTGTGTGATTTCAAGAATTTTCCATATTTCTTTAGCACTTTCACACGAATAAATATGGTTGACTTCTTCTGGATTTAAGGCACAATATAAAATTTGAGTAGCCTGATAGTTGAGGTGATCGTTCTTCCAATCCTCGTCATTGTGTTCTTTGAAGCTCTTAACTGACCCATCGGATTTGGTTGGAACTTTCACGCCAAGACAAATGATCTTCCAGATTTCTATATTGTAACACCCCCAATCCACTCAGGAATATTACATGCCGTAGACCCTCTCCTCGAGGATCTACCAGGCTGGTAACTAAAATCAAACATCTAAACATCACCTTTAAGGCTAAAATGACTCAGTAGACCGATTTAGTCTTTCAATAATTATGTACAACTCAAACATATTACATGCCCACGCAGGGGGTTGAATACAACACACTCCCGTACAACGGGAAAGAATACTGCAGCGGAAATAAAATACAACTAAACCAATGACATCATATGGATCCTCGTGTGATTAGTATCATTCATGTTTCATCATCCTTCATGCCGACCCTGTGCTATACTCCAAAACCTGAATGCAATACAGACATCCACCCCCGAATACTCGGGGGTTAGCAAAACTCCACTGTTTTGCTAGTGCAGAACAAGTGCAAAAATACGAGCCATACAATACAAGTTCTAAGAACAATAATAATCAGGAATCCTCAAAGATTTAACATAACGAAAATACTTCTCGAGGAAAGAGTTTGGGAAAAACATTCCAAAACCGAAAGATCACCAATCAAAGGAAACGATTTATAAAATAGTTTAAAATGCCATCGGGAGTTTTAATAGAAAACGATTTAGGATTTCAGAATCCTTCTCTTTCCAAAATCAACAGGGATCACAGCCCAAAGGTTTTGTTTTTGCAAATAGAAAACCACTAACAGTTCACAGGGTCAGAACCCATATCACGTGTCCTCGACGGACATAAAATCAACACAATATAATCACGTACAAGTATTGCCTAGGACCGGGACGAAGCCACAAATCCCACCCGAGGCCTCTAAGGATCCTCCCGAGCTGGCCACAATCATAAAACAAATCACGCACATGCATCGCCTAGGACCGGGACGAAGCCACAAATCCCACCCGAGGCCTCTAAGGACCCTCCCGAGCTAGCTAGCTAAACAAAAGTCACAACATCTGATGGTTGGATCAATCACTTGTTGGATCCTGGCCACATGATCGCATGCCATGTGCCACCGTAGATTATCTTTGGCGCTTACGGTTGGATCAATCACTTGTTGCATCCTGACCACATGATCGCATGCCATGTGTCAATGTAATTTTTATTAGGCTCTCACGGTTGGATCAATCGCTTGTTGCATCCTGGCCACATGATCGTATGCCATGTGCCACCGTAGGCCCCGCCCACATCCATACATTCACACACAGCACAATACAACACATATATTCAAACAATTCACCCAGAGGCATCACACTTAGCAAAACACCACGTCAAACCACAATGCACCGAAATGAAACCATATACGTCCACATGCAATGTCAAGTGCAACATCAACACCAAAAATATCCATATAATTCACATAGTCATTCACAAACCACACCATTCACAAAACACACGCGTTTTGAAAACAAGCCTATAACAAGGCTACACCGAATCTTTTGAAAGTTCAATTTAAATGACCAAACAACCACATTTAGACGATCACTAATTATTGTATCCATAAAACAAGAATTATATGGACAAGGTACTTGCCTCGAATAACCACAACGCAGAGAATCGACCGAAGTAGGTTGGCACGAACCGACTACGAACCCGCCGACTCCACCGAACGCCAACTCTCGATAATAAACTACGAAGGACAATAACAACAATGAAAATGAATTCCATAGAACGACTCAAAGCCGCTGAATTCAAGGAACAAACGACGAAAGTTCAAGGGTTTCCCCCAAAACGGCCAAGAACACGATTCGTCCCGTCAAAACATGAAAACGGAATTCCAAACCGAAATATGGATATACAATCCATATGATATGTTTAACAACATCATTTAACAACAATCGATCCATCAAAAAACGGATGGAATACGAAATCAAGAACAAATCCCCCAAAAAGTCGATTCGAAGGAAATCAAGAAATATACCTTGATTCGACGAAGAACAATGGATTAAATGATGTTAAGCACATGAATAATACTAAGATTAATCATAACCATCATGGATTAATCAACAATTTGGAATGAATCGGACAAAAACCCAAAAACCCAGAAATTTCTCAAAATAGGGTTCCAGGAAATCTCACCTTGATTCGCTGGATCAAAGGATGATATAGGATGATCAATCAATGATATGAACTCAAGACCTTCATGGATTTGTTGTTCAACAACATGGCTTCGCCTCCTCCGAAGCTCCAGCCGCGGATCGAAAAGAAGGGAAATAAAAAACGAGTGAAAATGCGACTGCTCTGTCATATTTATACTGGTGCAGCCTATCGTGCGCTTGGCTGCCGAGCTAGCATGCGCTATCGGCCCGGGCCGCAATCCAGAACCTCACTGCCCTACTGTCTCGGCCAGGTAGCGTGCGCAGCCTTCCGGCCGTAGCGCGCGCTACCTGCCGGTCGTAGCGTGCGCAGTGCCCGACAGTAGCATGCGCTACTGCCGATCCACCTGAGTCCAGTACCCCACTGCCCTACTGCCTCGGCCGACTAGCGCGCGCAGCCAACCGGCCGTAGCGTGCGCTACCTTCCAGCAGTAGCGCGCTGTGACGGGTCGGGAAAAAATGACCCGGATGACCCTATCAAGAGTCTCTATGTGTCGGAAGGTTCCGGAAGGTTCTAGATTGATCAAGAAAGACCAAGAGATCTCTACATACTTGTAAAATTGTAGATGACTCTAGAAACATACTTCTTACACACTTGTAGAATACTCATGTAAATGCCCATGTAATGTACTAAAAGTATCTAGAGTGTTCTATCTAGAAAGTTCTATCTAGAGAGTTCCACTCCAGAGCTCTCCTAGGTTGGTATATAAGGAGGAGGAGCCTCATTTGCTCACTCCATCCAGAAATCCTCAAGCAATCAAGCATTGTAAAGCTCTCTTGTACCCAAAGCATTCATCTAATAAAATCCTTTTGTGCCATTGTCCCTTTTCTCGTTACTTTCAGGCTTACTTAGCAACTCAACTCAGCTTAGTTGTTTAAGTGCCGCATGGGTTAGCTGCGCAAAACTCCCATCCCGTGACAAGTGGTATCGGAGCCACGGTTTGTACACAACCGACTCATATCACACGAGAACAATGGACAACACTCAGGATGTCCCTATTGATGCTACCCAAGAGCAGCAACGCGGTCGTGAGTGTAATACCCGAGATTTCTGTTATGTAATTGGAACTTGTGATATTGTAATGATTGTACTTGAATTGAGTATTATTTTCCGTATTTCATAATCCGATGTTGTCGAGCGTTTAATTCCGTGGTTGTGATTTAAAGATTGTAAATCTGCGCATGTAGCGCACGCTATTGGCTGTGTTTAGCGTGCGCTAACGTAGATTCATAGCGCACGCTACAGAGGGTCATTAGCGCACGCTATGCATGGTCAATTTGATTGAGACGTGCGGTAGGTGAGATCTGGCCGGGGGACCCCTGTCGGATCGTTTCGGATGCACCTGGACAGCTTTCGGGAAAAGACGAGTCAACGCCTTAGCGCACGCTACAGGTATATGCGTAGCGCACGCTAAGTGCCGAGTACAGTTTAGACTGTGAGCCGTTAGCGCACGCTACGAATAGGGTCTAGCGCGCGCTAATAGCCATTTATTATAAATAGGACAGCATCCTATTCGTGATTCCAGTTCTCTCTACTCTCATTACCCGAATTCCTACACTTAGAACATAACTTCCTTCACCCCAAACACTTCATACCAACATCCTGATTCGTGATTGAAGATCGTTTATCATTGGAGATTGGTGTTCAAGCTTTCGGTGTCGGATTGCTTCATTTTCCTCCGTGTTCTTCACTACTTGAGGCAGGTGATTCTTCACCAATGTTAGTAATGTTCTTAAGGACGTCTGATCATGCTTAGATAGCCAGTTATTTCGTTTATGATCGGTCATCACATGTTAGAAGGATACTTTGACGTATCGGCACTATTTATCGTATGAACCTTTGAACCATCTTAGTAGTATGGACTCCTAAGCGTTTTCAAATCGGTTTATGATCAGTAATCGGAAATTACCTAGTTCGTATGTTTTACGTAAGGAATCATATGTTGTGGGACTTGAAATAATCGGAACTTAGAATATTTCTTGAAGATCGAAGATAAGAAATGATGTTGAGTTGATTATCCGTATAATTGTACCTCATGATCATGGAACTTCCACAGAACATTTTTAGCATGACATGCTTGGGGGATGACTTGTTGTATCAACATAGAACTCATGAATTCACCACTGTTCAGCCCAGTTTTCCCATTAGCAGTATTCTGCCATGCAACGTTAGCGCACGCTAATGTATGTGAGTTAACGTGCGCTATCGGGGTTCAGTTAACGTATAAAACGTACGTAGGGTACGTTATGTATCGGCCGGCTCAAACTGTCAGTTCGTAACTAGCGCACGCTAGTCTTACACGATAGCGTACGCTAACAGGCCTGCTTAGCGCACATTACGTAAAGTACGTAGCGCACGCTAAGCAGTCCAGACAGATTGGTTATTTTGAGCTTTTCGGCCGTAGACCGAATTGTTAGGCCATCGTTCGACTTGAGATGATTTGTATATCGTTCCTTTTGTTAAGGTTCGAGCTTGTTACGTTGATCGAAGGAGGCGGCCTTCGAGTGTGTCGAGAACATTGAAGTGTTTCGTCCTTGCCATTTTCGAGGCAATTATCATATGTCGAGTTCGATTTATCATGTTTGTGGTTTTATTCGTATTGTTGAATATGAGATGTATTTCTGAGAATTTTCGTGATATTCCTTGTTGTTTGTTCGTATTGATGAACATATTGAAATGCATATGTGTATGCATAATTGATTGATTACGGTATAAATGATCCGAGGGGGTCATGAGGATCTATGCTGAGGGCGCTGGATCGAATGTCCACCATGCGTTGGTCCGACGGGATCATCATGGGGATCTATCCGAGGCGCTGGATCGGCCGATGAGTTTTCCACCATGCGTTGGTCCGACGGGATCATCATGGGGATCTATGCTGAGGGCGCTGGATCGCTGGATTACCATGTATTGTGTTGATGGAATCGTGAGGATTCGCATCGTTGGATTCCGGTGGCGGAAGTCCGTTTTGCATGCTTTATGATGCTTTGATGATTTATTGTATGATGATACTTGTACTAGCATTGTTTTGCTAACCCCTTCGGGGGTGGACATTGTTTTGATGTTCAGGTAGCCGAGGAGCGGGGTGGCAAACACAGTACCGACAGGACGATGGAATGGCTCAGTGATGTGATTGATGTTATTGCTATTGTGATTGGTCTTCTTGGTTCGTTTAGTACTCGAGTACGTCTGTTTTAATAAAGTCAATTCGATATGGTTGTATAAGTTAACTCATTTGACCGGTTGAATCAAATCTGTATTTGAACTTCAGTTGTTCGATTGTATTGTTTTTTTACACTTTTCCTAAATTAGCCTTGTAAATCCTTATCTAAACGGTTTACGGCGCTGTAATTATTCCGAATATCTCGGGGTGTTACAGAATATGGTATCAGAGCTAAGATTTATGGATATCTTGGCAGTCGGGTTAGTTGGGTCTGTTTACGTTATTTGATTATTGGTCGTTCGTAACATCACTGCTGAGCCAGCATCGTCGTGTGGACTGTGGTTGTAAGTTTCCTAATCTCGAATACTACTGTTTTATTTAATTCACGTCTTGTAAACATTAATGGATGTACTTTGAGAAAGTTTGTCCTGGATATTGAGTATTTATGTTTACAGTATGTTGAGAGGAGGTCGTGGACGCGGACGCGGTCGTGGACGCAGACGTGGAAATGCGAGACAAGAAGAGTCGGTATCTACTCCAGAGATAGCCGCTAGTCAAACGGATTCACATTCCGGGGGACAGCAGGGGTCGGCAAATAATAATGCAGATCCTAACGTGCCGGGAGTGCTTCAACAGGTGGTTGCCCAAATAAACCAATTTGCTCAAGTTGTGGATCGCATGCAGACGGCGATGGGACAGCAGAATAACGTGGATAATCGGGGAGATAAATGGCTTACCGAGGTAGTCAAATTGCATCCTCTGAAATTTGACGGTTCCGCTGAGACGCTTTCGTGGGATCATTGGCTGAAGGAATTAGAGAAGATTTTTGCGGGGATAAACTGTCCCAACGATAGGAAGGTTCCAGTCGCCCAGTATCTTTTGACCGGAGAGGCTTTTGACTGGTGGGAGGCCATTCGACCAGAGGAGCACAATGTTGACTGGACGGAATTCAAAGTGATGATGGAGGCACAGTATTGTCCTCGTCCAGTTAGAGAAGCCCGAGTTCGGGAGTTTTTCTCACCACAAAATTCGGGAGCATCTGTGACGGACGTGATTAAGACTTTTAATCACCAGCTGACTTATGTACGCCACTTGGTCAGGACCGAGGCGGAGAAGATTTTTCATTTTGACATGCGAACGAAACCGGAAATTCAACAGTATATGTCCGGATTTGAATGTACCACCTTGCGACAGTATCAGGACAATGCGTTGGCCTATGATATGAAAGAGGCAGCAGTAGAGAAAGCGACGGAAGCAAAGAAACAGAAGGTGTCTGGCAACTTCACGGAGGATAAGAGTAGCGGACCTCGCAAGGGTCAGTCCTCTTTTCATTCATCTAGGAGACCTCCGCATCCTTCTCGAGGTGGAAAGAAGTTTCGGGCAGCACCGACTGTTTCAGACGCAGGAAAGAAGTGTTACAACTGTGGCAAGGCGGGACATGTTCGACGTGATTGTTTCGCGCCTGCTGTGACCTGTTTCGAGTGTGGACAGGAAGGACATCGCGCAACATTTTGTGGGAATGCGACCCGATCTTTTGGTACTCGCACTCCAACTCCAGTCCCGAAGGAGACGAGTGTGAACCAGACGCAGCAAAGTGGATTTCAGCAGCAGAACGCTGGGAAGAGAGAGGCATCCATCTTGGGTCCGTTCCTCCACGCTTGTATGAAATGAGGAAATCGATGATCGAACACAGCTGTTGCATCAGGTACGATTCAGATCCTTTTGCAACCAGTTAGTGTCTTGTTCGATTCGGGAGCTACGCATTCTTTTATATCTTTGAACTGTGTTAATCGTTTGAAAATCTCGTGCTTGTATAATTGTGAACCTTATGTTGTGGGATTACCGATCAGAGAGAAAATTGTGGGAACCCTAGAAGCTAGGGATTTCCCAGTATCTATAGGAGGAAGAGAGTGGCCATCGAATCTTATTGTAGTCGACATCTACGGTGACGATTTAATTCTCGGAGATGATTGGCTCAACCGTTATGGAGCTGTTCTGAATTACCGAGAGAGAGTCATTTTCATCATTGCTGACGACGGATCTGAACACTTATTCCGGGGATGGAGACCGGGAAGCTCGGGAAAATTGATCAAGGCAATGAAAGCTGTGAAATTACTGAAGCAGGGATGTCACGGACTTTGGTGCTATGCCATGAGGAAAGAGGAAGGGGTAGAGCTCTCGTCTATTTCAGTTGTGAATGAGTTCTCAGATGTATTTCCTGACGAACTACCTGGGTTACCTCCGCAGAGGGGAGTGGAATTCACTATCGAGTTTGAGCCGGGGGCAGCTCCTATTTCCAGAGCACCATACCGCATGGCGCCAACCGAGATGTATGAACTTAAGAAACAACTGGAGGAATTGTTGCAGAAGGGTTATATTCAACCGAGCGTTTCTCCTTGGGGAGCGCCCGTTCTCTTTGTCCGGAAGAAAGACGGATCCCTCCGACTGTGTATTGATTACAGGGAACTCAATAAGATGACAATCAAGAACAAGTATCCTATACCTCGGATCGACGACTTGTTTGATCAACTGCAAGGGGCAAGGGTATTCTCGAAGATTGACTTGCGATCAGGATACCACCAGTTGAGAATTAAGGAATCGGATATACCGAAATCGCTTCGAGATCAAGATGCAGGCATTATGAATTCGTAGTGATGCCGTTTGGACTTACCAATGCTCCTGCAGCATTCATGCAATTGATGAATCGGGTATTCTTGGAATACTTGGATAAATTTGTGGTCGTCTTCATTGATGACATCCTGATATATTCGAAAAATGCAGAGGAACATGCTGAACATTTACGTGTTGTTTTGAGCACCTTGAGGAAGGAACAGCTATACGCAAAATTTTCTAAATGCGAGTTCTGGCTTAAGGAAGTAACCTTCCTTGGGCATGTGATATCAGCCGATGGAGTTCAGGTGGACCCGAAGAAAGTCGAAGTGATCTTGGAATGGGAAGCTCCTAAGAACGTGAAGGAAGTCCGAAGCTTCTTAGGACTAGCTGGATATTATCGCCGCTTTGTAGAGGGATTTTCCAAAATTGCTCGTCCGCTCACCCAAATGTTACAGAAAACTCAGAAGTTCATGTGGAATGAGAAGTGCCAGGCTGGTTTTGACGAACTTAAGAGGAGGCTGACGACAGCACCAATATTAGCGCTGCCAGAGGGAACTGATGGATTCATGGTATACTGACGCTTGAATCGAGTGGTCCTGGGTTGTGTATTGATGCAGAAGGATAAATTGATTGCTTATGCTTCTCGGCAATTGAAACCATACGAGATTAATTACCCGACTCATGATCTGGAGCTAGCAGCTGTGGTCTTTGCCTTGAAAATCTGGCGACATTATTTGTATGGCACTCATTGTCAGATCTTTACAGATCATAAGAGCCTCAAGTACATTTTCGATGTAAAGAGTTAAACATGAGGCAGAGAAGGTGGCTGGAATTAATCAAGGATTACGACTTGGAGATTCTCTATCATCCGGGGAAAGCAAACGTAGTAGCTGATGCTTTGAGCCGTAAACCTGTTTCTCTTCAAGTGTTGGAAGCACTTACGTCCCAAACCAGTATTCAACGAGAATTGATCTGCGAGGGAATTGAGGTATGGGCACCAGGAATCCAAGGGCAACTTTATGTGATGGAACTGACTTCATCATTAGTCGAGGAGATCAAGTCTAAACAACTGAACGATTCCCTGATCCTTCGATTGTGTGACGAAGTAAAGAAAGGAAAAGCCCCAGGATTCGTGATACAAGACGATGGAGTTCTGAGATTTCAAAGTCGACTTTGCGTTCCAGAGGATGATGATTTGAGACGGACAATTTTAAAGGAAGCTCATAGCGCGCCCTATTCTATTCACCCCGGCAGTAGTAATATGTATAAAGATTTAAAGCAAAACTTCTGGTGGGGGAATATGAAGAAGGACGTAGCGGAGTATGTTTCGAAGTGTTTGACTTGTCAGCAGGTTAAGATTGAACATCAACGACCTGCCGGAATGTTAAAGCCGCTTCCGATCCCTGAATGGAAGTGGGAAGATATCTCGATGGACTTCATTACTAGTATGCCAAGGACTAGAACAGGAATGAACATGATTTGGGTGGTAGTTGATCGACTAACCAAGTCGGCTCATTTCCTGGGAATTAAAGATACATGGGGACCCGAGAGATTGGCACGAATATTTATTGCGGAGATAGTCAGATTGCACGGGACGCCGAAGACCATTATTTCGGATCGAGATGGTCGTTTCGTGTCACATTTCTGGAAGGCAGTTCATAAGGCTTTGGGTACTGAGCTCAGTTTTAGTACTGACTTATCATCCCCAAACGGATGGTCATCAGAAAGGACTATACAGACGATAGAAGACATGCTTAGAGCTTGTGCATTAGATTGGTCGACTGATTGGGAAGTTCACTTGCCCTTGATCGAGTTCACCTATAATAACAGTTGGCATGCTTCTATTAAGATGGCCCCATTTGAAGCTTTATACGGGAGAAGATGCCGATCACCCCTGTGTTGGGATGATCCTTCGGATTTGATCGGGACGGAACCAGAATTGATTATTCAGACTCAAGAGAAGATAGCTTTGATTCGAGAGAGACTGTTGACTGCCCAGAGTCGACAGAAGTCTTATGCAGATGTACGTCGTCGCCCTCTAGAGTTCGACGCCGGGGACCACGTACTATTGAAGGTGTCTCCTACACGAGGGATTTTCCGTTTTGGGAGAAGAGGTAAGCTAAGTCCGAGATATATCGGACCATTTGAGATCCTAGAGAGAGTTGGGGATTTAGCATACAGGTTGGCCTTACCGCCATCGCTGAGTCACGTTCACAATGTGTTTCACGTATCCCAATTGCGGAAGTATGTACCGGACCCCAGTCACGTCATTGATTTCGACGAGATCGAAATAGCTAATGATGGCACCTTCGAAGAGAGACCAATCAGAATACTTGAGAGCCGGATCAAACAATTGAGGAATAAACCAATACACTTGGTTAAAGTACAATGGTCACGGCATGGAGTCGAAGAGGCCACTTGGGAAACAGAGGACAGTATGAAGACTAGATATCCGGAGTTGTTTTCATCTTAAGTTTCGGGACGAAACTTCTTTTTAGGGAGGAAGGATGTAATACCCGAGATTTCTGTTATGTAATTGGAACTTGTGATATTGTAATGATTGTACTTGAATTGAGTATTATTTTCCGTATTTCATAATCCGATGTTGTCGAGCGTTTAATTCCGTGGTTGTGATTTAAAGATTGTAAATCTGCGCATGTAGCGCACGCTATTGGCTGTGTTTAGCGTGCGCTAACGTAGATTCATAGCGCACGCTACAGAGGGTCATTAGCGCACGCTATGCATGGTCAATTTGATTGAGACGTGCGGTAGGTGAGATCTGGCGGGGACCTGTCGGATCGTTTCGGATGCACTGGACGGCTTTCGGGAAAAGCCGAGTCAACGCCTTAGCGCACGCTACGGGTATATGCGTAGCGCACGCTAAGTGCCGAGTACTGATTTAGGTGTGAGCCGTTAGCGCACGCTACGAATAGGGTCTAGCGCGCGCTAATAGCCATTTATTATAAATAGGACAGCATCCTATTCGTGATTCCAGTTCTCTCTACTCTCATTACCCGAATTCCTACACTTAGAACATAACTTCCTTCACCCCAAACACTTCATACCAACATCCTGATTCGTGATTGAAGATCGTTTATCATTGGAGATTGGTGTTCAAGCTTTCGGTGTCGTATTGCTTCATTTTCCTCCGTGTTCTTCACTACTTGAGGTAGGTGATTCTTCACCAATGTTAGTAATGTTCTTAAGGACGTCTGATCATGCTTAGATAGCCAGTTATTTCGTTTATGATCGGTCATCACATGTTAGAAGGATACTTTGACGTATCGGCACTATTTATCGTATGAACCTTTGAACCATCTTAGTAGTATGGACTCCTAAGCGTTTTCAAATCGGTTTATGATCAGTAATCGGAAATTACCTAGTTCGTATGTTTTACGTAAGGAATCATATGTTGTGGGACTTGAAATAATCGGAACTTAGAATATTTCTTGAAGATCGAAGATAAGAAATGATGTTGAGTTGATTATCCGTATAATTGTACCTCATGATCATGGAACTTCCACAGAACATTTTTAGCATGACATGCTTGGGGGATAACTTGTTGTATCAACATAGAACTCATGAATTTACCACTGTTCAGCCCAGTTTTTCCGTTAGCAGTATTCTGCCATGCAACGTTAGCGCACGCTAACGTATGTGAGTTAACGTGCGCTATCGGGGTTCAGTTAACGTATAAAACGTACGTAGGGTACGTTATGTATCGGCCGGCTCAAGCGTCGATTCGTAACTAGCGCACGCTAGTCTTACACGATAGCGTACGCTAACAGGCCTGCTTAGCGCACGTTACGTAAAGTACGTAGCGCACGCTAAGCAGTCCAGACAGATTGGTTATTTTGAGCTTTTCGGCCGTAGACCGAATTGTTAGGCCATCGTTCGACTTGAGATGATTTGTATATCGTTCCTTTTGTTAAGGTTCGAGCTTGTTACGTTGATCGAAGGAGGCGGCCTTCGAGTGTGTCGAGAACATTGAAGTGTTTCGTCCTTGCCATTTTTGAGGCAAGTATCATATGTCGAGTTCGATTTATCATGTTTGTGGTTTTATTCGTATTGTTGAATATGAGATGTATTTCTGAGAATTTTCGTGATATTCGTTGTTGTTTGTTCGTATTGATGAACATATTGAAATGCATATGTGTATGCATAATTGATTGATTACGGTATAAATGATCCGAGGGGGTCATGAGGATCTATGCTGAGGGCGCTGGATCGAATGTCCACCATGCGTTGGTCCGACGGGATCATCATGGGGATCTATGCTGAGGGCGCTGGATCGCAGACGGAGTTTTCCACCATGCGTTGGTCCGACGGGATCATCATGGGGATCTATGCTGAGGGCGCTGGATCGCTGGATTACCATGTATTGTGTTGATGGAATCGTGAGGATTCGCATCGTTGGATTCCGGTGGCGGAAGTCCGTTTTGCATGCTTTATGATGCTTTGATGATTTATTGTATGATGATACTTGTACTAGCATTGTTTTGATAACCCCTTCGGGGGTGGACATTGTTTTGATGTTCAGGTAGCCGAGGAGCGGGGAGGCAAACACAGTACCGACAGGACGATGGAATGGCTCAGTGATGTGATTGATGTTATTGTTATTGTGATTGGTCTTCTTGGTTCGTTTAGTACTCGAGTACGTCTGTTTTAATAAAGTCAATTCGATATGGTTGTATAAGTTAACTCATTTGACCGGTTGAATCAAATCTGTATTTGAACTTCAGTTGTTCGATTGTATTGTTTTTTTACACTTTTCCTAAATTAGCCTTGTAAATCCTTATCTAAAGGGTTTACGGCGCTGTAATTATTCCGAATATCTCGGGGTGTTACAGTGAGGAGCAATGAGGTAACAAGGCCCGAGGCAAGTCCAAGGGACCCTCTGCCGACGCCTTCAAACCTCGGATTGCCACACTGGAAGCCTCGATGGCTAGCTTGGAGGAGAACCTTGATCAAGTCCATGACAGGTTCGACACTCTGGAGACGGAATACGCCGACATTGCTGGCGTACTGAAGAAACTTATGATGGACCAGTCGGATATGTTGCGTGGGCAACTTATTGAATTCCAGAAGGAGATTCATGGTCTCCGTGGCTTTGTTCAAGAAGAGCTACGCTCTATTCTCTCGTAAGTGGAAGAAGTCCGATCGGAATGGGCTAAACACAAGCGAGCTGCATCATTTAATTCTGCTACCCCGTTCGCTCTTGATGCGTGCCGCTTGGATGTGCCGAAGCCCAAAACCTACGATGGCACTCGAAATGCCATTATGGTCGATAACTTCTTATTCGGCCTAGAATGATACTTTGACGCTATGGGCGTAAAAGATGAAGAACTAAAGGTCAGTGGCGCACCAAATTACCTGCGTGGTGCCACACAACTCTGGTGGCGCCGGAAGTATGGCGGTATGGGCAAAGGGATCTGCACCATTGACACTTGGGCAGACTTCCCAAGAGAACTCCAAAAACAATTTGCCCCAAGCAATGCTGAACGAGATGCGAGAGCTCGCATCCGAAGACTCATGCAGACAGGTACGATTCGTGACTATATCAATGAATTTACAACTCTCATGCTTGAAGTTGAAATGTCCGATAAAGATGCACTTTTCTATTTCACCGATGGCCTTAACAATTGGGCCAAAACCGAGCTGGATAGACACGGTGTTCAGACCCTTGACGAAGCTATCGACAAGGCTAAATCACTCACTGACTACTCTGGGCAAGGTAAAGATAAACGGCCCATTCATGGCAAGGGTGGGGGAGAAAATCGCAAAGAAGGATATGGCGGTAATCGCAAGAATTGGGGAACTAACCGACCCCCAAGTGGCAAGATCGGGCAACAAAAATTCCCAGGAAAGAAGGAGCAATCAAAGCCCAAAAGCCCTTGCTTCATATGCAACGGCAATCATTGGATACGTGACTGTCCAGAGAAGAAGACTTTAAACGCCCTTGCTGCCCACTTAAAAATCAATGCCGACGATACCTCGGCCACTCCATTAGAAGAACCCCGACACAGCATGGGTTCTCTTCAGTACATGCCCGCTCTTAAGGGACAAGCCCCGACGCCCGTTACTCCGAAGAAAGAGCTCATGTTTGCTCGCACCACTATTAACGGTCACACCGTTAGCGCATTACTCGACACTGGGGCATCTCATAACTTCATGTCCGAGGAAGAAGCCAAGTGCCTAGGGCTCAAGACGGTCTATCGCGGAGGAGCGATGAAGGCAGTAAACTCACCTGCCAAGCCCATAGCCGGAATTGCTCATGACGTCCCACTCTCTCTTGGGACATGGTCCGGAAAGCTCGACTTCTCTGTCGTCCCCATAGACGACTTCAAGATGGTTCTAGGCATGGAATTCTTCGACAGATTCCAAGCCTTTCCTATGCCGGCCACAAATACTCTCGCCATCTACGACGGGGACAAGGCATGCATGGTCCCTATTGAACGAGCCCACATTGAGAAGAAACTGATCTCCGCCATGAAATTTAAGAAGGGGATGCGAAAGTACCCTAACTACTTGGTAACAATTCGGCAACTTGATGACGAAGGAGAATTCGACTCTTCGCAGACTGACCACCCGCAAATCTTAAAAGACATCCTTGAAGAATACAAAGATGTGATGCCCAAGGAGCTGCCGAAGAAACTTCCACCCAGGCGAGAGGTGGATCATTGCATCGAGTTGGAACCTGGTGCCAAACCTCCAGCTGCTGCTCCCTACCGCATGGCACCGCCCGAACTCGCGGAACTACGAAGGAAAATCAAGGACCTTCTAGAAACAGGATACATACGTCCCTCCAAATCTCCCTACGGTGCACCCATACTATTCCAGAAAAAGAAGGATGGCACCCTTCGAATCTGCATCGACTACAGGGCACTCAATCGGATCACCATCAAGAACAAATACCCAATGCCATTGATAGCTGATCTCTTCGATCAACTTGGCAAGGCGCGGTACTTCACCAAACTTGACCTGCGCTCGGGGTACTATCAAGTACGAATTGCTGAAGGAGATGAGGCCAGGACCACATGTGTGACTCACTACGGTGATTTTGAGTTCCTTGTCATGCCCTTCGGTCGCACGAACGCACCTGCAACCTTTTGCACCCTCATGAACAAGGTACTTCACCCTTTCCTTGATCAATTTGTTTTTGTTTACTTGGATGATATTGTGGTGTACAACTCGACTCTTGAAGAACATATACAACACCATAAAAAAATTTTCCATGTACTACGTGAGAACGAGCTCTATGTTAAGAAGGAAAAATGTTCATTTGCCTAAGAAGAAGTTGAATTTATTGGTCACAAGGTTAAAGGAGGCAAAATCATGATGGAGAATGCAAAGCTGGAGGCAATTCTGGATTGGCAACCCCCGACCAAGGTTCCAGAACTTCGATCATTTCTCGGCTTGGTGAACTACTACCGCCACTTTATAAGAGGATACTCGGCCAAAGCAGCCCCACTGACCGATCTACTTAAGAAAAATCAAGTATGGCATTGGTCCAGCAAGTGCCAGCAAGCTTTCGAAGAACTCAAGCAAGCGGTGTCCGAAGAACTTGTACTGGCCTTGCCGGAGCCAACAAAAGCTTTTGAAGTACAAACTGACGCCTCTGATTTCGCTATTGGAGGAGTGCTCATGCAAGATGGACACCCCATTGCCTTTGAGAGCCGGAAACTCAATGAGACGGAAAGACGGTATATAGTGCAAGAAAAGGAAATGACTGCGGTCATACACTGCCTGCGAACATGGCGACATTACTTGCTTGGCTCACACTTTGTGATCATGACAGATAACGTTGCTACGAGTTACTTTCATACCCAAAAGAAGTTAAGTCCCAAGCAAGCTCGATGGCAAGACTTCTTGGAATTTGACTACCGACTTGAGTACAAGTCTGGGAAAGCTAATGTAGTCGCGGATGCCCTAAGTAGGAAGGCAGAACTGGCCACTCTGAGTTCAAGTATACCGAAGTCTGACCTCATCCCTTGGATTAAGGAAGGAGTCCAACAAGACGCCCAACTGAAAGATCTTTTGGACAAAATAAAGCAAGGCAAAACAAGGCGATTTTGGGAGGAAGATGGTATCGTACGCACTATTGGCGATCGGATATTTGTGCCTAAGTGGGGAAAACTTCGAAAGGAGATCATAAAGGAGTGCCAAGACACTAAGTGGGCTGGTCACCCAGGAATCGAGCGTACCACTACGCTTGTACATGCCTCATACTATTGGCCGCAAATGAGGGACGAAATTGAAGCCTACGTGAAGACTTGTCTTGTGTGCCAGCAAGACAAGAATGAACAGAATCTGCCAGCAGGATTGTTGGAGCCCCTGCCCATTGCTTCAAGGCCCTGGGAGAGCGTCTCAATGGACTTCATCACAACTCTTCCAAAATCAGAAGGATTCGGAAGCATCATGGTGGTTGTGGACCGATATAGTAAGTATGCTACTTTCATTGCCACATCACACGACTGCAATGCTAATGAAGGTGCCCGTCTATTTTTCAAACATATCATCAAACTCTGGGGGATTCATTTAAGCATTGTGAGTGATCGAGACCCTCGATTCACTGGACGATTTTGGAGAGAACTATTCGAGCTATTGGGAACCGACCTTAAGTTCTCGACAAGTTTCCATCCCCAAACAGATGGACAGACCGAACGGATCAATGCATTGCTGGAACTATAACTAAGGCACTATGTGAGCGCCCATCAGAAGGACTGGCCAAGATTACTTGATGTGGCCCAGTTTTCTTACAATCTGCAGAAAAGCGAGGCAACAGGTAAGTCCCCTTTCGAAATCATTATGGGTTTTCAGCCACTAACCCCGAATGATGTAGCCTTGACACATGAAGGGAAGAGTCCCGCATCTCACCGCATTGCCCGAGAATGGCATGAGGAAAGAGACATTACGCGCGCCTACCTTGATAAGGCTGCCCGAAAGATGAAGAAGTGGGCTGATCCTAAAAGAAGAGACATTAAGTTCCAGAAAGGTGATCAGGTCATGGTCAAACTTTCCACCAACCAATTCAAGGCGTTACGCAAAGTGCACAAGGTCTTGGTGAGGAGATACGAAGGACCATTTACGATAATCAAACGTGTTGGAAATGTCTCTTATATGTTGCATCTCCCTCCAAGACTTAAAATACATCCGGTCTTCCATGCGAGTCAATTGAAACTCTACCATGGTGACTCGGAAGACCCGCACCGAGGAGAGTCGAATCGTGCACCTACTGCTGTAATCACCTCATTCGTGAAGTAGATGGAGTATATTGTGACCGAACGAGTTACACGGAAGAGAGGCGTGCCTCCCTGCACGGAGTACTTGGTAAAGTGGAAAAACCTCCCTGATAGCGAAGCCACGTGGGAACGGGAAGACGAACTTTGGCAATTTCAAGATCACATCAAGAGGTTCAGACAAGAGAACGCGCCGAGGACGTCGCTGAAATAAGTGGGGGAGGATGTGATGAGTCGGGAAAAAACGACCCGGATGACCCTATCAAGAGTCTCTATGTGTCGGAAGGTTCCGGAAGGTTCTAGATTGATCAAGAAAGACCAAGAGATCTCTACATACTTGTAAAATTGTAGATGACTCTAGAAACATACTTCTTACACACTTGTAGAATACTCATGTAAATGCCCATGTAATGTACTAAAAGTATCTAGAGTGTTCTATCTAGAAAGTTCTATCTAGAGAATTCCACTCCAGAACTCTCCTAGGTTGGTATATAAGGAGGAGGAGCCTCATTTGCTCACTCCATCCAGAAATCCTCAAGCAATCAAGCATTGTAAAGCTCTCTTGTACCCAAAGCATTCATCTAATAAAATCCTTTTGTGCCATTGTCCCTTTTCTTGTTACTTTCAGGCTTACTTAGCAACTCGACTCAGCTTAGTTGTTTAAGTGCCGCACGGGTTAGCTGCGTAAAACTCCCATCCCGTGACAGCGCGCTACCTTCCGGACGTAGCTTGCGCTATGCCGGTTCCTGCCGCACCCGTCCGTCCAATGTCCGCAACCGTTCGGCCAAGACCCACAACCGTCCGGCCAGGACCCACAACCGTCCGGCCAGTGCCCGACCACCAGGGCTCGACGACTCGATTATCCGAAAATGCACGGAACGAACACGACAAAACGCTCGTGGGCAACATCATCGACCCGAAATGAAATACCATACAACAATTAATCACATGCGACCATTAAAAGGGTCAAGACAACAAATACGAATGCGGGTACCCACAACTTTGGGTAAATTACAAAATGGCCCAAAATGCCCGAAAATCACGATATGTGATCGAATAACCAAACTGAAGTTCACAACACATCTAACAAAGTTAAACGGACTTACAGGAAACTCGAAACAGTAGTTTCTCACGAGATTCGCAAGAATCGAACTCGAGTGCGGAAAAGTCGCTAAGAAAAACGAAACTCAACAAAACGATACCGAAACAAACTCGGATGACAAAAAGTGCAGAATTAATCATTCTCAGAATGATGAAACGGTCCAAAGCGAGTCGTCAAAACGGACTCTCGCCGAAAAAAAGAAAATTACCGGAAATCGAAATTGCGGATATTACATATATCATAGGCACGAATGAAGATCAACATCTTTTTCTTCCAAGTCATGTAATTCGATCTGTCGAAAAATGGAGGTCGATTCAGAGCAAGACCTTCGACCAGGGCAAATTGAAACGCCATAGGATCTTCTTCTTCCTCGGATGTTAAGCCAATTTTTATGGATACCCGCTCTAATACCAATTGTTGGTAAATTGGTACCTTCGCCAATTGAAATTTACGCGAAGTATAATAGAGTTATAGAACTCTTTTGCGTTGCGGAAGCATAATTAAACTTGTGGGAAGTAAATGACAAAAGATTTATAGAGGTTCGGCCAATAATGCATACGTCCTCTCTTCGTATCTTTTTCTTTAGGCTAAAGATCAACCTCTACGCCTCGTCTTCTATCGGTCCGAGGGATACCGTTACAATCTCGTCTTCTATCAGTCCGAGATAAACCGAACACTCTTGTCTTTATGTCGGTCCAAGATAAACCATTTTCCTTTTCTATCAGACAAGGAAGCAACCTATCTAGCTTTCGATGGGTACTAGACAAACCTCACTTGGATTTAGATATGATTCTAATAATGCCAGATCAACGATCCTAATAACACTGAATCAATCTATAATCCGTATCTTTCCTCTCGTGTATGGTTTTTCATGTAGGAACACTCAAACACTATCAATTAAGGACAATTACAACAACAAAGATGAATACAATGATATCTGATCAATAAGTGATTTGCTTGTAGTTGTTGTTTGAATGATACCAAATGACTTGGTATTTATAGGCAAAACCTCTCAACTAGTCGTTAGTCTACTACCTTCATTTAGCGTGCGCTATTTCTCCTTTAGCGTGCGCTAATCCCCTCTTTTACGTATGTTATTTGTATGGTTACGTACGTTACCTGCTCTTGTCTTCAGTCCAGTAGCTTCTGATACTTTCATGTAGCGTGCGCTAATATCAACTGTAGTGTGCGCTAATATAATGTCATTGCATGCATCACCCGTTGCATGTCCTTTTGACTCAGACTTTTCCAACGTTCATTTGTTTGAATTCGAATGCTATTTAGCGTGCGCTATTATCACCCATAGTGTGCGCTATGTCTTCGTCACTGCATACGTCATTCTCCATGTTGAAAGTCTTCACAACAGTCATATTCTTTGTTAGCGTGCGTTAACCTTCATATGTAGCATGCGCTAACCTTCAGGTGATACTAGGTGAGACTTCATGTGGCTTTCTTAGCGTGCGTTAAGCTGTGCGCATTGCGTGCGCTAACTTCTATTTTGCCCAGTTTGACTCCTTGTTGTTTTGGCTTCGTTCTATTGTTTCTTTTGTTGTTTTGGATTGATCGTCAATTCATCATCAAAACAATTTATGATTATATAGAATAGAATATTCCAATAGACCTTGCATCGCATATCTATATCTAACGAATCGTGCGCTTGCGAGTATTAGACTAAAGAATCAACAAGTTTTTGGCGCCGTTGCCGGGGAGATGCAAACGAAGTACAAGAAGACTGTCGTCACCAAGTTAGTTAAATTCTTCTAGTAGTTATTTATTTAACTGCTTTTCTTTATTATTATTATCTGTCTTTTAGATTGTGTTAGTATAAATAATAGTTAATAGTAGAATTTATTTTCTTTTTATGTTCATAAAAAAATTCTGAAAAATAATAAAAACTTATAATAATAAATATAAAAATATTAGTAATAATAATAAAAAAATTACTGTTCATTTTTGTAAAAATAATAATAAAATAAAAAAAAAGTCCAAAAATATTTAAAAATCTGAGAAACATTAAAAAAAATCGGAACTTATTTAATTTTATTTTTAAAAAAATTTTGGAAAATTAGAAAAAAAATTCGGACCTTAAGGTAAAATTTTTGTAATTCTGGAATATTACTGTTAAAAAATCGAAAATTTTTTAATTTAAATTCCAGAAAATACAAAATTTAAAAAAAATCTGGAATATATTTATAGACTGTTTATTTAAAAACTAAAATTGGAATATTATTTTCCATAATAAATAAAAATCTGAATTATTTTATTTTATTATTAAAAAGTAAAACCTGCTAGTTTTATTTTCCTAAAAAACTTATTTTTCATAAAAAAATTTAAAAATCTAAAAAAATAGATTAAGAGTTAATAATTTAAATAATCTGGAATATATAATAAAAAAATTTATCTCTATTTCTGAACTTTGATTTTTTTAATAAAAACGAAACTTATTTTTTAAATAAAATTTAAAAATTTTAATATAAAGGGAAAATACTAAAAAAATATATAAAAACCTAAAAAAAACCAGAAACATAAATTGGTAATAAAAAATCTATTTTTATTATTTGCATAAATAAAATAAGCGTTTGTAATTTTTTATTCTTTTTAAAAAAAATCTGAATTTTTTTCCCGTGAATATATATATATATATATATATATAGCTCAATGTTACTAGTCTAAATATATATTAAAATTATAATAAATATAAAAAAATATAAAAACATAAAAAAATATAAAATGTAAAAACGAAAAAAAATCAGATTTTTTTTGTAAAAGTTTAAAATAATTTATATCTTGTCTTTAGTTTAAATACAATCTTGTAGTGGTAAATTTAGATTTTGTTTTTAGTTGTTATGTTTTATTTACAGTATTCTTAGACATTTAGTTTAATTGCAATATTTCTCGTCGTATTTAGTTTATCAATAGATACTGTTTCCGTAGATCAATTAGTATGTTTATTTCTTTGCAATCTGTTACACCTTACAACATTTGTAATAATTATAATAATCATCATAATTATTATTAATAATAATAAGAAGAAGAAAATAAAAAACTCGAAAAATAATTAAAACAATAAAATCCTTTAAAAGATTTAACAAGGGATTGATATTTTTTACTCACTACTTTGTTGGATTTGAATAGAGAAAATCTAAATATCAATCTTGTACAAAATGATTTTGAAAACTAACTGAATTTTGGCAAAAAGGCCTCTGTTGCACATGCCGAAGAAAGTTGGATTTTAAGTGCGACCGTTATGACGCCTCCAATGATTTGGAAGTTCGCTCGACTATCATCATTTGGTTTGTATGCAAAGTTAAAAAAAATTGAAATATTGGTGAATGCAAGTTTTTAATAAAGGTCGATTAACGAGAAGAAGATTGTCCTTAAATAAAATTGAAGTTCAACAAACAAACCGATACAAAAAATGGTCGAAATCGAAAATCGGAATAATCAAGTAGCAAAACTTTAATAGAATAGTTTTCTCATGTAACGCTAATTTTTCTTCTTGCATAGTGTTGCCTACAACTAACGCAACTCATTTCGAACTTAAGCCATCAATAATTCAACTTCTTCCATGTTTTCACGGTTTCGAAAGAGAAGATCCGTATATGCATGTCAAGGAATTTCTCGAAATTTGTTCTACTTTCCGATTCCAAAATTTCTCAGATGAGCCTGTCAAACTTATACTATTTCCATTTTGTCTCAAAGATATAGCAAAATTCTTGCTAAATTCTCTTCAAGAAAGAACAATTACTAGTTGGGACTAACTAGTGAATAAATTTCTCGCAAAAATTTTTCCAATATCCAAAACTGATAGTCTCAGAAGAGAAATATCAGAATTTTTCCAAAAAAAAAAATGAAGAATTTTATGAGTGTTGGGAAAGATTTAATGATTTAATCCTTAAGTGTCCCCATCATGGTTTTGAAATATGGCGTTTGGTAAAATATTTTTATGACGGTTTAACTCCAAACAATCGCCAATTAATCCAATCAATGCATGGTAGAAAATTTCTTCACCTTATTCGAGACGAAGCTTGGAACGCACTAGAAAATATGTCAATTAATTCATAACAATGGGATTCACTCGGCTCTAGAGCCAAATCAATGCATACGACTCCAAAAAAAGGTGTAAAATACGGGGTTAGACAAGATGTTGAAATAAAATCTATTACAGATGATTTAATACGAAAAGTGGATGTGTTAGTCTTGAAGCAATCCATCACCTCGTCAAACTCAAAAAATGAATTTTGCATTTCATGTGCGGAATTATTTCATTCATCTCAATCTTATCCCTCTGGTCCACCAAATCAAGAAACTTTTAATGAAGAAGTCAATGCGTTACACTCATTTGAAAAATCTTCGGATAGTCATTTGCTCCAACATATAATCCAAATTGGAGGAATCATCCAAATTTTTCCTCGAAGCAGAACATTCCTCCAATGAATCAAGGAGGACATCAAATGAACATGTCAAATCAACAAAATGTCCGTCCTAATCAATATCCTCAAAATACTTACCAGTATCCTTCTACAGTGCTAAAGAAACAATCTTTGGAAGATACGTTGCAACAATTCATGCAATCTACTCAACAAATGTTCCAATCAACTCAGCAGACTGTACAATCAAACTCACATCCTATTTCTAAGCTTGAAACACAAATTGGTCAACTTGCAACAACATTAGCTGAAAGAGAAAAGGAAAAATTTCCGAGTCAATCCATCCCTAATCCTAAAGGACAATATGAAGTAAACTCTTCTAACGCAGAAGTTCAGTCCATAACTACCCTTAGAAGCAGAAAAGAAATACAAAAGCCTGACTATGATTCGGAAGAAAAATCAAATGAACCACAAGTTTCAAAACCAAAATATTCTAAGGAAAAACAAAAGCCTTATGTTCCAAAAGCTCCATTTCCTGAA
The DNA here is from genome assembly GCA_033398695.1 of Orobanche coerulescens. Lineage (NCBI taxonomy): Eukaryota > Viridiplantae > Streptophyta > Magnoliopsida > Lamiales > Orobanchaceae > Orobanche > Orobanche coerulescens. The sequence goes on along the minus strand of CM065805.1, from coordinate 89,978,633 downwards.
AGACTTATTCCAAAAGATAAAAGTGCGCAATACAAAGATATACTGGAAATATTTAAACAAGTTCGAATAAATATTCCATTCCTTGATGCTATTAAACAAGTGCCTGCTTATTCTAAGTTCTTGAAAGATCTTTGCACTGTAAAAATAAGAACAAATGTTCCAAGAAATGCATTTTTAGCTGAATATATTAGCTCAATAATCCAAAATAAAACTCCAGTTAAGTATAAAGATCCTGGTTGTCCTACAATATCTTGTGTCGTTGGAGATCTCAAACGAGTGATAAGTGTCAGTTTTATACACTTATCCATGATTAGTATTGATACATTTCATCCATAATTATGAGCTAGTCTACTCGTTTTTGCTTTAAATTAATTAGTTTTTAATAATTTTATTTTTATAGGATGAAGATGTAAATTTAGCCTTTATCGGATTGAATTACTGATTTACTCAAGCAATAACATGTTTATATAATATTCTCCATATTTAGTTTTTATGTAGTCATGTTGCAGAGATTTTCGGGACGAGTTCGGCAGTCTTTCCGGATTCAAAATCAGAGTGATATATCAGAAGTTATCATCCGACTAAGATTTGGGGCGAAAACGCAAAAGTTTAAGAAATTTTTGGCTGAAAATAAAGTCTGAAACTCCATGCAGGGGTAACATCTGAAAGTTACGGCCGTAACTCACACAGCAACTAATGTGCAAAAATCCAAGCAAAGTTACGGCCGTAACATCTGAAAGTTACGGCCGTAAGTCCTCATTATTACGGCCGTAACATCTGAAAGTTACGGCCGTAACTCTTGGCAGATGTATGATCATTTTTAAATATTTTATACTTTTGGTCTATTATTGAGGGGATGGGTGGCATTGATCCGATCTAATGTAATAATGCTGGAGTTTTGGAGCTATTAGATGACTTTAGGTGTATAAATAGACCCCTCAGATCCATCATTTATCATAATTCATCTTATATTTTTCCTACTTTGTAATATTTTTCTTTGTGTGAAGAATACACTTGTGTTCTTGAGAGTGTATGTAATAGTGGTTTAGTTTATGTTGTTGAGGGAGTTTACTGCTTCTTTCTCCTTTATCTACTAAGGGAGTTAGTATCAATTCTTTCTCTTTTTCAACTAATAATGACCACTCAAGCTTGTAATATATTGAATAAAGCCCTTATGGGCTAAGTTACCTTATGTTGGGATTATAAACAAGGTTTGTCATATTATTTAAGTTTGTATAAAGATATATTATGGATTACTTATTATTGTGTGTGATTTTCATTATTTTACCAATCTTTATTTATTTGGCCAATAAATGATGATATTTATGGTCTTCATATATTTTGAAAGAAAATATGTTCATTAGATCAAATGATCTTCACTCTAAGTTGTTCTAGGGGATAGAAATATACCTCTAGACCTTAGATAGTTCTTTGAGTTATTTTCATAAAACCTAATGCTATGTATTGAAGCCAATCAATATAGAAATATAGTGGATTGATTCAATATATAAGGGGCGTTTTGACATTCGAAAGAGGAACCTTCTTTTTAAGGAAAATTGAATCTACACAACATAATAAGTAAATTCATCTTATGATCTCCTATACATCTTCTATAACTAATGATGAATTAAGTTTGTAATCCCAACTATTTCATTTTACCCTTTTATTAATCTATTATTAGTGCAATCTTTCATTTCCTTAAATTTTAGAACTATTATTGCATTGTCCTTGCAATTGTCAAACCAAACTCTTAAATTGTGTGTTTCACTCATCTAAATCTCTATAACAAATAGATAAATAGTGTATAATTCAATATATAACCTAACTTCCTCGTGGGATCGATAAACCGGACTCAAAAAGTCCACTTACTACTTGATACGATATCGTGCACTTGCGATAGTTACACAAAAGACGTGTCAAGTTTTTGGCGCCGTTGCCGTGGAAGTATAAGTGTTATTTTGAAATAATACATTATTCACAATTGTTATAAAGATAACTTTTTCTTTGTTGTAAATTCTCTTGTCTATGCGAAGGACGTACAATCGCGATTTAGTTTCACTAGATCCTGAGATTGAAGCCACATTCAGAACAAGGCGAAGAGAATAAAAAACAAGCATTATTTATTCACCATCAATGGCGGACGAACCAAACCCACGTCTCCTCCAAGTAAATGATAACGAAATAATTCCTCCGGCAGGGGGAATACCCAATGCTCAAAACATTCAACATCAATAACATCCTATTGTACCGGATATAGATGAAGACAACATGCTCTTTGGGGAATTCATGAACCCCCCATCTTTGAGCGTCCAATCAAGTGTGATCTATCCACCATTTGGAGTGGACAATTTTCAAATTCGCCCGGATGTCATCAATCTCTTCTACAAGAATAACTCATTCTATGGAAGAACCGACGAGAATCCATATTTCCACATTAACCGTTTTGTGGAGATTTGTGGAAATTTCAAATATCCACATGTAAATGACGAGCCGATAAAAATGAGACTTTTTGTGCACACTTTGAAGGACAGAGCAAGAGAGTGACTAGATACTTTGCCACCACGAAACCTAACAAATTGGCCCGAATTTGTTCAGAAATTCATCACTAAATATTTTCCACCAATAAAAGTGGCGAAACTAAAATACGAAATCTCTACATTTCGTCAACAAGATTCGGAGTCATTTCACGAAGCATGGGATAGATACAAAGATATGCTACGAAAATGTCTTAACCTGTAACACCCCCAGATCAAACCGGGAATATTACACGCCGCAGACCCTCTCCGTGAGGATCCACCAGGCTAGACATCAAAACAACACATTACATTACATACCGACGAATCAAAATAACAGACCAATAGACCGATTTGGTCTTTCGTCACTGACTTACAAATCAAAATACATAAACTCATCCAGACTCATACCCACACAAGGGTAAAATACTTGCAACAACGAACAATAAGACAGCGGAAAAGACAATACAATGGACTCCGACTAACTGAACCCAAAACTGGCCTTCGTGTGATTAGTATCATTCGTCTTTCATCATCCCTCGTGCCGATCCTGTGTCTTGCTCCCGAAAACCTGCATGTACCTGGACACAATACAGATATCCACCCCCCGATTACTCGGGGGTTAGCAAAACTCCACTGTTTCGCTAGTGCAAGTATAAAGTGCAAATACGAGCCATACACATCACATTCCGAGAATATAACGAAAGACTTCCCGAGATATATTTAGTTAAAAATAGTTCAAGTCTTGAAAGCAGAAATGAAGCAAGTAAGCATTTTGAAAACATTTCCAAATCTCGGGAGTTTTGAAAACATCAAAAATTGAAAATGTTCTTAATTCCTCGAAAGCCATTTAAGGTCACAGCCCCAAAGTTCATTTTTCAAAATACAAATCCGTTTAACAAAACACGGGGTCCACGACCCAACCATTCCGGTCACAAAACACAGGGTCCACGACCCGATCATCCACTTCAATTCACTTACAAGGACACATTACACATAACACATTAATCCTATGCCATTCTAGCCAAGCACCAAGACTCGATATATAATGTCTCTCGACCCCAAGCACAAAGCATTGTGATACTCCGGACAATATCACAATTAACGAAAACATCAACGTCATCCTCAAGATGAAAACCACAACTGGTAACCCACGGCCGTACCCCTTAGTATCGACCCCCAGACATCCCGTCGGACACTCCGGGTGGGAAACCACTTCCGCGGCCGTACCCCTTAGTATCGACCCCCTGACATCCCGTCGGACACTCCGGGTGGAAGTTCATCCACACACGCACCCAAGTCCACTTCCGTGGCCGTTGTAATACCCGTAATTTCGATTTTCGGTAATTTCTTTTTTTTCGGCGGAAGTCCATTTTGATGACTCGCTCATGACCGTTTCATTATTCTGAGAATGATTAATTCTACACTTTTTGACATCCGAGTTCGTTTCGGTGTCGTTTTGTTGAGTTCCGTGCTTTTTAGCGACTTTTCCGCACTTGAGTTCGATTCTTATGAATCTCGGTCGAAGCTAACATTTGAGTTTCCGTAAGTTCGTTTAACTTTGTTATACGTGTTGTGAGCTTCGGCTTGGTGTTTCGATCATGTGTCGTGATTTTCGGACGTTTTGGGCCGTTTTCGTAATTTCCCAAAGTTTGGGGTAATTACTTTCCGTTGTCGAATTTCGAGCCTTCGGGTGGTCGGAATCGTGTGTTCTCTTAGTGCTCGGATTTTTCTTTGCGAGTACTTCGTAACCGTATCTTCGATTCGTATTCAGGTTCGAGTTTCAGGGTCGTTCGGGCCGTCGGAATTGGTCCCGGCCGAGTCATGGCCGGGCATGCTCGGGCCAGGCCAGCCCTGGCCGAGTAACGTACGTTAGTGCTCGGCCGTTACGTACGTAAGGCGATTACGTACGTAAGGCCCCGCCGATTACGCACGTAACGGCCGGCGATTTTGCAGCGATGACTTCGGTTACGTCGTAACCCGGCCGTGATCGGCTATAAAAGGCCCTGCAGACGTTTTTCTCGCCATTCTTCATCTTCTTCTTCTCCTCTTCCGCAGCTGGGCGTGTTCTTAGCTTGAAGCCATGTTGTTTACCAACAAATCCATGAAGTTCTTAAGGTTATATCATCAATCATCCGTCTGATATCATCCCTTGATCCAGCGAATCAAGGTTAGATCTTTAGAACCCTACTTTTGGTAAAATTGGGGGTTTTCGTGTTTTTGTCCGATTCGTTCCGTTTTGTTGATTAATTCATGATGTATATGATTAATCTTGTTGGTATTCTTAGTTTCCCTACGGATTCATGGTATATTTCGTGGTTTTTACGGAATCGAGAGGGTTTGGTTGTGGTCCGCCCTCGTTGTTGTTTATATACGAATATACATGAATCGTAGGCGGGTTTTCGGGTGTATTCCGATTCCGTATTCATTTAGAAATGGTTGTGATTGTATTCTTCGAATAGTTAGGTTCGGTCCAGTTAGTTCCTAGCGTTCGTCGGTGACTTTCCTTTCCGTTCGTTGCGTCGTCAATAATTCAAGGCAAGTATTCTTGGAAACCCTTATGCTTAACGTGAAATGGTAATGTATATTGTGTGTGCTTTACTCACCTCGGGAGGGTCCGACGGGGCCTCGAGGGAATCTATGGCTTCGTCCTGGATTCATGAGTTTGATTCGCTTCTTGACTCGGGAGGGTCCTTAGAGGCCTCGAGTGGGATTCGTGGCTTCGTCCGGTCTGAGTGACGTGTGGTGCTTGGTTTGTTTTATGAATGTGGCGGCTCGGGAGGGTCCTTAGAGGCCTCGAGTGGGATTCGTGGCTTCGTCCGGTCTGAGCAAATTAATTGTATTTGTTTGTTTAGGAAAAGACACGTCTAGTTTTGGTTTTTGAAATGATATTGGTGCATGTACTATGAAATGTGTAAGCGATTGGTTTGCCTTGAATACTTGTACTAGCGTAATTGCTAACCCCTTTGGGGACCCGTTTTCGGGGAAATTCTTGTTATGGATTTCAGGTTATGTTCGAGACGAGCGGTATTTGGGATGGTATGAGGATGTCGGCCAAGGTTTTTGACATGTGCAATCGAGTCTTGTTAATTTCTTCCGTCTCTTTTGATGTGGTTGTTTTCCAAATTGTAAACTTATATATTGTACTCGCGAGTACTTAGGCTTTTCCTTTTGGGTGGTGATTTGTCTTCGTTGGAGTTACTGTATTTGTCGGTTGATGTTTATTATGCCGGTTGTACCGGGCGTGTTGTTTTATGTTTTTGTGGTTAACAATTATTTCCTTGCTAACCGAGACGGTTAGTCGAGTGGTGTTTTTCTTGTGTTAGCCTGGTGGGTCCCATGTAGGGGTCTACGGCGCTGTAATACACCTCGAATATCTTGGGGGTGTTACAGAAAATGGTATCAGAGCTCTAGGTTTATGGATACCTAGGCTTGTTGGTTATTTGGGTCTAGTTGTGTTTTGTTTTGCACATTGTCACACCGCTGCCGGCATCTCAGTACATCCAGTGCTCGTAAGTTTTCCTTACCCGATTCTCTTATTTTCTCGTATTGAAATTCCACTTCTTGAACTGTGATTGTCGAGTTGTTTTTCGATCCATCCGGTTCGTGCACTTTTGATTCTAGTATTGCGCAGTCCTTTATCTCTCTGGAGTATGTGCACCGTTCTGGGCTTGACCGTTTGTCGTTTTGCGAGCCTTCCATCGCTAAACTTCCTAGCGTTGGTGGGATCGTTGGTGATCGAAAGATTCGAGAATTGCTCCGTGGTATATTGTGAGAGGGCTTGACTCTCTAGTCTTTTGTTGTATGATGGAATCTGTGTTTGATAATTGCGATATACTAAATGTATGTTGAGCGAACGTCTTGATGGTTTGGACACCGAGGGTGCGGTATGATGTGAATGTTTTGAACATTGACATGTTCCGGAAAGGTGTCGATGGCGAGTTTGTTGAGAAACTCACCTAGATGGTTTCGACATGTGTTCGAATCGATGTTCATTAGTTATGCTATTAAACTTGAAGAGATAACTTTGACATATGCTTAGAATTAGTGTTTCAATGCGCTTGTTGATCGGTGATTTTGAATGCCGTATATGCGTGTGTTCGGGAATTGATGGTACTTGGCTAAATATTAATATTTACAACCAATGTGTTTCTATTAATAATAATACATGTGGCGTGCATGCTTGAAAATTTCTTAGGCTTGATCGTATTGTGGGTTTTGAAAAGTGACATGAATTTGGGCGAGCCTTGTATTTTCAAATAAAACCTTGTGTCGTATTTAAAGGTCGTGTATAAAAGTGTTTAGGACATTTTATAAAATGCTACCACTGTTAAGCTCTTGTCGTGTTTAAAAGGGTCTTGAGAACGATTTTTAACTTATCGGTTTTATTTTCGAATAACTAGAGTATACGATTTTAAAAATCGATTAGCTTGGGAAACCTAGGCTGTCGAGTCAAGTTGTGTTTGTTGAGTTTTGTCTCGTCGGATTTTGTCTGACTTAGTCGCATCGCGACGCGTCATTTGAGATCATTGGTCGTGATTAGTATCGAGGGGCGGTCGTCACTTACGTGCGACCTATGGATGTAAAACTCCCTTCCTTGTATTGTGCCTCGTGTGACACGAGTTATTTGTATGATTAGTCGATTGAATGATGGAATCCTTCTGTGGATTTTGATTTCACGATGTGTGTTTATTAGACTCTCTTATTTGGTTTATACGAGGAGTGTCGTCACTGCTGATGTATTTTCGTACCATATTTTATCCGCTGTGTGAGTTCTTTCAAACGGCTTTCGGTATTTTGCAAACTGAGTTTTATTTCGTAAAACCGATTCCTTGAATCAAGTTTTGGCATTTTGGCCTTGAATATTTCATGATGGTTTGACAAATGAGTTTGTGAGTTTTGGAAAATATCACCGTCATTGGTCTTTTTAGCATTTTCGAAATGAGATGGGAAATCATGCTTAGCCTGGTAAATCCTTGTGAGAAGGGTTTACGGCATGTAATTTTTCTGATATGTTACATTGTTGTCTGTGAATTGTTAGCGCATGCCGCGCTTTATGGCTAACGCGCGAGAGTACGTTGGTAGCACGCTAAGGGGAGAATAGCGCACGCTACTCGGTAGTCTGAAGCGATCCAGAGCTACCGGGTAGTTCTGAAGTTCTCGTTAGCGCACGCTAACACTTGGGGTTAGCGCTAACAGTGTATTTTTGGCCAGGAGTTTTGTTTGGTGCCGTGATAGCGCACGCTAACCTTAATGATTAGCGCACGCTAATTGTGTCCAGTATAAATACTGGACACCAGTCTAGAAGTTGCATTTTTCTTCATTTTTCTTTGTCCTCCATGAGATTGAGACGTAGCGACTAGGTTTCGCATTGGGGCTGATTTTTTTCTTCCATCCAAAGGTGTTTTGGAGTATCCTAGATGATTTTTAACATCATCTAATCCATTGTTCTTCGCCGAATCCAGGTATTTTTCTTGATCCATAGAGTTGACTTTTTGGAGTTTTGTTCTTGATGTCGTTTTCCATCCGGTTTTGATAAACCGATCGTTGTTTTAACGATGTTGTTAAACATATCCTAGGGATTGTATATCACTGTCTTGATTGTGAACGATTTAATGAGTGTGCTATGATGTGTTTAAGTGAATGTTGACAAGTGCGAATTCTAGGCATTTTGTCCTATTGTACTTCTGAAAAACCTTGAGTATCTTAGAAAATAAACCTCGAGACGTACTTTTAAAATGAATAATTTTCTCACAGTGTTCTCAAGATGCCTACCGGCGCCACGCTATGTTTCAAAATTATTCTACTTTGGGGATCAAAATATTTGGAGATATTTCTAATGATTTAGATACGCATTCGCTTAGACCCGAAGGACGAATATAGCTGAAAAGTTTTAATTTAACGAAAGGTGTCTTCATTTTTTTTTATCAAACGCAAGATGATTTTTTTTAAAAAGTCTCGATGACGATGTTTGTACTACTTTTTGATATATGATACTCAAGATCAACTGGTGCTTGCAAGTTATTTTCAAAAGGTGGTTTTCATTTTCAAAACCTATCATTCCTATTTGCGGTCCGGGAATATATGTGTGATATTCGTACTCTCGTTAGGGTGTTAACCCCCGAGTTGTAATTGAATTGGTGGTGAGAGCATTGTGTCGTTCGCCACACAGTTGTCGTGGTAGCCTCTGTGAGGGGTGTGATGTTGGTATTGGATGTTGTCGCCTCGTAGCGGTTTATGCGTTATCGCATATATGCGAGCTGTTAGAGCTTGGGTTGGTATGATTATGTGCATCAGTGATTGTTCCGCATTGTGTCGGTTGCTTGTTGTATTGTTACCTTGGTTCCGCTGTTGTGAGTTTCAGGGGCGAGTTCGAAGGTAATACCCGTACTATTTTGACTTCTATATTTTCTCTTTTTCCAGTCTATCGATTCGCTTATGTTCATTGATACCTTCTGAACTTGTTCTGTACCTTGGTTTCATCGTTCGAACGAGCTGTAGTCTTGTTTTGGGTCGATCTGGTTATCGCTGTGACTTTTCCGAATTCGGTTCGATTCTTGTGAACTTTGTTCGGAAGTAACATCTTTTGGTTCTACTCGTTGTTTTATTCGAAGTGGATCGGATTTTAAACTTCTGTATTTTCGGCTCTATCTACTCGTTTATGCTCGTTAACATTTCTGAACTTTCCCTATCCCTTGTTTTTGTTGATCGAACGAGGGTGGTATTGTTTCGGAAAAAGCATCGGTCGTTGTGGCTTTTCAATCGCTATTCCCTTTCCTGTGGATCTTATGTGAATGCACATCTTTTTGTTTTCACTGGATTATATATTGTCTCGAGTCGAGATGCGAACCTTGGGATTGTTGTTTGAATTTTATTGTTCTTCGTTATTCGAACATGAGTGTTCGATTTTTTTTTGTTTTTGTTGTCTCGATCGTTGTGGTTCGATCGTTTGATTGTTCGGTTTTTGTTGATCTCGTTTCGTGATTGTTGAACGTTCAAGACTCCTTCCTAATTTCCTTATGTTCGGGAAACTAGTCTCGTTTTCGATCTTCCAACCCTTGGGCGGTGGAATTCCGTATTTGTTCTGCGATTGGCTCGCGTGTTGATTGATGTACCGTTAGGTTGGTCAATCATATTGATTTTCGTTCGTTGTGTTTTGCGATTGTTCGGATAATCGACTTGATTGTATTATCGGTGTGATGACACTTGTCACTTGTTGATTTTACCATGTCTCTACCGGTGGCGTTGTGTTAGTCGTCGTGGAGCGTGTTTTCACGCCGTATATTCCTTTGCGTTGCTTGTAACATTTCGCCGTCGGGCGCGAGTTTACGGTTTTTGTGTATCTCGTCGAGTTTTCCTGGCAAGGGATATTGCTTCTCCCTACTTATTTTAAGTTTCGGGACGAAACTTCTTTTAAGGAGGGTAGAATGTAATACCCGTAATTTCGATTTTCGGTAATTTCTTTTTTTTCGGCGGAAGTGCGTTTTGATGACTCGCTCATGACCGTTTCATTATTCTGAGAATGATTAATTATACACTTTTTGACATCCGAGTTCGTTTCGGTGTCGTTTTGTTGAGTTCCGTGCTTTTTAGCGACTTTTCCGCACTTGAGTTCGATTCTTATGAATCTCGGTCGGCTATTGTTTGAGTTTCCAGTAAGTTCGTTTAACTTTGTTATACGTGTTGTGAGCTTCGGCTTGGTGTTTCGATCATGTGTCGTGATTTTCGGACGTTTTGGGCCGTTTTCGTAATTTCCCAAAGTTTGGGGTAATTACTTTCCGTTGTTGAGAGCCTTCGGGTGGTCGGAATCGTGTGTTCTCTTAGTGCTCGGATTCGTCTTTGCGAGTACTTCGTAACCGTATCTTCGATTCGTATTTAGGTTCGAGTTTCGGGGTCGTTCGGGCCGTCGGAATTGGTCCCGGCCGAGTCATGGCCGGGCATGCTCGGGCCAGGCCAGCCCTGGCCGAGTAACGTACGTTAGTGCTCGGCCGTTACCTACGTAAGGCCGGTTACGTACGTATGGCCCCGGCCGATTACGTACGTAACGGGCGGCGATTTCTGGCGATGACTTCGATTACGTCGTAACCCTTGGCGATTACGTCGTAACGTACGGCCCGATCGGCTATAAAAGGCCCTGCAGATGTTTTTCTCGCCATTCTTCATCTTCTTCTTCTCCTCTTCCGCAGCTGGACGTGTTCTAAGCTTGAAGCCATGTTGTTTAACAACAAATCCATGAAGTTCTTGAGGTTATATCATCAATCATCCGTCCGATATCATCCCTTGATCCAGCGAATCAAGGTTAGATCTTTAGAACCCTACTTTTGGTAAAATTGGGGGTTTTCGTGTTTTTGTCCGATTCGTTCCGTTTTGTTGATTAATTCATGATGTATATGATTAATCTTGTTGGTATTCTTAGTTTCCCTACGGATTCATGGTATATTTCGTGGTTTTTACGGAATCGAGAGGGTTTGGTTGTGGTCCGCCCTCGTTGTTGTTTATATACGAATATACATGAATCGTAGGCGGGTTTTCGGGTGTATTCCGATTCCGTATTCATTTAGAAATGGTTGTGATTGTATTCTTCGAATCGTTAGGTTCGGTCCAGTTAGTTCCTAGCGTTCGTCGGTGACTTTCCTTTCCGTTCGTTGCGTCGTCAATAATTCAAGGCAAGTATTCTTGGAAACCCTTATGCTTAACGTGAAATGGTAATGTATATTGTGTGTGCTTTACTCACCTCGGGAGGGTCCGACGGGGCCTCGAGGGAATCTATGGCTTCATCCTGGATTCATGAGTTTGATTCGCTAGCCAGCTCGGGAGGGTCCTTAGAGGCCTCGAGTGGGATTCGTGGCTTCGTCCCGGTCCTAGGTGACGTGTGGTGCTTGGTTTGTTTTATGAATGTGGCCAGCTCGGGAGGGTCCTTAGAGGCCTCGAGTGGGATTCGTGGCTTCGTCCCGGTCCTAGGCAAATTAATTGTGACTGTTTGTTTCCGGAAAAGACACGTCTAGTTTTGGTTTTTGAAATGATATTGGTGCATGTACTATGAAATGTGTAAGCGATTGGTTTGCCTTGAATACTTGTACTAGCGTAATTGCTAACCCCTTTGGGGACCCGTTTTCGGGGAAATTCTTGTTATGGATTTCAGGTTATTTTCATTGACATTTAGCGGCTGGGATGGTATGAGGATGTCGGCCAAGGTTTTTGACATGTGCAATCGAGTCTTGTTAATTTCTTCCGTCTCTTTTGATGTGGTTGTTTTCCAAATTTTAAACTTATAGATTGTACTCGCGAGTACTTAGGCTTTTCCTTTCGGGTGGTGATTTGTCTTCGTTGGAGTTACTGTATTTGTCGGTTGATGTTTATTATGCCGGTTGTACCGGGCGTGTTGTTTTATGTTTTTGTGGTTAACAATTATTTCCTTGCTAACCGAGACGGTTAGTCGAGTGGTGTTTTTCTTGTGTTAGCCTGGTGGGTCCCATGTAGGGGTCCACGGCGCTGTAATACACCTCGAATATCTTGGGGGTGTTACAGAAAATGGTATCAGAGCTCTAGGTTTATGGATACCTAGGCTTGTTGGTTATTTGGGTCTAGTTGTGTTTTGTTTTGCACATTGTCACACCACTGCCGGCATCTCAGTACATCCAGTGCTCGTAAGTTTTCCTTACCCGATTCTCTTGTTTTCTCGTATTGAAATTCCACTTCTTGAACTGTGATTGTCGAGTTGTTTTTCGATCCATCCGGTTCGTGCACTTTTGATTCTAGTATTGCGCAGTCCTTTATCTCTCTGGAGTATGTGCACCGTTCTGGGCTTGACCGTTTGTCGTTTTGCGAGCCTTCCATCGCTAAACTTCCTAGCGTTGGTGGGATCGTTGGTGATCGAAAGATTCGAGAATTGCTCCGTGGTATATTGTGAGAGGGCTTGACTCTCTAGTCTTTTGTTGTATGATGGAATCTGTGTTTGATAATTGCGATATACTAAATGTATGTTGAGCCGAACGTACTGATGGTTTGGACACCGAGGGGTGCAGTATGATGTGAATGTTTTGAACATTGACATGTTCCGGGAAAGGTGTCGATGGCAGAGTTTGTTGAGAAACTCACCTAGATGGTTTCGACATGTGTTCGAATCGATGTTCATTAGTTATGCTATTAAACTTGAAGAGATAACTTTGACATATGCTTAGAATTAGTGTTTCCGAATTGGGCTTGTTGAACTGGTGATTTTTGAGTGCCGTATATGCGTGTGTTCGGGAATTGATGGTACTTGGCTAAATATTAATATTTACAACCAATGTGTTTCTATTAATAATAATACATGTGGCGTGCATGCTTGAAAATTTCTTAGGCTTGATCGTATTGTGGGTTTTTGAAAAGTGACATGAATTTGGGCGAGCCAGCCTTGTATTTTCAAATAAAATCTTGTGTCGTATTTAAAGGTCGTGTATAAAAGTGTTTAGGACATTTTATAAAATGCTACCACTGTTAAGCTCTTGTCGTGTTTAAAAGGGTCTTGAGAACGATTTTTAACTTATCGGTTTTATTTTCGAATAACTAGAGTATACGATTTTAAAAATCAGATTAGCTTGGGGAAACCTAGGCTGTCGAGTCAAGTTGTGTTTGTTGATTTTTGTCTCGTCGGATTTTGTCTGACTTAGTCGCATCGCGACGCGTCATTTGAGATCATTGGTCGTGATTAGTATCGAGGGGCGGTCGTCACTTACGTGCGACCTATGGATGTAAAACTCCCTTCCTTGTATTGTGCCTCGTGTGACACGAGTTATTTGTATGATTAGTCGATTGAATGATGGAATCCTTCTGTGGATTTTGATTTCACGATGTGTGTTTATTAGACTCTCTTATTTGGTTTATACGAGGAGTGTCGTCACTGCTGATGTATTTTCGTACCGTATTTTATCCGCTGTGTGAGTTCTTTCAAACGGCTTTCGGTATTTTGCAAACTGAGTTTTATTTCGTAAAACCGATTCCTTGAATCAAGTTTTGGCATTTTGGCCTTGAATATTTCATGATGGTTTGACAAATGAGTTTATGAGTTTTGGAAAATATCACCGTCATTGGTCTTTTTAGCATTTTTGAAATGAGATGGGAAATCATGCTTAGCCTGGTAAATCCTTGTGAGAAGGGTTTACGGCATGTAATTTTTCTGATATGTTACATTGTTGTCTGTGAATTGTTAGCGCACGCCGCGCTTTATGGCTAACGCGCGCGAGAGTACGTTGGTAGCACGCTAAGGGGAGAATAGCGCACGCTACTCGGTAGTCTGAAGCGATCCAGGAGCTACTGGACTGGGTCTGAAGTTCTCGTTAGCGCACGCTAACACTTGGGGTTAGCGCACGCTAACAGTGTATTTTTGGCCAGGAGTTTTGTTTGGTGCCGTGATAGCGCACGCTAACCTTAATGATTAGCGCACGCTAATTGTGTCCAGTATAAATACTGGACACCAGTCTAGAAGTTGCATTTTTCTTCATTTTTCTTTGTCCTCCATGAGATTGAGACGTAGCGACTAGGTTTCGCATTGGGGCTGATTTTTTTCTTCCATCCAAAGGTGTTTTGGAGTATCCTAAATGATTTTTAACATCATCTAATCCATTGTTCTTCGCCGAATCCAGGTATTTTTCTTGAATCCCTAGAGTTGACTTTTTGGAGTTTTGTTCTTGATGTCCTTTTCCATCCGGTTTTGATAAACCGATCGTTATTTTAACGATGTTGTTAAACATATCCTAGGGATTGTATATCACTGTCTTGATTGTGAACGATTTAATGAGTGTGCTATGATGTGTTTAAGTGAATGTTGACAAGTGTGAATTCTGGGCATTTTGGCCTATTGTATACGAAAAACCTTGAGTATCTTAGAAAATAAACCTCGAGACGTACTTTTAAAATGAATAATTTTCTCACAGTGTTCTCAAGATGCCTACTGGCGCCACGCTATGTTTCAAAATTATTCTACTTTGGGGATCAAAATATTTGGAGATATTTCTAATGATTTAGAAACGCATTCGCTTAGACCCGAAGGACGAATATAGCTGATAAGTTTTAATTTAACGAAAGGTGTCTTCATTTTTTTTTTTATCAAACGCAAGATGATTTTTTTTAAAAAGTCTCGATGACGATGTTTGTACTACTTTTTGATATATGATACTCAAGATCAACTGGTGCTTGCAAGTTATTTTCAAAAGGTGGTTTTCATTTTCAAAACCTATCATTCCTATTTGCGGTCCGGGAATATATGTGTGATATTCGTACTCTCGTTAGGGTGTTAACCCCCGAGTTGTAATTGAATTGGTGGTGAGAGCGTTGTGTCGTTCGCCACACAATTGTCGTGGTAGCCTCTGTGAGGGGTGTGATGTTGGTATTGGATGTTGTCGCCTCGTAGCGATTTATGCGTTATCGCATATATGCGAGCTGTTAGAGCTTGGGTTGGTATGATTATGTGCATCAGTGATTGTTCCGCATTGTGTCGGTTGTTTGTTGTATTGTTACCTTGGTTCCGCTGTTGTGAGTTTCAGGGGCGAGTTCGAAGGTAATACCCGTACTATTTTGACTTCTATATTTTCTCTTTTTCTAGTCTATCGATTCGCTTGTGTTCATTGATACCTTCTGAACTTGTTCTGTACCTTGGTTTCATCGTTCGAACGAGGTGTAGTCTTGTTTTGGGTCGATCTGGTTATCGCTGTGACTTTTTCGAATTCGGTTCGATTCTTGTGAACTTTGTTCGGAAGTAACATCTTTTGGTTCTACTCGTTCTTTTATTCGAAGTGGATCGGATTTTAAACTTCTGTATTTTCTGCTCTATCTACTCGTTTATGCTCGTTAACATTTCTGAACTTTCCCTATCCCTTGTTTTTGTTGATCGAACGAGGGTGGTATTGTTTCGGAAAAAGCGTCGGTCGTTGTGGCTTTTCAATCGCTATTCCCTTTCCTGTGGATCTTATGTGAATGCACATCTTGTTGTTTTCACTGGATTATATATTGTCTCGAGTCGAGATGCGAACCTTGGGATTGTTGTTTGAATTTTATTGTTCTTCGTTATTCGAACATGAGTGTTCGATTTTTTTTTGTCTCGATCGTTGTGGTTCGATCGTTTGATTGTTCGGTTTTTGTTGATCTCATTTCGTGATTGTTGAACGTTCAAGACTCCTTCCTAATTTCCTTATGTTCGGGAAACTAGTCTCGTTTTCGATCTTCCAACCCTTGGGCGGTGGAATTTCGTATTTGTTCTGCGATTGGCTCGCGTGTTGATTGATGTACCGTTAGGTTGGTCAATCATATTGATTTTCGTTCGTTGTGTTTTGCGATTGTTCGGATAATCGACTTGATTGTATTATCGGTGTGATTACACTTGTCACTTGTTGATTTTATCATGTCTCTACCGGTGGCGTTGTGTTAGTCGTCGTGGAGTGTGTTTTCACGCCGTATATTCCTCTGCGTTGCTTGTAACGTTTCGCCGCCGGGCGCGAGTTTACGGTTTTTGTGTATCTCGTCGAGTTTTCCTGGAAAGGGATATTGCTTCTCCCTACTTATTTTAAGTTTCGGGACGAAACTTCTTTTAAGGAGGGTAGAATGTAATACCCGTAATTTCGATTTTCGGTAATTTCTTTTTTTTCGGCGGAAGTCCGTTTTGATGACTCGCTCATGACCGGTTCATTATTCTGAGAATGATTAATTCTACACTTTTTGACATCCGAGTTCGTTTCGGTGTCGTTTTGTTGAGTTCCGTGCTTTTTAGCGACTTTTCCGCACTTGAGTTCGATTCTTATGAATCTCAGTCGAAACTGCCGTTTCGAGTTTCCCGTAAGTTCGTTCAACTTTGTTATACGTGTTGTGAGCTTCGGCTTGGTGTTTCGATCATGTGTCGTGATTTTCGGACGTTTTGGGCCGTTTTCGTAATTTCCCAAAGTTTGGGGTAATTACTTTCCGTTGTCGAATTTCGAGCCTTGGGGTGGTCGGAATCGTGTGTTCTCTTAGTGCTCGGATTCGTCTTTGCGAGTACTTCGTAATCGTATCTTCGATTCGTATTCATGTTCGAGTTTCGGGGTCGTTCGGGCCGTCGGAATTGGTCCCAGCCGAGTCATGGCCGGGCATGCTCGGGCCAGGCCAGCCCTGGCCGAGTAACGTACGTTAGTGCTCGGACGTTACGTACGTAAGGCCGGTTACGTACGTAAGGCCCCGGCCGATTACGCACGTAACGGGCCGGCAGTTTTGCGGCAGTGACTCGGTTACGTACATAACCCTTGGCCGGTTACGTACGTAACCCGGCCGGCAGTCAGCCTATAAAAGGCCCTGCAGACGTTTTTCTCGCCATTCTTCATCTTCTTCTTCTCCTCTTCCACAGCTGGTCGTGTTCTAAGCTTGAAGCCATGTTGTTTAACAACAAATCCATGAAGTTCTTGAGGTTATATCATCAATCATCCGTCCGATATCATCCCTTGATCCAGCGAATCAAGGTTAGATCTTTAGAACCCTACTTTTGGTAAAATTGGGGGTTTTCGTGTTTTTGTCCGATTCGTTCCGTTTTGTTGATTAATTCATGATGTATATGATTAATCTTGTTGGTATTCTTAGTTTCCCTACGGATTCATGGTATATTTCGTGGTTTTTACGGAATCGAGAGGGTTTGGTTGTGGTCCGCCCTCGTTGTTGTTTATATACGAATATACATGAATCGTAGGCGGGTTTTCGGGTGTATTCCGATTCCGTATTCATTTAGAAATGGTTGTGATTGTATTCTTCGAATCGTTAGGTTCGGTCTCGTTGGTTCCTAGCGTTCGTCGGTGACTTTCCTTTCCGTTCGCGGCCAATAATAATTCAAGGCAAGTATTCTGGGAAACCCTTATGCTTAACGTGAAATGGTAATGTATATTGTGTGTGCTTTACTCACCTCGGGAGGGTCCGACGGGGCCTCGAGGGAATCTATGGCTTCGCCCTGGATTCATGAGTTTGATTCGCTAGCCAGCTCGGGAGGGTCCTTAGAGGCCTCGAGTGGGATTCGTTGCTTCGTCCCGGTCCTAGGTGACGTGTGGTGCTTGGTTTGTTTTATAAATGTGGCCAGCTCGGGAGGGTCCTTAGAGGCCTCGAGTGGGATTCGTGGCTTCGTCCCGGTCCTAGGCAAATTAATTGTGACTGTTTGTTTCCGGAAAAGACACGTCTAGTTTTGGTTTTTGAAATGATATTGGTGCATGTACTATGAAATGTGTAAGCGATTGGTTTGCCTTGAATACTTGTACTAGCGTAATTGCTAACCCCTTTGGGGACCCGTTGTCGGGGAAATTCTTGTTATGGATTTCAGGTTATTTTCAGCCAGACGAGCGGGCGCTGGGATGGTATGAGGATGTCGGCCAAGGTTTTTGACATGTGCAATCGAGTCTTGTTAATTTCTTCCGTCTCTTTTGATGTGGTTGTTTTCCAAATTGTAAACTTATAGATTGTACTCGCGAGTACTTAGGCTTTTCCTTTCGGGTGGTGATTTGTCTTCGTTGGAGTTACTGTATTTGTCGGTTGATGTTTATTATGCCGGTTGTACCGGGCGTGTTGTTTTATGTTTTTGTGGTTAACAATTATTTCCATGCTAACCGAGACGGTTAGTCGAGTGGTGTTTTTCTTGTGTTAGCCTGGTGGCTCCCATGTAGGGGTCCACGGCGCTGTAATACACCTCGAATATCTTGGGGGTGTTACAGAAAATGGTATCAGAGCTCTAGGTTTATGGATACCTAGGCTTGTTGGTTATTTGGGTCTAGTTGTGTTTTGTTTTGCACATTGTCACACCACAAATGCAGATCTCAAGACATCCAAAGGCTCGTAAGTTTTCCTTACCCGATTCTCTTGTTTTCTCGTATTGAAATTCCACTTCTTGAATCGTGATTGCCTCTCTCGTACTTATCGCCGAGTTGTTTTTCGATCCATCCGGTTCGTGCACTTTTGATTCTAGTATTGCGCATCCTTTATCTCTCTCGGAGTATGTGCGCCGCTCGGGCTTGACCGTTTGTCGTTTTGCGAGCCTTCCATCGCTAAACTTCCTAGCGTTGGTGGGATCGTTGGTGATCGAAAGATTCGAGAATTGCTCCGTGGTATATTGTGAGAGGGCTTGACTCTCTAGTCTTTTGTTGTATGATGGAATCTGTGTTTGATAATTGCGATATACTAAATGTATGTTGAGCCGAACGTACTGATGGTTTGGACACCAAGGGGTGCAGTATGATGTGAATATTTTGAACATTGACATGTTCCGGGAAAGGTGTCGATGGCAGAGTTTGTTGAGAAACTCACCTAGATGGTTTCGACATGTGTTCGAATCGATGTTCATTAGTTATGCTATTAAACTTGAAGAGATAAGTTTGACATATGCTTAGAATTAGTGTTTCCGAATTGCGCTTGTTGAACTGGTGATTTTTGAATGTCGTATATGCGTGTGTTCGGGAATTGATGGTACTTGGCTAAATATTAATATTTACAACCAATGTGTTTCTATTAATAATAATACATGTGGCGTGCATGCTTGAAAATTTCTTAGGCTTGATCGTATTGTGGGTTTTTGAAAAGTGACATGAATTTGGGCGAGCCAGCCTTGTATTTTCAAATAAAACCTTGTGTCGTATTTAAAGGTCGTGTATAAAAGTGTTTAGGACATTTTATAAAATGCTACCACTGTTAAGCCCTTGTCGTGTTTAAAAGGGTCTTGAGAACGATTTTTAACTTATCGGTTTTATTTTCGAATAACTAGAGTATACGATTTTAAAAATCAGATTAGCTTGGGGAAACCTAGGCTGTCGAGTCAAGTTGTGTTTGTTGAGTTTTGTCTCGTCGGATTTTGTCTGACTTAGTCGCATCGCGACGCGTCATTTGAGATCATTGGTCGTGATTAGTATCGAGGCGGCCGTCACTTACATGCGACCTATGGATGTAAAACTCCTTCCTTGTATTGTGCCTCGTGTGACACGAGTTATTTGTATGATTAGTCGATTGAATGATGGAATCCTTCGTGGATTTTGATTTCACGATGTGTGTTTATTAGACTCTCTTATTTGGTTTATACGAGGAGTGTCACATCTTGATGTATTTTCGTACCGTATTTTATCCATTGTGTGAGTTCTTTCAAACGGCTTTCGGTATTTTGTAACCGAGTTTTATTTCAGAAACCGATTCCTTGAATCAAGTTTTGGCATTTTGGCCTTGAATATTTCATGATGGTTTGACAAATGAGTTTGTGAGTTTTGGAAAATATCACCGTCATTGGTCTTTTTAGCATTTTCGAAATGAGATGGGAAATCATGCTTAGCCTGGTAAATCCTTGTGAGAAGGGTTTACGGCATGTAATTTTTCTGATATGTTCTGTTGTTGTCTCTGTGAATTGTTAGCGCACGCTGCGCTTTATGGCTAACGCGCGCGAGAGTACGTTGGTAGCACGCTAAGGGGAGAATAGCGCACGCTACCTGGTAGTACAGAGCAGTCCAGGAGCTACTGGACTGGGTCTGAAGTTCTCGTTAGCGCACGCTAACACTTGGGGTTAGCGCACGCTAACAGTGTATTTTTGGTCAGGAGTTTTGTTTGGTGCCGTGATAGCGTACGCTAACCTTAATGATTAGCGCACGCTAATTGTGTCCAGTATTGTGTCCAGTATAAATACTGGACACCAGTCTAGAAGTTGCATTTTTCTTCATTTTTCTTTGTCCTCCATGAGATTGAGACGTAGCGACTAGGTTTCGCATTGGGGCTGATTTTTTTCTTCCATCCAAAGGTGTTTTGGAGTATCCTAGATGATTTTTAACATCATCTAATCCATTGTTCTTCGCCGAATCCAGGTATTTTTCTTGAATCCCTAGAGTTGACCTTTTGGAGTTTTGTTCTTGATGTCGTTTTCCATCCGGTTTTGATAAACCGATCGTTGTTTTAACGATGTTGTTAAACATATCCTAGGGATTGTATATCACTGTCTTGATTGTGAACGATTTAATGAGTGTGCTATGATGTGCTTAAGTGAATGTTGACAAGTGTGAATTCTGGGCATTTTGGCCTATTGTACTTCTAAAAAACCTTGAGTATCTTAGAAAATAAACCTCGAGACGTACTTTTAAAATGAATAATTTTCTCACAGTGTTCTCAAGATGCCTACTGGCGCCACGCTATGTTTCAAAATTATTCTACTTTGGGGATCAAAATATTTGGAGATATTTCTAATGATTTAGAAACGCATTCGCTTAGACCCGAAGGACGAATATAGCTGAAAAGTTTTAATTTAACGAAAGGTGTCTTCATTTTTTTTTATCAAACGCAAGATGATTTTTTTTAAAAAGTCTCGATGACGATGTTTGTACTACTTTTTGATATATGATACTCAAGATCAACTGGTGCTTGCAAGTTATTTTCAAAAGGTGGTTTTCATTTTCAAAACCTATCATTCCTATTTGCGGTCCGAGAATATATGTGTGATATTCGTACTCTCGTTAGGGTGTTAACCCCCGAGTTGTAATTGAATTGGTGGTGAGAGCGTTGTGTCGTTCGCCACACAGTTGTCGTGGTAGCCTCTGTGAGGGGTGTGATGTTGGTATAGGATGTTGTCGCCTCGTAGCGATTTATGTGTTATCGCATATATGCGAGCTGTTAGAGCTTGGGTTGGTATGATTATGTGCATCAGTGATTGTTCCGCATTGTGTCGGTTGCTTGTTGTATTGTTACCTTGGTTCCGCTGTTGTGAGTTTCAGGGGCGAGTTCGAAGGTAATACCCGTACTATTTTGACTTCTATATTTTCTCTTTTTCTAGTCTATCGATTCGCTTGTGTTCATTGATACCTTCTGAACTTGTTCTGTACCTTGGTTTCATCGTTCGAACGAGCTGTAGTCTTGTTTTGGGTCGATCTGGTTATCGCTGTGACTTTTCCGAATTCGGTTCGATTCTTGTGAACTTTGTTCGAAGTAACATCTTTGGTTCTACTGCTTCTTTTATTCAAGTGGATCGGATTTTAAACTTCTGTATTTTCGGCTCTATCTACTCGTTTATGCTCGTTAACATTTCTGAACTTTCCCTATCCCTTGTTTTTGTTGATCGAACGAGGGTGGTATTGTTTCGGAAAAAGCGTCGGTCGTTGTGGCTTTTCAATCGCTATTCCCTTTCCTGTGGATCTTATGTGAATGCACATCTTGTTGTTTTCACTGGATTATATATTGTCTCGGGTCGAGATGCGAACCTTGGGATTGTTGTTTGAATTTGATTGTTCTTCGTTATTCGAACATGAGTGTTCGATTTTTTTTTTGTCTCGATCGTTGTGGTTCGATCGTTTGATTGTTCGGTTTTTGTTGATCTCATTTCGTGATTGTTGAACGTTCAAGACTCCTTCCTAATTTCCTTATGTTCGGGAAACTAGTCTCGTTTTCGATCTTCCAACCCTTGGGCGGTGGAATTCCGTATTTGTTCTGCGATTGGCTCGCGTGTTGATTGATGTACCGTTAGGTTGGTCAAACATATTGATTTTTCGTTCGTTGTGTTTTGCGATTGTTCGGATAATCGACTTGATTGTATTATCGGTGTGATTACACTTGTCACTTGTTGATTTTATCATGTCTCTATCGGTGGCGTTGTGTTAGTCGTCGTGGAGTGTGTTTTCACGCCGTATATTCCTTTGCGTTGCTTGTAACGTTTCGCCGTCGGGTGCGAGTTTACGGTTTTTGTGTATCTCGTCGAGTTTTCCTGGCAAGGGATATTGCTTCTCCCTACTTATTTTAAGTTTCGGGACGAAACTTCTTTTAAGAAGGGTAGAATGTAATACCCGTAATTTCGATTTTCGGTAATTTCTTTTTTTCGGCGGAAGTCCGTTTTGATGACTCGCTCATGACCGTTTCATTATTCTGAGAATGATTAATTATACACTTTTTGACATCCGAGTTCGTTTCGGTGTTGTTTTGTTGAGTTCCGTGCTTTTTAGCGACTTTTCCGCACTTGAGTTCGATTCCTATGAATCTCAGTCGAAACTGCTGTTTCGAGTTTCCCGTAAGTTCGTTTAACTTTGTTATACGTGTTGTGAGCTTCGGCTTGGTGTTTCGATCATGTGTCGTGATTTTCGGACGTTTTGGGCCGTTTTCGTAATTTCCCAAAGTTTGGGGTAATTACTTTCCGTTGTCGAATTTCGAGCCTTCGGGTGGTCGGAATTGTGTGTTCTCTTAGTGCTCGGATTCGTCTTTGCGAGTACTTCGTAACCGTATCTTCGATTCATATTCATGTTCGAGTTTCGGGGTCGTTCGGGCCGTCGGAATTGGTCCCGGCCGAGTCATGGCCGGGCATGCTCGGGCCAGGCCAGCCCTGGCCGAGTAACGTACGTTAGTGCTCGGCCGTTACGTACGTAAGGCCCCGGCCGATTACGTACGTAACGGGCCGGCAGTTTTGCGGCAGTGACTCGGTTACGTACGTAACCCTTGGCCGGTTACGTACGTAACCCGGCCGGCAGTCAGCCTATAAAAGGCCCTGCAGACGTTTTTCTCGCCATTCTTCACCTTCTTCTTCTCCTCTTCCGCAGCTGGGCGTGTTCTAAGCTTGAAGCCATGTTGTTTAACAACAAATCCATGAAGTTCTTGAGGTTATATCATCAATCATCCGTCCGATATCATCCCTTGATCCAGCGAATCAAGGTTAGATCTTTAGAACCCTACTTTTGGTAAAATTGGGGGTTTTCGTGTTTTTGTCCGATTCGTTCCGTTTTGTTGATTAATTCATGATGTATATGATTAATCTTGTTGGTATTCTTAGTTTCCCTACGGATTCATGGTATATTTCGTGGTTTTTACGGAATCGAGAGGGTTTGGTTGTGGTCCGCCCTCGTTGTTGTTTATATACGAATATACATGAATCGTAGGCGGGTTTTCGGGTGTATTCCGATTCCGTATTCATTTAGAAATGGTTGTGATTGTATTCTTCGAATCGTTAGGTTCGGTCTCGTTGGTTCCTAGCGTTCGTCGGTGACTTTCCTTTCCGTTCGTTGCGTCGTCAATAATTCAAGGCAAGTATTCTGGGAAACCCTTATGCTTAACGTGAAATGGTAATGTATATTGTGTGTGCTTTACTCACCTCGGGAGGGTCCGACGGGGCCTCGAGGGAATCTATGGCTTCGTCCTGGATTCATGAGTTTGATTCGCTAGCCAGCTCGGGAGGGTCCTTAGAGGCCTCGAGTGGGATTCGTGGCTTCGTCCCGGTCCTAGGTGACGTGTGGTGCTTGGTTTGTTTTGTGAATGTGGCCAGCTCGGGAGGGTCCTTAGAGGCCTCGAGTGGGATTCGTGGCTTCGTCCCGGTCCTAGGCAAATTAATTGTGACTGTTTGTTTCCGGAAAAGACACGTCTAGTTTTGGTTTTTGAAATGATATTGGTGCATGTACTATGAAATGTGTAAGCGATTGGTTTGCCTTGAATACTTGTACTAGCGTAATTGCTAACCCCTTTGGGGACCCATTGTCGGGGAAATTCTTGTTATGGATTTCAGGTTATTTTCAAATGCATTTGAGGCGCTACGGGATGGTATGAGGATGTCGGCCAAGGTTTTTGACATGTGCAATCGAGTCTTGTTAATTTCTTCCGTCTCTTTTGATGTGGTTATTTTCCAAATTGTAAACTTATAGATTGTACTCGCGTGTACTTAGGCTTTTCCTTTCGGGTGGTGATTTGTCTTCGTTGGAGTTACTGTATTTGTCGGTTGATGTTTATTATGCCGGTTGTACTGGGCGTGTTGTTTTATGTTTTTGTGGTTAACAATTATTTCCTTGCTAACCGAGACGGTTAGTCGAGTGGTGTTTTTCTTGTGTTAGCTATAATATCCGGATTTATTACAGTGTATTTCATCTGTATTCAAACCCTGTATTATTCGGATTGGTGATTTTGATTATTGGAGTATGATATTTCGTGCATTGATATCATTGTACATAAGTATAGAAACTTGAAAAATTGCTCAAGTAACCTCGTGATAGCGCACGCTAAGAATGTATCTTAACGCGCGCTATCGGGCCATTATTAGCGCACGCTATGAAGATAGGAGTTGCGTGCGCTAAGAACTCAATTATTGAGCGGGACGGCTAACACATGCGCCAGCCGGGACATGGGTCCGGATAAGATTCCCGCTGACGCACCCGGAGAAATTCTGAAGTCAACCATTATTAGCGCACGCTAAGGGATGCTTAGTAGCATGCGCTAACTTGTTAATAATGCAGAATATTATAAATGGGACATCAACCGTTTTGGCTTTCATTTCTTTCGCCCTTTCTTCATCCTTGAGAGTTCAGAGAGTCGTAGTAATACTCCTATACACTTAGAACACATATTGTTGGTGTTATACATTGGTTATCACTGGGAATGTTCATGGAAGTGGAATAGCACCTTGGAGTGGCATACAACCAACCGGAGTGGGATTCTACCTTACGGTCAGTTGATTTTCGTCATTTTAAGGTATGTTCAATCTATCTCCGGACTTAGAGTTGGATTCTAACGATTTGATGATCATGTTAACAAGATATGGATTTTCATAGATGAATTATCCAAGTATATCATGTTTGGAATATTGAGATGAATAAGTCTTAAATACCTTGATTATAATCATCATGATTCGAATCTTATTACACCGAATATGTGAAGAGAAGCTTCTATCATTGGTAAACCGAATCTATTAGATGATTTCATAGTAATCTTGGACTTGACTTTAACAATCATTATTGTTGGATAAATCTAAAGGTTTGATCATGGAAGGATTTATCTAGTATAGATAGTACGTTTATCAACTTCAAAGATGGTAATATTGATGGATATAAGGTGTTGATATCAACCGCTTAGCTTTTCGAATTGTCGTATGAAGATTTGAAGTCGGAATGGAATATGGTTTTATATTGGTATGCATATCCTTGAATCCAAGTTGTCTTTATCCGTAAAATCATTCATAAGGGTATGAACTTGGTATTCATGGAAGTAACATGAATTATCACGAAAGATTTCATTGTTTCGATCATGGCAAGAACAGCATCTTGCTCAGCAGAAATCGCCATGCAGAGATAGCGCACGCTATGCTATGCGCTTTAACGGGCGCTATCGAGCACTAGTTAGCGCGGCGCTACGCTTGGTACGTAACGACGCTAGACCATCGACGAAGTCACTGGCCGGGTCGCTGAAGTAATCGACCATACATAGTTAGCGACGCTAGGCTTTGTTGTTTGCGTGCGCTATCGAAAGCGGACTTAACGCACGCTACACGCAGTACTTAGCGTGAGCTAAGCGATTCGATCGGTGCATTTTATGAACTTTTGGCCGTAAATCGAATTGTTAAACATCCGCATTTACGTGAGATAAATCCTATATCATTTCTTTTGTTAAGGTTTGATCTTGTTGCATGATTGATTGAGGAGGACGACTTTCGAGTGTTCGCTTTGTGGAAGTATTGTTCTTGTCTTCGCATCGAGGCAAGTACTCTAATTAGAATTGTTTATATTATGACAATTATGATGTGATTGTATCGTGTAAATATGTTGTGAATATATGTCCACCATGCGTTGATCCGACGGGAATCATCATGGGAATCTATAGTGTGTGCTTGGATCGCTGGACAGTAGTTCCACCATGTGTTGGTCCGACGGATCATCATGGGAATCTATAGCCGTGTGCTGGATCGCTGGAATACCATCGCATGTTGAAACCGTTATGATATGATATGTGTTGTGGATATTCTCGTTGGAGAAACTTGTTATGATATAATTGTTGATTATATCACCGTTGTATGATTATTGTACTTGTACTAGCATCGTTGTGCTAACCCTTCGGGGTGAACATTTGTGTATGTTCGTGGATCTAGGAGAGCGGGAAAACAACCACCGGAGGTGCATGACGACGAGGGTGCAGAGGGATGTTCCGACCAGGCCATCATTCGTTATTTATTGGTTATTTTAATAAGTACTCGAGTACGAAGTCATTTGTGATGATTTGAATTTGGTGATGTATTATTGAGTTCTCATGAACAATTGTACTATTTCGTATTGGGTCGAATCATGTACCGTAATTTCGTTATTTCCATTCGTTAGTATCTTTTAATGCCTGTTTAAATTCTTTTTTCACCTTGTAAATCCTTATGTAAAGGATTTACGGCTACTGTAATATTCCCGAATATATCGGGGTGTTACGTAATATGGTATCGGAGCTAAGATTATGGATATCTTGGCCGTTGGGTTAAAATAGGGTCATTTACGTCTTTTGAGGTAACCTACTGTGAATGACATCACCGCACCGCCACGTCTTCATGCGAACGGTGGTTGTAAGTTCCTAAACTCTATATCGTTCTTTACATATTGTGTCTCTTTATACTTGAATATTAGAACGATGTTGTTTCCTCGTGTATTAAGTACTTGTGCTTACATGATGTTGAGAGGCGACGCGACGTGGTCGCGGTCGTGGACGCGACGAAGGAATGCCGAAAGGGAGGCGTCGCCTTCTAATCGCTAGTCATAGCTCAGCGAGCCGCAGCAATCCATCAATAACGAACCGAACTCGGTGTGCCGAAATCCTTCATCAAGTCGTGAACCGGATGACTCGGTTCGCTCAGTCGTGGACCAAATGCAAGTGGCGGCAGGAATTCACAGGAGATGGACAACAAAGGATTCCGTAAATGGGAAATCGAGGTGACCGATGGTTACAAGAAGTGGCAAAGATGCAACCACCCAAATTTGACGGCTTTTCCGAGACTCCCACTGGGACCATTGGTTGAAGGAACGGAGAAAATTTTTGCCGAATTAATTGCCTTGACGACAGGAGAGCTCCTATTGCCCAAGATTTCTCGATAGGGAAGCATCCGAGTGGTGGGAAGCTATCCGACCAAGATCATGATGCCGATTGGACGGAATTTAAAATGATGATGGAAGCTCGGTATTGCCCTCGTCCCGTGAGGGAAGCCAAAATTCGGGAATTTTTCTCCGCTCAACCATCGACGAACCCGTATCCTGCACGATTAAGACGTTTAACCAAAGAAGCTAAGATTTGTTCGACATCCGGTCGGACAGATGCGAGATGATGATTCATTTTGAAATGAGGATGAAACTGTAAATCCAGAGGTACATGTCCGGTTTGAATGTACCACTCTCCGCCAATACCGTGATAAGGCGTTGGCATTTAAATAAAAGAAGCAGCAATGGAGAAGTTTATGGAGTCGAAGAAACAGAAAGTCTCTGGTACTTTTACAGAGCACAAGAGCAGTGGGCCCCGCAAGGCCCAGTCTTCTTTTTCTTTCAAGAAGCCTCCGCAACCATCTAAGAGCGGAAAGAATTACGGAACAATGTCAGCCACGACGGATACGGCTAGGAAGTGCTTTAATTGTGGTCGCCCAGGCCACCTTTGGCGTGATTGTTTGCGCACTCCGGTTACATGTTTTGAGTGCGGACAGGAAGGGCACCGTGCGACGTTTTGTAAGGACGCCACTAAGTACAATGGAACCCGTTCATCACAAATGGCCGTAAGGAAGCCAAGTCCAATGACGCAGCAAAGTGTTCAGATGCCTCAGAATTTTGGCCGCGGGCGAGGCAGAGGACAATGGGACCGAAAGGGGACATCGAGTGCCGGATCTGTTCCCCCACGTTTGTATGAGATGAGGAGGACAGATGATCAGGATGCTGCTGTCGCATCAGGTACTATCCAAATCCTTTCCCAGCCAGTTAGCGTTTTGTTCGATACAGGAGCTACACATTCTTTCATATCTTTGTCTTGTGTAAATCGTTTGAATATTTCCGGTTTTCATGCTTGTGAACCTTATGTTGTTGGTTTACCGAGTGGAGAGAGGATTGTCGGAAATTTAGAAACTAGAAATTTCCCTGTATCATTTGGGGGCAGAGAGTGGCTCTCAAATCTGATCGTGATAGAAATGCAAGGAGATAACCTGATACTCGGAGACGATTGGCTTAATCGGTATGGAGCAATTGTAGACTACCGAAGGAGGAATATTTCACTGATCGCTGATGATGGCTCAAGCACTGTTCAAGGATGGAAACCGGGAAGCTCAGGAAAATTGATCAAGGCGATGAAAGTCACAAATTGTTGAAACAGTAATGCACTGCACCGTGTTACGCAATGAAGAAAGAAGACGAAATTGTGGAACTTTCATCCATTCCTGTTGTGAACGAATTTCCAGATGTATTTCCTGACGAGTTACCGGGACTACCTCCACGAAGGGATGTGGAATTTACTATTGAGCTGGAACCCGGAGCTACACCGATTTCCAAGGCGCCGTATCGTATGGCACCTACTGAGATGTACGAACTGAAGAAGCAGCTGGAGGAGTTACTGGACAAGGGCTATATTCAGCCAAGCGTTTCACCCTGGGGAGCGCCAGTTCTTTTTGTCCGAAAGAAGGATGGATCGCTCCGACTGTGTATTGACTATCGAGAGCTGAACAAGATGACGATTAAGAACAAATATCCGTTACTACGCATTGATGATCCGCTTGACCAGTGCAAGGGGCAACAAGATTTTCTAAAATTGATCCGAGATCGGGATACCATCACCGAGGATTAAGGAATCGATGTTCAAATCAGCTCGTAACTCGCTACGGCATTATGAGTTTGTAGTGATGCCGTTTGGTCTCACTAACGCACCTGCTGTATTTATGCAATTGATGAACCGTGTGTTCATTGAATTTTTGGATAAATTTGTGGTCGTATTTATTGATGACATCCTGGTGTATTCTAAGAGTCCGGAAGAACATGCGCAGCATTTACGAATTGTATTGGAACTTTTGAGAAACGAACAATTGTACGCCAAACTTTCTAAGTGTGAATTCTGGCTAAAGGAAGTAATGTTCCTCGGCCATGTGGTGTCAGCTAAAGGAGTCCGAGTAGATCCTCAGAAGATCGAAGTAATATTGGATTGGAAGCCTCCAAAGAACGTGAAAGAGGTCCGAAGCTTCTTGGGACTTGCTGGATACTATCGTCGATTCGTGGAAGGGTTTTCTAAAGTCTCCCGCCCACTTACTCGACTCCTGCAGAAAACTCAAAAGTTTGAGTGGAATGAGTTGTGTCAGATTAGCTTTGATGAATTGAAGAAGAGATTGACGACGGCACCGATTCTATCACTTCCGCAGGGAACTGGAGGATTCATAGTTTACAGTGATGCTTCGAACCAAGGACTTGGGTGCGTGTTGATGCAGAATGATAAGGTGATCGCTTATGCGTCGCGACAACTGAAACCTTATGAAGTGAATTACCCGACACATGATTTGGAGCTAGCAGCAGTGGTTTTTGCCTTGAAGATCTGGAGGCATTATCTGTATGGGACTCACTGTCTGATCTTTACGGATCATAAGAGTCTCAAGTACATATTTAGTCAGAAAGAGTTGAACATGCGGTAAAGGAGATGGTTGGAACTAATTAAGGACTATGACTTGGAGATTTTATATCATCCAGGCAAAGCAAATGTAGTGGCCGATGCACTTAGCCGCAAGCCTGTCTCTATTCAGATGCTGGAGACGCTGACATCCCAACTTAGCCTTCAACGAGAGATGATTCGTGAAGGGATTGAAGTGTGGTTACAAAGAGTCCAAGGACAACTGTGCGTGATGGAGATAACTTCATCTTTAACCGAAGAAATCAAATCTAGACAGGTAGATGATCCTCTGATGATTCGGTTACATGATGAAGTGATCCAAGGAAAGGCCCCCGGATTCATAATTCATGACGATGGAGTTTTGAGATTTCAGAACCGACTCTGCGTTCCCGATGTTGATGTTCTGAAACAGACGATTATGAATGAAGCTCATAGTTCGCCCTATTCTATCCACCCTGGCACCAGTAAAATGTATAAGGACTTGAAGCAGAACTTCTGGTGGGGAAACATGAAGAAAGACGTAGCGGACTATGTTTCGAAATGCTTGACTTGTCAGCAGGTTAAGATCGAGCATCAACGGCCTGCTGGAATGTTGAAGCCGCTCCCGATTCCTGAATGGAAGTGGGAGGACATATCGATGGACTTTATCACTAATATGCCGAAAACCAGGACAGGAATGAACATGATTTGGGTGATAGTTGACCGTTTAACCAAATCGGCTCATTTTCTAGGCATTAGGGATACGTGGGGACCAGAGAGGTTGGCACGAGTATTTATTTCGGAGATAGTTCGATTGCTTGGTACGCCGAAGACCATTGTTTATGATAGAAACGGTCGTTTTGTGTCTCACTTTTGGAAAGCAGTTCATAAGGCCTTGGGGACCGAATTGAACTTCAGTACAGCTTATCACCCGCAGACTGACGGACAATCTGAGAGAACTATACAAACGGTGGAAGACATGCTAAGGGCCTGTGCCTTAGATTGGTCAAACGATTGGGAAGTTCATCTACCGTTGATTGAATTTACCTACAACAATAGTTGGCATGCTTCTATTAAGATGGCACCGTTTGAGGCATTATACGGAAGGAGATGCAGATCGCCCTATGGCCGGGACGATTCATCGACTTGATCGAATGTAACTGCACTGATCGAGAAGACTCGAGAGAAGATAGCCTTAATTCGTGAAAGGTTGTTGACTACCCAGAGTCGCCAGAATCCTATGCGACGCACGTCGTCGCCCATTGGAGTTCAACACTCGGAGACCATGTACTTTTGAAGGTTTCTCCTACTCGGGAATCTTTCGTTTGGAAGGAAAGGAAAGCCGAGTCCGAGATATATCGACCATTTGAGATCCTCGAGAGAGTTGGGGAGTTGGCATACGATTAGCATTGCCGCCGTCATTGTGCCATGTTCATAACGTGTTCCACGTATCCCGATTACGGAGGTATGTACCAGATCCCACCATATCATTAATTTCGACGAGATCAAGTCGATCGTGATGGGACGCTCAAGAAAGACTACCAAGATACTCGAGAGTCGAGTTAAGCAACTGAGGAGCAAGTCAATCGTTTTGGTCAAAGTTCAGTGGTCACGTCACGGAATGGAAGAAGCCACCTAGGAAACGGAAGCTGATATGAAGTCTAGATATCCCGAGTTATTTTCGTCTTGAGTTTCGGGACGAAACTCCTTTTTAGTAGGAGAGTATGTAATATCCGGATTTATTACAGTGTATTTCATCTGTATTCAAACCCTGTATTATTCGGATTGGTGATTTTGATTATTGGAGTATGATATTTCGTGCATTGATATCATTGTACATAAGTATAGAAACTTGCAAAATTGCTCAAGTAACCTCGTGATAGCGCACGCTAAGAATGTATCTTAACGCGCGCTATCGGGCCATTATTAGCGCACGCTATGAAGATAGGAGTTGCGTGCGCTAAGAACTCAATTATTGAGTGGGACGGCTAACACATGCGCCAGCCGGGACATGGGTCCGGATAATATTCCCGCTGACGCACCCGGACAAATTCTGAAGTCAACCATTATTAGCGCACGCTAAGGGATGCTTAGTAGCGTGCGCTAACTTGTTAATAATGCAGAATATTATAAATGGGACATCAACCGTTTTGGCTTTCATTTCTTTCACCCTTTCTTCATCCTTGAGAGTTCAGAGAGCTGTAGTAATACTCCTATACACTTAGAACACATATTGTTGGTGTTATACATTGGTTATCACTTGGGAATGTTCATGGAAGTGGAATAGCACCTTGGAGTGGCATACAACCAACCTGAGTGGGATTCTACCTTATGGTTCAGTGATTTTCGTCATTTTAAGGTATGCTCAATCTATCTCCAGACTTAGAGTTGGATTCTAACGATTTGGATGATCATGTTAACAAGATATGGATTTTCATAGATGAATTATCCAAGTATATCATGTTTGGAATATTGAGATGAATAAGTCTTAAATACCTTGATTATAATCATCATGATTCGAATCTTATTACACTGAATATGTGAAGAGAAGCTTCTATCATTGGTAAACCGAATCTATTAGATGATTTCATAGTAATCTTGGACTTGACTTTAACAATCATTATTGTTGGATAAATCTAAAGGTTTGATCATGGAAGGATTTATCTAGTATAGATAGTACATTTATCAACTTCAGCATGGTAATATTGATGGATATAAGGTGTTGATATCAACCGTTTAGCTTTTCGAATTGTCGTATGAAGATTTGAAGTCGGAATGGAATATGGTTTTATATTGGTATGCATATCCTTAAATCCGAAGTTGTCTTTATCCGTAAAATCATTCATAAGGGTATGAACTTGGTATTCATGGAAGTAACATGAATTATCACGAAAGATTTCATTGTTTCGATCATGGCAAGAACAGCTTTCGCTCGCCAGAAACCGCCATGCGAGATAGCGCACGCTATGCTATGCGCTTTAACGTGCGCTATCGAGCACTAGTTAGCGTGCGCTACGTTTGGTACGTAACGCACGCTAGACCATCGATTTAGTCATTGGTAGTTAGTGAAGCACCGACCATACATAGTTAGCGACGCTAGCTTTGTTGTTTGCGTGCGCTATCGAAAGCGTACTTAACGCACGCCATTACAGAGTACTTAGCGTGCGCTAAGCGGTCAATGATTGCATTTTATGAACTTTTGGCCGTAAATCGAATTGTTAAACATCCGTACGACGTGAGATAAATCCTATATCATTTCTTTTGTTAAGGTTTGATCTTGTTGCGTGATTGATTGAGGAGGACGACTTTCGAGTGTTCGTTTTGTGGAAGTATTGTTCTTGTCTTCAGACCGAGGCAAGTACTCTAATTAGAATTGTTTATATTATGACAATTATGATGTGATTGTATCGTGTAAATATGTTGTGAATATATGTCCACCATGCGTTGATCCGACGGGAATAATCATGGGAATCTATAGTCGTGGTGCTACTGGATCGTTGGATGTAGTTCCACCATGTGTTGGTCCAACGGGATCATCATGGGAATCTATAGTGTGCGCTGGATCGTTGGAATACCATCGCATGTTGAAACTGTTATGATATGATATGTGTTGTGGATATTCTCGTTGGAGAAACTTGTTATGATATAATTGTTGATTATATCACTGTTGTATGATTATTGTACTTGTACTAGCATCGTTGTGCTAACCCCTTCGGGGGTGAACATTTGTGTATGTTCAGGATCTAGGAGAGCGGGAAAACAACCACTGGAGGTGCATGATGACGAGGGTGCAGAGTGATGTTCCGACCGGGTTTACTGTCTGTTATTTATTGATTATTTTAATAAGTACTCGAGTACGAAGTCATTTGTGATGATTTGAATTTGGTGATGTATTATTGAGTTCTGTTGAACAATTGTACTATTTCTGTATTGGGTCAGAACTGTTGTACCGTAATTTCGTTATTTCCATTCGTTAGTATCTTTTAATGCCTGTTTAAATTCTTCAGCCTTGTAAATCCTTATGTAAAGGATTTACGGCGCTGTAATATTCCTGAATATATCGGGGGTGTTACATTAGCCTGGTGGGTCCCATGTAGGGGTCCACGGCGCTGTAATACACCTCGAATATCTTGGGGGTGTTACAGCCGTACCCCTTAGTATCGACCCCCAGACATCCCGTCGGACACACCGGGTGGAAGGAACAACACACACACGTTCCAAAATCACAGTTGCAAACCACAAGCCTCGAAGGTCAATCACAGTATATATAGTCGAGGTACCTTACTAGAATGGCCAGTTCATCCAACATATACTCACGACCAAGTAATGATACGATTCACAAGGAAGCACAAGATTTCAACAGCACCGAACGACACAACTAATATCACTCAAACTCACATATTCATCCATAAACACGTGACACCAAGCACATAATTTGACAAAAAAATTACACTTTACATTTACCAACGACATAATCATACGCAATGACATCACAAGAAAGTAAGGTGATTCTATACTCGACACTAGCTCGCATATTCAACTAAGCACATTAATTCCCGACACGCACGGGTCACCTTTACAAAAAGCATGATGGTAAATATTCCGATTCTTTTGAAAAATGGTTATTAATATTTATTTAGCACATATCGATGATTAACAACCATAATATCCACAAAACACGTAATGTATGGGCAAGATACTTGCCTGGATAATCGATACCGGACACTCCTACAATCACGGCTCAGTCGGGACACCTCGAACACCTACGATTCCCCGGCGAAGGAAAAGAATACACCCATGATCGAGAAGCTTGAAGAAAACGACGAACGGAAGGGTTCCGACTGGAGTTCTTCACAAGAATTCGACCCTAACAACATATAATCAATAAATCATCGATCATACGAGGAAGAATAATCGTAGAACGCCCGAAAACCCCTCTATGACATTTTACCGGACACCTTCAAGGCATCGATCAAGAACTCGACCAAATCGACGAATCGATACGATCCAACCATGGAATAATAAAGGAAATGATATAATATATCTAAATTATCATCAATCCATCAAAATCCTAAGTTAAATCGGATTAAACGGACGAAAACGAACAAAATACCCAAAATTCCCAAAATTGGATTTCAAGAAAATCTGACCTGATTCGGTAGATCGGAGGATGTTATAGGATGGATGATTGATGATATGAACTCCAAAACTTCATGGATTGATTGTCCAACAACATCTCTCCATGATTAACCAAGATCCAGCCGCGGAAGGGAAGAAAACGAGTGAGGAAAATGGCCAAAAACCCGTCTGCAGGGCCATAAATAGGCTGCAAAGTGTGCCGCGGCCCAGCGGGAGTGTGCCGCGGCACAGGCCCAAAAATGGCTCCCAGTGATCGGCAGAGTGCCGCGGCTCGACCGGAGTGTGCCGCGGCACCCGGTACAGTCGGTTTGGCCGAAAAAATGCCACAGAGTGTGCTGCGGCCCGCCAAAGATGTGCCGGCCCACGGATCGCTCGGCCGAAGTCGCCGAGCACTATCGGCCGTGACTCGCCAAAGGCCGGGCCTGGTTGCCCGGCCTTGACTCGGCCGGGGCCAACTCCAACGGCCCGAACGACCCCGAAACCCGAACCTGAATACGAATCGATGATACGGTTACGACGTACTCGCAAAGACGAATCTAAGAGCTAAGAGAACACACAATTCCGACCACCCGAGGGCTCGTAATTCAACAACGGAAGTAATTACCCAAAACTTTGGGAAATTACGAAAATGGCCCAAAACGTCCGAAAATCACGATACGCGATCGAAACACCAAACCAAAGCTCGCAACATGAATAATAACATTAAATGAACTTACGAGAAACTCGAAACGACAGTTTCGGACGAGATTCGCAAGAATCGCACTCAAGTGCGGAAAAGTCGCTAAAAAGCTCGGAACTTAACAAAACGATACCGAAACGAACTCGGATGACAAAAAGTGCAGAATTAATCATTCTCGAAATGACAAAATGGTCATGAGAGAGTCGTAAAAACGGATTCCGGCTGAAAAAGAAATTTACCGAAAAATCGAAAATTGCGGATATTACATTCTACCCTCCTTAAAAGAAGTTTCGTCCCGAAACTTAAAACAAGTAGGGAGAAGCAATATCCCGCCAGGAAAACTCAACGACATACGCAAGGAAACGCATAACTTACGCCCATCGGCGAAACGTTACAAGCAACGCAAAGGAATATACGGCGTGAAAACACGCTCCACGACGACCAACACAACGCCGCCGTTAGGGATATAATAAAACCAACAAGTGACAAGCGTCATCAACTGGATAATACAATCAAGTCAATTATCCGAACAATTACAAAACACAACGGACGAAAATCAGTACGATTGACCAACCCAACGGTACATCAATCAAAACGCGAGCCAATCGCTGAACAAATACGGAATTCCACCGCCCAAGGGTTGGAAGATCGAAAACGAGACTAATTTTCCGAACTTGGAAAGGTCACAACGATATATAGATCAATTTGGGACAATATCAGAACTCGTTCGAATGACAAAGGTGGGAAACAACACCAGGTCAGAAGCATCAACGAACACAGTCGAGTCGATACGGTTGGACGAAACAGAAGAGAAAGAAAGAAAAAATGTGGGTATTACATCATATCACCTTTAAAAGAGGTTTCGTCCCGAAACCTAAACAACGAGAACGAAGTGCTGGAATAGCAACCTCCCCGACTATACCCTCTTGGTCCACATCCGATCTTCATGGCCATTAGTATCGTGGTCACGACTGTGTCCTCTGCCCAACGGCATACTAAGCGGATTCCCACTCAATACGATTGCACAACTTCGCAAAATATTATACTAAAGTACCAACTCAGCATGACATATCACATAAGGTAACCAATAACAACTCGAAAAGAAAATCCACGAGGTATCCTTTTAAAGGAAATCTTTTGAAAATCCTTGGATTTGTATGCTATTTAAAATAAACTTTAAAAGTACTTTTGGTACCTCGGATTGTTTCATCAAAACTTGTAAACAACATACTTTAACCGTCTCATTTGAAATCATTTGAAGTCATCATGCCTCTACGTATCATCATCACCGTTAACAACTAACAAGTTAACCACGCAAGATCATCAAATCATTCTTACATACTCTAACATTTCCAAATCCGAGTTTGAACTTTACATCGAGTGAGATTTTTTTCCATCTTTCACTATATATTTTTGAAAATAAAAATCGCATTGGTTTTTGAAATGAAATATTTTTATGGTGTGAAAGATTTTTGAAAATCATTCACTCGAATTATTTGAAAATGCAACAATACATTAAAATTATTTTCGAAAATTCTCCCAACACTTCACAAACATCAACGACGGTAATATTTTACAAAATGTTCAAGGTACTTTAAAACAACTCTTTCAAATACCGTCGAGGTTTTATTTGAGAATCCTAGGCCGGCTCGCAAATTTCAAACAATTTCCAAAGTTCATACGAAGCCGCCGGCTAATCGCACTTGCACAAACTTATGAAAGTTTTAGAAAAGCGTGTTCGAACACACTCGCAGCAGACATAATTTATCAATTCATCAAACACAATCAAATATCACCTAGCAATACGAAAAGTCTTAACACACATTCACGCACAACAGCTTGTTATCACTAGACACCACGTAGAGAATACAACAACAGGTGATTGGCCGCAAAAGTTAGACCTAACGGCTATAATGCGGTTCCATAGCCTCGCCTGCATCGACTAACGCTCGCTACAACACATATTTATCGTGCGCTACCCATGCTGCATTAGCGCGCGCTAGCCTTACACTTAGCGTGCGCTAACGGTTCTATTTTAGCAACATGATTGCGAACATATATACGACATTACTGGAATCGAAGGTCACAATTAAACAACAACAATATTCGAATCTCAAAGCCATCGATTCACATAATTACAACACATCATGAGCAACCATCAAAAGGCAATTGTCATTCAAAACCAAAAAGTTAAAAGCAAGGGTCACGTCTTGAGTATATTTTGTAGAACTCATTTGAGTTCAAAACTCGTGTTTTGAAAACTTATAGTACACAGTGGAAAAGAATTATCAATAATTCGAGTTTTCAGAACTTACAGCCTTGTGGTCAACATACGAAAATCAACTTTTTCCTCCCTTGGAGGGTGTTGTGTCGAGATTTACACTTTCCGACCGGCGATCGCCCCGGAGATCGGGCGACGAAGCACCGCGAGCAATGAGGCAGAATCCGCGACGGCGACTGTGCGGCCTAGCCTTAGCCCCACAGACAACACGAATCGGCCAGCCGAAGGTCCCAGGACAAGTCCCGGTGCCGAGCGATCGACATCCAATACGATCATCTCTCGGCGCCTGGTGGCCGACTTCTGGCGACCGACTTCTGGTGACCGACCAGTGCCGACCCTCAGTGACTGGCCGAGGACGACCCTCGGTGTCCAGCTAGAGACGGCCGCTTCATGACGATCAGGGCCGATGGCCATCCAGTCGGCTAAGGCCGAGCCACAGGACAGCACCTACATGCAGATCCACAAAAGGCGCTGACAGACCTGTCACCTACCTCACCTACCAACAGGGCCGCAGATGTAACACCCCAAACTAGGCGGATATTACAGTGCCGTAGATCCCCAACTGGGACCCACCAGGCAAATGAAAATGAATGAATTACACAGGATAAATGTACTACCGAACCACATTACAACAATAATTACTCCGATGAGGAGTTTAGTTACAACACACCAGGACAATACCGAATACTAGTGTATTTTATATGAAGATAAAATACACAACACTGAATGAAACAGAGTATCCAAATGAAAGTCTGCAGCGGAAAATAAAGGACAATAACATGAATAACTGAAAGATCGGGGCCCCCTACTAGTATCACTAGGACTCCTCGACATCAACATACTATTACCGTGCATTTGCCTTGCCATGACCTGAAAAACAAAATCCCCAGCCGGGGTCAGTTAAACAGAACAACAATCCTCAAGGGTTTGAAAAATACACAATCATGATTTAACTGAAGTTATGAAATATCCTTAGTTATGAATTACGCTGAAGAGGGGTATCATAGTACGCCCGTAGTGTTCTGTGCAAGTGTACAAGACGAATGACCGGACACACCCGTCCTTGTACCTAATTAGTCTCACGGCGGTAATCTGTTACCGTGTGCACAGTCCAATGTATCACTCCCAATACATGACCATAACGTGCCCGACTAAAAATTCCACACATCCGCACCCGGCCACGCAATATGAACCCAGAAGGTCATATGAACGAGAATGACCGTAATGAATATCAATGAATAAATAATAATCTGACAAAGTCAAGAATGACTCACCGAGATGAGAGTAATAATGAAGTGATTGATAGTTTCAATGGAATGATTGGAACCGCTGCCTCGTTAATGAAATGATTGTTCAACAATTACAAGTCTCAATGTGATTAATACAATGATGAATGAGTTATGATTATGAATGATCAACAACAAAAGGTATGAATATCCTTTTAACCGAGTAAGAATTAACTTACACAATACCGATGAAGAAAGTCCTTCCACGAACAAATGTCCTAAATGAAGTGTCGGTCGCACGAACAACCTTAATTCAATACAATTACCAACAATCCGATCAATATACGAATTAAACACGAATATAACGAACTCAAAACGTCGATACGATTAAACCAAGTTCATTGGGGCATTATATCGAACACTTTGAGGCCAACTTCGATTGATTACAACTAAACCTCAACAATACCAACCTCAAATCCCCAAGAAGTGTTTCAAACCAACAAAACATCTCCAATACGATCAATAATCCGTTATGAATATCCAAAAACGTGATTATAACAACAATTAGTCGAAAATCCCCAAATCCAACTCGATATTCAAAGTGTTCTTGAATAATCCCTCAATAATACAATGAATCCTTATAAAAACTCATAATCATATACATATACCTTCATATAACATGATTATAACGTCCAAAACATCATATCTCAACACAAAATCGAAATCCAAGATGTAGAAGAAATTACCTCTAGAAGATCCAACCACTTCGATCCGAAGAACACGAGTTTAATCGAGTATCCAAGCTTCACAACCGAATGAAAATGATTAAAAACCACACTCAAGTGATAGGTGAAGAGAATTTTCTCCCTCAAGCCTCTCTCTCTCGTATGAAGGTGGAAGAAACGGAAGGAATGGGCTGAAATGCTCAAAAAACGAATTTAAAGGGGTTGATCGCCTGCCGGACACGGCCCGTGGCCGATCGGGCACGGTCGCGCGCGCAATCGTCCGGCAGGGACTCGACCGTGTCCTCGCTTGACACGGTCGCGCGCGCCAAGGGCCTTACGATAGTGACTGTCCGACAATGATCAAGATTGACTCGACCGTGTCCTCGAACACGGCCGGGTGTCCGGGCGTCGGTTCTCGATTATCCGAAGAGTTCGACTCGCCGTGCAGCGACACGGTCGAGTCCTCGTGGGCAGAGACTTCGCATTTCCGGACGAGTACAAAGACGGGTCGTGTCGGACGACACGGCCGAAGTTCGGTCGGCGTGATCGCCAATAATCAAAATGAGCGGGTGAGCTAAAACGACCATAACTCTCTCGTCCGGACTCCGATTGACTCACCGTTTGAACCATTGGAAAGATAACTCGATGCTCTATAATATTGCAAAGATTTAGAATTTTTGGAGTTACCAAAAATTAATGGTGATCTAACAAAGTCGAACTCATATGAGGAAAGTTGAAACAATGAACAATAACGATACACAACTCGAAGTTTTTCCGAACGGTGAACACGGGTGAATGAACATAATTGATGAATGATTACAAATGAGTGAAAATCCACTGAGTGACAATCACCGAATGAAATTACTGAATGATAATGACTGAATTACAACCGGGTATTACATACACCCCCCCTTAAAAGAGTTTCGTCCCCGAAACTAAGGGTTAAACAACTCGGGATAACTCTCCCGCATACTATCCTCGGTTTCCCCAGTAGCCTCTTCGACTCCGTGCCTAGACCACTGAATCTTGACCAAAGGAATTGCCTTATTCCTCAACTGTTTGATTTGCCGCTCGAACACTCGTATGGGACGCTCCTCATACAATGATCATCTGCGATCTCGATTTCGTCGAACTGAAGTATGTGACCCGGATCGGCAACATACTTCCGAAATTGCGAGACGTGCACTACATTATGAATTTGGCTCAACGCCAAAGGTAAAGCCAAAAGGTAAGCTAACTCGCCTATTCGATCCAGAATCTCAAACGATCCAATGAATCTCGGACTCAATTTCCCCCGTTTTCCGAAACGGAAGATACCTCGACTCGGGGATACCTTGACCAAAACGTGGTCACCCATCTCGAACTCTAGTGGTCGACGATTATCTCGCAAATAATTTCGCCGACTCGAGCAATAATGACGACTCGATCAAAGCTACCTTCTCCAAAGCGCTATAAGTATATCGGGCTCGGTGTCGATCGACTCTGATGGGTCGTCCCAACACAAGGGAGATCGACAACGACGACCGTACCAGGCCTCGTAAGGTGCTACCTTCATCGCAGCATGCCAACTAAACTGTAAGTGGACTCAAACAACAGTAATTGGGCTTCCCAATCGTCTACTAATCGAGGACGCATGCCCTCAATATGTCCTCCAATGTCTGAAAAGTCCTCTCTGATTATCCGTCGGACTGAGGATAAAAAAAACGGTAATGATATTAAGCTGAGTTCCCAAAGCACGATGAACTGATTTCCAAAATGAGACACGAATCACCCGTCACGATCAGAAACGATACTCGTAGGAGTACCGTGCAATCTCACCATCTCTTTGATGAACAGTTGGGTAAGTCTCTCGGGACCCCACGTATCCTTAATCCCAAGGAAATGAGATGACTTAGTTAAGCGGTCCTCGATCACCCAGATCGTATTCATGCCACGAAGACTCGAGGCATCGGCAACCACGTTCGCCTTACCTGGGTGGCACAGGATCTCGATATCATAATCTTCGATTAGTTCCCACCACCGCCTCTGTCGCATGTTTAACTCCTTCTGAGTAAATATATACTTTAAACTCTTATGATCGGTGAATATCAGGTAACGCCATAAAGATAATGACGCCAAATCTTCAAAGCGAACACCATGGCTGCTAGCTCCAGGTCGTGTGTCGGATAGTTAACCTCGTAAGGTCTCAATTGTCGTGAAGCATAGGCAATAACTTTTCCATTCTGCATGAGCACACATCCGAGACCCTGTCCGGACGCATCACTATAAACCACAAATCCCTCAGTCCCCTGTGGCAAGGAAAGTACAGGTGCTGACATTAACCGGCTCTCGAGTTCCTCAAAACTCCGTTGACACGCGTCGGACCACGTGTATTTCTCATCCTTTCGCAAAAGGTTCGTCAAGGGTTGAGCGATTTTAGAAAATCCTTCCACAAATCGCCGATAATAGCCCGCTAATCCGAGAAAACTTCGGATTTCCTTAACATTCTTCGGAGGTAACCAATCTCGGATAGCCTCCGTCTTCTGAGGGTCGACACGAACTCCGTATGATGAAATTACATGTCCGAGAAAAGTCACTTCGGACATCCAGAACTCCCATTTGGAAAACCTTCCATAAAGTTGCTCTCGTCTCAACACGTCAAGAACCTGATGAAGATGAACCTCGTGTTCCTCTCGGCTACGAGAATAAATCAAAATGTCATCGATGAAGACAACAACAAACTGATCTAAAAAGTCGATGAAAACCCGATTCATTAACTCCATGAATACCGCAGGTGCATTAGTTAGCCCGAACGGCATAACTACGAACTCATAATGACCATAGCGTGTTCGAAACGCCGTCCTCGCGATATCCGTCTCTCGAATCCGCAACTGGTGATATCCAGATCTTAAGTCGATCCCGAAAATACCAAGCTCCTCAAGTTGATCTAAAAGATCATCAATACGGGGTAAGGGGTACTAATCTTGATCATCACCCTGTTCAACTCTTGATAATTAATACACACACGAGACGAGCCATCCTTCTCCTTGACAGATCACACTGGTGCTCCTCTCGGGGACGCAATCGGTCGAAGATAACCTTCCTCGAACTATTCCTCAAGTTGAATCTTCAACTCCTGCATTCTGGTCGGGGCCATCCGATACGGTGCCTTCGATAAAAGGGACGTACCGGTTCCAACTCACTCCTGAATTCCACTACTCTATGTGAAGGCAACCAGATAACTCGTCTGGAAATACATCGTCAATCGATGACAATAATACCACAAATGATTGAACATTTCGATTGCCCTAGAATGGTCAATCGATAAAAAGTGACACAATGAATGATTGAACATCTCGATTGCCTTAGAAAGGCCAATCAATGAAAATGGTACAATGAATGTTTGAATAACTCGATTGCCTTAGAAAGGCCAATCGATGAAAATGATACAATGAATGATTGAATAGCTCGATTGCCTTAGAAAGGCCAATCGATGAGAATGATGCAATGAAGGATTGAATAACTAGATTGCCTTAGGAAGGTCAATCGATGAAAATGATACAATAAATGATTGAATGACTCGATTGCCTTAGAAAGGCCAATCGATGAAAATGGTGCAATGAGTGATTGAATAGCTCGATTGCGGAATTTCTCTGCTTCCGCCATAATAATAATTCTACTGGAACAACGGGGATTACTTCCCTGAAGCACACATTCGACAACCAACGACGGAAAGATAGCGACCAAACGCTAACAAACACTGAGGATAGTATCAAGACGGTTAAACCAACTAATACCGAAAATTACATCGTCCTAAGATAAATTCACCACGATTAGGTCCACCAACCAATCGCGGT
Source organism: Orobanche coerulescens (assembly GCA_033398695.1). Lineage (NCBI taxonomy): Eukaryota > Viridiplantae > Streptophyta > Magnoliopsida > Lamiales > Orobanchaceae > Orobanche > Orobanche coerulescens. Next base: position 89,934,925 of record CM065805.1, on the reverse strand, counting down.
TACTAAGCTTACTTCGGTATGATTCCGAAAATTCTTCCATCGTCAGGTAGACCGATGGTATGAGGTCCACAAGCAATAGGACTATCCCGAAATAAGTCTACTCAAGCATGATTCGAAAATGAATGAATGCGGTGTACCAGCATCAAAAGGTACACACAGGTTCAAATAAAATTACGAGTATACCTGAAATCATTCGGGCCACCGGATCGTCGATCCTCCTCATCACATGAATCTGGGATTTGCCGGCCCCCGAAACGGACGCTCCCGTCTGATAAATACGAGCTCCAACTCTATTTGCTTCCATTGTATTAAACGACGTTGACAAAGAAGTCTGATTCTGAAACGCTGGTTGCTTCGGGGCTTGAGATGCCGCGGGAGCCGACTTGGAGTCCTTTCGGCAAAAACGGGCCTTATGCCCAAAATTCCCACAATTATAGCACGTGATAGACGGTTTCAGACACTCAGTGCTGAAATGACCCGGCGTTCCACAATTGAAACAGGTGATGTCCGAACTGGCCGCTCGGGACTGAGATCCCTCACGATTATGCGCCGTAGGAGGTCGCTTAGAAACGATAGGACTCACACGAGGCTTCTTGAAGGTTGACTGACCTCCTTCGGGTTGATTACGCTTCGTTGATTTCTTGCTGACACATGAAGGTTGTTGTTCAGCACTTTCCTTAGCAGCCGTCTCATACGGGAGAGTTCGCTCGATTAATCCGGCCAGAGTGGCGCAATGATGATTGAGCAACTGCACATGGGTCATCATGGCCTGCATAAAAGTGAGTGGATCAACCCGAATATCTCCTGATCGAGCTGAGTCCTGGGCACGATTTCCCGACAGCGAATCATTATTTCCCGGGTTTCGGCCCGCACCGCGGCCTCTCCCCGTGCATCCCCTGACAGCTCTCCCCATACTGAAGTAGGAAGGTCGCATAATGATTATATTTCCCCGCATGATTATCACGTTATGATTATGTCATGAGATGATGAAAATGAGTATACATGCTCTAACTTAGTGATTATATGAATGATTTACTGAAGTGACATGATTATCTGATGAAATTCTTGAAATGATTATCTTGAATAACTTAATAAGATTGGTAATATGATCATCCAGATCGACAATTGAGTAATGAAATGAATTGAGTGATTAATGAGTTAATATGATCGTCCTGATCATTAACTGAGTAATGAAATGAATTAAGTGATTAATGAGTTAATATGATCGTCCTGATCACAATGAATGATGATGTTTGAGGATTGTTAATTGATGAATGATGAATGAATGACTATTGCCAGAAATTATACCATGGCGTTAGAAATCTTACAGTTCTTCCGGTCTGATTGGCTCGGCATTTGCACAGGTCACATGTGACGCGAAAGTCCAATGATACTAGTCTAATGACGATGATTTCAAATGAGACATGACTCGGAAGGTAGTATTCAAAACCACGCTCCGATACCAACTCTGTAACACCCCAAACTAGGCGGATATTACAGTGCCGTAGATCCCCAACTGGGACCCACTGTGCAAATGAAAATGAATGAATTACACAGATAAATGTAATCGAACCACATTACAACAATAATTACTCCGATGAGGAGTTTAGTTACAACACACCAGACAATACCGAATACTAGTGTATTTTATATGAAGATAAAATACACAACACCGAATGAAACGGAATATCCAAATGAAAGTCTCGCGGAAAATAAAGGACAATAACATGAATAATGAAAGATCGGGGCCCCTACTAGTTTCACTAGGACTCCTCGACATCAACATACTATTCCCGTGCGTTTGCCTTGCCATGACACGAAAAACAAAATCCCAAATGGTCGATTAAACAGAACAACAATCCTCAAGGGTTGAAAAATACACAATCATGATTTAATCAAGTTATGAAATATCCTTAGTTATGAATTACGTGAAGAGGGGTATCATAGTACGCCCGTAGTGTTACGTGCAAGTGTACAAGACGAATGACCGGACACACCCGTCCTTGTACCTAATTAGTCTCACGGAGGTAATCTGTTACCGTGTGCACAGTCCAATGTATCACTCCCAATACATGGCCATAACGTGCCCGACTAAAAATTCCACACATCCGTACCCGGCCACGCAATATGAACCCAGAAGGTCATATGAACGAGAATGACCGTAATGAATATCAATGAATAAATAATAATCTGACAAAGTCAAGAATGACTCACCGAGATGAGAGTAATAATGAAGTGATTGATAGTTTCAATGGAATGATTGGAACCGCCGTTCCCGTTAATGAAATGATTGTTCAACAATTACAAGTCTCAATGTGATTAATACAATGATGAATGAGTTATGATTATGAATGATCAACAACAAAAGGTATGAATATCCTTTAGCCCGAGTAAGAATTAACTTACACAATACCGATGAAGAAATTCCTTCCACGAACAAATGTCCTAAATGAAGTGTCGGTCGCACGAACAACCTTAATTCAATACAATTACCAACAATCCGATCAATATACAAATTAAACACGAATATAACGAACTCAAAACGTCGATACGATTAAACCAAGTTCATTGGGGCATTATATCGAACACTTTGAGGCCAACTTCGATTGATTACAACTAAACCTCAACAATACCAACCTCAAATCCCCAAGAAGTGTTTCAAACCAACAAAACATCTCCAATACGATCAATAATCCGTTATGAATATCCAAAAACGTGATTATAATAACAATTAGTCGAAAATCCCCAAATCCAACTCGATATTCAAAGTGTTCTTGAATAATCCCTCAATAATCCAATGAATCCTTATACAAACTCATAATCATATACATATCCCTTCATATAACATGATTATAGCGTCCAAAACATCATATCTCAACACAAAATCGAAATCCAAGATGTTGAAGAAATTACCTCTAGAAGATCCAACCACTTCGATCCGAAGAACACGAGTTTAATCGAGTATCCAAGCTTCACAACCGAATGAAAATGATTAAAAACCACACTCAAGTGATAGGTGAAGGGAATTTTCTCCCTCAAGCCTCTCTCTCGTATGAAGGTGGAAGAAATGGAAGGAATGGGCTGAAATGCTCAAAAAACGAATTTAAAGGGGTTGACTGCCCTGTCGGACACGGTCCGTTCCGATCGGCACGGTCGTGGCGCACAACTGGCCGGCAGGGACTCGACCGTGTCCTGCTTGACACGGTCGTGGCGCGAAGGGCCTTCCGATAGTGACCTGTCCGACAGCGACTCGGCATTGACTCGACCGTGTCCTGGAACACGGTCGGGCGTCTGGGCAGTCGGTTCTGGCTTATCCGGAAGAGTTCGACTCGGCCGTGCCAGGCGACACGGTCGAGTCCTGTGGGCAGAGACTTAGGCATTTCCGGACGAGTACAGCACGGGCCGTGTCGGACGACACGGCCGAGTTCGGTCGGTAGTGATCGGCCAATAACTGAAAAATGAGCAGGTGAGCTAAAACGACCATAACTCACTCGTTCGGACTCCGATTGACTCACTGTTTGAACCATTGGAAAGATAACTCGATGCTCTATAATATTGCAAAGATTTAGAATTTTTGGAGTTACGAAAAATTAATGGTGATCTAACAAAGTTGAACTCATATGAGGAAAGTTGAAACAATGAACAATAACGATACACAACTCGAAGTTTTTCCGAACGGTGAACACGGGTGAATGAACATGATTGATGAATGATTATAAATGAGTGAAAATCCACTGATTGACAATCACCGAATGAAATTACTGAATGATAATGACTGAATTACAACCGGATATTACATACACCCCCCCTTAAAAGAGTTTCGTCCCCGAAACTAAGGGTTAAACAACTCGGGATAACTCTCCCGCATACTATCCTCGGTTTCCCCAGTAGCCTCTTCGACTCCGTGCCTAGACCACTGAATCTTGACCAAAGGAATTGCCTTATTCCTCAACTGTTTGATTTGCCGCTCGAACACTCGTATGGGACGCTCCTCATACAATGATCATCTGCGATCTCGATTTCGTCGAACTGAAGTATGTGACCCGGATCGGCAACATACTTCCGAAATTGCGAGACGTGCACTACATTATGAATTTGGCTCAACGCCAAAGGTAAAGCCAAATGGTAAGCTAACTCGCCTATTCGATCCAGAATCTCAAACGATCCAATGAATCTCGGACTCAATTTCCCCCGTTTTCCAAAACGGAAGATACCTCGACTCGGGGATACCTTGACCAAAACGTGGTCACCCATCTCGAACTCTAGTGGTCGACGATTATCTGCAAATAATTTCTGTCGACTCTGAGCAATCAACAGACGACTCCTGATCTAAGCTACCTTCTCTCGGGCGGCTATAAGTATATCGGGCTCGGTGTCGATCGACTCTGATGGGTCGTCCCAACACAAGGGAGATCGACAACGACGACCGTACCAGGCCTCGTAAGGTGCTACCTTCATCGCAGCATGCCAACTAAACTGTAAGTGGACTCAAACAACAATAATTGGGCTTCCCAATCGTCTACTAATCGAGGACGCATGCCCTCAATATGTCCTCCAATGTCTGAAAAGTCCTCTCTGATTATCCGTCGGACTGAGGATAAAAAAAACGGTAATGATATTAAGCTGAGTTCCCAAAGCACGATGAACTGATTTCCAAAATGAGACACGAATCACCCGTCACGATCAGAAACGATACTCTTAGGAGTACCGTGCAATCTCACCATCTCTTTGATGAACAGCTGGGTAAGTCTCTCGGGACCCCACGTATCCTTAATCCCAAGGAAATGAGATGACTTAGTTAAGCGGTCCTCGATCACCCAGATCGTATTCATGCCACGACGACTCGAGGCATCGGCAACCACGTTCGCCTTACCCGGGTGGCACAGGATCTCGATATCATAATCTTCGATTAGTTCCCACCACCGCCTCTGTCGCATGTTTAACTCCTTCTGAGTAAATATATACTTTAAACTCTTATGATCGGTGAATATCAGGTAACGCCATAAAGATAATGACGCCAAATCTTCAAAGCGAACACCACGACTGCTAGCTCAAGGTCGTGTGTCGGATAGTTAACCTCGTAAGGTCTCAATTGTCGTGAAGCATAGGCAATAACTTTTCCATTCTGCATGAGCACACATCCGAGACCCTGTCCGGACGCATCACTATAAACCACAAATCCCTCCGTCCCCTGCGGCAAGGAAAGTACAGGTGCTGACATTAACCGGCTCTTGAGTTCCTCAAAACTCCATTGACACGCGTCGGACCACGTGTATTTCTCATCCTTTCGCAAAAGGTTCGTCAAGGGTTGAGCGATTTTAGAAAATCCTTCCACAAATCGCCGATAATAGCCCGCTAATCCGAGAAAACTTCGGATTTCCTTAACATTCTTCGGAGGTAACCAATCTCGGATAGCCTCCGTCTTCTGAGGGTCGACACGAACTCCGTCTGATGAAATTACATGTCCGAGAAAAGTCACTTCGGACATCCAGAACTCCCATTTGGAAAACCTTCCATAAAGTTGCTCTCGTCTCAACACGTCGAGAACCTGATGAAGATGAACCTCGTGTTCCTCTCGGCTACGAGAATAAATCAAAATGTCATCGATGAAGACAACAACAAACTGATCTAAAAAGTCGATGAAAACCCGATTCATTAACTCCATGAATACCGCAGGTGCATTAGTTAGCCCGAACGGCATAACTACGAACTCATAATGACCATAGCGTGTTCGAAACGCCGTCCTCGTGATATCCGACTCTCGAATCCGCAACTGGTGATATCCAGATCTTAAGTCGATCCTGGAAAATACTGAAGCTCCCTGAAGTTGATCTAAAAGATCATCAATACGGGGTAAGGGGTACTAATCTTGATCATCACCCTGTTCAACTCTTGATAATTAATACACACACGAGACGAGCCATCCTTCTCTTTGATAGATCACACTGGTGCTCCTCTCGGGGACGCAATCGGTCGAAGATAACCTTCCTCGAACTATTCCTCAAGTTGAATCTTCAACTCCTGCATTCTGGTTGGGGCCATCTGATACGGTGCCTTCGATAAAGGGGACGTACCGGTTCCAACTCACTCCTGATTCCACTACTCTATGTGAAGGCAACCAGATAACTCGTCTGGAAATACATCGTCAATCGATGACAATAATACCACAAATGATTGAACATTTCAATTGCCCTAGAATGGTCAATTGATAAAAAGTGACACAATGAATGATTGAACATCTCGATTGCCTTAGAAAGGCCAATAGATGAAAATGGTACAATGAATGTTTGAATAACTCGATTGCCTTAGAAAGGCCAATCGATGAAAATGATACAATGAATGATTGAATAGCTCGATTGCCTTAGAAAGCCCAATCGATGAGAATGATGCAATGAAGGATTGAATAACTAGATTGCCTTAGGAAGGTCAATCGATGAAAATGATACAATGAATGATTGAATGACTCGATTGCCTTAGAAAGGCCAATCGATGAAAATGGTGCAATGAATGATTGAATAGCTCGATTGCGGAATTTCTCTGCTTCCGCCATAATAATAATTCTACTGGAACAACGGGGATTACTTCCCTGAAGCACACATTCGACAACCAACGACGGAAAGATAGCGACCAAATGCTAACAAACACTGAGGATAGTATCAAGACGGTTAAACCAACTAATACCGAAAATTACATCGTCCTAAGATAAATTCACCACGATTAGGTCCACCAACCAATCGCGGTTACTAAGCTTACTTCGGTATGATTCCGAAAATTCTTCCGTCGTCAGGTAGACCGATGGTATGAGGTCCACAAGCAATAGAACTATCCCGAAATAAGTCTACTCAAGCATGATTCGAAAATGAATGAATGCGGTGTACCAGCATCAAAAGGTACACACAGGTTGAAATAAAATTACGAGTATACCTGAAATCATTCGGGCCACCGGATCGTCGATCCTCCTCATCACATGAATCTGGGATTTGCCGGCCCCCGAACGGGACGCTCCCGTCTGATAAATACAAGCTCCAACTCTATTTGCTTCCATTGTCTTAAACGACGTTGACAAAGCATCCCGATTCAAACGCCGGGGCTCGAGATGCCGGAGCCGACTTGGAGTCCTTTCGGCAAAAACGGGCCTTATGCACAAAATTCCCACAATTATAGCACGTGATAGACGGTTTCAGACACTCAGTGCTGAAATGACCCGGCGTTCCACAATTGAAACAGGTGATGTCCGAACTGGCCGCTCGGGACTGAGATCCCTCACGATTATGCGCCGTAGGAGGTCGCTTAGAAACGATAGGACTCACACGAGGCTTCTTGAAGGTTGGTGACCGCCTTGGGTTGATTACGCCGTTGATTTCTTGCCGACAGATGAAGGTTGTTGTTCAAGACTTTCCTTAGCGGCTGCCTCATACGGGAGAGTTCGCCGATTAATCCGGCCAGAGTGGCGCAATTATGATTGAGCAACCGCACATGGGTCATCATGGCCTGCATAAAAGTGAGTGGATCAACCCGAATATCTTCTCGATCGAGCCGAGTCCCGGGCACGATTTCAAAGCGAGTGACTATTTCCGGGTTTCGGCCCGCACCGCGCCTCTCCCGTGCATCCTCGACACTCTCCCCATACTCAAGTAGGAAGGTCGCATAATGATTATATTTCCCGCATGATTATCACGTTATGATTATGTCATGAGATGATGAAAATGAGTATACATGCTCTAACTTAGTGATTATATGAATGATTTACTGAAGTGACATGATTATCTGATGAAATTCTTGAAATGATTATCTTGAATAACTTAATAAGATTGGTAATATGATCATCCAGATCGACAATTGAGTAATGAAATGAATTGAGTGATTAATGAGTTAATATGATCGTCCTGATCATTAACTGAGTAATGAATTGAATTAAGTGATTAATGAGTTAATATGATCGTCCTGATCACAATGAATGATGATGTTTGAGGATTGTTAATTGATGAATGATGAATGAATGACTATTGCCAGAAATTATACCATGGCGTTAGAAATCTTACAGTTCTTCCTATTCGATTGGCTCGGCATTTGCACAGTCACACGTGACGCGAAAGTCCAATGATACTAGTCTAATGACGATGATTTCAAATGAGACATGACTCGGAAGGTAGTATTCAAAACCACGCTCCGATACCAACTCGTAACACCCCAAACTAGGCGGATATTACGGCCGTAGATCCCCAACCTGGGACCCACCAGCAAATGAAAATGAATGAATTACACAGATAAATGTAGTACCGAACCACATTACAACAATAATTACTCCGATGAGGAGTTTAGTTACTGACACACCAGACAATACGAATACTAGTGTATTTTATATGAAGATAAAATACACAACACCGAATGAAACGAGTATCCAAATGAAAGTCTCAGCTGAAAATAAAGGACAATAACATGAATAATCAAAGATCGGGGCCCCTACTAGTATCACTAGGACTCCTCGACATCAACATACTATTCCCGTGCGTTTGCCTTTCCATGACTGAAAAACAAAATCCCGGTGGGTCGCTTAACAGAACAACAATCCTCAAGGGTTGAAAAATACACAATCATGATTTAATCAAGTTATGAAATATCCTTAGTTATGAATTACGCCGAAGAGGGGTATCATAGTACGCCCGTAGTGTTCTGTGCAAGTGTACAAGACGAATGACCGGACACACCGTCCTTGTACCTAATTAGTCTCACGGAGGTAATCTGTTACCGTGTGCACAGTCCAATGTATCACTCCCAATACATGGCCATAACGTGCCCGACTAAAAATTCCACACATCCGCACCCGGCCACGCAATATGAACCCAGAAGGTTATATGAACGAGAATGACCGTAATGAATATCAATGAATAAATAATAATCTGACAAAGTCAAGAATGACTCACCGAGATGAGAGTAATAATGAAGTGATTGATAGTTTCAATGGAATGATTGGAACCGCCGTTCCCGTTAATGAAATGATTGTTCAACAATTACAAGTCTCAATGTGATTAATACAATGATGAATGAGTTATGATTATGAATGATCAACAACAAAAGGTATGAATATCCTTTTAACCGAGTAAGAATTAACTTACACAATACCGATGAAGAAAGTCCTTCCACGAATGTCCTAAATGAAGTGTCGGTCGCACGAACAACCTTAATTCAATACAATTACCAACAATCCGATCAATATACGAATTAAACACGAATATAACGAACTCAAAACGTCGATACGATTAAACCAAGTTCATTGGGGCATTATATCGAACACTTTGAGGCCAACTTCGATTGATTACAACTAAACCTCAACAATACCAACCTCAAATCCCCAAGAAGTGTTTCAAACCAACAAAACATCTCCAATACGATCAATAATCCGTTATGAATATCCAAAAACGTGATTATAACAACAATTAGTCGAAAATCCCCAAATCCAACTCGATATTCAAAGTGTTCTTGAATAATCCCTCAATAATCCAATGAATCCTTATACAAACTCATAATCATATACATATCCCTTCATATAACATGATTATAACGTCCAAAACATCATATCTCAACACAAAATCGAAATCCAAGATGTTGAAGAAATTACCTCTAGAAGATCCAACCACTTCGATCCGAAGAACACGAGTTTAATCGAGTATCCAAGCTTCACAACCGAATGAAAATGATTAAAAACCACACTCAAGTGATAGGTGAAGAGAATTTTCTCCCTCAAGCCTCTCTCTCTCGTATGAAGGTGGACGAAATGGAAGGAATGGGCTAAAATGCTCAAAAAACGAATTTAAAGGGGTTGACTGCCCTGTCGGACACGGCCCATTCCGATCGGCACGGTCGCAGCGCGCAACTTGCCGGCAGGGACTCGACCGTGTCCTGCTTGACACGGTCGCGGCGCGAAGGGCCTTCCGATAGTGACCTGTCCGACAGCGACTCGGCATTGACTCGACCGTGTCCTGGAACACGGTCGGGCGTCTGGGCAGTCGGTTCTGGCTTATCCGGAAGAGTTCGACTCGGCCGTGCCAGGCGACACGGTCGAGTCCTGTGGGCAGAGACTTCGGCATTTCTGGACGAGTACAGCACGGGCCGTGTCGGACGACACAGCCGAGTTCGGTCGGCAGTGATCGGCCAATAACTGAAAAATGAGCGGGTGATCTAAAACGACCATAACTCTCTCGTCCGGACTCCGATTGACTTACCGTTTGAACCATTGGAAAGATAACTCGATGCTCTATAATATTGCAAAGATTTAGAATTTTTGGAGTTACCAAAATTTAATGGTGATCTAACAAAGTCGAACTCATATGAGGAAAGTTGAAACAATGAACAATAACGATACACAACTCGAAGTTTTTCCGAACGGTGAACACGGGTGAATGAACATGATTGATGAATGATTATAAATGAGTGAAAATCCACTGAGTGACAATCACCGAATGAAATTACTGAATGATAATGACTGAATTACAACCGGGTATTACAGCAGACCTGTAAAAGGAGCTGACGGACAAGACTGGTGACCACAGCCTGTCACCTACCTCGCCTACTGACAAGTCCGCCGAAAGTAACAAAGTGGGACCACCTGTGACAGTACTTCCGGACGCGTGCTGGCTCCTCATTGGACCGCACAGCTGGCTGCCGGCTGTAGCCTTGGACTTTTGGCAGACTGCCCACGTGACCTTTAGGACGATCGCCCCATTATATTAATGGCCGAAAGACGATCGCCCGCTAGAGGACAAGGCACCTCATCCCCTATATAAAGAAGGCAGCCTGCACTTGGATTTTCTCCCTGGCATTCTCGCATTTCACAAGCAAAACATACAGCACTTGGCTATCCCCAACTCTTGGCAACAGCTATCATTCGGTCCTTCTCCCGGCCTCTCTCATCAAGCAGTCGATCGGCAGGGACGAAGAACACCGAGCTTCGCTCAAGAGCCGGATTAACAGAGTCTTTTTACACTCATTGTATCTAGATTTCTCACATTAATACTTGTATCCACGAATATTTGTATTAATAACATCTCGCGAGAGCATTCAAGCCCGGGCCTAACAAACCCGGCAAATCTTGTATTATTTATCATCTCTCGGAAGTGCTCCCGCAATTGTTGTTTGTTGTCCGTCTCCAGCAATATTTAATCTTCGGATAGATATTTTGGGCAACAACAATTGGCGCTAGAGGAAGGGGATCTAACCCTCAAATTTTTATACCTACCGTCTCTAAGAACACTCACTGTTCTCGGGGCAGATACTTGAAGTGACACTTACTGAACTTCAAAGAAATCTTTCAGAAATCATGTCTTCCGCCTCCGCGTCGAATAAAGCCGCTGGCCAGCCTGCCGGACGCCGCGTTCCGTCCCAGTCCGAGCCACATCCGATGGTGGAGGGTAGCCGCCGCGGTCATAGACGCTCGATCCCGCCCCTGGACGGCTGTCCAAGCCTCTCGCTCGATCGGTTCCGAACCAAGGAACAGATCGAAGGGGCCCTGGCCGTCCTACAGGAGCGACGGAGTGCTCTCGACGCGCCTCCAGCTATCACCCCCTCGGCCGTCTGCCGGAAGTCCAAGCGGAATCTCAAGGCGTTACTGGCCGAGTGTTCACCAGGAGGCTCCCGTCCGCAAGAAGAGGCGCTCGCCAGCCGGGGCACCTCTGTCTTCGATCGCCTGGGCAGTGACCCGACCTGGCAACCAGGGCAGTCCGGCCCCAGCTACGACACGACGGAGTTTGAGTTCGTCACCAGGAGCTCGGCCTACCCGACTCCCAGAAGGCAGCCCAGCCGTCTGGCTCCCCCCTCGCCAAATAGCCGAGGTCGGCAGCAGCGGAGTCCGGAGATCGGTACACGATCGCCTCGGCTCCTGCTCCCAAAGCCGATCTGCAAGCGACCAAGCCACGGCGATGGCTGCGATGCAACGTCAACTCGACGACATGAAGGCGCTCCTGGAATCCAGGGCAGGCGCCAAGAAGACGATCGCCGGGCCAAGCGAGCCGCTCACGATCGACATCGAGCTCGCCCCCGTGCGGACAGTGATCGCTCCCCGCAAACACCCGTGTACGAGGGGCGATCGGACCCCCAGACGCACCTGAGGAAGTTTAACATCTACATGACCGGGTGTGGGGCATCTGACGCGACCAGGTGCCGAATGTTCCCTCTGACGCTGGACGACCTCGCCCACAGGTGGTACGCCTCGTTGCCTCCTCGGTCCATTGGCTCTTTTAACCAGCTGGCGCACGTCTTCACGGAATACTTCACCACCAGGGTCATCCGGCCCGAAGGTCCCCTTCGCATGATGCAAATCAAGCAGGGAGAAGAAGAGTCCGACTCGGACTACATCGACCGGGTAGACGTGATCATCCTCAACGGCGAGCCCGTAAGCGATGAGACCGCCCTCTACGCGGTCCTAGGAGGATTTCAGGGTTTTTCGCCCATGTTCAGGCATCTCACGAAAAACCAACCTACAACCTACGCAGCCTTCCGGGCTAGAGCCGCAGATTTTCTGGCCAGGCAAAGGTTCCTTCTTAGCCTGTGAGCACCGCGATCGGTGCCCAGATGACGATCTCCCGCCCGATTGCCGATATCGACCTACGAATAAAGCGATCGGCAGCCGAGCGACGATCGCCAGTCATCCAGCCCGATCGCCAATCATCACGCTACATCATCAGCAACCCGGAGGGCACGATCGCCCTCTACAGTCCAGCATCTAACATGACGGACTACGGCATAAGATCGCCTCCACCACATATCATAAAGCCATGGTCCTGGTAGTCGATGGAACCGGCTGCTTCGGCCATGCAAGGTCCCTTTCGGCCGAGATCGCCCGCCCTTCGTTTAAATACGAGGCCGGCGTAGTCTGAGGGCTCTCCAAATTTAATCAGTGGACACGTGCCACAACCCCCGTCTCAACGTACACCGTCGAGGTTCGCCATCTTCATGGTGGGCCGAGGTGGAAGCATAGCTAACAAGCCGTGGGCGTGGAGTTGATTCATTCGACGCTGCCCCGCGCAAGGACTCCTCTAGACCGAGACCGCACGCCCTTCGTTTAAATACGAGGTGAGGCGCAGCCTAACATAGGACCCTCATAATAAAGTGAGTCACGAGACACTCAATGTCTTCGCGCACCAAGACACGGTCATGGAGTCGGTCCATCGATTTCCGCGACTGTGCACGATTCCTAAAACAAGCGAAACCATCAAGTTTCCGAGGGGGATCGGCCAATGTTGTTTTTGCAGGTACAAGGCCGAAAGATAGCTAGCCAATCGACCATGATAGCCCAAGTCCGAATCCCAAGTGAGCTCAGCAAGATCGCCTGTCCTCATCCTTACACGATCGCCAGCAAGAACCACCTCGCCCCATGTCTTCAACATAGGAGCAAGCTGGGGGGCAATTGTTGTGTCGAGATTTACACTTTCCGACCGGCGATCGCCCCGGAGATCGGGCGACCTAGCCACTGCCGAGCAGCCGAGGCAGAACTGCCGACCGGCGACCAGGCGGCCTAGCCTTAGCCCCGCAGACAACACGAATCGGCCAGCCGAAGGTCCCAGGACAAGTCCCGGTGCCGAGCGATCGACATCCAATACGATCATCTCTCGGCGCCTGGTGACCGACTTCTCGCGACCGACTTCTGGTGACCGACCAGTGCCGACCCTCAGTGACTGGCCGAGGACGACCCTCGGTGTCCAGCTAGAGACGACCGCTTCATGACGATCAGGGCCGATGGCCATCCAGTCGGCCAAGGCCGAGCCACAAGACAGCACCCACGTGCAGATCCACAAAAGGCGCTGACAGACCTGTCACCTACCTCACCTACCAACAGGGCCGCAGACCTGCAAAAGGAGCTGACGGACAAGACTGGTGACCACAGCCTGTCACCTACCTCGCCTACTGACAAGTCCGCCGAAAGTAACAAAGTGGGACCACTCGTGACAAGATTTAGGACGCGTCGGCTCCTCATTGGACCGCACAGCTGGCTGCCGGCTGTAGCCTTGGACTTTTGGCAGACTGCCCACGTGACCTTTAGGACGATCGCCCCATTATATTAATGGCCGAAAGATGATCGCCCGCTAGAGGACAAGGCACCTCATCCCCTATATAAGGAAGGCAGCCTGCACTTGGCTTTTCTCCCTGGCATTCTCGCATTTCACAAGCAAAACATACAGCACTTGGCTATCCCCAACTCTTGGCAACAGCTATCATTCGGTCCTTCTCCCGGCCTCTCTCATCAAGCAGTCGATCGGCAGGGACGAAGAACACCGAGCTTCGCTCAAGAGCCGGATTAACAGAGTCTTTTTACACTCATTGTATCTAGATTTCTCACATTAATACTTGTATCCACGAATATTTGTATTAATAACATCTCGCGAGAGAATTCAAGCCCAGGCCTAACAAACCCGGCAAATCTTGTATTATTTATCTTCTCTCGGAAGTGCTCCCGCAATTGTTGTTTGTTGTCCGTCTCCAGCAATATTTAATCTTCGGATAGATATTTTGGGCAACAACAGAGGGCATTTTAAAAATTTTACGTGACTCCCCGAAAGGATTCGAAAACTTAAAATTCCAAGGTTTATACTCTTGCAAGAAAAATGATTTATACAAAGATACATTCAGCAATATCATTCTACATTTTAGCGCAAGACGGGAATCAACAAATATATGTCACTTACTCACGATGCACCTTCAAATATTAACTACATAACACAAAATCACACAGGCTCGTATAGCTCGTGGTACAACCTGTAGTAGGGAGACTTACATCCACAGATCGCACGAAGATGATGGCTTCACCCTGATACTAATCACGGCCGACATTCCAAACGACGCGTCGCGACACGACATCAGTCAGACTCAATCTGACAAGACAAGACCCAAAAATACACGACTGGACCCGACAGCCTAGGTTTCCGCAACCTAATCTCCGATACCATAAATGTAACACCCCCAGATCAAACCGGGAATATTACACGCCGCAGACCCTCTCCGTGAGGATCCACCAGGCTAGACATCAAAACAACACATTACATTACATACCGACGAATCAAAATAACGGACCAATAGACCGATTTGGTCTTTCGTCACTGACTTACAAATCAAAATACATAAACTCATCCAGACTCATACCCACACAAGGGTAAAATACTTGCAACAACGAACAATAAGACAGCGGAAAAGACAATACAATGGACTCGACTAATCGAACCCAAAGCGCCTTCGTGTGATTAGTATCATTCGTCTTTCATCATCCCTCATGCCGATCCTGTGTCTTGCTCCCGAAAACCCGCATGTACTGGACACAATCTGAGATATCCACCCCGATTACTGGGGTTAGCAAACTCCACTGTTTCGCTAGTGCAAGTATAAAGTGCAAATACGAGCCATACACAACACATTCCGAGAATATAACGAAAGACTTCCCGAGATATATTTAGTTAAAAATAGGTCAAGTCTTGAAAGCAGAAACGAAGCAAGTAAGCATTTTGAAAACATTTCCAAATCTCGGGAGTTTTTAAAACATCAAAAATTGAAAATGTTCTTAATTCCTCGAAAGCCATTTAGGGTCACAGCCCCAAAGTTCATTTTTCAAAATACAAATCCGTTTAACAAAACACGGGGTCCACGACCCAACCATTCCGGTCACAAAACACAGGGTCCACGACCCGATCATCCACTTCAATTCACTTACAAGGACACATTACACATAACACATTAATCCTATGCCATTCTAGCCAAGCACCAAGACTCGATATATAATGTCTCTCGACCCCAAGCACAAAGCATTGTTATACTCCGGACAATATCACAATTAACGAAAACATCAACGTCATCCTCAAGATGAAAACCACAACTGGTAACCCGCGGCCGTACCCCTTAGTATCGACCCCCAGACATCCCGTCGGACACTCCGGGTGGGAAACCACTTCCGCGGCCGTACCCCTTAGTATCGACCCCCAGACATCCCGTCGGACACTCCGGGTGGAAGTTCATCCACACACGCACCCAAGTCCACTTCCGTGGCCGTACCCCTTAGTATCGACCCCCAGACATCCCGTCGGACACTCCGGGTGGAAGGAACAACACACACACACGTTCCAAAATCACAGTTGCAAACCACAAGCCTCGAAGGTCAATCATAGTATATATAGTCGAGGTACCTTACTAGAATGGCCAGTTCATCCAACATATACTCACGACCAAGTAATGATACGATTGACAAGGAAGCACAAGATTTCAACAGCACCGAATGACACAACTAATATCACTCAAACTCACATATTCATCCATAAACACGTGACTCCAAGCACATAATTTTACAAAAGAATTACACTTTACATTTACCAACGACATAATCATACGCAATGACATCACAAGAAAGTAAGGTGATTCTATACTCGACACTAGCTCGCATATTCAACTAAGCACATTAATTCCCGACACACACGGGTCACCTTTACAAAAAGCATGATGATAAATATTCCGATTCTTTTGAAAAATGGTTATTAATATTTATTTAGCACATATCGACGATTAACAACCATAATATCCACAAAACACGTAATGTATGGGCAAGATACTTGCCTCGATAATCGATACCGGACACTCCTACAATCACGGCTCAGTCGGCACACCTCGAACACCTACGATTCCCCGGCGAAGGAAAAGAATACACCCACGATCGAGAAGCTTGAAGAAAATGACGAACGGAAGGGTTCCGACTCGAGTTCTTCACAAGAATTCGACCCTAACAACATATAATCAATAAAGCATCGATCATACGAGGAAGAATAATCGTAGAACGCCCGAAAATCCCTCTATGACATTTTATCGGACACCTTCAAGGCATCGATCAAGAACTCGACCAAATCGACGAATCGATACGATCCAACCATGGAATAATAAAGGAAATGATATAATATATCTAAATTATCATCAATCCATCAAAATCCTAAGTTAAATCGGATTAAACGGACGAAAACGAACAAAATACCCAAAATCCCCAAAATTGGATTTCTAGAAAATCTGACCTGATTCGGTAGATCGGAGGATGTTATAGGATGGATGATTGATGATATGAACTCCAAAACTTCATGGATTGATTGTCCAACAACATCTCTCCATGATTAACCAAGCTCTAGCCGCGGAAGGGAAGAAAACGAGTGAGAAAAATGGCTAAAAACCCGTCTGCAGGGCCATAAATAGGCTGCACAGTGTGCCGCGGCCCAGCGGGAGTGTGCCGCGGCACAGGCCCAAAAATGGCTCCCAGTGGTCGGCAGTGTGCCGCGGCTCGGCCGGAGTGTTCCGCGGCACCCGGTACAGTCGGTTTGGCCGAAAAAATGCCACAGAGTGTGCCGCGGCCCTGCCAGCATGTGCCGCGGCGCACGGACTGCTCGGCCAGAAGTTGCCGAGCACTGCCGGCCGTGACTCGGCCAGAAGCTGCCGAGCACTACCGGCCGTGACTCGGCCAGTGCCGGCTGGGCCCAGGTTGCCCGGCCATGACTCGGCCGGGGCCAACTCCGACGGCCCGAACGACCCCGAAACCCGAACCTGAATACGAATCGATGATACGGTTACGACGTACTTGCAAAGACGAATCTAAGAGCTAAGAGAACACACAATTCCGACCACCCGAGGGCTCGGAATTCAACAACGGAAGTAATTACCCAAAACTTTGGGAAATTACGAAAATGGCCCAAAACGTCCGAAAATCACGATACGCGATCGAAACACCAAACCAAAGCTCACAACATGAATAATAACATTAAATGAACTTACGAGAAACTCGAAACGATAGTTTCGGACGAGATTCGCAAGAATCGCACTCAAGTGCGGAAAAGTCGCTAAAAAGCTCGGAACTTAACAAAACGATACTGAAACGACCTCGGATGACAAAAAGTGCAGAATTAATCATTCTCGAAATGACGAAACGGTCATGAGAGAGTCGTCAAAACGGATTCCGGCTGAAAAAGAAATTTACCAAAAAATCGAAAATTGCGGATATTACATAACCATGGTTTCAATTTGGGAGAACACGTCAATTACTTCTATTCTGGACTCTTACCTACATGCCGAGCCAATTTCGGTTCATCATCAAATGGCTCACTTGGCAACAAAACTATGAGAGAGGCTTATAATCTTTTGAGGTTATAAGTGAACAAAGTGCAGGAAGGCCAGACAAAAATATCCAAAAGAAACCAAATGGTGTTTTTGAAGTGGATTCTTATTCACTTATGTTGGCAAAAATTGAAGCTTTATCAAGGAAAGTCGAGGACCTGTCTTTTTCAACTCCTCAATCTATGAAGACGGTGCAAACTCCACAAGTTTTAGCTCTTTCATGTGAAATTTGTGGAGCAACTCACAATAGCACTATGTGTCCCTTAGTGCAACAGGAGCAGTCATTCCCACCACCAGAACAAGTGGCCTATGCTCAGAATTTCAAAAGGCAAGCATACAATCCTTACGGGCCAACATACAATCCAGGGTACAAAAATCATCCAAATGTTTCTTATGCAAACAACAAAAACAATGTGTTGAATCCAACGCATCAAGAAAATAAACCCGGGTGGGAAGAAACAATCACGAAGCTAGCCGAACAACAACTGGAGTATCAACAACACAATGATGCTTCAATTAAAAATCTGGAGACACAAGTTGGCCAAATGGCCAAAATACTTTCAGAAAGATCCCACGGCATGTTACCTAGCAATACCGAGGTAAATCCAAGGGAGAGTGTCCAGGCTATCACAACAAGAAGTGGAGTGCAGTTGCCCGATATTTCTGTGGAAAATCATCTGAAAAACAAAAAAATAAACAAAGTCGAGAAACAGAAAAAGAATCTGAATCAGGACCTTCATCTCAAAAAGGTCCAGTTGCTGCCAAATCTTAGGTTCCACCTATCCCTTTTCCTCAACGGTTGAAGAATCACAAGCTCGATGCGCAATTCGGCAAATTTTTGGAAATTTTCAAAAAGCTACACATCAACATACCTTTTGCCGATGCTCTAGCACAAATGCCAAGCTATGCCAAATTTATTAAAGATATTATTTCTAACAAATGAAGGCTTGAAGAATATGAAATTGTCATGCTAACGGAGGAATGTAGCGCAATACTACGAAAGAAGTTGCCACCTAAGCTAAAAGATTCGGGAACTTTTACAATTCCGTGTACAATTGGTGAAGTGAATATTGACAAAGCTCTTTGTGATTTAGGGGTAAGTATCAATTTGATGCCCCTTTCAATTTTCAGAAAACTAAACTTGGGAGAAGGAAAAGCAACAACAGTTTCACTGCAATTTGTTGGAGTAATATCGGTATATGCGCCGCTTGTGCGGAAGCGTTAAATAAATGCGGAAAATAAATGACACGCAGATTTATAGAGGTTCGGCCAAAAGTGCCTACGTCCTCTCTCGATGTATCTTTTTATATTGGTTCAAGATCAAAACCTCTGCACCTCTTTTCTATCGGTTGAGGGATTACCGTTACAAGCTCGTCTTCTATCGATCCTAGTAAAACTGTTTTCCTTTTCTATTGGATAAGGAATCAACCACTATAGCTTTCTATTGGTACTAGATAAACCTTACTAAGATAGTGATTGGGATTCTAACAATGCCGGATCCTTGATCCTAATAACACCGAATCCAATCGTATCTTTTCTTTTTCTCACTCGTGTATGATTTTGTGTATAACACTCAATCACTCTAATTTAACCTCAAGAACAACAACTATAATGTTTACAATGATATCTCAAGTGTATATGAATTGCTCAATGTTATTATGTGGAATGATACCAACTCATTTGGTATTTATAGCATTTTTCCACAAACTAGCCGTTACTGCCAGTTGTTATTTAGCGTGCGCTAGGCTGACTTCCTTAGCGTGCGTTATCGCATGTTTTTGTCTTAGCGTACGTTATGATCTGCATGTTGCGTACGCTAACGTCTTCCAGTTTCAGTCCAGTGGCTTCTGTCCTTCACAGTTAGCGTGCGCTAACACTTTCTTGTAGCGTGCGCTAATCATGCATCATTGCATGCGTCACATATCCGTTAATGCTTTTGGACTTGTAGCAGATTATCCCCAACGGATTGTTTGACTTGATTCAAGCTTTGATATTTAGCGTGCACTAAATATCATCACTTGCGTGCGCTAAGCTTACTTCACTGCATACGTCATTCTATGTTTGAATCTCTTCTCAACGGTAATAAGTCTTCGATAACGTGCGTTAATCATCACGTGTAGCGTGCGCTATCCTCATCAGGTGACTTAACTTCAGGTTACTTCGAACTCGTCTGATCTGCAACCGGGACCCGTTAGCGTGCGCTAACTTATGTATCTACCGTGCGCTAGCTTTGTATATTGTCCAGCTTTTTGCATCTTCGATTCCTTGGTCATTTTGCTTCGCCTCTTTGTTGTTTTGTTTTGTTTAGCAACTTAATCATCAAAACACTATTTATTAATATATGGAATAAATATTCCAACAATCTCCCCCTTTTTGATGATTACAAAACAACTCTTGAATGGAATAAAACCTGCAAAATAGAATTATATATATATATGTACGTTTCAAAGTTTTCGACTTTGATCGTTTCGTTAGTGTCTCCAATCCTTTTTCTTTTCCTTGTTATTTTCGACTTCTTCATTTATCATTTTTCAACTCCTGCGTTTCTCCCCCTTTTTGTATGCTTTCTTCTCCTTTTCGACTTCTTTGATTTTTATTATTTTCTCCTCCTTTCTAATTTTTATTTTTCTCGTCATATCTTTCATGACGCTTTTATCCGATTCAACTTCTTCTTCCCCTTTATGTATTCAGCAAAACGTGTAAAAAATATAGAGGATACCAATAATGGAAAAACATGCATTTCATATAAAATATGCAATAATAGGATGGAGTTATACCCATTTAAAATAATACTCCCCCTGAAAATATTATTTCCCCTTCGTAAAATATTAATTTTTGGGGATCCAACAGATAGTCGGTTTTTCTTTCGAGACGTAGACGATGTTTGAAACAATTGTTCCTTTAGGAACCCAAATTTTCATAACTTTAATCGTCCGTCTAGGGCTTTTGCAATTCGAAATGTGATGCCAAATTTTCAGATATTTTTCACATCGGGGTATTTTGAAATTTACGGATTCATTTTTAGAACGCGGTTTGAATCCTAACCCCTCTTTATTTAATGTGTATTTTTGAACCGAGAGCATATTTTCAAATTTCTCGTTTCCGAAAGAAAATTTCTTCGTTATGTTTTAAAGCTCGGTTTGAACTTTAACAAGATCATTCTTTAAAATATTCTCATTTTCAACGCATTTTGAATGATCGATCTCAACAAATTTTCCCTTTCCTAGAATTTTGGAATTTTCATTTTACAAAGATTTATATTTAGTTTTAAGGGATGTAATCTCATTTAAAGCATTTTGATAATCGGTAAGTAACAACTCGAATGCTTCGAAAAGTTCGTCGTAAGAGTTACTTACTTGGCTTTCGACGTAGCTATCGTCGAATGAACTCCGGGCCATGAGTGAGAGATTATTTTGATTCTTGAAATCATCATCAGGATCTTCCTCACTCCATGTTGCAACTAAGACTTCCTTTTGTTTTACTCGACAGTTCTTAGCAAAGTGGCCTGGTTTACCACATAATCGACAGGTATTGTTGAATTTCTTAGATTCGCCCACTTGAATGTCCTTCTTTCTCCGGTTTAATAAGTGTTGGAACTTATTAATATTCTTGGCATAATATGGGGATTCTTCGTCGCTTTCGTCCACTGGGATTTCTTCTTTCTTTCTCGACATTTTGGCCTTCATGGCTATAGACCTCTGCTTCGATTTCGGTTTGGCATTCCGAGATTTTAGAACAATCTCATAGTTGATAAGAGAACCAACGAGAGCACTAAAATAAAGATTATTTAAATCTTTAGATTCCATTATTGCCGTTACCGTACCGTCCCATTCTCGAGGTAGTGATCGGAGAATTTTCTTTACTTTCTCACTACTCGAAAGTGGTTTTCCGAAACATGCTAATCCATTTGTGATAACCGAAAATCGGTCAAGCATTATCGTGATGGATTCATCGTCCTTCATTTGGAATAATTCGTACTCATGAAGGAGCATGATGATTTTCGTCTCCTTGACTTGAGACGTACCTTCGTGTGTTACCTCAAGCATTTTCTAAATTTTTTTGGCACTATCACACAATGATATCCGGTTGTGTTCTTCCGGATTTAAGGCACAATAAAGAAGTTGAGTTGCCTTACAATTGTAGTGGTCGTTTTTCCAATCGGAATTGTCATATTCTTCGAAAGTTTTAAGCATAGCGTTGGAATTCGTCGGAATTTTCGGACTAAGACAAATCACCTTCCAAAGCTCGATGTCATATGCTCGGATGAATATAGACATCTTCTTCTTCCACGTCATGAAGTTTGAGCCATCAAAAAATGGTGGTCGGTTGAGATCAAGGCCTTCGACGGGAGCAAGTTGAAACGTCATAGGATCTTTTCTCCTCGGATGTAAAGCCGCTTATAGGAGTACAGATCCGATACCAATTGTTGGAGTAATATATATATGCACCGTTTGTGCCGAAGCCTAAAATAAATGTGGAAAATAAATGACATGCGGATTTATAAAGGTTCGGCCAAATGTGCCTACGTCCTCTCTCGATGTATCTTTTTTATAGGTTCAAGATCAAAACCTCTGCACCTCTCTTCTATCGGTCGAGGGATTACCGTTACAAGCTAGTATTCTATCGGTCCGAGTAAAACCGTTTTCCTTTTCTATTGGATAAGGAATCAACCACGCTAGCTTTCTATTGGTACTAGATAAACCTTACTAAGATAGCGATTGCGATTCTAACAATGTCGGATCCTTGATCTTAATAACACCGAATCCAATCGTATCTTTTATTTTTCTCACTCGTGTATGATTTTGTGTATAACACTCAATCACTCTAATTTAAGCTCAAGAACAACAACTATAATGTTTACAGTGATATCTCAAGTGTATATGAATTGCTCAATGTTGTTGTGTGGAATGATACCAACTCATTTAGTATTTATAGCCTTCTTCCACAAACTAGCCGTTACTGCCAGTTGTTATTTAGCATGCACTAGGCTGACTTCCTTAGCGTGCGCTATCGCATGTTTTTGCCTTAGCGTACGTTATGATCTGCATGTTACGTACGTTAACATCTTCCAATTTCAGTCCAGTGGCTTCTGTCCTTCACAGTTAGCGTGCGCTAACACTTTCTTGTAGCATGTGCTAATCATGCATCATTGCATGCGTCATATATCCGTTAATGCTTTTGGATTTGTAGCAGATTATCCCCAACGGATTGTTTGACTTGATTCAAACTTTGATATTTAGCGTGCACTAAATATCATCTCTTGCGTGCGCCAAGCTTACTTCACTGCATACGTCATTCTGTGTTTGAATCTCTTCTCAACGGTAATAAGTCTTCGATAGCGTGCGTTAATCATCACGTGTAGTGAGTGCTGTCCTCATCAGGTGACTTAACTTCAGGTTACTTCAAAATCGTCTGATCTGCAGCCGGGACCCGTTAGCGTGCGCTAACTTATGTATCTAGCGTGCACTAGCTTTGTATATTGTCCAGCTTTTTGCATCTTCTATTCCTTCGTTGTTTTGCTTTGCCTCTTTGTTGTTTTGTTTTGTTTAGCAACTTAATCATCAAAACACTATTTATTAAAATATGGAATAAATATTCCAACACAATTAGCCGATCGGTCAATCAAATATCCACATGGGATAATAAAAGATGTGCTAATCAAGGTTGATAAATTTATATTTCCAGCAGATTTTATCATCCTTGACATGGAGGAAGATCGGGATATTCCTATTATCTTGGGACGGCCATTTCTTGCAACCGGACATGCTCTTATTGACGTCTACGAAGGAAAGCTAATTCTTAGAGTGCAAGACGAACATGCCACCTTCAATGTCCTAAAAACTTTGAACCATCCCTCCACATATGATTATTGTTAAAAAAATTGATGCAATTGATGCCAGAATATGAACCACTTGGGAATCAGACGTTAAAAGATCCAGTTTGCCAATTTGTAAGAAAATTGGATGGGAAGCTTCTCCCCGACTCATAGAAGGCGTTTAAGCCATTTCCGAACGTAAAATCAGAGGAAGATGTGAGCCACAATCACAACTACTGTACATATGCGGAAGTATCTTTTATTTTTGTCGTATAGTGAGATTTTTTGAATAAAAAAAAGTGATACGCAATAAATGCATTCGTTATTCTATTGAGTAGTTGAAGCGCAATTAACGCAATCACAGATTTTTTAAATATTTTTACCTTATTTTTCTTCTATAAATAAATATTGCGCTTGTTTCTTTTATTCATCCCTCAAACTTGTACTTTTCTCTTTTTCTCTCAAATCAGTTTCTTTTCGAAAATGGAATCATCATCTTCCACAAAAAGATTTAACTCAGTCTGCATTTTTGGTGGAGCTAGTGTAACACTCCCAGAACCAAACCGGGAATATTACACGCCGCAGACCTCCTCCATGAAGATCTACCAGGCCATGCACTGAATCAACATAATACATTACATGCCGACGTGGCAAAATCACGAATCATTAGACCGATTTGGTCTTTTATCACTATCTTACAAATCAAAATTACATAACCCTGTCCACACTCGTACCCACGCAAGGGTAAAATACTTCAAAACACAGACAATACGACAGCGGAGAAGACAATACAATGGACACTGACTAACTGAAACCAAAACTGGCCTTCGTGTGATTAGTATCATTCGTCTTTCATCACCCCTCGTACCAATCCTGTGATTTGCTCCCGAAAACCTGCATGTACCTGGACACAATACAGATATCCACCCCCGATTACTCGGGGGTTAGCAAAACTCCACTGCTTCGCTAGTGCAAGTATAAAGTGCAAATATGATCCGTACACAACACATTCCGAGAATACAATAACTTGATTAATTCCAAAAGACTTCCCGAGATGTTTTATTTAGTTAAAATAGTTCAAGTCAAGAAAATAGGAATGAAAACAAGTGACCACTTTGATAACAATTCCAAATTTCGGGAGTTCTGTTTGGAAAACATTTGGGATTGAATAACTCTCAACTTATCGAAAACCACATAGGGTCATAGCCCAAAGTTTAGTTTCTAAAATATAAGTCCGATCACAAAACACGGGGTCCACGACCCAACCATCCACACCAATTTACCTCCAAGGACACATTACACACATCACATCACTCTTATGCCATTATATCCAAATACCAAGACTTGATATGTAATGTATTTCGACCCCGAGCACAAAGCATTGTGATACTCCGGATAATATCACAATTAACGAAAATGTCAACATCAACATCACGAAAACCACACTTGGTAACCTATGGCCGTACCCATTAGTATCAGCCCCCAGAGGCCCCGTCGGACCGTCCCCGGGTTGGAAACCACTTCCGCGCATTAGTATCGGCCCCCAGAGGTCCCGTCGAACCATCCCTGGGTGGAAGAACTGTAATATCCACATTTTTCTTTCTCCGGTATTCTCATTTTTGGTGTATTTTTCATTTTTAGCAACTCGCTTGTAACCGTTTCGACATTTTGAATCTATTTTATTCTTGGAGTTTCTCTATTTGGACGAGTTTCGAAGATGTTTTGTTATTATTCCGTCTTTTGTCATGTATTTTTGCATGGACGTTCGATTCTCGTAGAACCCATTCGATTTCGTGATTTCTTTGGTTGCACGAGTTCGTATGCTCGAGTAGTTCGTGTTGTGAGTTTCGGTTTATTGATCCGACGTCGTATCGTGATTTTTGGACATTTGGGCCGTTTTGTAATTTCCTATAAGTTTAGTGAATTTTACTTTCCTCGTCATTTCTCGGATTTCTCGGTAGTCGGAATTGTATTTCCCTTCAGCGCTTAGCTTCGTTGTCGTGCTTATTTCATGTTTACACTTCTGGAATATGTCCTTGTGTTGCGTTTCATTTTCGGACCGCCCGTTGCAGCTAACTTCGTTCAGTAGTGTTGAACTGCTACATGCATAACGTGCGTTATGCATGCTTTCTTGTGTGCGCTATCGGCACCTTCATAACGTACGTTATGGCTCATCGCTAACGTACGTTATGGCCTTCATCAGACTGGATAGATTGTTCTGTCCGAACTATTACGTACGTTAACTCTTTATGTTAGGTACGTAAAGTCCTGGTAGCGTACGCCAAACTGTCCGGCATAGCGTACGCTATCGAGCCCTGCGTTGTTGGACAGTGAGTCTGCCCAGTTTTGCCCAGACCCTTACGTACGTAAAGGTGTTGATGTTACGTACGTAAGCCTCTTGTAGCGTACGCTAATCCGTCGGATGTAACGTACGTTAACGACCTCAGTGTTTTAGGTCACACTGTTCTGCCCAGCCATTACGTACGCTAATGCTTGAGTGTTAACGTACGTAATGAGCATTACATACAT
Source organism: Orobanche coerulescens (assembly GCA_033398695.1). Lineage (NCBI taxonomy): Eukaryota > Viridiplantae > Streptophyta > Magnoliopsida > Lamiales > Orobanchaceae > Orobanche > Orobanche coerulescens. The sequence continues at coordinate 89,908,461 of CM065805.1, read as the reverse complement.
TAACCAGCTTATGTAACGTACGTAATGGCAGCCCAGGTTTTATAAATCGGGAGTTGACCTTTACTTCGGCACATTCTTCATTTTCTTCCTTCCATCCGCAGCGAGGGTTCTTAGAGGGATTTGAGCGATTCTTCAAGTTTTGCCCGTGAAAATCCTTGGGGAATCAAGTATTGTGTTCCTAGTGTGGATTATCATCATCGTAATCTTCTTCCTCCGTCCGAATCAAGGTAAATCTTCTAAGAACCCTACTTTTGGGTAAATTGGGGGTTTTTGGTTTTATTGTTTGATTCGTCCCGTGTTGTTGATTAATTCATGATGGATATGATTAATATTGTTGGTGCTCTTGGTTTTCCAATGGATTCATGGTATATTTCGTGGTATTTTCGTAATCGAGAGGGTTTGGTTGTGGTCCACCCTCGTTGTTGTTCTTGTACGAATATACATGAATCGTAGGCGGGTTTTTGGGTGTATTCCTTTTCCATATTCATTTGGAAATGGTTTTGATTGTATTCTTCAAATAGTTAGGTTCGGTTCCGTTGGTTCCTAGCGTTCGTTGGTGATTTTCCTTTCCATTCGTTGCGTCGTCAATTAATGTATATTGTGTGTGCTTTGCTCACCTCGGGAGGGTCCGTCGAGGCCTCGAGGGAATCTATGACTTCACTCTGGATTCACAATTTTGTTTTGCTAGCCAGCTCGGGAGGGTCCTTAGAGGCCTCGAGTGGGATTTGTGGCTTCGTCCCGGTCCTAGGCGATGCCTGTGCGTGATTTGTTTTATGATATGGCCAGCTCGGGAGGGTCCTTAGAGGCCTCGAGTGGGATTTGTGGCTTCGTCCCGGTCCTAGGCAAATTGATTGACTGTTTGTTTCCGGAAAAGACATGTCTGGTTTTGGTTTTTGAAATGGATTTGGTGCATTGTACTATGAAATGTGTAAGCGAATGGTTTGCCTTGATTACATGTACTAGCGTAATTGCTAACCCCTCTGGGGACCCGTTGTGGGGAAATTCTTGTTTTGGATTTCAGGTTATGATCATCCGGACGAGCGGGCGCTGGGACAGTACGAGGATGCTGGCCAGGGTCGTTGACATGTGCATTTGAGTCCTTTTATTTCCGTTGTTCCCTTCGATATGGTTGTTGTCTACTTTATAAACTTATAGATTGTACTCGCGAGTACTTAGGCTTTTCTCCTCGAATTGTGATTCGTATTCATTGAAGTCATTTATCGTTGTCGATGTGGATTATTCCGCCGGTTGTACCGGGCGTGTTATTTGATTTTCATCTGGATGACGTGTGATTTCACTGTGGTAATTCATGTCTAGCCTGGTGGGTCGCATGTAGGGATCCACGACACTGTAATATACCTTGAATATCTCGGGGGTGTTACAGAAAATGGTATCGGAGCACTAGGTTTATGGATACCTAGGCTTATCGGTTATTTGGGTCTAGTTGTGTTTTGTGTTGCACATTGTCACACCGCTGCCAGCATCTCGGTACTTCTAGTGCTCGTAATTTTTCCTTACTCGGTTCTTTGTTTTCTCGTAACGTATTTCCGTTTCTTGAATTGTGGATGTTTTTCCTCTCTTACTTATCATCGAGTTGCTTTTGCTACCTCTTAACACCAGTATGGATACTGGAAGAGACCGAGGTCGTGGTCGTGGATGCGGCCGGGGACGTGGGGCATCCGGTAGGGCGGCCACGTCGCATTCTTCAGGAGCCGGCAGCACCGGTGACCGTCATAGCCATGCTTCTTCTCAAGATGGCGCCGACCTTGGTGTTGCGGCTGTTATGCAACAAATGGTGAACCAAATGGCGGCGATAGCACAAGCGGTTCAGAGTCCGGCCCATGCTGCTCGGGATGAAGCTGACCGTTGGTTTCAGGATGTCATCAAGATGCATCCTCCTCAGTTTATGGGAGCCTCAGACCCGATTGGCTGGGAAGGTTGGATCAAGGAGATATCCAAAGTCTTTGTTGCCACCAACTGTCCTGAGGACCGTAAGGTCCCTATTGCCCAGTCTTTTCTCACTGGGGACGATATGGATTGGTGGGAGGCCGTTGGGCCTAAGGATCATGTTGCTTCGTGGGCAGAATTCAAGGACCTAATGGAGACTGAGTATTCCCCATGGCCGATTAGATAGGCTCGAGTCCATGCCTTCTATGATGCTCAACCGCGAGATATTCCTGTCTCTCAAGCTATTGCCGATTTCAACAAGGAGTTGGGCTACATGAAGACCCAAGTTGTCGAAGAGAGCGGAAAATTTTCACTTTTCCAGACGGATGAAACTGTCAATTCGGGACTATTTGTCTGGGCTCGTCTATACTACCTTAAAGGATTATCAGAGTCAAGCTCTTGCCTATGATATGTCTGTGACGGCCAGTGCGGCGGTTCAAGAGAGTAAGAAACAGAAATCCACCGGAAATTTCTCGGGTCACAAGGGTGGAGGTCAGCAGAAATCTCAGTCTGCGAATATTCCTGGAGGTAGTTCGGCTCGATTCTCTAGAGGCTATCGAGGTACTGCCAGTGCCTCCGTTCGGGAGGCCAAATGCTTTAACTATGTCAAGCCGGGCCATCGGAACCGGTAGTGTCCTCGTCCGCCTTTGACTTGTCATACTTGTGGTCAGTCGGGCCACAAGGCTTTCTTTTGTGAGCGGGTAGGATAGCTTCTTGGTGCTCAGGCTTCTTTTCCAGCACCTAGGGAGCTAAGTGTGAACCAGGGCTCGTTTGCTCCGCAGTCTCTACCGAGTGCCATCTGAGGGAGAGATCGAGGTCAGCCCACTAGAGGGGGAGCTTCCAGTGTCGGCTCCGCCCCTCCGCATATCTATGAGATGAGAAGGGCCGATGATCCAGCGGCCACTGTGGCGACAGGTACCATTCACATCCATTCCCATCCTGTCAGTGTGATTTTTGATTCGGGTGCTACACATTCATTCATTTCTCTGGAGTGTGTACGCCGTTTGAGTCTTGACTATTTATTGCCTTGCGAGCCTTTCATTATTAAACTTCCTAGTGGTGATAGAATTGTTGGCGATCGAGAGGTCCAGGACTGTTCTGTGTTTATTTGTGAGAGGGCTTGGCTCTCTAATCTTATTGTTGTGGGTATTGAGGGTGAGTATTTGATTCTCGGGGATGATTGGCTCGAGCGGCATGGTGCAATCATGAACTACCGCACGAGGATCATCACCATGCTAGCCGAGGACGGCACCGAGCACTCTTTCGCGGGGCGAAAGAGAAACCAGATGTTTGTTATTAATGCCTTGAAGGCGATGAGACTCTTACGAAAGGGGTGTATTGGTTATTGGTGCTATGCCTTGAAGGCGGAGAGTGGTGGAGTCGAGCTTTCATCAATTTCAGTCGTTAGTGAGTTTCCTGATGTTTTTCCTGACGAGTTATCGAGGTTGCCACCAGAACGTGAGGTTGAGTTTGCTATAGAGTTAGAGCCGGGCGCGGCTATGATTTCGATGGCACTGTATCGCATGGCACCTTCAGAGATGGCAGAGTTGAAGAAGCAGTTGAGTGAGCTTCTTGAGTCAGGGTATATTCGACCGAGCGCTTCGCCTTGGGGCGCACCGTTCCTGTTTGTGCGGAAGAAGGATCGTTAACTGCATTTGTGTATCGATTATCGTGAGCTAAACAAGGTGACCATCAAGAACAAGTATCCTCTTCCGAGGATTGATGACTTGTTCGATCAGTTGTAGGGATCTACGGTATTCTCGAAGATCGACTTGAGATCGGGGTACTATCAGCTTCGGGTGAAGGAGTCCGACGTTCCGAGAACATCTTTTCGGACGAGATACGGACACTATGAGTTTGTAGTTATGCCTTTCGGGTTAACTAATGCACCGGCCGTGTTCATGCAGTTGATGAACAAGGTCTTTATCGAGTATTTGGATAAGTGTGTCGTCGTCTTCATTGACGATATCCATATTTATTCGAGGAACGGGGAAGAGCATGCCCATCATCTGCTTGTGGTGTTAGACATTTTGAGGACCGAACGACTCTATGCGAAGTTCTCGAAATGTGAGTTCTGGATGAAGGAAGTGATGTTTCTGGGTCACGTGATTTCAGCCGAAGGAGTCCATGTGGATCCGCAGAAGGTTGAGGCAGTGTTGGACTGGGCACCGCCTAAGAACGTGAAGGAGGCCCGTAGTTTCTTGGGCTTGGATGGCTACTACCGTAGGTTCGTCGAGGGTTTCTCGAAACTAGCTCGGCCACTTACACAGTTGCTCCAGAAGTCCGAGAAGTTCATCTGGAATGACGAGAGACAGTCGAGTTTTGAGGAGCTAAAGAGACGTTTGACTTCAGCCCCGATTTTGGCGTTGCCGTGTTGCAACGAGGGTTTTGCCATTTATAGAGATGCTTTGGGTCAGGGTCTTGGGTGCGTGTTGATGCAGCACGGCAAGACTATCGCATTTGCGTCGAGACAGTTGAGGCCGTATGAGCTTAACTACCCTACTCACGATTTGGAGTTAGCGGCAGTTGGTTTTGCACTCAAGATTTGGCGTCACTATCTTTTTGGCTCTGCATGTCAGATTTTTACCGATCATAAAAGTCTGAAGTACATATTTACTCAGCGGGAGTTGAATATGAGGCAGAGGAGGTGGTTAGAGTTGATCAAGGATTATGATCTCGAAATCCTTTATCACCCGGGCAAGGCGAACGTCGTGGCCGACGCATTGAGTCGGAAACCGATTGCGTTGCGTACGCTTGAGATCGTTACGTCTCAATCTGAGCTTCAGCGAGATTTGATTGAGTTGAGTGTTCAGGTTTCGTTGCCTGGAGCTGTAGGGCAACTTTGTGCTTTAGATATTTCGTCATCTCCGATTGATGAAATTAAACTGAAGCAGTTGGAGGATCCGATGATTATTCAAATCCGAGGGAATGTTCTTAAGGGAAAGTCTCCTGGGTTTGTGATTCATGAAGATGGGGTATTGAGATTCCAGAGTCTTCTGTGTGTGCCGAACGACTCAGAATTGAGGCAGAGTATTTTACGTGAGGCCCATGCTACGCCATACTCCGTTCATCCTGGATCGAGTAAGATGTACAAGGACCTGAGGAGGAATTTCTGGTGGAATGATATGAAGGAGGATGTCGCACGGTTTGTAGCGAGATGTTTGACTTGTCAGCAGGTCAAGATCGAGCATCAGCGACCGGCCAGACTATTACAGTCGCTTCCCATTCTGGAATGGAAATAGGAAGATATTTCGATGGATTTCATCATGAGTTTTTCAAGATCGAGGTCGGGCATGAATATGGTTTGGGTGATTGTTGATCGTCTGACCAAGTCGGCACATTTTCTGGGCATCAAAGATACTTGGGGCCCGGAGAAGTTGGCTCGTGTGTTTATTGCGCAGATTGTGAGGCTTCACGGTACTCCGAAGTCTATTGTTTCGGGTCGGGATGGCCGTTTTGTATCACACTTTTGGCAGGCGGTGCATAAGGCGTTGGGTACTCGTTTGCATTTGAGTACCTCTTTTCATCCGCAGTCATATGGACAGTCGGAATGCACTATCCAGACGTTTGAGGATATGTTGCGTGCTTGTGCTTTCGACTGGAGCAGTGACTGGGAGGAACATTTTCCATTGATCGAATTCACGTACAACAATAGTTAGCACGCGTCGATTCGGATGGCATCGTATGAGGCGCTTTATGGGCGGTGTTGTCGATCTCCGATTTGTTGGAATGAGGCGTCCGATTTGGTCGGGACCGAACTGGATATCGCTTTAGAGACGAGGTAGAAAGTGGAATTGATTCGAGAATGGATGTTGACTGCTCAGAGTCGACAGAAGTCGTACCCCGACGTCCGTCGTTGACCTTTGGAGTTCGAGGTGGGAGACCACGTTTTGCTAAAGGTGTCGCCGACGAGGGGAGTTTTCCGCTTCGGGAAGAAGGGGAAGTTGAGTCCGAGATTTATCGGACCCTTTGAGATTCTCGAGCGAGTCGGTAAGTTGGCATACTGTTTAGCACTACCTCTGGCCTTGAGTCACGTTCATAGCATTTTCCATGTTTCCCAGCTGAGGAAATATGTTCCGGATCCCAGTCACGTCATCGACTATGGTGAGATCGATGTCGCCTAGGATATTACCTTCGAGGAGCGTCCCCTGAAGATTTTAGAGCACCGTGAGAAGCGACTGATGCATAAGACCATCCCTTTGGTCAAAGTGCAGTGGTCGAGGCATGGTGTCGAGGAGGCAACTTGGGAAACCGAAGATAGCATGCGTGCTAGGTACCCCGAGTTGTTTGTTTCTTAAGTTTCGGGATGAAACTTATTTTTAGAGGGGTAGAATGTTTTGATATTATTCCGTCTTTTGTCATGTATTGTTGCATGGATGTTTGATTCTCATAGAACCCGTTCAATTTCGTGATTTCTTTAGTTGCACGAGTTCGTATGGTCGAGTAGTTCGTGTTGTGAGTTTTGTTTTATTGATCTGACGTCGTATCGTGATTTTCGGACGTTTGGGCCGTTTTGTAATTTCCTATAAGTTTAGGGAATTTTACTTTCCTTGTCATTTCTCGGATTTCTCGGTAGTCGGAATTATATTTCCCTTCAGCGCTTAGCTTCGTTGTCGAGATTATTTCATGTTTACACTTCTGTAATCTGTCCTTGTGTTGCGTTTCGTTTTTGGACCGCCCATTGCAGCTAACTTCGTTCAGCATTGTTGAACTGCTGCATGCATAACGTGCATTATGCATGCTTTCTTGCGTGGGCTATCGGCACCTTCATAATGTACGTTATGGCTCATCGCTAACGTACGTTATGGCTCATAGCTAACGTACGTTACGGCTCATCGCTAACGTACGTTATGGCCTTCAGCAGACTATACAGATTGTTCTGTCCGAACCATTACGTACGTTAACTCTTTATGTTACGTACGTAAAGTCCTCGTAGCGTATGCTAAACTGTCCGGCGTAGCGTATGCTATCGAGCCCTGCGTTGTTAGACAGTGAGTCTGGCCAGTTTTGCCCAAACCCTTACGTACGTAAAGGCGTTGATGTTACGTACGTAAGCCTCTTGTAACGTACGCTAATCCGTCGGATGTAGCGTACGCTAATCCGTCGGATGTAGCGTAAGTTAACGACCTCAGCGTTTTAGGTCAGACTGTTCTGCCCAGCCATTACGTACGCTAATGCTTGAGTGTTAACGTACGTAATGAGTATTACGTACGTTAACCAGCTTATGTAACGTACGTAATGGCAGCCCAGGTTTTATAAATCGGGAGTTGACCTTCACTTCGGCACATTCTTCATTTTCTTCCTTCCGTCCGCAAAGAGGGTTCTTAGAGGGATTTGAGCGATTCTTCAACTTTTGCCCATGAAAATCCTTGGGGAATCAAGTATTGTGTTCCTAGTGTGGATTATCATCATCCTAATCGTCTTTCTCCATCTGAATCAAGGTAAATCTTCTAAGAACCCTACTTTTGGGTAAATTGGGGGTTTTCGGTTTTATTGTTTTATTTGTCCCGTGTTGTTGATTAATTCATGATGGATTTGATTAATCTTGTTGGTGTTCTTGGTTTCCCTATGGATTCATGGTATATTTCGTGGTATTTTCATAATCGAGAGGGTTTGGTTGTGGTCCGCCCTCGTTGTTGTTCTCGTACGAATATACATGAATCGTAGGCGGGTTTTCGAGTGTATTCCTTTTCCGTATTCTTTTGGAAATGGTTGTGATTGTATTCTTCGAATCGTTAGGTTCAGTTCCGTTGGTTCCTAGCATTCGTCGGTGATTTTCCTTTCCGTTCGTTACATCGTCAATTATTCAAGGCAATTATTTTTGGAAACCTTTATGCTTAACATGAAATGGTAATGTATATTGTGTGTGCTTTGCTCACCTCGGGAGGGTCCATCGAGTCCTCGAGGGAATCTATGACTTCACTCTGGATTCACGAGTTTGTTTCGCTAGCCTGCTCGGGAGGGTCCTTAGAGGCCTCGAGTGGGATTTGTGGTTTCGTCCCGGTCGTAGGCAAATTGATTGACTGTTTGTTTCCGGAAAATACATGTCTGTTTTTGGTTTTTGAAATGGATTTGGTGCATTATACTATGAAATGTGTAAGCGAATGGTTTGCCTTGATTACTTGTACTAGCGTAATTGCTAACCCCTCTGGGGACCCGTTGTGGGGAAATTCTTGTTATGGATTTCAGGTTATGATCATCCGGACGAGCGGGTGCTGGGACAGTACGAGGATGCTGGTAAGGGTTATTGACATGTGCATTTGAGTCCTTTTATTTCCGTTGTTCCCTTCGATATGGTTGTTGTCTACTTTATAAACTTATAGATTGTACTCGCGAGTACTTAGACTTTTCTCCTCGAATTGTGATTCGTATTCATTGAAGTCATTTATGGTTGTCGATGTGGATTTTTCCGCCGGTTGTACCAGGCGTGTTATTTGATTTTCATGTGGATGACGTGTGATTTTACTGTGGTAATTCGTGTCTAGCCTGGTGGGTCCCATGTATGTAATATACCTTGAATATCTCGGGGGTGTTACAAGAACAACAACACACGCACCCAGGTCCACTTCTGTGGCTGTACCCATTAGTATCGTCCCCCAGAGGCCACACATGCCATCCCCGGGTGGAAGAAAGACAACACCCGCACACTAGCGTTCACAACTCATAGTTTGTAAAACAACAACTCTCAAGGGTCAAACACACAAAAATATATAGTCGAGGTACCTTGTTAGAATGGCCATATAATCCGACACATACTCACTACCGAGGGACAAGACCATCGACTCCAGAATCCAATGGTGCAACTAGAAAGAAACACATAGCAACGAGCTAGAATACCTTTCCAACCACGCCGAATGGCACAACCTTCTCATAAATGATTTACAACCTTTATCACACAACGTCACAAGATCATCGATAACCATACGTCCCCACGCACACATCTTCAACGAAAGGTTAAACTTTAAATCTACAAACAACATAATCACACAAAACAATACCCTACGAAAGTATGGTATTCCTATACTCAACACTAATACACATACTTAGACAAGCACATTTAACAACGAAAACATACGAGTCATTTTTAAGGAAATATTGAAAAATATATCGATTCCTTTGAAGGTTAATTATAGACATTCATTCATCACATATCGTCGATTACCAACTACTAAATCCACAAAACACCTAATGTATAGGCAAGATACTTGACTCGATAATCGATACCGGACACTCCGACGAACACGGCTCAATCGAGAAACCTCGAACACCTATAATTCTCCGAGCAGAACAATAATAACACGATCAATCGGGAAGCTTGAAGAAAACAACAAACAGAAGAGTTCCGACTCGAGTTCTTTGCAAGGAACCTGACCCTAACATCATACCATCAATAAATTAATGATCGAACGAGGAATAATAATCGTAGAACGTCCGAATCCCCTTTGTGACATTTATCGAACACCTTCAAGGCGTCAATAAGAAACTCAATAAAACGACGAATCCTCGGCAATCCAACCGTGGAACAACAAGGAATTCGATATAATATAGCTTAACAATCATCAACCCATCACTATTCTGAGTTAATATGGATGGAACGGACAAATCGAACGAAATCCCCAAAACTAGATTTTAAGAAAACTTACCCTGATTCGATTGATCAGAGCATGTTATGGAAGGATTAATCGATGATATGGACTTAGGAATTTCGTGGATTTATAGTGGAACAACATGTCCTCGTGTCCTCCAAGCCCCAGCCGCGGAAATGAAAGAAAGAAAATGGAAAAATGGGTGTAAACCCGTCTGTTTTGCCATATTTATACCCGCACGCGAAACGGCTCAGAACACGGCCCAACTATCACTGTGTTTACCGCTGGGTTGCGGGTCAGTGTGCGACCTGACCGAAACGGCGCAACACCCAGCTCAAGACGCCTGCGCGTGTGTCTCGACCGTGTCCGACACGGCGCAAAACTTGCGCGGGTGTCTCGGCCGTGTCTCGGCAGGCCTGCTAGTCCTGGCCGACCCGTCGCAGGACACGGCGCTCGGCAGTGCCGTTCTCACTACTGTTTCGTACAGGCCCGGCCAGCAAACCTCCGGTTGCAAAATGATTCTGACACAATCCTAAAATTACGATAGGACCATAATAACGATCCGGAAGAAAACGAATAATAATAAAATAGGATATACGATTAGCTCGACTTACAAAATGATAAGTCGTACCCGACGAATATCACAACATGGTATATCATGTCGGACCAAGAAATCGTCCACAGAACAAAATGACCGGCACAACCGGCAAAATATCAAAAAATAACCGGAATCGAGAATCTCGGGTATTATATTCTACCCTACTAAAAATAAGTTTCGTCCCGAAATTTAAAACAAAAGCAAGGTGACTCTAGATAACACACATTATCTTATGCTGACACCGCACAAGAGCTCCATGCAGTATAGAGCTATTGCGGTCCAATTCAATACGCAAGAGTGTGTGAAAAGCAACGGACATGAATCACAACGGTTGATAAATCTGAGCAATACATCAATTGAAACACAAGTCCAACGTTGAGCAAGAATGTAATTCCAATAACCTCAAATATTTGGAAGATCAAATACGAAGACAATTTCCCAACACTTATGGAAATTAGGAAGTGGCCCAGATGTTCAATAATCACGATTACGAGATCAAACAATAATGATTGGTCAACGACGAACGAATAGCAATGATCGAACATCAATGATCAACTCTGAAGTTCACACCTTAAATCAAGACATCAATAAACTTTTAGGAACCACGAGGTGCTAATTCCGTACACGGTTCACAGGAAATCGATTCGAACTTGGAAAGATCACAACGATATACAGATCAATTCGGGGAAATATCAGCACTCGCTCAAATGACAAGGGTGAGAAACAACACAAGTTCAGAAACATCAACTAACACAATCGAGTCGATACGGTCGAACGAGACGGAAGAGAAGGAAAAAAATATGGGTATTACATCATATCACCTTTAAAAGAGGTTTCGTCCCCGAAACCTAAACAACGAGAACGACGTGCTGGAATAGTAACCTTGCCGGCTATATCCTCTTGGTCCTGCATCTGATCTCCATGACCAACTGTACCGCGGTCACGACCACGTCCTCTGACCCTCGGCATACTAAGCGGATTCTCACTCGATACGATGGCACAACTTCGCAAAAATAATATGCTAAAGTACCAATTCAGCACGACATATCACATAAGGTAACTAACAACAACTTGATAAGAAACTCCACGAGGTATCCTTTTAAATGATACCATTTGAAAATCCTCGGATTTGTATGCTTTTCAAAATAAAACTTTAAAAGTATTTTTGGTACCTCGGGTTGCTTCATCAAAACTTGAAAACAATAGACTTTAACCGTCTCATTTTGAAATCATTTGCAAAACAATATTTAGGAATATCAATTTCCCTTGAAATCAGCATCATCATTATCGTTAATAACAAACAGGGCAACCACGCAATACCATCCAACCATTCGCACATGCACTAAATATTTCCACCAATCTACAATTATTTGGAGTTATTCAAACTTCTCCAAATCCGAATTTGAAGTTTAAATCGAGTAAGATCTTTCGTCCTTCACTATATATTTTGAAAAATAAAATCGTATTGGTTTTGAAATAAAAAAAATTATGGCGTGAAAGATTTTGAAAATCATGTACTCGAATTATTTGAAAATACAACAATACGTAAAAATCATTTTCAAAAATCCTCTCAACACTACGTAAAAATCAACGACGGTAACATTTTACAAAATGTCTAAATGTACTTTAAAGCAACTCTTTCAAATACCGTCGAGGGTTTATTTGAGAATCCGAGGCCGGTTCGCCAATTCCAAATAATTTTCAAAGTACATACGGAGCCGCCGCTTAATCGAACTGTCGAAACTTTATGAAATTTTCAGAAAAGAGTTTTCGAACACTCACACAACAGACATAATTTAAACATAATCAATTATCACCTAGCACTACAAAAAGTCCTAACATATATTCCCACACAACTGTTGTCATTACAGGACAACACACCTAGAATACAGTCGCAGATGATTGACTGCAAAAGATAGACATGACGGTTAAAAATGCGGTTCCATAGCCTCTGCCCAGGCTGATTAGCGTGTGCTACAACAAAGATCAGCGTGTGCTAAACATGCCACGTTAGCACGCATTAGCTTCGTACTAAGCTTGCGCCGACTGCTCTAATCAACAACACGATTGCAAACATATACAAGGCAATACTAGAATCGAAGGTTACAAATAAGCAACAACATACGAGTCTGAATGCCATCGATTCACATAATTACAACATCTCACAAGCAACCATCAAAAAACAAATGTCATTCAAACCGAAATTTCACCTCTCAATAAAGAGGGCTATCTCAACATATACATACCGATTGACTCAACATTCACATCACTATTTTAGTCATAAAACTGGCACCACTACCCAACAACGAGAACATCGTCATGTTTTAAAAACTTATAATATGAGATGAAAATGAAATATCGGTAGTTTTATGTCTCAGAAATTTTGACCTTGAGGTCATCATACGAAAATCAAAATTATTCCTCCCTTGGAGAACATTTTAAAAATTTACGTGACTCCCCGAAAGCCTTTCGAAAACTTAAAATTCCAAGGTTGTTACTCTTGCAAGAAAAACAGTTTATACGAAGATACATTCAGCAATATCATTCTTCATTCTAGCATAAGACGGGAAATATGTCACTTACTCACGATGCACCTTTAAATACCACTACATAACACAGAATCGCACAGGCTCGTATAGCTCGTGGTACAACATGTAGTAGGGAGACTTACATCCACAGATTGCACGAAGATGATGGATGCACCTTGATACTAATCACGGCCGACATCCTAGACAATGCATCGCGACACGACTCAATCAGGCACAGCCCGACAAGACAATACTCAACAATACACGACTAGACCCGACAGTCTAGGTTTCCACAACCTAAGCTCCGATACCATAAATGTAACACCCCCAAAATCAAACCGGAAATATTACACGCCGCAGACCTCCTCCATGAAGATCTACCAGGCTATGCACTGACTCAACATAATACATTACATGCCTACGTGGCAAAATCACGAATCATTAGACCGATTTGATCTTTTATCACTGTCTTCCAAATCAAAATTGCATAACCCTGTCCAGACTCGTACCCACGCAAGGGTGAAATAATTGCCTTCGTGTGATTAGTATCATTCGTCTTTCAACACCCCTTGTACCGATCCTGTGATTTGCTCCCGAAAACCTGCATGAACCTGGACACAATACAGATATCCACCCCCCGATTACTCGGGGGTTAGCAAAACTCCACTATTTCGCTAGTGCAAGTATAAAGTGCAAATACGAGCCATACACAACACATTCCGAGAATACAATAACTTGATTAATTCTGAAAGACTTCCCGAGATGTTTTATTTAGTTAAAATAGTTCAAGTCAAGAAAATAGTAATGAAAACAAGTGACCACTTTGATAACAATTACAAATTTCGGTAGTTCTATTTGGAAAACATTCGGGATTGAATAACTCTCAACTTATCGAAAACCATATAAGCTCACAGCCCAAAGTTTAGTCTCCAAAATATATGTCCGATCACAAAACACGGGGTACACGACCCAACCATCCACACCAATTTACCTCCAAGGACACATTACACACATCATATCACTCTTATGCCATTATAGCCAAATACCAAGACTTGATATATAATGTATTTCGACCCCGAGCATAAAGCATTGTGATACTCCGGGCAATATCACATTAACGAAAACGTCAACATCAACATCACGAAAACCATACTTGGTAACCCGTGGCCGTACCCATTAGTATCGGCCCCCAGAGGCCCCCTCGGACCGTCCCCGGGTGGGAAACCACTTCCGCGGCCGTACCCATTAGTATCGGCCCCCAGAGGTCCCGTCGAACCATCCCCGGGTAGAAGAACAACAACACACGCACCCAGGTCCACTTTCGTGGCCGTACCCATTAGTATCGGCCCCCAGAGGCCACACATGCCATCCCCGATTGGAAGAACGACAACACCCGCACACTACCTTTCACAACTCATAGTTTGCAAAACCACAACTCTCAAGGGTCAAACACACAAATTATATAGTTCGAGGTACCTTGCTAGAATGGCCATATAATCCGACACATACTCACTACTGAGGGACAAGACCATCGAATCCAGAATCCAATGGTGCAACTAGCAAAAAAGACATATAAACGAGATAGAATACCTTTCCAACCACGCTGAATGGCACAACCTTCTCATAAAGGATTTACAACCTCTATCACACAACGTCACAAGATCATCGATAACCATACGTCCCCACGCACACATCTTCAACGAAAGGTTAAACTTTAAATCTACAAACAACATAATCACACAAAACGATACCCTACGAAAGTAGGGTATTCCTATACTCAACACTAATACACATACTTAGACAAGAACATTTAACAACGAAAACCTACGTGTCATTTTTAAGGAAATATTGAATAACATATCGATTCCTTTGAAGGTTAATTATAGACATTCATTCAGCACATATCGTCGATTACCAACTACTAAATCCACAAAACACATAATGTATGGGCAAGATACTTGTCTCGATAATCGATACTGGACACTCCGACGAACATGGCTCAATCGGGAAACCTCGAACACCTATAATTCTCCAGGCGGAACAATAATAACACGATCGATCAGGAAGCTTGAAGAAAACAACAAACGGAAGAGTTCTGACTCGAGTTCTTCGCAAGGAACCTGACCCTACCATCAATAAATTAACGATCGAATGAGGAATAATAATCGTAGAATGCCTGAATCCCCTTTGTGAGATTTTATCGAACACCTTCAATGCGTCAATAAGAAACTCAATAAAATGACGAATCCTCAGCAATCCAACCGTGGAACAACAAGGAATTAGATATAATATAGCTTAAAAATCATCAACCCATCACTATTCTGAGTTAATACGGATTAAACGGACAAATCGAACGAAATCCCCAAAACTAGATTTTAAGAAAACTTACCCTGATTCGATCGATCGGAGCAAGTTATGGAAGGATTAATCGATGATATGGACTTAGGAATTTCGTGGATTTATAGTGGAACAACATGTCCTCGTGTCCTCCAAGCCCCAGATGCGGAAATGAAAGAAAGAAAATGGAAATATGGGTGTAAACCCATTTGTTCTGCCATATTTATTCCCGCGCGCAAAACGGCTGAAAACACGGCCCAACTATCGCCATGTTTACCGCCGGGTTGTGGGTCAGTGCGCGACCTGACCGACATGGCGCAACACCCGGCGCAAGACGCCTGCGCGTGTGTCTCGGTCGTGTCCGACACGGCGCATCACCCGGCGCAAAACTTGCGCGGGTGTCTCGGCCGTGTCTCGGCAGGCCTCCTAGTCCTGGCCAGCCCATCGCAGGACACGGCGCTCGGCAGTGCCATTTCGTACGGGCCCGACCAGCACTCCGATTGCAAAACGATTCCGACACAATCCGAAAATTACGATAGGACCACAACAACGATTCGGAAGAAAACGAATAATAATAAAACAGGACATACGATTAAATCGACTTACGAAATGATAAGTCGTACCCAACGAATATCACAACATGGTATATCATGCTGGACCAAGAAATCATCTACAGAACAAAATGACCGGCACAACCGGCAAAAATTCAAAAAATAACCGGAACCGAGAATCTCGGGTATTACAGGTAGTTATGGAACTGAGGCATGCTTTACTGAAGCAGCCCATAACTTGGGTCGTACCTTAGGAGAAAAATGCATTCATGTAGTTTACGGAGGAGGAAGTCTAGGATTAATGGGACGCGCTGCTGCTTCTGCCTATATGGAAGGAGTAAAAGTGTTGGGAATAATTCCAAAACCTATGGTTGTAAGTAAAATCACCGAGGCAACTATTGGAGATGAGTTTAAAGCTGTAAATATGCAAGATCGCATAACTCACATGATGAATAATTCTGACGCCTTTATCACCCTTCCCGGTGGTTTTGGCACTTTTGAGGAACTTTTTCATGTGGTTACCAGAGCCCAACTAAATGTTCATAAAAAACCAATAGGTCTGCTTCATGTCAATGGTTTACTATCTTTCATCGACTACTCTGCTGAAAAAGGTTTTATTTTCGAGTGTGCTAAACGAATCATAGTCGTTGCAACAACACGAGAAGAACTAATCAAAAAACTCATTGAATTTGTTCCTCAACCAGATCCAGCACTAGCTAATATTGTCTGGATGGAAGATTTTACCCTGAGAAAACGAAAAGTGGATTCATTTCTCTCCCTTTGATAACTGATATCGGACTTCTTGTTATTTTTACTTTCTGTTGTGTGTAAAAATCGTGCTAATGATGGCAGCTTAAGGAGTTTCTTTTTGATATCTTGAGGCGCATCTATTCGCGATTTATGTATTGTTATTTTTATTGCTGGAATTTTTATTATTTGTTTTTAATAAAAGCATTGATGGCAGCGTAAGGCGACTCTTCGGACTTTCCTGAAGTGCGTCTTAAAAATTGTGTTATACTTCCGGGTATATTTTTTTTCTATTGTTTGCCTCGTATATTTTTTCTTGCAGGTCCAAAAAGGCGTTAGCTCAAGCATCAACTTTCATATCAGGGAGTATTCTACTTTTCTCCCTTGCGTTTTATTATTATTTTTTTAAACTAAGGGCAGTTTCTTTTTCAAGTTTGGGGGTGGTGGGTTTTGATTATTTTGGTGTGTTTAGCTTTGATAATTGTGGTGTGTTTTGATTATTTTTGTTATTTGGCTATGATTTTTTTTAGTGTATATTTTTATATATATATATATATATTTATTTTGTTTATTTTAGTTTGTGAGATTTCTAGATCTGGCCATAACACCAATAAGTTAGCTATATACAAGCTTCTAAAATTGTTTTAACCGGTTAAAAAATTGTATATTCCAAAAAATTTGAGCCTTAATCTCTCTTTCCAAGCCTTGTAGTTATCATGTATAATCGAGTCATTCGTTACCTTGAGAAAAGAAGAATCAGTCGGTTGATGAAAAATAGAACTGGAATTTACTTAATTTGAGGAGCTTTTGATTTTTCATTCTTAGCTAATAAATGATTTTCTGCAAAAATTCTATTCCCTAAAAAAAAAGTCATTGGTGAAAGGAGACTAGTTGAAAAAAAAGAGGTGTTGAGCAACAACAGCTGCCTAATTTTGGGGTCCTAAAATAACAACGAAAAAAATAAGGACCGACCCATTGTTGGTGCGTAGTTGCCGTCTCACACGAGATGGAAAATATGTTGGTGAAAAGAGCTACACGTTAGCAAATAACGGTGTGAAAGCTATCACCTAATAAAAAAAGAGATGGAAATTGTGTTGGTGAAAAGAGCTACACGTTAGCAACTAACGGTGTGAAAGCTATCACCTAAAAAAATGGAAAATGTGTTGGTGGAAAGAGCTACATGTTAACAAATAACGGTGTGAAAGCTATCACTAAAAAGGGATGTAGATTATGAGCAGATTTGAATCAATTGGTGGCTGAATTTCAATACACTCAATTTCGTGAACAATCATAATATTTGATGACGCCGATGAAATTCTTTTTCATATTGAGTCTAAAAATAAACAAGTGATCGAGAGCAACCATTAAAGGGAGTCGTGTGTATCACGAGTGGAAAGAAATAATCAACCTTTTGAGGGGAAACCTTGTATTTTGGAATTACAAAAATAAAACCGTGTTTTAACTTAAAATTCATTAGTAGATTTATTTTGGATCTTGATTCATTTCCATCTATTGTATAAAGCTGGTTGTTGTGTAAATGGCATTTTGATCTCTTTTTTTTCTTTATATATATAAGTATTTTTCTTTATTTGTGTGTATTTTATTAATTTATGTGCTATTTTTATTTTTTACATTGAGTGTGAATAATAAAGAGTCTTGCTCGGGACTAGCTGCAATATCCGGAATTTTTACTACTATTATTTAATGTTATTTTATCCAAGTTATGTTGTACAGCGTGGAATTTGTACAGTATGGATAAAAGAATTGAAGGACTGAGACATATGTATTGGTATAATTACTGCATTTGGTTGAAAGTTGTATTTGAAGATATTGTGTGTCGGGCGTAACATATGAGAATATTGTTGAAAGGAGTATATGTATTCGGTTGCCATATGTTCGTGTTTTGTATGTTGAGATGTTGGACACGAATAGCTGAAAATGGCTAAGTATAGCCTTATTAGTGCACGCTAATATTCAAGCATAGCGCACGCTATCATGCGGGTTAGCGCACGCTAAAGGCAAAGGATAGCGCACGCTAGTACAGAACAGATCAGAGAGAATCTACGTGTGGACCCGGCTACTTTCGGCGCATGTGCCGACAAGGTCAATGGATCTTTGTTATGAAGGATTAGCGCACGCTAAGCATGGGCTTAACGCACGCTAATATCAGATCGGTCCAAAGGGAATCTTATCCTTGTCAGAGCTTTCGGCGTGTGGACCCATCTTCGGATCATACAGACAAACGAGTCAACTATGAGTAGCGCATGCTATGATCGGAGACTAGTGTACGCTAAATAGAGGCAATTACATACGCTATTTCATGGGCATTGCGTACGTAAATCATTGTACGAAGTAAGTCAGTAGCCTCTGGACCTCGATAGCGCACGCTAAAAAAGTAAGTTAGCGCACGCTAATAATATACAGTATATATATGTACAGTTGGGCATTATTCGTCATTTCCGTCCATTTCTTCATGTGAACCGATAGAGAGAGTTCTTAGAGAGATGTTTGAAGTTCCAAACACTGGATTATGGTGGAGTTAATCATTCATAATAACATTTGAAACTTGGAAGTGATTGAGAATGGATTAAACCTTGGAAATCAATCCATTCCTTCAAAGAGGTAATTACTCTTCACCTTTGGATTTTGTTTTGGATTGAACGTTGATGTTCTTGAGTTGATGATTATCATATAAGAAAGTTGATAAACATGATTATGAGATAGATTACCGGAGTATGATGATATTAATATGATTATTGTGGTTTGAATTGTGTAGTTTGTTTTCTTGAGATAAGTTGGTTAATCCTTGTCCTCCTTTGCGGATGTTGATGTCATTGTTGATGATTACTCTCTGTAATTTTAGATTATGGAAGTGTTGTTATGGTTCTTGGTATTCATATGTTGATATTGAGGAAGAAGATGATCAATGAATATATGACTTAGATTATGAGTTGGATGATTATTTTTATGTTAAAGGATATCGGATTTCGTTGTTTTGATAGCTATGAACATGGTTACGAATCACTTAGTATTCTTGATAATCGCCATATGTTGATCGATACTTGTAAGGCATGCATCTGTACAGCATTAGCGCATGCTAAGCTTACTAGCTAGCGCATGCTAATTGAAGCGACTTAGCGCACGCTACGTTAAGTGATTAACGTGCGCTAAGGGGACAGGCAGTGTAGTATATCCTGTTTCGGTTATGAATTCGTGATCGTTTAAGTTGGATTGATCAGACTTGTGGTTAACCGAGATATTGTTAAGCCGTTTGGGTTTGTTAATTGGTTATATCGATTGTTGATTGTTATGGAACTTGTTGTTTATCGATTACTGTAATAGGTTGAGATTATTAATTTGTGATTAGAACCATGCTTTGCGGTCGTACTCGAGAATGTTCGTAGATTTCTTTGGTCGGGGCCGAGGAGTTCGTAGACGACGGCAAGGAATTGGTAACGGCTTGATCGGTATCGAGGCAAGTTATTACTTGCACAGTTTATAATATTTAATGAATGGTTTCAGTTTCATTCGTTTATAATTCGTATAGCGATGATTATAATTGTGAACTCTGGATATTTGGATTTTATATGGTTTTACGATTTTTGGGAGTTAAATCATAATGTATATGATTTATATTTGTTATTGGTATACTTGGGTATCGAGGATACATTGTGATAAAGACGAAGATATGAATTATCTGCAATCCGTGATATTTTGGATCGTCGAGTATTGAGGATAATGGTTCGTGATGGTTTAGACATCGAGATTTCTCTCGAAGGACTCGGGGCAAGTACTCTAATCATTTTTATCATTTGTGTCGATCATGTTGTGATACATTCGTGTATTGTTGTTTTCATGCCTTTGTGCATTGTTGTTGTCGTGCATTGTGTACTGTTGTTTTGTGCAGTTGTGCATCGTTGTCATATGTCCACCATGAGTTGGTCCAACGGGATCAACATGGGATATCTATAGTTGTATGCGCTGGATCGTTAGACAGGTATTTCCACCATGCGTTGGTCTGATGGGATCATCATGGGAATCTATAGCTGTGTGCGCTGGATCGTTGGATTACCATGTATTGTTGTGCATATGTATATTATGGGTTTGCCATAAGTATACATTGTTGTTATTGATGTGAGCATATTGACATTGTCATATGAGTATGCATTTGTAGGTCTTGTGTTAGGACCGTGTCCGTATGTTGTGTGATCTGATCTTGGATTAGAGTGACGTGATTTCGTCATGGCATTTCATATCTTGAGGTATGTACCATATTTCCTTTGGTAATTATCTTTTGATGGACAATCGATTATCGTGTTGAGATGTGATGAGGTTACCCGATGGATTGGGTTGGACAGAGTTAGTAAATTTCGTAACAGTGAGTTATGATAATGTTTGAGAACCTTGGGTATTGTTGAGATACAATATAGATATTTCGGTATGAGCTAATTGTCTTGTTGAAAGGATACGAGATGTGAACTTTGATATTTATTATTGCGAGTTGGTAAAGTTATGGCGGTAAGATTACATCGGTAGTATTCTTACTTAGTATCTCATTGGTATGTAATTTTGACGTGATGTGATGGTTATCATTGTTGGATATTATGGTTGACCCCGTCGTGGGCTTTCTTTTTAGGTTCTTGGATTATCAAGCTTGTAGCGGTCGTGGAGAGATGAGCTTCCCGGAGGATACTGGATAGGGCATGTATTTGTGTATTGAGTTTCCTGATCAGTTCTTGTATTCCGCTGCTAGAGTATTTTAATTGTTTATCTTTTTCCGCTGCGTGAGTATTTTTAGATGGCCTTTTGGTATCTGGTAACTTAGGTTACCTTGGCAATCGTTTCCTAAACTATTTTGTTGGTACGTGTAAGCGATAGCTTAACGTATGTTTTTAAACCGTTGAGTTTTGGCATTTCGTGCCTTGTGATTTCAAATGAGATTTTACGACGGTTTTGATAAACGGATTTTATTAAGTCTTCGAATGTTTTTAAAAGATAGTACCGTCGTTAGCCTCTTGGGCGTTTGTAAATGTTTATGAAAATTTTCTTTAGCCTTGTGGGTTCCATATCGGGGCCCATGGCGCTGTAATATTCCTGGATGGCTCTGGGGGTGTTACATAATATGGTATCGGAGCTTAGGTTGTGAAAACCGAGGCAGTCGGGTCGAGTTGGGTTGTGTTTTTGTCGCGTCATTTGAGTTGTTGATTTGACTAATACTAGAGCCCTAGATTTTTTTTTGTTCACTTGGGCTTGTGTGTTATGTGATTTACCAGTGTGGTACTGGGGTTGTTGTAAACTTTTCCAAATGATACTAACGTGTTTTTTCGGATAGAGATGTGTTGTGTTCTCGAGTTGAACTGAGTTTGCAAAATGTGTGTTTTGTAAATGTCTGTGTCGAGTATTTTCTAGAGTTGAGACATGTGTAATATCCGGGGGTAATTTGTTTTTTTTTTCATTTTACTGTTGAGTTGTACGTATTCATTTTGAATGGTACAAGTATTGTTGAATTTGACTGATACAATGTAAATTGTATCGGAGTATTTCGGGATCGAAATATTTTTACTTGTAGTCGGTATTGTATTCGCCGTTTTGATGTTGCTTGGTGAGTTTGGATTTTTGGCTAAGTATATTAGCCATAGCGTACGCTATATGTATAGCACTGCGTACGCTACGGTCGGAGTGTTACATATGTTAAACTATGTTGGTTACGTACGTAACACAGGGCATCTGTCCGGATCTGGATTTCGGCGTGTGGGACCGGGCCAGGCTGGATTTGCGGAGTTCGATTGGGACAGGCTGGTCAACGCACATTACATGCGCTATACCTTGTGGTTAACGTACGTAATGCTGAGGTTGGTTACGTATGTATTTTTGTTAACATACGTAACGAGTATCCCGTTTTGAGGCAGTAGCCTCTGGAGGAGCATTACGTACGTAACTGTTGGGATTCCTCAGAAAATAAACGCAACGGAAGAATAAACGGAATCCCTAAGAGGATCGATCAAGTAACGTATATACGAAAAGAAAAATACGAAGATCAAGGAATCAAAGTCCCATACCTATGATGTCTCTGAAAAACCTTCGTATGATGATGATGATGATGAAGAGCCCTTCGTTCCAAGCACCTAAAGCAAGATGCCTCTACTTCACACGCCGGAACTTGATGGAAAAATCGACAAGCTTCCTTTCTTCAAGAATGCGGCTAGGGAAGCTTGTAGGAATTTTCTCTCTCAATGTATTCTTCTTATATCTTGTCTCTAAGATCAAGATGAAGTTTTCTACCTTATTCTCTCTCTCAAATTCGTGATTATGAGTTAAAGTGAGAAGAAGTAGTCATAACTCCTTTTTAAAGACTTTTATTTTATAAAAAATGAAAGTCTTCCTTTAACACATGATTGAGGGTATCAAATACACCTCACATATGTCACCTAGTGACATAAAATAAGTATATAAGAGACAAGAGATGGAGGGGGGGTGGCCTTAAGGGAAATTTCCAAGAAGACGGGTCGAATTTACTCGTGTAATCTTGGATGTTCACAAAACGAATCCCTCGTAATCGGATGTTCGTCAAACGAATCCGTTTTATTTCCAATGTGTTTGGACTAATTAATTAATCCAATTAATTAATTATATCAAACACAAATATATATATCTCTAATAAATATAATTTATGAATTAAAGTAATCACCCAGTAACTACTTACAATTCATTAGACCGCTATTTGATTTATCCGATAAATCAAAATTAGATATCTAATATCTAATATTATAAGAGAGATTATTAATTCACATTTATCCATCAATGATCCTATTGCGCGACTCCGTAGGTTCGTCTCAGCCGGCATTGGGAGGAACCAATGAGTGCGGGCAACACTTAGCCACTTAGCGGCCGCCTTGTAAACCCCGATCGAGAACGAATGAACGAATCATTCCAACCATTATGTCGTGAATACTATATACGTATAGACCCTTCATCGATGTCGGTCAAGTCTTCGGTCACGGTAAAGTCAAACCCTCATGTTTACTAAACTCTATACATGTGTTAATGCAAATCAAGACCGATTAATAGTGTATCTAATACGACTATATCGAATGCTTTGCCAAAGACTTATGATCTTATTTGCCATTAACCGTATAGGACATTCGCCGCTCACTAACAGAGATAGAATCCTTTCTTGGCGTACAAAGAAAGATCGCTACTGCCCGTATAGTCCGCACTTCGAGGTCGACTCAAGAATTAAGCAAATGAGTCTAACTACTCTAATGACAAACTAAACGTCACACACATCTTCTACCGAACCCTCAAGTCAAAGGTCCACGTATACTATCACAACCTTTCGATTCATCATCGACTCTTCGAGAGTGAATACCGTGTGGTGAATCGAGTATGAGTCGTGTTCGAGTATCTTGGTCCCACCAATATACTTATAACTATGCTATCAAGACGTGCACACGTCCTAGCATCGATTATACAAGTCTTATTAAAACTTAATGTCTGTTAAGTTTTATCGACTTGCGAACTAGTTAAGCATTCGAGCTCTAAACACTTCTAGTGCCTATCTCCTTATCTCTATAAGGAGTAGAATGTTCACTCTCAAATGCAAGGACTACTATTCTATATACCAAATCACAATGCCGGTGATATACAATAATATAGAAATAATAATTGCCTTATTAAATATAATATTCATAATTACAATACAATTGCTCTCACTCTCTCATCCTCCGAGTGGCATTCGAGGGCATATTCCTAACAATCTCCCACTTGCACTCAATGCCACAAACTATGGTATCTAATACCCATACTCTCAGATGTCTCTCTAAGACCTTCCGAGATAGTGGCTTAGTAAGTGGATCGAACGTTATTTCTTTGTGTCTACTCTCTGCAGTGTAACATTCCCATCCCGAACCATTTCTCTAACAAAATGATATTTTCGCAATGTGTTTGGTGTTGTGGTGAGCCCTAGGCTCCTTAGCTCGTGCAATGCTCGTCGTTGTCACAAAACAGTGTCACGGGCTTCTCTGCGTTAGGAACCACTTGAAGTTCCTCGGTGAACTTCTTTATCCAAAAGCTTCTTTAGCGACCTCCGGCTGCCCGATATTCGGCTTGACATGTGGAGATAGCGATCGAACTTTGCTTGGCACTTCTCCAAGAAATCGCCCCACCATTCGAGTAAAGATATACCCCGATGTGGACATCCGAGCATCCATGTCCCCCGAAAATCTGAGTGCGTATAACCCATCACTCTTAGTTCTCCACCGCCGTATGTAAGAACCAAGTCTTTAGTCCTCCTTAGGTACTTAAGAATGTTCTTTACACGATCCAATGTTCTCGCCTGGATTTGACCGAAACCGACTTACTACGCTCACAAGATAAGCAATGTCGGTCTAGTGCAAATCATTGCATACATAAGGCTACCTCTCACTTGAAGCATAAGGTACCTTGCTCATTTCCTTTCTATCTTCCTCACTTTGAGGACACATCTCCAAGGAGAGTTTTGCACCATGTTGCATAGGTAGAAACCCTCTTTTAGAATCTTCCATCCTAAATCGCTTCAGGATCTTTTCTATGTAGAGGGCTTGGGAAAGACCTAACATTCTTTTCGCTCTATCCCTAGAGAGACGAATACCCAAAATATAGGTAGCTTCTCCCAAGTCTTTCATTGAGAACTCTTTAGAAAGCCAAGCTTTCACAGGCCCGAGCATTCCTACGTCGTTTCCTATAAGTAGAATGTCATCTACATATAGTATTAAGAACGCAATTTTTCTCCCACTAACCTTCTTGTAAATACAGGTCTCTTCTTCGTTTTGGACAAAATCAAACTCATTGACTGTCTCGTTAAAACGAAGATTCCAACTCCTTGAAGCTTGCTTGATCCATAAATGGCACGTTGAAGTTTGCATACTTTATGAATATTGGTTTGAGATATGAATCCCTTAGTCATTCCATATAAATCTCCTCCTCGAGGAATCCATTTAAGAATGCCGTTTTCACATCCATTTGCCATATTTCATAATCTAAGTGGGCTGCTATAGCAAGCATCATGCGAATAGACTTAATCATAGCTACAAAGTAGAAGGTCTCAAGTAATCGATTCCTTCTCTTTGGGAATAACCCTTTGCCACAAGCCCGGCCTTATAGGTATCAACCTTGCCATCTCCATCAGTCTTTCTCTTATAGATCCATTTGTTTCCAATAGGCACTATGCCTTTAGGACGATCTACTAAAGTCCAGACTGATTAGCATGCATTGAGTCTATCTCGGCTTCCATAGCTTCTTGCCACTTGGTGGAGTCAACGTCTACCATCGCTGGTCGTATGTAGAAGGATCTTTCTCTTGACTACTTTGTCATCTCATGGACACCCGGTTCCTCTTGATGCATATAGCCATACCTCTCAGGTAATTGAGAAATTCTACTAGACTTGCGAGGTTGTATTTGTATTTCGGAAGGTTCGGTTCTTGTATCTTGCATAGGCGTCTCATTTGGTGTTTCTTTTATTTCTTCCAAAGAAATATATCTACTGCCTCCTTCTGAATAAACCGATCTTCCAGGAAGTGTGCTTGTATAGCAACGATGATCCTATGATCTTCGTGCATGTAGAATAGATATCCCATGGAATCCCCTGGATATCCTATGAAACGACCTTTCACAGACCTAGTTTCCAATTTCTCTACTTTAGTCTTCTTGACATAAGCAGGGCATCCCCAAATCCTAATGTGATTAAGACTTGGTTTCCTACCTCTCCACATCTCATGGGGAGTCTTAGGAACGGATTTGGAAGGACATCTGTTCAAGATATGCACAGCAGTAAGGAGCGCGTAACCCCACAGATAAATCGGTAGATCAGTATAGTTAAGCATGGAGCGAACCATGTCCAACAAGGTTCGGTTCCTTCTTTAGATACACCATTTAATTGTGGAGTAGCTGGAGGAGTGAATTGTGACACTATTCCTAGTTCTTTTAAGAACTCATCAAATTCGGTACTCATGTACTCACCACCCGGTCGACCAAGAGTCTTAACACGGTTACTGTTTGATTTTCAACTAGGGCTTTAAATTCCTTGAATTTATCAAAAGCTTGACTTATGTTTCATTAAGTACGAATCCATACCGGTATGGTCATCGGTGAATGTAATGAAATATCGAAAGCCGTCTCGTGCCACTTCAAAAGGGCCACGACGTCGGTATGGATTAATCCAAGTTTTGACTCTTTCAAAAGTCCCCGAAGGGTAACTTAGTCATTTTGCCTTGAAGGCAAGATTCACAAGTTGGATAGGAATCAGATCCCAATGGACCCGTAAGCCCATCTTTCTCCATTTTATGAACCTTGGTCTGACCGATATGACCAAGTCTAAGATGCCACTTAAGTGCTTGGTTGGTTTCATCCCTACCACGCTTCCTAGTTATAGTGTTCATAGTTGTCTTATTCTTTAAATTTAAATGGTATAAACCATTTAATAATGTAGCAAGACAACCAATTTATTTACGAAATAAATACGACAGGACCCATCTCCAATAAAGAAGTGAAATCCCTTTCGGTCCATGACCGGAATTGATACAATATTCTTGTGCCCCTTGGGCAAAACAAGTACATCATCTAAAGTGAGAATAAAACCAGATTCTAAATCCAACATAAGGGATCCGATATCAGAAGCCTCGACACTATGCCCACTTCCGACGGTGACCATCACCTCCCCTGAATCCAGCTTCCTACTTCGTTCCAGGTCCCGATTCATTGTACAAATGTGAGAACTCGCACCGGAATCAAGTATCCAAGAAGTAGAATATACGATTCTGAGAACAATTTGTTTCTAAAACCAATAGTTCCGTGCACCAAGGCGCATTACGGTCAAGCTTTGGACAATACCTCTTCCAGTGGCCTAGCTCACCGCAGATTGAGGCATACATCCGTTTTCTTGGCCCCTTTGCTCTTTTGAACCATTGGGGCCTTGCCTTCCCTTGTCGATCTTGGCTATCGGACCTAATCGCTTCTTGTTCTTTTTCTTCTTATTTTGGACTTCCAAGTCTTAGAAGAAATCACAAGTGCGCTTCCTTTCCCTTTGTCTTCATCCGAGACTGGCGGTCGTCGGTTGTTCATTAGCCCACTAAGTTACATGCAATCTCATTGCGGTTGAAGTTCATGACAAATTGGGAAAAGGAGTCGGAAGTGATCAGGATAAGGTCGGTTGGAGAGATGCATGCATCGAAAATCAAGAGCTTCCAATCTCTCAATCATCGAGATCATCTTGACCAAATGGTCCACAAACTTCTATCCTTCCTACATCATGTCGCCGAATAATTGCTTTGATATCTCATATCTAGCGGTTCGGCTATGCTCTCCATAGAGCTCGGCCAGTGCGCTAAGATGGCTCGTGAAGACGTCATCTTTTCATGGGCACGTTGAAGCTCATTGGTCATTGAGCCTAACATGTACCCTCGCACTCTTATGTCGTCTTTTACCCATTTTTCATGGGCATCGACATCTTCCTGATTGGCTCGGGTTCTTGCAGGAGCCGCTGGGATGTCCGCCTCCAAGACGTATCCCAAGATTTCCATAGTTAGGACAATCCTCAAGTTCAAGCGATCCACATAGTTTGGACCATCAGACGTTCTTTTCAAGTAGTATAGCGAGTGGGTTCATTGTCATATTGAGAGTTTTGTTAATCGCAGAATAATTTGAGATTCGTTAGTGATTGTTTAATTATGATCCGAGTAAAGAATTGAAGGACTTTCTTTATTCATAACTCGGCTCCCACTATTTTATCGGCATTTACACACTCCCATGTTAAATCCGGAAGTCTTGGGTGACTTCATAGTGGTGATCGATTTCTTTACAAAGTTTAATAGAGGGCAACCCATACGGTTTATATTCTATTATTCTTTATAAAGTGGTGTCTAATACCAACCCATCTAATGGATGATTCGATCTTCTTTTACCCCTAGTTCACTTGCCCTCAACCCATTCGGTTTCTATGGCTCGCTGAACTATCTAAGTTTAAACCGTCAACTCCTATTAGTCTGACAATTGAATCTTACCCGGCAACCCATACGGTTTATAGGGGTTTGATTTGTCACAACCAAAGGCATCTAATGCACTCTAGGAATTTATCAACTTTCCCCAAAAATATTACCCCGACATACTCGGAAGAATAATATTCCGGTTTAAATTTCAATTTTCCATGAGTTTGACGGAGGGTAGGAAACCTCGTAACCTTTATAACTTAGTGTTTGTAAGTGGGAGTATTAACGCGATTATATGTTACACTTTGCACATTAACCTTATATACTTATTTTATGTCACTAGGTGACATATGTGAGGTGTATTTGATACCCTCAATCATGTGTTAAAGGAAGACTTTCATTTTTTATAAAATAAAAGTCTTTAAAAAGGAGTTATGACTACTTCTTCTCACTTTAACTCATAATCACGAATTTGAGAGAGAGAATAAGGTAGAAAACTTCATCTTGATCTTAGAGACAAGATATAAGAAGAATACATTGAGAGAGAAAATTCCTACAAGCTTCCCTAGCCGCATTCTTGAAGAAAGGAAGCTTGTCGATTTTTCCATCAAGTTCCGGCGTGTGAAGTAGAGGTATCTTGCTTTAGGTGCTTGGAACGAAGGGCTCTTCATCATCATCATCATACGAAGGTTTTTCAGAGACATCATAGGTATGGGACTTTGATTCCTTGATCTTCGTATTTTTCTTTTCGTATATACGTTACTTGATCGATCCTCTTAGGGATTCCGTTTATTCTTCCGTTGCGTTTATTTTCTGAGGAATCCCAACAGTGGTATCAGAGAGCATATTCCTAACAGTAACACCCTTGTGATAGCATACATAATGGATCTTACGTATGTTATGCTTAGAGTATAACAGCCGTAATGAGGTTGTCAGATTATATATCTTGGTTTTGTATTTCATTTCTTCACGAATCAAAACCATTTTTTCTCCCTATAATCACCCCTCTGGACTTTTTCTTGATACTTATACTCTTCCAACTTGATTTGGAGCTTCATAACATGGATTGGAGCATAGGAACTTCAAGATTGGAGTGGATTGTTGATGGTTTGAGGTTGTTCTTCATTTTCCAAGAGGTATGTTGGTTAATCTTGTGTTTGACTCGAGATTATGTTGATGTTGTTGTTGTTTAGTTGGTGTATTGATGATTTGTTGGAGGTTAGTATGGTTCTTCATAGTTTTTATGAACATATGATGAAGAACATGATGATATGGCTTGAGTTTGATTCTGTTCATGGTGTTTAAGAATAGTTGGGGGATTATAATCATGTCTAGGAAGAGTTATATTAAGATTTTTACATGATTAACATAGCTTTGAGATGATTATTGTTGTGGGTTGTGTTCTGGGGAGATTCTAACCATTTTAGAATAGAATTATGATGAATTATGTGACGATTATCATAATCTTAAAAGGGTTAGGTTAATCTTGTTGAGTAATCCGAAATTCTTGAGGAATTGGTGATTGATTTTGGTGGAGACATCATGTTTGTTGTGATGATGATGTTCTTGAGGTATTGATGATGATATTGGTGATATTATCATTTTGAGATGATTGATTTCATGTTGTTCTAGATAATCCTTGTTGAATTGTTTTTCACAAGTGTTAAGAACATAATGATCATGTTAATTGATCATTGAGGTGTTGGAGGATGTTAGAAATCATAATCTAGGACTATGATTTTTGTTTGTGTGGTTTGAGCGATTCGTGCTTGAATTGAGGTTTCCTATGATGTTGTTTCTATCGGTAATGTGTTATTGAATGAATTGTATTTCATTCAAGGTTGTTCGGGTGTTTGTGATTATTGGAGGATGCTGTTCGCCGTTCGTTGGAGGATTTCATCGCCTTCGGTTTGAGGCAAGTTTTATACTTGTACTAGTCAATAAGATTAATGTTATCATATATATATGTATGAATGTTTGTATCATTTCGAGACATAGTCTCTCCATGATTTTGTTGATATCATGGAATTGTTCGATACAATACGCTTCGGCAATTATGTCAAATTTATTGTTATTCGGTAATGGCCGGTTCAAGGCATTGAGATACTTGTTGTTAATGTTATTGTTGATAGTCGGTTCGTGGTATCGATGTATTGATTGTTGTTGATATTGATGTCGATCTAAGACATTGTTGTGATCATTGTTATTGATGTTGGTGTTTTGCGATTGATGTTGTATTGGCCGATTGAAGGCATTGACGCATTTGATTATCATCTCTATTTTCGGTGGTCGGTTAAAGGCACTAGTATATCTATGTTAATGGTATCATTGTTATCGATTGGCCGTTCTAAGGCAATCGATGTACTGAATTGGGACTGTCGAGGACATTTCCCATCCGTTAAGTCGTTGTTATCGATTGACCGTTCTAAGGTAATCGATGTATTGAATTGGGACTATCGAGGATATTTCTAGCCGTTGAGTCATCGTTATCGATTGAACGTTCTAAGGTAATCGATGTATTGAATTGGGACTGTCGAGGACATTTCCCATCCGTGATATCATTTTTATCGATTAGCCATTGTAAAGGCAATCGAGGTATTTGAATTGATACCGTCGAGGACGTACCCATCCGTGAGTTATTGTTGTCGTGTTGGCCGACTCAAGGCAGCACCTATCATTCTTGTGAATTTGGTAATTTTGTGATCATTGCCGGTTGTGATTAATTATGTTTTGGGAGGCTAGTTTCGGCTAGTGCTCGATGGGTAAGCTTGGCGCTTGAATCTTCCCGGTTGGTTTCCCAACACCTACAGTTCAGTAGGTCACGGTCACTGGGTGATCTCATTATGGGTAAGTTTGGGGTTGAACCTTCGTGGTTGGTTTCCCAACACCTACATTTCAGTAGGTCACGGCCATTGGATGGCATCATGATGATATGGCTTCGTGCCGTGGCTTCGGCCCTCATTGTGATACGGCTTCATGCCGTGGCTTCAACCCTCATTGTGATACGGCTTCGTGCCGTGGCTGCAGCCATCATTGTGATACGGCTTCGTGTCGTGGCTTCGGCCCTCATTGTGATACGGCTTCGTGTCGTGGCTTCGGCCCTCATTGTGATACGGCTTCGTGCCGTGGCTTTCAGCCCTCATTGTGATACAGCTTCGTGCCGTGGCTTCGGCCCTCATTGTGATACAGCTTCGTGCCATGGCTTCGACCCTCGTTGTGATACGGCTTCGTTCCGTGGCTTCGGCCCTCATTGTGATACGGCTTCATGCCGTGGATTCGGCCCTCATTATGATACGGCTTCATGTCGTGGCTTCGGCCCTCATTGTGATACGACTTCACGCCATGGAGTCAGCCCTCATTGTGATACGGCTTCGTGCCGTGGCTTTGTCCCTCGTTGTGATACGGCTTCGTGCCGTGGCTTTCAGCTCTCATTGTGAGACAGCTTCGTGCCGTGGCTTCGGCCCTCATTGTGATACGGATTCGTGCCATGGCTTCGGCCCTCGTTGTGATACGACTGCGTTCCGTGGCTTCGGCCCTCATTCTGATACGGCTTCATGCCGTGGATTCGTCCCTCATTATCATATGGCTTCATGCCGTAGCTTCGGCCCTCATTGTGATACGGCTTCGTGTCGTGGCTTTGGCCCTCATTGTGATATGGCTTCGTGCCGTGGCTTCGGCCCTCATGTGATACAGCTTGAAGCTGTTTGGCATTGGGTCATTGTGATGATTGGCAGCTTCGGCTGAGTGACTTTCAGGTGATTATGATATTTGGCAGCTTCGGCTGAGGGGCTTTTAGGCCATTGTGATGTCTTGGTATTTTCGTTGGAGCCTTTGGGCATTGTGATTTGTATTTATTTCAGCTCTGGTTTGGTTTACCTTCGGGTAATTCATTGTTGCGTTCTATATTGATGATTTGATGTTGGGCACTTATGTTCTAACCTGATGAGCAAGTATTGATCGTATGCCGTTGGAATAGTGTTTCACGAATGCTCGGTTCTTACCTTGGGTTGTTAGCATCTCGTATTACCATTATTGTACCGTTTATTTTGCCTTTAGATGCATATCATGTTGTACATGTATTTGATGTTCATTATCTGGATCACTTTCCCCGTGGGGGTGGAACATGTTTTCATGTTTTAGGTGCTTGCGAGGAGAGAGTTGAGACACAGGGGGCATGACGATGGCGACGAGGCATTCAAGCGATACTAGTCCCGAGTTTTTCGGTGTTCATGTTGGTCAGTCAGTTTAGAGTGTGCTCCAGTTTTTCAGTCGTTGTCATTATGTATTATCCGAGCAAGACTCGTGGATGTTGTTGTATTTTTATTTTTTGCCATGTAGGCCCATCGTTGTCGTTGAAATTCCTTATCGGAATATTGTGTCGGATATCATAGTAGGGACTGTGATTTTCCTTGTTGGCTAATTTGATGTATTTTAGTCGTGTTCGCCTGGTGGAGCTCCTGGTGTGGGGTCCACAACACTGGAATAACCCAATGGGATTTGGGGGTGTTACAGAAGATGGTATCAGAGAAATGAGTTGTGAAATACCCTGATATGTGAGTTATGTGGCTCTACCGACGAGGTAGTAGTGGAGCTGTCAGGTTATGACAATCTGGACAGTCGGGTCATTCTTTCATCGAGTCGTTGTCAGTGAAGACTAATATCGCAAGACCTCGAAGCTTCGTATGACCTGTGTAAGGACTCGATTCTCTTTTATGTTCATACATTCATTATGTCATTGATCATACATGTTTTGTTGAAACCTGTATATCACATTTGTGTTACGTGTGATTCATGTTTATTTGTTTTGGAGCGTGCGGGCTCTATATTGGATATGATTAGCATGATTGATGTGACTGTTTTGAGTATATATGATCGTATTTGGCTGTTGACTTAGCATTCTAGATTGGCCATTGAGGCATATTTGAGCTATGATCATGATCGAACGTTATTCTTTCAGTATGGAAAGAGGAATCCGAGGACGTGACATAGGGGGTAAAGGCTGCAGAGCGAGCCAGAACCCAGAATCTCATATTTATACGCGTGTAGATGTTGAGGATCAGAGTTCGGCCGGTGGTGTTACCTACGTGACCAATTCTCCTTCGGGACGTCATACTCGAGAAGT
The DNA here is from genome assembly GCA_033398695.1 of Orobanche coerulescens. NCBI lineage: Eukaryota > Viridiplantae > Streptophyta > Magnoliopsida > Lamiales > Orobanchaceae > Orobanche > Orobanche coerulescens. The sequence continues at coordinate 89,875,084 of CM065805.1, read as the reverse complement.
CGATCACACTGAGAGTGGACACGTCGACCCTTTCTTGCTTATGAGTGGCATGATGTCCTAGATGACTCAAATGACGCGGATAGTAGAGACCATACAGACCTCGATGGTTCGTGGTCCACCGCAGTAAGGATTCCAGGTGCCGTTTCATGGACAGACAGGGGGAGTGAGTCAGATTATTTGCGATATCTCTCGTCATAGGCCGCCTACTTTTGAGGGTTCGTCGGAACCACCTGATATTATTTATTAACTTGAGCATTTTGATAAACTCTTCGACATGGTTCAGTGTCCAGAAGAGAGTAAGGTGGTAGTAGCGGCTTACTACTTGAGTAAGGGCGCTTACTCTTGGTGGCTTTCTGTGAAACCCACCAATCGTGATTGTGTTTGGAGTGAGGTCAATACCCTCATGTTAGAGAGGTATTATCCGGCTCCACTTCATGAAGCCAATTTGGCAGAGGTTTTGAACCCCGAATCCATCGAGGATGAGGGAGTTAATGTTATTGCTGAAAAGTTTCATGGACTCCTTCAGTTTGCTTCGTCTGTTGTCCGTATTGAGGCGGATAAGATCAAGTATTTTAGCAAGTGGCTAAACCTACGGTTGAGGATGCAGTTGCTCAATCATAATTGTAATTCACTTGGTAAATCCATCGAGAAGGATCTTGGAGTTGATCTATCATATTGAGTGCATAACATGGCAAGGTTATATGCCTAAGGGGCAAAATTACGACACAAGCATGGTGTAACACTACCATACACACGCTTGCTCAGAAGAACCCTTCAGTTTCTTTGGGTCAGAGGACTAGGATGTCGGTCCGTTCAGAGGGACATCGGGCTCCGACATCCAAGAGGTCATTTTCTAGTCGTTTTCGTGCTGGGAAAGCATTTTCGTCTCAGACAACGAGTTCAACTGTTGTTTGCTTTAACTGTGATTCAGTGGGGCACGTTAGCACTCGTTGTATGGTGCCAGCTTTTGTTTGTCATTCATGTGGGAGGTAGGGACACCTTCAGAAATACTACAGGATTCCTGGTGTTAGTAGGTCTCGAGAGAGCTCATAGGCCTCGAGAGATTTTGTTACTCCAGTACGTACTTCACCCAAGGGGTCCTATCAGGCTTCGGGGGCCAGAGGTAAGGACAACTGAGGAGGAGCAGCGAGTTCAGATTTGGGTCTTCCTCGAGTCGATGAGATCAAGGGGATGGATGATCTGGAGGATATCGATGTTGGGTACATTTGAGATGTAGCCTTGATTTGTATATTCCTTGTTTTTCGTATTGATGTTTGACTCAGCCTGTATTGTAGTATTGTAGTTGTGAACCGTTTGTGGTTGATCTATCTTGTAATGATAGTATTTGAGAATCTTGAAATTTGGGTCATTTGATGTGATTTTCTTTCCTTTTTGTGTTGTACCCGAGATTTTTTGATAATCTGGGTAATTGTTCATTGTGATTCGAGACGTCAAGTCGTGAGGACTTGGGCGTGCGATTGATATGGTCCCGAGGACTATGACTGCATTGTTATTATCTTTGTGTGGCATGAGTCAGTGTTTGCATGGGCGTCCGATGCAGATGAGAACGGGAGAGTGTATACCGATGATTGTAGACATGTACAATGGGCGGCTCCCGCAGGGTGTGTACGCTGGTGTTACGAGTCATGCGGTTAGTACGACTTTCTGGCTGGTCTCTAGCAGAGGAGTCATGATTCGACTGATCTGGCACTTTGTTGAGTGTTTCTATCACTTGATTTTCGTCGTGTTCGGGCAGAGGAGAAGCGGGGACCCGAGGGGTTGGCCCAGTTACCCAGGCAGAGTTATTCGTATTGAGGAGTATACCTGGAGATGTTGTTTTCAGATCCCGATGGATAGTTCATTTCCCAAGTTGTGTACCCTTAGTTTCGGGGACGAAACTCTTTTTAAGGGGGGGAGTATGTAATTTCCGGGGGTAATTTTTTTTTTCATTTTACTATTGATTTGTACGTATTCATTTGGAATGGTACAAGTATTGTTGAATTTGACTGATACAATGTGTAACACCCCCAATCCACTCAAGGATATTACATGTCGTAGAACCTTTCCTCAAGGTTCTACCAGGCTGGTAACAAAATCGAACAACTCAACAATACCTTTAAGGCTAAAATGACTCAGTAGGCCGATTTGGTCTTTCAATAAATACATACAATTCAATTTCAATACATGCCCATGCAGGGGTCGAATACAACACACTCCCGTACAATGGGGAAAGAATACTGCAGCGGAAATAAAATACAACTAAACCAATATGACATCAAATGGGTCCTCGTGTGATTAGTATCGTTCATCTTTCATCATCCTTCGTGCCGACCCTATGTTATGCTCCCCAAAACTTGAATGCAATACAGACATCCACCCCCCGATTACTGGGGGGTTAGCAAAATTCTACTATTTTGCTAGTGCAAATACGAGCCATACAATTCAAGTTCCAAGAACAATACCAGAAATCCTCAAAGATTCAAATACAACGAAACAAACACTTCCCGAAGTAAGAGTTTAGGTAAAGCTTTCCAAAATTTCAAGATCACAAATCGATGGAAAACAATTTATAAAGTGATTTAAAATGCCATCGGGAGTTTTGATAGAAACAACTCAGGATTTTCGAATCCTTCTCTTTCCAAAATCAACAGGGGTCAGAGCCCAAAAGTTTCGTTTTCAAAAATAAAACCAACAACAATTCACAGGGTCAGAGCCCACATCACGTGTCCTCAACGGGCATAAAATCAACACAGCATAATCACATACAGACATCGCCTAGGATCGGGACGAAGCCACAAATCCCACTCGAGGCCTCTAAGGACCATCCCGAGCTGGCTAGCAAAAAAATTCACACACAGGCATCGTCTAGGACCGGGACGAAGCCACAATTCCCACTCGAGGCCTATAAGGACCCTCCCGAGCTGGCTAGCGAAACACAAGTCACAACATCTCACGGTTGGATCAATCACTTGTTGCATCCTGACCACATGATCACAATCCACGTGTCACCGTAGATTATCTTTGGCGCTCACGGTTGGATCAATCACTTGTTGCATCCTGACCACATGATCGCATGCCATGTGTCACCGTAATTTTTATTAGGCTCTCACGGTTGGATAAATCGCTTGTTGCATCCTGGCCATATGATAGCATGCCATGTGCCACCGTAGGCCCCGCCCGCATCCATACATTCACACACAGCACAATACAACACATATATTCAAACAATTCACCCAGAGGCATCAAACACTTAGCAAAACACCACGTCAAACCACAACGTACCGAAATGAAACAATATACGTCCACACGCAATACCAAGTGCAACATCAACACCACACATATCCATAGGATTCACATAGTCATTCACAAACCACACCATACACAAAACACACGCGTTTTGAAAGCAAGACTTTAACAAGGCTAAACCGAATCTTTTGAAAGTTCAATTCAAACGACCAAACAAACACATTTAGACGATCACTAATTATCATATCCACAAAACAAGAATTGTATGGACAAGGTACTTGCCTCGAAACCACGATCGTAACAAGAAGATGGATGGAATGCGGTCGAACAGCCCCGAACTCCCGAACACTATCAAGAACGCGATAGCACCGAAATTACTACGGGAAAACACCACACGAATAATCAATCACCAGCGGAATTCAACATCGGAATCATAGAGCACCTATAACCCTCCGGAAGAAACAACAAAAATAAGATCACAACGACGACCGAGACCAACAACACTAAGAATTAAATCAAGACATTGAAAGAAACTCATCGAAACATTTAATCGAACATTAAATGTTCAATGATTTCCAAGAACACCCAAATCATCAATCGAGTTAAACCAACTCGGAATATGGATATAAAATACATAGAACACGATTAATAACATCATTAGACGGCAATCGGTTTATCAAAACCGAATGGAAAATGAAATCAAGAACAAAACTCCCAAAAAGTCAACTTCAAGGAAAATCAAGAAATATACCTTGATTCGATGAAGAACAATGGATTAAATGATGTTAAACACAAGAATACTACTAAGATTAACCATACTCATCATGGATTAATCAACAATACGGAACGAATCGGACAAAAATGCAAAAATCCCAAATTCCCAAAAAATAGGGGTTCAAGAAGATTTACCTTGATTAGGATGAAGGATTCAAGTAGAGGTCGAAAATCTACAACAAGACTTGAGGTGGATGATCTCTACAAGTTTGGGAGCACTCAAATCGCCCAAAATCGTTCTTAGAATCGCCTAGGATGGTAGGAGGAAGAAGAGAGGAGAAAATGAATGTTTCTCCTCGAAAATCTGCTAAAAAGTGCAGAAAAAGCCCGTGTGCCGCGGCCCGGGTCGAGTATGCCGCGGTCCAGGGTAAAAAAAAAGCCCAGAAATCAGCTTAGTGCCGCGGCCCAGCCAGCAGGGGCCGTGGCCCGCGGTACAGCCCGCTCCAGCACCAAAAAAGCACATGGTGCAGTCTTAGTTATTTCGACCATAACTCCTTCGTCCGGACTCCGATTGACTCACCGTTTGAACCATTGGAAATCTAACTTGATGCTCTATAATACTGGAAATATTCAGAATTTTTGGAGTTCCAAGAATTTATGGTTATTTTACAAAGTCGAACTCACACGTGGAAAAGTCGATTAAGAACACGGAACTCAACAAAACGATACCGAAACGAACTTGGAGGACAAAAAGTGCAGAATTAATCATTATCGGAATGACGAAACGGTCACGGCAGAGTCGCTAAGATAGACTTCCGCCAAAAAAAGAAAATTACCGGAAATCAAAATTGCGGATATTACACACTACCCTCCTTAAAAGAAGTTTCGTCCCGAAAGTTAAAATGAGTAGGGAGAAGCAATATCCCACGAGGAACATCTCAACGAGATACACAAGAACCGAAAAATCGCGCCCAACGGCGAAACGTTACAAGCAACGCGAAGAAAATATACGGCGTGAAAACACGCTCAACGACAACTATCACAATGCCACAAGTAGGGCATAACACGATCAACAAGTGCCAAGCACCACCAACCAGATAACGCAATCAAGTCGATTACCTGAACCATCAAGAGAAAAAGCCACCCCTTGCAAGAACACTCGCACAGTCGAAAGAATAGGAATGAAACGTATAACGATCCTCAAAGGTAATCACGGAGTACTCCGACCACACCGAAATTCTCAAAAACCACATTAGGCATCGCTGTTTCCCTTCGGAGCAGAGACGCAAACTCGATCCCCGAAACCCCTAGCTACCATCTCGCAGTGCACGGCTCGGTAACCCACCTGGCCACACTCAAAACCGCTGACTAATGGTGAATGGCAATTCTCCGCGGTACGAAATCAGGCAACGACAGTCAGACAACCTTGATCGAACAACAATGATCGAACATAGCGATCGAAAAATAATGATCGAACAACAACGATCGAACAACAATGATCGAAAAACAATGATCGAACAACAATGATCGAAAACAATGATGGAACAACAATGATCGAACCAAAATGATCAAACAACAACGATTGAAAAACAATGATCGAACAACAATGATCGAACTACAACGATCGAACCACAATGATCGAACAACAACCCCGAAGTTTACACTTCAACTCGAGACATTAAAAGAGCTGGTAGAAACTAAAAGATGTTACTTTTGAACAAGGTTCATAAGAATCGAACCGAACTCAGAAAAGTCACAGCGATAACCAGATCGATCCAACACAAAGTCACGGCTCTTTCGAATGATAAAAAACAAAATACAGAACAAGTTCATAAAGTATCAACGAACACGAGCGAGTCGAAAGAATGGAGAAAGAGAAAATACAGAAGTCAAAATAGTACGGATATTACCTTCGACCTCGTCCACAAAATTCACAAAAAATGGAAGCAAGGTAACAATACATCAAACAACCGACACATAACAGAACAATCACCGATGTACATGGTCATACCAACCCAAGCTCTAACGGCTCGCACATGTGTGATAATGCAGAAACCACCCCGAGGCGACAACATTCAATACCAACATCTCACCTCTCACAGAGGGCTAACACAACAAATGTGTGGAAAATGACTCAACGCTCACACCGCCAATTCAATCATAACTCGGGGGTTAACACCCTAACGAAAGTGCGAACATCATACAAATATTATCGGACCGCAAACAGGAACGATAGGTTTTAAAAATGAAAACCGCCTTTGAAAAAAAAGATTTTGGAAACACTAGTTGATCTCGAGTATCATATATAAAAAGAAGTAGTACAAACATCGCCATCGAGACTTTGTAAAACCACCTTGCGTTTGAAAAAAAATGAGGACACCTTCCCTTTGGTGAAAAACTTTCAGAAATATTCGACCCTCAGGTCTGAGCAAAGCATTTCTAAATAATTGAAAATATCTCAAAATATTTTTGGTCCTCAACTGGAAATTTTTTGAAATATATTGCGGCACTAGAAAGCACCTTGAAAACACCACAAGAAAATAATTCATTTTAATAGTACGTCTCGGAATTTAATTTTCTAAGATACTCAAGGTTTTCAAAAATTCAATAGGCCAGAATGCCCAAAACTCACAAAATCCTTTATCAAACCGTCATAAAACATTCAAGGCCAAAATGCCCAAACTCGATTTAGGGAGTCGATTTTACGAAATAAAACTCAGTTTGCAAAATACTGAAAGTTATTTTGAAAGAACTCACGCAGCGGATAAAATACAGTTCGAAAATACATTAGCAGCGACACCTCTCCTTATATAAATAAAATATGAGAATCGAATACCCACATATCACGAAATCAAAATCCACAGAAGGATTCCATAACTTAATGATATAATCACGCAAGCAGCTCATGTCACACGAAGCACAACACAAAGAAGGGAGACTTACATCCACAGGTCGCACGAAGATGATGATTGCCCCATGATACTAATCACGACCAACAAACTCAGACGACGCATCGCGACACGACTCAGTCAGATAAAATCTGACGAGACAAAAACTCAACAGACACCACTAAACCCGAGAGCCTAGGTTTCCACAACCTAATCTCTGACCATTTATTTAACATCCCCAATCCACTCAGGGATATTATATGCCGTAGAACCTTTCCTCAAGGTTCTACCAGGCTGGTAACAAAATCGAACAACTCAACAATGCCTTTAAGGCTAAAATGACTCAGTAGACCGATTTAGTCTTTCAATAAATACATACAACTCAATTTCAATACATGCCCACACAGGGGTCGAATACAACACACTCCCGTACAACGAGGAAAGAATACTGCAGCGGAAATAAAATACAACTAAACCAATATGACATCAAACGGGTCCTCGTGTGATTAGTTTCATTCATCTTTCATCATCCTTTGTGCCGACCCTATGTTATGCTCCCCAAAACCTGAATGCAATACAGACATCCACCCCCCGAGTATTAGAAAAATTCTACTATTTTGCTAGTGCAAGTAGAAAGTGCAAATATGAGCCATACAATTCAAGTTCCAAGAACAATACCAGAAATCCTCAAAGATTCAAATACAACGAAACAAACACTTCCCGAAGTAAGAGTTTAGGTAAAGCTTTCCAAAATTTCAAGATCACAAATCGATGGAAAATAATTTATAAAGTGATTTAAAATGCCATCGGGAGTTTTGATAGAAACAACTCAGGATTTTCGAATCCTTCTCTTTCCAAAATCAACAGGGGTCAGAGCCCAAAAGTTTCGTTTTCACAAATAAAACCAACAACAATTCACAGGGTCAGAGCCCACATCACGTGTCCTCAACGGGCATAAAATCAACACAACATAATCACATACAGGCATCGCCTAGGATCGGGACGAAGCCACAAATCCCACTCGAGGCCTCTAAGGACCATCCCGAGCTGGCTAGCAAAACAAATCACACACAGGCATCGTCTAGGACCGGGACGAAGCCACAATTCCCACTCGAGGCCTATAAGGACCCTCCCGAGCTGGCTAGCGAAACACAAGTCACAACATCTCACGGTTGGATCAATCACTTGTTGCATCCTGACCACATGATCACAAGCCACGTGTCACCGTAGATTATCTTTGGCGCTCACGGTTGGATCAATCACTTGTTGCATTCTGACCACATGATCGCATGCCATGTGTCACCGTAATTTTTATTAGGCTCTCACGGTTGGATAAATCGCTTGTTGCATCCTGGCCATATGATCGCATGCCATGTGCCACCGTAGGCCCCGCCCGCATCCATACATTCACACACAGCACAATACAACACATATATTCAAACAATTCACCCAGAGGCATCAAACACTTAGCAAAACACCATGTCAAACCACAACGTACCGAAATGAAACAATATACGTCCACACGCAATACCAAGTGCAACATCAACACCACACATATCCATAGGATTCACATAGTCATTCACAAACCACACCATACACAAAACACACGCGTTTTGAAAGCAAGCCTTTAACAAGGCTAAACCGAATCTTTTGAAAGTTCAATTCAAACGACCAAACAAACACATTTAGACGATCACTAATTATCATATCCACAAAACAAGAATTGTATGGACAAGGTACTTGCCTCGAAACCACGATCGTAACAAGAAAATGGATGGAATGCGGTCGAACAGCCCCGAACTCCCGAACACTATCAAGAACGCGATAGCACCGAAATTACTACGGGAAAACACCACACGAATCATCAATCACCAGCAGAATTCAACATCGGAATCATAGAGCACCTATAACCCTCCGGAAGAAACAACAAAAATAAGATCACAACAATTACCGAGACCAACAACACTAAGAATTACATCAAGACATTGAAAGAAACTCATCGAAACATTTAATCGAACATTAAATATTCAATGATTTCCAAGAACAACCAAATCATCAATCGAGTTAAACCAACTCGGAATATGGATATAAAATACATAGAACACGATTAATAACATCATTAGACGGCAATCGGTTTATCAAAACCGAATGGAAAATGAAATCAAGAACAAAACTCCCAAAAAGTCAACTTCAAGGAAAATCAAGAAATATACCTTGATTCGACGAAGAACAATGGATTAAATGATGTTAAACACAAGAATACTACTAAGATTAACCATACCCATCATGGATTAATCAACAATACGGAACGAATCGGACAAAAATGCAAAAATCCCAAATTCCCAAAAAATAGGGGTTCAAGAAGATTTACCTTGATTAGGATGAAGGATTCAAGTAGAGGTCGAAAATCTACAACAAGACTTGAGGTGGATGATCTCTACAAGTTTGGGAGCACTCAAATCGCCCAAAATCGTTCTTAAAATCGCCTAGGATGGTAGGAGGAAGAAGAGAGGAGAAAATGAATGTTTCTCCTCGAAAATCTGCTAAAAAGTGCAGAAAAAGCCCGTGTGCCGCGGCCCGGGTCGAGTGTGCCGCGGCCCGGGTCGAGTGTGCCGCGGTCCAGGCAAAAAAAAAAGCCCAGAAATCAGCTTAGTGCCGCGGCCCAGCCAGCAGGGGCCGTGGCCCGCGGTACAGCCCGCTCCAGCACCAAAAAAGCACATGGTGCAGTCTTAGTTATTTCGACCATAACTCCTTCGTCCGGACTCCGATTGACTCACCGTTTGAACCATTGGAAATCTAACTTGATGCTCTATAATACTGGAAATATTCATAATTTTTGGAGTTCCAAGAATTTATGGTTATTTTACAAAGTCGAACTCACACGTGGAAAAGTCGATTAAGAACACGGAACTCAACAAAACGATACCGAAACGAACTCGGAGGACAAAAAGTGCAGAATTAATCATTCTCGGAATGACGAAACGGTCACGGCAGAGTCGCTAAGATAGACTTCCGCCAAAAAAAAGAAAATTACCGGAAATCAAAATTGCGGATATTACACACTACCCTCCTTAAAAGAAGTTTCGTCCCGAAACTTAAAATGAGTAGGGAGAAGCAATATCCCACGAGGAACATCTCAACGAGATACACAAGAACCGAAAAATCGCACCCAACGGCGAAACGTTACAAGCAACGCGAAGAAAATATACGGCGTGAAAACACGCTCAACGACAACTATCACAATGCCACAAGCAGGGCATAACACGATCAACAAGTGCCAAGCACCACCAACTAGATAACGCAATCAAGTCGATTACCTAAACCATCAAGAGAAAAAGCCACCCCTTGCAAGAACACTCGCACAGTCGAAAGAATAGGAATGAAACGTATAACGATCCTCAAAGGTAATCACGAAGTACTCCGACCACACCGAAATTCTCAAAAACCATATTAGGCATCTCTGTGTCCCTTCGGAGCAGAGACGCAAACTCGATCCCCGAAACCCCTAGCTACCATCTCGCAGTGCACGGCTCGGTAACCCACCTGGACACACTCAAAACCGCTGACTAACGGTGAATGGCAATTCTCCGCGGTACGAAATCAGGCAACGACAGTCAGACAACCTTGATCGAACAACAATGATCGAACATAGCGATCGAAAAATAATGATCGAACAACAACGATCGAACAACAATGATCGAAAAACAATGATCGAACAACAACGATCGAAAACAATGATGGAACAACAATGATCGAACCAAAATGATCAAACAACAACGATTGAAAAACAATGATCGAACTACAACGATCGAACCACAATGATCGAACAACAACCCCGAAGTTCACACTTCAACTCGAGACATTAAAAGAGCCGGTAGAAACTAAAAGATGTTACTTTTGAACAAGGTTCATAAGAATCGAACCGAACTCAGAAAAGTCACAGCGATAACCAGATCGATCCAACACAAAGTCACGGCTCTTTCGAATGATAAAAAACAAAATACAGAACAAGTTCATAAAGTATCAACGAACACGAGCGAGTCGAAAGAATGGAGAAAGAGAAAATACAGAAGTCAAAATAGTACGGATATTACCTTCGACCTCGTCCACAAAATTCACAAAAAATGGAAGCAAGGTAACAATACATCAAACAACCGACACATAACAGAACAATCACCGATGCACATGGTCATACCAACCCAAGCTCTAACGGCTCGCACATGTGTGATAATGCAGAAAACACCCCGAGGCGACAACATTCAATACCAACATCTCACCTCTCACAGAGGGCTAACACAACAAATGTGTGCAAAATGACTCAACGCTCACACCGCCAATTCAATCATAACTCGGGGGTTAACACCCTAACGAAAGTGCGAACATCATACAAATATTATCGGACCGCAAACAGGAACGATAGGTTTTAAAAATGAAAACCGCCTTTGAAAAAAAAAGATTTTGGAAACACTAGTTGATCTCGAGTATCATATATAAAAAGAAGTAGTACAAACATCGCCATCGAGACTTTGAAAAACCACCTTGCGTATGAAAAAAAATGAGGACACCTTCCCTTTGGTGAAAAACTTTCAGAAATATTCGACCCTCAGGTCTGAGCAAAGCATTTCTAAATAATTGAAAATATCTCAAAATATTTTTGGTCCTCAACTGGAAATTTTTTGAAATATATTGCGGCACTAGAAAGCACCTTGAAAACACCACAAGAAAATAATTCATTTTAATAGTACGTCTCGGAATTTAATTTTCTAAGATACTCAAGGTTTTCAAAAATTCAATAGGCCAGAATGCCCAAAACTCACAAAATCCTTTATCAAACCGTCATAAAACATTCAAGGCCAAAATGCCCAAACTCGATTTAGGGAGTCGATTTTACGAAATAAAACTCAGTTTAAAAAATACTGAAAGTTATTTTGAAAGAACTCACGCAGCGGATAAAATACAGTTTGAAAATACATTAGCAGCGACACCTCTCCTTATATAAATAAAATATGAGAATCGAATACCCACATATCACGAAATCAAAATCCACAGAAGGATTCCATAACTTAATGATATAATCACGCAAGCAGCTCATGTCACACGAAGCACAACACAAAGAAGGGAGACTTACATCCACAGGTCGCACGAAGATGATGATTGCCCCATGATACTAATCACGACCAACAAACTCAGGCGACGCATCGCGACACGACTCAGTCAGATAAAATCTGACGAGACAAAAACTCAACAGACACCACTAAACCCGAGAGCCTAGGTTTCCACAACCTAATCTCTGACCATTTATTTAACATCCCCAATCCACTCAGGGATATTATATGCCGTAGAACCTTTCCTCAAGGTTCTACCAGGCTGGTAACAAAATCGAACAACTCAACAATGCCTTTAAGGCTAAAATGACTCAGTACACCGATTTAGTCTTTCAATAAATACATACAACTCAATTTCAATACATGCCCACGCAGGGGTCGAATACAACACACTCCCGTACAACGAGGAAAGAATACTGCAGCGGAAATAAAATACAACTAAACCAATATGACATCAAACGGGTCCTCGTGTGATTAGTTTCATTCATCTTTCATCATCCTTCGTGCCGACCCTATGTTATGCTCCCCAAAACCTGAATGCAATACAGACATCCACCCCCCGAGTATTAGCAAAATTCCACTATTTTGCTAGTGCAAGTAGAAAGTGCAAATACGAGCAATACAATTCAAGTTCCAAGAACAATACCAGAAATCCTCAAAGATTAAAATACAAGGAAACAAACACTTCCCGAAGTAAGAGTTTAGGTAAAGCTTTCCAAAATTTCAAGATCACAAATCAAGGGAAAACAATTTATAAAGTGATTTAAAATACCATCGGGAGTTTTGATAGAAACAACTCAGGATTTTCGAATCCTTCTCTTTCCAAAATCAACAGGGGTCACAGCCCAAAGGTTTCGTTTTCACAAATAAAACCAACAACAATTCACAGGGTCAGAGCCCACATCACGTGTCCTCAATGGGCATAAAATCAACACAACATAATCACATACAGGCATCGCCTAGGACCGGGACGAAGCCACAAATCCCACTCGAGGCCTCTAAGGACCCCCCCGAGCTGGCTAGCGAAACAAATAACACACAGGCATCGCCTAGGACCAGGACGAAGCCACAAATCCCACTCGAGGCCTATAAGGACCCTCCCGAGCTGGCTAGCGAAACACAAGTCACAATATCTCACGGTTGAATCAATCACTTGTTGCATCCTGACCACATGATCACAAACCACGTGTCACCGTAGATTATCTTTGGCGCTCACGGTTGGCTCAATCACTTGTTGTATCCTGACCACATGATTGCATGCCATGTGTCACCGTAGTTTTTATTCGGCTCTCACGATTGGATCAATCGCTTGTTGCATCCTGGCCACATGATCGCATGCCATGTGCCACCGTAGGCCCCTCCTGCATCCATACATTCACATACAGCACAATACAACACATATATTTAAATAATTCACCTAGAGGCATCAAACACTTAGCAAAACACCACATCAAACCACAACGTACCGAAATGAAACAATATACGTCCACACGCAATACCAAGTGCAACATCAACACCACATATATCCATAGGATTCACATAGTCATTCACAAACCACACCATTCACAAAACACACGCGTTTTGAAAGCAAGCCTTTAACAAGTCTAAACCGAATCTTTTGAAAGTTCAATTCAAACGACCAAACAAACACATTTAGACGATCACTAATTATCATATCAACAAAACAAGAATTGTATGGATAAGGTACTTGCCTCTAAACCACGATCGTAACAAGACGACGGATGGAATGCGGTCGAACAGCCCCGAACTCCCGAACACTATCAAGAACGTGATAGCACCGAAATTACTACGGGAAAACACCACATGAATCATCATTCACCAGCAGAATTCAACATCGGAATCATAGAGAACCTATAATACTCTGGAAGAAACAACAAAAATAAGATCACAACGATGACCGAGACCAACAACACTAAGAATTACATCAAGACATTGAAAGAAACTCATCGAAATATTTAATCGAACATTAAATGTTCAATGATTTCCAAGAACACCCAAATCATCAATCGAGTTAAACTAACTCAGAATATGGATATAAAATCCATAGAACACGATTAATAACATCATTAGACGGCAATCAGTTTATCAAAACCGAATGGAAAACGAAATCAAGAACAAAACTCCCAAAAAGTCAACTTGAATGAAAATCAAGAAATATACCTTGATTCGACGAAGAACAATGGATTAAATGATTTTAAACACAAGAATACTACTAATATTAATCATACCCATCATGGATTAATCAACAATACGGAACGAATCGGACAAAAATAGAAAAATCCCAAATTTCCCAAAAATAGGGGTTCAAGAAGATTTACCTTGATTAGGATGAAGGATTCAAGTAGAGATCGAAAATCTACAACAAGACTTGAGGTGGATGATCTCTACAAGTTTGGGAGCACTCAAATCGCCCAAAATCGCCCTTAGAATCGCCTAGGATGGTAGGAGGAAGAAGAGAGGAGAAAATGAATGTTTCTCCTCGAAAATCTGCTAAAAAGTGCAGAAAAAGCCCGTGTGCCGTGACCCGTGTCGAGTGTGCCGCGGCCCAGGGCAATAAAAGATGCCTAGAAATCAGCTTAGTGCCGCGTCCCGGCCAGCAAGGGCCGCGGCCCGCGGTACAGCCCGCTCCAGCACCAAAAAGGCACATGGTGCACTCTTAGCTATTTCGACCATAACTCCTTCGTACGGACTCCGATTGACTCACCATTTAAACCATTGGAAAGCTAACTTGATGATCTATAATACTGGAAAGATTCAGAATTTTTCAAATTTTCCAGAATTTATGGTGATTTTACAAAATCGAACTCATGCGTGGAAAAGTCGATTATGAACACGGAACTCAACAAAACGATACCGAAACGAACTCGGATGACAAAAAGTGCAGAATTAATCATTCTTGGAATGACGAAACGGTCACGGCAGCATCACTAAGATAGACTTCCGCCAAAAAAACAAAATTATCGGAAATCAAAATTGCGGATATTACACAATGTAAATTGTATTGGAGTATTTCGGGATCGAAATATTTTTACTTGTCATCGGTATTGTATTCGCCATTTTGATGTTTCTTGTTGAGTTTGGATTTTTGCCTAAGTATATTAGCCATAGCATACACTATATGTATAGCATTACGTACGCTACAGTCGGAGTGTTACATATGTTAAACTATGTTGGTTACGTACGTAACACAGGGCATCTGTCCGGATCTGGCTTTCGGTGTGTGGGACTGGTCCAGGCTGTATTTGCGGAGTTCGATTGGGACAGTCTGGTCAATGCACATTACATACGCTACACCTTGTGGTTAACGTACGTAATGCTGAGGTTGGTTACGTATGTATTTTTGTTAACATACGTAACGAGTATCCCGTTTTGAGGCAGTAGCCTCTAGAAGATCATTACGTACGTAACACCCTTGTGATAGCATACGTAATGGCTTTTACGTACGTTATGCTTAGAGTATAACGACCATAATGAGGTTGTCAGATTATATATCTTGGTTTCGTATTTCATTTCTTCACGAACCCAAACCATTTTTCTCTCCCTAGAATCGCCCCTCTGGACTTGTTCTTGATACTTGGACTCTTCCAACTTGATTTGGAGCTTCATAACATGGATTGGAGCTTACGAACTTGAAGATTGGAGTGGATTCTTGATGGTTTGAGGTTGTTCTTCATTTTTCAAGAGGTATGTTGGTTAATCTTGTGTTTGACTCGAGATTATGTTGATGTTGTTGTCGTTTAGTTGGTGTATCGATGATTTGTTGGAGGGTAGTATGGTTCTTCATAGTTTTTATAAACTTATGATGAAGAACATGATGATATGGCTTGAGTTTGATTGTGTTCTTGGTGTTTAAGAATACTTGGGGGATTATAATCATGTCTAGGAAGAGTTACGTTAACATTTTCACATGATTAACATAGCTTTGAGATGATTATTGTTGTGGGTTGTGTTCTTGGGAGATTCTAACCATTTTAGAATATAATTATGATGAATTATGCGACGATTATCATAATCTTAAAATGGTTAGGTTAATCTTGTTGAGTAATCCGAAATTCTTGATGAATTGGTGATTGATTTTGGTGGAGACATCATGTTTGGTGTGATGATGATGTTCTTGAGGTATTGATGATGATATTGGTGATAGTATCATTTTGATATGATTGATTTCATATTCTTCTTGATAATCCTTGTTGAATTGTTTTTCACAAGTGTTAAGAACATAATGATCATGTCAATTGATCATTGAGGTGTTGGAGGATGTTAGAAATCATAGTCTAGGACTATGATTTTCGTTTGTGTGGTTTGATCGATTCGTGCTTGAATCGAGGTTTCCTATGATGTTGTTTTCTATCGGTAATGTGTTATTGAATGAATTGTATTTCATTCAAGGTTGTTCGGGTGTTTGTGATTAACGGAGTATGCCGTTCCCCGTTCGTTGGAGGATTTCATCGCCTTCGGTTTGAGGCAAGTTTTATACTTGTACTAGTCAATGAGATTATTGTTATCATATATGTGTATGAATGTTTGTATCATTTCGAGACCTAGTCTCTCCATGATTTTGTTGATATCAGGGAATTGTTCGATACAATACCCTTAGGCAATTATGTCAAAATTTATTGTTATTTGGTAATGGCCGATTCAAGGCATTGAGATACCTGTTGTTAATGTTATTATCGATAGCCGGTTCGCAGAATCGATGTTTCGATTGTTGTTGTTGATATTGATGTTGATCTAAGACATTGTTGTGATCATTGTTATTGATGTTGGTGTTTTGCGATTGATGTTGTATTGGCCGATTGAAGGCATTGACGCATTCGATTATCATCTCTGTTTTCGGTGGTCGGTTAAAGGGGTCGGGGTATCTATGTTAATGGTATCGTTGTTATCGATTGGCTGTTCTAAGGCAATCGATGTATTGAATTGGGACTGTCGAGGTCATTTCCCATCCATTGAGTCGTTGTTATCGATTGACCGTTCTAAGGTAATCGATGTATTGAATTGGGACTGTCGAGGTTATTTCTATCCATTGAGTCGTCGTTATTGATTGACCGTTCTAAGGTAATCGATGTATTGAATTGGGACTATCGAGGACATTTCCTATCCGTGATATCATTGTTATCGATTAGCCGTTCTAAAGGCAATCGAGGTATTTGAATTGGGACCACCAAGGACGGTACCCATCCGTGAGTTATTATTGTCGTGTTGGCCGACTCAAGGCAGCACACTATCATTCTTGTGAATTTGGTTATTTTGTGATCGTTGCCGGTTGTGATTAATTGTGTTTTGGGAGGCTAGTCTCGGCTAGTGCTCGATGGGTAAGCTTGGGGCTTGAATCTTCGCGGTTGGTTTCCTAACACCTACAGTTCAGTAGGTCACGGTCACTTTGTGATCTCATTATGGGTAAGTTTGGGGATTGAACCTTCGTGGTTGGTTTCCCAACACCTACATTTCAGTAGGTCACGGCCATTGGATGGCCTCATGGTGATATGGCTTCGTGCCGTGGCTTCGGCCCTCATTGTGATACGGCTTCGTGCCGTGGCTTTGGCCCTCATTGTTATATGGCTTCGTGCTGTGGCTTCAGCCCTCATTGTGATACGGCTTCATGCTGTGGCTTCGGCCCTCATTGTGATACGGCTTCGTGTCGTGGCTTTCGCCCTCATTGTGATACGGCTTCGTGCCGTGGCTTTGGCCCTCATTGTGATACGGCTTCGTGCCGTGGCTTCACCCCTCATTGTGATACGGCTTCATCCCGTGGATTCGGCCCTCGTTGTGATATGGCTTCATGCCGGGCTTCGGCCCTCATTATGATATGGCTTCGTGTCGTGGCTTCGGCCCTCATTGTGATACGGCTTCATGCCGTGGCTTCGGCCCTCATGTGATACAGCTTCAGGCTGTTTGGCTTCGGGCCATTGTGATGATTGGCAGCTTCGGCTGAGTGACTTTCAGGTGATTGTGATATTTGGAAACTTCGGCTGAGGGGCTTTTAGGCAATTGTGATGTCTTGGTACTTTCGTTGGAGCCTTCGGGCATTGTGATTCGTATTTATTTCAGCACTAGTTTGGTTTACCTTCGGGTAATTCATTGTTGCGTTCTATATTGATGATTTGCTGTTGGGCACATATGTTCTAACCTGATGAGCAAGTATTGATCGTATGCCGTTGGAATAGTGTTTCACGAATGCTCGGTTCTTACCTTGGGTTGTTAGCATCTTATATTACCATTATTGTACCGTTTATTCTGCCTTTGGATGCATATCATGTTGTACATGTTTTTGATGTTCATTATCTGGATGACTGACCCTGTGCGGGTGGAACATGTTTTCATGTTTTAGGTGCTTGCGAGGAGAGAGTTGAGACACAGGGGGCATGACGATGGCGACGAGGCATTCGAGCGATACTAGTCCCAAGTTTTTCGGTGTTCATGTTGGTCAGTCAGTTTAGAGTGTTCTCCAGTTTTTCAGTCGTTGTCATTATGTATTATCCGAGCAAGGCTCGTGGATGTTGTTGTATTTTTATATTTGGCCATGTAGGCCTATCGTTGTCGTTGAAATTCCTTATCGGAATATTGTGTCGGATATCATAGTAGGGACTGTGATTTCCCTTGTTGGTTAATTTGATGTATTTTAGTCGTGTTCGCCTGGTGGATCTCCTGGTGTGGGGTCCAGAACACTGTAATAACCCAATGGGATTTGGGGGTGTTACAACATGTGCCAGTATCACGGAGAATCGTCGGCTTCACGATCTGTAAGTATTTGGATTCTTGAATTACATTGAGATTTATTGCCGTTTTAAGTTGATATGCTTTAAGATTCAGCAGAATATTATGCGTTACAGTATAAGGTGACAGAGTTGGGAGAGGATTGATGATCTTGAGAAGTTATGATTTTGGAAATCAATATGTCGGTTAAATATTGGAACAGATTTGTGCATTTGGGAGAAATGTTGTGGATGGTTGAGAAGAACATGTAGTCATGTTAGTTCATTTAAGATATATGAAACTGTTTTTGAGCATTTGAAAATGATACTTTTAGAAATGAATGTTTCACGGATGTTTTATGGGAAATGATTTTTGGGCTGAGACCCAATCGATTTTGAAATAGTTTTATAACCCAGGACTTGGGGTCCAAAAGGGTTTTCTACTTTTTAAACTTCTTATAATGCGAAACGAGATACAGGCTGAGACCCTAATGTTTCAAAAGGCTTTTCTGTTTCCTAAAACTCCGGAGATTTGTAAAACACTTTACCAATCGTTTATCTATTTTATTACTTCCTTTCGGGGTTTTGGTTTACTTGTTCAAATGAGACTCCTCGGGTAGTCTTTCCTTGTGTTTGATTTATTGATTATTCAATATTTTGTCATAGCATGGTTGAGGTGATCCAGGATGGGTTAATGATCGATGTTACGAGTCATATGTGGAAAAGGAGTTTGGATGGAGTCTATACATTGACATTGTGGAACTCTATCGTGTGGTTTTCCGATGGAATATCAGTGGATTTTGGTGGCGAGCCAAATTGGTATACAGGAGTATGGATGTGGTCAATCATTTGCATAGTTTTCATTTTAAAACTTCGAAATCGTATGGATTCAAAGGAAAATGTTATCGAATACTTGGCATTAGCGAGCCAGTTTAATTTTTCGAAAATTTATTTTGTGGTCTTACTAAAATTTATGTTTTGGAATTTTGAAAATTTTGAAAGAACTTTCGAAAATTTGTCTTCTTGACAAGACTATGTGATTTCAAACTGGTTTTGAAAATGTGATTGATATCCATACGCATTTAGTGCATAATGCATATCATGGTGAAGTTATGAGTGTGACTCACGAACTTGATAAGACATCAGTATGGTACGAGGAAAAGAGATTCAAACTTTAGCATGGTAGTTTGATTATCTAGGGATGATCGGTTGATTGATCGGATAAGAGAAATATGCTGTGTGTTGTAGATTTATGCACGGAATATGGTTTTGGACTCTGGATTTTGTAGAATCGGGGCATAGGTGATGTGCGACTCCATTGGTATTGTAGTAGCGCGATTTTACCATAGTGAATTTTTTTTTATGAATGATTTCTTTGTAAGTGTAGATTTGGGGATGGTGACCACATGCTGGTTGTTTTAGATATTGAGTAGTCGTTCATGTATGATTGGATATGTTCATCGGTTTGTGATTGGTTGGTCGTATGCCGAGGAGTATGTTCACTAGTCGGGTATGTTTATTGAGATCCACTGTATGTGATTGGTGTGTCGTTTTGAGAACTTTATTCGTTCGTATATCGGTTTCTGTGGTTCTGTGTTGATCATGTTGGAGCTTACCATGTGAGGGTATTCTAGATTGTTGTTTCTCCTTCATTGGCAATATTAGAGTTTATCATGTTGATGATATTCTCGGCTGCGTTTTGACCGTTGGATTGGTCGTATTAGAGTTTATCATGTCGATGTTATTCTCGGTTAATTTATTGGTTGATCACTGCTGGTGATCATCTAAGCGTTCAGATTTTGTGTCGATGTTTCGGGATTCGTTTCCATTGTGTTGAGCAGTTGTTTCACAGATGTATCGTGCATTATTGGTTTTTTAGCAGATTGGGACTTGATTGTGTAATCAGGCAAACAGGATTTGACATGGATAGATTATTTCATCCAAAGATGGTATATTTTTGTTGAGACTCATGGAATGTGATTGTAAGCATATTGAGGCTTTACAGTGAAGTCACTTGCTAGTATCTCAGGAGATCGTCAACTTTGCGCATTTGTAAGTATGGTGTTTTGGTTATTCGGTAATAATGATGATTGATCGTTGTCGTGATGGTTTCGGAATATTTTGACTCAACAGTTTTTTTTTTCTATGAAGGATTTCAAGTTTCGAGGATGAAACTTATTTTAAGTGGTGTAGTATGTAATATCCGGAATTTCTACTACTATTGTTTAATGTTATTTTATCTAAGTTATGTTGTACAGCGTGGAATCTGTACAGTATGGATAAAACAATTGAAGGACTGAGACATCTGTATTGGTATAATTATTGCATTTGGTTGATAGTTGTATTTGAAGATATTGTGTGTCGGGCATAACATATGAGAATATTGTTGGAAGGAGTATATGTATTCGGTTGTCGTATGTTCCTGTTCTGTATGTTGAGACGTTGGACAAGAATAGCTGAAAATGGCTAAGTATAGCCTTATTAGCGCACGCTAATATTCAAGCATAGCGCACGCTATCATGCAGGGTTAGCGCATGCTAAAGGCAAAGGATAGCGCATGCTAGTGGAGAACAGATCAGAGAGAATATACGTGTGGACCCGGCTACTTTCGGCACATGTGCCGACAAGGTCAACGGATGTTTGTTATGAAGGATTAGCGCACGCTAAGCATAGGCTTAATGCACGCTAATATCAGATCGGTCCAAAGGGAATCTTATCCTTGTCAGAGCTTTCGGCGTGTGGACCCGTCTTCGGAGCATACAGACAAACGAGTCAACTATGAGTAGCGCACGCTATGATCGGAGACTAGCGTATGCTTAATAGAGGCAATTACGTATGCTATTGCATGGGCATTGCGTACGTAAATCATTGTATGAAGTAAGTCAGTAGCCTCTGGACCTCGATATCGCATGCTAACAAAGTAAGTTAGCGCACGCTAATAATGTACAGTATATATATGTGCATTTGGGCATTATGTAACACCCCCAGGGCCATCCATAAATATTACAGTGCCGTGGGCCCCGAGATAGAACCCACAAGGTTGAAGGAAATTTCCGCAAACATTTACAAACGTCCAAGAGGCTAACTACGGTATTATCTATTTAAAACATTCGAAGACTTTATAGAACTCGTTTATCAAAACCGTCGTAAAATCTCATTTGAAACCACAAGGCTCGAAATGCCAAAACTCAACAGTTTAAAAACATACGTTAAGCTATCGCTTACATGTACCGACAGAATAGATTTAGAAAATGATTGCCAAAGTAACCTAAGTTACCAGATACCAAAAGGCCATTTAAAAATACTCACGCAGCGTAAAAAAACAAACAATTAAAATCCTCTAGCAGTGGAATACAAGGACTGATCCGGGAACTCAAAACACAAATACATGTCCTATCCAGTATCCTCCGGGAAGCTCATCTCTTCACGACCGCTATAAGCTTGATAATCCAAGAACCTAAAAAGAAAGCCCACGATGGGGTCAGCCACAATATCCAACAATGATAACCATCACATCACGTCAATAATTACATATCAATGGAAATACTAAGTAAGAGTACGACCAATGTAATCTTACCGTCGTAATTTTACGAAAATCCACAATTCGTATCCTTAACAACGCAATAAGATAATACCGAAATATTTGTACGGTATCTCAACAATACCCAAGGTTCTCAAAATATTATCATAACTCGCGATACGAAAATTATACGAACTCTGGCCAATTCAATCCATCGGATAACGTCGACAATTCCAATACGATAATCGATTGTCCATCAAAGACAAGTACCAAGGAAATACGGAACATACCTCAAGATACGAAATACCATTACAATCACGTCAGTCTAATCCGAGATCAGATCAACACAACATACGGACATGGTCCTAACACAAGACCTACAAATGCATAACCATATGACAACGTCAATATGAACACAACAATAACGACAATGTATACTTATGGCAAACCCATAATATACATATGCACAACAACAATACATGGCAATCCGATGATCCAGCGTTCACTGCCTAGATCCCCTGATGATCCCGTCAGACCAACCCGAGGTGGAAAACCCGTCCGATGATCCAGCGCACGCTAGCATAGATCCCCCGATGATCCCGTCGGACCAACACGAGGTGGACATATGACAACAATACACCACTGCACAAAACAACAGTACACAATACACGACAACAACAATGCACAAATGCATGACAACAATGATACACGTATGTATCACGACATGATCGACACAAATGATAAAAATGATTAGAGTACTTGCCTCGAGTCCTTCGAGAGCAATCTCAATGTCTAAACCATCACGAACCATTATCCTCAATACTCAACGGTCCAAAGTATCGGGGATTGCAGATAATTCATATCCTCGTATTTATCACAATATATCCTCGATATACAGGTATACCAATAACAAAAGTAAATCATGTACATTATGATTTAGATTCCCAAAACTCGAATACGATTTATAATCCCAACTCTCATGTGATTACGATTATAAACGTTGTTATATGAATTATAAACGAATGAACGGAACCATTCATTAAATATTATAAACTGAGCAAGTAATAACTTACCTCAATACCGATGAAGCCGTTACCAAATCCATTGCCGTCATCTACAAGTCCCTCGGCCCTGATCAAAGCAATCTACGAACATTTTCGAATACGACCGCAAAGCATGGTTCTAACCACCGATCAATAATATCAACCTATTACAATAATCGATAAACAACAAGTTCGACAAAAATCAACAATCGATAAAACCAATTCACAAACCCAACGGCTCAACAATATCTCGGTTAACCACTAGGCTGATCAATCCAACTCAAACCAGCACGAATTCACAACCACAACATGAAAATACTGCACTGTTTGCCTACTTAGCGCACGTTAATCACTTAACGTAGCGTGCGCTAAGTTGCTCTCGTTAACGCGCGCTAGCCAGTAAGCTTAGCGTGCACTAATGCTATACTGATGCATGTTTTTCAGATTCCGATCAACATATGGCAATTATCAAGATCACTAAGTGATTCTAAACCATGTTCATAGCTATCAAAACAACGAAATCCGATATCCTTTAACATATAAACAATCATTCAACTTATAATCCAAGTCCTATATCCATATATCATCTTCCTCAATATCAACATCATGAAACATTAAGAACGTAACAACACTTCTATCATTACAGGGAGTAATTATCAACAATAACATCAACATCCGAAACTGAGAAGAAGAATTAACCAACTTATCTCAAGATGACGAACAACACGATTCAAACCATACGAATCACATTAATATCATCATACTCCGGTAATCCATCTCATAATCATGCTTGTCAACTTGTTTATATCATAATCATTAACTCAAGAACATCAATCTTCATTCCAAAACGAAATACAAAGGTGAAGAGTGATTACCTTGTATAGACGGACCATGAAGGAGAACAATCAACTTCATTCCAAGAATAATCAATAACTTCAAGAACAAGACTTTAATCCATGTTCCTCAGCTTAATCTTGTTAAAGATCATCATCTCTCAGTGTTTGGAATCTCAAACTTCTCTCTAAAAACTCTCTCTCTCGAAATAAAGGAAGGAATGGCCGAATGAACATAATTCACATCTGCAATCATATATATACTGTCTGTTATTAGCGTGCGCTACTCTTCCTTAGTAGCGTGCGCTATCGTGGTCCAGAGGCGACTGTTTTGCTTCGCACATCATCTTACGTACGCAATGCCCATGCAAGAACGTATGTAAATTACACTATCTAGTGCACGCAATTTCTTAGACTTTAGCGTGCGCTAATCGTAGTTGACTTGCTACAGTCCGCACCTACCCCCGTGTCCCCACATACCGAAAGCACTGACGAGGATAAGATTCCTTTTTGTCCGATCTGCAATTAGCGTGCACTAGTCCTTAGGTTTTAGCCTGCATTAGTACTACACTACAACATCCGTTGACTCGTCGGCATATGCACCGAAAGTGGCCGGGTCCACACGTACATTCCCTCTGAGCTGTTCTGCACTAGCGTACGCTAACATATGCCCGTAGCGTGCGCTTTACCTGCATGATAGCGTGTGTTATACATGAGTATTAGCGTGCGCTAACACGGCTATATTTAGCCATTTTCAGCTACTCTTGTCCAACGTCTCGACATGCAGAATACGAACATACGGCATACTGAATACATATATATCTTCTAACAACATTCTCATACGATAAGCCCGACACATAATGTCTTCCAATACAACGGTCAGCCAAGTGCGGTAATAATACTAATACATATGTCTTAGTCCTTCATTTATTTAATCCATACTGTACAGATTCCACGCTGTACAACATAACTCGGATAAAATAATATTAAACCATAGTAGTAGAAATTCTGGATATTAAATACTACACAACTTAAAATAAGTTTCGTCCTCGAAACTTACAATCCGTCATAGAAAAACAAACAAACCGTTCAACCCAAAATTTCCCGAAGCTATCTCGACAATGATCGATCATCATCATTAACGAATAACCAAAACAGTACACTTACATATGCGCCAAGTCGACGATGTCCTGAGGTACTAGCAAGTGACTTCACTACAAAGCCTCAATACGCTTACAATAACAATTACATGAGTCTCAACCAAATATATCATTGTTGGATGAAATAATCTATCTGTGTCAGATCCTGTCTGCCTGATTACACAATCAAGTCTCAATCTGCTAAAAACCAATAGTGCACGATACATCGGTGAAACAACTGCCCAACACAATAGCAACAAATCCCGAAATATCGACACAAAATCCGAATGCTCAGATGATCACCAACAATGATCAACCAATAAATTAATCGAGAATATCATCGACATGATAAACTCTAATACGACCATCCAAAGGTCAAAACACAATTGAGAATATCATCAACATGATAACCTCCAATATGACCAACCAGAGGTCAAAACACAATCAAGAATATCATTATCATGATAAACTCCAATATGACCAACGAACGATCAACGATAATCGAGAATACCTTCACACGGTAAACTCCAACACGGTCAATACAGAACCACAAAAATAGATATACGAAAGAATAACATTCTCAAAACGACACACCAATCCCATACAGTGGATCCCAATAAATATACCTGACTGGTGAACATATCGCTCGACATACGAACAACCAATCACAAACCGACGAACATATCCAATCATACATGGTGTGGGAATGACCACTCAATATCCAAAACAACCAACATGGGGTCACCATCCCCAAATCTACACTTACAAAGAAATCATTCAAAAATCATTATGGTAAAATCGCGCTACTACCATACCAATGGAATCACATAGCACATACGTCCCAGTTTCACAAAATCCAAAGTTCCAAAACATCCTGTGCATGAATTCTACATCACGCAGCATATTTCTCTTATCCGATAAATCAACTGATCATCCCTAGATAACCAAACTACCATACTAACGTTTGAATATCTTTCATCGTACCATACTGATGTACTATCTAGTTCGTGAGTCACACTCATAACTTCAACATGATAGCACTATGCACTAAATGTGTATGCATATCAATCACATTTTCAAAACTAGTTGAAATCATATAGTCTCGTCAAGAAGACAATTTTCGAAAGTTCTTTCAAAAATTTCAAAACTCAAAACATAATTTTGGTAAGACCACAAAATCAATTTCCGAAAAATTAAATCGGTTCCCTGGTGCCAAGTATTCGATAATAATTCTTTTCGAATACGCATGATTAAATAAAATGAAATTATGCAAATGATTGACCACATCCATACTCCTGTATACCAATTCAGCTCGTCACCAATATCCACTGATATTCCATCGGAAAACCACACGATAGAGTTCCAAAATCTCAATATATAAACTCCGACCAAAAACTCCTTTTCCACCTATGACTCGCAACGTCAACTATTAACCCATCCTGGATTAGCTCAAATATGTTATGACAAAATATTGAAATAAATCAACACAACGAAAGACTTCCCAAGAAGTTTCATTTGAACAAGTAAGCCAAAACCGCGAAAGGCAGTAAGAAAATAGATAAATGATTGGTGAAGCGTTTTACAAATCTCGGGAGTTTTAGGAAAACAGAGAAGCCTTTTGAAACATTAGGGTCTCAACCCGTATCTCGTTCTGCATTACAAAAAGTTTAAAAATTAGAAAACCCTTTTTCGGACCCCAAGTCCTGAGTTATAAAACCATTTCAAAATCGATTGGGTCTCGGCCCAAAAATCATTTTCCGTAAAACATCCATAAAACATTCATTTTGAAAAGTATCATTTTCAAATGCTCAAAAATAGTTCGTATATCTCAAAATGAACTAACATGACTACATGTTCTCCTGAACAATCCACAATATTTCTCCCAAATGCACAACTCCGTTCCAAAACTTAATCGACATATTGATTTCCAAAATCATAACTTCTCAAGATCATCAATCCTGTCCCAACTCTGTCACCTTATACTGTAATGCATAATATTCTGCTGAATCTGAAAACATATCAACTTAGAACGGCAAAAAATCTCGATGAAATTCAAAAATCCAAATACTTACAAATCGTGAAGCCGACGATTCCCCGTGATACTGGCACATGTCTCGACTGTAGAAAATACTCGACACTGATATTTTCAAAATGCACGTTTTGCAAACTCAGCTCAACTCGAGAACACAACACGGCTCTATCCGAAGAAACACGTTAACACCATTTGGAAAAGTTACAACAATCCCAGTACCACACTGGTAAATCACATAACGCACAAGCCCGAGTGAACAACAAAAACTCAGAGCTCAAACACTTGTCAACCGACAACTCGAATGACACAACAAAAGCATGACCCAACTGCCTAGGTTTTCACAACCTAAGCTCTGATACCATATTCTGTAACACCCCCAGAGCCATCCAGGAATATTACAGCGTCGTGGAACCCGGGATGGAACCCACAAGGCTGAAGGAAATTTCCGCAAACATTTACAAACGTCCAAGAGGCTAACGACGGTATTATCTATTTAAAACATTCGAAGACTTTAAGAAATCGTTTATCAAAACCGTCGTAAAATCTCATTTGAAACCACAAGGCTCGAAATGCCAAAACTCAACAGTTTAAAAACATACATTAAGTTATCGCTTACACGTACCAACAGAATAGATTTAGAAAATGATTGACAAAGTAACCTAAGTTACCAGATACCAAAAGGCCATTTAAAAATACTCACACAGTGGAAAAAGACAAACAATTAAAATCCTCTAGCAGTGGAATACAAGGACTGATCCGGGAACTCAAAACATAAATACATGTCCTAGCTAGTATCCTCCGGGAAGCTCATCTCTTCACGACCGCTACAAGCTTGATAATCCAAGAACCTAAAAAGAAAGCCCACGACGGGGTCAGCCATAATATCCAACAATGATAACCATCACATCACGTCAATAATTACATATCAATGGAAATACTAAGTAAGAATACGACCAATGTAATCTTACCATCGTAACTTTACAAAAATCCACGATTCGTATCTTTAACAACACAATAAGATAATACTGAAATATCTGTACGGTATCTCAACAATACCCAAGGTTCTCAAAACATTATCATAAATCGCGATACGAAAATTATACCAACTCTGGCCAATTAAATCCATCGGATAACATCGAAAATTCCAATACGATAATCGATTGTCCATCAAAGACAAGTACCAAGCAAATACGGAACAAACCTCAAGATACTAAATATCATTACAATCACGTCAGTCTAATCCGAGATCAGATCAACACAACATACGGACATGGTCCTAACACAAGACCTACAAATGCATACCCATATGACAACGTCAATATGATCACAACAATAACGACAATGTATATTTATGGCAAATCCATAATATACATATGCACAACAACAATACATGGCAATCCGATGATCCACCGTTCACTGCCTAGATCCCCCGATGATCCCATCAGACCAACCCGAGGTGGAAAACCCATCCGATGATCCAGCACACACTAGCATAGATCCCTCGATGATCCCGTCGGACCAACACGAGGTGGACATATGACAACAATGCACAACTGCACAAAACAACAGTACACAATACACGACAACAACAATGCACAAGTGCATGACAACAACGATACACGTATGTATCATGACATGATCGACACAAATGATAAAAATTATTAGAGTACTTGCCCCGAGTCCTTCGAGAGCGATCTCAATGTCTAAACCATCACGAACCATTATCCTCAATACTCGACGGTCCAAAGTATCGCGGATTGCAGATAATTCATATCTTCGTATTTATCACAATATATCCTCGATATACAGGTATACCAATAACAAAAGTAAATCACGTACATTATGATTTAGATTCCCAAAACTCGAATACGATTTATAATCCGAACTTTCCTATGATTACGATTATAAACATTGCTATACGAATTATAAACGAATGAAACTGAACCATTCATTAAATATTATAAACTGAGCAAGTAATAACTTACCTCGATACCGATGAAGCCATTACCAAATCCATTGCCGTCATCTACAAGTCCCTCGGCCCTGATCAAAGCAATCTACAAACATTTTCGAATACGACCACAAAGCATGGTTCTAACCACCAATCAATAATCTCAACCTATTACAATAATCGATAAACTACAAGTTCGACAAAAATCAACAATCGATAAAACTAATTCACAAACCCAACGGCTCAATAATATCTCTACTAACCACTAGGATGATCAATCCAACTCAAACCAGCACGAATTCACAACCACAACATGAAAATACTGCACTGTCTGCCTACTTAGCGCACGTTAATCACTTAACGTAGCATGCGCTAAGTTGCTCTCGTTAACGGCGCGCTATCCAGTAAGCTTAGCGTGCGCTAATGCTGTACTGATGCATGTTTTTCAGATTCCGATCAACATATGGCGATTATCGAGATCACTAAGTGATTCTAAACCATGTTCATAGCTATCAAAACAACGAAATCCGATATCCTTTAACATATAAACAATCATTCAACTTATAATCTAAGTCCTATATCCATATATCATCTTCCTCAATATCAACATCATGAAACATTAATAACGTAACAACACTTCTATCATTACAGGGAGTAATTATCAACAATAACATCAACATCCGAAACTGAGAAGAAGAATTAACCAACTTATCTCAAGAAGACGAACAACACGATTCAAACCATACGAATCACATTAAAATCATCATACTCTGGTAATCCATCTCATAATCATGCTTGTCAACTTGTTTATATGATAATCATTAACTCAAGAACATCAATCTTCATTCCAAAACGAAATCCAAAGGTGAAGAGTGATTACCTTGTATAGACGGTGTTGTTACCGAAAATATTATCCAGAGATAGTATTGCTGGAATGATCGAGTAACAAACAAATGCGAGAACACTTCCGTGAGAAAATAGATAATACAAGATTTGTCGGGGTTGTTAATCCCGGGCTTGAATGCTCTCGCGAGATGTTATTAATAAATATACTGTCGAGTACAAATATTAATGGTAGAATCTATTACAAGGAGTGTAAAGACTTCTAGTTATCTAGCCTGTAGAGCGCGTAGATTGCCGGAAGAACTAGATGGGTAAATCTGTGAATTCTTGCTTGGGATATATGATAAATGTGTATGAATATCACTATGAATGTGTAAGTGGTTGCCAGAAGAGTCTTTGATTCTCTTTTTGTGTGTATTTTGCACTGAATTCACAGTGAAATCGCGTCCCTTTTGGCCACTGCAGTGAGTTCTCTATTTATAGGGGACAAGGTAGTTGGGACCCCTCAGGCGATCGCGGGCGACCGCCGTTTTCTATATTATAATAAGATGGCCGATCGTCCCGTCACGTGGGGCTGTTCCCTTAAAGTATGGGGCCGCTGCTGGTGGCCAGCTGTGCGAGCTAATGGGAGGCCAGCACGCGTCCTGGGTAGCTGTCCGGGGAGGACCCACTTTGTACCTTTCGGCGGCCTTGTCGGTAGGTGTGGTAGGTGACAGGCTGGGGTCAAAGGTCCTATCTGTCGGCGCCCTTTGAAGATCCGCACGTGGGCCACCGTCCAAGATTAGGTCTTCGACGACTTTGACGGATGTTGGATCCACACGAGGCACGAGACGATCGCCTCTGGTTCGCTCATTAAAGACGATCGCCAGATATCAAAAGACGATCGCTGGGTACCAAAAGACGGTCGCCGTATTGTGCCGATCGCTGGGCGTTTGCCCAGAGTATGTCTTCTATGGTTGGCTTTTCTGATCGTGATGCCGATCGCCTATCGAGGCGTATTAATCGCCGCACAACAATTGCCCCCCAGCTCGCCTCGATGTTGAAAACACGGGGTGAGGTGGCACTGTTGGCGATCGCCGATGTTTAGATGATCAGGCGATCTACTTTCAACTTTGGACGATCTATTTTTGCGCTGGGAGTAGCGGAAAATGAAGGCGGGCTCTCGAAACGTCGCAAGGACACGCGTCGCGCTACTGTTGGGGGAGTCCGACGGTTTGTCAGACTTTGTCGCCTGGCGTGCCCTCGAAAAGACGCGTCCGCGGGATTCGATGGCAGCATTTAATGCGTCCCCACTATGACGGTTGCGATCCAGCCCTCGAGATTTCACCTATTTGCACTTAGGCCCTGCTCCGATGATGAGGCCTGCTGAGGTGCCGGTCGCCGAGCCGGTAGTTCAGGGAGAGGAACAACTTCAGCGTCGCTAGAGGCGGAGGTCGGTGGAGTCCCTGCTGATTACTGAGGCGGATGTGTCCATTCTTGAGCCTCCGGTTGCTGCGGCTCCTATTTCTGCCATCCCGATGACGGAGGGATCAGGCCCTAGTCCCTCGGCATCCGGAGCCCGGTCATCGGGCGGCCCCACGAAGAAGGTGGCGATTGCTGAGGCGGAAACCTCTCGGGGCAAGCCTTATTTTGGCCGCGATCCCGAGCTGGTCAACTGGTAAGAGAGGATCGAAATTTCCGAGTTAGGCATTCTGAGTAAGGTATAGGCTAACTCCTTGGTCTCTTTGGTTTGTGCTGCAGGGTCCGTCTTGCTGACCCGGACGTCGCTCCTATGGTGTTGGACTTCTTGTCGAGTAAGGCTCCGCAAAAGTCCCTCGACGTCCCTACTTACGTCCATCATGCTATCTCCTCTCTGCCCAAGGCTTGGACGACCGATCTTGATGCGATAGCTCGTCGGCGATCTGGAGATACCATGCAGGCGACCATTGCCCTGGCTCTCCAGACGGCGACGATGGCCGTCCAAGCTGTGTTAGGCGTATTTTTATACGCTTATTTATCATTATTTTGTATTATTTTGGAGAGTGAAATTGTCTAAATGAGCCTTTAATGCCTTAATTTTGTATGATTGACAGGAAATTAAAGTCTGGAAGCTAAAACGAGGCAAAACGGGCGAAAACGGCAAATCTGGACTCTGAGCCGCGGCACAAGGAAGCAGGGCCGCGGCACAAGAAGACACCCAGCCAAAGGCAGAGTAAACTGTACTCTGTGCCGCGGCACAGTCCAGGTGAGCCGCGGCACAGAAGAAATTAAAGACGCCCAGGCATCCAGCTGAAGGCCCTGTGCCGCGGCACAGATTTAGTGCGCAACGGCACACTTGGCGGTTTTTGGATGTCCGTGCGGATTAGGGCCGTTTCGAAGCCAGTTTTCGACCTACTAATACGAACGCGATTTGGATGATGTGCTGAGCTATAAATAGGGTTTAAGACCCTAATTAATGATTTTTGGATCTTTTATCTTTTGGAGCTTAAGCTTGGAGACGACAGAAGAAGAGGGAAGCAAAAGACTTCAAAGGCAGAGGGCGGAAGCTGAAGAACGGAGGAATCCGAGCTTCATCTGCGTTTGATTTTTATGCTTTCATTTATTTATTCTGTAATTTCAATTATTAGTATGTCAGGCTAAAGCCCTAATCTAGGGTTTTGATGAAACCTATGTTTTGACGAATTTCTTGAGATTATCCAATTAATTACCTTTTTGTTGAGTTTTCCCAATTGTGTTTAATGCTTGCAATTATCTGGCCAATAGTTGTATTAATTTAATCATTCACTTCGAATCGGGAGAGGAGATTTAGTGAGGAACTATTGGTGAGGACCGTTTTATTCTGTGAGATAGGAATATACTCATAGGAACTACGTGGCCTTTGGGAGATTTTATGCTTTTCGCCTATTGACGAATTAATTCACCTAGGGATAGAGTGCGTTATTCGCCTTTAGATAAATCTATTGACCTCGGGAGAGGCGGTAGAATATATTAGCAATCTCCGCCTTCAATAAATTGGGAAAATTATTTATTACGGATAATCGAGAGTAAATTCGGATAAACCGAGGTGGATTCAGAATCCTAGACTTATTCATCATTTGATTTCTTTTATTCAAGCTATCGTTTTCTACTGTTTAGTCGCTTAGTAATTCTTTTAGTTATTAATTGCAAAAACCCAAATTCAATTGTTCAAATAAAATTGGAATACACAAAAATCGGTAGTTAGAGATTCAGTCCTCGTGGGAACGATACTCTACTTATCACTTTATTACTTGTAAACGATGACGTGCACTTGCGTGTAAGAAATATCGCAACAAGTTTTTGGCGCCGTTGTCGGGGATTGAAATTTTCTAATATCGATTTAAGTATTTCTAGTCTTAATTTGAACGTTTTATTTTTATTTTTGTGTATTTAATTTCGTTTATTTGTTTTTCCTTTCAGGACCTTTCGTGTAGTGCATGAGAAAACTCGGTAACGAAGGCCTACTACCTTTGGATATCGAGCTCGAGCGCACTCTAAGAAGGAACAAGAAGGAGAAAAGAGTTGCAGCATTTACGGTCAACATGGCCGAGAATATCGAAGTCCAAGGAGGAGATAACCATGTGCGGCAAGTTCAACCGGAACTAGTTCTTCGAGATTATGCCATACCGCAGATCAATGCTAATTTTTCGGGAATTCGGCGTCCCACTATCCAATCCAATAATTTTGAGATCAAGCCTGCTATTATTCAGATGGTGCAGGCGAGCCAATTCTGTGGACTGCCGAATGACGACCCGAATGCCCATATTGCTTCTTTCCTTGAGATATGCGACACGTTCAAGACTAATGGTGTCACTGACGATGCCATCCGATTGATGCTTTTCCCTTTCTCTTTGAGGGATAAAGCGAAATTTTGGTTAAATTCCTTACCGCCGGGGTCGATTACAACATGGGGAGAGTTAGCGCAAGCCTTCCTTGCCAAATTCTTCCCACCTGCTAAGACGGCGAGGTTGAGAAACGAAATAACCACCTTTGGTCAGTACGATATGGAGTCGCTCCACGAGGCGTGGGAGCGATATAAAGATTTGTTACGAAGATGCCCTCATCACGGCCTCCCTGATTGGCTTCAGATTCAGACGTTCTATACTGGTTTGAGTGCTTCTACAAGCACTCTCGTGGATGCGGCCTCTGGTGGGGCCTTGATGGGAAAGAGTATGGCCGAGGCACACTTGCTTTTGGAAGCTATGGCCATCGGAAAGATTGACACCGAAGAGAGTTATGGAAGTTTCAAGTAATGATCCGATTTCCACCTTGTCAGCTCAAGTCGCCGCTTTGACCCAACAGCTCCAAGCATTTTCGCACGCACCTTCCCCCGTTACCATAGAGACATGCAATTGGTGTAACGGATCACACCCGAGCGCAGAGTGTCAAGTTGGAAACCCGTTCGAGCAACATCAGATGGAGCAGGCTCAATTCGTGGGAAATGGAAACCGGCAGAATAACCCGTACTCCAACACGTATAATCCGGGGTGGCGCAATCATCCCAACTTTTCGTGGAGAAACGGACAGAACTCAAACCAGCCCCCGTTCGCTTAGAATCAACAGCAGCCCCCTCCCGCTCCAAAAATTTCTCTTGAGGAAGCACTAGCAAAATTGGCGGCGAATACGAGTCAATTTATGACCCGTACTGAAGCGACATTGCAAAATCATTCCGCTTCCATACGAAACTTGGAGGTCCAGCTGGGCCAAATTGCTAATGTGTTGACAGCTCCCCCGGAGGGAGCATTGCCGAGTACAACAGAGGCAAATCCTAGAGAGAGTCTAAACGCAATCAGCTTACGAAGTGGGAAAGAGTTGCTGGATCAGCCCGAGCGGTGTGAAAAGAAGAAGGAAATTGAGTAAAAGAATGATTTAGAGCCAGAGGAGTCGAACGATTTGAAACCTTCAATAAAGTTGCCGGATAACTCGAAGACATGTGTGACCCCCGTCCCGTTTCCGCAGAGATTACAGCAGAAAAAGGCGGACAAACAATTTTCTAAGTTCCTTGACGTGTTTAAAAAGCTACACATAAACATTTCGTTCGCCGACGCATTGGAACTGATGCCGAGTTACGTTAAGTTCATGAAAGAGATATTATCGAAGAAAAGAAAACTTGAGGAGTTTGAAACGGTCGCCTTGACAGAGGAGTGCAGCGCAATTCTTCAAAAGAAGCTCCCACCAAAATTGAATGATCCGGGAAGCTTCAACATACCGTGCACCATGGGGAATTTTTCGTTTAAAAAGGCACTGTGCGATCTCGGTGCTAGTATCAACCTCATGCCTCTGTCGATTTTCAAAAAGCTGAATATTGGGGAAGCCAAGCCAACAACAGTCTCCTTACAATTGGCGGATCGATCCATCAAATACCCAAGGGGAGTGATTGAGGACGTTTTAGTCAAAGTTGATAAGTTCATCTTTCCGGCCGATTTCATCGTACTCGACATGGAGGAAGATGAAGATATTCCAATCATCTTGGGACGACCATTTTTAGCGACTGGCCGAACCCTTATAGACGTGGAAAAAGGGGAGTTAACTCTGAGGGTCCAAGACGAGCAAGTTACTTTTCAAGTATTCAAATCGTTTTCATGTCCCGGAAGTGTTGATAAAAGGTCACAAATTGAAAGTGTAGATGTCGTTGAAAGAGGAAAGCACCGAAAAAATCATCGGTTGGAAAATTCAGATGTTGCGTTAAATGGTCCAATTTTTAAGAAGGATGTAGAACAAGTAGCATTTCTCGAGCATGAGGACAAATCTGCTGCAGTCTTGAGTGCGTTTGTGAAGGAGGAGAGTAAGCCGAAAGCCCAGCGGACAATTAGTCATGGAAAAAACGGGTGTTTCGGGAAGTTGTTCACGTCGAAACCTTTCCGCAAACAACATTTGATGACCGAACCGAAAGTCGAATCGCTAACGACCAATGGTCATAATTTTAACAAATATATGAACGGTTCGATGAACGGGGCGGAAACCAAATGGAGTTTGCGAAAAGCGAACTAATGTTTTCCAATAGGTCCGGCTGAAGACTATAAACTTAGCACTTCTCGGGAGGCAACCCGAGTTCGTAGCTGTAGATTTTTGCGTTCCTTTATTTTTCTTGCATCTTTGATTTTTATTTTTTTCTTCATTTTTGTGCTTCAATTTGCTTCTGCCTCTCGCTTTTAACGTGTTCTTCTCAAAATTCTGTGCAGAAAAGTCCCAGGGAAGAAACTGAAGTCTGAGCCGCGGCACAGGTATTGTGAGCCGCACACATAAATCGTAAGGGGAGGCTAAACCAATCGTACCTGCCGCGGCACGGCATAAATGAGCCGCGGCACGGTTGAGCACCGAGCCGCGGCACACGAAATTCGTGGCCGCGCACACGACAACACGAAAACAGTAAAAGGGATCGTACTTCGTGCCGCGGCTCACTTTAGCCGTGCCGCGCACACAATCTGAATTCGAAGGGCGGTACCTTATAACTCTCAATCGGCCGAACTCCAGTGCGTTTTCTTTTCCCTTCCCTCTCCCTTACTGCGCGCGAATCGGCCGAAGCATTCTTCAAATTTTTTCTTGCGAATTCTCCTTGCAATCTTCACAAAACCAAAAGGTATGTTCCAATCTTTAATCTCTACTTGTTTATGGTTTAAATTTGAAGTTGTTTATGCTTTGGATGGATTGAACATGTTTATTCTCCTTCAAAATTTCTAGGATGGTTTAGGGAATAACATGGTAGTTTTAATCGAATTTTCATGGTTAGTTTGGAATATGAATGAGTTGAGTGTGTTGTGTTGATGATGATTGAATTGTGTTTCTGTTCTTGGGGGTTGAATCGATCTATAGCCATGTTTAT
Source organism: Orobanche coerulescens (assembly GCA_033398695.1). NCBI lineage: Eukaryota > Viridiplantae > Streptophyta > Magnoliopsida > Lamiales > Orobanchaceae > Orobanche > Orobanche coerulescens. Next base: position 89,838,234 of record CM065805.1, on the reverse strand, counting down.
TCTTCAAGTAAACTCGTGCCCTCAAGGTGTTTGATAAATTGCCTAAGTGAAAAATTTTCTTTGGAAAAGCAATCTTTTGAATTTTCGTGCAACGTATACGTTCTGAATTTACAGCAAGCCCAACCCTTACATCCAGGTTAAACTTTTAAGTCCAATTGCATCCTTCTCTCACGAATGTGCTATTTTGTTAAATTCGAGATTTCTGGCTGGACATCCTTAGCCGAGCGTAGATCATTGTTATTATTGTTTGCGTAAATAAACCCTCATGTTGTACTTTTCAGGACTGATTGTGGCGAGAACAAATAAACTGAGCAAGAGAGCTAGGACCCAGTCATCCCCCACTCGAGGGGAGACCTCTCGTAGTCGGGCCGAATCGGAGGGGCACCAGTTTTCAGACCCTGAAATTCACAAGATCTTCAATGAAAAGATCCGGCCACGACCGCTTATTCCAGAGAGGGGATTTACTCCAGCTCCTCAGGACGGAGAATTGCTTACCATGATTGATGAGATGGGGTGGGCCAGATTTGCTGCACCTCCCGAGCCAGCGGTTATCTCGATTGTGCAGGAGTTCTACGCCAGCGCACTGCTGAAGCACATTCGGGAAGGGCATACGTTGCCGTCATTAGAGTCTCGGACTCAGGTCGATGTCCGAGGGGTTACGGTTGATTTCTCCACGGCTGCTATTCGGAGGCTGTTTGGGCTTCCGGTGGTTGATGAGTCGGCCTATGACCGAGTGATGACCAGCCTCACGAAGGAGGCCCTACTCGAGACCATTGCACAGCCCGATTCCGACTGGGTGCAGCGAGCACAGGGTTCTTCCACTTTCCACTTCAGGAGCTCGCGCCTCAGCCGGCTCGGGCGTTCCTGGATTTATTTTATCTACGCACGCATTGACCCCACCTCCCAGATCCGTATTATCTTTCTCTTTCGCGCCCGGACACTTTATGCTATCACTTCCGGGCTGCGTTTCGATGTGGCCCCCATCCTGGTCCGATCTATCTTCCAGTGTATCCAGGGGGGCCAAGACGGGGTTGAAGCACCCCTTTCTCATCTGCGCTTTGTGCCGGCAGTCGGGGCTGACGTGGTCAGACGACGAGCCGATGCTTGCCCCCCAGGCCCCGATCGACCACCGCATCATATCACACTTTGACCAGTGGGGAGGAGCGCCGGCGCACGCTCGGGGGAGAGGATTTTTGCTAGAGGAGGCCCACGAGGGTTCCCCCGAGCCGCTTTTGTTGACACATGGAGATGCCGGCCCGCCGCCCGACAGAGCGAGGTTGCAGGAGTTGTTTGATGGGCTGAGGGAGGATCTGAGGAGACAAAGTGAGGAGCAGAGAGAGGATCTGAGGAGAGAGAGAGAGGAGCTGAGAGAGGAGACGAGGAGAGAGAGAGATGAGATGAGGAGAGAGAGGGAGAGTTTGATGGCTGCCATGCGAGAGGAGCAGCGGACGGAGCGGGGGAGCGTTATTGCTGCCGTCAGAGCCGAGATGCGAGAGCAGGCCCACCGGGCCAGCCGACGAGAGGCGAGGCGTCTGGCTGCGAGGGATGCTTATCATCAGGAGCACCTTGCCGCATGGACGGCCCATATCATGCGTCCCGACGGGCCATTTATTGCACCCGCCCGGCCAGCCACACCACCCTCCTCACTGGATGATGCCGGCACCAGCTCCTGAGCGGACTGGAGGGGAGTACTTGACCTTTTACTTTTATTGTATATCATTTTTTTGTCCATTGAGGTCAATGTACGTCCTAAGTTTGGGGGGGGAGATTTACTTTTCGTCGCTACATTCATTGCTGTACTGATTTTGTTGCACTTTTCATTACTTTGCGTTATTTTTTTTCGATAGCCTTGCTTGTCTTTATGTTTCTCTATTCGTGAATTTTTCGTACTTCTATTTGTGTGATACTGATGTTACGACACTGTTTTTCTCTCTGAAGAAACGGTCGAGTTTTAGTCGAGTTGTAGTCAGTAATTTCGGTTTCTGCTTAGTATTCATTTAGGTCCAAAATTTTTCGTGATTGTAGAGGTCTTGGCAGATAAGAGACGATACATACTTGTTTTAAAATCATCGTCAATACGTTTGGTTACATTTTTCGGTTAGTTAGTCGTCCAGTTATATTAGTCGTGTTGGCACTTAGATTGAGTTTAGAGTCGGTCAGTTTTTCCCAAAAGTCGAGATAATGTGTTCTATGAAGGGGAGGACCCACTTTGTACCTTTCGGCGTCCTTGTCGGTAGGTGTGGTAGGTGACAGGCTGGGGTCAAAGGTCCTATCTGTCGGCGCCCTTTGAAGATCCGCACGTGGGCCACCATCCAAGATTAGGTCTTCGACGACTTTGACGGATGTTGGATCCACACGAGGCACGAGACGATCGCCTCTGGTTCGCTCATTAAAGACGATCGCCAGATATCAAAAGACGATCGCTGGGTACCAAAAGACGGTCACCGTATTGTGCCGATCGCTGGGCGTTTGCCCAGAGTATGTCTTCTATGGTTGGCTTTTCTGATCGTGATGCCGATCGCCTATCGAGGCGTATTAATCGCCGCACAACAATTGCCCCCCAGCTCGCCTCGATGTTGAAAACACGGGGTGAGGTGGCACTGTTGGCGATCGCCGATGTTTAGAAGATCAGGCGATCTGCTTTCAACTTTGGACGATCTCTTTTTGCGCTGGGAGTAGCGGAAAATGAAGGCGGGCTCTCAAAACGTCGCAAGGACACGCGTCGCGCTACTGTTGGGGGAGTCCGACGGTTTGTCAGACTTTTTCGCCTGGCGTGCCCTCGAAAAGACGCGTCCGCGGGATTCGAGGGCAGCATTTAATGCGTCCCCACTATGACGGTTGCGATCCAGCCCTCGAGATTTCACCTATTTGCACTTAGGCCCCCGTCTCCATCTATAAAAGGGCTAAGGCTTCTTCTCTTTCACTCTTTACGCGTCCTTGCATCCATAGCCGAAACTCTGCAAAAATTTCTGGAGATTCTTGTGCCGATCTTCTTCTTTTCTCTAGGTAAGAAAAATAAATCTTCTATCTCCCTCTTCTTTTTATAATATGTCGGGAGGATCCAAGACCTTCGAGGCTGGAAGTTCTTCTGCCGCCGCGGCTTCGCCTGACCGGGAGGAGATTCCCGTCGGAGTCGACATGGAAACGGCCGTTGAGGCCATTCGTGCAGGGATTGCACCCGCAAAACTCGAAGAGCTTTTCAACGAGGCCTCAGTGGCGAAGACGGCGGTGACGGCGGAGCAGGGGGGCTCGCCGACGGATGAGGACGAACTGGAGCGGCTAACTTGGGAACGGCAGAGTGTTTTTGGCCCCGCCTATATGGCCTTTGCCAAGATTATGGAGGGGATCGCCGGACCCTGTCCGGAATTTAACTTCGAAGCCTACTCCGCCGCTCATCCTTATGAACATGTGAAGCGGACAGTTTTTCGGGCCGCCGACCCGTCTCCGTGGACTCTCGGAAAGATCCGGAGTACGGCTACCAAGAAAGACCTGAGCCGTTGGAGGGACAAATATCACATCCCCTCTGACGTTTCCTTGCACATGCCCTCGGAGAATGAACGTGCCGATCAACCGCCCGAGGATATGGTTGCCGTCAGCGAGATGATTGTGGAGGCCGGCCTGCGATTCCCTCTGCCATTCGCCGTCTCCTACTTGTTCATCGCCTGGAATTTGGCACCGCTTCAACTGACGCCGAATGCTTGGCTACAGGTCATCTGCACGTTGACACTGTTTGGCGGTCACCGGTTGTTCCGCCTCCTTACTGCGCTGGAGATGAATTATCTGTTTAAACTGGCCGCGCAAAAAGGGTCGATCGGCGGCAATCATATCCAAGGCCGAATGGGGAGAGTGGTCCTTGATGTGCCGAACAAGACCAAGGGCGACCTGGCTAAATGGTGCTGGGTCGGCGGAGCGTGGCGATCGGCATCGAGTGACAGGCCGAATGAGGAGTTGGAGATCCCCACCACTTTTCGAGAGAGGAATCCGAGTAAGGATTTTAACTCTCCCCTTGATTGAGCATGTCTTGGACTGATCTAATTTTGTTTTCTTTTTGCAGGACCTCTCGTTCCAGCGATCGGCGATCTCCCTTTCGATTTCTTAATCATTTGGGAGCGGATTCGTGCCTTGCCGGATTCCTTCATTGACATTCGCTCGCTTGGTAATGAACTTCATCGGTTAGGTGCTCGACTGTTTCGCTTCCCTCGTCACTTGAGAGTTCCGGGTACGAACTTAAGTGGTGCTTTCTTGCCTGTCGATCGTCTCTAGGAGGTCGCAGCGTTTAAGTTGTTGTCTAACTTGTTTATACTTCTCCTTTGACAGAGGTTCATTTTCCGTGACTTACCGAGCCACCACCAGAGATTGCCATGTCGAATCCAGGACTCATCGGTCGCCTTCACTTGGGTAAGAAGACTGGTCACGTTCCTGCGACGATGTCTCGCCCTGCTCCGGTGATGAGGCCTGCTGAGGTGCCGGTCGCCGAGCCGGTAGTTCAGGGAGAGGAACAACTTCAGCGCCGCAAGAGGCGGAGGTCGGTGGAGTCCCTGCTGATTACTGAGGCGGATGTGTCCATTCTTGAGCCTCCGGTTGCTGCGGCTCCTATTTCTGCCATCCCTATGACGGAGGGATCAGGCTCTAGGCCCTCGGCATCCGGAGCCCGGTCATCGGGCGGCCCCACGAAGAAGGTGGCGATTGCTGAGGCGGAAACCTCTCGGGGCAAGCCTTATTTTGGCCGCGATCCCGAGCTGGTCAACTGGTAAGAGAGGATCGAAATTTCCGAGTTAGGCATTCTGAGTAAGGTATAGGCTAACTCCTTGGTCTCTTTGGTTTGTGCTGCAGGGTCCGTCTTGCTGACCCGGACGTCGCTCCTATGGTGTTGGACTTCTTGTCGAGTAAGGCTCCGCAAAAGTCCCTCGACGTCCCTACTTACGTCCAGCAGGCTATCTCCTCTCTGCCCAAGGCTTGGACGACCGATCTTGATGCGATCGCTCGTCGGCGATCTGGAGATACCATGCAGGCGACCTTTGCCCTGGCTCTCCAGACGGCGACGATGGCCGTCCAAGTTGTGTTAGGCGTATTTTTATACGCTTATTTATCATTATTTTGTATTATTTTGGAGAGTGAAATTGTCTAAATGAGCCTTTAATGCCTTAATTTTGTATGATTGACAGGAAATTGAAGTCCGGAAGCTAAAACGAGGCAAAACGGGCGAAAACGACAAATCTGGACTCTGAGCCGCAGCACAAGGAAGCAGGGCCGCGGCACAAGAAGACACCCAGCCAAAGGCAGAGTAAACTGTACTCTGTGCCACGGCACAGTCCAGGTGAGCCGCGGCACAGAAGAAATTAAAGACGCCCAGGCATCCAGCTGAAGGCCCTGTGCCGCGGCACAGATTTAGTGCGCCACGGCACACTTGGCGGTTTTTGGATGTCCGTGCGGATTAGGGCCGTTTCGAAGCCAGTTTTCGACCTACTAATACGAACGCGATTTGGATGATGTGCTGAGCTATAAATAGGGTTTAAGACCCTAATTAATGATTTTTGGATCTTTTATCTTTTGGAGCTTAAGCTTGGAGACGACAGAAGAAGAGGGAAGCAAAAGACTTCAAAGGCAGAGGGCGGAAGCTGAAGAACGGAGGAATCCGAGCTTCATCTGCGTTTGATTTTTATGCTTTCATTTATTTATTCTGTAATTTCAATTATTAGTATGTCAGGCTAAAGCCCTAATCTAGGGTTTTGATGAAACCTATGTTTTGACGAATTTCTTGAGATTATCCAATTAATTACCTTTTTGTTGAGTTTTCCCAATTGTGTTTAATGCTTGCAATTATCGGCCAATAGTTGTATTGATTTAATCATTCACTTGAATCGGGAGAGGAGATTTAGTGAGGAACTATTGGTGAGGACCGTTTATTCGTGAGATAGGAATATACTCATAGGAACTACGTGGCCTTTGGGAGATTTTATGCTTTTCGCCTATTGACGAATTAATTCACCTAGGGATAGAGTGCGTTATTCGCCTTTAGATAAATCTATTGACCTCGGGAGAGGCGGTAGAATATATTAGCAATCTCCGCCTTCAATAAATTGGGAAAATTATTTATTACGGATAATCGAGAGTAAATTCGGATAAACCGAGGTGGATTCAGAATCCTAGACTTATTCATCATTTGAATTCTTTTATTCAAGCTATCGTTTTCTATTATTTAGTCGCTTAGTAATTCTTTTAGTTATTAATTGCAAAAACCCAAATTCGATTGTTCAAATAAAATTGGAAAACACAAAAATCGGTAGTTAGAGATTCAGTCCTCGTGGGAACGATACTCTACTTATCACTTTATTACTTGTAAACGATGACGTGCACTTGCGTGTAAGAAATATCACAACAAGCTGCTAGGGATTTTGAGGGGCGACCCTCCACTGCTCGTCTCCATAGCGACCTCGAGGCCGCCCGGAATAAAAACATTGAATACGCCAATCGGATCCAGTCTATGGAGAAAGAGTATGTGGAGACGGCCAAAAGGGCTAAACAGGACGTTGACCGATTGAAGCAGGAGCTGAGCCGCTCCAAGGAGGCTGCCGACCGGTTCCGTGATCAGGAGAAGGAAACCCGCCAGAAGCATGCGGCTTCGCAGGAGGAGGCGGCCGGGCTGAAGGCGACGGTGGATCGGCTCAGCGGTGAGCTGGAGGCAGCGAAGAAAGAGCTGGAGATGGCCAAGGGAGAGAATGCCGCCAAGGTGGTCGAGCTGGCGGAGGCTGAGAAGACGATCGTGGAGTTGAAGGGGCAGCTGAAAGCAATCGAGACTGATCCCTATCTCAATGTGGCACTCGTCGGCGAGTTCGCCTATTATTTGGCCTACGCCGATGCTGTCAGAGCCGCCAAGAAGGTAGGGATCGAGGTCGGTCCTCTTATGGAGAGCTTCAAGGTTTATGCGCTTGAGCACCCTCTGCACCCGGAGTTCTCTTTGCCGATCCTTGACCTTGTCGACTTTGGGATCGACTTGAGTTGGTATACTGGCAAACTCATTCATCCTGAGGCCGATGGGGGGGCCCAAGCCGATCCGAAACCTAAGGGCGATGACCAGCCGGCGGGGCCTTGAGAGATATTTTTGTTTTCCTTGTATCTTGTAATTTTTGCTTTCTCTTTGTATTGCCTTCGGGCTTCATGTTGTACGAACTCCTTTTGATAATGAAATATTCCTTGTTCGCACTGTGTCTTTTTATGTACGATCGCCTTTGAATGTTTGTATGCGAATTTTTACAAGTATGTGTATGATTGCATCCGATGTCTTGTTTACCCAACCGATTGTCTGAGTGTTGAATCTATTGATATGTTTTGAATCGAAATTCTTACTTGTAACTTTTGCAGAATGATTTCGATCGTCCTGCGTGTGTTTGAGCGAAGCCGATCGGGCATGGTTCCTTTCTGTCCGATCGCATTTGGGATTAGCTCGACCCATCTCTGCCCCCTTGTTTTTGTTTGCTTTTTGTAAGTAAGGGAACAAAAATTAGTTTGTCTGGCGAGCTATCTTCGGTTTTGCCGATTCTGAAGAATCGTGCACGGTCGGGGAGTTCGATGGACCGACCTCCCCAATCGTGTCTTTGTGTGCGAGGGACACTGTATATCCCGCGACTCACTTTTTTGTGAGGGTCCTCAGTTAGGCTGCGCCTGCCTTGTGTTAAAATGAAAGGCGGGCGATCTTGGTCTGGAGGAGTCCTTGCACGGGGCGTCGTCAGCTTATTCGAATCCACGTCCGCGGCTTGTTAGCTCTGCTTCCACCTTGGCCCGCCATGAAGATGGCGACCCTCGACGGTGTACGTTGAGACGGGGGCAGTGGTACGTCGTATTGTCCGGGTTCATCATGTTAGATGATGTACCTGGAGGACATGCGAACGTGTCTACTGATTATTTTGGAGGGTCCTTCGGCTACGCCGGCCTCGTATTTAAACGAAGGGCGGGCGATCTCAGCCCGAAGGAACCTTGCATGGGCGAAGCTGTCGGTTCCATCGACCTCCAGGACAATGGCTGCATTGATTCTACCACGGATCGTCATGATCAATGATCGTCGGCGGTATGCGAAATGCCTGGTGGGGCGATCGCCAGAATAGATGGGATAGGAAAAAAATCTCATTATATTCCTTGTACATTGGGCAGTCGAAATTGAATACAAAATTTTCACTGGTAGTATTTTTTCAGATGCACGGCGTTCCAGGGATATTGATCCGGGGTACCGTCAGGATGTTCAAGTTCGTAGGCTCCCTTAGTTAGCCATTTATATATCTTGAAAGGTCCTTCCCAATTCGGACCGAAAACGCCTGTGTGGGTTTGGATCTTCTTGAGGACGAGAACGCCCACTTGAAACCTTCTTTCTTTGACCTTTGAATTGAAGAACTTCTCGGCTCTCCTTTTGTGGATTGTGTTCTTCATTTCTGAGGTCAGTCGTCGTTCTTCGAGCATGTCTAGGTCTATTCGTCGGGCCACATCGTTGTCGGTCGTCATCTCCTGTTCGGTTCGATGGCTGAGGACGGCGATCTCCGAAGGAATCACCGCTTCTGTTCCGAAGGCGAGGGCGAATGGGGTTTCGCCGGTTGAATTACGGGTCGTCGTTCGATAAAACCACAAAACGTCTGGAAGCTCGCTCGCCCATCGCCCTTGCCTGGATTCGAGTCGTGCTTTAATTGTGTGTTTGAGGATCTTGTTCACAGCCTCTACCTGTCCGTTCGTCTGAGGGTGATAGGGTGCTGAAAACAATCTTTTGATTCCCCATTTCTCACAGAATTGCATGATTTCTAAGCCGTCGAACTGCTTTCCGTTGTCGGAGATAATGGCCTGGGGCAGACCGAATCGGCATACGATGTTTCTCCAGATAAACTTGATCACTTGCTCTTGGCCGATCTTGTTGAGCGGTTCGGCCTCAGCCCATTTGGTGAAATAGTCGACCCCTACGATGGCGAACTTACAGCCCCCTGGAGCCGTCGGCAAGGGACCTATAAGGTCGATGCCCCATTGCGCGAATGGCCAAGGGCTATACATGGAGGTGAGCTGTTCGGGGGATAGTTTAATGTTGGGGCCCATTATCTGACACCTATGACACGATCTGGCATAGGCGATCGCATCCTTCTGAAGTGATGGCCAGAAAAAACCTTGCCTGATTGTCTTATGAATGAGAGCTCGCCCGCCCGCATGGTTTCCGCAAATCCCGTCATGGATCTCGGCTAAAACGATCCGACCTTCCTCCGGTGTAATACACTTGAGAAGGGGAAGGCTGAAGGCTCGCTTGTAAAGCCGGTCGTCCAATAGGGTATATCTGGTCACACGGAGCTGGAGTTGGCGAGCTTAAACACGGTCGTCAGGGACCGTTCCGTCCTTTAAGTATTTGATGAACGGAGTCATCCAGTTCTCCTCGGCGATGGCGACCATGGTAACCAGGCTTCTGTCGATCGCCGTCCTTGCTGACTTTGTGATTTGGATATTGGAGAAATCAGCTGCCCCATCTGATGATGCTAGTTTAGAAAGGGCATCGGCCTGGGAGTTGTGTTCTCTCGGGACTTGTTCGATTAACACTTCTTCAAATTTTGTGCACATTTCGGCGACCAGCTCTTGGTATTTGACCATTTGTTCGCCGCGCGCTTCATATTCTCCCTTGACTTGGTTCACGACCAAAAGTGAGTCCATGAAGATATGGAGGCGACGAACATCTAGGGCGAGGGCTAGATCGAGCCCGCCTACCAGGGCTTCGTATTCGGCTTCATTGTTGGTCGCACGGAAGCTGAAACGCACAGCATTAGTGAAACTTTGTCCGTCGGGACTGATGAGGACAATCCCTACCCCTGCTCTCGAATTGGTCGCCGAGCCATCCACATATAATTTCCAGGCAGGTCGGTCGACCTGGGTTGGACTGTGAGGGAACGTTAATTCCACAACGAAGTCGGCCAGAGCTTGGCCTTTGATCGCCGTGCGAGGAGCGTAAGTGATACCGTATTGGGCGATCTCTAGCGACCACTTGAGGAGTCGCCCGTTGGTGTCTGGTCGATGTAGAACTTGTCTTAGAGGTAGAGTTGTCAGGACTTCCACTTGATGTTCGAAGAAATAAGCCCTTAGTTTACGGACACTCATGACAAGGGCATAGGCGATCTTCTCCAATGATGTATAGCGTGTTTCAGCATCGTGGAGCGCTTGACTAACATAGTAGATCGGCAAGTGGGCTTGTCCCTCCGCTCGCACCAGAACGGCACTTAGTGCGACCTCCGAGGCTGCCAGGTAAAGGAATAGTTTCTCACCGGGGATCGGCTTTTCCAGGATCTGGGGGTTAGATAGATATTCCTTTATTTTGGCGAACGCTATCTGACTTTCCTTCGTCCATGCGAACTTCTTGTTCTTGATGGTCACGAAGAAAGGCTTGCTTTTATCGCCGAGTCGAGATACGAAACGATTAAGGGCGGCTAGACAACCTGTAAGGCATTGTACCTGCTTGATGTTTCGCGGCTCTTGCATGTCAGGGATCGCCTGTATCTTGGTGGGGTTCGCCTCGATCCCCCTTTGGCTCACAATGTGCCCCAGGAATTTCCCGGAGCCCACCCCGAAGTTGCATTTCTTGGGGTTTAGCTTCATGTTGAATCTTTCGAGGATGGCGAACGTCTCGGCGAGATCATTGAGGTGATCTTCCTTCTTGAGGCTTTTGACCACGATGTCGTCAATGTAGACCTCCATGGTCTTGCCGATCTGATTGGCGAACATTCTGTTGACTAGTCGCTGGTAGGTTGCCCCTACGTTTTTCAAGCTGAACGGCATTCGGACCCAAAAGTATATATCTTTTTCCGTGTGGAAAGATGTGTGTTTTATGTCTTTCTCTGCCATTGGGATTTGATGATATCCGGCGAAGGCATCCATAAACGACATCATTTCACAACCTGCTATGCTATCGACCAAGTGATCAATATGAGGCATCGGAAAGTGATCTTTTGGACATGCCGCGTTGAGGTCGGTGAAGTCGATGCATAACCTCCAGGAACCAGTCGGCTTATTGACGAGTACCGCGTTGGTGACCCATTGTGGTTCGTCTGTAGCTACCCCGATTAATTCGTTGTTGAGTAATTTTTGGACTTCTACGTCGAGCGCCGCGTATTTTTCGGGACCGAATTTCCTACGTTTTTGGTGAACAGGCTTCATCGCCGGGTCGATCTTTAGATAGTGGCAAGCGTGCTCAGGACTTATGCCGACCATATCTTGATGTGACCAGGCAAAGACTCTGATGTTCTTACGTAGTAAATTGATCAGATCCCCTTCTAGTTCGCGGTCGATGCTTGCGCCGATCTGTACTTCCCATTCTGGATGAGCCGGATCTATCGTTATACTCTCCAACTCTTCGACGGGGGCCGCGCCTCGTTGGAGCGATTTCCGGTTCGATTCTTGGATCGATGTCGAGACTTGGCTCAAAACCGATCCTTGGCTCGATGTCGTCCGTTAACCGAACCGAGATGTCGTCCCCTGAGTCGGGTTGGTATGATGCGCTCGGCTCGTCGATATCCATGGGTTGATCATCGATCGCTTCAATGTTACACATATTATGGGAAGTATTGAAAGCAGTGACGACATAGGAGTAACTCAAACATCTTTTTGCCATTAGCTGATCTCCTTTTACAGTACCGACCGTCCCATCGGCAGTGGGGAATTTGATATGGTAAAATAAAGATGAGGCGACCGCCTCAAAGGTTTCTAAAAAGGGGCGACCTAGGAACCCATTATATATGCTGGGCCTATCTATGATTACAAAACTTAGGTTCCTAGTAATCCTAACCTAGGGATCATAAAAGCATATTAGCTCGACGGAGAGCTTGATCCTCCCGTAGGCTTGGACTGTGTTGTCGCCGAACCCTTGGAGCACGGTGTCGAACGGCTTGATAAATTTGATTAAGTTGCCGAGTTGGTCTAGGGCGGATTTGAATATGATGTTGCAGAAACTCCCATTGTATCAAAGACGCGATCGACCGTCTTCCCAAGGATACAGGCGGAGATCACCAGTGCATCCTGTTTGGGGCATTGCACTCCCTCCCTGTCTTTGTTGGAGAAGGTGATGAGTGCGACTTTAGAGATGGTCGGCTCCGGAGGTACCACGACATGGACCCCAGCGAACGCCCTCGGCTCGGCCTTTCGCTTCCTGTTTGACATGGTGGAAACCGGGGAAAGGCCCTCGAGGTTTCCACCTCCTGCTTGAAGCATGTTGATCTGACCGCCAGGGTTGATCGGAGGGACCGACTCATCAGAGTACTCCGGCTCATGCTCGATTCTGGCGACCGGATGGGGAGGAGTTCTCTCGTGTTGTCGGCGCTCGCGCCCTCCGGTCCTTTCCGTCCTAGGCTCTGGCTTGGTGACCAAGTTGTCCAGTTTGCCTTCCTCAAACAGTCGCCAGAGTTGTCTGAGGAGGTCGCGGCATTGACTGGTGTTGTAGCCGGGACTCTTGTGGTAGGCACTGAATTTGCTACGGTCTAGATGACCGTGATCCCTTATTGGCTTTGGTTTGGAGAGCCACTCGCGACCCTTGATTGCGTTGAAGATGTGGGTCGGAGATAAGTTGAGGTTTTGGAGAAGGTGGACCTCTACATCCTCGAAGGCTTTGAACTCGCCAGGCGGCTTGGCGACCGCCTTTCGGGGCTTGGCGACCGCCTTCTTCTGGACATGGGATGGCGCCTTTCCTTCTTCGGACGGTCCCTCGTCTAAGCGGAGAGAGAGCATCCTCTGCCTGGCCAAGAAGTCGGCGACTCTGACGCGGAAGACAGAGTAGGTCGGGGGGATATCCTTTGTGATGTGCCTGAACATGGGCGAGCGTCCATGGAATCCGCTCATGACTGAGTGGAGAGCGAGCTTGTCGCTAATGGGCTCGCCGGTGAGGACTATCTCGTCTACCCGGTTGATGTAATCTTCATCTGACTCGTCCTTCCCCTGCTTGATTTTCATCATGCGGTGGGGGCCTTCAGGGCGAGCGACTTTGGCGGCGAAGTACGACGTGAAGTCTTTCGCCAGCTTCTCAAAGCAGTTGATTGAGCGAGGTGGTAGTGAGACGTACCACCTGTGGGCGAGGTCGCCCAGTGTTAATGGAAACATTCGACACTTGGTAGCATCTGATGCTCCACATCCGGTCATGTAGATCCGGAATTTGCTCAAGTGGGTTTCCGGATCCGATCTCCCCTCATATAGAGGTGTTTGTGGGGGATTGATCGTTGGTTGGACTGGGGCGAGCTCGATCTGAGTCGTGAGTGGTTCGCTTGGTCCAATTATCGATCTCCTGGCGCCTGCCCCATTTTCCAGGAGCGCCTTCATCTCGTCGAGCTGGCATTGCATGGCGGCCATCGCCGTCGCCTGACTGCTCGCCGATTGGCTCTCAGAGCGCGAACCAAGGCAATCGTGTACTGATCCCCTAGCCCCGTGGTGAATGACGAGCTCCCTGCCAGTGGGTTCCTTCCTTGGTCGAGCAGGGGCTCGCTGACCGACCTGTCTCCTGGGAGTCAGATATGCCGAACTCCTGGTAAAGGATTCGGATTCCGATGTCTCCTGGCTTGGGCCTGAGTGCCCGGGTCGCCATAAGGGATCGCTCCCCAGGCGGCTGAAGACGGAATCGTCCCGCCTTACAAGAGCCTTTTCCTGTGGCTCGGGGCTTTTTGTCGATTTCTCAACATAGATCCCCTTGAGCTTCCGTTTGCTTGCCCGGTGGATGGTTGACGGAGTGATGGTGGGCGAGCCATTGGCCTTCTGTCGCTCCCTGAGGATGGCTATAGCCTCCTCAATCTGTTCCGTGGTCTGGAACTGATCGAGTGAGAGGCTAGAACCGTCCCTCGGGGGCGGGAGTGAGAGCCTAGCGTCACCACGGTCGCCTTCCTTCGTGGGCTGGGATTCGGTCCGGGCCGGAATGAGATTTCCGGCAGATCTTAGGGTGGCTCTCTTGGAGGTCGTTGCAGATGTCATTTTTCTGAAGGCTTTTCTATTGAAGAACAGTGAGTGTTTCTTCAAGTGTATGTCCGGAGAACAGTGAGTGTTCTTCGAGACGGTAGGAACAAAAATGAAGGTTTAGATCCCCTTCTTCTAGCGCCAATTGTTGTTACCCAAAATATTATCCGGAGATAGTATTGCTGGAATGATCGAGTAACAAACAAATGCGAGAACACTTCCGTGAGAAAATAGATAATACAAGATTTGTCGGGGTTGTTAATCCCGGGCTTGAATGCTCTCGCGAGATGTTATTAATAAATATACTGTCGAGTACAAATATTAATGTTAGAATCTATTACAAGGAGTGTAAAGACTTCTAGTTATCTAGACTGTAGAGCGCGTAGATTGCCGGAAGAACCAGATGGGTAAATCTGTGAGTTCTTGCTTGGGATATATGATAAATGTGTATGAATATCACTATGAATGTATAAGTGGTTGCCAGAAGAGTCTTTGATTCTCTTTTTGTGTGTATTTTGCACTGAATTCACAGTAAAATCGCGTCCCTTTTGGCCACTGCAGTGAGTTCTCTATTTATAGGGGACAAGGTAGTTGGGACCCCTCAGGCGATCGTGGGCGACCGCCGTTTTCTATATTATAATAAGATGGCCGATCGTCCCGTCACGTGGGGCTGTTCCCTTAAAGTCTGGGGCCGCTGCTGGTGGCCAGCTGTGCGAGCCAATGGGAGGCCAGCACGCGTCCTGGGTAGCTGTCCGGGGAGGACCCACTTTGTACCTTTCGGCGGCCTTGTCGGTAGGTGTGGTAGGTGACACGCTGGGGTCAAAGGTCCTATCTGTCGGCGCCCTTTGAAGATCCGCACGTGGGCCACCGTCCAAGATTCGGTCTTCAATGACTTTGACGGATGTTGGATCCACACGTGGCACGAGACGATCGCCTCTGGTTCACTCATTAAAGACGATCGCCAGATATCAAAAGACGATCGCTGGGTACCAAAATACGGTCGCCGTATTATGCCGATCGCTGGGCGTTTTCCCAGAGTATGTCTTCTATGGTTGGCTTTTCTGATCGTGATGCCGATCGCCTATCGAGGCGTATTAATCGCCGCACAACAGACGGACCATGAAGGAGAACAATCAACTTCATTCCAATAATCATCAATAACTTCAAGAACAAGACTTTAATCCATGTTCCTCAGCTTAATCTTATTAAAGATCATCATCTCTCAGTTTTTGGAATCTCGAACTTCTCTCTAAAAACTCTCTCTCGCGAAATAAAGGAAGGAATGGACGAATGAACATAATTCACATCTGCAATCATATATATAGTGTATGTTATTAGCGTGCGCTACTCTTCCTTAGTAGCGTGCGCTATCGTGGTCCAAAGGCGACTTTTTTCTTCGCACATCAGCTTACGTACGTAATGCCCATGCAAGAACGTACATAAATTACTCTGTCTAGCGCACGTAATTTCTTAGACCTTAGCGTGCGCTAATCGTAGTTAACTTGCTACAGTCCGCACCTACCCCCGTGTCCCCACATACCGAAAGCACTGACGAGGATAAGATTCCTTTTTGTCCAATCTGCAATTAGCGTGCGCTAGTCCTTAGGTTTTAGTGTAACGCCCCAACCCGGCAAAGGTAGAAACATTGCAATATGGTTACACATCAGATACAAACAGATCATACCAAACAACGGAAGCATTAAGATAAATTCATCAAGGAGTATCAAAGGGGACTAAAACAACATCCAAATGTCCCCAAAACCAAACAAACGAAAGTACGATTACAAATGTCCAAAAATCCAGAAATACGATAAAGAAATAATGTTCATTTATTCAAGAGCTCTAGGGTAGGTCCACACTCTCTCATCCCCAAAGCTAAACCCCGCATGAGCTAAGTACCTGCCGCATGGAAAGAAAAGTGGTTGAGCATAAAGAGCTCAGTGAACAGATATGAAATAAACAAGCAATACAAAGTAATACGAAATGAGGTTACATGTAGTGGCACTTGGTTATATCAAGGTATATCAAAAGTATGTCAAGATATATCAAAGGTTCATCAGAGTTAGGTATGAAAAGTTATCAAGGTTTAAATATAAAACATTACCAATGTTAAGTGTCAAATAATTTCAGTATTTAACCCCCAGGCCCAAACAAGGCCCAAATAAACAAAGTAGTCCAATGGAGTGATCAGCTCCCCAAATGTGAAGGGACCGCATTGCACGCATGCCCAATCACCAAATATAATATGGCCCAAATGTAGAGTGGCCTAAAATAATCAAATCAAATATCAAACAAATCAAATCTAGGATGCATCCATACGCCCCTGTAAGCAGATAACAATAATGATGGCCAAAGCAAATATAATATAAGAGGGACGGTGGGGGACATCTCTCCAACCCCACTGGAGTACATAACATTGGTGCATCAATGCTATGGTTGTGGCTACTCCACAACAAGTAATACAAAATGCCCGGGTAAATACTGAAAGGGTCAAATAGTCAAGGTCCCAGATCAAAGTATATATGTCAAAGGTCAAAAGTTCAAATCAGATATCAAGGTTCAAATATAAAGGGACCATATCACATGTTCAAATCAAAGGTTTAGATACCAAGTCAAAGTCAAAATCAGATATACACTAATGAGGAGAGATAGAGAGAGAGAGAGAGTAAGTCATGAGAGAGAAAAGTTGCACCCTTGCTGAAAGGGTGCAGAATATCTGTACCTTAGTTCCAAAGCAAAAGCAAGGTCAAACAAACAAGGAGAAAAGGAACACTCCCGCTTCACCGACCTAGAAAAGATGGAAACGAATCAAGACGAGCTTATTTCTCATAAGTTACCTCTTTTAGTTATCTTTCCATTTTTTTTTAGTAACTTTCCATATTTAGCAGCTTTCTATTTTAGGTAACTTTCTATTTTAGCAAGTTATCAAAATTAGTGAGTTTTCTCGATATAGGCATATTCTAAATAGTTAGTTATTCATCTCATAAAGTTTTCATGTCATGTTAAGTTATGGATTTTATTTTATGCATGTTTTCCAAGATTAGGGTTTCCTATGACAAGTCTTCAAAATTTAGGGTTAAAAGTGTCAATAATGAAAGTGAAGGGTTAAAACTGAATAAAAACACTCAAATACACATATATACAGCCCATACACTTCAAGTATCATATATATACATATTACACCCTCAAGTATCACAAATTACAAAAAATATAACCCTAATACACCCTAATTTCCACAATTAAACCAATGATTATCAAAACTAGCATGTAAGGCCCATAATTATTCCCAAGTGTCACTAACAGCCCCTAACTCATTATTCCAGCTAAAACATGCATACATTCATCATATTTACATTATTGGTCCCTCTAGGTATCATATTTACAATATAAACCTTCTAATCATCAATTATCTCTTATGTTTCATAATTTCAGCTTTTAAACACAAACAGGTCACCAATATACGAATTTTTATTCCATATGGAACTCCAAAATAAAATTCATAAAAATTCTTTCATATACTTGAATATCTTTAGAACCAACACGATATTTTCCAGAATTTATCAGTTAGTATAAACCCACATTAAAAATACCCAAACCCAGACTACTCAGAAAACCGACCAGCAGCAGTACCTAAAAAGTATCCGCCTCAACGGCCTACCATTTCATTCAGGAAAAATTTATAAAAATTCCAGAAAGTCACACATAACCCAAATATTACTCCTATAAAAGGAGAGATTCTACCTCCTTATGGTTTGAACATGAAAAATCATAAAGCACGACTGAAATTAAATTCTGCAAACACAGTTGTGACATATCATCTCATAAAATTCAAAAATAGGACCAAATCAAATTCAAATCCATCCAAGCCAATTGGAATACTTAACTAAGACCCTAAACTGAGTTTACAAACAAAAATACCGAATTATACATTAATAGAATTCGTTTGGTGATGCATACATATTCGATTATCAAAGCTGTCCAAATCAATGAATTCATTTAAACTCTAATTTACCCAATTCATTTTAATCCATTTACTTATATGATCATAACACATCATATATTCAGAAAATAAACATCAAAAACACATCAAACTAATTCTCATATGAATCCAACAAGATCAATAACAAAACATTCATACGATTCATAACAATTTCATGGTTATTTCTTAGCCGATTTATATAGGTTTTTAGAATAGATTTTTATCACACGAATTAAGGATCAAAAGAGTGAATCAAAATCACAAGAACATACCAAATAAGGCTGAGAAAAAACGTGACCAAGAATCGAGCGAAACAAATCAACCAAAACCGAATCAAAACCCTTCCAAGATGATGTATGGATCGAATAGGGATGGAAAACCAAGAACGAGACCACCAAATGCTTCCAAACAAATTCCAATATACACCAAACTCTTCGATGAACACGTATGAATGATCAACAATGATCCGAGAGCAATATTTTGGTGTTTTTGTATGTGTTGGGTCGTATGGTAGGGAGAGGAGAAGAAGAAATGGTGTTTTAATTCTCTTGGTTAAGCAATTTAGGGAAAGAATTGTGGTTTTTAATGAAAATTAATGTGATTGGCAAAAATTTAGGGATCCTTATCCCATGATATGTGAAATTTCGGCCAAGGGGGGGAAAGAGGTCAACTCTTTAAAATTTTGTGGAAAATATTACTTAGGATAGTTTTGTTATTTAATTTATAAGTTAGGTACACATTTTGGAGGTTTTCGGACCCGTTAGGTCACGTAACGTGCAATATTTGTTTCTTAATTCAAATTTCACATTCTTGAGTTCATATATGTTGTAGTAGCTCAATTATCATTTACTTGAAGTTACATGTTCATATTCATGATTGTACCGTAACCATTTTTTATTTAGGGCTTGTTTGCTAAACGTACACATTTTTTCAAATTTTCAAACTGGAGGGCATTTTAGTAATTTAGACGTAGTATGGAGAAGTGGGTTTTACATTTAGCGTGCATTAGTACTACACTATAACATCCGTTGACTCATCGGCACATGCGCCTAAAGTGGCCGGGTCCACACGTAGATTCCCTCTGAGCTGTTCTGCACTAGCGTACGCTAATATATGCCCGTAGCGTGCGCTTTACCTACACGATAGCGTGCGTTATACATGAGTATTAGCGTGCGCCACAAGGCTATATTTAGCCATTTTAAGCTACTCTTGTCCAACGTCTCGACATGCAGAATATGAACATACGGCATACTGAATACATATACATCTTCCAACAATATTCTCATACGATAAGCCCGACACACAATGTCTTCCAATACAACTGTCAGCCAAGTGCGGTAATAATACTAATACAGATGTCTTAGTCCTTCATTTATTTAATCCATACTGTACAGATTCCACGTTGTACAACATAACTAGGATAAAATAATATTAAACCACAGTAGTAGAAATTCTGGATATTACACATTATTCGTCATTTTCGTCCATTTATTCATGTGAACCGATAGAGAGAGTTCTAAGAGAGATGTTCGGAGTTCCAAACACTGGATTATGGTGGAGTTAATCATTCATAACAACATTTGAAGCTTGGAAGTGATTGAGAATGGATTCAACCTTGGAAATCAATCTGTTCCTTCAAAGAGGTAATTACTCTTTACCTTTAGATTTTGTTTTGGATTGAATGTTGATGTTCTTGAGTTGATTATTATCATATAAGCAAGTTGATAAACATGATTACGAGATGGATTACCGGAGTATGATGATATTAATATGATTCTTGTGGTTTGAATTGTGTAGTTCGTTTTCTGGAGATAAGTTGGTTAATCATTCTCCTCCTTTCCGGATGTTGATGTCATTGTTGATGATTACTTTCTGTAATGTTAGATTATGGAAGTGTTGTTATGGTTCTTGGTATTCATATGTTGATATTGAGGAAGAAGATGATCTATGAATATATGACTTGGATTATGAGTTGGATGATTGTTTTTATGTTAAAGGATATCGGATTTCGTTGTTTTGATAGCTATGAACATGGTTTCGAATCACTTAGTGTTCTTGATAATCGCCATATGTTGATCGATACTTGTAAGGCATGCATCTGTACATCATTAGCGCAAACTAAGCTTACTGGCTAGCGCACGCTAATTGAAGCGACTTAGCGCACGCTACGTTAAGTGATTAACGTGCGCTAAGGGGACGGGCAGTGTAGTATATCCTATTTCGGTTATGAATTCATGATCGTTTAAGTTGGATTGATCAGACTTGTGGTTAACCGAGATATTATTGAGTCGTTGGATTTTTCAATTGGTTATATCGGTTGTTGATTGTTATCGAACTTGTTGTTTATTGATTATTGTAATAGGTTGAGATTATTGATCGGTGATTAGAACCATGCTTTGCGGTCGTACTCGAGAATGTTCGTATATTGCTTTGGTCAGGGCTGAGGAGTTCGTAGACGACGACAAGGAATTGGTAACGGCTTGATTGGTATTGAGGCAAGTTATTACTTGCACAGTTTATAATATTTAATGAATGGTTTAAGTTTCATTCGTTTATAATCCATATAGCGATGATTATAATTGTGCACTCTGGAGATTTGGATTTTATGTGGTTTTACGATTTTTGGGAGTTAAATCATAATGTATATGATTTACATTTGTTATTGGTATACTTGGTTATCGAGTATACATTGTGATAAAGATGAACATATGAATTATCTGCAATCCGTGATATTTTGGACCGTCGAGTATTGAGGATAATGGTTTGTGATGGTTTAGACATCGAGATTGCTCTCGAAGGACTAGGCGCAAGTACTCTAATCATTTTTATCATTTGTGTCTATCATGTTGTGATACATTCGTGTATTGTTGTTGTCATCCATTTGTGCATTGTTGTTGTCATGCATTGTGTACTGTTGTTTTGTGCAGTTGTGCATTGTTGTCATATGTCCACCATGCGTTGGTCCGACGGGATCAACATGGGATATCTATAGCTGTGTGCGCTGGATCGTTGGACAGGTATTTCCACCATGCGTTGGTCCGACAGGATCATCATGGGAATCTATAGCTGTGTGCGCTGGATCGTTGGATTACCATGTGTTGTTGTTGTGCATATGTATATTATAGGTTTGCCATAAGTATACATTGTTGTTATTGATGTAAGCATATTGACGTTGTCATATGAGTATGTATTTGTAGGTCTTGTGTTAGGACCGTGTTCGTATGTTGTGTTGATCTGATCTTGGATTAGACTGGCGTGATTTCGTCATGGCATTTCATATCTTGAGGTATGTTCCGTATTTCCTTTGGTAATTGTCTTTTGATGGACAATCGATTATCCTGTTGAGATGTGATTAGGTTACCCGATGGATTGGGTTGGATAGAGTTAGTAGATTTCGTAACAGTGACTTATGATAATGTTTTCAGAACCATGGGTATTGTTGAGATACAATACAGATATTTCGGTATGAGCTTCTTGTGTTGTTGAAAGGATACGAGATGTGAACTTTGGTATTTATTATTACGAGTTGGTAAAGTTATGGCAGTAAGATTACATCGGTAGTATTCTTACTTAGTATCTCATTGGTATGTAATTTTGACGTGATGTGATGGTTATCATTGTTTGATATTATGGCTGACCCCGTCATGGGCTTTCTTTTTAGGTTCTTGAATTATCAAGCTTGTAGCGGTCGTGGAGATATGAGCTTCCCGGAGGATACTGGCTAGGGCATGTATTTGTTTATTGAGTTTCCTGATCAGTTCTTGTATTCCACTGCTTGAGTATTTTAATTTTTTGTCTTTTTCCGCTGCGTGAGTATTTTTAAATGGCCTTTGGTATCTGGTAACTTAGGTTACCTTGGCAATCGTTTCATAAACTATTTTGTTGGTACGTGTAAGCGATAGCTTAACGTATGTTTTTAAACCGTTGAGTTTTGGTATTTCGGGCCTTGTGATTTCAAATGAGATTTACGACGGTTTTGATAAACATATTTTATTAAGTCTTCGAATGTTTTTAAAAGATAGTACCGTCGTTAGCTCTTGGGCATTTGTAAATGTTTGTGAAAATTTCCTTCAGCCTTGTGGTATCTATCTCGGGGCCCACGGCGCTGTAATATTCCTGGATGGCTCTAGGGGTGTTACACTAGCAAGAATTCAAGTTTAGGGGTGTGATAAGTGTCAGTTTTATACACTTATCCGTGATTAGTATTGATACATTTCACCCTTAATTATGAGCTAGTCTACTCCTTTTTGCTTTAAATTAATTAGTTTTTAATAATTTTATTTTTATAGGATGAAGATGTAAATTTAGCCTTAATCGGATTGAATTACTGATTTACTCAAGAAATAATATGTTTACATAATATTCTCTATATTTAGTTTTTATGTATTCCTGTTGTAGAGATTTTAGAGACGAGTTCGGCAGTCTTTCCGGATTCAAAATCAGAGTTATATATCAAAAGTTATCATCCGAAGAAGATTTGGGGTGAAAACGCAAAAGTCTAAGAAATTCTGGGCTGAAAATGAAGTCTGAAACTCCATACGGGCGTAACATCTGAAAGTTACGTCCGTAACTCACACAACAACTAATGTGCAAAAAGCCGAAGCAAAGTTACGGCCGTAACATCTGAAAGTTATGGCCGTAAGTCCTCATAGTTACGGCCGTAACATCTGAAAGTTACGGCCGTAACTCTTGGCAGATGTATGATCATTTTTAAATATTTTGTACTTTGGGTCTAGTATTGAGGGATGGCTGGTCTTGATCCGATCTAATATAATAATACTGGAGTTTTGGAGCTATTAGATGACTTTAGGTATATAAATAGACCCCTTAGATCCATCATTTATCATCATTCATCTTATATTTTTCCTACTTTATAATATTTTTCTTTGTGTGAAGAACACACTTGTGTTCTTGAGAGTGTATGTAATAGTGGTTTAGTTTATGTTGTTGAGGGAGTTTATTGCTTCTTTCTCCTTTATCTACTAAGGGAGTTAGTATCAATTCTTTCCCTTTTTCAATTAATAATGACCACTCAAGCTTGTAATATGTTGAATAAAGCCTTCATGGGCTAAGTTACCTTAAGTTGGGATTATAAACAAGGTTTTCATATTATTTAAGTTTGTATAAAGATATATTATGGATTACTTATTATTGTGTGTGATTTTCATTGTTTTACCAATCTTTATTTATTTGGCCAATAAATGATGATATTTATGGTCTACATATATTTCGAAAGACAAATATGTTGATTAGGTCAAATGATCTTCACTCTAAGTTGTTCTTGTAATACCCGGTTGTAATTCAGTCATTATCATTCAGTAAATTCATTCAGTGATTGTTCATTGTTTCAACTTTCCTCATATGAGTGGTGTATCGTTATTGTTCATTGTTTCAACTTTCCTCATATGAGTTCGACTTTGTTAGATCACCATTAATTTTTGGTAATTCCAAAAATTCTAAATCTTTGCAATATTATAGAGCATCGAGTTAGCTTTCCTATGGTTCAAACGGTGAGTCAATCGGAGTCCGGACGAGAAAGTTATGGTCGTTTTAGCTCACCCGCTCATTTTTTCAATTTTGGCCGATCACTGCCGAACGACTCGGCCGTGTCGTCCGACACGGCCCGTGCCGTACTCGTCCGGATAATGCCGCGTTCGCCTCAGACCCGACTGTCGCTCGGGCACGGCCGAGTCGCACTCTTCCGGATAGGCCGTAACTGTCGCCAGAGGCCCGACTGCCGTGTGACACGGCCGAAGTCAATGCCGAAGCGCCGCGACGGGTCACCGTCGTAGGCCCCTTCGCGCCGCGACCGTGTCATGCCGGACACGGCCGAGTCCTCGCCGCTGCCGATGCGCGCCGCGACCGTGTCATGCCGGACACGGTCGAGTCTGGCCGCGAGTCAACCCCTATAAATTCATTTTTGAGCATTTTGAGCTCATTTATTCCATTTTTCCATCTTCTTCACCGCAACCGAGAGAGAATATCTTGAGGGAGAGATTTCTTCATCAATTATCATTTGAGTGTGTATTTTCATCACCTTCAATCATCTGGGAAGCTTGGATAGTCGTTTTTACACGTTTTCATCGGATCGAAGTACTTGGATCATCAAGAGGTAATTCCTTCAACACTTTGGACGTTATAATCATGTTATATGAAGGGATATGTATATGATTATGAGTTTGTATAAGGATTCATTGGATTATTGAGGAATTATTCGAGAACACTTTGAATATCGAGTTGAAATTGGGGGTTTTCGATTAATTGTCGTTATAATCACGTTTTCGGATATTCATTTTGGATTATTGATAGTATTCATGAGGTTTTGTGGGTTTGAATCATTCATTGGAAGTTGGTTTCGGATGTAATTGAGTTTTGGTTGTAAACAATTGGAGATTGTTTACAACGCGTTTGTTTTAATGCCCCAATGAGTTTCGGGTATTGTTGTATCGACTTTTGAGTTGGTTGTGATCATGCTTGATTCGTGTATTAAGAGAATTGTTGGTATTTATGTTGTTCAAGGTTGTTCGAGCGGCCGATAATTTCATTAAGGACGTTGATCGTGGAAGTACCTTCTCGCCTTCGGTTTGAGGCAAGTTTTATACTTGTACTAGTCAATGAGATTAATGTCATCATATATGTGTATAAATGTGTTGTATCATTCCGAGACTTAGTCTCTTCATGAATTCATTGATATTAAGAGATCGTTCGATACGATACCTTTCGGCAATTTTGCCAAATATTTATTGTTATTCCTTTTTGGATTGTCATTAAAACTGTACATGCCGATTAAAGGCATTGGCTTATTCATTTCTCACCTTCGCTGCTTGTGAACCGATTAAAGGTACCGAGGCATCCTTCATATCATTGTTATCGAATTGCCGTTCGCAGGCAAATCGAAATGTTCAATCATTCACTATATCATTGTATCGATTGACCGTTCTAAGGCAATCGAGGTATTCAATCATTCATCATATAATTCATATCGATTAGCCATTATAAGGAAATCGAAGTGCTAAAGCATTCATGAAATCATCCGCTGCATCATTGTTATCGTGCTGGCCGACTCAAGGTAGCACACTATCATTCTCATGAATTCTGTAGTCTACGAATCGTGGTCATTTGTGATTAATTATATTTTTGGAGGCTAGTCTCGGCTAGTACCTCTTATGGGTAAGTTTGGGGCTTGAACCTTCGCGGTTGGCTTCCCAACACCTACAACTCAGTAGGTCACGGTCGTGTTTATGATCTTATGGGTAAGTTTGGGGCTTGAACCTTCGCGGTTGGCTTCCCAACACCTACAACTCAGTAGGTCACGGTCGTGTTTATGATCTTATGGGTAAGCTTGGGGCTTGAACCTTCGCGGTTGGCTTCCCAACACCTACAACTTAGTAGGTCACGGTCGCGTTTATGACCTTATGGGTAAGTTTGGGGCTTGAACCTCCGCGGTTGGCTTCCCAACACCTACAACTCAGTAGGTCACGGTCGTGGTTATGACCTTATTAGCCCTCATTAATTATAGCTTCGGGCTATTCCGGTTTCATGTGAATGTGATATTTGACAGCTTCGGCTGAGTGGCTTTCAGGCCTTTGTGATTGTCTTGATAATTTCATTGGGGCCTTCGGGCATTGTGACTCATGTTTAATTCAGTTCTTGATGGATTCATGTTGTGTAATTCATTGCGATATTCTGGGATTTTGATTCGCCGTTGGGCATTTATGTTCTAACCTGTCGAACAGGTATTAATAGTATGCCGTGGGCATAGTATTTCACGAATGCTCGGTTCTTACATTGGTTTGTGAGCATCTCGTACTATTATTATCATTGTACCGTTTCATGATGCCTTTGGATGAATATAATGTTATACATGTATTTGATGTTCATTATCTGGATGATCGACTTGGGGCGGAACATGTTTTCATGTTTTAGGTGCTTGCGAGGAGAGAGTTGAGACACAGGGGCATGACGTTGGCGACGAGGCATTCGAGCGATACTAGTCCGAGTTGTTCATTGTTGGTCAGTCAGTTGGAGTGTACTCCGGTCTTGTCAATTGTTGTCGTGTTGTATTACCCGAACAGATGTTCGTGGATGCTGTTGTATTTCATTTTGGCCATGTAGGCCACTTTTGTCGTTGAAATTCCTTATCGGAATATTGTGTCGGATATCATGGTAGGGACTATGATTTTCCCTTGTTGTTTAATTTAATGTATTATAGTCATGTTTGCTGGTGGATCTCTGGTGTGGGGTCCACGGCACCGTAATAACCTAATAGGATTTGGGGTGTTACGTAAATGGTATCGTAGATTTGGGTTGTGTAATACCCCGAGATGTGAGTTATGTGGTCCTACCGTCGCGGTAGTAGTGGGATTGTCGGTTATGACAATCTAGTCGATCGAGTTTTGTGAGTCGTAATATTAGTGCGACCGCACGAGTCATTCATTCATCGAGTCGTCGGTGAAGACTAGTATCGCGAGACCTCGAAGCTTCGTATGACACGTGTAAGGACTCGATTCTCTTTATGTTCATACATTTATCATGTCATTAATTATTCATGCTTGTTGAAACATATATGTGATATTATTGTTATGATTGATTCATGACTAATTGTTTTGGAGCACGTGTGACTGTGTAAGTGCTATGGATCAACTCATTCACCGCTTAATAATCCTCAATCACCATTTTGATCTTGTCGATCATGTTAATTCATTCATCACTCGTTAATCTCATCATTCAATTAATTCATTCATCACTCACCAATATCATTCATCACTCACCAATTCATTCATCACTCGATCAATATCATTCGTCACTCGCTTAATTCATTCATCACCCAAATGATATCATTGCTCGCTTAATTCATTCATCACTCGATTAATTCCTTCATCACTCGATCAATCTCATTGTTCACCAATTCATTCATCACTCACTAATCTCATTATTGATTAATTCATTCATCACCCAAATAATCTCATTGCTCAATTAATTCATTCATCACTCATCAATCTCATTACTCAATTAATTCATTCTTCACTCGCCTATCTCATTACTCGCTTAATCATTAATCACTTATTCAATCTCATTGCTTAGTTAGTTCATTCATCACTCACTCATTGCTCACCAATTCATTAATCATCCATCCATCTCATTGTTCAGCTTGTTGATCTTGTGGATTGAATTTTCAACCTTGTTAACTTGTTCAAGGTAATCATTTCAGAATTTCATCGTAATCATGTTACCTCATTTGATCTTTCATGCGATCTCATCATATTCCTGTCATGTGGACGATCATTTTACCGCATTATTAATGCATTCATTGTGTTAGAGCGTGTATGCTCATTGTTATCATTCCGTCTCATAATCATAATGCGATCTTCATACGAGGTCCTGTAAGTATCACGTGACTTTCCCGCCTCGGTATGGAAAGAGTCCGCCGAGGAACATCGGACTCGACGTCCAAGGGATCGCTTTTCTAGTCGTCTTCGTGGCCGAAGAGCATCTTCATCTCGCATTTACGAGTTCGACCGTTGTTTACTTTAATCGTGATACAATATGACATCCATCACGGTTTTTGAGCAAGTTAATTCTTGTTCGGTAATAGGATAATCATTCATTTCATTGTCGTTCATTCATTCACTTAAGTCATTCATCATATATCAATCATGTTGAGACTTGTCATCATGAAATTAATCATTTAATTCACGAGGAACAACGGTTCCAATAATTTCACTTGAACTATCACTCGGGACGTTATTAATTCACCTTGGTGAGCCAGTCTTAATCCTGGTCGGATTTATAGTCAATTATCATTCATCATTCATTTTAGTCACTTTCATTCTCGTGACCTTCTGAGATCATAGTTAGCGGAGAGTTCATCGTCGGATATACCTCTAATCGTTGAGGTACCAAGTCGAGGTATTTTCCGTTTCGGAAGATGGGGGAAGTTGAGTCCGAGATTCATTGGACCGTTTGAAAATTTGGATCGAGTAGGCGAGTTAGCTTATCGATTGGCTTTGCCTCCGCATTGAGCCGAATTCATAATGTGCTTCACGTCTCTCGATTGCGGAAGTATGTTGCCGACCGAGTCACATACTTGATTGACGAAATCGAAATCGCGGATGATCATTCGTACGAGAAGCGTCCGGTACGAGTGTTGGAGCGGCGAATCAAACAGTGGAGAAATAAGTCGATTCCTTTGGTCAAGATTCAGTGGTCAAGACACGGAGTCGAAAAGGCTACTTGGGAACCGAGGATAGTATGCGAGAGAGTTATCCCGAGTTGTTTGACCCTTAGTTTCGGGGACGAAACTCTTTTAAGGGGGTGTATGTAATACCGGTTGTAATTCATCATTATCATTCAAGAAATTCATTCGGTGATTGTCACTCAGTGGATTTTCACTCATTTATAATCATTCATCAATCATATTCTTTCACCGTGTTCCCATTCGGAAAAACTTGAGTGGTGTATCGTTATTGTTCATTGTTTCAACTTTCCTCATATGAGTTCGACTTTGTTAGATCACCATTAATTTTTGGTAATTCCAAAAATTCTAAATCTTTGCAATATTATAGAGCATCGAGTTAGCTTTCCTATGGTTCAAACGGTGAGTCAATCGAGACCGGACGAGAAAGTTATGGTCGCTTTAGCTCACCCGCTCATTTTTTCAATTTTGGCCGATCACGCCGAACGACTCGGCCGTGTCGTCCGACACGGCCCGCGGCTGTACTCGTCCGGGATAATGCCGCAAGAGCCGCCTCAGACCCGACCGTGTCGCTCGCACGGCCGAAGTCGCACCCTTCCGGATAGGCCGTAACTGTCGCCGGAGGCCCGACCGTGTGCCGGGACACGGTCGAGTCAATGCCGAGCGCCGCGGACGGTCACCGCTTGTCGGTAGGCCCTTCGCGCCGCGACCGTGTCATGCCGACACGGTCGAGTCCTCGCTGCCGAGATGCGCGCGCGACCATGTCATGCCGACACGGCCGAGTCCGGCCGCGAGTCAACCCCTATAAATTCATTTTTTGAGCATTTTGAGCTCATTTATTCCATTTTTTCCATCTTCTTCACCTGCAACCGAGAGAGAATATCTTGAGGGAGAGATTTCTTCATCAATTATCATTTGAGTGTGTATTTTTCATCACCTTCAATCATCTGGGAAGCTTGGATAGTCGTTTTTACACGTTTTCATCGGATCGAAGTACTTGGATCATCAAGAGGTAATTCCTTCAACACTTTGGACGTTATAATCATGTTATATGAAGGGATATGTATATGATTATGAGTTTGTATAAGGATTCATTGGATTATTGAGGAATTATTCGAGAACACTTTGAATATCGAGTTGAAATTGGTGGTTTTCGATTAATTGTCGTTATAATCACGTTTTCGGATATTCATTTTGGATTATTGATAGTATTCATGAGGTTTTGTGGGTTTGAATCATTCATTGGAAGTTGGTTTCGGATGTAATTGAGTTTTGGTTGTAAACAATTGGAGATTGTTTACAACGCGTTTGTTTTAATGCCCCAATGAGTTTCGGGTATTGTTGTATCGACTTTTGAGTTGGTTGTGATCATGCTTGATTCGTGTATTAAGAGAATTGTTGGTATTTATGTTGTTCAAGGTTGTTCGAGCGGCCGATAATTTCATTAAGGACGTTGATCGTGGAAGTACCTTCTCGCCTTCGGTTTGAGGCAAGTTTTATACTTGTACTAGTCAATGAGATTAATGTCATCATATATGTGTATAAATGTGTTGTATTATTCCGAGACTTAGTCTCTTCATGAATTCATTGATATTAAGAGATCGTTCGATACGATACCTTTCGGCAATTTTGCCAAATATTTATTGTTATTCCTTTTTGGATTGTCATTAAAACTGTACATGCCGATTAAAGGCATTGGCTTATTCATTTCTCACCTTCGCCGCTTTGAACCGATTAAAGGTACCGAGGCATCCTTCATATCATTGTTATCGAATTGCCGTTCGCAGGCAAATCGAAATGTTCATTCATTCACTATATCATTGTATCGATTGACCGTTCTAAGGCAATCGAGGTATTCAATCATTCATCATATCGTTCATATCGATTAGCCATTATAAGGAAATCGAAGTGCTAAAGCATTCATGAAATCATCCGCTGCATCATTGTTATCGTGCTGGCCGACTCAAGGTAGCACACTATCATTCTCATGAATTCTGTAGTCTACGAATCGTGGTCATTTGTGATTAATTATATTTTTGGAGGCTAGTCTCGGCTAGTGCCTCTTATGGGTAAGTTTGGGGCTTGAGCCTTCGCGGTTGGCTTCCCAACACCTACAACTCAATAGGTCACGGTCGTGTTTATGATCTTATGGGTAAGTTTGGGGCTTGAACCTTCGCGGTTGGCTTCCCAACACCTACAACTCAGTAGGTCACGGTCGTGTTTATGATCTTATGGGTAAGCTTGGGGCTTGAACCTTCGCGGTTGGCTTCCCAACACCTACAACTTAGTAGGTCACGGTCGCGTTTATGACCTTATGGGTAAGTTTGGGGCTTGAACCTCCGCGGTTGGCTTCCCAACACCTACAACTCAGTAGGTCACGGTCGTGGTTATGACCTTATTAGCCCTCATTAATTATAGCTTCGGGCTATTCCGGTTTCATGTGAATGTGATATTTGTGACTTGGTGAGTGGCTTTCAGGCCTTTGTGATTGTCTTGATAATTTCATTGGGGCCTTCGGCCATTGTGACTCATGTTTAATTCAGTTCTTGATGGATTCATGTTGTGTAATTCATTGCGATATTCTGGGATTTTGATTCGCCGTTGGGCATTTATGTTCTAACCTATCGAACAGGTATTAATAGTATGCCGTGGGCATAGTATTTCACGAATGCTCGGTTCTTACATTGGTTTGTGAGCATCTCGTACTATTATTATCATTGTACCGTTTCATTCTGCCTTTGGATGCATATCATGTTATACATGTATTTGATGTTCATTATCTGGATGATCGACCCGTGGGGGCGGAACATGTTTTCATGTTTTAGGTGCTTGCGAGGAGAGAGTTGAGACACAGGGGCATGACGTTGGCGACGAGGCATTCGAGCGATACTAGTCCGAGTTGTTCATTGTTGGTCAGTCAGTTGGAGTGTACTCCGGTCTTGTCAATTGTTGTCGTGTTGTATTACGACAGATGTTCGTGGATCTTGCAGATTTTCATTTCGGCCATGTAGGCCACTTTTGTCGTTGAAATTCCTTATCGGAATATTGTGTCGGATATCATGGTAGGGACTATGATTTTCCCTTGTTGTTTAATTTAATGTATTATAGTCATGTTTGCCTGGTGGATCTCCTGGTGTGGGGTCCACGGCACTGTAATAACCCAATAGGATTTGGGGGTGTTACAGTTCTAGGGGATAGAAATATACCTCTAGACCTTAGATAGTTCTTTGAGTTATTTTCATAAAACCTAATGCTATATATTTAAGCCAATAAATATAGAAATATAGTGGATTGATTCAATATATAATGGGCGTTTTGACATTCGAAAGAGGAACCGTCTTTTTAAGGAAAATTGAATCTACACAACATAATAAGTAAATTCATCTTATGATCTCCTATACATCTTCTATAACTAATGATGAACTAAGTTTGTAATCCCAACTGTTTCATTTTACCTTTTTATTTTATTGGTGCAATTTTCATTTCCTTAAATTTTAGAACTATTACTACATTTTCCTTGCAATTGTCAAACCAAACTCTTAAATTGTGTGTTTCACTCATCTAAATCTCTATAACAAATAGATAAATAGTGTATAATTCAATATATAACCTAACTTCCTCGTGGGATCGATAAATCGGACTCAAAAAGTCCACTTACTACTGTAATACCCGGTTGTAATTCAGTAATTATCGTTCAGTAATTGTCACTCAGTAATTTTTACTCATTAATAATCATTCATCATTCTTATTCAATCATCATATTCACCGTTCAGAGTATTTGTATCGTGTATCAGTTGTTATTCGTCATTCTACTTGGTTGGAGAATCGGACTGAGTATCTTATCATTTTCATCTTTGGAGCTGGCTGTGTGTATTGAGTAGCGCACGCTACGCACTCTTCATTAGCGCGCGCTAATTTAGTTTGGGTAGCGCACGCCACTTCTCATCTTTAGCGCACGCTAGCGCGTTTCAGGCAGACAGTCCAGTGGGTACTGGACTGCAGATAAGTTGTGGTAGTGCACGCTACGAGTGTTACGTAGCGCGCGCTAGTGAGTTGGATAGCGCACGCTATGCAGTCAGTGTAGCGCACGCTAAGACCGGTGAGGCAGAGTCCAGTGGGTACTGGACTGATTTTGGATTAATTCCTAGCGAACGCTATGAGTGGATTTAGCGTACGCTAATGGGGCAGTAGCGCACGCTAATTATTGGACGTAGCGTGCGCTATCAAGATCAGATCGAAGAACAGGAGGTTCTGGACTTCAGTACTGGACAGCAGATATTTAGCTAGCGCACGCTAACAATTGGAGTTAACTCGTGCTATTGGGATGGAGTTAGTGCACGCTACCAAGTTGTATCGTACGCTAACGGGTCAGTTAGAGTTCACTGGAATATACGTATAACTCGTTAGCGCACGCTAAATATCAGGTCATAGCGTGCGCTAATCTAGAGCAGTATATATTGGACAGTTAACCTGAGTTTCGGCATTTTCTCACTTCTCTTCGTTTTTAAGCGATTTCGGGCGATTTGGAGTGTTCTCTTCGAGCTACTATCACCTATCATCATCTTCAAGTCTTTGAGTTGGATTAATCATCACTTCATCATCTCCAATACATCAAAGCAAAGGTATTAATCTCTTGGATCTAGAATTTCGGAGTTTTGGGGTTTTCCTTCCGATTTCTTCGTGTAAGCTTGGATTGTTGTTGGAATATGTTAGATATGAATTATCTAACATGGATAAATGTATTCCTACGGATTTAATGACTATTTTGGGGATTATTTCAAGAACCCTTGGGGTTGACTTCGGTTAAATTGGGGATTTCCGATTGATGTTGTTGTAATCTTGAATTGTGGATTCCTATTGGATTATTGATATCATTGAAGTGTTTTGATGGTTTAAAATACTCATTTTGGTGTTGGTTTCGATATATTCGGGATTGGATATTTGTGAAAGTTGTGTGGATTGCTTCGTATGCGTTAGAATGCCACAATGAGTTTGATTATCGTTGTGTCGACTTTTGAGTTAGTCATCTTTCGTTGCTTGATACGTGTATTGAACGGTTGTTGGTAATTATTGTGTTGTTCAAGGTTATTCGAGCAGCTGACATTTCATTTAGGACGTTGTTCGTGGACGGACATTCTTCATCGGTGTTGAGTAAGTTAATTCTTACTCGGTTAAAAGGATATCCATTCCTTTTGTTGTTGTTCATTCATAATCATAACACATTCATTAATGTATTAACTGTATTGAGACTTGTAATTGTCGAATAATCATTTCATTCATGAGGAACGATGGTTCCAATCACTTCATTGAGTTATCAATCACTTCACTATTATTTTCATCTCGGTGATTCATTCTTGACCTTGTCGAATTATTATTCATTGATATTCATTGTGGTCATTCTCGTTCATATGACCTTCTGGGTTAATATTGCGTGGCCGGGTGCGGATGTGTGAAATTTTTAGTCGGGCACACGATGGTCATGTATTGGGTTCACCGATACATTGGACCATGCACACGGTAACGCTTACCTCCGTGAGACTAATTAGGTACAAGGACGGGTGTGTCCGGTCATTCGTCTTGTACACTTGCACAGAACATTACGGGCGTACTATGATACTCCTCTTCAGCGTAATTCATAACTAAGGATATTTCATAACTTCAGATATATCATGATTGTGTTTATTTAACTCTTGAGGATTGTTGTTCTGTGTAACTGACCCCGTTCGGGAATTTTGTTTTCAGGTCACGGCAAGGCAAAGGCACAGGAAGAGCATGTTGACGGCGATGAGTCCCACCGATACTAGTAGGGGGGGCCAGTCATCCCGTTTATTTCAGTCATTTCAGTCATTTCAGTCATTCTTATTTCTCTTCATTTGTATTTCCGCTGCAAATTCCGTTTGAGATGTTTATTTATTCAGGGTGGTGTATTTTATCTTCATATAAAATATACTAGTATTCTGTATTGTCCTGGTGTATTGTATTTAAGCTCCTCATCGGAATATTTAGTAATATAATGTGGTTCGATACTACAATTATATTATTTAATTCATCAGTTTTCATTCGCCTGGTGGGTCCCAGTCGGGGTTCCACGGCACTGTAATATCCGCCTAATTTGGGGTGTTACAGAGTTGGTATCGTAGCGTGGTTTTGAATACTACCTTCCGAGTCATGTCTCATTTGAAATCATCGTCATCGGACTAGTATCATTGGACTTTCGCGTCACGTGCGACCTGTGCAAATGCCGAGCCAATCAGACCAAGAAGTGTAAGATTTCTAACGCCATAGTATAATTTCTGGCAATAAGAATCATTCATTCATAATTCATCAGTTAACAATCCTCAATCATCATCATTCATTTTGATCAGGACGATCATGTTAACTCATTAATCACTCAGTTCATTTCACAGTTTAGTTGTTGATCTTGAGGATCACATCATTAATCTTGCTAACTTGTTCAAGATAATCATTTCAAGAATTTCATCAGATAATCATGTCACCTCAGTTAATCATTCATGTAATCATTGTGTTAGAGCGCGTATGCTCATTTTCATCATTTCATTACGTAATCATCATGTGATATTCATGCGGGAGATATAATCATTATGTGACTTTCCTACTTCAGTATGGAGAGAGCAGGCATAGGACGCGGAGGACGAGGCCGCGGTGCGGGCCGAATTCCGAGAGCTCGTGTGAATACACGTGCGAACGTGAGGAATAATGCTAATTCATCGAGCAGCGACGCTGCTACTCATTCACCTGGACGCGATCATTCACTATCAGGGAGTCGTACCCAGGACACCGCTCAGTCAGAAGGTGTTCGGGTTGACCCACTTGCTTTTATGCAGGGCATGATGGCCCAAATGACTCAGATGGCACAACTAATGGAGACGATGCACAACTCAGCTAATCAAAATCAACAATCTCCTCCGCCGGCACCTCAGAGGCAATAGAGGAGTGTGTGCAGTATCATCGGCGACATCTCTCGCCAAAGGACACCTACTTTTGAGGGCTCATCTGAGCCGGCGGATATTGTTCATTGGCTCGAGCATTTCGAGAAGTTATTTTCTATGGTAGAGTGTCCCGAAGGACATAAGGTTTCAGTTGCGGCTTACTATCTGGGTAAGGGCGCTCATTCTTGGTGGTTGTCGTTGAAGCCCACCGACGGATCATGTACTTGGGAACAATTCAAGACTCTCATGATGGAGAGATATTATCGGGCCCCACTCAGAGAGGCCAAACTATCAGAATTGCTCACTCCCGACCCCTCAGCAGACGAGGATGTTCTCGCCATTGCCGAGAAATTTCAGGAACTCCTTCCATTCGCCTCATCTATCATTCACTCAGAGGCGGATAAGATTAAGTATTTCTGCAAGAGGCTGAAACCCCGTATGAGACTACAGTTGCTTAATCATAATTGCACCATGCTGGCCGAATTCATTGAGAAAGCTCTTACTTATGAGCTTACTGCTAAGGAAATTGCTAAGCAGCAACCTTCGTATGCTAGCAAGAAATCGAAGAATCGTAATCAGTCTGAAGGCGGTCAGACAACCTTCAAGAAGCCTCGTGCAGGCACCACTTTCTCTGAGCGACCTCCTGTGGCGCCCAGACCGGCGGAATCACAATCCCGAGTGGCCAGTTCGGCCATCACCTGTTTTAACTGTGGGGATCTTGGTCATGTCAGCACCAAGTGTCCGAGACAGACTGTCACGTGTCATAACTGTGGGATTGCTGGGCATAAGGCCCGTTTTTGCCGAATGGACTCCAAGCCTACTCCGGCGTCATCTCAGGCCCCGAAGCAGTCAGCTGTTCATAATCAGGCCACTCAGTCAGCGTCGTTTAAAACGACAGGAGCGAATAAAGGTGGAGCCTATAGCCAGCAGACGGGAGCATCCGGTGCCGGGACTAGCAAGCCCCGAATTTATGAGATGAAGAAGACCGACGATCCGGAGGCCCGAATGATCTCAGGTACACTCGATATTCTATCTCAACCTGTGTGTACCCTTTTTGATACTGGTGCATCGCATTCATTCATTTGCAAGTCATGTTTGAGTAGACTACGTATGGGTAGTGCTACTAGTTGTGAGCCGTATGTCATTGGTCTACCTGATGGTAGATGAATTATCGGGAATCGTGAGATTCAAAACTGTCCGATTCAGCTTCAAGGTCGTGTATGGCTAGCAGATCTTATTGTGGTAGATTTGCCAAGAGACGACGTCATCTTCGGTATTGATTGGATGGATCGTCACGATGACATCATTAGTGTCCGTAAGCGTATGGTCACCATCATTTCAGACGATGGGGTTGAATGTGTTTTTCAGGGAGGTAATCCCGGCTGTTCTGGTAAAGTCATTAACTTGATGAAAGCAGTGAGGTTACTCAATCAGGGGTGTGTCGGTTATTGGTGCTATATGACCAAGACCGAGAAACCATCAGTAATGTTGACAGATATTCCGGTCGTGAGAGAATATGCCGATGTATTTCCAGACGAGTTACCTGGTTTGCCTCCACAGAGAGATGTAGAATTCACGATTGAGTTGGAGCCTGGTACGTCCCCGATATCTAAGGCACCGTACCGGATGGCCCTGACCGAAATGCAGGAATTAAATAATCAACTTGAGGAGTTGTTCGAGAAGGGTTATATCCGACCGAGTGCGTCCCCGTGGGGAGCACCAGTGTTGTTCGTCAATAAGAAGGATGGTTCGTTCCGTTTGTGTATTGATTACCGGGAATTGAACCGGGTGACGATCAAGAATAAGTATCCTCTACCCCGTATTGATGATCTCTTAGATCAACTTCAGGGAGATTCAATATTTTCCAAGATCTACTTAAGATCTGGATATCATCAGTTGCGAATTCCGGAGTCGGACGTCGCAAGGACAGCGTTTCGTACACGCTATGGTCATTATGAGTTCGTGGTAATGCCGTTTGGGTTAACTAATGCACCTGCGGTATTCAT
The DNA here is from genome assembly GCA_033398695.1 of Orobanche coerulescens. NCBI lineage: Eukaryota > Viridiplantae > Streptophyta > Magnoliopsida > Lamiales > Orobanchaceae > Orobanche > Orobanche coerulescens. Next base: position 89,801,169 of record CM065805.1, on the reverse strand, counting down.
GGAGTTAATGAATCGGGTTTTCATCGACTTTTTAGATCAGTTTGTTGTTGTCTTCATTGATGACATTTTGATTTATTCTCGTGACCGAGAGGAGCACGAGGTTCACCTTCATCAGGTTCACGACGTGTTGAGACGAGAGCGACTTTATGGGATGTTTTCCAAATGTGAGTTCTGGATGTCCGAAGTGACTTTTCTCGGGCATGTAATTTCATCAGATGGAGTGCGTGTTGATCCTCAGAAGACGTAGGCTATCCAAGATTGGTTACCTCCGAAGAATGTTAAGGAAATCCGAAGCTTTCTGGGATTAGCCGGTTATTATCGGCGGTTTGTGGAAGGATTTTCTAAAATCGCTCAACCATTGACGAACCTTTTGCGAAAGGATAAGAAATACACCTGGTCCGACGCGTGTCAACGGAGTTTTGAGGAACTCAAGAACCGGTTAGTTTCAGCACCTGTACTTTCCTTGCCGCAAGGGATGGAAGGATTTGTGGTTTATAGTGATGCGTCCGGACAGGGTCTCGGATGTGTGCTCATGCAGAATGGGAAATTTATTGCTTATGCGTCACGGCAATTGAGACCTTACGAGGTTAATTATCCGACCCACGATCTGGAGCTAGCAGTCGTGGTGTTTGCTTTGAAAATTTGGCATCATTACCTTTATGGCGTCACCTGTCAGATATTCACCGATCATAAGAGCATGAAGTATATATTTACTCAGAAAGAGTTAAATATGCGGCAGAGACGGTGGTTGGAACTAATCAAAGATTATGATATCGAGATCCTTTACCACCCGGGCAAGGTGAACGTTGTCGCCTACGCCTTGAGTCGTAAGTCTGTTCAGGAGCAGATGCTTGCCCGATTAACAGTTCAGAAGGAACTCCAGCAGGAATTCCTTAGACCCGAGATCGAGGTCTGGCTTCAGCGAGTTCAGGGATAGCTTTGTATGTTGTAGATTTCATCACCACTTGAAGAGGCGATCAGAGTGAATCAGGGTTCAGACCCATCATTGTTGCGCATCTGTAAGGATGTGGCTCAGGGGAAAGCCCCCGGGTTCGTGATCCACGAGGATGGACTTTTGAGATTTAAGAATCGGTTGTGCGTACCGGCGAATGACGAGTTGAAAAACTCGATTTTGAGAGAGGCTCATGCTACCCCTTATTCCGTTCTTACGGGATCTAGCAAGATGTATAAAGACTTGAAACAAAATTACTGGTGGAGTAATATGAAGCGAGAAGTCGCGGAATTTGTTTCGAGATGTTTAACCTGTCAGCAAGTCAAGATTGAACATCAGCGACCGGCAGGTATGCTGAAACCCCTCCCTATTCTAGAGTGGAAGTGGGAAGATATTTCTATGGACTTCATCACGAGTTTACCGACGAGTCATCGTGGCATGAATACAATCTGGGTGATTGTGGACCGCTTGACAAAATCAGCTCATTTCCTTGAGATTAAGGATACATGGAGTCCCGAGAGACTTGCCCAGTTGTTTATCAAAGAGATAGTGAGATTGCATGGTACTCCTAAGAGTATCATTTCCGATCGTGACGGACGATTCGTGTCACATATTTGGAAATCAGTTCATCATGCTATGGGAACTCAGCTTAATCTCTGTACCGCTTTTCATCCTCAGTCCGACGGGCAATCAGAGAGGACTATTCAGACTTTAGAGGACATGTTGAGGGCATGTGTTCTCGATTGGAAAGATGATTGGGAAGCCCAACTACCATTGATCGAGTTCACGTATAATAATAGTTGGCATGCTTCGATTAAGATGGCACCTTACGAGGCCTTGTACGGTCGTCGTTGTCGATCTCCTTTGTGTTGGGACGACTTATCAGAGTCAATCGGCACCGAACTCGATATGCTTATAGCCGCCCGTGAGAAGGTATCTTTGATCAGGAGTCGTTTGTTGACCGCTCAGAGTCGACAGAAATCTTATGCAGATAATCGTCGTCGACCACTAGAGTTCGAGGCAGGCGACCACGTGTTGGTCAAGGTATCCCCAAGTCGAGGTATTTTCCATTTCGGTAAATGGGGAAAGTTGAGTCCGAGATTTATCGGACCATTTGAGATTTTGGATCGAGTAGGCGAGTTAGCTTATCGATTGGCTTTACCTCTGGTGTTGAGCAGAATTCATAATGTGTTTCACGTCTCTTAGTTGTGGAAGTATGTTGCCGACCCGAGTCACATACTCCAATTCGACGAAATCGAGATCGCGGATGATCATTCGTACGAGGAGCGTCATGTACGAGTTTTAGAGCGGCGAATCAAACAGTTGAGGAACAAGATGATTCCTTTGGTCAAGATTCAGTTGTCTAGACACGGAGTCGAAGAGGCTACTTGGGAAACCGAGGAGAGTATGCGGGAGTGTCATCCCGAGTTGTTTGACCCTTAGTTTTGGGGACGAAACTCTTTTTAAGGGGGGGAATATGTAATACCCAGTTGTAATTCAGTAATTATCGTTCAGTAATTGTCACTCAGTAATTTTTACTCATTAATAATCATTCATCATTCTTATTCAATCATCATATTCACCGTTCAGAGTATTTGTATCGTGTATCAGTTGTTATTCGTCATTCTACCTGGTTGGAGAATCGGACTGAGTATCTTATCATTTTCATCTTTGGAGCTGGCTGTGTGTATTGAGTAGCGCACGCTACGCACTCTTCATTAGCGCGCGCTAATTTAGTTTGGGTAGCGCACGCCACTTCTCATCTTTAGCGCACACTAGCGTGTTTCAGGCAGACAGTCCAGTGGGTACTGGACTGCAGATAAGTTGTGGTAGCGCATGCTACAAGTGTTACGTAGCGCGCGCTAGTGAGTTGGATAGCGCACGTTATGCAGTCAGTGTAGCGCGCGCTAAGACCGGTCAGGCAGAGTCCAGTGGGTACTGGACTGATTCCGATCTAATTCCTAGCGCACGCTATGAGTGGATTTAGCGTACGCTAATGGGGCAGTAGCGCACGCTAATTATTGGACGTAGCGCACGCTATCGAGATCAGATCGAAGAACATGAGCTTCTGGAATTCAGTACTGGACAGCAGATATTTAGCTAGCGCACGCTAACAATTAGAGTTAACGCACGCTATTGGGATGGAGTTAGCGCACACTACCAAGTTGTATCGTACGCTAACGGGTCATTCAGAGTTCACTGGAATGTACGTATAACTCGTTAGCGCACGCTAAATATCAGGTCATAGCGTGCGTTAATCTAGAGCAGTATATATTGGACAGTTAACCTGAGTTTCGGCATTTTCTCATTTCTCTTCATTTTTAAGTGATTTCGGGCGATTTGGAGTGTTCTCTTTGAGCTACTATCACCTATCATCATCTTCAAGTCTTTGAGTTGGATTAATCATCACTTCATCATCTCCAATACATCAAAGCGAAGGTATTAATATCTTGGATCTAGAATTTCGGAGTTTTGGGGTTTTCCTTCCGATTTCTTCGTGTAAGCTTGGATTGTTGTCGGAATATGTTAGATATGAATTATATACCATGGATAAATGTATTCCTACGGATTTAATGACTATTTTGGGGATTATTTCAAGAACCGTTGGGGTTGACTTCGGTTAAATTGGGGATTTTCGATTGATGTTGTTGTAATCTTGAATTGTGGATTCCTGTTGGATTATTGATATCATTGAAGTGTTTTGATGGTTTAAAATACTCATTTTGGTGTTGGTTTCGATATATTCGGAATTGGATATTTTCGAAAGTTGTGTGGATTGCTTCGTATGCGTTAGAATGCCACAATGAGTTTGATTATCGTTGTGTCGACTTTTGAGTTAGTCGTGTTTCGTTGCTTGATACGTGTATTGAACGGTTGTTGGTAATTATTGTGTTGTTCAAGGTTATTCGAGCGACCGACATTTCATTTAGGACGTTGTTCGTGGACAGGCATTCTTCATCGGTGTTGAGTAAGTTAATTCTTACTCGGTTAAAAGGATATTCATTCCTTTTGTTGTTGTTCATTCATAATCATAACTCATTCATCATTGTATTAACCGTATTGAGACTTGTAATTGTCGAATAATCATTTCATTCACGAGGAACGACGATTCCAACCACTTCATTGAGTTATCAATCACTTCACTATTATTTTCATCTCGGTGAGTCATTCTTGACCTTGTCGAATTATTATTCATTGATATTCATTGTGGTCATTCTCGTTCATATGACCTTCTGGGTTCATATTGCGTGGTCGGGTGCGGATGTGTGGAATTTTTAGTCGGGCACACGATGGTCATGTATTGGGTTCACCGATACATTGGACCGTGCACACGGTAACGCTTACCTCCGTGAGACTAATTAGGTACAAGGACGGGTGTGTCCGGTCATTCGTCTTGTACACTTGCACTGAACATTACGGGCGTACTATGATACTCCTCTTCAGCGTAATTCATAACTAAGGATATTTCATAACTTCAGATATATCATGATTGTGTTTATTCAACTCTTGAGGATTGTTGTTCTGTGTAACTGACCCCATTGGGGAATATTGTTTTTTGGTCACGGCAAGGCAAAGGCACGGGAAGAGCATGTTGATGGCGATGAGTCCCAGTGATACTAGCAGGGGGGCCCAGTCATCCCGTTTATTTCAGTCATTTCAGTCATTTCAGTCATTCTTATTTCTCTTCATTTGTATTTTCGCTGCAAATTCCGTTTGAGATGTTTATTTATTCAGGGTGGTGTATTTTATCTTCATATAAAATATACTAGTATTCTGTGTTGTCCTGATGTATTGTACTTAAGCTCCTCATCGGAGTATTTAGTAATATAATGTGGTTCGGTACTACAATTATATTATTTAATTCATTAGTTTTCATTCGCCTGGTGGGTCCCAGTCGGGGTTCCACGGCACTATAATATCTGCCTAATTTGGGGTGTTACAACTACTTGATACGATATCGTGCACTTGCGATAGTTACACAAAAGACGTGCCAACAAGCCTTGCTTGATTTAGGAGCCAGTGTGAATTTATTACCATATTCTTTTTATACACAACTTAGATTAGGAGAGCTAAAATCAACATTTGTGATACTCCAACTAGCTGATAGATCTATAAAAATACCTCGAGGAATTGTAGAGGATATTCTGATTTAAGTAGATAAATTCTACTTTTCTGTTGATTTTATAGTCCTAGACACTAAACCTTTTGAGAATACCAAAGATCAAATCCCTGTCATTTTAGGAAGGCCATTTTTAGCTACTTCAAATGCATTAATTAACTGTAGAAATGGCATCATAAATTTATCTTTTGGAAATATGAATGTTGAACTAAATATGTTAACATTTCTCAACAGCATGATGATCATGATGATGTATGCGAGGTAAATATGATAGAGAGTATGAGTCCTTATTTCTTTTTAAAAATAGATGATGATTTTTTTGAATGCTGTCTTGCTCATTTTAGCTCAGATTTTGACATCGATAGTTTAATTAATGAAGTAAATTATTTATTAGAGTCTATACCATTATTAGATAATGATAAATGGAAAGCTAAAATTGAACCACTTGAGAGTCAAATGAATAAAGAAGTACATGTTGAAGATTCAAAGATAGAGCTCAATCTATTACCTGAGTCTCTAAAATATGCATTTTTAGGACCATCAGAAACCCTACCTGTCATCATAGCATTTGATTTAGATGAAGATCGAGAAGATAGGTTAATCAATGTTCTTAAACAACATAAAGAAGCAATAGGATGGACCATCTCCGATATTAAAGATATTAGTCCTTCTATATGCATGCATAGAACTCATCTTGAAGAAAATGCAAAAACATCCCGAGAATTTCAAAAAAGACTAAATCCTAATTTGAAAGAAGCTGTAAGAGCTGAAATAATCAAACTCTTAGATGTAGGGATCATCTACCCTATTCCTGATAGCTCTTGGGTCAGTCCTGTTCATATAGTTCTAAAGAAATCTGGCATAACTGTAATCACAAATGAAGAAAATGAACTTACTCCAACCAGAATTCAAACTGGATGGAGAGTCTATATTGATTACAGAAAATTGAACTCTGTTACAAGAAAAGATCACTTTTCATTTCCTTTTATTGATCAAATGCTAGAATGGTTAGCTGGTCATGCTTATTATTATTTTCTTGATGGATATTCCGGCTATAACCAAATTCCCATTGCTCCTGAAGATCAAAAAAAAACCACTTTTACCTGTCATTTTGGCACTTTTGCTTACCGACGAATGCCATTTGATTTGTCCAATGTACCTGCTACTTTTCAGACGTGTATGATGAGCATTTTCTATGACATGGTTGAGCGGTTTTTAGAAATTTTTATGGATGATTTTTCTGTATTTGGGTCTAGCTTTGATGAATGTTTACACCACTTAACCCTAGTGTTGGTTAGGTGTAAGGAGAAAAATCTTGTACTAAACTCGGAAAAATGTCATTTTATGGTTAAAAAAGGAATTCTCTTAGGACATGTTATTTCTGAAAAAGGAATTGAGGTGGACAAATCTAAAGTTGACTTAATATCCAGTCTTCCACCCCCACGAACGATTAAAGAAATCCGGTCATTCGTAGGCCATGTTGGTTTTTACCGTCGATTCATCAAAAATGTTAGCAAAATCTCAAGGCCTTTATGTAATTTACTTTCAAAATACACACCTTTCATATTTGATGATCATTGTCTAAGAGCTTTTAAGACACTCAAATCTATGTTGAGCTCTGCACCTATCATCAAATCTCCAAACTGGAATCTTCCTTTTGAAATAATGTGTGATGCATCCGACTATGCCGTCGGTGTAGTATTGGGTTAAATAGAAAATAAATTACCAACTGTAATATATTACGCAAGTAGAACTCTAAACGATGCCCAATTAAATTACTCTACAACTGAAAAAGAATTGCTTGCAGTTGTTTTTGCCTTAGACAAATTTCGACCTTACTTAATTGTTTCGAAAGTCATAGTTTACTCCGATCATGCTGCACTAAAATATCTTCTTTCCAAGAAAGATGCAAAACCTCGCTTGATCAATTGAATTCTATTGTTACAAGGGTTTGACTTAGAAATTCGAGATAAAAAAGGATCTGAAAATGTTGTTGCTGATCATTTGTCTAGGTTAATCGTGAATTTTACTGATAAAGAAACTCCTATTAATGAAACTTTCCCTGATGAACAACTCATGTCCGTTTCTCACATACATTGGTATGCAGACATTGTCAATTACCATGTCACTGGTAACATGCCATCTCATTGGAATAATCAAGATAAAACAAAAATTTTAAACGAAGTAAAAAATTCTTTTGGGATGATCCATATTTGTTCAAATATTGTCCTGATCAAATCATTAGGAGATGTGTGCCTGAACATGAACAACAAAATATCATTGCCTTTTGTCATAATCATGCATGTGGAGGTCATTTTAGTTCAAAGAAAACAACTGCTAAAATTCTACATTGTGGCTTTTATTGGCCAACACTTTTCGAAGATACACATTCATATTGCGGCACATGTGATAGATGTCAAATATTAGGTCGGATTTCTAAAAGAAATATGATGCCTTTAAACCCAATTTTAATTATTGAAATATTTGATGTTTTGGGCATAGATTTTATGGGACCTTTTCCAATTTCTTTTGGCAATCTTTACATCCTTGTGACAGTTGATTATGTTTCAAAATGGGTAGAAGCAATTGCTTGCAAAACAAATGACCACAAAGTCATGGTTAAATATTTAAAAGAAAATATTTTTTTCCAGATTTGGAACAACAGGAGCAATTATAAGTGATGGAGGAAAATATTTTTGTAACCAATTTTGGAATCATTTATTTAAAAAATATAGTGTTACACATAAAGTTGCTACTCCTTATCACCCTCAAACAAGTGGACAAGTTGAAATTTCAAACAGAGAAATCAAACATATTCTTGAAAAAACTGTTAATCCTACAAGGAAAGGTTGGTCTTTGCGATTGAATGATGCATTGTGGGATTACCGTACTGCTTTTAAAACTCCCATCGGAATATCTCCATTTAGGCTTGTTTTTGGAAAACCATGTCATTTGCCTGTTGAATTAGAACATAGATCATACTGGGCCATCAAACGATTAAATTTTTCATTAGACTTAGCTGGAACTCATAGAAGACTTCAACTAAATGAATTGGAAGAAATGAGAAATGATGCTTACGATTGTGCAAGAAAATATAAGGACAAAATGAAATTTTTTCATGATAAACACATCTTGAGAAAAACTTTTTCTCCTGGTCAAAAAGTCCTATTTAACTCTCGTTTGTTATTATTTCCAAGTAAGTTGCGTTCACGATGGTTTGGTCCATTTATTATTCGTACGGTCTATCCTCACGGAGCTGTAGAAATTGAAAATCCAAAAAATGGTAATATTTTTAAAGCAAATGGTTAACGGTTAAAACCATATTTGGAATTAAAATCTTTTGAGGTAGAAGAGGTTCTTCTTAAGGACCCCGATATTGTGAATTAATACTCCATTGTGTTAGTCCGGTCAAGTGGCGGATAATGGTACTCCGTGGCTATTAAAGTCGGATTTTTCAGTTTCCCACAACAACTGATTTTGTAGATATATTTTTTTATCTTTTTAAATTATGGAACAAACATTAAAAACAATTGAAAAAAGATTTCACTTTCTTAGCAAAAAAGTCATTTTGAAGGTTTACCAAACCATACTTGAAAGGATGAGGTTGCTTATGAATAAAGACATACCTTTTGATATTCGATTCATTATTGAAGCCAAAGTGAAAATAGCAGGTAAATTCACGAAAACACCAATAAGATTTTTACCAGGGCTTGGAAAAAGTTCATATGCCAAGAAACGACAAGCAAAGAAAATGGTCGTTTGCTATAAATGTGCTAGTTGGAACTATGATTCAAGATGTCGATCTTTAGGAATTCCTTCCACAAACAGAGAAGATAAAATTCAGTTCATCAAGGATGGTATGAATAAGGAGAATTTAGATCATATAGAAATTTCTCTTGCCACGCATCTTAGTGGACTCCTACATTATGAGATTCGATGTTTGAGGAATAAATTCAAACCAGAATATGAACAACGTTTTGGGAATCTGACGTTAAAAGACCCTGTTTGCCAATTTGTAAGAAAAATAGATGGGAAGCTTCTCCACGACTCATAGAATGTGTTTAAGCCATTTCTGAACGTAAAATCAGAGGAAGATATGAGCCACAATCACAACTACTGCACATACACATGAGTAACTTTACTTTTTGTCGTTGTTTTAGATTTTCTAAATAAAAAAATGATACGCAATAAATGCATTCATTATTCTATTGAGTAGTTGAAGCGCAATTAACGCGGTCACAGATTTGATATATCTTTTTACTTTATTTTGCATCTATAAATAAACATTGCAGTTGTTTTTTTTCTGCATCCCTGAAACTTGTATTCTTTTCCTTTCTCTCTAAATAATTTTCTTTTCAAAAAAATGGAATCATCATCTTCCACAAAAAGATTTAACTCCATCTGCATTTTTGGTGGATCTAGTCATGAGAAAGAGGCCTGCTTTACTGATGCAGCCCACAACTTGGCTCGTACCTTAGGAGAAAAATGCATTCATGTAGTTTACAGAGGAGAAAGTCTAGGATTAATTGGACGTGCTACTGCTTCTGCCTATATGGAAGGATAAAAGTGTTGGGAATCATTCCAAAATCTCTGGCTGAAAGTAAAATCACTGGAGCAACTATTGGAGATGAGTTCAGAACTGTGAATATGCAAGACCACATAACTCACATGACAAATAATGTTGATGCCTTTATCACTCTTCCCGGTGGTTTTGGCACTCTTGAGGAACTTTTCATGTGGTTACCATAGCCCAGCTAAATGTTCATAAAAAACAAATAGGTATGCTAAATGTCAATGGTTTCTTCGATGGTTTACTATATTTCATCGACTACTCTTCTGAAAAAAGTTTTATTTCTAAGCATGCTAAACGAATCATAGTCGTTGCAACAACACCAGAAGATCTGATCAAAAACTTATTGCATTTGTTCCTGAACCAGACCTAGTTCTAGATAATATTGTTTGGATGGAAGATTTTACTGTGCGGAAACGCAAAATTAACGCATTCCTTTCCCTTTGATATCACACTTCATTTCTCTTGTTGTTGTTTTTTGCGGGTGTAAAAATCGTTAAAATGGTGGCATCTTAAGGAGTTTCTTTTCGACCTCTTGACGCGCATCTATTCAAGATTTATGTATTGTTATTCTATTACTGCATGTTTTCTCGTTTGTTTTTAATAAAAGCATTAATGGCAGTAAGGCGACTCTTCGGACTCTCTTGAAGCGCATCTAGGTTGTTTATGTTATACTTCCGGGTATATATTTTCTTTTATTGTTTTGCCACACTTTTTCCTTGCAGGTCCTAAAAGGCTTAAGCGAAGCGTCATCTTTCATAATAGGGAAGCCTTCTTTAAACCCTTACTCCATTGATCTTTTTACACAATAAGGATATTGTTTATCTTAAGTGTGAGGCAAGGTGTATATTTCTCTATATCTATATCTATATATATAAATATATATAATAATATAATAAAAGAAGAGTTGAAAATTTTGGCATCATTCTCTTGAGAGAACATTAGTGAAAAAAAATCATTTTGGGATGTTTCACTAGTTTTGATAATGGATTTGGATGAAGATGTATGGGATTCATTACACAACACCCTTTTCGTGAGTTTTGAGCCTTAGATCAATCCTTATATATAATCTCTATATTTTTTGTTGTGTGGTCAAACTATTGTGTTCATTCTATAACTTGCTCATTTATACCTTTCGAGACTACAGTTATAAGCTCTTGCGTTAAGATGATAAAGGCAATTAGGATTAACCCCTTGTTGGCTTATATTTTTCCACCCATTATATTTATCCTTAGAAGCCCCATTGAGCCTTAGCATATTTCTTTGATCAAGCACATTACTTTAGCCATTATCCATTCTTGTTGATGACTCGTCCATTTGCACCCTCTGGTCAAAGATTTAATTGTGAACTTGATGTGAGACAAATAGGGATTGATGTTCATAAGAGTATTGTGGGATGAGGATCTTTCATTGAAACTGAAAGGGGTGTGAAGTACATTGGAGTATTGAACAAAATAAAAAAGAAATATAAATAAAGGCAAAAAAAAGAACGGCTAGAAAGAAAAATGCGGGAGGTCAAGTGCGAAAATCATTACTATGTATACATAAAATAGCACTTGAACTATCCCTTGAGTGATACATAATTCCTTCCAGAAGATCCATTGCATACTTTTTCTTACACAAGAGTATGACCTTGCCAGATAAATATTGAATTACCATGTAAAGTACAGAATAACCTGGGGATGATGGTTTGAGAGTTTTCATTACAAAAGATGAGATGTTGATTATTATTTGTAGGATTTGTTACGCATCTAAATTCACAATTGATCTTGGCTAGCAAACCTCATAATTTTCCCTTTATCCTACCCATACCCAAAGCCACGTTACAACCAAAAGAAAGACCTTTTAGTTTATGCATGAGTTTATTTTTTTAGTAGTGGAGATTTGATTTTCGATCAAGCGTATGGTAATGATACATTATGCTTTGATATGAGTGAACTCTTCTCGAATATCCCATATATACACTTGAGTGAAGAGTGACATCCACTGTGAGGGTATTAAATCTTTTTGCATTCGATTCTCAATGAAGTTGTTAGAATTTGGTGCGGCATCCTATTTTTCTTTGATATCACTTGAGTCATGATCACTTGTTCTCTCTTAATATTGGTTTTGTCATGATTTTTTTCAGCATATGAGTATTATAACTCGGGTATAAGATTTTCCCGATGACGTGCAAAAGATAAGTGTGGGGGAATTTGTTTGGTATATTTTGAGTAATATTTTTATTAGTATTTTATGTATATAATTGTGTGTTTTGTGTGATAATTTATCATTTTTACCATATATTTATATTATTTCATTTTGTTAGAATTTTCTATAATTTTGTGTCATTTTTGGATAATTAATTAGAATTAAATTATATCTGCAGGTTAACCAACTGGTACAAGACAGATCTATTGATTCAAGGACGATATTTTTCCAAAATTCAAATATAGTTATGACTGGTCTCATTTTATTCGTCTCGTCGATAAGATTGTTTTAAAAAAATTCATCTGAATCCGAGTTCTTATGAAGGACTTTATCCGACGATACATAAAAACACGGCCGACGACTTTTAAGTGTCGTCGCCTAAACTTTGGACTTTAGCCGACGAATTTTGTCCAGGTCGTCGGCTAAACTACAACGTAGTCGTCGGCTAAAGTTTAAGACTTTAGCCGACCACATGTTCGTTGGCTAAACCTCAAAAGTGTAATATCCGGATTAATTATTGAGTATTTCATCTATTGTTGAACCCTGTATTATTCGGATTGATGATAATGATAATCGAAGTATGATACTTCTCATATTTGTATCCTTGTACATGAGTATGGCAACATGTCAATTTTCCCATGCATATATGTGATAACGTACATTAACAAGGAAGCTTAACGTACGTTATCAGTCGGAGTTAGCGTACGCTATGAATGTAGCGTAGCGTGCATTAACCAACCAATAATTGAGCTGGGCGGCTAGCACATGCGCCAGCCGGACATGGGTCCGGATAAGATTCCCACGGATGAACCTGGACACTTTTGAAGTCAATGATGGTTAACGTATGCTAAGGATCATGTCTAGCGTACGCTATAGTGTATTGCTTACATACGTAATTTGATGGTGTAACGTACATAATCGAGTTCAGAATGAGGTCAGTTAACTATCAGTAATGATAGCGTATGCTAAGGGCATCTTGGTAACATACTCTAAGAGGCTAACGTACGTTATGCTCGAAGGCTAACGTAGGTTAAGGACAGAATATTATAAATAAGACATCACCCCATTTCATTTCAGCTCGTTTATTTCACCTAGCCTTCAACATACTTCGTGCCCAAAATTATCCCAGCCTCCTTAAACACATATAAACCATCTCTACTTGGTCAGTGAGGATTGAAGATCACTTATACCGGTCATTGAAGTGGAGAATCATTTTGGATTGGCTCACAAACAACCGGAGATGGATTTCACCTATTGTCTCGGCGTTTTCTTCATCTTAAGGTATGTTAACACTATCTCCAACCTTGGATTCGTGTTATTGAGGATATGATGATCATGTTATCAAGATATTTAGTTTCCATTGATGAATTATTCAAACAAACATCATGTCTAGAAGTTGGGATGATTATGTATAGGATATCATTATTGCAACATCATAGTTGGAATCCTATTACATCAAATGTTGAGAACAATATTCTGAGATTGATTATCCTTATTGAATAGCGTTGCCATAGTGATCGAAGAGTTGGAATTGTTAGTTCATCTTTAAGATGAAGTTGAATGTATTGGAATCTAGCGCATCAACCTTGGTTCACAGAACTTCAAATGAGAATTATAATCGAGATTGAATATAGTGTTGTGATGATATACGTATCCTTGAATTTCAAAGATGTTTGAATCCGTAAGATCATTCAAAATTGTATGAACATGATATGTATAGAGATAACGTACGTTAATCATTGAGGATTTCGTTAGCTTCATCATAATCAAGACAGTCGTCTGCCCATTGAGAAACTGTCATGCATGTTTAGCGTACGCTAAACTATATAGTTAACGTACGTTATCAGGCTTAGTTAACGTACGCTACGTTTGGTACGTAACGTATGTTATATCATCAGACAAGTCAAGTCGACTGATCAGAGAGGAACTGTCGACACATGGTTAGCATACGCTAGACTTTGTAGCTTACGCACGCTAATGAGTAAGCTTAATGTACGCTACCGAGGGTACGTAACGTATGTTAAGCAGGTCAGGCAGGTTACGTTTTTATGAACTTTTGACCGTAATTTGGATTGTTAGATGTTCGTTCGACATGAGATGAATTCTATATTATTTCTGTTGTTAAGGTTCGAGCTTAGCAATGTGATTGATCGAAGGGGGGCGACCTTCGAGCGTTTTGATATTTGTGGGAGTTTTATCCTTGTCATCGAATCGAGGCAAGTACTTTAATTAGAATTGTCCGTATTATGTCGGTTATATTATGATTGTACTGTGTACATGTGTTGTGATTAATTGTCCACCATGCGTTGATCCGTAGGAATCATCATGGGAAATCTATAGCTGTGTGCGTTGGATCGTTGGACAGGTAGTTCCACCATGCTTTGGTCCGATGGGATCATCATGGGAATCTATAGCTGTGTGCGCTGGATCGTTGGAATATCATGATTATGTTTGGGACTGTTATGATGTGATATGTGTTGTTGTTATTTCTCGTTGAAGAAACTTGTTATGATTATTGTTGATTAAATCATTGTTGTATGATTATCGTACTTGTACTAGCAGCATTGTGCTAACCCATTCGGGGGTGAACATTTGTTTATGTTCAGGATCTAGGAGAGCAGGGAAACAACCACTGGAGCTGCATGACGACGAGGATGCAGAGTGATGTTTCAGCCGGGTTTAATTGTCTGTTGTTTGCGTTATTTTTATTAAGTACTCGAGTACGTTGTCATTGTGATGATTGATTTCGGTGAGGTATTAATATACCTCTTTCGGATATTGTATTTTTGGTATTGACCCAGAACTGTCGTATTTTTAATTCAGTTACTTTTATATGATGGTATCTGTTATTGTATTTTCTTTCTTTCAGCCTTGTAAATTCTTATGTAAAGGATTTACGGCGCTGTAATATTCCTAAATATATCGGGGATGTTACAGAATATGGTATCGGAGCTAAAATTATGGATATCATGGCCATTGGGTTAAAATAAGGGTCATGTATGTCTTTGAGGTAACCGATCGTGAATAACATCACTGTACTGCCTACGTCTTCGTGCGAGCGGTGGTTGTAAGTTCCTAAACTCTATCCTTTACATATTATACTTCTTTATACTTGAACATTAGAACGATATTGTTTCCTGTATATTGAGTATTCATGCTTTCAGTATGTTGAGAGGTGGACGTGGACGTGGTCGCGGTCAAGGACGCAGACGAAGGAATGCAGGAAGAGAAGCTTATCCTTCTAATCAGGCCAACCACAGCTCAGGTGAGCCGCAAAGATCTATTAATAATGAACCGGAACCTGCTGTGCCCGAAATCCTTTGTCAGGTGGTGAACCAGATGACTCAGTTTTCCCAGGTCGTGGACCGAATGCAGGTGGCAGTAGGATTACAATAGGGAGATCTACAGGAAGGTATCCCTGACATGGGAAATCGAGGCGACCGGTGGCTGCAAGAGGTGGCAAAGATGCAACCACCTAAATTCGACGGCTTTTCTGAGACACCCACGTGAGATCATTAGTTAAAAGAACTGGAGAAAATTTTTGCCATAATTAATTACCCAGACGACCGGAGAGCCTCTATTGCTCAGTACTTTCTGATAGGGGAAGCGTCCGAGTGATGGGAAGCCATCCGGCCTGTAGATCATGATGCTGACTAGACAGAATTTAAATTGATGATGGAAGCTCAGTACTGCACTCGTCCTGTGAGGGAAGCCAAAGTTCGGGAATTTTTCTCTGCATAGCCATCAGACGATCCAGTAACCCATACGATCAAAACGTTTAATCAACAGATGGCGTTTGTTCGACACTTGGTCAGAACGGACGTGGAAATGATGATCCATTTTGATATGAGAATGAAACTAGAAATCCAGGGGTACATGTCCGATTTTGAATGTACCACTCTTCGTCAATATCAGGATAAAGCATTGGCGTATGAAATCAAGGAAGCAGCAATGGAGAAGTTTACAGAATCCAAGAAGCAGAAAGTCTCCGGTAGTTTCACGGAGCATAAGAGTGGTGGGCCCCACAAGGCCCAGTCATCTTTTCATTCTTTCAAGAAACCTCCGCACCCGTCCAAGACCGAAAAGAACTTTGGAGCAGTATCAGCCACGACGGATACATCTAGGAAGTACTTTAACTGTGGTCGCCCAGGCCACCTTTGGCGTGATTGTTTCCATACTCCAGTTACATGTTTTGATTGCGGACAGGAAGGGCACCGTGCGACGTTTTGCAAGGATTCCACAAAGTTTAATGGAACCCGTACATCACATCCAGCTCAGAGGGAAGAAAGTAATCAGCAGACGCAGCATAGTGTATAGCTGCCCCAAAATTTCGGTCGAGGTCGAGGCAGAGGACAATTCAACCGCAAGGGAGCCTCGAGTGTCGGATTTGCTCCCCCACATCTGTACGAGATTAGGAGGACAAACGATCAGGATGCTGCTGTCGCATTAGGTACTGTTCAGATCCTTTCACAGCCAGTTAGCATTTTATTCGATAAAGGAGATACGCATTCATTTATATCCTTGTCTTGTGTAAATCGTTTGAATATTTCTGGTTTTCATAATTGTGAACCTTATGTTGTGGGTTTACCGAGTGGAGAAAGGATTTTGGGAAACTTAGAAACTAGCGATTTCCCTGTATCATTTGGAGGCAGATAGTGGCCCTCAAATCTGATTGTGATAGAAATGCAAGGAGACGACCTGATACTCGGACATGATTGGCTTAACCGATATGGAGCTATTGTAAACTATCGAAAGAGGAATATCTCAGTGATAGCTGACGATGGTTCCGAAATACTGTTTGAGGGATGGAAACCAGGAAGCTCAGGAAAGATGATCAAGGCGATGAAAGCTGTCAAATTGTTGAAACAGGGTTGTGCCGGATACTGGTGCTATGCAATGAAGAAAGAAGACGGAAAAGTGGAACTCTCATCCATTCCTGTTGTGAAAGAATTTCCGGATGTGTTTCCTGAAGATTTGCCTGGACTACCTCCACGACGGGATGTGGAATTCACCATCGAGCTGGAACCAGGAGCTACACCAATTTCTAAGATGCCGTATCGTATGGCACCTACTGAGATGTACGAATTGAATAAGCAACTAGAAGAGCTACTAGACAAAGGCTATATCTAGCCAAGCGTTTCACCCTGGGGTGCACCAGTTCTTTTCGTCCGGAAGAAGGATGGATCTCTTCGATTGTATATTGACTATCAAGAACTGAACAAGATGACGATCAAGAACAAGTATCTGTTGCCACGGATTGATGATTTATTTGACCAGCTACAGGGAGCAACGGTGTTTTCTAAGATCGATCTTAGATCAGGATATCATCAACTGAGGATTAAGGAATCTGATGTTCCGAAGTCAGCATTCAGAACTCGCTACGGACAGTATGAGTTTGTAGTGATGCCGTTTGGTCTCACTAATGCACCTGCCGTGTTCATGCAATTGATGAATCAAGTATTCATAGAGTATTTGGACAAGTTTGTGGTTGTGTTCATTGATGACATTTTAGTTTATTCCAAGAGCCCGGAAGAGCATGCACAACATTTGCATATTGTTTTAGACCTTCTGAGATACGAGCAATTATATGCCAAACTTTCTAAGTGCAAATTCTGGCTAAAGGAAGTGATGTTCCTCGGCCATGTGGTATCAGCTGAAGGAGTCCGAGTAGATCCTCAAAAAATTGAAGCAGATATGGATTGGAAGCCTCCTAAGAATGTGAAAGAAGTCCGTAGTTTCTTAGGACTTGCTGGGTATTATCGTCAGTTCGTGGAAGGGTTTTCCAAAATTACCCGCCCACTTACTCGACTGCTGCAGAGAACTCAAAAGTTTGAGTGGAACGATATGTGTCAGACCAGCTTTGATGAATTGAAGAAGAGATTGACGACGGCACCGATTTTAGCACTTCCATAGGGAATTGGAGGATTCATAGTTTACAGTGATGCTTTGAACCAAGGACTCGGATGTGTATTAATGCAGAATGATAAGGTGATCGCCTATGCGTCACGATAGCTGAAACCTTATGAAGTGAATTACCCAATGCATGATTTGGAGCTGGCAGGGGTAATTTTCGCCTTGAAAATCTGGAGACATTATCTATACGGGACTCACTGTCAGATCTTCACGGATCATAAGAGTCTCAAATACATCTTCAGTCAGAAAGAGTGGAAATCATGGATTAAATCTTTGTTCTTGAAATCATTGGTGATTCTTGGAAATGGATTCAACCTTGATAATCAATCCATTCGTTCAAAAAGGTAATCACTCTTCATCTTTGGATTTCATTTTGGATTGAATGTTGATGTTCTTGAGTTGATGATTATTACATAAACAAGTTGACAAGCATGATTATGAGATGGATTACCGGAGTATGATGATATTAATATGATTAGTGTGATTTGAATTGTGTAGTTCATTTTCCTGAGATAAATTGGCTAATCCTCCTCCTCCTTTGCAGATGTTGATGTCATTGTTGATGATTAATCTTCGTATGTTAGATTAGGGAAGTGTTGTTAAGGTTCTTGGTGTTCATGATGGTGATATTTGAGGAAGATGACATATGGATATAGGACTTGTATTATAAGTTGAATGATTTTTTTTGTATATTAAAGGATATCAGATTTCGTTGTTTTGATAGCTTTGAACATGGTTCAGAATCACTTAGTGTTCTTGATAATTGCCATATGTTGATCGGTATCCGAAATACATGCAACTGCATGTCATTAGCGCACGCTAAGCCTACTGGCTAGCGCACGCTAACGGGAGCAACTTAGCGCACGCTACGTTAAGTAATTAACGTGCGCTAAGTCAACAGGCAGGGTAGTATATTTTGTTTCGGTTATGAATTCGTGATCGTTTAAGTTGGTTTGATCAGACTAGTGGTTAACCGAGATATTGTTGAGCCGTTGGGTTTGTGAATTGGTTTTACCGATTGTTGATTGTTGTCGAACTTGTTGTTTATCGGTTACTGTAATAGGTTGAGAATATTGATCGGTGATTATAACCGTGTGTTGCGGTCGAGTTCGAGGATGTTCGTGAATTGCATGGATCAGGGCCGAGGAGCTCGTAGACGAAGGAAATGAGATTTGTAGCGGCTTCATCATCGTCGTATCGGTATTGAGGCAAGTTATTACTTGATCAGTTTATAATATTTAATGAATGGTTTCAGTTTCATTCGTTTATAATTCGTATAGCAATGTTTATAATCGTAATCACAGGAGATTTGGGATTATAAATCATATTCAAGTTTTGGGAATCTAAATCATAATGTATATGATTTACTTTTGTTATTGGTATACTTGTATATCGAGGATATATTGTGATAAAGATGAAGATATGAATTATTTACCGTCCGTGGTATTTTGTACCGTCGAGTATTGAGAATAATTGTCCGCGATGGTTTGGACATCGAGATTGCTCTTGAAGGACTCGAGACAAGTATTCTAATCATTTTTGTCATTTTATGTCGATCATGTTGTGATACATTCGTGTATCGTTGTTGTCGTGCATTTGTGCACGGTTGTTGTCGTGCATTGTGTACTATTGTCTTGTGCAGTCGTGCATTGTTGTCGTATGTCTACCATGCGTTGGTCCGACGGGATCATCATGGGAATCTATAGTTGTGTGTGCTGGATCTCTGGACAGGTAATGCCACCATGCGTTGGTCCGACGAGATCATCATGGGAATCTATAGTTGTGTGCGCTGGATCGTTGGATTACCATATGTATAGTTGTTGTGCATATGTATATTATTGGTTTTCCATAAGTATACATTGTCGTTATTGTTGTGAGCATATTGACGTTGTCATATGAGTATGCATTTGTAGGTCTTGTGTTAGGACCATGTCCGTATGTCGTGTTGATCAGATCTTGGATTAGACTGATGTGACTTCATCGTGGCATTTCATATCCTGGGGTATGTTCCGTATTTCTTTTGGTATTTGTCTTTGATGGACATTCGATTATCGTGTTGAGATGGATTGGGTTTGACAGAGTTAGTGAATTTCGTAACAGTGAGTTATGATAAGGTTTTGAGAACCTTGGATATTGTTGAAATGTAGTACGGATATTCTGGTATTAGTTTATCGTATTATTGAGGATACGAATCATGGACTTTCGTAAAGTTATGGCGGTAAGATTACATTGGTCGTATTCTTACATAGTATTTTCATTGATATGTAATTATTGACGAGATGTGATGGTTATCATTGTTGGATATTATGGCTGACCCCGTCGTGGGCTTTCTTTTTAGGTTCTTGGATTATCAAGCTTGTAGCGGTCGTGGAGAGATGAACTTCCCGGAGGATACTGGCTAGGACATGTATTTGTGTATTGAGTTTCCCGATCAGTTCTTGTATTCCACTGCTAGAGTATTTTAATTGTTTGTCTTTTTCCGCTGTGTGAGTATTTTTAAATGGCCTTTTGGTATCTGGTAACTTAGGTCACTTTGGCAATCGTTTTCTAAAACTATTTTGTTGGTACGTGTAAGCGATAGCTTAACGTATGTTTTTAAACTGTTGAGTTTTGGCATTTCGGGCCTTGTGGTTTCAAATGAGATTTTACGACGGTTTTGATAAACGGATTTTATTAAGTCTTCGAATGTTTTTAAAAGTTAGTACCGTCGTTAGCCTCTGGGGCATTTGTAAATGTTTGCAAAAATTTCCTTCAGCCTTGTGGGTTCCATCTCGGGGCCCACGACACTGTAATATTCCCGGTTGGCTCTGGGGGTGTTATAGAATATGGTATCGGAGCTTAGGTTGTGAAAACCTAGGCAGTCAGGTCGAGTTGGGTCGTGCTTTTGTCGTGTTATTCGAGTTATCGGTTCACAAGTGTTTGAGTTCTGAGTTTTTGTTGTTCACTCGGGCTTGTGCGTTATGTGATTTACCAGTGTGGTACTAGGGTTGTTGTAAGCTTTTCCAATGGTGTTGACGTGTTTTTTCGGATAGAGCCGTGTTGTGTTCTCGAGTTGAGCTGAGTTTGCAAAACGTCTTTTGAAAATATTTGTGTCGAGTATTTTCTAGAGTTGAGACATGTGCCAGTATCACGAGGAATCGTCGGCTTCACGATCTGTAAGTATTTGTATTTTGAATTGTATTGAGATTTATTGCCATTCTAAGTCGATATATTTTGAGATTCATAAAGATATTATGCGTTACAGTATAAGGTGACAGAGTTGGGACAGGATTGATGATCTTGAGAAGTTATGATTTTGGAAATCAATATGTCGGTTAAATTTTGGAAAAGGAGTTGTGCATTTGGGAGGAATGTTGGGAATGGTTGAGAAGAACATGTAGTCATGTTAATTCATGTTGAGATATGTGAAACTGTTTTTGAGCATTTGAAAATGATATTTTTCAAAATGAATGTTTTACGGATGTTTTACCGTAAATGATTTTTGGGCTGAGACCCAATAGATTTTTGAAATAGTTTTATAACTCAGGACTTGGGGTCCAAAAAAGAGTTCCTACTTTCTAAACTTCTTGTAATGCGGAACGAGATACGGACTGAGGCCCTAATGTTTCAAAAGGCTTTTCTGTTTTCCTTAAAACTCCCGAGATTTGTAAAACACTTTATCAATCGTTTATCTACTTTATTACTACCTTTCGGGGTTTTGATTTATTTCTTCAAATGAAACCTCTCGGGAAGTCTTTCGCTGTGTTGATTTGTTTCAATGCATTGTCACATAATAATTGAGGTGATCTAGGATGAGATAATGGTCGACGTTGCGAGTCATGTGTGAAAAAAGGAGTTTTTGGTCGGAGTTTATATACTGAGATTTTGGAACTCGATCGTGTGGTTTTCCGATGGAATATCAGTAGATATTGGTGACGAACCGAATTGGTATACAGGAGTATGGATGTAGTCCAGCATTTGCATAGTTTTCATTTTAAACTTCGAAATCGTGTGGAATCGAAGGAAACTGTTATCGAATACTTGGCATCAGCGAGCCGATTTAATTTTTTAGAAAATTGATTTCGTGATCTTACCAAAATTTATGTTTTGAGTTTTGAAATTTTTTAAAGTACTTTCGAAAATTTGTCTTCTTGACAAGACTATATGATTTCAAACTGGTTTTGAAAATATGATTGATATACATACGCATTTAGTGCATAATGCATATCATGGTGAAGTTATGAGTGTGACTCACACACTGGATAATACATCAGTATGGAACTATGAATAGAGATTCGAACTTCAGTATGGCAGTTTGGTTATCCAGGGATGATCGGTTGAATTATCGGATAAGAGAAATATGCTGCGTGTTGTAGATTTATACATAGGATGTAATTTTGGAACTTTGGATTTTGTGAAACCGGGACATATGTGCTATGTGATTTCATTGGTATGGTAGTAGCGCGATTTTACCATAGGTGATTTTTGAATGATTTCTTTGTAAGTGTAGATTTGGGGATGGTGACCCCATGCTGGTTGTTTTGGATAGTGAGTGGTCGTTCCCACTCCATGTATGGTTGGATATGTTCGTCGGTTTGTGATTGGTTGTTCGTATGCTGAGGAGTATGTTCACCAGTCGGGTATGTTTAATGAGATCCACTGTATGTGATTGGCGTGTCGTTTTGAGAACTTTATTCGTTCGTATATCTGTTCTGTGGTTTTGTGCTGATCGTGTTGGAGCTTACCGTGTGAAGGAATTCTCGATTTTCGTTGATCGTTCGTTGGTAATATTAGAGTATATCGTGATGATGATATTCTCGGCTGTATTTTGACCTTTGGATTGGTCGTATTAGAGTTTATCATGTCGATGATATTCTCGATTAATTTATTGATTGATCATTGCTGGTGATCATCTGAGCGTTCAGATTTTGTGTCGATATTTCGAGATTTGTGTCGTTGTGTTGGGCAGATGTTTCTCAGATGTATCGTGCATTATTGGTTGTATCAGAATTGGGACTTGATTGTGCGATCAGGCAGACAGGATTTGACACGAATATATTATTTCATCCGAAGATGATATATTTTTGTTGAGACTCATGGAATTGTGATCATAAGCATGTTGAAGCTTTACAGTGAAGTCACTTGCTAGTATCTCAGGAGATCGTCGACTGTGCGCATTCGTAAGTGTACTGTTTTGGTTATTCGGTAATAATGACGATCAATCGTTGTCGTGATGGTTTCGGAATATTTTTGTTGAATGGTTTGTTTATTTTTCTATGACAGCTTGCAAGTTTCGAGGACGAAACTTATTTTAAGTGATGTAGTATGTAATATCCGGAATTTCTACTACTGTGGTTTAATACTATTTTATCCAAGTTATATTGTACAGCGTGGAATCTGTACAGTATGGATAAAATAAATGAAGTACTAAGACACCTGTATTGGTATTATTACCGCACTTGGTTGACAGTTGTATTGGAAGACATTGTGTGTCGAGCTTATCGTATGAAAATATTGTTGGAAGGAGTATATGTATTCAGTACGCCGTATGTTCGTATTCTGTATGTTGAGACGTTGGACAAGAGTAGCTGAAAATGGCTAAGTGTAACATTACTAGCGCACGCTAATATACATGCGTAGCGTACGCTATCGTGCTGGTTTAGCGCACGCTAGAGGCAAAAGATAGCGCACGCTAGTACAGACCAGCTCAGAAAGAATCTATGTGTGGACCCGGTCACTTTCGGCGCATGTGCCGACGAGGTCAACGGATGTTTGTTGAGAAGTTTTAGCGCACGCTAATGCATGTTGCTAACATCAGATCTGTCCAAAGGGAATCTTATCCTAGTCAGAGCTGTCGGCATGTGGACCCGTCTTCGGAGCATATAGAAAAATGAGTCAACTATGAGTAGCGCACGCTATGATCGGAAACTAGCGTACGCTAGATAGAGGAAATTATGTAGGCTATTTCATGGACATTGCGTACGTAACTCATTGTATGCAGTAAAGCAGTAGCCTCTGGACTTCGATAGCGCACACTAACAAAAGACAGTTAGCGCACGCTAAGCGTGTAATGTACGTTAATTTTAGAGGTTAGCGTACGTTAATAATGTACAGTGTATATATATGAGTAGTTGGGTGTCATTCCTCATTTCGTTCATTCTCTTCTTACAACCGATAGAGAGAACCTTGGGAAGACATTTGGAGTCCCTAAACACTGAGGGATGATCCTATTTAACAAGATTAAAGATGGAAATCATGGATTAAAGCTTTGTTCTTGAAATCATTGGTGATTCTTGGAAATGGATTCAACCTTGAAAATCAATCCATTCCTTCAAAAAGGTAATCACTCTTCATCTTTGGATTTCAATTTGGATTGATTGTTGATGTTCTTGAGTTGATGATTATTACATAAACAAGTTGACAAGCATGATTATGAGATGGATTACCGGAGTATGATGATATTAATATGATTCGTGTGATTTGAATTGTGTAGTTCATTTTCCTGAGATAAATTGGTTAATCCTCCTCCTCCTTTGCATATGTTGATGTCATTGTTGATGATTAATATCCATATGTTAGATTAGGGAAGTGTTGTTAAGGTTCTTGGTGTTCATGATGTTGATATTTTAGGAAGATAACATATGGATATAGGACTTGGATTATAAGTTGAATGATTTTTTTTGTATGTTAAAGGATATCAGATTTCGTTGTTTTGATAGCTTTGAACATGGTTCAGAATCACTTAGTGTTCTTGATAATCGCCATATGTTGATCGGTATCCGAAATACATGCAACTGCATGTCATTAGCGCACGCTAAGCCTACTGGCTAGCGCACGCTAACGGGAGCAACTTAGTGCACGCTACGTTAAGTAATTAACGTGCGCTAAGTCAACAGGCAGGGTAGTATATTCTGTTTCGGTTATGAATTCGTGATCGTTTAAGTTGGTTTGATCGGACTAGTGGTTAACCGAGATATTGTTGAGCCGTTGGGTTTGTGAATTGGTTTTATCGATTGTTGATTGTTGTCGAACTTGTTGTTTATCGGTTACTGTAATAGGTTGAGAATATTGATCGGTGATTATAACTGTGTGTTGTGGTCGAGTTCGAGGATGTTCGTGAATTGCATGGGTCAGGGCCGAGGAGCTCGTAGACGAAGGCAATGAGATTGGTAGCGGCTTCATCATCGTCGTATCGGTATTGAGGCAAGTTATTACTTGCTCAGTTTATAATATTTAATGAATGGTTTCAGTTTCATTCGTTTATAATTCGTATAGCAATGTTTATAATCGTAATCACAGGAGATTTGGGATTATAAATCATATTAGAGTTTTGGGAATCTAAATCATAATATATATAATTTACTTTTGTTATTGGTATACTTGTATATCGAGGATATATTGTGATAAAGATGAAGATATGAATTATTTACCGTCTGTGGTATTTTGTACCGTCGAGTATTGAGAATAATTATCCGTGATGGGTTTGGACATCGAGATTGCTATTGAAGGACTCGAGACAAGTACTCTAATCATTTTTGTCATTTTATGTCGATCATGTTGTGATACATTCGTGTATCGTTGTTGTCATGCATTTGTGCACGGTTGTTGTCATGCATTGTGTACTATTGTCTTGTGCAGTCGTGCATTGTTGTCGTATGTCCACCATGCATTGGTCCGACGGGATCATCATGGGAATCTATAGATGTGTGCGCTGGATCGCTGGACAGGTAATGCCACCATATGTTGGTCCGACGAGATCATCATGGGAATCTATAGCTGTGTGAGCTGGATCGTTGGATTACCATATGTATTGTTGTTGTGCATATGTATATTATGGGTTTGCCATAAGTATACATTGTCGTTATTGTTGTGAGCATATTGACGTTGTCATATGAGTATGCATTTGTAGGTCTTGTGTTAGGACCATGTCTGTATGTTGTGTTGATCTGATCTTGGATTAGACTGACGTGACTTCGTCGTGGCATTTCATATCCTGAGGTATGTTCCGTATTTCTTTTGGTATTTGTCTTTAATAGACAGTCGATTATCGTGTTGAGATGGATTGGGTTTGATAGAGTTAGTGAATTTCGTAACAGTGAGTTATGATAAGGTCTTGAGAACCTTGGACATTGTTGAAATGTAGTACGGATATTCTGGTATTAGTTTATCGTATTGTTGAGGATACGAATCATGGACTTTCGTAAAGTTATGGCGGTAAGATTACATTGGTCGTATTCTTACTTAGTATTTCATTGATATGTAATTATTGACGAGATGTGATGGTTATCATTGTTGGATATTATGGCTGACCCCGTCGTGGGCTTTCTTTTTAGGTTCTTGGATTATCAAGCTTGTAGCGGTCGTGGAGAGATGAGCTTCCGAGAGGATAATGGCTAGGACATGTATTTGTGTATTGAGTTTTCCGATCAGTTCTTGTATTCCACTGCTAGAGTATTTTAATTGTTTGTCTTTTTCCGATGCGTGAGTATTTTTAAATGGCCTTTTCGTATCTGGTAACTTAGGCCACTTTGGCAATCATTTTCTAAAACTATATTTTCGGTACGTGTAAGCGATAGCTTAACGTATGTTTTTAAACTGTTGAGTTTTGGAATTTCGGGCCTTGTGGTTTCAAATGAGATTTTACGACGGTTTTGATAAACGTATTTTATTAAGTCTTCGAATGTTTTTAAAAGATAGTACCGTCGTTAGCCTCTTGGGCATTTGTAAATGTTTGCAAAAATTTCCTTCAGCCTTGTGGGTTCCATCTCGGGGCCCACGGCACTGTAATATTCACGGTCGGCTCTGGGGGTGTTACAGTTTGGGGTCACGGTCGTTGGCATGTGTTGCTCACGAGGTTACTACTTTGGACCAAGTGGACAATGTGTTTGCGTATGTGGCTAAAAAAATATATCGACAAAATATTGACGAACATGTAAGTAAAAATAATTAATTTGAGTACTACGTTAGATAGGATTTGAATACTACGTTTGTTGAAGACTATGGTAATGTTTATCGTGATTTGAAAACTATGGTAATGTTTATTTGAGTATATATGTAGTTGTGATTTGGAGTTGTCTATTGTTATTGTTGGTGTATATTGGTGTTTGGTTGATGTTAGAAATAGGTTTTGGTAAAAATAAAATCTGAAATTTATTTTTATTTTTTCTAAAAAAGACTTTAGCCGACCATTTACGCGTATGCCGTTGGCAAAAGTATTTACGATTTTTTTAACTAATTAAAATACTTTAGACGACAACGCTAAATTCGTCGGCTAAAGCGGTTTAGCCGACCACTGTAGTTTTATGGACTTTAGCCGACAACAACTAAAGTGGTCGGCTAAAGTGGTCGGCTAAAGTCCATAAAGAGTACTCTATGAATAAAGCCAGTACATAAGGACATGGAATGTGAGTTTAATCGAACCATACTTCGTTGAAAATCTACAACATTGTAGCCTTGGCCTAAAATGGAAACATATGCGACTCCAGTATAAACAAAGTGATAGCCCTTTGTTGAAGTGGTACCGACACTCCAAAGATAAGATCTATCCGTATATTTTGTTAAAGCAAGTGAGAGAAGGAGTTAAACTCACCTCATAGTACAAGGTTTCTCATGAACGCACTGGAATCGACTGCGATGACACGAAACTTAGTCGTGCTAACATAATGGATGTTATAACATCCACTATCTTTTCAGTTAGATAGTTTCCCAAAAAACTGTCGTGCAGCTTGTGGTTAAATCTTATCTTAGTGGGGAACTAAGTTAAGTGATGAAAGGATCTCGTGGTGGATCAAACTCAAATCAAGTGGCTTCTGACCACGGAACGCGTCGACAAGTGATTGTTGGGAACGCATACTAAGTATATACTTGACTTGGAAGAGATATGAAGCTTTTGCGTGTAAAACTAAGGGTTTATAGTGATGTACTCTTGTGAGACTAAGAGATTCCGCTAAATCCAAAGTTTAGAATGAAAGGATTTTGGGGACACTTGATGATGCATATTCATCAATCGGTTTAAGGCAATCTAAGGGATGATTTCCCTAAGAGACGATAAAGTAATGCCTATATGATTCCCAATGACTAGTCGAAGTCATAATAAGACTTGGCTCACTTAATTGATGATGCAGTCATAAGAGAAAAGTACGGTATTATGTACTCATGTTTGAATCAATGTACTCATTCGTAATAATCCGGTAAAGCCACTGTAACGATGGACTAGGATGCGCTCACGCAATGTATGTGATTGACAAGAAGGTTGAAGCTCGCTCTATCTCGATAAAAGGACACTTGAAAACTGATACCCGAATCTGCCCAGAATGTGTTGGTCTGTCTCCCATATGACCTATGTTGTGCGACGATTAATTCGCCACGATAGGCGATCGGCGACCTCCCTGAAAAGTCAACCATAGAAGCCAAACTCCGGACGAACACCTAAAGTCCGGCATAATATAGCGATCGTCTTTTGGTAACCAGCGATCGTCTTTTGATACCTGGCGATCGTCTTTGTCTAACGGATCAGAGGCGATCATCTCATGCCACGTGGGGATCCAGCATCCGTCAAAGTCGTCGAAGACCGAATCTTGGACGATGGCCCACCCGCGGATCTTCATAGGATACCAACAAAAAGGATCATTGACCCACTGTCACCTACCACACCTACCGACAAGGCCGCGAAAGGTATGAAGTGGACCCTCCTCGGACGGCGACTCGCGGCGCGTCTTGGCTTCCCATTGGTTCACCCGGTGGCCTCCAAGCGCAACCTCGGACCTCTAGGGAACAGGCCCACCTGCCGGGACGATCGGCCGTTTATTTTAATATAGAAAACGGCGATCGCCCGCGATCGCCTGGGGGATCCCAACTACTTTGTCCCCTATAAATAGAGGACTCACTGTTGCGGCCAGAGAGACGGATTCTACTACGAATTAAGTGCAAAATACACATCAAAGAGAGAACAAAAGGCTCTTTTGGCAAGCACTAACACATTCATAGTGACATTCATACACATTCATCATAAATTCCAAGCAAGAACTCACAGATTCATCCATCTGGTTCTTCCGGCAATCTACGCGCTCTAAAGCCTAGATAACTAGAAGCTTTTACACTCATTGTATTAGATTCTAACATTAATATTTGTACTCGACAGTATATTTATTAATAACATCTCGCGAGAGCATTCAAGCTCGGGACTAACAACCCCGGCAAATCTTGTGTTATCCATTTTCCCACGGAAGTGTTCTCGCATTTTGTTTGTTACTCGATCGTTCCAGCAATACTATCTCCGGATAATATTTTGGGTAACAACAATTGGCGCTAGAGGAAGGGGTAAACCTTCATTTTTATTCCTACCGTCTCGAAGAACACTCACTGTTCTCCGGACATATACTTGAAGAAACACTCACTGTTCTTCAATAGAAAAACCATCAGAAAATGACATCAGCAACAACCTCCAAGAGGGCCACCCTGAGATCTGCCGGAAATCTTATTCCGGCGAGGACCGAATCCCAACCCACGGCGGAGGGCGAGCGTGGCGACGCTAGGCTCTCGCTCCCGCCCCCGAGGGACGGTTCTAGCCTCTCACTCGACCAGTTCCAGACATCAGAACAGATTGAGGAGGCTATAGCCATCCTCAGGGAACGGCAGAGGGCCCGCGATACACCTACCATCACCCCGTCGGCTAACCGCCGGGCAAGCAAAAGGAAGCTCAAGGGAATCTATGTTGAGAAATCAACAGAAAGTCCCGAGCCGCAGGGGAAGGCTCTCGTAAGGCGGGACGATTCCGTCTTCAGCCGCCTAGGGAGCGATCCCTCATGGCGACCTGGGCACTCAGGCCCCAGCCGGGAGACATCGATATCTGAATCCTTTACCAGGAGTTCGGCGTATCCGACTCCCAAGAGACAGGCCGGGCAACGAGCCCCTGCTCGCCCAAGAAGGGAACCCTCTGGCAGGGAGATCGTCATTCATCACGGAGCTAGGGGATCAGTACACGATCGCCTGGGTTCGCAGTCTGAGAGCCAATCGGCAAGCAGTCAGGCGACAGCGATCGCCGCTATGCAACGCCAGCTCGACGAGATGAAGACGCTCCTAGAAATTGGGGCGAACGCCAGGAGACCGATCGCTGGGCTAAATGAGCCACTCGCGGTCCAGATCGAGATCGCTCCAGTCCAATCAACGATCAATCCCCCACAAACACCTCTATACGAGGGGAGAACGGATCCGGGAACCCACTTAAGCAAATTCCGGATCTACATGACTGGATGCGGAGCTTCGGATGCGACGAAATGTCGTATGTTCCCGCTAACTCTAGGCGATCTCGCCCACAGGTGGTACATCTCGCTACCATCTCGCTCAATCGATTGCTTTGAGAAGCTGGCAAACGACTTCACGTCATACTTCGCCGCCAAAGTCGCTCGCCCGGAAGGTCCCCATCGCATGATGAAAATCAGGCAGGGGAAGGATGAATCGGATGAGGATTATATCGACCGGGTGGACGAGATAGTCCTCACCGGTGAGCCCGTCAGCGACGAGATCGCTCACCACGCAGTCCTGAACGGATTCCACGGACGATCGCCCATGTTCAGGCACCTCACAAAAGATTTTCCACCGACCTATACAGCGTTCCGCGTCAGAGCCGCCGATTATCTGGCCAGGCAGAAGATGCTCTCACTCCGCCTGGACGAGGGACAGTCTGAAGAAGGGAAAGCACCTTCCCATGTCCAGAAGAAGACGGTCGCCAAGCCCAGAAAGGCGGTCGCCAAGCCGCCTGGCGAGTTCAAAGCCTTCGAGGATGTAGAGGTCCACCTTCTTCACAACCTCAACCTATCTCGGCCCACATCTTCAACGCGATCAAGGGTCGCGAGTGGCTTTCCAAGCCAAAGCCGATAAGGGACCACGGTCATCTAGACCGTAGCAAATTCTGTGCCTATCATAAGAGTCCCGCCACAACACTAGCCAATGCCGCGACCTCCTCGAGATGGCTCCGCGATCGTTTGAGGAAGGCAACTGACAATTTGATCACCAAGCCGTAACCCGTGACGGAAAGAGCCGGAGGGCGCGAACGCCGACCGAGCGAGAGAATTCCTCCCAATCCGATCGCGAGGATCGAGCATGAGCTGGAGTACTGATGAGTCGATCCTCCGATCAACCCCCGGCGGTCGGATCAACATGCTCCAAGCAGAGGTGGGAGCCTCGGGCCTTTCCCGGTTTCCACCTGTCAAACAGAAGCGAAAAGCCGAACCGAGGGCCTTCGCCGAAGTCCATGTTGTAGTACCTCCGAGCCGACCATCTCTAGAGACGCGCTCATCATCTTTTCAAACAAGGACAGGAAGGAGTGCAATGTCCCAAAGAGGATGCACTAGTGATCTCCGCTTGCATCCTTGGGAAGACGGTCGATCGCGTGTTGGTCGACAATGGGAGTTTTGCAACATCATATTCAAATCCGCCTGACCAACTCGGCAACCTAATCGATTCATCAAGCCTTTCGACACCGTGCTCCAAGGGTTCGGCGACAACACACCCAAGCCTACGGGAGGATCAAGCTCTCCGTCGAGCTAGTATGCTTTTATGATCCCAAGGTTAGGATTACTAGGAACCTAAGCTTTGTAATCATAGATAGGCCCAAAGATCTATAATGGGTTCCTAGGTCGCCTTTTTAGAAACCTTTGAGGCGGTCGCCTCATCTTTCTTTTACTGTATCAAATTCCCCACTGCCGATGGGACGGTCGGTACTGTAAAAGGAGATCAGCTAATGGCAAAGAGATGTTTAAGTTACTCCTATGTTGTTAATTCTTTCAATACTTCCCATACTATATGTAACATTGAAGCGACCGACGATCAGCCCATGGAGATCGACGAGCCTGAGACTTCGTACCAACCCGACTCAGGGGACGCCATCTCTCATCGATCGACGGACGACATCGAGCCAAGGATCGGTTTCGAGCCAAGTCTCGACATCGATCCAAGGACCGAGTCCGGAGATCGTACCAAACGAGAGGCGACCGTTCCTGTCGAAGAGTTGGAAAGCATTACGATGGATCCGGATCATCCAGAACGGGAGGTACAGATCGGCGCAAGCATCGACCGCGAATTAAAGGGAGATCTGATCAACTTGCTACGTAAGAACATCGGTGTCTTTGCCTGGTCGCATCAAGATATGGTTGGCATAAGTCCCGAACACGCCCGCCATTATCTCGAAGATCGACCGGCGATGAAGCCTTTCACGAAGCATAGGAAGTTCGGTCCCGAGAAATACGCGCCGCTCGACATAGAAGTCCGTGGTTACTCAACAACGGTGATCGGAGTAGCAATCGACGAACCACAAGGTCGCCAACGCGGTGCTCGTCAAAAGCCGATCGCTCTCGGAGATTATGCATAGACTTCACCGACCTCAACGCGGCATGTCCAAAAGATCACTTCCCAATGCCTCATATCGATCATCCGGTCGATAGCACGGCAGTTGCGAAATGATGTCGTTTATGGATGCCTTCGCGGATATCATCAAATCCCAATGGCGAGGAAGACATAAAACACACATCTTTCCACACGTAAAAGACATATACTATTGGGTCAGAATGCCGTTCGGCTTAAAAAACGCAGGGGCGACCTATCAGCGATTAGTCAACAGGATGTTCGCCGATCAGATCGGCAAGACCATGGAGGTCTACATTGACGATATCGTAGTCAAAAGCCTCAAGAAGGAAGATCACCTCAACGATCTTGCCGAGACGTTCGCCATCCTTGAGAAGTTTAACATGAAGCTGAACCCCAAGAAATGCAACTTCGGGGTGGGCTCCGGGAAGTTCTTGGGGCACATAGTGAGCCAAAGGGGGATCGAGGCGAACCCCACCAAGATACAGGCGATCCTTGACATGCAGGAACCGCGAAACATCAAACAGGTGCAACGCCTCACAGGTTGTCTAGCCGCCCTCAACCGTTTCATATCACGGCTCGGCGATAAAAGCAAGCCTTTCTTCGCGACCATCAAGAACAAGAAGTTCGCATGGACAAAAGAAAGCCAGATAGCATTCGCCAAAATAAAGGAATATCTATCTAACCCCCAGATCCTGGCAAAGCCGATCATCGGTGAAAAATTATTCCTTTACTTAGCGGCCTCGGAGGTCGCACTGAGTGCCGTTCTGGTGCGAGCAGAGGGGCAAGCCCACTTGCCGATCTACTATGTTAGCCAGGCGCTCCACGACGCCGAGACACGTTACACACCATTGGAGAAGATCGCCTATGCCCTTGTCATGAGTGTACGAAAGCTGAGAGCTTACTTCTTCGATCACCAAGTGGAGGTCCTAACCACCCTACCTCTAAGACAAGTCCTGCACCGACCGGACACCAACGGGCGACTCCTCAAGTGGTCGCTGGAGATCGCACAATACGGTATCACTTACGCTCCTCGCACGGCGATCAAAGGCCAAGCTCTGGCGGACTTCGTGGTGGAATTAACGTTCCCCCACAGTCCGACCCAGGTCGGCCGACCTGCCTGGAAATTATACGTGGATGGCTCAGCGACCAATGCGAGAGCAAAGGTGGATTGTCCTCATTAGCCCCGACGGTCGAGTTTCACAAATGCCGTGCGTTTCGGTTTCGTGCGACCAACAATGAAGCCGAATACGAAGCTCAGTAGGCGGGCTTGATCTAGCCCTCGCCCAGACGTTCGACGCCTCCATATCTTCATGGACTCCCTTTGGTCGTGAACCAAGTCAAGGGGGAATATGAGGCACGCGCGAACAGATGGTCAAATACCAAGAGCCGGTCGCCGAAATGTGCACAAAATTTGAAGAAGTACTAATCGAGCAAGTCCCGAGAGAGCACAACTCCCGTGCCGATGCACTTTCCAAACTAGCATCATCGGATGGGGCACCGACTTCTCCAACATCCAAATCACAAAGTCGCAAGGCCGGCGATCGACAGAATTTGGTTACCACGGTCGCCATCGCCAAGAGAATTGGATGACTCCGTTCATCAAATACTTAAAGGACGGAACGGTCCCCGACGACCGTGTTAAAGCTCGCCAACTCCGGCCGTGCGACCGGGTATACCCTATCGGACGATCGGCTTTACAAGAGAGCCTTTCACCTTCCTCCTCAAGTGTATTACAGGAGGAAGGTCGGCTCATTTTAGCTGAAATCCATGACGGATTTGTGGGAACCACGCGGCGGCGAGCCCTCCTCCATAAGACGACTGCACAAGGATTTTTCTGGCCATCACTTCGGAAAGATGCGATCGCTTATGCCAGATCTTGTCATAGATGTCAGATAATGGGCCCCAACATTAAACTATCACCCGAACAGCTCACCTCCATGTATAGCCCTTGGCCATTTGCGCAATGGGGCATCGACCTTATAGGTCCCTTGCCGACGGCTCCAGGGGGCTGTAAGTTCGCCATCGTTGGAGTCGATTACTTCACCAAATGGGCTGAGGCCGAACCGCTCAACAAGATCGGCCAAGAGCAAGTGATCAAGTTTATATGGAAAAACATAATATGCCGATTCGGTTTGCCCCAGGCCATCATCTCCGACAACGGGAAACAGTTCGACGGCTTAGAAGTCATGCAATTCTGTGAAAAGTGGGGAGTCAAGAGGTTATTCTCAGTGCCCTATCACCCTCAGACGAACGGGCAGGTAGAGGCAGTTAATAAGATCCTCAAACACACGATCAAAGCACGACTCGAATCCAGGCAAGGAAGATGGGCGAGCGAGCTCCCAGACGTTTTATGGTCCTACCGAACGACGACCCGCAATTCAACCGGCGAAACCCCGTTCGCCCTTACCTTCTAACAGGCGGTGATTCCTTCGGAGATCGCCGTCCTCAGCCATCGAACCGAACAGGAGATGACGACCGACAACGATGTAGCCCGGCGAATCGACCTAGACATGCTTGAAGAAAGACGGCTGACCTCAGAAATGAAGAACACAATCCACAACAGGAGAGCCGAGAAGTTCTTCAATTCAAAGGTCAGAGAAAGAAGATTTCAAGTGGGCGATCTCGTCCTCAAGAAAATCCAAACCCATACAGCGTCTTTGGTCCAAATCGGGAAGGACCTTTCGAGTATCCAGATGGCTAACTAAAGGAGCCTACGAATCGGAACATCTGACGGTACTCGGACCAATACCCTTGAACGCCGTGCATCCGAAAAAATACTATCGGTGATAAATTTGTATTCGATTTCAATGATGTACAAGGAATATAATGAGATTTTTGTTATCCCATCTGTTATGGCAATCGCCCACTGTGCATCGCATATCACCGCGATCGCCGATCACGACGATCCTAGGTAAAATTAATGCAACCATGGTCACGGAGGTCGATGGAACCGACAGCTTCGCCCATGCAAGGTTCCTTTGGGCTGAGATCGTCCGCCCTTCGTTTAAATACGAGGCCGACGTAGCCGAAGGACCCTCCAAAATAGTCGCAGGCGCGATCGCACGTTCTCAAGGTACATCATCTAACATGGTGAACCCGAACAATGCGACGTGTCGTTACCCCGTCTCAACGTACACCGTCGAGGATCGCCATCTTCATGGCGGGCCGAGGTGGAAGCAGAGCTGACAAGCCGCGGACGTGGTGTCGAATAAGCCGACAACACTCCGCGCAAGGACTCCTCCAGACCGAGATCGCCCGCCTTTCGTTTTAACACAAGGCAGGCGTAGCCTAACGGAGGACCCTCACAAAAAGTGAGTCGCAGGATACTAAATATCCCGCGCACACGAAGACACGATTGGGGAGATCGGTCCATTGAACACCGCAACCACACATGACTCTTCAGAATCGGCAAAATGAAGATAGCTCGCCAGATAGACTAGTCTTTGTTTCCTTACTTACAATAAGTGAACAAAGACAAGGGGGCAAGGATAGGTCGAGCTAATCTCAGATACGATCGAACAAAGAGGAACCATACTCGATCGGCTTCGCTAAAAAACATGCAGGGCGATCGAGGTCGTCCGACGAAAATTACAAGTAAGAATTCCAATTCAAAACATGTCAATACTTTCAACACTCAGACAATCGGCCGGACGAACAAAAAATCGAAAGCAAATATACGCGTACTCGTAAAATTGCACACAACAAATAAAGGCGATCGCATATAATGCATTACGCGGAATGAGAAAAGGAGTATTTTATTCATAAACACAAGCTTCATACATTTCAAGCCCGAAGGCCTTACAACAAAAGTACAAGTTACGAAGGAAAACAAAAATGCCTCTCAAGGCCCCGCCTTGGTCTTCGCCTCGGGTTGCGGATCGGCTTGGGCACCCCATCGGCCTCGGGATGAATGAGTTTGCCGGTATACCAACTCAAGTCGATCCCGAGGTCGACAAGGTCAAGGATCGGCAGAGAAAATTGGATGCAGAGGATGCTTGAGGACATAGGATCTCGAAGCTTTCCATCGTGGGACCGGTCTCGACCCTCGCCTTTGTAGCGGCTCGGACAGCCACAAGATAGGCCAAGTAGTAAGCGAACTCGCCGACGTGCCCGACGTTAAGGTAGGATCGACCTCGATCGCCTTGTTGCCCCTTCAGATCCGCCGCCGTCTTCTCGACCTCCGCTTGATTCGGCCGCCTTGGCCACATTCTCGCCCCGGCCTTCTCCAGCTCTCTCTTCGCGCCTCCGGCTCACCGGCCGAGCCGATCCACCGCAGCCTTCAGCCCGGTCGCCTCCTCTGCGAAGCCTCGAGCTTCGCGAGTTTCCTTCTCCTTATTACAGACCGATCGGCGGCCTCCTTGGAGCGGCTCGGCTCTGCTTCAATCGGTCCACGTCCGGCTTAGCCCGTTTGGCCGTCTCTTCATACTCTTTCTCCATTGACCGGATCCGGTTGGCGTCTTCGATATTTCTGTTCCGGGCGGTCTCGAGTTCGCGATGGAGATGAGCGGTGGAGGGTCGCCCCTCAAAATCCCGAGCAGCTTGGACGGCCATCGTCGCCGTCCCGAAGAACCAGGGCAACGGCCGCTGCATGGCGTCTCCAGATCGCCGACGAGCGATCGCATCCCGGTCGGTCGTCCAAGCCTTGGGCAGAGAATTGATAGCCTGGCGAACGTAAGCTGGGACTTCGAGAGAACCTTGCGGAGCCTTGCTCGACAGGAAGTCCATCACCATGGGGGCGACGTCCGGGTCGGCGAGACGAACCTGCAGCGCAAACCAAGGAAATCGAGGAGTTAGCCCATACCATGCTCGAAGGCCTAACTCGGAAAAATTTTTGACCCACTCTTACCTATTGACCAGCTCGGGGTCGCGTCCGAAAAAAGGCTTGCCCCGGGATGTCTCCGCATCGGCGATCGTCATCTTCTTCGCCGAGCCGCCAGACGACCGGGGTCCGGAGACCGTGGGCTTGGCGCCAGATCGCTCCATCATCGGGATGGCGGAGATAGGAGCCGCAGCGACCGGAGGCTCAAGAATCGATACGTCCGCCTCAGAGATCGACGGGGACTCCGACCTCCGCCTCTTGCGGCGTTTGAGCTGTTCCTCTCCCTCGACCACCGGCCATGACCGGCGCCTCAGCGGGTCTCGTCACCGGGGCAGGGTGAGACGTCGTCGCAGGAACGCGACCAGTCTGCTTGCCCAAATTAAGGCGACCAAGAACTCCCAAGTCCGACATAGCTATCTCTGGCGGAGGTTCGGCGATTCGGGGAAAATAAGCCTCTGTCAAAGAAAAGGGGCAAACAAGTTAGACAAAATAAAACGACCTCTTGGAGACGATTGTCAAAGAAAGGAAACACCACTTAAACTCATACCTTGAATTTTCAAGTGACGGGGGTAGCAAAACAAACGAGCCCCCAACCGATGAGCTTCAGTACCAAGCGATCGAACGTCAATAAAGGAGTTCGGCAACGCATGAATACGCTCCCAAACGATCAAGAAATCAAATGGGAGGTCGCTGATCGCTGGAACGAGAGGTCCTGCAAAAAGAAAACAAAATTAGATCAGTCCAAGACAAGCTCAATCAAGGGGAGAGTTTAAATCCTTACTCGGATTCCTCTCCCGGAAAATAGTGGGAATCTCCAACTCTTCATTCAGCCCTTCACTCAACGCCGATCGCCATACCCCGCCGACCCAACACCATTTTGCCAGGTCGCCCCTGGTCTTATTC
The DNA here is from genome assembly GCA_033398695.1 of Orobanche coerulescens. Taxonomy (NCBI): domain Eukaryota; kingdom Viridiplantae; phylum Streptophyta; class Magnoliopsida; order Lamiales; family Orobanchaceae; genus Orobanche; species Orobanche coerulescens. The sequence continues at coordinate 89,763,359 of CM065805.1, read as the reverse complement.
TGCTCGCCTCGAACCAGTCTCCCGAGTCGGACCTGGATATGAGAACCACCGATCGTCTCTTTCTGCGCAGCCAATTTAAACAAATAATTCATCTCCAGTAGCGGTAAGGTGACGAAATAACGGTGACCGCCAAACAAGGTCAACGTGCAGATGATTTGCGGCCAAGCATTCGGCGTCGGTTGAAGAGGCGCCAAATTCCAGGCGATCAGCAAATAGGAGACGGCGAGTGGCAACGGGAATCGCAGACCCGCCTCCATAATCATCTCGTTGACGGCGACCATATCCTGGGGCGGTTGGTCGGCGCGCTCATTCTCCAAAGGCACGTGAAGGGAAACGTCAGAGGGGATGTGGTATTTGGCCCTCCAGCGGCTCAGGTCACTCTTGGTCGCCGTACTCCGGATCTGGCCGAGAGTCCACGGAGACGGGACGGCGGCCTGAAAGACCGTCCGATTCACATGTTTGTAAGGGTGAGCGGCGGAGTAGGCCTCGAAATCGAATTCCGGGCAAGGTCCAGCGATCGTTTCCATCATCTGAGCAAAAGCCACATAGGAGGGACCGAATCTGCTCTCTCTTTCCCAGGCCTCCCGCACCAGATCGTCTTCATCCACCGGCGAACCCCCCTGCTCCGCCGTCTCCGCCGTCCTCGCCACTTCGGCCTCGTTGAAAAGTTTTTCGAGTTCTTCGGGTGCAATCCCCGCTCGAATAGCTTCAGCGGCCGTCTCCATATCCACTCTAACGGGAACCTCCTCCCGTTCAGGCAACGCGGCGGCAGCGGAAGAACTTCCGGTCTCGAAGGTTTTCGATCCTCCCGACATATTAGAAAGTAAAGATAAGGAGAAGGTTAAATTTAATCTTACCTAGAAAAAAGAAGGAGATCGGCACACAAAAGCTTCAGAAATTTTCGCAGAAATTCGGCTATGGATGCTAAGGGCGCGTAAAAAGTGAAGGAGAAGAAGCCCTCCCCTTTTTATAGATGGAGACGAGGGCCTAAGTGCAAATAGAAGAAACCTCGGGGGCTGAAGCACAACCGTCACGTGGGGACGCATTAAATGCGGCCCTCGAATCCCGCATACGCATCTTTTCGAGGGCATGCCAGCCGACAAGTCTGACAAACCGTCGGATTCCCCCCAACGGCAGCACGACGCGTGTCCCAGCCACTTGTGAAAGGCCCGCCTTCTTTTCCCGCTGCTCCCGACGCGAAAGAAGGTCGTCCATATTTGAATTCAGATCGGCTGGTCGTCTAAACATCGGCGATCGCCAACAGTGCCACCTCACCCCGTGTTTTCAACATCGAGGCGAGCTGGGGGGCAATTGTTGTGCGACGATTAATTCGCCACGATAGGCGATCGGCGACCTCCCTGAAAAGTCAACCATAGAAGCCAAACTCCGGACGAACACCTAAAGTCCGGCATAATATAGCGATCGTCTTTTGGTAACCAAATGATCGTCTTTTGATACACGCGATCGTCTTTGTCTAACGGATCGAGGCGATCATCTCATGCCACGTGGGGATCCAAAGATCCGTCAAAGTCGTCGAAGACCGAATCTTGGACGATGGCCCACCCGCGGATCTTCATAGGATACCAACAAAAGGATCATTGACCCCACTGTCACCTACCACACCTACCGACAAGGCCGCCGAAAGGTATGAAGTGGACCCTCCTGACAAATGACCGCGACGCGTGGCCGGGCTTCCCATTGGTTCACCCAGTGGCCTCCAACCGCAACCTCGGACCTCAAGGGAACAGCCCACATGACGGGACGATCGGCCGTTTATTTTAATATAGAAACGGCGATCGCCCGCGATCGCTGGGATCCTAACTACTTTGTCCCCTATAAATAGAGGACTCACCGTTGCGCGAGAGACGGATTCTACTACGAATTAAGTGCAAAATACACATCAAAGAGAGAACAAAAGGCTCTTTTGGCAAGCACTAACACATTCATAGTGACATTCATACACATTCATCATAAATTCCAAGCAAGAACTCACGATTCATCCATCCGGTTCTTAGGCAATCTACGCGCTCTAAAGCCTAGATAACTAGAAGCTTTTACACTCATTGTATTAGATTCTAACATTAATATTTGTACTGACAAAGATATTTATTAATAACATCTCGCGAGAGCATTCAAGCCCGGGACTAACAACCCCGGCAAATCTTGTGTTATCCATTTTTCCACGGAAGTGTTCTCGCATTTTGTTTGTTACTCGATCGTTCCAGCAATACTATCTCCGGATAATATTTTGGGTAACAACAACCTACAGGGCAGCTCACTTGTTGGAAAATGGTGAAATTGGTACCATTGAAAAGGTTTGTGTCTACTTTCCAAGGAAACCAACCATTTGATCACATCCATCATGTTGAGTGACATATGACTATTGTTGCAAAGTAGGACAGGATATGTCCGGTAATTTGCTGATTCAACTTCGATAGAGTTTTGTGATCTGCTTAGGTCGATCTAGGTTACGTACTGTATGTAAATGAAAAGCTATGGGTGTCTAATTTTCATAAGTTCTTACAGTTTCGTTGATACCTATTGAATCGAAGAAGTTATGACTGATTTGGTGCATGGAGGTCAAGACTTTGGAAAACTTGATAAGTCTTTAGCGACTCTGCATTTTGGATGTGTCGCGCTCTTTTTGTCCTTAGACGAAGATTTGTTTTTTCCCATTGGGTTTTCACTTGGTAAGGTTTTTAACGAGGCTGTAATACCCAAGATTCTCGGTTCTAGTTATTTTTTAATTTTTGTCAATTACGCCGTTCATTTTGTTCTGTTGGCGATTTCTTGAGATTTTCCCCTATGTTGGGTACGGCACGATGTACCGTGTTGTGGTATTCGTCAGGTACGAATTATCGTTGCGTAAGTTGAGCTAATAGTATGTCTTGCTTTGTTATGTGTTCGTTTTCGATTTGGATCATTGGTGTTGTCCGTTAGTGTTTTGTTGCATGTTGAATAATTATTGTTTTGTCGAGGAGTATCATTTTTGTGCATTTGGTCGACTTTGTAAGATCACCACCGGCGCTTATAAAGTCTAAAAATTCTGAAACTTTACAATGTGATAGAGCATCAAATTATCTTTCCAATGGTTTAAACGGTGAGTCAATCGGAATCCGGATGAAGGAGTTATGGTCGTAATAGCAAAGGCCACTCAGTGTATAATTAGCGCACGCTAAATACATATATTAGCGCATGCTAACGGATCTGGCAGAGGGTTCTGGACTGCATTTTACAGCCTTTAGCGCACACTACACATACCTTAGCGTGCACTAACTGTTGAAAGTATATATAAGACTGCAGAGGTCAACTTTCGTCATTTCTTCCTCCCTTTTCTTCTTTCCGGAAATCTAGACGATCTTGAGAGCGTATAAGCATGGATTTTGGCCTGATATCATCACCCATCAATATCTTTGAGTTCCTAGTACGGATTTAACAACATCCCAACATCTTTCGCCATTTTAATTGAGGTATTTTCTTCTTAAAACCCTACTTTCGGGATAATTTGGGGTTTATCGTGATTTCATGATTTCAATCCGAAATTGTTGATTCCCTTGTTGTTATCTAGTCTTGTTTATCTTAACCCCCAGTTTGGAGTTTCGTTTTCATGTTTTTATTGGGTTGATTTATGTTCTTGAGATATTTTGGGGTTTTCCTTTTGATTTCAATTCTGGGCCGATTATGATGAATTGGTCATGTAATTCTTGTTGTATTGGTTGTAATCTACGGATTATTAACTCGTTTATCGACTTTATCTTACCCGGAACATGATTTTGGCTTTCTTGGAACGAACCCTTGAACCCTTGTAGCTTCTTAGTGTCGATTGAGATTTCGTTTAGTGTTGTTGATTTGTAGCGGTGTTATTCTCGTAGTGATTGTGTTGTTATTGATTTCTCGTGAAGGTGGTCGGTTTTTGGGGCTGTTTTGGGGTCAAGTTAGCCGGGTCATTTGGGACCGCTTTAAATAAGCTGGCCGTTTCGGGATCAAGCTGTTTCGGACGAGCCGCTTTCGTCGGAGTATTCACAAATTAATTTCGAGGCAAGTATCTTGCCCATACATTACGTGTTTTGTGGATATAATGGTTGCTAAGTGTCGATATGTGTTAAATAAATATTTATAACCATTTTTCAAAAGAATCGGTATATTTACCATCATGGTTTTCGTAAAGGTGACCCGTGTGGGTCGGAAATTAATATGCTTAGTTGATTGTGTGTGCTAGTGTCGAGTATAGGATCACCTTACTTTCGTGTGATGTCATTATGTATGATTATGGCGTCGGTAAATGTAAAGTGTAATTCTCTTGTCAGATTATGTGCTTGGAGTCACGTGGTTATGGATGAATATGTGAGTTTTTGTGATATTGGTTGTGTCGTTCGGTGCTGTTGAGATCTTGTGCTCCCTTGTGAATTGATATAGTTCTGGGTCGTGAGTACGTATTGGATAATATGGCCATTCTAGCAAGGTACCTCGACGATATATATTTTGTGTGTTTGACCTTTGAGAGTTTTGGTTTTGTAATCTGTGAGTTGTTACTCTTCCACCTGGGGATGGCATGTGGCCTCTGGGGGCCGATACTAATGGGTACGGCCACGGAAGTGGACTTGGGTGACTGTGTTGATGTTCTTCCACCTGGGGACGGTTCGACGGGACCTCTGGGGGCCGATACTAATGGGTACGGCCGCGGAAGTGGTTTTCCACCTAGGGACGGTCCGACGGGGCCTTTGGGGGCCGATACTAATGGGTACGGCCACGGGTTACCAAGTGTGGTTTCTGTGATATTGATGTTGATGTTTTGATGATTAATTGTGATATGTCCGGAGTATCACAATGCTTTGCGCTCGGGGTCGAAATACATTATATATCAGGTCTTGGTGTTTGGCTAGAATGGCATAAGAATAATGTGTTATGTGTAATGTGTCCTTGTAAGTGAATTGCAGTGGATGATCGGGTCGTGGGCTCTGTGTTTTGTGATCGAAATGGTTGGGTCGTGGACCCCGTGTCTTGTTAATGGATTTGCATTTTTGGAAAAATGCACTTTAGGGCTGTGACCCTAAGTGGCTTTCGAGGAATTCAAAACTTTTCTATTTCAAATGTTTTCAAAACTCCCGAGATTTGGAAGTGTTTTCAAAGTGCTTACTTGTTTCGTTTCTAGTTTCAAGACTTGAACAATTTTTAACCAAATAACATATCTCGGGAAGTCTTTCGTTGTATTCTCGGAATGTGTTGTGTATGGCTCGTATTTTCACTTTATACTTGCACTAGCGAAACAGTGGAGTTTTTCTAACCCCCGAGTAATCGAGGGGTGGATATCTGTATTGTGTCCAGGTACATGCAGGTTTTCGGGAGCAAGACACAGGATCGGTATGAGGAATGATGAAAGACGAATGATACTAATCACACGAAGGCCAATTTTGGGTTCAGTTAGTCAGAGTCCATTGTATTGTCTTTTTCGCTGTCGTATTGTCTATGTTATGAAGTATTTTACCCTTGCATGGGTACGAGTCTGGATAGAGTTATGTATTTTTTATTTTTAAGACAGTAACAAAAGACCAAATCGGTCTAATGGTTCGTGATTTTGTCGTGTCGACATGTGATGTATTATGTTGTTTCGATGTTTAGACTGGCGGATCCTCACGGAGAGGGTTTGCGGCGTGTAATATTCCAGGTTAGATTCTGGGGGTGTTACATTTATGGTATCAGAGCTTAGGTTGCGGAAACCTAGGCTGTCATGTCCAGTCGTGTATTGTTGTGTCTTGTCTTGTCAGATTGAGTCTGACTGATGTCGTGTCGCGACGCGTTGTCTGGGATGTCGGTCGTGATTAGTATCATGGTGCAACCATCATCTTCGTGCGATCTGTGGATGTAGGTCTCCCTACTACATGTTGTACCACGAGCTATACGAGCCTGTGTGATTCTGTGTTATGTAGAAGTATTTGAAGGTGCATCGTGAGTAAGTGACATATATTTGTCGATTCTCGTTTTGTGCTAGAATGAAGAGTGATACTGCTAAATGTATCCTTGTATGAACTGTGTTTCTTGCAAGAGTAACAACCTTGAAATTTTAAGTTTTCAAAAGGCTTTCGGGGAGTCGTAATTTTTTTTTTTAAATGTTCTCCAAGGGAGGAAAAATTTTGATTTTTGTATGATGACCTCAAGGTCAAAATTTTTGAGACTTCATCTACCGATATTTCATTTTCATCTCATACTATAAGTTTTCAAAACACGAGTTTTTAACTCAAATAAGGTCTACAAAATATACTCAAGACGTGACTCTCGTTTGTAACTTTCCGGTTTCATGAATGTTAGTCAGAAGATATGTATTGATGATACTCTTGTTGTTGGGCAGTGGTGCCAGTTTTATGATTAAAATAGTAACGTGAATGTTGAGTCCATCGGTATGTATGTGTTGAGATAGTCCTCTTTATTGAGAAGTAAAATTTTCGTTTTTGTAGGATGATTTTCTTTTGATGGTTGCTTGTGAGATGTTATAATTATGTGAGTCGATGACATTTAGACTCATATGTTGTTACTTATTTGTAACATTCGAGTATAGTATTACCTCATATATGTTTGCAATCGTGTTGTCGATTAGAGCAGTTAGCGCAGGCTTGGTACGAGGCTAACATGGCATGTTTAGCGCACGCTAATCGTTGTTGTAACGCACGCTAATCAGCATGGGCAGAGATGGAACCGCATTTTTAGCCGTCAGGTCTATGTTTTGCAGTCAATCATCTTCGACGGTATTCTATGTGTGTTGTCTAGCGATGCAACTATTGTGTGGGAATAAGTGTTAGGACTTTTTGTAGCGCTAGGTGATAATTGATTTTGTTTAAATTATGTCTGTTGTGTGTGTGTTCGAAAATGCCACCCTGAAAATTTCATAAAGTTTCGACGATTCGATTAATCGGCGGCTCTGTGCGTACTTTGAAAATTATTTAGAATTGGCGAGCCGGCCTCAGATTCTCAAATAAAACCCGACGGTATTTGAAAGAGTTGTTTTAAAGTACATGTAGACATTTTGTAAAATATTACCGTCGTTGATTTTTGTGTAGTGTTGAGAGGATTTTCGAAAATGATTTTTGACATATTGTTGTATTTTCAAATAATCCGAGTATGATTTCAGAAATCTTTCACATCATAAAATCTTTATTTTCAAAAATCAATACAATTTTTATTTTCAACAATATATTGTGGAAGATAAAGAATCTTACTGGATTTAAAACTTCAAACTCGGGTTTAGAAAAGTTTTCTATACTGGGCCAGTTATCGTGTGTGATCTTGAATCACTCTATAATGATGATGTTTAAAAATAATATTGTTTTGCAAGTGATGTCAAATTAGACGGTTAAAGTTCGTCGTTTACGGGTTTGATGAAACAAACCGAGGTACCAAAAATACTTTCAAGGTTTTATTTTGAATAGCGCACGAATCCAAGGATTTCCAAATGAAATCATTTAAAAGGATACCTCGTGGATTTTCTTATTTAGTTGTTATCAATTACCTTATGTGTTATGTCGTGCTGGGTTGATACTTTAGCATATTATTTTCGCGAAGTTGTGTCATCGTATCGGGTGAGAATCCGCTTAGTATGTCTAGGGACAGAGGATACGGTCGTGACCGCGGTATAGTTAGTCGTGGAGATCAGATGCAGGACCAAGAGTATATGGCCGGGAAAGTTGCTACTCCAGCACTTCATTCTCGTTGTTTAGGTTTCGGGGACGAAACCTCTTTTAAGTGTGATATGATGTAATATCCGCAATTTTCGATTTTCGGTAAACTTCTTTTTTTGGCAGGAGTCTGTTTTAACGGATCGTCTGTGACCGTTTCGTCTGTCTGTGAATGTTTCATTCTACACTTGTTAACATCCGAGTTCGTTTCGGTGTCGTTTTGCTGAGTTCCGTGCTTTTTGGCGACTTTTCCGCATTTGAGATCGATTCTTGAGAATCCCGTTCGAAATTGTTGTTCGTATTCCCCGTAATCCCGTTTAACCTTGTTAGAGGTTTTGTGAAGTTCGGTTTGGTTATACGTTTTCGTATCGTGATGTTTCAGGCATTGGGCCATTTTGTAATTTCCCAAAGTTTTGGGGTGGTTGCCTTCGTATCGTCTTTCCCGATCTTCAAGTTATCGGAATCATGTGTCATCTAGAGTTGCTCTGCCTGGATTGTTTCATGTTTTAAGTTTCGAGACAAAACTTCTTTTAAGGAGTGTAGAATGTAATACCCGAGATTCTCGGTTCCGGTTATTTTTTAATTTTTGTCGATTGCGCCGTTCATTTTGTTCTGTTGGCGATTTCTTGAGATTTTTCCCTATGTTGGGTACGGCACGATGTACCGTGTTGTGGTGTTCGTCGGGTACGACTTATCGTTGCGTAAGTCGAGCTAATAGTATGTCTTGCTTTGTTATGTGTTCGTTTTCGATTTGGATCGTTGGTGTTGTCCGTTAGTGTTTCGTTGCATGTTGAATAATTATTGTTTTGTCGAGGAGTATCATTTTTGTGCATTTGGTCGACTTTGTAAGATCACCACCGGCACTTATAAAGACTAAAAATTCTGAAACTTTACAATGTGATAGAGCATCAAATTAGCTTTCCAATGGTTCAAACGGCAAGTCAATCGGAGTCCGGACGAAGGAGTTATGGTCGTAATAGCAAAGGCTACTCAGTGTATAATTAGCGCACGCTAAATACATATATTAACGCGCGCTAACGGATCTGGCAGAGGGTTCTGGACTGCATTTTACAGCCGTTAGCGCACGCTACATATACCTTAGCGTGCACTAACTGTTGACAGTATATATAAGACTGCAGAGGTCAACTTGTGTCATTTCTTCCTCCCCTTTCTTCCTTCCGGCGATCTAGACGATCTTGAGGGCGTATAAGCATGGATTTTGGCCTGATATCATCACCCATCAATATCTTTGAGTTCCTAGTACAGATTTAACAACATCCCAACATCTTTCGCCATTTTAATTGAGGTATTTTCTTCTTAAAACCCTACTTTCGGGATAATTTGGGGTTTATCGTGATTTCATGATTCCAATCCGAAATTATTGATTCCCTTGTTGTTATCTAGTCTTGTTTATCTTAACCCCCAGTTTGGAGTTTCGTTTTCATGTTTTTATCGGGTTGATTTATGTTCTTGAGATATTTTGGGGTTTTCCTTTTGATTTCAATTCTGGGCCGATTATGATGAATTGGTCATGTAATTCTTGTTGTATTGGTTGTAATCTACGGATTAGTAACTCGTTTATCGACTTCATCTCACCCGGAACATGATTTTGGCTTTCTTGGAACGAACCCTTGAACCTTTGTAGTTTCTTAGTGTCGATTGAGATTTCGTTTAGTGTTGTTGATTCGTAGCGGTGTTATTCTCGTGGTGATTGTGTTGTTATTGATTTCTCGTGAAGGTTGTCGGTTTTGGGGTCAATTTGGGGTGCTTTGGGGTCGTTTTACTTCAAGCTTTTGGGCTGTTTCGGCCGAGCCGCTTTCGTCGGAGTATTCACAAATTGATTTCGAGGCAAGTATCTTGCCCATACATTACGTGTTTTGTGGATATAATGGTTGCTAAGTGTCGATATGTGCTAAATAAATATTTATAACCATTTTTCAAAAGAATCGGTATATTTACCATCATGGTTTTCGTAAAGGTGACCCATGTGGGTTGGGAATTAATATGCTTAGTTGATTATGTGTGCTAGTGTCGAGTATAGGATCACCTTACTTTCATGTGATGTCATTATGTATGATTATGGCGTCGGTAAATATAAAGTGTAATTCTCTTGTCAAATTATGTGCTTGGAGTCACGTGGTTATGGATGAATATGTGAGTTTTTGTGATATTGGTTGTGTCATTCGGTGCTGTTGAGATCATGTGCTCCCTTGTGAATTGATATAGTTCTGGGTCGTGAGTACGTGTTGGATAATATGGCCATTCTAGCAAGGTACCTCAACTATATATATTTTGTGTGTTTGACCTTTGAGAGTTTTGGTTTTGTAATCTGTGAGTTGTTACTCTTCCACCTGGGGATGGCATGTGGCCTCTGGGGGTCGATACTAATGGGTACGGCCACGGAAGTGGATTTGGGTGCGTGTGTTGATGTTCTTCCATCTGGGGACGGTTCGACGGGACCTCTGGGGGCCGATACTAATGGGTACGGCCGTGGAAGTGGTTTTCCACCTGGGGACGGTCCGACGGGGCCTCTGGGGGCCAATACTAATGGGTACGGCCACGGGTTACCAAGTGTGGTTTCTGTGATATTGATGTTGATGTTTTGATGATTAATTGTGATATGTTCGAAGTATCACAATGCTTTGCGCTTGGGGTCGAGATACATTATATATCAGGTCTTGGTGTTTGGCTAGAATGGCATAAGAATAATGTGTTATGTGTAATGTGTCCTTGTAAGTGAATTGCAGTGGATGATCGGGTCGTGGGCCCTGTGTTTTGTGATCGAAATGGTTGGGTCGTGGACCCCGTGTCTTGTTAATGGATTTACATTTTTGGAAAAATGAACTTTGGGGCTGTAACCCTAAGTGGCTTTCGAGGAATTAAGAACTTTTCTATTTCAAATGTTTTCAAAACTCCTGAGATTTGGAAGTATTTTCAAAGTGCTTACTTGTTTCGTTTCTAGTTTCAAGACTTGAACTATTTTTAACCAAATAACATATCTCGGGAAGTCTTTCGTTGTATTCTCGGAATGTGTTGTGTATGGCTCGTATTTTCACTTTATACTTGCACTAGCAAAATAGTGGAGTTTTGCTAACCCCCGAGTAATCGGGGGGTGGATATTTATATTGTGTCCAGGTACATGCAGGTTTTCGGGAGCAAGACACAGGATCGGTACGAGGAATGATGAAAGACGAACGATACTAATCACACGAAGGCCAATTTTGGGTTCAGTTAGTCGGAGTCCATTGTATTGTCTTTTTCGGTGTCGTATTGTCTACGTTATGAAGTATTTTACCCTTGCGTGGGTACGAGTCTGGATAGAGTTATGTATTTTTGATTTTTAAGACAGTGACAAAAGACCAAATCGGTCTAATGGTTCGTTATTTTGCCGTGTCGATATGTGATGTATTATGTTGTTTCGATGTTTAGCCTGGCGGATCCTCACGTAGAGGGTCTGCGACGTGTAATATTCCCTGTTAGATTCTGGGGGTGTTACAGAGGCGACCTATGAGAACATCCATACAAATGATGTGTTGTACTTCTGTTCAACTTAGACCAAGAGGTATTTTTCCCAGTGAGTTTTTCCTTGGTATAGTTGTGAGGGCAACTTGGCATCCGACTCCTATGATTTGAGGTACTCATCAGGGGGAGTCATTATGTATACATCAGGGGGAGTATACATGACATGTTATGTTGGTGCGTCGCAATCTTTTCCTCATCAAGCCTTTACTTTTCCCATGGGGTTTTGTTTTGGCTTGGAATAGGTTTTTACGAAGGCAACGTCTTCTGCACCATTGTTGTATTAGTGCTCGACACGGGGGGAGTGTTCCGGGAATTATTATTCCCGTGATATGTCTTACCTAATACTGATTGTAGATACATAGATGGAAGGTTCTAGATCCTTCTAGAGGTAGTAGGATCCTATTATATGTCTTACCTTATTTAGGAATCCTATGTATGGAATGACTCTCATTGTAATGCCTATATAAAGGCCCCTCTATCAGTGTTATAAATACAATTGATTGATTTTATTTACAGTCTTTTTACTCTCCTAAAACAGTTATGTATATATTGACATGTTCACACGAATGTTTATGCATTCAATCCCGATGTCAACAATTATATTATTTTCCATCAATAGTTGTACTTTGAGGAAACAATTATGTAGATAATTTACTGGCTTACTAAACACCGCCCTAAATTACTAGTCACCGCCCTTAAAAATTATATTTTTGCCCTTCATTACTATTGAACCTCTCTCTCTCTTCTCTCTCACTATTTTTCTCTCTCACTATTGTATCTCACTTTTCTCTACCTGCCATTATTACCGCCACACCGCCGCCGTGCAGTCGCACCACCACCGCCGTGCCGTCGCATCGCCACACTACTCTCACTTCGGTGATATTGACGCAGGCGTCTGGAATTTCCGCTTGCACCATGGTGCAGGCGTCTGGAACTTCCGCCTGCACCATGGTGCAGGCGTCTGGAATTTCCGCCTGTACCATGGTACAGGCGTCTAGAGTTTTCGCCTGCACCATGGTGCAGGCGTCTGGGATAGACGCCTATACCATGGTGCAGGCGTCTACAATAGATGTCTGCACCATGGTACAGGCGGAAATAGACGCATATACCATGGTGCGGCGTCTACAATAGATGTTTGCACCATGGTACAGGCGGAAATACCTCACGCCTGCACCATGGTATAGGCGTCTAGTCTAGACGCCTGCACCATGGTGCAAGCTTCTGGAGTTTCCGCCTCCACCATGGCGCAGGCGTCTAGAATAGACGCCTACACCATGGTGCAGGCGTCTGGAATAGACGCCTGTACCATGGTACAGGCGGAAATTCCAGATGCCTGCATCAATTTCATCGGAGTGAGAGTAGTGTGGCGGTGCTACGGCACGACGGCGGTGGTGCGGCGATGACGGGTAGAGAGAAGTGAGAGATAGTAGTGAGAGAGAAGAGAAAGAGGTTCAATAATAATGAAGGGCAAAAATGTAATTTTTAAGAACGTTGACTAAACGATATTTAGTAATACTCATAATTTAAATCTACCAGTACACAATCCGATATCTTAGCGACGAGGCTTTATGGAACGAAGACTTTAAATATTTGGATTTTTTTAACACGTGTACATAAGAGAACTAAATAATCAGAGATATTTTATAAGGCACTCTAATTTATACCATCCATCGAAAAAAGGTTACAGGATTTAAGTTTTTTTTAAAAAAACTATGATTTGACCCAATAATCTTATAAAATTATATTTTTGAGGTAAAAACAAAGAAAACTTTGAAAAATCGACATATACTAACTAGAGGTCCAAAAATTATAATCCTTGTTGCTAAATGCTTATTATGAAACATGGTATCAAAGTAGAAGTTGCACGTCAAAATTAACTTTTGAAAATTGCAATTCGCCCTTTAAGTTTAAAAAAATATATTTTTGACTTAAAACTTATAAATTTAGAAAATTCGATACAGACTATTCATAGCTTCAAAAATTATGAGACCAGTTGAGATTTACTCGTAGTGACCTGAGATGTCAAATACAAAAATAATTCTGTATTTAATATTTCAAAATTTATATTTGACCCCTCATTAAAAATTTTTAAGAGGCGCTACTTTCCATTTCAAATAGGATGATCCTAAAATTTTCAGGGAAGGTTCATTATTATCACAAGAGTCCGTAAAATTCATCTTTTGGGCCTTTTATTTCGAGACAGAGAGTTTTTGGAAATTCCAGTTTGCTCCCTGAATTCTACAAATTATATTATTATCTCAAATCGTCATTTTAAACAAACTCCGTTTTGTGTGGAATTTTAGGGATAAATTACGGTTTGTTAAGAATTGTTAAAGTATATCACTTCTCGTAATGCGTAACAAGATAATGTATTATAATATGTGAATGACTATTATGCCCCTGATGTAATTATGTAATTACGATTGTCTATCCAAGTTTTACATAAATAGACTTGATTATTAATGAAATATATACTTCAGAATCATTCTCTCTATTCTCTCTCTAAATCCTCTCTATAATATTTCAGTTTTATAACACGTTATCAGCACGAATGTTCTAATTCTTACTAAAGAGTTTCAACAAAACAGAAAAAGAAATCACAGTTCTAATTGATCTCTCTCTCTCTCTCAAAAAAAAAAAAGTGGCTACACTATATTCAGATCCTTCGATACAGAGAAGCATCAACCCTCAGCTCCATATTTCTTGTTCATCATCTCCTGGGTTTAAATCGCACGAATTGGGCAGAAATTTGAAGAGACTTTTAACCAAGCGGAAGAGGAAGCTTAAACCCGTAACGAACCATACGCCCTCGATCTGTGCCGCACCCATTGCCAACAACTCCAGTCAACACTACCTGCACCAAATCCATACCGACAGGCAGGTACATATTCTAAACCAAGAAAAAAAAAGGGCGGTGAATAGAAGAAAAAAAAAGGAAGGCATAGAAGGAACGAGACGATGAAGAACAGATGAGGAAGAAAAAAAAAAGAAAAAAAAAAACGAAACCGTAAGGAGATAAGAAGTAACAAAGAAAAATAAATAAAATATAAAAATAAAATATTCTTTTAATTCATTAAATTATTAATTCAGTTTTTCTTACATATAAGATACATATGATATTAGAATTGATTTTTCTTGATACCATCTTGATCTATTTTACGAGAGCTTCAATTTGACACTAATATTGATATGTTGATTATAACCCTTTTAATATCTGTCATTATCAAAACTTATTAAAATGTAAAAATTAGTACCTTGATACCCTCCAAAATATTGAAAGGACTTGTGGATATATGTCCTCGTACTGTGGAAATTTATAAAGTGGTATATGTAATATTACGGGACGACCAGGCGGCACTCATGCCGACAACTGGGATCGATGATGACTATTAATGATCCAACCTAATACCACATGGTTATACTTTGAGAAAATGGTTGGACGAACCTGCTCCAGAAGAAGCAGTTAAATATTTACTAATCTAATTCCTGACTTTATTATAATTATCTCCAAGTGGTGGTTGAAACCATCTATTTGTTGAGCTTACATTATGTAAATATTACTATACCTCCTATGTGACAGATTTAATTATCACAAGATGGATGGCGATGCCTCCTATATGATAAATGTAATTGTCACAAGACGGATGGTTTTATATATTTACTATACCTCCTACGTGACAAGTTTGATTATCACAAGATGGATGGCGATGCCTCCTGTATGATAAATGTAATTGTCACAAGACGGATGGTTTTACATATTTACTATACCTCCTATGTGACAAGTTTGATTATCACAAGATGGATGGCGATGCCTCTTATATGATAAATGTAATTGTCACAAGATGGACGGTTTTACAAATTTATTATACCTCCTATGTGATGAGTTCAATTATCACAAGACGGACGGTTTTATATATTTACTGTACCTCCTATGTGATGAGTTAAATTACCACAAGACGGATGGTTTTACATGTACGCAATTTATATATTATATATTACCATCGTGGTTGGTTATACTATATGAATGGTTCATAAATACTGCTCCTGAAGAAGTAGTTGATCGATTATCATGCTCTTGAAGAAGCAGTTGATAAAAATAAATCCTACTCTGAAGAAGTAGTTGATCGATTATCATGCTCTTGAAGAAGCAGTTGATAAAAATAAATCCTACTCTGAAGAAGTAGTTGATCGATTATCATGCTCTTGAAGAAGCAGTTGATAAAAATAAATCCTACTCTGAAGAAGTAGTTGATCGATTATTTAAATCATGCTCTTGAAGAAGCAGTTGAAAGAAATAAATCCTACTCTGAAGAAGTAGTTAATCAATTATTTAAATACTGCTCTTGAAGAATCGGTTGAAAGAAATAAATCCTACTATGAAGAAGTAGTTGATCAATGATTCAAATCCTATGCAAATACACCGAATGGTGGGATCATCTGACAAGTGATATGAAAAACTATCACCGGAAAATAATTGCTCAATAAATCTCATATTGATTATATCACATGGTGAGATCATTGAAATCATATTGATGTATTTGCATCAATATGGTGTGATGAATAATAGAGAAGCATATATCATATATTCGTGAGAATAATTTATTTGCATAGAGGCAAAAAGATGATCTTATTATTGCTGAAAAAGCACAAAACAGTCGAAGTGGAAAATATTGAAACTAGCCAAAAAGGTAGATCAACAAATGTGTCGGCACATATAAGAATATCTCTTGATGGCTGAGAGATAAACTTGTGGTCTACTCCTTGATCCAGAAAGGCAAGCAAATTGCTGAAGAAATTATTAATGTTCTACAAGCCTATAGGTTTGGTATGGAAGTCCCGCTCAGCCCATGACGTGATATTGAATATCTCATTGGGTGTGCCATAGCCACCTCAAGGTATCACTATTATTCACCATATACATCAAACTATCATGCACAGACCGTGCTTGAAGCATCAACCCAGTTGAACCTCTTATACCACTGGTTCTAACTGTGGGAAAGTGTAAGGCACTTGTTACTATTATTTTCTCATTTTGTGTAGCCTCTAAAAGGCGACCCAAAAATCTATAATTACTCACACCATACAATATATCGATTGTGTGTTTTCCTAATTCTATTACGAATTGATACGACATATCTATATGCTGGATATGACCTATCAGTTTGGATCTACCTAAAATACATATGGTTTTAATTGGATGAGATATGTATGGGGATTCTGAGAACTCCATATTTCTATACTAGATTTTCAAAATACTTTTTTATGAGATATACAATTTCTGATTTGTGGATCCGAAATTTAAAGAACAAACTTCTTACTAGAAGACAAATGACTTCACTATTTTCATTGAGAAATAAGCAGCAAATAAGTCACTACTTTTACTATTGCAGAAGAAAATGATGTTATCTATAGGCAGCTGAGAAATTTAAATATTGGGGAACAATATTCATCAAGTTGCATTTTTTTGCTATTTACCTTATACAGCTTTGTGAGTAATGTACTTACAAACTGGATCTTTTGAACTAATTTTTCATGACTATAGCGTTCCAGTTCATCCTTAAATTGTGTCCACAAAGCCAATAATTCACGATGAACGTATCTACTGGGATGTGTATCAAGAATCTGTTGGATATCGTGATCCATAGATTCCTTACTCAACCTATCCTTGATAAATGCGATTTTGTCTTCTCGATTTTTGGATACAAACCCCACCAATTTGCACTGTGTGTCACATGTACACAGAGCATATTTATAGCATCCACCTGATCTTTTTGCTCTTCGTTTCTTTGCAAAATTACTCCTACCTGTACCTGGCATGTACTTAAATGAATTTGAAAATTCGCCAGATAATCGAACTTGTGCTTCGATCAACCATCGAATATCTTCTGGGATGCCATTCCTCATTAGCACCCTTAATCTTTCGAGTCGAGCTTGATAAATTCTTTTTATGATATTCACTGGAGAGATGGGTAATATTTGCGAAGACTAGAAAGCATTGAATCCATAACCAAACCCTCGATATGGGTAATTGTGAATATAATGCTAATCTATTTATAGATTGGAATTACGCGTATGAGGTTTGACTCCGCGATTGAATAATTCATATCCCGAAGCATATGAACTATGGTTCTATATTTGAATAATAAACATAATATGACATGTGGGAGCGGCGACTCCATATTGATAATGATGTGCAATAATGGCACCGAAAGATGATGTGATATGTTGGTAAAATATCTATATGATGATATAGACACATCATGTCTTCAAATATTTGTTCTCGATTAATATCAATACTAGCCAATGTTGGGAATGAATTCCTAATAAATTTGGAATATATTAAGGGGGAGTATGGGCCCACTTCCTCTATATGTGGACTACTAGATATTATGGATCCACTAGATAGTCACATGTGTATATGACTCGTAATCGGAAACGTACGAGATGATCTGGTCATGGTTGGAGCATATATTCCATATCAGATTAAGCTAGTAATATATCCCAAATAAACTTGAATAGATCCCACAAAGGATCAAGATATGCGCATACAAGTGGGATATTAATTGGCATACTATTCAAAGTCCTCCTGCCAATAACGAGAACATAATATACAAACCCCCATGACTGAAGATGAATACTGAGGTACTGGCATATGAGTTTGCTGCTCGAGAAATCTCTTAGCATGAGGGGGAGTATTAGTAGTTGGAAATATGTGAAATGCATCACACTATATCCTCACAACTATATAAACTTGAAGTTCAAAGATGCATGATAAATTATTAATCTTTGGTACCAACTACAACTGCTTTGATAAACACATAATAATTTCCCGAATATAAATCAAAGTAAATAATAAAAGGAGGCATATACTTTTGAAGTATATAGACATAACTATAAAGGAAGATAATGATATCTCGGCAAGTTATGTTGCTGCAGGGAATAAATGTTGAAATTGTCGACACAATACAGCGCTATGAATGAAATGAGGATATTGCAATCCATGATTGTGAAATATGGATATTGGAATGAGGATATTGAAATTCATCAAAATTGAAATATATGCCCTTATAACAAAATGAAACATAAGGGCTTACTGAAAGTGACTCCTGAAGAGATTTTGAAAGTATTATCAGTGTGTGCAATCACCCAAAATAAGGCGTTGTGAAAGGAAATTATATGCTGTACTCTTTTCCTTGACTGAGGTTTTATCCCACTGGGTTTTCCTAGCAAGGTTTTTAACGAGGCAGCTTAATCACAGCTAATATGGAATCTCCAAAGAGATTTGAAACGTACTGCAAAGAATATGAGTGCAGGATTACAAATTGCACTGAATATGATACTCGTACTAATCCTTGGAGGATTATTGAAATGCCTGGGGCATATTTATAAAATATGTGTTGCACTCTTTTTCCCTTGACTGAGGTTTTGTCCCATTGGGTTTTCCTAGCAAGGTTTTTAATGAGGCAACACGAATGGCGTATTGGTATGAATAATGTACTTTTTTTCCTTCGTTAGGATTTTTCCCATTGGGTTTTTCCTAATAAGGTTTTAACGAGGCATATTCATAGCATAATGAGGAAAATTATAAAGATCAAGATTATTCCTCAAAGATTTGAAAACAGAAGGAGTGGTTGTACTCTTTTTCCTTCGATCAAGTTTTTCCCACTGGGTTTTCTTGACAAGGTTTTAATGAGGCAACACGTGGATACTCCAACAACGAATGATATACATGACAAATTCACTCAGTTTTTGTCCCACGAGGTTTTACTGAGACGGCACAAGAATACTCATACAAGAACTATCAAGATAAGGGGGAGCAAATTTACGAGATTACAGATTGCTGAAGTTTTATCTAACAGAGGTTTCCTACCAACGTTATGATGCAACGTGATATGATTGTCACACGCTTCAATACAAAAAGTTTGAGAGTTTTTCTCCCATTGGGTTTTTCTTCAAACTAGTTCGGCAGATATTTATGTAAATAGTCATTCAAGGGGGAGTGTTAAGAATTGTTGAAGTATATCACTTCTCGTAATGCGTAAAAAGATAATGTATTATAATATGTGAATGACTATTATGCCCCTGATGTAGTTATGTAATTACGATTGTGCCATCTGAAGTTTTCCTATAAATAGGACTTCAGTTATTAATGAAATATATACTTCAGAATCATTCTCTCTATTCTCTCTCTAAATCCTCTCTATAATATTTCAGTTTTATAACACGGTTGACATCTTGTCCAAATATCTTGATTATGATGTCCAGAATTTCAGAATATATATTTTTACCCCTAAGTTTCCGTTTCAGTCATATTTGGTCATTTTTCAAGGTCAAGCTAGATTATTATAACTTCTTCGGTGATTAATCGATCTCTTACTAGTGTCCATCATCGTAGTCACATACTTCCCCCGTTCTCTTATTATTACAAATATTGACTATTACATTGTTCACATACTCTCTTTAGATCATCTTTTGTGATTTATACATAGGAAAAATATACACACATGAGATCTTTTTAGATTCATCTCGAAATATACTTTCAAAATATCAACTTTTTATAATTTTTAAAAATAAAGCATTAAAGATATTAATAGTTAAAGTTGTGCAGTGGCAAGCATAAAGTTCAGATATTGCAATTATAAGAGAACAGAGGTAGATATTTTAACACCTAAATCACAGATTCACGATATTTATCACAAGAGTTCAACAATCAAGTAATAACCACATAATATCTTGCATGATTTTGATAATCAAACAATGGTACCATGGTTTTTACATGCAAGCTTACAATTTTTCATTTGCATGCCATAATTTTGGGGTAAAAAACAAAACATCGTCGTTTTGGTCAAAACGACGAGTTTTTTTTTTTAACAAAACGACGTCGTTTTGTTTGTTTTATATTTCAAAATGGTGTTGTTTAGGGGTCTCAAACGGATAATACGGATACGGATACAGCTATATCTGAATCCGAATACGAAAGTTCAAAACCGTATCCGAATCCGAAAATATCCGGAAAATCATATCCGTATCCGAATCCGGCGGATATTATCCGGATACGGATAATATCCGAATCCGAATCCATTTTTCAAAAAATGATAAAAAAAAATTTATGAAATTTGCATTACTAGAAAAACCATACGGAGTACATATTAAAGAGTTACTCAGTTCACTAATTTACAAAGTACAAACACCAAATACATCTTTGTCCAATACTTGCACAAAAATACAAATCAAATTTCCTTCTCAGAATAGTACATGATTAAAGTAATCCATGTCCAGTCCTTGGATTTGCTCAGAAATCGGCATTCCATTCACTATAGCTTAAATCGTACATCATAAGTGAATCATCCTCGACAACTTTTTCAGACTGGCCTATAACAAATTCAAACAATAAGAATCATTTTAAATTTAAGAACCAGGGCAGCAATACAATATTAATAATTAAATACAAATGCAACACATATTGTCCTAATCATTTCAAATTTAAGATCTATATTGCCTTTTTCTTGATCTCCAGTTTTAACACATAGAGTATTTGGATTATCATCTTTCGAAAAGATTTAATCAGTTTTATTTTCACTTTCATTTACTTCAAATTTTACAAAATGTGAAGTAATCAATTGCTCTTGTTAAGTCTCACAAATATTCTCACAAATAACATGTAGCTTAGAAGTCAAAATATTACCAGAAAGACAAAACATTACCTTTAGTTTTTATACTTACTCAGAAGTCTACATCCCATTCACTGTAGTTTGAATCTAATATCATAGATGAATTATCCTCGACAACTTTTTTAGATTGACCTATAATAAATTTAAAGAGTAAAAATAATGTTAAATTCATAGACGAGAAGTACAAATTTAATACATAAGTTATTAAGAACATACCATCTTTGATATCAGGAAGCCAATCTTTGACACGCATTAAGGTTTCAACCGAGCCATGGTGTAGAGAGGAACGAGTGTCTGTGATGATTCTCCAACACTTACTAAAAGAATTTTCGGATGCAATAGAAGAAGTTGGTATAGCTAGTATATCATGAGCCATCCGTGCAAGTATTGGAAATTTAGGACCATTAAGCTTCCACCAATGTAGAATGTCAAATTCAGTTTCGTTATCCATTGGAAACAAACCTTCTTTTAAGTATTCATCCAACTCACTTTTTTTGTGTGTTCTCCTAAATTACTAGTTGCAACAAAATCTTGGAAACCACCCAACCATTCTCCACCAACTGAATTTCCAATTATTCCCCCACTTTCCAAACGAGAACTTTCCACAAGCCCACTATTTTCTCCAAACTTAGCAGAATATTCATTAAAAATCTGCGATAAAAACTCATGTATCTCATCTATATAGAAATCAGCACGTAAATCATACATACCCTTGTATGCATATGAAACTATGGCCATCTTATATCTAGGATCAAGAATAACAGCAATCGTTAACAACTTATTGCATTCATCCCAATACTTGTCGAATTTAAGTTGCATTTTTGAAGCCATCAGACTAACCCAATCATCATCAGATTCAACCCAGGTCTTAATGCTTCTGCAAATTTGAATCACATCAATAAAATATAAATTTACAGTTGGATATTTAACACCTTAATGTTTTTTTTGTTATATCTGAAAAGATCTTCAAACACTCACACACTTTATTTCCATTTTCCCACTCGATTTCTAAAGGCAAACATTTATATTCGGAGTCTAATTCTTTTAGACGTTCAATAGCAGGACGTAGTTCGAGAGCAGCAACAAGCATTTCATAAGTTGAGTTCCAACGGGTGTCAACATCTAAGGGGATGCGTCGCTTAGTGTTGAGTTTGGTTTGAGACAAGGCAATAGTGAATTTCTCATCTCTTTGCACAGATAATCCAATATATCTTGCAGTTTTTTGAATTTTTTCAATTAATTGATCTAGCAATTCTAACCCATTTTTCACAATCAAATTAAGAATGTGTGGCACACAACGCATGTGAAACATGTCACCATTGTGAACAAGTGCTTTTTTCCCATTTAACCATGTTTTAATACCCGAAAGCATCCCCGAATTATTAGAAGCATTATCAACAACAACCGAAGATAGCTTGTTATCAATATTCCACTCTAAAATTCTCTCTTTCAACCACTCACTTAGATTAACACCATGATGTGTGTATGGAACTACACAGAAAGCAATAATCCTTTTGTGCAAAACCCAAGCATCATCAATATAGTGACAAGTGACACAAAAGTTGGATCGATGTTGATGCTTGGGCTTCCACCCATCAGTGGTAAGACTAACTCTAGAATTCAGATTTTCAATTTTCTTATAAATTCGCTCTTTCTCAGCCGTATACACATTTTTACAGTATTTATATACTAATGATTGTAAGAAGGCATTATATAAGAGATCCAAAGACGAAAATAATCATATTCAGACATTAAAAATGGCAAATCATGTTTAGCAACCATTTTAGCATACAAAGCTCTCTCCGTAGCTTGATCAAACTTATGGACTCCTAATTTCGGTTGAGAATCCTCATTACTGACTTGTTTTCCTAAAAGTCTTTGAGACACAGGAACTTTTATTAATCTCATTCGACACCTTTGCGTGTGATTTCTTAAATGAGTTGTTCCATTAGTGCTTGCCCCATTGAAACTAGCACTGCAATACTTACAAATAGCATCAATTTTCTTCGTACCTTCTTTAGTTTCACCTTTGATAAGAGCAAAGTGTTCCCAAACAACTGATGTCAATACCTTCTGTTTTTTGGCCGACTGTTCCATTTCCTGACTGGTTAGGTCATCTCTGTAATACCCGTAATTTCGATTTCCGGTAATTTATTTTTTTCTGTGGAAGTCCATTTTGATGACTCACTCATGACCGTTTCGTTATTTTGAGAATTATTAATTCTACAGTTTTTGACATCCGAGTTTGTTTTGGTGCCGTTTTGTTGAGTTCCGTGCTTTTTTGCGACTTTTCCGCACTTGAGTTCGATTCTTGCGAATCTCGTTCAAAACTGTTGTTTCGAGTTTCCCGTAAGTCCGTTTAACTTTGTTAGACGTGTTGTGAACTTCGGTTTGGTTATTCGATTACGTATCGTGATTTTCAGGCGTTTTGGGCCATTTTCGTAATTTCCCAAAGTTTGGGGTAATTACTTTCCGTTGTCGAATTCCGAGCCTTCGGGTGGTCAGAATCGTGTGTTCTCTTAGTGCTCGAATTTGTCTTTGCGAGTACTTATAACCGTATCTTCAATTCGTATTCAGGTTCGGGTTTAGGGGTCGTTCGGGCCGTCGGAGTTGGCCCCGGCCGAGTCATTGCCGGCGTCTGTGCCGCATCGCCGAGTTACGGCCGGTAGTGCTCGGCAGTTATGTACGTAAGGCCGGTTACGTACGTAAGGCCCTGGCCGGTAACGTACGTAACGTTTCCGGCATTTATAGGCAGCGAGTTCGGCCATGACCGGTTACGTACGTAATCTATGGCCGATTACGTACGTAAGGCGGCCGGCAGGCTGCCTATATAAGGCCAGCAGACGTTTTCTTCAGCCATTTTCTCACTCATTTTCTTCCCTTCTGCGGCTGGAGCTTGGTTAATCATAGAGGCATGTTGTTATACAATGAATCCATGAAGTTTTGAGGTTCATATCATCAATCATCCGTCCTATAACATCCTTTGATCGAGCGAATCAGGTCAGATTTTCTAGAAATCTAATTTTGGGGATTTTTGGGTATTCTGTTCGATTTCGTCCGTTTAATCCGATTTAACTTAGGATTGTGATGGATTGATGATTATTTAGATGTATTATATCATTTCCTTTATTATTCCATGGTTGGATCGTATCGATTCGTTGTTTTGGTCGATTTCTTGATCGACGCCTTGAAGGTGTCCGGTAGAATGTCATAGAGGGGTTTTCGGACGTTCTACGATTATTCTTCCTCGTATGATCGTTGATTTATTAATTATATGTTATTAGGGTCGAGTTTCTTGCGAAGAAACCGAGTTGAACCCTTTCGTTCGTTGTCGTCTTCCTTTTCGATAGCATCGTGCGTTTCGAAGCTTCCCGATTGAGCCGTGTTCGTCGGAATACTTGCGTTCCGATTTCGAGGCAAGTATCTTGCCCATACTTTTCATGTTTCGTAGACGGAATCATTGATAAATGATTTTATGTACAATCCGAATGTTTTAATGAACTTTTAAAAAGATCGGTATGTTCTCGATAATTGTTGTCTTTCAAAAGATAACTCTTATGCTTCGAGGATTAATGTGCTTTCGGAATATGTACGTTAGTTTCGTATGTTGGAAGATGTTAAACATATTTAGTGAATTTAGTAGACCGTAATTATTTGCCGAGGATTGTGTATTGATATGTGTAATTGTTCAGTGAGTATGTGACGTTGTGTGATATTAGTTGTTATTCCTTCGTGAGGAGGTTGTGACGCTTGGTGTTGTTTGGTATTGGTATTTGCTTATGATTGTGTGACGTTGGTTGTGAGTCTACGTCGACTAAAGTAGCCATTCTAGCGAAGTACCTAGCATTTGTATGCATATTCTAGTATTCGAATTATGGCTTCTCGTGGCGTTGTGGATGATATGTGTATGTTCACCTAGGGACGGTCTGACGAGGCCTCTAGGGATACGTATTGCCGTGAGTGTGCATATCACGAACTAGGGTTAACCACCCAGGGATGTTCGACGGGGCTCTGCGGGGCACGGCTGCCGTGGGTCTCGTACCAACGGTTAACTTTGAAATGTGTTGTTGGAGAACTGTGATTTTTGGCGCATATTTCGTCTGATTAGAATGGAAGTCCAAATGGTATCGTACTTGGCTGGAATGGCACCGATAAATGTGTTGTGTGTGATTTGTCCCTTGACTGTGATAATTTGGTAAGGGTACGTGAGTCCTGTGGTTGCTCTGTGTATTATAGCTATGTGGTGTGTTGAGTTCGACCGTATGGCCAAGTTGCAAAGTTGTGCTCTCTATTGTCGTTCTATGAGACTGTTGTCATGGTAATGTTTGACACGGTGTAGTTTATGTCGAGTTATTCTTGTGAGTATGTGATGTGAATAAGTTGATTCACGGACCCCTGTGCTTGTGGTTGGAATGTTATGATTGGGTCGTGGACCCCGTATTTGGTTATCGGAATCGTATTTTGAAATAAATGATTTTTGGGCGGTATCCCTAAGTGTTTCGAAAGGCTTGAAAATTCTTAAACCCCAAATGTTTTCAAAACTCCCGAGATCGTAAAATGTTTTGTAAGATGTAAAATGATTTTGTTCCTATCTTTCATAATTCAAACTGTTTTGATCAAGTGAATTATCTCGGGAAGTATATTCACGATTTCTATGTTCTTGGAGTATGATATGTATGGCTTGTCCTTGTATTTATACTTGCACTAGCAAAACAGTGGAGTTTTGCTAACCCCCGAGTATTCGGGGGGTGGATGTCTGTTTTGCATCCAGGTACTTGCAGGTTGCTGGGGAGCAATTCACAGGATCATTACGAAGGATGATGGAAGACGGCGATACTAATCACATGAAGATCGGTGTTGAGTATTTGGTAATGTCTTGTTGTTTTGTCCTTCCGTTGTGTTTATTTTCCCCTTTTACGGGAATGTTGAATTATGTTAACCCCTACGTGGGTATGAGTTACGAGAAAGAGTAATGTATGTTGTGGTAAAAGACCAAATCGGTCTAATGGTCCATTAATTACCCCTGTCGGTAGGTATTGTATTGTGGTATTTCTGTATTTAGCCTGGTAGATCCTCATGGAGAGGGTCTACGGCGCTGTAATATTCCCGAGTGGTTTGGCGGTGTTACAATCTCCTTGTGAAGTTTTAGTGCAATCTTGATCATTCTTAGAAATATTTTCAGCGCATTTCGTCAATACCATGCCAACTGAATTTGATGATGCAGAACCCGAAGCATTTCATGTGATTTTAAAGAACAAACATCATGCTTCTAATATAAATAATGTAATGATATATTAAAAAGACTCTTCTCAAAAGAGGAACATAGGAAAAATTACCTTGTTCCATTATTCGATTAGGATTGAATATTCCACTCTAAAAACAAGTTAGATCTGCAACCCAATCAAACTCGTGTTAAATTAAGAGATAAGAATCTTTGTAGGATTGAATATTCGATTAGGAAAAGATTAAATCAAATACCTTATACGAACTAATTACGCACAGTCGAATGCTGCTAGCAGAACTTTCTATCGCAGAGATAGCAGAGCAGAGATGGGAGTTTCTGTGATTCTCGATCAGTCGTAAATGCAAACTCCGCAATGTCGCGGGATCTCCTAAATTAGGGTTAGGGTTGAAGAAGCGGCGCAGAGTTTCCCGTTTATGAACTAGGGGGGTTCTAAACTTTTCTATTCTCACCAAGTTAATAATAATGGAAAATGGAAAAAGACCATACAGGTGTGGACAAAAACCAAAACGTGGCGGCACTACGTTTTCTCTTCTAAACTTTTTCTTGTATTTTATTAATTAATAATAAAATATAGTAGTGATGTGATCCACTAAGATCACTACCAAATTAATTTATAAAAATTTAAATTATGATAAATATAAAATGTGTTATATTTTATAATTATATATTATAAATGTATTAAAATTATATATTATATTATTATATATAATTTATCTCGGATACGGATATTTTCGGATACGGATGCGCCTATAAACATATTCGTATCTAAGCATGTCCAAGGGTCAAGGGTCGACCCGGACCCTGCGGGAACCTGTCCCGACCCGGACCCGTCGGGTCACGGGTCGTACGGGTCAAGGGTCGTACGGGTTGCGGGTTAGGGTTAGGGTCGACCTAATTCCTACCCGCTGACCCGACGGGTCGTCCATTTTTTTTGTCATCCGAGTTTGTTTCGGTATCGTTTTGTTGAGTTCCATGTTCTTAAACGGATTTTCCGCACTTGAGTTCGATTCTTTCCGAGTCACTCGGCCATTTCCACTTCTTTCTTCATTTTTCGCGATCCTTCGACAGAAATTGAGGATTTTGATCAGGAGCATCTTAGAACAACATCTTTTGGAAGGCTTGTGTTGATTATAACAACATCTAATCCCTGTTCTTCATCGGATCGAGGTAATTTCTTGAAATCTCCTAGGATTGACTTTCGAGATTTCCTTCTTGATTTTCATTATTCGTCCAATTTTTATGAATCGGTTGATGTTATTGAGCATTAATAATCGTGGTTGTATATCCATATTTCGAGTTTTTCAACTCGATTGGTGATTCGAGTGTTCTTGGGGATTTCCGTTGTTTTTTACCTTGATTCTCATTGTAATCGTATCTTCGTTGTTTTTATTGTTCCTTCCAGAGGATTATAGGTGCTCGAGGACTACGAGTCGAATCCCGTTTGGTGATTGATTATTCGTGTGGTGTTATTCTCGTAGTACTCGTGGTGCTATCGGGTTCTTGATAGTGTTCGGGGGTTCGGGGCTGTTCGACCGCATCCCATCCGTCGTCTCATTGCGATCGTGGTTTTCGGGCAAGTACCTTGTTCATAAAATTCTTGTTTTGTGGATATGATGATCGGTGATTGTCTAAATGTGTTTGTTTGGTTGTTTGAAATGAACATTCAAAATATTCAGTTAGCCTCCTTAAAGGCTCTCTTTCAAAACCGTGTGTATTTTGTGATTGATATGTTTCGTAAATGATTATGTGAATCCTATGGATATGGTTGGTGTTGATGTTGTGCTTGATAATACGTGTGTACGTATATTGCCTCATTTCGGTGCGTTGTGGTTTGACGTTGTGTTTTGCTTAGTGTTTGTTGCCTTTGGGTGAATTGTTTGGATATCCTTGGTGTGATATATTATTTGTGTGAATGTGTGGATATGGTCGAAGGTCTACGGTGATATATGGCATGTGATCATGTGGTTGTTGGGATTCGGTGCCTAAAACGAAGGCCCAGCGGAAGCGGTAAAACGAAAATTAATTCGATCCGAATCCCTACGAGGATCGATCGAGCTACGCATATACGAATATAAAATAAGCAAAAGAAGATTCGAAATAATACCCTTGTCGTCCGTTGATTATATGGATTTCCTTCTCTTGAGCTATTCCCCAAACGATCCAAAATGCTCCAAGCCCTTGGATGATCCAACGCCGAAAAAACCGCGTCTCTACTTGTCACGCGCCGGAGAAACGAACAAAATGACAACACTCGATTAACCTCTAAGGTTACGGCTAGAATCAAGTGATGAAGCTTTGATTATAACACTCTAAGTGTATAATTTATTTCTCTCAATTAATTTCTTGATTTTTCTCCAAGAACAACAAGAACAAGATGAAGAATGAGATGAAGACTTTGGAAGGAACTCTAAGTTCTTTCTCATTGTTTCTCTCTCTCCTTCTTACGTATAGAATCAATTGTGTGTAAGAGAGTCATAAGTCTTCTCTCTTTATTCATTCTTTATTCACCAACAACCCACTAAAGATCTCATCTCACATGAGAGATGCCTTTCAAGTCATTGTCTTCCATTTAAAAATGGAAACAAAAGACAAGATGAAAGGTGGTGGAAATGGGGGGCAGCCATCTAGAAGGGTAGGTGGAGTTCGGTCCGTTTCGGACTCCCGCGAGTCCAAACAGATAAACTCCAAATCCGTTCTGATGTATTTATATTAATTAATTAATCCAATTAATTAATCATATCTAATACATAACAACATAATTAATTTCTCCAAGAAATAATTATATTTATGAATTAAATTAATCACCAGTAATTTATTTAATTCATTTGGCCATAAATTAATTTATCCAATAAATCAATTTAGACATCCAATGTCCCAAATTTAATTAGACATCCAATGTGCAATAAATTAGATATCTAATATCTAATATTAATAATGAGAGAACAAGCTAGATTCATTCCGTCGTCAATCCTATTGCGCGACTCGGTAGGTTCGTCTCAGTCAGCAATGGGAGGAACCAAAGAGTAGTAGCACCACCTAGCCAGCCTGGCGGCCTACACCGTACCCCAACTGAGAACGAATGATTGGGATCATTCAAGAACCATTCTGTCGTGAATACCAGTATACGTATAAACCCTTCTTTCAAATGTCCCGATCAAGTTATAGGGTCACGGTCAGTCAAACCCTATCTGTTACTTGACGCTATGCATGCGTTAATGCAAATCGAGATCATTGAGCTCTCATGTATCCAATACAACTAGCTCCAATGCTTTGGCCAAAGACTTATGATCTCATCTGCCAATAACCGCATAGGACATTTAACCCGTTCACTAACAGGAGAAAGAATTCTATCTTGGTATTCAGTAGGACCTGCTACTTGCCCATCAAGATGCACGTAGACGTTGACCCCCGCCTTCCGGTTTACAGGGTCGAACTACTCTAATGAAAATCTTGACGTCACAAGCACATCCCTACTAAATCCTCAAGTCGAAGGTTCACGAATACCTATCACAACCTTTCGATTCCGTCATTGACTGTCCCGGAGTGAAATCCGTGTGACGAATCGAGGGTGAGTCGGTTCGAGTATACTAATCCAATTAGCATACCTATAACGTGTGCTCCCACTAAACATTAGCGTTCGACAGGCACTCTCCATGTCAAAGAACATGTCATACAAGTCTTCACATAAACTTAATGCCCAGTCAAGTTTCATCGACTTGCGAACGATTAAGTATTTGAGCTATAAACCTTTTCAGTGTCGACCTCCTTATCCAATAAGGAGTGGAACGTTTTGCTCTCAAATACATGGACTAGTTTCTATATGTATATTTACGAGTTAGGAACGCCAGTAACTACCAGTAAATAAAGAAACATTCATTGCCTTATATTAATGATTTACATAATTACAAGTACAATGCCCTCACTCAATATCCTCTGAGTGGCATTCGAGGGCATACTCCCAACAATCTCCCACTTGCACTCAATGCCACATACTATGGTATCTAATACCCATATTCTCCAGATGACGCTCCAAGCTAGTCTGAGAAAGTGGCTTGGCCAGTGGATCAGCGACGTTGTCGGCTGAGTCTACTCTGTGCAGCACAATGTATCCCTTGCGAACAAATTCTCTTACGAGATGATACTTCCTCTCAATATGTTTGGTGCTGTTGTGAAACCTCGGCTCCTAGGCTCGTCTATCGCTTCTCCGGCGTAACACATGATCTCACGAGAAGTTTACCTAGTAACTTCTTAACCCTTCCTTTGGAGGCCTCCGAGGCCACTTTATACTCGGCTAACGGTGGAATCGGCGGTCGGGCTATACTTGGCACTATGACAAGATACAGATCCTCAAATAAGAGTAAATGTAGCTTAAGTAGAGATAGAATCGTCTTTCTGTCTTTGGAAGTTCAATACGGTGAATCCCATCACATTCGGTTCTCCACCGCCATATATAAGAACCATATCTCTAGTCCTTCTAAAGTACTTGAGAACGTTCTTTACGGTAGTCTAATGTTCTCTGCATGTGTTTGCCTGAAACCTACTATCCATGCTTACAGCATGAGCAATGTCAGGTCTCGTACACTATATTGCATACATAAGTATAACAATTGCCGAAGCATATTGTATATTACTCATTTCCTTTCGTTGTTCCTCACTTTGAGGACACATCTTCAAGGAGAGTTTTATTCCATGTCGCATCGGTAGGAACCCTCTTTTAGAATCATCCATCTTAAATTGCTTTAAGATTTTATCTATATAGAGGGCTTGGGAAAAACCTATTGTTCTCTTCGCTCTATCCCGGTAGAGTCGAATACCAAGAATATAGGTAGCTTCTCCCAAGTCTTTCATGGAGAAATTACTCAAAAGCCAATCTTTCACGTAATCGAGCATTCCCACATCATTTCCTATTAGTAGAATGTCATTTACACATAGTACTAAGAATATGATCTAGCTCCCACTAACCCTCTTGTATACACAAGGTTCCTCTTCGTTTTGCATGAAGTCAAACTCTTTGACTGCCTCGTCAAAACGAAAAAGGTCCCAACTACATGAAGACTGCTACAGTCTATTTCATGGAGTCTACATCCACCATTGCTAGGTCATTTGGTCGCGGGTCGGTCTCTTGTTTATCACCTGGAACCTCGTAGAAACCCAGTTCCTCCAAGTGCATAAAACTATACCTCTCAGGTAATTGAGACACCCTGCTTGACCTACGAGGTGGTTGTACTTGTGTTTCAGAAGGTTCGGTTCCAGTTTCTTGCACAGGTGTCTCCCGAGGAGTTTCATTGTATTCTTCTAAAGAAATACTTCTACCTGCTCCGCCTTCCTGAATGAACTCATCTTCCAGGAAATGTGCTTGTAAAGCAACAACGATCTTTCAATCTTCGGGCATGTAGAATAGATATCCCATCGTCCCAGATGGGAATCCAATGAAACGTCCCTTTGCGGACCTAGCTTCCAACTTCTCCACCTTAGTCTTCTTGACATAAGCGGGACATCCCCAAATCCTAATGTGATTAAGACTTGGTTTCATGCCCTCCCACATCTCATGTGGAATTTTAGGAACGGATTTGGAAGGACATCTGTTCAAGATATACGCGGCAGTCAGGAGTGCATACCCCCACAGGTAAATTGGTAAGTCAGTGTAGCCCAGCATGGAACGAACCATGTTTAACAAGGTCCGGTTCCTTCTTTCTGACACACCATTTAACTGAGGAGTACCTGGAGGTGTTAGTTGTGAAACTATTCCAGGTTCCTTAAGGAACTCGTCAAACTCCGTACTCATATACTCGCCACCTCGGTCCGACCGAAGTGCTTTAATATGATTACCAGTTTGTTTCTCGACTAGGGCCTTGAATTCCTGGAATTTCTCAAAAGCCTCGGATTTATGTTTCATTAAGTATACATAACCATACCTAGTATGATCATCTGTAAACGTAATGAAATATTGATATCCATCACGTCGCTTCCAAAGCACCACAAACATCGGTATGGATTAATCCCGGTTTATCGGCTCTTTCAAAAGTCCTGTGAAGGGGACTTAGTCATTTTACCTTTAAGGCAAGATTCACAAGTAGGAAAGGGATCCGATCCCAATGGACCCATAAGTCCATCCTTTTCCATCTTGTAAACCTTGGTCTGACCAACATGACCAAGTCTAAGATGCCATTTCAAAACTTGATTGGTTTCATCCCTACCACATTTTCTAGTCATAGTATTCACAACTACTTTGTTGCTGAGATTTAGATGATACAATCCATTTAACAATGTAGCAGTACCCACTAGTTTATTTCTGAAATAAATTTTGCAGGAACCATCACCAATGAAAAATGAAAAACCTTTTCGGTCCATGACCGGAATGGATACAATGTTTTGTGCCCCTTGGGCAAAACAAGTACATCTTCTAAAGTCAAAACAAAGCCAGATTCTAAACCCAAAAGAAGTGATCCTATGTCGGTCGGCTCGACACTATGCCTGCTTCCGACTGTGATCATAACTTCTCCAGCTCCAAGCTTCCTACTTTGTTCCAGATCCTGATTCACAGTACAAATATGAGAACTAGCACCAGAATACAGTATCCAGGAAGTAGAAACTACAGTAGCAGAACAATTTATTTCCAAAACTAAAAGTTCTGGACCTGAAGTGCCATGAAGAATCGGACAGTCTCAAGCCCAGTGGCCCAGCTCACCGCACTTGAGACAAGCATCCTTCTTCTTCTTGTTCTTCGGAACCATCGGGGCCTTGCCCTTACCCTTAAGGTCCTTTGCTTGTGGTCTAGTTCGCTTCTTGGTCTTTTTCTTCTTATTCTTAGACTTCCTAAGTCCAGAAGAAATCACAAGGGCCGACTCCTTCATCCGCGGAGTCTTCATCTGAGACTGAGCGGTCACAAGTTTGTTCATTAGCCCAGCTAAATTACATGCAATCTCACTGCAGTTAAAGTTCATAACAAACTGTGAGAAGGAATCAGGGAGAGACTGTAGGATAAGGTCGGTTTGGAGAGAAGTATCCATTTTAAAATCAAGAGCCTCCAATCTCTCGATCATGGATATCATTTTGAGGACGTGTTCCCCAACCTTCTCACCTTCCTTCATCCTTGCACCGAACAGTTGCTTGGATATCTCATATCTAGTAGTTCTGCTGTGCTCACCATAAAGTTCGGTTAGGTGAGATAGAATCTGCCTAGCAGAAGTCATTTTCTCATGAGCTCTCTGAAGCTCATTAGACATGGAAGCCATCATATAAGCACGGACTTTCACGTCATCCTTAACCCACTTTTCGTGGTTTTCAATCTCTTCTTGATTGGCTCGGGTCCGCACAGGAGGCGCGGGAATGTCCGTCTCCAAGACGTATCCCAGTGCCTCTATACTGAGGACAATCATCAGATTGCGGAGCCAATCCACAAAGTTAGGTCCCATTAAGGTGTTCTTTTCGAGTAGAATTGCGAGTGGATTCATTGTCATATTGAGAGTTATGTCTGCATTAAGTATAACAGATTAATTAGTGACTTGTTATATTATGATCTGAGTATAGAATTAAGGTCTTTTCTATTCTTGTTACCCAGCTCCCACTATTTTATCGGAACAACACACTCCCATGTGAAATCTGGAAGTATCGTTGCTCTACTTCATAGTGGTGATCGAGTTCTTTATAAATCTTAATAGAGGGCAACCGAATAGGTTTCTAGTCTATTAATTTTCATAAAGTGGTGTCCAACACCAACCCATATAATGGATGATTCGATCTTCTTTTTCCCCTTGTTCACTCCCCTTAACCTATACGGTTTCTATGGTTCGTGAACAAGTTAAGTTTATACCATCGACGCAAATCAGTTTCACAATTGAATCTTATCCGACAACCTATCAGGTTTCTAGGGATAAAATTTGCTCCAACCGAAGGCATCCAATGTGCTCCCGGTAATTTATCCATCCTCCCCGAACGACTACCCTGATAACTCAGAAGCATAGCACATCCAGTTTGGATTTCAATTTCCCGAAAGCTCGATGGAGGGAAGGAAAACCTTGAAACCTTATAAACTTAATAATTTGTTGTGGGATAATTTTCGCGATTAACGTTAATACCCGAGATTTCTGTTATGTAATTGGAACTGTGATATTGTAATGATTGTACTATTGTCTGAGTACTATTCTCCGTATTTCATAATCCTTTGTTGTCGAGCGTATAATTTCGTGTATGTGATTTAAAGATTGAAATTCTGTGCATGTAGCGCACGCTACAGGCTACGGGTAGCGTACACTAACCTGGATTCATAGCGCACGCTACAGAGTGTCGTTAGCGTACGCTATGCGTGGTCAAATTGATTGAGACGTACGGTAGGTGAGATCTGGCCGGGGGACCCCTGTCGGATTGTGTCGAATGAACCTGGACGGCTTTCGGGAAAAGCCGAGTCAACGCCTTAGCGCACGCTACAGGTACATGCGTAGCGCACGCCAAGTGCTAAGTACAGATTAGTCAGCGAGCCGTTAGCGCACGCTACTAACAGGGTCTAGCGCGCGCTAATAGACATTTATTATAAATAGGACAGCATCCTATTCGTGATTTCAGTTCTTCTTCTCCCATAACCTGAACTCTTACACTTAGAACATAACTCCCTTCGTCCTAAACACTTCGTATCAACCTCCTAGTTCGAGATTGAAGATCGTATATCATTGGAGATTAGTGTTCAAGCCTTCGGTGCGGATTTGCTTCATTTTCATCCGTGTTCTTCACTACTTTGAGGTAGGTGATTCTTCACCGATGATTAGTAATGTTCCTAAGGAAGTTTGAATCATGTTGGATAGCAAGTATTTCGTTTATAATCGGTCATCACATGTTAGAAGGATACTTTTGACGTATCGGTACTCTATATATCGTATAAACCTTTGAACCATCTTATTATAAGGACTCCTAAGCATGTTCAAATTGATTTATGATCAATAATCGGATATTACCCAGTTTGTACATTGTACACGTTGGAATCATGTGTTTTGGAACGTAAGACGATCGGAACATAGATTATTTCTTGAAGATCGTAGATGGATTATGATATTGAGATGACTATCCGTATATTGGTATTTCATAATCATAAAACTTCCACAAACCTTATTAGCATGATATGCCCGAGGATAACTTGTATTATCACGGTAGAATTCATGAGTTCTTCGCCATTCAACCCAGTTTTCGGTTTGCAGTATTCTGCCATGCAAGATTAGCGCACGCTAACATGTGTGAGTTAACGTGCGCTATCGGGGTTCAGTTAACGCCCGAAACGTATGTAGCGTACGTTATGAGACCAGCCGAGTCAGACTGCTAGTCCGTGGCTAGCGCACGCTAGTCTTATACGATAGCGTACGCTAACAGTCCGGCTTAGCGCACGTTACGTAGAGTACGTAGCGCGCGCTAAGCAATCCAGGCAGATTGTTTATTTTGAGCTTCTCGGCCGTAGGCCGAATTGATAGGCTATTGTTCGACTTGAGATGATTTATATACCATTCCTTTTGTTAAGGTTCGAGCTTGTTACATTGATCGAAGGAGGTGGCCTTCGAGTGTGTTGAGATCATCGAAGTATTCCGTTCTTGCCATTTTCGAGGCAAGTATCATATGTCAAGTTCGATTTATATTTGAATCTTTGATCATGATTATGGTTTTTCTCATATTGTTGAATATGAGATGTATTTATGAAAATTCTCATGATATTCGTTGATTATTTGTTCGTATTGATGAACATATTGAAATGCATATGTGTATGCATAGTTGTTTGATTTATGGTATAAATGGTCCGAGGGGATCATGAGGATCTATGCTGAGGGCGCTGGATCGAATGTCCACCATGCGTTGGTCCGACGAAATCATCATGGGGATCTATGCTGAGGGCGCTGGATCGCTGGATGGGTTTTCCACCATGGGTTGGTCCGACGGGATCATCATGGGGATCTATACCAAGGGCGCTGGATCGCTGGATTACCCTGTATTGTGTGATGGAATCATGAGGATTCGCATCGTTGGATTCCGGTAGCGGAAGTCCGTTTGCATGTTTTGTGATGCATTGATGATTAATTGTATTATGATACTTGTACTAGCATTGTTTTGCTAATTTCTTCGGGGTGGACATTGTTTTGATGTTCGTAGTCGAGGCGGGAGGCAACCATGCATCGACAGTGACGATGAAATGGCTCAGTGATGTGGTTGATGTTATTATTATTGTGATTTGTCTTCTTGGTTCGTTTAGTACTCGAGTACGTCTGTATTAATAAAGTCTTTTCGATATGGTTGTATGAGTTAACCCATTTGATCTCTTGAATCAAATCTGTATTTGAATTCCAGTTGTTCGATTGGTTTATTTTTATACTTCTTTTAAAATTAGCCTTGTAAATCCTTACCTAAAGGGTTTACGGCGCTGTAATTATTCCGAATATCTCGGGGTGTTACAGAATATGGTATCGGAGCTAAGATTCATGGATATCTTGGCAGTCGGGTTAGTTGGGTCTGTTTACGTTATTTGATTATTGGTCGTTCGTAACATCATCACGAGCCAAAGATCGTCGTGTGGACCGTGGTTGTAAGTTTCCTAATCTCAAATACTACCGTTTTATTTTATTCATGATTTGTGAACATTGATGGATGTACTTTTAGAAAGTTGGCCTTGGATATTGAATATTTATGTTTACAGTATGTTGAGAGGAGGTCGTGGACGCGGGCGCGGTCGTGGACGCGGACGTGAGAATGCGAGGCAAGAAGAGTCGGTATCTACTCCAGAGATAGCCGCTAGTCAAACGGATTCACATTAGGGGGACGGCGAGATCGGCAAATAATAATGCGAGATCCTAACGTGCGGAGTGCTTCGGCAGTGGTTGCTCGAATAAACCGGTTTGCTCAAGTTGTGGATCGCATGCGAGGCAGCGATGGGACAATGAGAATAACGTGGATAATCGGGGAGATAAATGGCTTACCGAGGTGGTCAAATTGCATCCTCCGAAATTTGATGGTTCGACTGAGACGCTTTCTTGGGATCACTGGCTGAAGGAATTAGAGAAGATTTTTGCGGGGATCAATTGTCCCAACGATAGGAAGGTTCCGGTCGCCCAGTATCTTCTGACAGGGGAGGCTTTCGACTGGTGGGAGGCCATCCGACCGGAGGAGCATAATGTTGACCGGACAGAATTCAAATTGATGATGGAGGCACAGTATTGTCCTCGCCCAGTTAGAGAGGCCCGAGTTCGGGAGTTTTTCTCACCGCAAAATTCAGAAGCATCTGTGACGGACGTGATTAAGACTTTTAATCACCAGCTGACTTATGTGCGCCACTTGGTCAGGACCGAGGCAGAGAGGATTTTTCACTTTGACATGCGAATGAAGCCGGAAATTCAGCAGTACATGTCCGGATTTGAATGTACCACTTTGCGACAATATCAGGATAAGGCGTTGGCCTATGATATGAAGGAGGCAGCAGTAGAGAAATCGACGGAAGCAAAGAAACAGAAGGTGTCTGGCAACTTCACGGAGAATAAGAATAGCGGGCCCCGCCGGGGTCAGTCCTCTTTTCACTCATCCAGGAGACCTCCGCATCCTTCTCGAGGAGGAAAGAAGTTCCGAGCAGCACCGACTATTTCAGACACAGGGAAGAAGTGTTATAACTGTGGAAAAGCGGGACATGTTCGACGTGATTGTTTCGCGCCTGCTGTGACCTGTTTCGAGTGTGGACAGGAAGGACATCGCGCAACATTTTGTGGGAATGCGACCCGATCTTTTGGTACTCGCACTCCGGCTCGATTCGAAGGAGACGAGTGTGAACCAGGCCTTAGCAGTGGATTTCAGTGAGAATGTTGGGAAGAGAGAGGCATCCAGTCTTTGGGTCCGTTCCTCCGCATATTTACGAGATGAAGAAGGATGGTCGAACACGTGTTGCATCGTGTACAATTCGAGATCCTTTTGCAACCAGTTAGTGTTTTATTCGATTCCGGAGCTACACATTCTTTTGTATCATTGAATTGTGTCAATCGTTTGAAAATCTCATGCTTATATGATTGTGAACCTTATGTTGTGGGATTACCAAGCGGAGAGAAAATTGTGGGAACCCTAGAAGCTAGGGATTTTCCAGTAACTATAGGAGGGAGAGATTGGCTATCGAACCTTATTGTGGTTGACATTTACGGTGACGATTTAATTCTCGGAGATGATTGGCTCAACCGTTATGGAGCTATTCTGAATTACCAAGAGAGAGTCATTTCTATCATTGCGGATGACGGATCTGAACATTTATTCCGAGGATGGAGCCCGAGAAGCTCGGGAAAATTGATTAAGGCAATGAAGGCCGTGAAATTACTGAAACAGGGATGTCAGGGACTCTGGTGCTATGCCATGAAGAAAGAGGAAGGAGTAGAACTCTCGTCTATTTCAGTTGTAAATGAGTTCTCAGATGTTTTTCCTGACGAACTACCTGGTTTACCTCCGCAAAGAGAAGTGGAATTCACTATCGAATTAGAGCCTGGAGCAGCTCCTATTTCCAGAACACCATACCGCATGGCGCCAACCGAGATGTATGAACTCAAGAAACAACTGGAGGAATTGTTGCAGAAGGGTTATATTCAACCGAGCGTTTCCCCTTGGGGAGCGCCCGTTCTCTTTGTCCGGAAGAAAGACGGATCCCTCCGACTGTGTATTGATTACAGGGAGCTTAACAAGATGACGATCAAGAATAAGTATCCTATACCTCGGATCGACGACTTGTTTGATCAACTGCAAGGGGCAAGGGTATTCTCGAAGATTGACTTGCGATCAGGATACCACCAGTTGAGAATTAAGGAATCGGATATACCGAAATCTGCTTTCAGATCCCGGTACGGGCATTATGAATTCGTAGTGATGCCGTTTGGACTTACCAATGCTCCTGCAGTATTCATGCAATTGATGAATCGGGTATTTTTGGAATACTTGGATAAATTTGTGGTCGTCTTCATTGATGACATCTTGATATATTCGAAGGACGCGGTGGAGCATGCCGAGCATTTGCGTGTGGTTTTAAGCACCTTGAGGAAGGAACAGCTGTACGCAAAATTTTCTAAATGCGAGTTCTGGCTTAAGGAAGTAACCTTCCTTGGACATGTGATATCAGCCGACGGAGTTCAGGTGGACCCGAAGAAAGTCGAAGCAATCTTGGATTGGGAGGCTCCTAAAAACGTGAAAGAAGTCCGAAGCTTCTTAGGACTTGCTGGATATTATCGCCGCTTTGTAGAGGGATTTTCCAAAATTGCTCGTCCGCTCACTCAGCTGCTACAGAAAACTCAAAAGTTCGCGTGGAATGAGAAGTGCCAGGCTGGTTTGTGAACTTAAGAGGAGACCCGGCGACACCTATATTAGCACTGCCAGAGGGAACTGATGGATTCATGGTATACAGCGACGCTTCAAATCAGGGTTTGGGTTGTGTGTTGATGCAGAAGGATAAAGTGATTGCTTATGCTTCTCGGCAATTGAAACCATACGAAGTTAATTACCCGACTCATGATCTGGAGCTAGCAGCTGTGGTCTTTGCCTTGAAAATTTGGCGACATTATTTGTACGGCACTCGTTGTCAGATCTTTACAGATCATAAGAGCCTCAAGTACATTTTCAGTCAGAAAGAATTAAACATGAGGCAGAGAAGGTGGCTGGAATTGATCAAGGATTATGACTTGGAGATTCTCTATCATCCGGGGAAAGCAAATGTAGTAGCCGATGCTTTGAGCCGTAAACCTGTTTCTCTTAGAGTGTTGGAAGCTCTTACGTCTCAAACCAGTATTCAACGAGAACTGATCCGCGAGGGGATTGAAGTATGGGCACCAGGAATCCAAGGTCAACTGTATGTGATGGAACTGACTTCATCACTAGTCGAGGAGATCAAATCTAAGCAGTTGGACGATTCTTTAATCCTTCGATTAGGTGATGAAGTAAAGAAAGGAAAAGCCCCAGGATTCGTGATACAAGACGATGGAGTTCTGAGATTTCAGAGACGACTTTGCGTTCCCGAGGATGATGATTTGAGACGGACAATTTTGAAGGAAGCTCATAGCGCGCCCTATTCTATTCACCCAGGTAGTAGTAAGATGTACAAAGATTTAAAGCAAAACTTCTGGTGGGGGAATATGAAGAAAGACGTAGCGGAGTACGTTTCGAAGTGTTTGACTTGCCAGCAGGTTAAGATTGAACATCAACGACCTGCCGGAATGTTAAAACCGCTTCCAATCCCTGAGTGGAAGTGGGAGGATATCTCGATGGATTTCATCACTAGTATGCCGAGGACTAGAATGGGAATGAACATGATTTGGGTTGTAGTTGATCGACTAACCAAGTTGGCTCATTTCCTGGGAATTAAAGATACATGGGGACCCGAGAGATTGGCTCGAGTATTTATTGCGGAGATAGTCAGATTGTATGGGACGCCGAAGACCATCATTTCGGATCGAGATGGTCGCTTCGTGTCGCACTTCTGGAAAGCAGTTCACAGAGCTTTGGGGACTGAGCTCAACTTTAGCACAGCTTATCATCCCCAGACGGACGGTCAGTCCGAAAGGACTATTCAAACTGTAGAAGACATGCTTAGAGCCTGTGCTTTGGATTGGTCAACTGATTGGGAAGTTCATTTGCCATTAGTTGAATTCACCTACAATAATAGTTGGCATGCTTCGATTAAGATGGCACCATTTGAAGCTTTGTACGGGAGAAGATGCCGATCACCCCTGTGTAGGGATGATTCTTCGGATTCGATCGGGATGGAACCGGAATTGATTATTCAGACTCAAGAAAAGATAGCTTTGATTCGAGAGAGACTGTTGACTGCCCAGAGTCGACAGAAGTCTTATGCAGATGTACGTCGTCGCCCTCTAGAGTTCGACGTTGGGGACCACGTACTATTGAAGGTGTCTCCTACACGAGGGATTTTCCGTTTTGGGAGGAGAGGTAAGCTAAGTCCGAGATATATCGGACCATTTGAGATCCTAGAGAGAGTTGGGGATTTAGCATACAGGTTGGCCTTACCGCCATCGCTGAGTCATGTTCACAATGTGTTTCACGTATCCCAACTGCGGAAGTATGTACCGGACCCCAGTCACGTCATTGATTTCGACGATATCGAGATAGCTAATGATGGCACCTTCGAAGAAAGACCAATCAAGATACTTGAGAGCCGGATCAAACAATTGAGGAATAAACCAATACATTTGGTTAAAGTACAATGGTCACGACATGGAGTTGAAGAGGCCACTTGGGAAACGGAGGACGGTATGAAGGCTAAATATCCGGAGTTGTTTTCATCCTAAGTTTCGGACGAAACTTCTTTTAGGAGGAAGGATGTAATACCGAGATTTCTATTATGTAATTGGGCTGATATTGTAATGATTATACTATTGTGCGAGTACTATTCTCCGTATTTCATAATCCTTTGTTGTCGAGCGTATAATTTCGTGTATGTGATTTAAAGATTGAAATTACGTGCATGTAGCGCACGCTACGAGCTACGGGTAGCGACGCTAACACGGATTCATAGCGCACGCTACAGAGTGTCGTTAGCGTACGCTATGCGTGGTCAAATTGATTGAGACGTGCGGTAGGTGAGATCGGCCGGGGGACCCTGCCGGATTGTGTCGAATGAACACGGACGGCTTTCGGGAAAAGCCGAGTCAACGCCTTAGCGCACGCTACAGGTACATGCGTAGCGCACGCTAAGTGCTAAGTACAGATTAGTCAGCGAGCCGTTAGCGCACGCTACGAACAGGGTCTAGCGCGCGCTAATAGACATTTATTATAAATAGGACAGCATCCTATTCGTGATTTCAGTTCTTCTCCTCCCATAACCTGAACTCTTACACTTAGAACGTAACTCCCTTCGTCCTAAACACTTCGTATCAACCTCCTAGTTCGAGATTGAAGATCGTATATCATTGGAGATTGGTGTTCAAGCCTTCGGTGCGGATTTGCTTCATTTTCATCCGTGTTCTTCACTACTTTGAGGTAGGTGATTCTTCACCGATGATTAGTAATGTTCCTAAGGAAGTTTGAATCATGTTGGATAGCAAGTATTTCGTTTATAATCGATCATCACATGTTAGAAGGATACTTTTGACGTATCGGTACTCTATATATCGTATGAACCTTTGAACCATCTTATTATAAGGACTCCTAAGCATGTTCAAATCGATTTATGATCAATAATCGTATATTACCCAGTTGCTACGTTGTACACGTTGGAATCATGTGTTTTGGAACGTAAGACGATCGGAACATAGATTATTTCTTGAAGATCGTAGATGGATTATGATATTGAGATGACTATCCGTATATTTGTATTTCATAATCATAAAACTTCCACAA
Source organism: Orobanche coerulescens (assembly GCA_033398695.1). Taxonomy (NCBI): domain Eukaryota; kingdom Viridiplantae; phylum Streptophyta; class Magnoliopsida; order Lamiales; family Orobanchaceae; genus Orobanche; species Orobanche coerulescens. The sequence goes on along the minus strand of CM065805.1, from coordinate 89,720,916 downwards.
ACCTTATTAGCATGATATGCCCGAGGATAACTTGTATTATCACGATAGAATTCATGAGTTCTTCGCCATTCAACCCAGTTTTCGGTTTGCAGTATTCTGCCATGCAAGATTAGCGCACGCTAACATGTGTGAGTTAACGTGCGCTATCGGGGTTCAGTTAACGCCCGGCGTCGTAGCGTGCGTTATGAGACCCGGCAATCAGGCGCGATCGTGGCTAGCGCATGCGATCTTATACGATAGCGTACGCTAACGATCGGCTTAGCGCCGCGTTACGTAGAAATGCGTGGCGCTAAGCAATCCAGGCATTGTTTATTTTGAGCTTCTCGGCCGTAGGCAGGTGATGATAAACCATTGTTCGACTTGAGATGATTTATATATCATTCCTTTTGTTAAGGTTCGAGCTTGTTACGTTGATCGAAGGAGGTGGCCTTCGAGTGTGTTGAGATCATCGAAGTATTCCGTTCTTGCCATTTTCGAGGCAAGTATCATATGTCAAGTTCGATTTATATTTGAATCTTTGATCATGCTTATGGTTTTGCTCATATTGTTGAATATGAGATGTATTTATGAAAATTCTCATGATATTCGTTGATTATTTGTTCGTATTGATGAACATATTGAAATGCATATGTGTATGCATAGTTGTTTGATTTATGGTATAAATGGTCCGAGGGGATCATGAGGATCTATCTTTGGCGCTTGGATCGAATGTCCACCATGCGTTGGTCCGACGGGATCATCATGGGGATCTATCCGAGGCGCCTGGATCATTTGGACGGGTTTTCCACCATGGGTTGGTCCGACGGGATCATCATAGGGATCTATACCAAGGGCGCTGGATCGCTGGATTACCCTGTATTGTGTGATGGAATCGTGAGGATTCGCATCGTTGGATTCCGGTAGCGGAAGTCCGTTTGCATGTTTTGTGATGCATTGATGATTAATTGTATTATGATACTTGTACTAGCATTGTTTTGCTAACCCCTTCGGGGGTGGACATTGTTTTGATGTTCAGGTAGTCGAGGAGCGGGGAGGCAACCACAGTACCGACAGGACGATGAAATGGCTCAGTGATGTGGTTGATGTTATTATTATTGTGATTTGTCTTCTTGGTTCGTTTAGTACTCGAGTACGTCTGTATTAATAAAGTCTTTTCGATATGGTTGTATGAGTTAACCCATTTGATCTCTTGAATCAAATCTGTATTTGAATTCCAGTTGTTCGATTGGTTTATTTTTATACTTCTTTTAAAATTAGCCTTGTAAATCCTTACCTAAAGGGTTTACGGCGCTGTAATTATTCCGAATATCTCGGGGTGTTACAGTTCACTCCCCTTAACCTATACGGTTTCTATGGTTCGTGAACAAGTTAAGTTTATACCATCGACGCAAATCAGTTTCACAATTGAATCTTATCCGGCAACCTATCAAGTTTCTAGGGATAAAATTTGCTCCAACCGAAGGCATCCAATGTGCTCCCGGTAATTTATCCATCCTCCCCGAACGACTACCCCGATAACTCGGAAGCATAGCACATCCAGTTTGGATTTCAATTTCCCGAAAGCTCGATGGAGGGAAGGAAAACCTTGAAACCTTATAAACTTAATAATTTGTTGTGGGATAATTTTCGCGATTAACGTTACACTTTGCACATTAATCATTTTAGCGCGTTTGTTGCATTCATACAATATGTAACAACCATTCACAACCTAGTTGCTACCAACATGTGGTTTATGGACCGTTCCTAGAAAACAAAAACTCCGTAATCTAATTACAAGTCTTCGTCTTGAATCTTCGTCTTCTCGAAACGGATCTTCCTCCGGTCTTCGTCATTACATATAAATTTTACATTGAAAATTGCATCCTAGATACAAATATTTCTAGTAAAATAAATAGGCTCAAAACGGCCTTTACAACCCAATCGAATAAAACGAACGATTCAAACTAAGTCCACGAACCACATCCCCATTCAAAAAGCATTCATCCAATAAATACTCAATAAATGGATAGCGAGAAGATTACATATAATCCAATCAATAATCAACAATAAATAGAATTGATCCAATCAATTCAACAATAATCGACAATTTAATTTTCGTCCGTAGTGTACCCTTAAAATATTTTCTTTGAATTTTCCCTCATCAAAAATTCCAAATTAATGATTTTAAAACAGGAAAATTCAATAATCGAAAATATACTGAAAAACGAGACCCAGTGCCGACGGCTGAAGCGCGCGGCAAGAGGCACCACGGCCGGCGGCCTACGAGCCACGCCGCTCCAGACAGAAAGGGGGCCCGGCCATGCCGGACACGACCGTGAGATACTGACTACCGGCCGGATACATCGAGCACTCGGCTCGTCTGACCACGCCCGGAGGACTCGGCTCGTCGGCAAGTGTCGGCCGGATCAATGAGCACTCGGCTCGTCTGACACCACGCCCGGCAGGACTCGGCTCGACATGGCAAGTGTCCGGAGATCCGGCGAGCACTCGGCTCGTCTGACAACACGCCGGCGGAGACTCGGCTCGTCGGCAAGTGTCGGCCGGATCGGCAGCACTCGGCTCGTCTGACACGCCCGGCAGGACTCGGCTCGATACGGCCAAGTGTCGGCGAGATCCGCCGAGCACTCGGCTCGTCTGACAACACGCCCGGCAGGACTCGGCTCGATACAGCAAGTGTCCGGCCGGATCCAGCGAGCACTCGGCTCGATACAGCAACACGCCCGGCAGGACTCGGCAGAATACAACAAGCATCCGGCCGGATCCAGCGAGACTGGGCTCGATACAGCAAGGCGCTCGGCCGGACTCGGCAGAATACAGCAAGCGTCCGGCCACGGGCCGGACGTGCTCGGCCATACTCGGCAGTTGAATGGAAAATCATCCAACGATTCGATACAGCTCGTTTTCGGGCAGATTTCTAAAATCTTGTTATTCCTGATCTGAATAGTATTAATATAAATCATATTTCCAAGAAAAACCTGATTTATACCATAACATAAAATCACGGAAAAAACAACACTACGACGAACAATAAAATATCTACGATTATCAAAGTGATTCTAAATCACAAAATAAGCATTCCAAATGCTAAATATCGTATATACGATCGCAAGACCTGGCTCTGATACCACTGTTGGGATTCGGTGCCTAAAACGAAGGCCCAGCGGAAGCGGTAAAACGAAAATTAATTCGATCCGAATCCCTACGAGGATCGATCGAGCTACAAATATACGAATATAAAATAAGCAAAGGAAGATTCGAAATCATACCCTTGTCGTCCGTTGATTATATGGATTTCCTTCTCTTGAGCTATTCCCCAAACGATCCAAAATGCTCCAAGCCCTTGGATGATCCAACGCCGAAAAAACCGCGTCTCTACTTGTCACGCGCCGGAGAAACGAACAAAATGACAACACTCGATTAACCTCTAAGGTTACGGCTAGAATCAAGTGATGAAGCTTTGATTATAACACTCTAAGTGTATAATTTATTTCTCTCAATTAATTTCTTGATTTTTCTCCAAGAACAACAAGAACAAGATGAAGAATGAGATGAAGACTTTGGAATGAACTCTAAGTTCTTTCTCACTGTTTCTCTCTCTCCTTCTTACGTATAGAATCAATTGTGTGTAAGAGAGTCATAAGTCTTCTCCCTTTATTCATTCTTTATTCACCAACAACCCACTAAAGATCTCATCTCACATGAGAGATGCCTTTCAAGTCATTGTCTTCCATTTAAAAATGGAAACAAAAGACAAGATGAAAGGTGGTGGAAATGGGGGGGCAGCTATCTAGAAGGGTAGGTGGAGTTCGGTCCGTTTCGGACTCCCGCGAGTCCAAACAGATAAACTCTGAATCCGTTCTGATGTATTTATATTAATTAATTAATCCAATTAATTAATCATATCTAATACATAACAACATAATTAATTTCTCCAAGAAATAATTATATTTATGAATTAAATTAATCACAGAGTAATTTATTTAATTCATTTGGCCGTAAATTAATTTATCCAATAAATCAATTTAGACATCCAATGTCCCAAATTTAATTAGACATCCAATGTGCAATAAATTAGATATCCAATATCTCATATTAATAATGAGAGAACAAGCTAGATTCATTCCGTCGTCAATCCTATTGCGCGACTCGGTAGGTTCGTCTCAGTCAGCAATGGGAGGAACCAAAGAGTAGTAGCACCACCTAGCCAGCCTGGCGGCCTACACCGTACCCCAACTGAGAACGAATGATTGGGATCATTCAAGAACCATTCTGTCGTGAATACCAGTATACGTATAAACCCTTCTTTCAAATGTCCCGATCAAGTTATAGGGTCACGGTCAGTCAAACCCTATCTGTTACTTGACGCTATGCATGCGTTAATGCAAATCAAGATCATTGAGCTCTCATGTATCCAATACAACTAGCTCCAATGCTTTGGCCAAAGACTTATGATCTCATCTGCCAATAACCGCATAGGACATTTAACCCGTTCACTAACAGGGGAAAGAATTCTATCTTGGTATTCAGTAGGACCTGCTACTTGCCCATCAAGATGCACGTCTAGGTTGACCCCTGCCTTCCGGTTTATAGGGTCGAACTACTCTAATGAAAATCTTGACGTCACAAGCACATCCCTACTAAATTCTCAAGTCGAAGGTTCACGAATACCTATCACAACCTTTCAATTCCGTCATTGACTGTCCCGGAGTGAAATCCGTGTGACGAATCGAGGGTGAGTCGGTTCGAGTATACTAATCCAATTAGCATACCTATAACGTGTGCTCCCACTAAACATTAGCGTTCGACAGGCACTCTCCATGTCAAAGAACACGTCATACAAGTCTTCACATAAACTTAATGCCCAGTCAAGTTTCATCGACTTGCGAACGATTAAGTATTTGAGCTATAAACCTTTCCAGTGCCGACCTCCTTATCCAATAAGGAGTGGAACGTTTTGCTCTCAAATACATGGACTAGTTTCTATATGTATATTTACGAGTTAGGAACGCCAGTAACTACCAGTAAATAAAGAAACATTCATTACCTTATATTAATGATTTACATAATTACAAGTACAATGCCCTCACTCAATATCCTCTGAGTGGAATTCGAGGGCATACTCCCAACAGTGGTCGGGATGCAACAAGTGATTGATCCAACCGTGAGAGCCTAAGACAATCTACGGTGACACATGGCTTGTGATCATGTGGTCAGGATGCAACAAGTGATTGATCCAACCGTGAGATGATAAGACCTGTGGTGACATATGGCATGCGATCATATGGTCAGGATACAACAAGTGATTGATCCAACCATGAGATGATGTGGCATGTGTTCACGGTGTTATGTGTATGATTGTGAATGTATTTTGCTCACCTCGAGAGGGTCCTGCGAGGCCTCGAGGGAATCCAGTGGTATAGCCCTGGATTCACGAGTTGGTGTGTATATGTTTGTGAATGTATTTTGCTCACCTCGGGAGGGTCCGGCGAGGCCTCGAGGGTATCCAATAGTATAGCCCTGGATTCACGAGTTGGTGTTGTATTTGTGTGACAAAGATTTGCGTATCTTGGGTGATTATGTTGTGATGATTTTATGTCCGTCGAGGACACGTGACCTGGGTTTTAACCCTGTGAATCGTCGTTGGTTTTATTTGTGAAAACAAAACCTTTGGGCTGTGACCCCTGTTGATTTTTGGAAAGAGAAGGATTCGATAATCCTAAATTGTTTTCTACTAAAACTCCCGATGGCTTATTAAACCATTTTATAAATTGTTTCTCTTGAATTGTGATCTTTCGGTTTTGGAACGTTTTACCCAAACTCTTGCTTCGAGAAGTATTTCTCGTTATGTTTGAATATTTGAGGATTCCTGATTATTATTCTTGGAACTTGAATTGTATGACTCGTATTTTGAACTTTGTACTTGCACTAGCAAAATAGTGGAATTTTGCTATCCCCCGAGTAATCGGGGGGTGGATGTCTGTATTGCATTCAGGTTTTGGGGAGCATAGCACAGGGTCGGCATGAAGGATGATGAAAGATGAATGATACTAATCACACGAGGACCCTTTTGGTGTCGTATTGGTTTAGTTATATTTTATTTCCGCTGCAGTATTCCGTCTCCGTTGTACGGGAGTGTGTTGTATTCGACCCTGCGTGGGCATGTATTGTGATTGAGTTGTATGTATTTATTGAAAGACCAAATCGGTTTACTGAGTCATTTTAGCCTTAAAGTCATTGTTGAGATGTCCAATGTTGTTACCATCCTGGTAGGTCCTTGCGTAAAGGTTATACGACGTGTAATATCCCTGAGCGGATTGGGGGTGTTACAGCCGAACCCGAGGAGGAAGATGACATGCCACCCGAAAATGCGATTTGGAAAATGATTACGAATGATACTGGTCCATTTGTCGCAGGAAAAACTAAGGCCACCGCCATTCGTAACCCAGTGATCTGTTACGTTCAACGCTTTATGGCATATACGGTCACCGGGAGATATTCAAATCGGAATGTGGTGCAGATTTTTGAGTTGCGAATGATATATGCGATGGTATTCAAAAAGAGGGTGAAGTGTGTTAGGGATTATTAATGTTGTTCATTGGGGAAGATGTCACGAAAAACCCAATCGTAATGGGGGGTTTTGTCACGGCAATAGCTCGGCATCTGGGGATGATTCGGATCGATTCGGTCGAGCGGTGGAAAAATTGGACAAGACTCTCCTTACGAAAATGGGCATTTTGGTAAAGAGTGGAAGAAATTTTAAGTGGCGAATTTCAGCGAACGATACGATAGCTCTACCGAACACTGCTTACACCTCGCCATGGGAGGAGAAAAATCTGAAAATGTTACCCAGGAGCTTCCCATCCACTCCTTCGGACAGCTCGGCGGCAAGAGCACAGGCGGACGATGCTAGCACAAGCCGAGCTGGAGATTCGGCTATAGAGGCCGAGCTGAGGCGTCGGATCGAGCAGCTTGAGGAGGGGCATTGCGCACATCAATCCAAGGTGGATTGTTTGACCGAGCAGCTGGAAGCCCTTATCCCTCATTATCCCGGTGATTCCTACTCTAAACTTTTTACTATCCTTTATTTTTTTTCTTCTTTTCCTTCTTTTATTTGGAGTTGTGTACTTAATTTTATGTTTGGGGAAGTTGGATTTGGAATGATTAATTGAATTAGAAATTGTGATAAATTTAATTTGCGTCCTTAGCTAAATTTGTGTGATTGAATCAAGTTCGTGTATTGGGGATTTAAGTATGGCCTGATATAGGAGATGGATATGATTGAATAGTTTGATTTTAATTTGGGTAGTTCACTATCTTGATTTTGGATTTGGATAAAAGTGTGAGGGATTCATGCCACAAGCCCTTTTCATTCGTAAGTTCTGAGCCGTAGAGCAAAATATATATATATATATATATAATTATACATATATATGCTCACTATTTCTTCTTGTGGGGTCGGACGTGTTGTGTTCATGCTAAAACTTAATCAATTAATCATGTCAAGACTATGTTAGTGTTCTCATGCAGTAAAGTGATAAAGACAATTAGGAATAACCCACTTGGCTTATATTTTCCCACCTCGACATGATCACCATTAGATTACCATTTGGACCTAAGCCTTATTCTTTGATCCAGCATATTTTATTAGCCATTATCTAATTTTTGGTGAAAATTCATCCGTTTGAACCCTTGGTCAAGATTTGGTTGTGAATTAGGTGTATAATAAGTCGAGGGAAGGACGAGGAATTATAAAAAGGTGTGTCGTGAAGTGAAAATAAAAAGGGTGCTGAAATTAAGATGAAAAAAATAAAGGCCGAAAAAAAGAGGGGGGGGGGGCGTAAAAATAGCCCCCTCGCATGTACCTAAAAGGGTGCTCAAGGAAAGGATGGTGATTCATTGTTTGTAGGATTTGTTATGCACTTAATTTCATGATTAGTCTCGGCCAACGAATCTTTTATTTATCCTTTTTATCCTACCCATACCTAAAGCCCCATTACAACCATAAAAGCCCTTTTGATTATATGCATGAGTTCATCTAAGTAGTGGAGATTTGATTTTTGTGCGAGTATATGGCAATGACACACCATGTTTTGACGTGAGTGATTGCTTAATAATCCCTACATCTACTTGAGCGAGAGTGACCCCTTGTGAGGCCATCGAATTTTCTCTCACTTGATGCCAATGAAGATGTTGAGATTGGTTGAGATACTTTAATTTTCTTCATACTTGTTCATGATTATTTATTCTCCCTTGAATATGGCTATCATCTTGGATTTTTCAATACATGTTTCTTGAATTTCTTTCACTCGAATTGTGCTTGAGGACAAGCATTGATTTAAGTTTGGGGATATTTGATAGAACGAAAATAGTGTGCTAAAATAATTGTTAATTATAAGGTTTTAATGAATTTTATGTTGGCACACTTGGTTATTTTCTACCTATTTATATTTTGGATGCAATTTACTTCACTTGGCAAATTGTTGTTTAATTTAGGTGTTTGATGGAGTTTTTAAGCTTAAGGAACAATTTGGGCCATCAAACGGACCAAGCCAAGGTAATTTGGGCTTTAATGAAGAAACTTCCGCGCGACAATGGGTGGCCCAGTGCCAGTTCGGTGACCCAGTGTCGGCCCTGTTCCGAAAATAATATTACTTGGGGCCCAAGAAACGACTCCAAACCGTCTCAATCAGTCCCACAAGGCATAAAATTGACCCCCAGGCTGGGAAAAGGAATTTGAATAGATTTGGAAAGATAGAATCCAAGGGAATTAAAACTCAAGAAGGATAAGAATGAAGGAGATCCAATTAAAGAAGGAAACTAAGAGACAATGGGGTATTATAAAAGGAGAGGGCTGAGATTATTATTCACCATCATCTTTATCACCATTATTATTATCAGCACATCGGCTGGAGCATAAAAGAAGAAGGACCGAGCCAAAATTCTCACCGGAGCAAGCCGATCCATTTCCGACGTGCGAGGAAGAAGACTACACCGTTTGATTTTCTTTCTGCTTATGTCTATTATTAGTTTGCTGTTTTTTAAAGCCAACATGTCCGGCTAATTTTCTATTCTAGTTCTTAGTAAAGTTTGAAACCATATTTGAATTATTCATGTTTTAATCCCGTAGCGTATTCTCAACTCGAATTCTCTTGAATTACTTTTGTGTTATTGAATTCACTACTATGACATATAATTTCTTGATTTGGTTTGGCCAACTAGATTAGGAGTTTTATGTCTTATGCTAGAAATTGAGTTGTAATCCGTAATTGTTGCAATTTTAATTTCACAAGTAGAAAACAATTGAATTTTCTCAATTGAGTAACACAAAATTGAGATCCCTTAAGTCGGGCTTATGAACTTAATATCTTGGCTATTTCATTATTTTGTTTTAATTGAATAAATTTAAGAAATAATTGGGGTCAACAGAGCTTGTTGTTAGCTTCGGAATAGGAGTTCATGAGATTAGAGAAGAGATAAGCGCTGCATTGAAACTTGAATTAATTCGAAACGGTGGATAACGGAGTTAAGAATTAGATTATTTCTTAATTGATATTTTCAATTTTTATTTCCTTTGTTTATTTTAATTTAATTTATTTTACGCAAATTATTTTAGTTAAGATCAGAAACAAACCCCCCCTCGTTTTATTTTATTTCAATTGCACAAAGTACTTAATCCTTAAAAAGTATAATTAATTTACCGTTCTCCGTGGGATCGACCCTTACTTGCCGATACTCCTAGTTAGTAGAAGTAAGCTAAAGAAAATAAAAATAACTAATTTTGACGCGTCACGACAGCACGGTCAGTCCCCTTAGAGTATGGTTTAGAATTTCAATTGTTATCTTGATCAAAATCAGTAGCTCTGATATGAATCTTCCTATATTGATCATCTTAGGTTCGAAAATTGGGTTTGATAGCCTCTTGTCCGAGTTTTACCGAACTAGTTAAACCGTCGAATTCCAGGTGAGTATTTGATTATGTTTATGCATTATCTTGCAATTTAAAGTGTGTAAATATGCTTTTGGAAATGAATTGTTTGTATTCTGAATTTAATTGATGTTTATTGATGTTTTGAATTATTTTTGGGAATATTTTTCAAACAAATAAATGCATTTTTAAGTTTGAAAAATAAACGATGTTTAAAAAGGATTTTCAAAAGTTTTTTTTAAAAGAAACTGAAAATGGTTCTTAAAAAATTTCAAAGGGTTGATCTTCTTAAATTATATCGAGATGATGACATTTTATAAATATTTTGCTGGAAATGGTTTGGAGATATTGCCTCTGATGGTGGTTGAAAAGCATAGTTGTAACGTTTGATGTTTTGAAACTGGCATCGTCAAAGTATGTGGTATCGGACTGTGATTTCTGTGAAATGTGGTAATTTCAGAAAGTGGTGATTTCTATGGTTTGTGACATGTGGTCACTGAGTGTGTGCGAGCCAAGTTAAAACCAGCGAGGGTCCCCTAGGATTCGTTAGACTGCGAGTATCTGCAGATCACTTGGTTGGGATATACAACTAGAGAGGGCTAGACGAGGACTCCCTGGGGTGTGTATCTCGCGTGAGGTACAAGGCCAGTATAGATCGGGAGGTTGTTCTGTGATGATGGTGTAATACCCGGTTGAAATTCATGTCATTTCAAATCTCTTCATTGTTCAAATTGTGTTTTGTTGGGCGAACCCTTGTAATCATTGCTTGGAACCACCGTTTTGGAGTTTCCGTACTTCCATTTCGTGTTATTGTTTCCCAGATATTGAGTCCTATTGCTTTTATTCTCTTCTCGGGTCATTTTTCATCATTTTAGGACCCAGGGGGGTGTGGGCCGCGGCACAAGGAGTGTGCGCCGCGGCACACCCATTTTCCAGTCCTGGCCGGGCAGTCTGTACCTTGTGCCGCAGCACATGCCGGTAGGGCCGCGGCACACTGCCGAGTCACTGCCGCGGCACACCCGTCCGGGCCGTGGCACACTCGTGTTGCATCTTCGGCCAAACCCGTCTGTACCTTGTGCCGTGGCACATGCCGGCCGAGCCACAGCACACTGCCGAGCCCTGGGAGCAATTTTTGGGCCTGTGCCGCGGCACACTTCAGCTGGGCCGCGGCACACAATGCAGTCAACTGTATAATTACGTTTTTTTAAGCGAAATCAGCTCATTTTCTTCCATTTTCTTCAATTCATACGAGAGAGAGAGAGAGCTTGAGGAGAGAAACTTTTCATCATCCATCACTTAAGGGTTTGGATTTCTTCATTTCCTTTCGATCGTGAAGCCCGGATCATCGATCTATCGCGTATTCTTCGGATTATAGTGCTTGGATCTTCAAGAGGTAATTTCTTCAACATCTTGGATTTCGATTTTGTATTGAGTAATGATGTTTTGGATGTTAAGATCATGGTGTATGAAGTGATATACGCATGATTATGGGCATATTTGATTATTCATTGGATTAGTGAAGGATTATTCAAGAACACTGTGAATATTGTGTTGGATTTTGGGGTTTTTCGTAGATTCGTCCGATTTATCCGATTTGAAGCTTGAGAACCTTTAAATTATGATGTATCTATACTGTATGCATGCTTTTCCTACGATTTTTCGGGTTGGATTGTGCCGTTTTCGGACTTGTGGGAGTTTGGACGATTTTCCAACCTTTAGTTGTTTATCCGTGTATTTTCATGAGTCGTAGACGAGTTTTGGGAATTTCTTCGTGTAATTTGAGTATGAATAATTGATTATCATATTCCTTGCGAATCGTTTAGGTGCCGGAAGCGCATTCTTGGACCTACCGAACTCATACCATTTTTTCGTTCGTTTTCTCGATGTCTCAAAGGCAAGTATATATTTATGATTGTACGTTCTTGACTTTGAAAGTAAGATATATGTTTGGCATAATTATTTATATCCACTTCGGGACGGACCAACGGGTCCTCTGAGGGTTTCGTAGCCTCTGGTGCGATTCCATGGATAATATGAATTAACCACTCCAGGACGGGCCGACGGGTCCTCTGAGGGTTCCGTAGCCTCTGGTGCGGTTCCCCGGTTGATCATGTATGTATTGATGTGGTGCAATGAGATTTAGTTATTCCGGAATACTAGTCTTGAATTGATGAATTGACGGTTACATTTACTTTATTGTCGAGAAGTATTGTGTTTCATACTTAATATACTTGCACTAGCTATTCGACGGCTAACCCCTTTATGGGGAAAATACTTTTTATATATTTTAGGTTCCAAGAGAGCAGACAGGAAGGTATCGGGTCGGCATGAAGATGGTGGGCAAGTGTGATACTGTGTCTTTCCTCCGGTTATGTTTTGAGTTTTCCATTCAGTGTTGTTGTACTGGAATGGTTATTAAATACTCGAGTATTGTTTTCCATTTTCCTTGATGTTCCAGCCTGTGTTTGCCGAGGTATTGATTTGTGTTGTGATGTCTTTAGATACATCGGTTATGCTTTGAATACCCTTTGTATTGTTCTTCATTCCACTGTATGTAGACCTTCTCGGTCAAAATATATAGTTCCCCGTATGTTTAGCCTTGTGGGTCCCACGGAGGGGCTTACGACGCTGTAATATTCCCTGAATAACTTGGGGGTGTTACAGATGGTATGCGTATTATTCTGGAATAATGACGTTGGTTATGATGCTGCTGTCACGATACTGGTGAGACGTTGGTAAATGATGGTTATTCTTTTCTTTTGTATTTTTACTGTACTCGGCCCTATGTTTATTATTACTACACGTTATACATACTCATGTATCAAATACTCGTACTGGCTACCCCTTCGGGGGTGGATACATTTTTGTGTATTCAGGTACAGGTCTTAATGGCGAGGCAGCACAGGGCGGACACGAGCTTGGTGGGCAGCAGTGATATCATGTACTATTTTGAGTCTGTGGTCATCGGTTGTTAAATGAAGTCATGTTTTATTTTGTACTCGTGCGAGTACCATCGTGTCATATTATGATATGTTGTTTAGTTGTTTTGGTGATGTTATTGTACCAGTTGTGGTTCCTCGGAACAGTGTATCGTTTGGTATTGTGATGCATATGGGCGAGTATTGTTAATGTATATGAATCTTGGTTTTAAATTGTAAACATGTGGTTTTATGTCAGTTGTTGTCACTCAAAATATTATCCGGAGATGATATTGTTGGAATGGTCGAGTAACAAACAAATGCGAGAACACTTCCGTGGGAAAGTAAATAACACAAGATTTGCCGGGGTTGTTAGTCCCGGTCTTGAATGTTCTCGCGAGATGTTATTAATACAAATACTTTGGAGTACAAATATTAATGTTAGAATACTATTACAATGAGTGTAAATATTCTAGTTATCTTAGCTATAGAGCATGAAGATTGCCGGAAGAACCAGATATGAAGCTCTGTGAGTTCTTGCTTTTTGGTGTTCTGTATAGGTGAATGAGTTTCACTCTCAAAGGATTTCACTGTGTATGCATATGTATTCGTAAGATGAGTCCACCGTTCTCTCTGTACGTTTTTTTTACCCCTTTGGCCACTGTTGGAGGCCTCCTATTTATAGGAGAAAAGGTTGTTGGGTCCTCTCCGGCGATCGCGGGCGACCGCCGTATTCTATATTAGAATAATGTGGGCGATCGTCCCATCACGTGGGACTGTTTCCTTAAAGTCCGAGGCTGCAGCTGGCAGCCAGATGTGTGGGCCAATGAGGAGTCCGCACGCGTCCTGAGTCGCTGTCAGGGGAGGACCCACTTTGTACCTTTCGGCGGGCCTGTCGGTAGGTGTGAGGTTGGTGACAGGCTGGGGTCAAAGGCCTTATCTTGTGGCGCCTATTGTGGATCTGCACGTGGGTCTTCGTCCGAGATTCGGTCTTCGAAGACTCTGACGGGTGTCGGATTCACATGCGGTATGGGACGATCGTCTACAATCAGATATCATTGGCGATCACCAGATGCGTACAGACGATCTCCTTTGACGTCGATCGCTAGGTGCTTGCCCAGCGTCTGTCTTCTTTAGCTGGCTCCTGACCATTATGCCGATTGCCATCGAGGCGTATAAATCGCCACACAACAATTGCCCCCCAGCTCGCTCCGATGTTGAAAACATGGGGTGAGGTGGCACTGTTGGCGATCATCTATTTTAGACGATTAGCTCGTCTGGTTATGACAAGGATGATCGTCGCTTGGACGATCTGATTTCGAATCCGGACGATCTCCTTATGCGCTGGAAAATAGCGGGAAATGAAGGCGGGCTCTCGAAACGTTGCAGGGAGACGCGTCGCGCTACCGTTGGGGGAGTCCGACGGTTTTGTCAGACTTGTCGCCTGGCGTGCCCTCGAAACGACGCGTATGCGGGTTTCGAGGGCTGCATTTAATGTGTCTCCCCCCCCCCCCCCTCCGACGGTTGCACTCCAGCCCCTGGGATTCCGCCTATTTGCACAGAGGTCCCTGCACTCGCCTATAAAAGGGCTAGGTCCACTTCAGTTCAACCCTTTATGTTCCCTTGCTTTTCGCACAAGACTTTGCCGAATTTCTTTGAAGATTCTTGTGCCAACCGACTTTCCTTCTAGGTAAGAATAAAAATTTTCTCTCCCCGTTTTCTCTTCGATTCGAAACATGTCTGGAGAAGGATTGAATGTTCATGAGGCTGGTAGCTCCTCTACCGCCGCGGCTTCGCCTGACCGGGAAGAAACCCCCGTGGCTCTTCATGTGGAAACGGCCGTCGAGGCCATTCGTGCGGGGATTGCACCCGCGGAGATTGAAGAGCTTTTCAATGAAGCTGACATGGTGAGATTGGCGGCAACGACGAGGCAGAGGGGCTCGCCGGGTGATGAGGATGAAACGGTGAGGAGGTACTGGGAGCAGAACAGCGTATTTGGCTGGGCTTTTTTTGGAGTTCGCCGATCTTATGGAGAGGATTGCCGGACCATGTCCCCATTTTGACTTCGAAGCATATTCCGCCGCCCACCCCTATGAACCTATGAAGCGGACGGAGTTTCGGGCCGCGGACCCCTCCCTGTGGACCCTCGGTCAGATTCAGAGCTCGGCGACCAGGAAAGACTTGAGTCACTGGAGGGCGAAATTCCATATCCCTTCTGATGTCTCGCTGCACGTGCCCTCGGAGAACGAGCATGCCGACCAGCCTCCCGAGGGTCTGGTTGCCGTCAACGAAATGATTCTGGAGGCCGACTTGCGGTTCCCCTTGCCGTTCGCCGTGTCATATTTGCTGATCGCCTGGAATTTGGCGCCGCTCCAGCTGACGCCGAACGCCTGGCTGCAGATCATTAACACCTTGACAATTTTTGGTGGTCAACGGTTGTTCCATCTTCCTTCTGCGCTGGAAATGAACTATCTCTTCAAATGGACTGCGCAGAAGGGATCGGTCGGCGGTTATCACATTCAAGGTCGCATGGGTAGGGTGGTCCTTGGGGTGCCGAATAAAGTTCGCGGCGACCTGGCAAAATGGTGCTGGGTCGGCAGAGCGTGGAGGTCGGCATCGAGCGATCAGCCAGAGGAAGAGTTGGACATCCCCACCGGTTTTCGGGAGAGGAATCCGAGTAAGGGTTTTAACTCTACCTTTGATCGGATACACCTTGGACTAATCTAATTTGGTTTCCTTTTTGCAGGTTTCCTCGTTCCAGCGATCGGCAACCTTACTTTCGACTTGTTGATCGTCTGGGAGCGAATTCGTGGTCTGCCGGACTTCTACATCGACGTTCGCACAGTCAACCACGAACCTCATCGGTTGGAAGCTCGATTGTTTCGCTTCCCTCGCCAACTGAAGGTTCCAGGTATAAGTTTTCATTTCCTCTTTTCTGCTTTGACGATCGTCTGTTTGAAAGAGATGTCTAACTTGTCTGAATTTCTTCTTTGACAGAGATCCATTTTCCCTGTTATTCCGAGCCCCCGAAAGAGATCTCAATGTCGAACCCTGGTCTTTTAGGTCGTCTTCACCAGGGAAAGAAGACGGGTTGTGCCCCTGCAATGACGTCTCGTCCTATCCCCGTGGTGAGACCTACTACGGTGCCGGTCGTCGAGCCAGAAGCTCGGGAGCGGGAACAGCTCCAGTGTAACCACAAGAGGCGGAGGCTGGAGGAGTCCCTGCCGACTGCTGATGCGGAGGTATCCATTTTGGAGCCGCTGGTTGCCGTGCCACCTATCTCTGCTGTTCCGATGGCGAAGGGGTCCAGGCCCTCAGCTGCCTTCTTGAAGACTACGGCGATCGCTGAAGTCGAAACTCCTCGGGGCAAGCCCTATTTCGGTCGCAACCCCGAGTTGGTCGCCAGGTAAAATTGGTTTGATCTTTCTGAGTTAGGCTATTTGTGTAGGATGTATACTAACTCCTTTGTTTATTTTTGTTTGTGTTGCAGGGTCCGTCTTGCCGATCCGGACGTCTCGCCGATGGTGCTGGATTTCCTGGCGAGCAAGTCTCCACGCCAGTCCCTCGACGTCCCCTCTTATGTCTCCCAGGCCATCACCTCTCTTCCTAATGCTTGGATGACCTATCTCGATGCGATTGCTCGTCGGCGGTCTGGAGATGCCATGCAGGCGACACTCGCCCTGACTCTCCAGGCGGTGACGATGGCCGCCCAAGCTGTTAAGGATTATGAGGGGCGACCCTCTAATGCTCGCCTCCATCAAGATCTTGAGGCCGCTCGGAACCAGAATGCCGATTTCGCCAATCAGATAGTGGCCATGGAGAAGGAGTACCTGGAGACAGCCAAACGAGCCAAGCAGGACCTTGACCGGATGAAGCAGGAGCTTGATTGGTCTCGGGGGTTTCGTGACCAGATGACGGAGGCTCGCCAGATGCACGCGGCCTCGCAGGAGGAGGTGACTGGGCTGAAGGCGACAGTGGATCGTCTCAACGGCGAGCTGGAGAAGGCGAAGGGAGAACTGGACGCCAAGGTAGCCGAGCTTGCGGATGCTGAGAAGACGACTGCGGGTTTGAAGGAGCAGTTAAAGGCGATCGAGACCGATCCCTACCTTAATGTGGAATACGTCGGAGAGTTCGCCTACTATATGGCCTACGCCGACGCTATCCGTGCCGCCAAGAAGGTAGGGATCGAGGTCGGCCCTATGATGGAAATCTTCAAGGCCTACGTACTCGAGCATCCCCTGCAGCCGGACTTCTCCCTGCTGATCCTCGACCTCACCGACTTAGGGATTGATCTGAGCTAGTATCCATTTCCGGATAAACTTATTTATCCTGAAACCGGTGAGGAAGCGTGTGCCGATCCGCCTGCTGGGGGCGAAGGCCAGTCGGGGGCGGCCTGAGTGATGGTGGAGCTATTTTGTTTTCCTTCGCTTGTAATTTTCTAGTTTTTCTTCTTGTATTGCCTTCGGGCTTGTATGTACGAACTTTTCGAATGGAATAAAATACTTCTTCTTCGCATCTGATTCTTTACATGTACGATCGCCTCTTCTGAATGTTTGCATATGAATTTATACAAGTGTTTACATAATTGCACCTAATGCTTTGTTTGTACGATCGACTGTTTGAATGTTCCGCACCGCTTCGATTTTATACATTGGTACACTTGAAAATTATTACATGTAAATTTCTTGAACAAAACCGATCGTGTATGGTCCCTTCCACCCGATCGCATTTAGGAATAGCTCCACTTTGCCCCTTGTTTTTGTTTACTTAGTGTAAGTAAGGGAACAAAAATAGTATGTTTGGTGAGCTATCTTTAGTTTTGCCGATTCTTCGAGGGAGGTCGACTGTTTCGACTCTGAGGAACCGTGCACGGTCGTGGAGTTCGATGGACCGTCCTCCATAACCATGTCTTTATGTGCGAGGGACATTCCATCTGTATCTCTGTCTCGCGACTCACTTTATTGTTAGAGTCCTCCGTTAGGCTGCGCCCGCCTTGTGTTTAAACGAAAGGCGAGCGGTCTTGGTCTGGAGGAGTCCTTACACGGGGCATCGTCGGTTTATTCGACTCCACGTCTGCGGCTTGTTAGCACTTTTCTACCTCGGGTCGCCATGTTAGATGGCGACCCTCGACGGTATACGTTGTGACGGGGTAGGGACGCGTCGCCTTGTCCGGGTATATCATGTTAGATGATGTACTTTTGAGGGCGCGCGAGCGTGTCCACATATTTATTTGGAGGGTCCTTCAGCTATGCTCGCCTCGTATTTAAACGAAGGGCGAGCGATCGCAGCCCAAAGGAACCTTGCATGGACGAAGCTGTTGGTTCCATCGTCCTCCAGGACCATGGCTGCACTTTTCTACCTCGGATCGCCATGTTGAATGACGATCCTCGACAGTATATATTGTGCTTGGGGGGCGATCACTTGCATAGGTCTGTCAGGTGAGATGACGACTTCTTGTAGGGCGAGCGAGTCGTCCTCTCTTTAGTTGTTTGTTTTCATCGAGGCGAATCACATAGCTGGGATAGGAAAATCTCATTATACTCTTTGTACATTGGGTAACTGAATACAGAGTTTTCATTGGTAGTATTTCTTCAAATGTACGACGTTCCAGGGATATTGGTCCGGAGTGCAGTCAGGGTGTTCAAGTTCGTAAGCCCCCCGAGTTAGCCATTTAGATATTCTGAAGGGGCCTTCCCAATTTGGGCTAAAGACTCCCGTGTGAGTTTGGACCTTTTTGAAGACTAGGTCGCCCACTTGGAATCGTCTTTCCTTGACCTTCGAATTGAAGAACTTCTCGGATCTCCTTTTGTGGATTGTGTTCTTCATTTCCGAGGTCAGTCGCCGTTCTTCCAGCATGTCTAAGTCGATTCGTCGGGCCACATCGTTGTCCGTCGTCATCTCTTGTTCAGTTCGGTGGCTGAGGACGACAATCTCCGAAGGGATCACTGCTTCTGTTCCGAAGGCGAGGGCGAATGGGGTTTCGCCGGTTGAGTTTCGGGTCGTCGTTCGATATGACCACAAAACATCTGGAAGCTCGCTCGCCCATCGTCCTTTTCTAGATTCGAGTCGTGCTTTGATCGTGTGTTTGAGGATTTGTTTACAGCCTCTACATGCCCGTTCGTCTGAGGGTGGTAGGGGGCCGAGAACAACTTTTTGATTCCCCATTTCTCGCAGAATTGCATGACTTCTAAACCGTCGAACTGCTTTCCGTTGTCGGAGATGATAGTCTGGGGTAGACCGAACTGGCATATGATGTTCTTCCAAATGAACTTGATTACTTGCTCTTGGCCGATCTTGTTGAGTGGCTCGGCCTCAGCCCATTTTGTGAAATAATCGAACCCTACGATAGCAAACTTACAGCCCTCTGGTGCCATCGGCAAGGGACCTATAAGGTTGATGACCCATTGGGCGAATGGCCATGGGCTGTACATTGAGGTGAGCTGCTCGGGGGAAAGCTTGATGTTTGGGCCCATCACTTGACACCTGTGACACGATTTGGAATAGGCGATCGCATCTTTTTGTAGTGAAGGCCAGAAAAAATCTTGCCTGGTTGTCTTGTGGATGAGAGCTCGCCCGCCAGCATGGTTTCCACAGATCCCGTCATGGATCTCGGCTAAAATGAGCTGGCCTTCCTCCGGCATAATGTACATGAGGAGAGGGAGGTTGAAAGCTCACTTGTAAAGCCAGTCGTCCAATAGGGTGTATCTGGTCGCACGGAGCTGAAGTTGGCGAGCTTTGATACAGTCGTCGGGGACCGTTCCGTCCTTTAAGTATTTAATGAACGGAGTCATCCAGTTCTCTTCGGCGATGGTAACTGTGGTAATCAGGTTTCTGTCGATCGCCGGCTTTGCTGATTTTGTGATTTGGATGTTAGAGAAATCAGCCGCCCCATCTGATGATGCCAGTTTGGATAGGGTGTCGTCCTGGGAATTGTGCTCTCTCGGGACTTGTTCGATTAGCACTTCCTCAAATTTCGTGCACATTTCAGCGACCAATTCTTGGTATTTGACCATCTGTTCACCGCGCGCCTCATATTCTCCCTTGACTTGGTTCACGACTAAGAGGGAGTCCATGAAGATATGGAGGCGGCGAACGTCCAAGGCGAGGGCTAGATTGAGCCCACCTACCAAGGCTTCGTACTCGGCTTCATTGTTGGTCGCACGAAACCCGAAACGCACAGCATTTGTGAAACTTTGGCCATCGGGTCTGATGAGGACAATCCCTGCCCCTACTCGCGAGTTGGTTGCCGAGCCATCTACGTAGAGCTTCCAAGCTGGGCGGCCGACCTGGGTCGGACTGTGAGGGAATGTTAATTCCACCACGAAGTCTGCCAGAGCCTGGCCTTTAATCGCCGTGCGAGGAGCGTACGTGATACCGTATTGGGCGATCTCCAGTGACCGCTTGAGGAGTCGCCCGTTGGTGTCTGGCCGGTGCAGAACTTGCCTTAGAGGGAGATTCGTCAGAACCTCCACTTGATGTTCGAAGAAGTAGGCCCTTAGCTTCTGAACGCTCATGACTAGAGCGTAGGCGATCTTCTCCAGAGGCGTGTATCGCGTTTCAGCGTCATGGAGCGCTTGTCTAACGAAGTAGATTGGCAAGTGGACTTGCCCCTCTACTCGCACTAAAACAGCGCTCAGCGCGACCTCTGAGGCCGCCAGGTAAAGAAATAGTTTTTCATCGGGGATCGGCTTTGCCAGGATCTGGGGGTTAGATAGATACTCCTTGATTTTGGCGAACGCTATTTAACTCTCCTTTGTCCATGCGAACTTCTTGTTCTTTATAGTCGCGAAGAATGGCTTGCTTTTATCCCCGAGCCGAGATATGAAACGGTTGAGGGCAGTTAGACAACCTGTGAGGCGTTGCACCTGCTTGACATTCCGTGGCTCCTGCATGTCGAGGATCGCCTGGATCTTGGTGGGGTTCGCCTCGATCCCCCTTTGGCTCACAATGTGCCCCAGGAATTTTCCGGAGCTCACCCCGAAGTTGCATTTCTTGGGATTCAGCTTCATATTGAACTTCTCGGGGATGGCGAACGTCTCGGCAAGGTCATCGAGGTGCTCTTTTTTTTTTGGCTTTTGACTACGATGTCGTCAATGTAGACCTCCATAGTCTTCCCGATCTGGTTGGCGAACATCTCGTTGACTAGTCGTTGGTAGGTCGCCCCTGCATTCTTCAGGCCGAACGGCATTCGGACCCAAAAGTATATGTCTTTTTCTGTGTGGAACGATGTGTGTTTTATGTCTTTCTTCGCCATGGGGATCTGATGGTACCCGGCGAAGGCATCCATGAACGACATCATTTCGCAGCCTGCAGTGCTATCGACCAAGTGGTCGATATGAGGCATCGGAAAGTGATCTTTTGGACATGCCGCGTTGAGGTCAGTGAAGTCGATGCATAACCTCCAAGAGTTGCTCGGATTTTTGACGAGCACCGCGTTGGCTACCCATTGCGGCTCGTCTGTAGCTACTCTGATTAGTTTGTTATCGAGTAGCTTTTTGACTTCTATATCGAGCGCCGCGTACTTCTCCGGACCGAATTTTTTATGTTTCTGGTGAACAGGCTTCCTTGCCGGGTCAATCTTTAGATAGTGGCAAGCGTGTTCAGGACTTATGCCGACCATATCCTGATGCGACCAGGCAAAGACTCCAATGTTCTTACGTAATAAATCGATCATATCCTTCTTTAACTCGAGGCCGACGCTTGTGCCGATCTGTACTTCCCACTCCGGGCGAGCCGGATCTATCGTTATACTTTCCAACTCTTCAATGGGGACGGTCACTTCTCGTTTGGAACAATTTCCGGACATGATTCTTGGATCAATGTCGAGGCTTGGCTCGAAACCAATCCTCAGCTCGATGACGTCTATCAATCGATGTGAGATGGCATCCTCTAAGTCAGGTTGGTACGATGTACTTGGCTCGTCGATCTCCATGGGTTGATTGTCGATCGTCTCAATGTTACAAATAGCATGGGAAGTATTGAAAGAAGTTACGACACAGGAGTAATTCAAACATTTTTAGCCATTAGATGGTCTCCTTTTACAGTACCGACCGTCCCATCGGAAGTGGGGAATTTGATACAGTAAAAGAAAGAAGAGGCGACCGCTTCGAAGGTTTCTAGAAATGGACGACCTAGGAACCCATTATAGATGCTGGGCCTATCTATGATTACAAATTTTAGGTTCCTAGTAATCCTAACCTTGTGATCGTAGTAACATATTAGCTCGACAGAGAGCTTGATCCTTCCATAGGCTTGGACTGTGCTGTCGCCGAACCCTTGGAGCACGGTGTCGAATGGCTTGATGAACTTGGTTAGGTTGCCGAGCTGGTCGAGAGTGGATTAGAATATGATATTGCAAAAGCTCCCATTGTCAACCAGCACGCGGTCGACCATTTTCCCAAGGATACACGCAGAGATTACCAACGCATCCTCTTTGGGGCACTGCACTCCCTCCCTATCCTTGTTAGAGAAGGTGATGAGCACGTCTTTGGAGATCGTCGGCTCAGGGGGCACCACGACATAGACCCCGGCGAACGCCCTCAATTCGGCCTTCCGCTTTCTGTTCGACATGGTGGAAACCGGGGAAAGGCCTCCGAGGTTTCCACCTCCCGCCTTAAGCATGTTGATCCGGCCGCCAGGGTTGATTGGAGGGATTGATTCGTCAGAATACTCCGGCTCGTTCTGCTCGATCCTGGCGACCGGATTGGGAGGGATTCCATCGTTCTGTCGGCGCTCGCGCCCTCCGGTCCTCTCTGCTCGAGGCTCTAGCTTGGTAACCAGTTATCCAATTTGCCTTCCTCGAACAGTTTCCAGAGTTGTATGAGGAGGCCACGACACTGGCTGGTGTTGTGGCCGGGACTCCTGTGGTAGGCACAAAATTTGCTGCGGTCTAAATAACCGTGGTCCCTTACCGGCTTCGGTTTGCTAAGCCATTCACGCCACTTGATGGCGTTGTAAATGTTGGCCGGAGATAGGTTGAGGTTGCGGAGGAGGTGAACCTACACATCCTTGAAATCTTTGAATTCTCCGGGTGGCTTCATAATTGCCTTTCTGGGCTTGGCGATCGTCTTTCGCGGGATGGAAGATGGCGCCTTCCCTTCCCCGGCAGATCCCTCGCCTAAGCGAAGGGTGAGCATCCTCTGCCTAGCTAGAAAATCAGCGGCCCTGACGCGGAAGATCGCGTAGGTCGGGGGGATGTCCTTCGTGAGGTGCCTGAACATGGGCGAATGGCCATAGAATCCCCCTAGGACCGAGTATAGGGCGAGCTCGTCGCTAATAGGCTCACCGGTGAGGACTATTTCATCCACCCGGTCGATGTAGTCTTCATCGGGCTCGTTCTTCCCCTGCCTGTTTTTCATCATGCGGTGGGGGCCTTCGGGCCGAGCAACTTTGGCGGCGAAATATGACGTGAAGTCGTTTGCCAGCTTCTCGAAACAGTTGATCGAGCAAGGTGGCAGTGAGATGTACCACCTATGGGCGAGGTCGTCCAATGTCAATGGGAACATCCGGCATTTCGTTGCGTCCGACACTCCACATCCGGTCATGTAAATCCGGAACTTGCTCAAATGGGTCTCTGGATCCGATCTCACCTCATATAGAGGTGTTTGAGGAGGAGCGATCTTTGGTTGAACGGGGGCGAGCTCGATTTGGACCGTGAGCGGTTCACTCGGTCCGACGAGTGATCTCTTGGCGCCTGTCCCAGTTTCTAGGAGAGCCTTCATTTCGTCGAGCTGCGCTGCATGGCGGCCATCACTGTAGCCTGACTGCTCGCTGATTGACTCTCGGAGCGGGAGCCAAGGCTATCATGTACTGATCTCCTTGCCCTATGGTAGGCGATGAGTTCTTCGCCACCGGGCTCAATTCTTGGGCGAGCGGGGCCTCGTTGGCTAGCTTGTCTTCTGGGAGTCGGATATGCCGAACTCCTGGTGACGGATTCGGACTCCGAAGTCTCCCGGCTGGGGCCTGAATGCCCGGGTCGCCATGAGGGATCGCTCCCTAGGCGGATGAAGACGGAATCGTCCCGCCTTACGAGAGCCTTTTCCTGCGGCTCGGGGCTTTCCGATGAATTCTCGACGTATAGTCCCTTAAGGTTCCGCTTGCCATCCCGGCGGATGGCTAATGGAGTAATGGTGGGCGAGTCGCATGCCCTCCGTCACTCCCTGAGGATGGCCATAGCCTCCTCGATCTGTTCCGCGGTCTGAAACTGATCGAGTGAGAGGTTGGGTCCGTCCCTCAGGGGCGGGAGTGAGAGTCTAGCGTCGCCGCGGTCGCCTTCCGCCGCTGGTTGAGATTCGGTCTGGGCCGGAATGAGAGGTCCGGCAGATCGCAGGGTGGCCCTTTTGAGGTCATGGCGGAGGTCATGTTTCTGAAGGCTTTATTTGAAGAACAGTGAGTGTTTCTTCAAGTATATGCCTCGTAGAACAGTGAGTGTTCTTCGAGACAGTCGGAATAAAAATGAAGGTTAAATACCCCTTCCTCTAGCGCCAATTGTTGTCACTCAAAATATTATCCGGAGATGATATTGCTGGAATGGTCGAGTAACAAACAAATGCGAGAACACTTCCGTGGGAAAGTAAATAACACAAGATTTTCCGGGGTTGTTAGTCTCGGGCTTGAATGCTCTCGCGATATGTTATTAATACAAATACTTTGGAGTACAAATATTAATGTTAGAATACTATTACAATGAGTGTAAAGATTCTAGTTATCTTAGCTATAGAGCGTGAAGATTGCCGGAAGAACCAAATATGAAGCTCTGTGAGTTCTTGCTTTTTGGTGTTCTGTATAGGTGAATGAGTTTCACTCTCAAAGGATTTCACTGTGTATGTATATGTATTCGTAAGATGAGTCCACCGTTCTCTCTGTACGTTTTTTTTTACCCCTTTGGCCACTGTTGGAGGCATCCTATTTATAGAAGAAAAGGTAGCTGGGTCCTCTCCGGCGATCGCGGGCGACCGTCGTATTCTATATTAGAATAATATGGGCAATCGTCCCATCACATGGGACTGTTTCCTTAAAGTTCGGGCTGCAGCTGGCAGCCAGATGTGTGGGCCAATGAGAAGTCCGCACGCGTCCTGAGTCGCTGTCAGGGGAGGACCCACTTTGTACCTTTCGGCGGGCCTGTCGGTAGGTGTGAGGTTGGTGACAGGCTGGGGTCAAAGGCCTTATCTTGCGGCGCCTTTTGTGGATCTGCACGTGGGTCTTCGTCCGAGATTCGGTCTTCGAAGACTCTGACGGGTGTAGGATTCACATGCGGTATAGGACGATCGTCTACAATCAGATATCATTGGCGATCTACAGATACCTACAGACGATCGCCTTGGACGTCGATCGCTAGGTGCTTGCCCAGCATCTGTCTTCTTTAGCTGGCTCCTGACCATTATGCCGATCGCCATCAAGGTGTATAAATCGCCGCACAACACCAGTCTAAGCCTGGTAGGTTCTCCAAAAAGAATCTACGGCGCTGTAATATCTCTGTATATCACGGGGGTGTTACAGAATATGGTATCAGAGCTTAGGTTTATGGATACCTAGGTTGTTGGTGTTTTGGGTCTGTGAAAATTGAGTCGGTTGTCTGTTTATGATGCCACTGGTTTGCTGCCACCTCATGCTGTCTGCGTTGTAAGTCTCTCTGATCCTTATTTCATTTTCTAAACCTGTTTTAGCCTCCATTCTCAACCTGTCTAAAATTTATATTGAGATAAGAGATCTCTTGTGAACTGTATTCCATTGGAGTCGTGCCCATTGATTTCTGATTCTATTTAGAGACCTGCGAGAAACCCGAGTAACCTGTTTGTACTCCTTCGAACTGTGTCCATTATTTTTCTTTCCCTTATATATTTGAGGAACTTGTGCATACTGGTGTATGTGGATGGTAAGTCTCTCAACTGTAAGTCCTTTCATATGTGTGTTGTGATTATGTTACGCTAATTGGGTTAATCTTGATCGAGGGGAAGGAACTTATTTGTGGCATTATTGCTTTGGATATAAATGCATGTACGGGTAGAGTCCGGTGATAATGGTTACATTGAGTATTTTTGAAAATCGGGTATCTTATCGATTTCCATATTTCATAAAAATAAATTCTTAAATATTAATTTTATCCGTTGCACGAACGTTTTAAAGTTGTGTTTCGAAATTTTGAAACATTGTGAATTCCTATGATTTAAAAATCACCATATCAAATAGTCACGTATTTCGGTGAAAAATCTTTTTCGATCAAACATTTTATAGAAGAGGAAAGATTTTAAACTTTTGGTATTTAAATCTCAACTTAAGTTCTTGAAATATTTCAAATTAGTCACAATATCTTTAAGATTTTAAAAACATAAATTATTTTATGCATTATTCGAAAATAATTTTAAAATCGACGTATGAAATAAAAACTTCCTCTTTTGATAAAAGACAGTATTTATGAATTTTGTGCGAAACGTGAATCGCCCTCTCAATTTCAAAATATTTGTTTCATAGAGTACATGTAGAATATTGTCGTCCTCGTATGAAGCCCAGAAATTAGATTTCAAAATTTTGCACGCTGCGAGCTCTAGTTATTCTGTGGCTCATATAATGTCATTTTCAGATATAATAAGAATACTCGGACTCGTACATAGTACGCATGCTTCCCTAATTCTTTGCCATTTCAGTGTTACTTATTTTGGGCATTCGGGGATGTTGACCAAACCCTGTGTGGACGACGGTGGTGTTATTATGCGATTGTTTATTAAGTTGTGATGAGTGGTAATTACATGTATTAGTATGTCGAACCTTGACGGATGTGATGATGGGTTTGGAAGCGGTGATGCGATTCGTACAACAACGATTCATGCTACGGTGTATGAGTACCGGGATTAGACGATGTCCTATGAAGTCTCCTCAGTGGTTGAGCCTTCGAGCGACACAAAGAGGCTAAAAACATCTGGAAAAGTCTCGGGCGGCAAAGTAACTAAGGTCCCCAAACCCCCACGCCTTTCGAACGCATCGTCTTCGCGATTAGGTACGAACGCTGGGAATTCCAAGGTGGCATTGTTGCCTACCGATAAGACAGGGAAGTGCTTCAACTGCAACGTTCAGAGGCATGTTCGTAATAATTGTCCCTCTCCACCATTGACTTATTACCAGTACGGGTGTGAAGGTCATCGCATGCGGTATTGTGTGATAGTCTCCGAGCAGAGCAGCACAAATGACCGGAGGGTGTCTTGAACCCCTACTTCTTCTCCTCTTGAAGAGCCTAACGTTGGTGAGTGAAGATTTTGTAATCATTGCCGTTCACGACCATCGTATATCTGATTGTCCCTCATTTCATAGCTTTACGTTTCCAACTCTTGTTGTTCTAAGTTTCGGGGTCGAAACTTCTTCTTGGTATACGTCGACATTTTGTTATTTTTAATAATAAATCTTATGAGTATTTTAAAATGGGAAACTAATCATTTTTATATTTTAATAAAAGGTGGATTTTGACAAATTTAAGAAATATGGTTTTTGATAGTTCGTGAAATTTAAAGATTCATGATATAGATATATATTTTAAAGTGGTTTTGAAGTTTTTGAGAAATAAAATTTTGTCGGTGATGTACAAAAGGCGCTAGAATTTTTATCAAACTAGTTTAATATTGAGATTTTTGAAATATAAGACGGAAATCTTGATAAATTCTTTCAGCAAGTTTGGGTATATTGAGAATTATATAGACCTTTTAATTGGCGTGTTCGAATATTTTAAGGAGGATAGGTATCTTCAAGCAAAGATACCTTGTGTTATACGAGCCGGTAAGTATTTACAGTTGCATGATGCACGACAAGTGGCCTGATAGCTGTCACAGAGATGATCCCTCTTGAGTATTATTTGGTATAGTGGTGACTCAATATTCATGATTCGAGCATTATGAGGATTAGGCGATATTGATAAGCAGTTTTCGCAATAGCGAGATGAACAATAGGACGAGCATGTGCATGAAATTGATTTCGAATTTTATATTCCGTACCTCAAGCTTTCTAATGTCATTTTGCATGAGCTTTGTGGAATGACATTCACCCTCAAAAGGAGGCCGTCCATGCTTGTTGAAAGTTCCTTCTATTTTCCTTAATTTTGACTTCTAAAAATGTGTTTTATGGTGAATGTACATTTTGTGAAATAAATGATTCAACCACTATATTTTAAAAAGGGATTTATATAAACGGACATGTGAACCCATATTTTAAATTTCAAATTAGTACCAAATATGTTTGTATACTAATAGGGGGTATTATATTTGGAACACATTTACCAACGCCGTGTAAACATTTTTGAAAGTTAAAAAAATTGTCAAAGTATTCATCTACTTTAAAAATATTTGGCCATTTAAAACGGAGAGCTTGTAAAATTTCTATGTATGCCCTTTTGAAATTGGCCAGTGCATATATCTACCGCATATTTTTATGAGCATCATATAGGATTGGGACCTCAGTTTGTGGGACTTGTAGTGGGGGAATGTATTACCCGTACTTTTCTTAGTAATTTCTGTGTTTGGCGACTTTACATTGTTAATGACTCGTTTGTGATCCTCTCGACAATCTAAACTACCTTGTCCTGCTCAACTTACCGCCCTCCAAATGAATTTCGGAGCTATTCTTTTAATTCCGTAAATTATTGTAATCTTTCCACATTTGAGTTGATCTTTGCAAACGTTATTCGAAATAATTGCTCCTACTAGTGAAATTAACATTTTTAGACGAGATATGAGCTTGGATGTTGTTACTTAAGCTCGAAGCGTGGTTTCAGGACGGTTGAGCCATTTTGTGATTCTACTCAACTCTTGGAGCGTATATCTTCAAACTCATACCCCTCCGCTTTGACTCCTCGTGTTCATGTGTGTTTATCGCCTCGACTCACGTACCAGATACTTGCTTAGTTAACTTATTGCATTTCGAGAATTCTCACGTTCGCGCAATGTTCGTGATGGTTTGGGGCTGAGCGAAGTAGTTATTTTTCCTTGTTTGTTCTCCCGCTCTCTATTTTAAGTTTCAGGGCGAAACTTATTTTAAGGGGGTAGAATGTAATACCTTGGATTTTTACCCCTAAATAATTTTGACCCATTTTTGTGGATTCTTTTGCCCGTTTGATGAACTTATGCAATCTTTCGTATTGTCCTGTTATCCTTGTTGTTCCGTTTTATCACAACTTTATTATCAATACATAATAATATTTGCAATATCGTTATATGTTACTATTGTTACCGTATGTTGATAACGTTTCGGTATAATACTATGACTGTGACCGGACCGTTTGATCAGTCTATATATTTACAACCCTTATTTAGAGTATTACACCATAGAAACATTCAAATATGGATGGAGTACCAAAAGGGTGTTAATAGAAACAAGAGTCGATATTTCGGTATAGTGCTGTGCGCAAGGACCGACTTTGATCAGTCACCATCAATTCTATAAAAATCCAAAATTTCTACAATTTAAAAGTATTGTATACTATTGAGTTAGCTTCCCAATGGTTCAAACGGAGAGTCATTTGGAGTCATAAAGAGAAAGTTATGCTTGAAATAAAATAAGGGTATCAATCTGCCGCGATGCAAATTACCGAAATGCCCTTAAAACCTACTTAAAGGGCTATAAATGACCCTTGGCTGATTTCTGGTGCATTCCAGCACCTTCTCTCGACCTCACTTCGTTCCTCACCAGAAATCTTCATCCTTGAACTCAAATTTGAGCCATAAGCATGTTTCTAACATCATAGAATCAAGATATCAAATCCGTTGTTGAAGAATCGACCATTTCCTAGCTGAATCAAGGTATGTGGTTTGGAGTTCTTCAAGTTCTTTCAAATGATTCTTACTAGTTCTTGTTTCTAGGATGGTTCTTAGATGTTTTGGGATTCTTAGATGTTCTTGAGTGGTTTTCATCGATTCTAGCGGGGTAGAGATCGAATTCTTCAACCATATCATTTCTTATACACAAAATGCCCGCTAGGTGTTCGATAAAAGTCCCCTTGGAGTATGGTTTCGAATATCAATTGTTATCTTGATCAAAATCAGTAGCTCTGATATGAATCTTGCTATATTGATCATCTTAGGTTCGAAAATTGGGTTTGATAGCCGCTTGTCCGAGTTTTACCGAACTAGTTAAACCGTCGAATTCCAGGCGAGTATTTGATTATGTTTATGTATTATCTTGCAATTTAAAGTGTGTAAATATGCTTTTGGAAATGAATTGTTTGATTCTGAATTTGACTGATGTTTATTGATGTTTTGAATTATTTTTGGGAATATTTTCCAAACAAATAAATGCATTTTCAAGTTTGAAAAATAAACGATGTTTAAAAAGGATTTTCAAAAGTTTTTTTTTTAAAAGAAACTGAAAATAGTTCTTCAAAAATATCAAGGGCTGATCTTCTTAAATTATATCGAAATGATGACATTTTATAAATATTTTGCTGGAAATGGTTTGGAGATATTGCCTCTGATTGTGATTGAAAAGCATAGTTGTAACGTTTGATGTTTTGAAACTGGAGTCGTCAAAGTATGCCGCATCGGACTGTGATTTCTGTGAAATGTAGTAATTTCATAAAGTGGTGATTTCTGTGGTTTGTGACATGTGGCCACTGAGTGTGTGCGAGCCAAGTTAAAACCGGCGAGGGTCCCCTAGGATCCGTTAGACTGCGAGTATATGCGGATCACTTGGTTCGGCTATACAACTAGAGAGGGCCTGGCAAGGACTCCCTGGGGTGTGTATCTCGCGTGAGGTACAGGGCCAGTATAGCTTGGGAGTTTATTTTGTGATGATGGTACGCGTATTATTCCGGAATAATGACATGGGTTATGATGTCGCTGTCACGATACTGTTGAGACATTGGTAAATGATGGTTATTCTTTTCTTTGGTATTTTTACTGTACTCGGCCCTATGTTTATTATTACTGCACATTATACATACTCATGTATCAAATACTCGTGTCGGCTATTTGCTGACCCCTTCGGGGGTGGATACATTTTTGTGTATTCAGGTACATGTCTTAATGGCGAGGCAGCACACGGCGGACACGAGCTTGGTGGGCAACAGTGATATCATGTACTATTTTGAGTCTGTGGTCATCGGTTGTTAACTGAAGTCGTGTTTTATTTTGTACTCGCGCGAGTACCATCGTGTCATATTATGATATGTTGTTTAGTTGTTTTGGTGATGTTGTTGTACCAGTTGTGGTTCCCCGGAACAATGTATCGTTTGGTGTTGTGATGCATATGGTTTAAAGTCGAGTATTGTTAATGTGTATGAATGTCTTGGCTTTAAATTGTAAAAATGTAGTTTTATGCTAAGCCTGGTAGGTTCTCTAAAAAGAATCTACGGTGTTGTAATATCTCTGTATATCACGGGGGTGTTAGGTTTATTGAAGAATTTTCTAAGATAGCCGCACTGATGAGTCGACTAATGGTATGTGGAATGAAAACTGTGAAGAAAGTTTTCAGGAGCTTAAGCGGAGATTAACCTCAGCTTCAGTTTTGACAATTTCGGATCCGTCGAGGGAATTCGTGATCTATAATGGTGCATCCAAGAAGGATTATGATGTGTTCTGATGCAGCGAGGTAAGGTCATAGCCTATGCATCAAGGTAATTAAGGCCGCATGAGTTGAACTATCCGATGCATGATTTAGAACTAGCTGCGGTAGTTCACGCCTTGAAGATATGGTGACATTACCTTTACGGGGTAAATGTGAGATCTATACTAACCATAAAAGCCTAAAGTATCTATTCACTCAAAAGGAACTGAATATGATACAAAGAAGATGGTTGGAGTTAGTGAAGGACTACGATTGTACAATTCACCATCATCCAGGCAAAGCGAATATGGTCGCAGATGCTCTAAGCCGTAAGGTTAGAAGAGAATCCAATTATATACTGAGGAAGGAAAATTAGTCAGAGAATTTTCAAGGATGAACCTAGAGATGGCTACACCGTTAAAGCCGATGGAAGCAGTTTTAATGACATTTTCAGTATAACCGACCTCGAAAGAGAAGATAAAGGAGGGACAGGGTCAAGATTTCTTGGCCAAAATGAAGGAGCGTATTGTAGCTGGAGAGGATAAATGATTTAGTGTATCAAAAGATGGTACGATATACTACAAGGAAAGAATTTGTGTGCCCGACAGTATGGATTTGAAGAAGGTAATTTGGAGGAGGCACATAACACACCATACGCTGCTCATCCTGGCAGTACAAAGATGTACCAAGATTTGAAAAGCAAATTTTGGTGGGAAGGTTTAAAAAGAGACTTGGCTGAATTCATCAGGAGATGTATTAATTGTCAGCAGGTGAAAGCTGAACATCAACGTCCATTTGGTTTGTTTAAATCACTCCACATCCCAGAGTAGAAATGGGAGCACATCACTATGGACTTTGTGGTAAGCTTACCTCGAGCAGAAAGAGGAAATCAGGCGATTTGGGCAGTGGTTAATCGCCTCACAAAGTCAGCTCATTTTATTCCAGTGAAGATGAACTTCAGAATGTATCAATATGCACAGTTGTATATTAAAGAGATCGTAAGACTGCATGGAGTACCAGTGTCTATAGTCTTTAACAGAGATACTCGTTTCACGTCATGTTTTTGGGAAAGCTTGCAGGAAGCATTGGGAACTAAATTAGATTTGAGTACAGCATATCACCCACAAACGGACAGCCAATCAGAAAGGACGATACAGATACTTGAAGACATGTTGAGAGCTTGTGTGCTAGACATAGGTAATTGTTGGTATGGGTGTTCATAAGCGGGTACCCGGCTTTTCAGGTACCCGGAACTTCGGGTACCTATTTAGGCGGCCCATGGCCCGGCCCATAAATTCCGAGTACCCTCTTTTGGTGCAGGCTTTCAGATCAGTCACGGTACAGTACCAGTTTTTAATCATAGATATTATTATAATAATTATATATATATATATATATAAAATTTTTTTGCTATATTTTATCAACTTTTAGTTCAACAAAAATATTTAGTTTTAAATTAGAAAGAATTGATTCTAATTTTGAAGTCATGCATTATGATTAAATCAAATATTAAGAAAATTTAACTTTAATTTAATTTATTTGCTCGATTGATTCTACAGAAAAAATTAAATTAAAAGTAAGAAAGTTATTTACAATAATTATAACATTCATTTTATTATCATTGGTTCTAACATATTAAGATATTATATGAAACATTTAATCTATTCACTTTGAAATTAGATTACTATATATATTAATACATACTCAGTTTTGTAATTTTGATGTCATAATTTAAAATAGATAATGAGATTTAAATTAAAAAAATATGATTCAGGAAAAGGAAAAAAAAATTAGAGCATAAGATTAATATGGACCAAATTTTACATAGGTATTGTAATGTTAATATTATTAAAATATAAGTAAATACATACTAATTCTATACATAATTTTTAAAATGGTTAAAATAAAATATGTCGTGAGAAAATTAAAAAATAAAAAAAAAAATAAAAAAAGTCGTCGAGTACCCCGTAATTTTATTTGGTCGGCCCATTACTCGGCCCGGTAACTTACATAATTAGCGGGTCGGGTACCCGGCCCGCTAAATCCAGGTAATTAAAAAAATTACCTGGTAAAAAATTCCCGGGTAGTCGGGTAATTGGGCCGGGTCAACCGGGTCGGGTAGTTTTGAACACCCCCAACTGTTGGGACCCTTGGTAGAGTTCGCATACAATAACAGTTTTCAAGCACGATCGGAATCGCCCCGTATGAGGCACTTTATGGGAGAAAGTGTAGATTGCCGGTTTATTGATATGAGGTAGGGGAAAGGAAAATTTTGGGTCCCGAGGTGATCGAGAAGACCGTGGGCGTAGTCTAGAAGATCCGTGAAAGGATTAAGATATCTCAAGATCGCCAGAAGTCTTATGCCGACAAGCGAAGGAAGGATCTTGAGTTTAATGTTGGAGAAAAGGTCTTCTTAAAAGTAGCCCCGACTAAAGGAGTTATTCGGTTCGGATCGAGGAACAAGTTGAGACCAAGATATGTCCGACCATTCAAGATCCTCGACCGAATTGGAGATTTGGCATATCGTTTGGCATTACCAACGGAATTCTCAGCAGTACACAATGTTTTTCACGTCTCGCAGGAATAAAGAGAGAGTGCTCGTCAAGGTTCAATGGCGAATTCACACCAAGGATGAAGCGACTTGGGAGCGTGACGAGAAACTTCGAGCTTGCTACCCCGATTTCTTTATTTACGGTACGTATACTATTTTCGAGGATGAAAATTTTTCCAACATGGGTAGGATGTAATACCGCTAAATTTAGAAATGATTTCTAAATTTATTAATTATTTTTATGGTACATATTGAATAATAATTTAACTATCACTTGGGCCTATAATTATTTATAAAGCCCAGCTCCTACAATTATTTACCAAGACCAATTATCATAATAAGTTATCAAACCCAATATCCAAGCCCAATTCCTACCTTAATGTTTAGCCCTAAGTCCCCAACTCAATTTTTCAAGGGGACTTTACACATCTATATAGTTTATACAAATTAATTACAAAAATACAGCAACAACAAAAATATTTACACATATAACTTATTGTACATGTTTTAATATAATAAAAGGAAAAAAATTACTATTCTTATCCCTAAAAATCAGCCATACGTTTCTCTGTACCTCTCTCTCTCCTCTCCCACTTTCTCTTTTTTTCTTTTCTTTTCTCTTCCCTTCTTGTACAACTCGGCCTAGTCTCTCTCTCCTCTCTCCTTCTCTCCTTTTTTTCTTTCTTTTCTCTTCTTCTGCAATTGAGTCCCCGCACCTTTCTCCTCTTTTTTTTTCTTTTCATTTTTTTATTCGATAAATACGTCCTCAGATCTATTTTTCTCTCTGTAAATTTATTTCTTATCTATTTCTTCTCTGCATGTACATCCATCAGATTTCTGCAAATACGTCCCCGTCGTTCACACACTTGGGTTGTTCGAAATTTTGAACGGCTACGCGGTGGTCGATTTATCGAGGGAGATGATGGTCAGCCACGGATTTGGTTGGATTGGTTCAATGAAAATCTGTAAACATCTCAATTCGATACTTATAAATAGTAATATGGTTACCTGAATATTGAATTTAGATACCAATTAATCTTGATGTTAATTTGTTTATCTGTAATAATGAAAAATAGATTTACAATCTATGGATACTATCAAGTTAATGTGGTTACTAAATTGCATTTGGATATCAGCTATTGTTGCTCGTTATTTTTTATATCCAATAATAAAAATAGATGTACACAAATGTGTATATTATCAAATATATTTTTTGTTTATTAAACATTGTATTTGGATACTATTTTTCTGTCCATAATGAAAATTAGATTTGCAAAATTTTGGATACTATCAAATATATAGAAGTGAATATAATTTCATATTAAAATATCTCCAATATTTATCAACTGAAAATTTTAAAGGACTGCATATACTTTTAATACTTTGGTTACCTAAATATTGCATTTGAATACAATTTATTCATGAACATTAATTCAAGTCTAAAACAAAAAAAAAAGGTTTTTGCATCCCCCACACAAGCACCGCCCGACGAAGGGGATATTTAAGAACAAATGGAACTATAAAAATATAGATCATATTAACTGTAGTTAGGTTACCCAAATATAAATATTTGGTTCTTCGTTTATCATTGAACATTGAGTTGTTTAAATTTTCAACACCAACAAGAAGCATATGGATACTTATAAGTAGTAGTTTGGTTACCTAGATATTGTACTTGAATACTAGTTATTCATGTCCGTTGACTTATTTTTATTAAATAATAAAGGTACAAAATTATAAATATCAAGTGTAGTTTGATTACTTAAATAATCATATGTGGATATTTTTTATTGTTGAACTTTGAGTTGTTTAATTTTACAACTAAGCCAATCAATTGAAAAAGATAAGCATAAAAAACATGTATCATAACTAAAATCTATCAAAAAAGCATCAAAACATCATAAAATAACTGGTATCCGCTGACAAGCAACAGAATAACCAAACATTCATTTATAAGTATCATTGTATATATTTAGAAAAGTAAAAATCTCTAACAAACCTATTGCCCAAAAATACCAAAATAAGTAGAAATCAACAAAATTATGTAAATATTCTGATGCATTTTAAAAAGGTAATCGATCAGATATCTCACATAAATAAAAAGTACTATAGAAGTAATTAAAAATTTCATTTGCAAATCACAAGTAACAAAAACTACCCAAAATCACCATGTCAACTAGAAATAAGGTGACGCGAGCTCCAGTCACTTGAAGAATATTAGACCTGGAATGCCAGAACAATCATTCCCTTGAAAATATATTGGGATACCATAAAACTCATATTAAAATATTCAGATACCGTCATGCTATATATTGATTACTATAATATACACGCTTACATTTAAAATATAAAAATTCAGATTACATTTTTTATTTTAAAAAAATGAATCATTCGAATATCCATCATCTTCTAATCGAATAATCAATCATATATCATTTAATAACCAACTACATCATGACCTACTTTCGAGCACAAAGAACCAATTTTCAAGTACAAATACATGACATACATTTCGAATACAAATCGACTCAACTCTCAAATCTAAAATTAGGATTTTCAATTTTCAACCCCCCAACCAGCCGTCCTCCGCCGCCAACCAATCGCTTCTCTACGTAAGACGGCTTCATGCTCCGGCGACAGGAGTCCGAATACCGAGCAGACTTCTGCGATTCTGTCAAGGAAATCATCTTCTCCGGTCCTTCCGTGTGACCGCTCATTCCGCCTCACCGCTGCACAACACACATGTTCTTTGCCAACTGAAAATGAGGCTTTGTGTGCATGACAGAGAGTTGGGTTCGAAACTCATATTTTTAAAGTCTGATTTTTTCGCAGTAAAGCAGATCTAAGTTTTTGTTTTCCAAAGCTAATTAAAACAAATCTGCATAATTTAAGAAACTTTCTACATGAGAGAGAGAGAGAGAATGGACGAGAAAAAAGATGGAGAGATAATTATAAAGAAGAATTTGACAGTTTTCAAGAAATAATAATTCTATATATTTATGTAATTAAAATACTCATACTTGTTATTTGTGTAATTATTTCTTAATGTTGTTATTATTGAAATATTTAAATAAAATGTATTAGTTATTGTAATTTTCCCATTTTTCAATTTAACTGAATTGGGTCCAGCCTAGTCATTCAACCCCAATCCCCATTATAATATTCAAAATGCTAAGCCCAAATTTTCCCTTGTACATACACACACGATCAGAATGGAAAAAAGGGGGGAATTTTCTGCACATTCACACAAACACCTTAATTGAAGTAGTGGGCATCATGAGCGGAGGTGGTTATAAAATTAAACCATATAAAAGATGATACAATCAAGGGAGAAAACACAAAGACATTTCACGTAGAACAGCAGAAAACCACACACACACTGCATCTCATTTTACAGCAAATTTCCGTTATCAAAATTTCTCACCAAAATGGTTGCTCAAGATCACGAACGTGATTCTTCTGCATCATATTCTCACTCCTTTGCTCCACTGTTCATGCACCGTTCCCCATAGCACAACCAGAAAACTAGGTAATTCTCTGTAAACTCCTTCAGTTTTAAACATTTCTTTCTCGAACTGCACTGCTAACAGTCTTCCGTTTCCCCTGACCCAAAGCCGCGTAGCTGAGAAATCTCCTCTGCTTGGCCCATATCAGTTTTATACCCGACTCAAACATCTCCCACAACCACCAACAGGATTTCAGACTGAAAGTCACAGGTTCACACAAAAGCCTTTCCCAAAAATCACAAAAGGGAACTCCAATTTTATCGGATTTTATTTTTCAGAAAAAATAAGAACACTAGTCAAACCTGAATTGTGCGGCCGAGACAAGCTTAGCCACCCGCCGCGTCGACGCCTTCGGTCGCACCTCGGAGAGTCGTCGACGGGCCTTGTCGGAGACCACGGCCGTCACTTCCTTCCGCTGGGAATTTGAGTTAGATTTTTAGAAATCTGACTCGGGTTCTTGAATCGGGACGATTTTGGCTGCTACTCCAATCTATGGCTATGAACCGTCAATACTTCAATTTTGGCCGCTACTCCGATTTGTTGGAAGAAGTCTGCGATAGAGAGGGAGAGAGAGCGAGAAGAATCCAATTTCTTTTCTCTGTTGATGGGAATGGGAATTTGGGGTTCGGTTGGTCCGATTATACATTATTCATTTATTGGGAACTCTAATTTTTAGTCTATGGTCCATTAATCTAACTCTATTTAATAATGGCCCGATCTGTCCTTACATCATTCCTTACATCATTTCAGTCCAAACATATATTTCCAAATTCATTTATTTTTACAACTATTATATATAAATTGAAATACACAATTCTTTAATTGTAGGATACAATAATCAAGAGTGTGGATAGGAACATTTGATAAATATTCAAGCATTTGCATTCACGTCATCAATTTCAGATGGGAATTATTACTTGTCAATTTTTATTGCATTATTTGAACTGTATAGGTGATAGGTTATATTATTGATTAACATGCAGTCACATATTTTTCATACCAAGTATCATTATATGTGTTTACATGCAGTCACATGTTTATATGCTCAAGTTATATGTTGATATAACAACTATTCATGTTATGCCTCTGTTATGTAATGTGATTATTGTTGACTTGTGATATTCCCACGACCAATAGAAAGCTCATCCCATTTTCTATGTAAATTTTTTAGATTAATTCAGAATGTCGAGCAACGAGTTGCAGGGCAAGTCGACTTATGATATATTTAATGTTATTTATTTCTTTTAATTCCGCTCGAGTTAATATGAAACAATTAACTTTATTTTGGTAATTATTTTTCCGCTGCTAGATTCTTATGGTGGTTTGGAGATTTAAAGCCCCTTTACTTCCGCGAATGTTTTCTTTAGAAAATATTAATTTCCGTAATGGCTTGAAATTTCTACAAGTTTCTTATTATTAAAAATATTCAAAAAATACCTTAAAAGAATTCGAGTCGTTACAATAGCGTAACAGATTTAGGCATTTTTACTTAGGAAAAGTAAAATACAAATCCAACAGAAAAATTCTTAAACCCTTAAACCATTGTGAAATTAGCAATTCTTTATTCACAAAGCATTCACGGTTTCAAATCTGCATTTAATGTTGATGGAGACACAATTTAATGTGGTCGTAGACTGTGGACTGAAGAGTATTTAATGAAGACCAGAAAGATTGTATGAAGCATTTAATTCTAAGACATTTTAATTCATACATTCAAACAGTCGTCAATCTGAAGTGTCCACATCTCACCAACCAGCTAAGGCTATATCTATAACGAATCTATTTTCAAGATTATAAATAGCACAATCCACAGGACTTGCTCACTTACTGAATTAACCGAAACACTAAAGTATCTGAAGTACTTATCATCTTACACGAGCAATCAATTTCTTCAAGCCTACAAGGCATATTCTTATTGAAGAAATATTCAGTCCTCAACTATGAACAGCGCACTACAACTAGGAACTCAAAGCCTACAACCGCTGTTTTAATACTTGCAATGCCAATCTTACCATTGAGTACATTAGCTTGTGTAGACTAAGAAGAAATCTTTCTGACATGTGTGGGATAAAGAGAGTTCAGAACAAAGCTTCAATCTGTGTGAGAAGAAGTCGGTTCAAGGAAGCCTACAACCAATCTGTGTAAACGGCCTAAAGCTACAGTCACGTTTATGAATCTGTATGAACGATACAGTAATAGGTTTAGTTAAGACCATAAAGTTGTGTATCCCGTTATTTTAATAAACAATTATTCCTGTGTGGAGAACATGTGAACCTACAGGATGTTGCCTCGAACCACATTAAACCTTGTGTATCTTACTTCATGTATTTACTGCTTTTCTACTACCTATGATTGTTTTATACTTTAAAAAACTATATAAGCATCAAGCTAACAGGAGATTATTTAGTTCATAATAACTTGTATTAGTCTTCCGCTATGCATATTAAACTTTGAAAAAGAGTATAACTTGTTCAACCCCGCCTTCTAAGCATCACCCACCAAATTTGCTTGTAAGACCAGTGTGAGAAAACATTGGCATAAGAACTGAAACCCATTATAGACAGTCGAAACACATAAAAATCATATTTCGAAACAACACCAGGGCTAGCAAAAAAATTCGAAAAATCCGATATCCGTCCGAAATATCTGTATTAGTATCCGGAAAAGCGGATATTATCCATTTCCGAAAAAAACGGATAAGAATATTATCCGTATCCGAAAATTCTGGATACGAATAGGCATGTCCATGGGTCGGACCCGTCGGGTCACCGGGTCCGACCCGCCGGGTTGTCGGGTCCAATAAGGGGGACCTGAACCTTAACCCGGAAATAAATACAACCCGTCGGGTTTAGAACCCATCGGGTCAGCGGGTCTCGGTCAGATTTTTTTTATTTTTTATAAATTAAAAAAAAAAATCTGCACTGTAGAGTGCCGTGCAGACAGTACCGTTGCAACTTGCAACGGCTCTATTCCTAAGAAGTCTGCTGCTGCGCATATGCGTGGTGTGGGCCCACTGCCACCCATGACCCACCATCCCCAGTAAGAAACTAATTCAACCAAGTTCGCATCTAGAAATTTACACACA
Organism: Orobanche coerulescens; assembly: GCA_033398695.1. Classification (NCBI taxonomy): domain Eukaryota; kingdom Viridiplantae; phylum Streptophyta; class Magnoliopsida; order Lamiales; family Orobanchaceae; genus Orobanche; species Orobanche coerulescens. The sequence goes on along the minus strand of CM065805.1, from coordinate 89,680,412 downwards.
CACACACACACACACACACACATATATATATATATATATATATATATATATATATGGGGGGGGGAGATATTATTATATTTTTCTTGAAGAGGAAAAATGCCAGGATTTGTACAAATTTTTTTAAATTGCCTGTCCATTATGTTTAGTGGATTTGGTGGGGAGATATGCATGCATGTGCCAAGAGAAAAAAATGAAAAAAAATGGACGACCCGACATTTTGAGTTTGTTTCGGTATCGTTTTGTTGAGTTCCATGTTCTTAAACGGATTTTCCGCACTTGAGTTCGATTCTTTCCGGGTCACTCGGCCATTTCCACTTCTTTCTTCATTTTTCGCGATCCTTCGATAGAAATTGAGGATTTTGATCAGGAGCATCTTAGAACAACATCTTTTGGAAGGCTTGTGTTGATTATAACAACATCTAATCCCTGTTCTTCGTCGGATCGAGCTAATTTCTTGAAATCTCCTAGGATTGACTTTTGAGATTTCCTTCTTGATTTTCATTATTCGTCCGATTTTTATGAATCGGTTGATGTTATTGAGCATTAATAATCGTGGTTGTATATCCATATTTCGAGTTTTTCAACTCGATTGGTGATTCGAGTGTTCTTGGGGATTTCCGTTGTTTTTTACCTTGATTCTCATTGTAATCGTATCTTCGTTGCTTTTATTGTTCCTTCCAGAGGATTATAGGTGCTCGAGGACTCCGAGTCGAATCCCGTTTGGTGATTGATTATTCGTGTGGTGTTATTCTCGTAGTACTCGTGGTGTTATCGGGTTCTTGATAGTGTTCGGGGGTTCGGGGCTGTTCGACCGCATCCCATCCGTCGTCTCATTGCGATCGTGGTTTTCGGGCAAGTACCTTGTTCATAAAATTCTTGTTTTGTGGATATGATGATCGGTGATTGTCTAAATGTGTTTGTTTGGTTGTTTGAAATGAACTTTCAAAATATTCAGTTAGCCTCCTTAAAGGCTCTCTTTCAAAACCGTGTGTATTTTGTGATTGATATGTTTCGTAAATGATTATGTGAATCCTATGGATATGGTTGGTGTTGATGTTGCGCTTGATAATGCGTGTGTACATATATTGCCTCATTTCGGTGCGTTGTGGTTTGACGTTGTGTTTTGCTAAGTGTTTGTTGTCTTTGGGTGAATTGTTTGGATATCCTTGGTGTGATATATTATTTGTGTGAATGTGTGGATATGGTCGAAGGTCTACGGTGACATATGGCATGTGATCATGTGGTCGGGATGCAACAAGTGATTGATCCAACCGTGAGAGCCTAAGACAATCTACGGTGACACATGGCTTGTGATCATGTGGTCAGGATGCAACAAGTGATTGATCCAACCGTGAGATGATAAGACCTGTGGTGACATATGGCATGCGATCATATGGTCAGGATACAACAAGTGATTGATCCAACTGTGAGATGACGTGGCATGTGTTCACGGTGTTATGTGTATGATTGTGAATGTATTTTGCTCACCTCGAGAGGGTCCTGCGAGGCCTCGAGGGAATCCAGTGGTATAGCCCTGGATTCACGAGTTGGTGTGTATATGTTTGTGAATGTATTTTGCTCACCTCGGGAGGGTCCGGCGAGGCCTCGGGGGTATCCAATAGTATAGCCCTGGATTCACGAGTTGGTGTTGTATTTGTGTAACAAAGATTTACGTATCTTGGGTGATTATGTTGTGATGATTTTATGTCCGTCGAGGACACGTGACCTGGGTTTTAACCCTGTGAATCGTCGTTGGTTTTATTTGTGAAAACAAAACCTTTGGACTGTGACCCCTGTTGATTTTTGGAAAGAGAAGGATTCGATAATCCTAAATTGTTTTCTACTAAAACTCCCGATGGCTTATTAAACCATTTTATAAATTGTTTCTCTTGAATTGTGATCTTTCGGTTTTGGAACGTTTTACCCAAACTCTTGCTTCGGGAAGTATTTCTCGTTATGTTTGAATATTTGAGGATTCCTGATTATTATTCTTGGAACTTGAATTGTATGACTCGTATTTTGAACTTTGTACTTGCACTAGCAAAATAGTGGAATTTTGCTATCCCCCGAGTAATCGGGGGGTGGATGTCTGTATTGCATTCAGGTTTTGGGGAGCATAGCACAGGGTCGGCATGAAGGATGATGAAAGATGAATGATACTAATCACACGAGGACCCTTTTGGTGTCGTATTGGTTTAGTTATATTTTATTTCCGCTGCAGTATTCCGTCTCCGTTGTACGGGAGTGTGTTGTATTCGACCCTGCGTGGGCATGTATTGTGATTGAGTTGTATGTATTTATTGAAAGACCAAATCGGTTTACTGAGTCATTTTAGCCTTAAAGTCATTGTTGAGATGTCCAATGTTGTTACCAGCCTGGTAGGTCCTTGCGTAAAGGTTCTACGACGTGTAATATCCCTGAGCGGATTGGGGGTGTTACAGCCGAACCCGAGGAGGAAGATGACATGCCACCCGAAAATGCGATTTGGAAAATGATTACGAATGATACTGGTCCATTTGTCGCAGGAAAAACTAAGGCCACCGCCATTCGTAACCCAGTGATCTGTTACGTTCAACGCCTTATGGCATATACGGTCACCGGGAGATATTCAAATCGGAATGTGGTGCAGATTTTTGAGTTGCGAATGATATATGCGATGGTATTCAAAAAGCGGGTGAAGTGTGTTAGGGATTATTAATGTTGTTCATTGGGGAAGATGTCACGAAAAACCCAATCGTAATGGGGGGTTTTGTCACGGCAATAGCTCGGCATGCCGGGACTGATTTCAGCGGTCGATTCCCGGTCAGGGCAGTGGAAAAATTGGACAAGACTCTCCTTACGAAAATGGGCATTTTGGTAAAGAGTGGAAGAAATTTTAAGTGGCGAATTTCAGCGAACGAGACGATAGCTCTACCGAACACCGCTTACACCTCGCCATGGGAGGAGAAAAATCTGAAAATGTTACCCAGGAGCTTCCCATCCACTCCTTCGGACAGCTCGGCGGCAAGAGCACAGGCGGACGATGCTAGCACAAGCCGAGCTGGAGATTCGGCTATAGAGGCCGAGCTCAGGCGTCGGATCGAGCAGCTTGAGGAGGGGCATTGCGCACATCAATCCAAGGTGGATTGTTTGACCGAGCAGCTGGAAGCCCTTATCCCTCATTATCCCGGTGATTCCTACTCTAAACTTTTTACTATCCTTTATTTTTTTTCTTCTTTTCCTTCTTTTATTTGGAGTTGTGTACTTAATTTTAAGTTTGGGGAAGTTGGATTTGGAATGATTAATTGAATTAGAAATTGTGATAAATTTAATTTGCGTCCTTAGCTAAATTTGTGTGATTGAATCAAGTTCGTGTATTGGGGATTTAAGTATGGCCTGACATAGAAGATGGATATGATTGAATAGTTTGATTTTAATTAGGGTAGTTCACTATCTTGATTTTGGATTTGGATAAAAGTGTGAGGGATTCATGCCACAAGCCCTTTTCATTCGTAAGTTCTGAGCCGTAGAGCAAAATATATATATACACATATATAAATAATTATACATATATATGCTCACTATTTCTTCTTGTGGGGTCGGACGTGTTGTGTTCATGCTAAAACTTAATCAATTATTCATGTCAAGACTATGTTAGTGTTCTCATGCAGTAAAGTGAATTATGTGCCTCTTGAGTCCACACTTGTAATCTGCTACTGGCGGGGAAAGACAACTTGCACGTACATGCCCCGGCACATTACAGATGGAGCACCTCGGCATACCGAAAATACAAATGCTAGGTATAAAGGAATATAACATCGCAAAACCACATACCAGAGATGCCAATTCAGCACAACATATCAGCGTAGGGTAGCCCACATACACAGAATCATAGCAACGACGGCATACATTCGGCGATATCAACGGCCTGAATGATAACCAGCACACAATCACAAAACATTATAAAATAATCACAGACGTACACAAACGTACAAACCCAAACTTTAACAGCTCGCACATGTGCGACAACACGCAATTCACCACAAGGCGATAAACATTAAATACCACATCACACCCCTCATAGAGGGCTAGCACAACAAATGCGTGGCGAATGACTCAACGCTCACACCACCAATTCAATCACAATTCGGGGGGCTAACACCCTAATGACAATACTAACATCATACACACCTTCTCCAACTACAAGCAGGAAGTGATAGGTTTTGAAAACGAAAACCACCTTTGAAAAAAATAATTTTGGAAACACTAGTTGATCTTGAGTATCACCTTTCACAAAGTAGTACAAACACCATTATCGAGACTTTGAAAACCATCTTGCGTTTGATAGAACGAGGACACTTTCATTTTAGTGAAAACTTTCAGAAATATTCGACCCTCGGGTCTAAGCAAAGCATTTCTAAATAATTGAAAATGTCTCAAAATATTTTGGTCCTCGACTAGAATAATTTTGAATCATACTGTGGCACCTTGAAAGTACTGTGAGAATATAATTCATTTTAAAAAGTATGTCTCGAAATTTATTTTCTAAGATACTCAAGGTTTTAAAAAATCCAATAGGTCAGAATGCCCAAAACTCACACGTATCGATATTAACTTACATACATCATAATACATACATCAATTCGTTCAAAATCAAGACAACTTCTGTCTTTTACCGGAAACAAACAGTCAAATATCACACTCAAAGGGACATAAATATCGACAACACTCCTCATATAAACGAAACATGAGAGTCACATAAACGCATCACGAAACCAAGAATCTGCATAAATATTCCATCACTTAACACTTAATCATACCAATAACTCGCCTCAGACGAGGCACAATCACAAAGAAGGGAGACTTACATCCACATGTCGCACGAAGATGATGATCGCCCCACGATACTAATCACGACCAACAAACTCAGACGACACATCGCGAAACGACTCAGTCAGACAAAATCCGACGAGACAAAAACTCAACAGACACCACTAAACCCGAAAGCCTAGGTTTCCACAACCTAAGCTCCGATACCATTTATGTAACACCCCCAATCCGCTCAGGGATATTACATGCCGTAGAACCTTTCCTCAAGGACCTACTAGGCTGGTAACAACATTGGACATCTCAACAATGCCTTTAAGGCTAAAATGACTCAGTAAACCGATTTGGTCTTTCAATATATACATACAACTCAATCACAATATATGCCCATGCAGGGGTCGAATACAACACACTCCCGTACAATGGGAAAGGAATACTGCAGCGGAAATAAAATACAACTAAACCAATACGACATCAAACGGGTCCTCGTGTGATTAATATCATTCATCTTTCATCATCCTTCATGCCGACCCTGTGCTATGCTCCCCAAAACCTGAATGCAATATAGACATCCACCCCCCGATTACTCGGGGGTTAGCAAAATTCCACTATTTTGCTAGTGCAAGTACAAAGTAAAAAATATGAGTCATACAATTCAAGTTCCAAGAATAATAATAATCAGGAATCCTAAAAGATTCAAACATAACGAGAAATACTTCCCGAAGCAAGAGTTTGGGTAAAACGTTCCAAAATCGAAAGATCACAATTCAAGAGAAACAATTTATAAAATGGTTTAATAAGCAATCGGGAGTTTTAGTAGAAAACAATTTAGGATTATCGAATCCTTCTCTTTCCAAAAATCAACAGGGGTCACAACCCAAAGGTTTTGTTTTCACAAATAAAACCAACGACGATTCACAGGGTTAAAACCCACGTCATGTGCCCTCGACGGACATAAAATCATCACAACATAATCACCCAAGATACGCAAATCTTTGTCACACAAATACAACACCAACTCGTGAATCCAGGGCTATACCATTGGATTCCCTCGAGGCCTCACCGGACCCTCCCGAGGTGAGCAAAATACATTCACATACATATACACACCAACTCGTGAATCCAGGGCTATACCATTGGATTCCCTCGAGGCCTCGCAGGACCCTCCCAAGGTGAGCAAAATACATTCACAATCATACACATAACACCGTGAACACATGCCATGTCATCTCACGGTTGGTTCAATCACTTGTTGTCTCCTGAACATATGATCGCATGCCATATGTCACCGCAGGTCTTATCATCTCACGGTTGGATCAATCACTTGTTGCATCCTGACCACATGATCACAAGCCATGTGTCACCGTAGATTGTCTTAGGCTCTCACGGTTGGATCAATCACTTGTTGCATCCCGACCACATGATCACATGCCATGTGTCACCGTAGACCTTCGACCATATCCACACATTCACACAAATAATATATCACACCAAGGATATCCAAACAATTCACCCAAAGACAACAAACACTTAGCAAAACACAACGTCAAACGACAACGCACCGAAATGAGGCAATATATGTACACACGCATTATCAAGCGCAACATCAACACCAACCATATCCATAGGATTCACATAATTGTTTACGAAACATATCAATCACAAAATACACACGGTTTTGAAAGAGAGCCTTTAAGGAGGCTAACTGAATATTTTGAAAGTTCATTTCAAACAACCAAACAAACACATTTAGACGATCACCGATCATCATATCCACAAAACAAGAATTGTATGAACAAGGTACTTGCCTCAAAACTACGATCGCAACGAGACGACAGATGGGATGCGGTCGAACAGCCCCGAACCCCCAAACACTATCAAGAACGCGATAGCACCACAAGTACTATGAGAATAACACCACACGAATAATCAATCACCAAACGGGATTCGACTCGGAGTCCTCGAGCACCTATAATCCTCCGGAAGGAACAATAAAAACAACGAAGATACGATTACAATGAGAATCAAGGTAAAAAACAACAGAAATCCCACCAAACTAACGAAAGGAAACTCATTGGGACATTTAATCGAACACTCAACGTTCGATAACTCCCAAGAACACTCGAATCACCAATCGAGTTGAAAAAACTCGAAATATGGATATACAACCCATAGAACACGATTATTAATGATCAATAACATCAACTGATTCATCAAAATCGGACGAACAATGAAAATCAAGAAGGAAATCTCGAAAGTCAATCCTAGGAGATTTCAAGAAATTACCTTGATCCGACGAAGAACAAGGATTAGATGTTGTTATAATCAACACAAGCCTTCCTAAAGATGTTCTAAGATGCTCCCGATCAAAATCCTCAATTTCTGTCGAAGGATCGCGAAAAATGAAGAAAAAACTGGAAATTGCCGAGTGACCTGGTGCCCAGGCCTTAAATAGCCAGTCCCTGCCGAGCGCTTACGGCCGTAACCGGCCATGGCTTACGGCCGTAACTGGCCATATCGACCCTACTACCCAAAACTACCGACAGCATTACGTACGTTACCGGCCAGGGCTTAAGTACGTAACAGGCCTTACGGCCGTGACTGCCGGACCATTACGGCCGTAACTCGGCCAGGTGTGCCAATGCCCCAACACGTGCGGACATGACTCGGTCGTGGCCAACTCCGACAGTCCGGACAACCCCGAAGGCTCGAAATTCGACAACGGAAGTAATTACCCCAAACTTTGGGAAATTACGAAAATGGCCCAAAACGTCCGAAATACACGATACACGATCGAAATACTAAGCCAAAGCTCACAACATGAATAATAAACATTAAATAAACTTACGAGAAACTCAAAACAACAGTTTCAGACGAGATTCGCAAGAATCAAACTCAAGTGCTGAAAAGCCGTTTAAGAACATGGAACTCAACAAAACGATACCGAAACAAACTCGGATGACAAAAAGTGCAGAATTAATCATTCTCGGAATGACGAAACGGTCACAATAGAGTCGCTAAGATGGACTTCCGCCAAAAAAAGAAAATTACCGGAAATCGAATTTGCGGATATTACATCGGAAGTCAGCCCAAGTGCTCGACCGAACTGCTCGACCCCCCATGTATAACCTCTATCATTTAAACGAAAATAAAAAGTTCCATTTTTTTCAAAATCTCCTTCCCAAATTGAGCTAAAAAATTCGTACGTCAAATCCTCAAAGACTTCCTAATTCCCTGTTGCCAACTTCTCCCACCCCAGTACATTCAACAATGCCATGACATCATCATACAATCCCAACTGTCGCAAAATAATTTCATCAAGATAGACCGACGAGATTACCTTTCGTTCTGTGAGTTTGCGGTAGCGTGTGACCTGTCCAGGGGATCCAAAGGCGACATTGTATCGGTTCGGCAGGCCGAGGAGAATCTTGCGTCTCTCTCACTGGAGGTGGAACTGGGCTCTCGGCTTGTGTGAAGCCATGCTGCTCTTCGACCTCAGTTTCACTTCCTTGCTCGGTTGTAGGTGGCGGATCGTTTCGTGGCTCACGTTCGGTTGGCGGTAAGTGTTCCGAACCGGTCCCATTGGATGATCTGGGGCTCAATTGCTCTGCTCCGTACCATGTGAGTAACAACGGGGGTGGCAGTGGTAGCTGATAGGTGAGCCCAGGAGCCAATTCTTCGCTAGGCGGTGCGTTCGATGATGGTGGAGATGGTGTGGGTTCGTCCCGTAAGCCGCGGCCCGGCGATTCCTGGAGTTGCTTCGCCCTTTTTGAAGGCTGACCCGGTGGATGCCACTTCGGCTTTTTGTTGAGTGGTTCGTCGGATGCTGCTCGACCGACTTTTCTTTTTCCGGCGGTGGAGGGTTTCGCCGCGGGCTGCTCGGGCTCGGTGAGGTCATAGTAGGTTGGAGCCCTAAGGTTATTTCTCCATCCGCCGCTTCGAGTGATTCGGCTCAGGGGCCGGTTGATATTCCTTTTCCCGGTCATAGCGGTCGGCGACGGTTGTTCTTGAGGCTGCATAAAAGAGAGAGGGAGATAGGTTAGTTCGGGGAAGACCGAGCGGGGGTGGTGATGAGTAGCTGGTAGATGAGGGAGAAAGAGATGGGATTGTTATTTAGGGATAAAAATTAATATTAAGTAGGAGTGATAAAAGGAAAAAAAAAATTCAGCAAAATTTTTAAAAGGAAATAAGTAAAAAAAGAAAGAAGGGGCAGGATAATTTTTTTAAAAAAATTATTACTGAAAAACTGACGAGAAAAAAAAATTGGGTTGCCTCCCAATAAGCGCCTTTTTTTTACGTCGTTGGCTCGACGAACTCCCTGTTTTAAATTTCAGATGGGTCCTCGAGTTTGTATTCTTCCATATTAGCTGTTGTAAGTCCTTCGCGATAGGGTTTTAGGAGATGCCCATTAACTTTGAAAATTTTTCTTGTCTTCAGACTTTGAATTTCAATTGCTCCATAAGGAATAGTATTGATAATTATGAATGGACCAATCCAGCGGGATCGCAACTTGCCCGGAAATAATTTGAGTTGAGAGTGATAGAGTAACACTTTTTCGCCTACGACAAAGTTCTTCCTTGTTATTCTGAATCATGGAACGCCTTTGTCTTTTCCTTGTAAATTGCCGCATTTTCGAACGCATCATTTCGTATCTCCTCCAGTTCTTGCAATTGCAACTTCCGGTGGGTGCCCGATTCGTCAAAATTCATATTGCATTTCTTGATTGCCCAAAAGGTGCGATGTTCGAGCTCGACGGGAAGATGGAAAGGCTTGCCATAAACCAAGCGATACGGTGACATGCCAATTGGTGTTTTATATACCGTCCTATATGCCCAGAGTGCGTCATCAAGCTGTAGGCTCCAATCCTTCCGATTCGGCTAAACTATTTCTCTAAGATTGCTTTTATCTCTTTGTTGGATGTTTCAGCTTGCCCATTTGATTGCGGGTGATAAGAAGTGGACATTTTGTGCAAGACGCGATATTTACTTAAGAGTGCCTCAACTACCCGATTTTTGAATGTTTTTCCCGATCGCTGATTATCGCCTTTGGAATTCCGAATCTAGCGAAAATATTAGATTTAATAAATTTGGCCACTACTTTAGAATCATTGGTCTGTGTGGCGGTCGCCTCCACCCATTTGGATACGTAACCCACGAAGAGTAAGATATAGAGATTCCCATATGAGGAGGGAAAAGGTCCCATGAAGTCCATGCCCCAGACGTCGAAGATTTCACATACCAAGATAGGATTTTGGGGCATTTGATTTCGTCGAGAGATATTACCTGGTCTTTGACAATTATCACACGCCTTGAAAAAATCATAAGCATCTCTAAATAGCGAAGGCCAGTAGAAACCACTCTCCAAAACCTTATGTGCTGTTCTCTTTGAACCGAAGTGTCCTCCGCATGCATACGAGTGACAAAAAGCAAGAATCGAATGAAATTCAGCCTCTGGTACACATCTTCGAATCATTTGATCTGAACAATGTTTCCATAGATAAGGATCATCCCATACGTAATATTTGGCATCACTTCTGAGTTTATCCCTCCTAGCCCGTGTCATACCAGTAGGAAAAATATTGGCTACGAGAAAATTCACCAAATCGGCATACCATGGTGCTGCAGAGTCTGACACTGGGTCACCCCGTGTCGAACAGTCTTCTCAGTGTTGAGAAGCGGAAAATAATTGTTCGTCGGGGAAACTGTCACACATAGGTTTCCCATAATTTTCTAAGACTAACCGGATCAGGTGATCGGCCACGGAATTTTCGGACCCTTTCTTGTCCTTGATCTACACGTTGAATTCTTGAAGAAGTAAGATCCATCGGATAAGTCTTGGCTTTACCTCCTTCTTGGCTAACAAATATCGTAGGGCAGCATGATCTGAGAAAATAATGACCTTGGTCCCGAGTAGGTAGGAACGGTATTTTTCTAGTGCAAAGACCACGGCCAGAAACTCCTTCTCGGTTGTGGAATAATTTGCTTGTGTCGGGTCCAGCGTTTTTGAGGCGTATTAAATTACACGGGGTGCTCTCCCCACTCTTTGACCCAAGACAGCCCCTACCGCGTAATCGCTTGCAGCGCACATCAGTGGCAATTCCCAATTTGGCGGTTGAATTATGGGTGATGATGTCAGCAATTGCTTCAGCTTGTCAAAGGCGGCCTTGCATTCGTCGTTCATATTGAATTCCACTTCCTTTTGGAGTAGCTTGCATAAGGGCGCCGCTATCTTTGAAAAATTCTTGATGAATCTCCTATAAAATCCTGCATGGCCAAGAAAAGAGCGTACTTCCCACACAGTGGCGGGGTAGGGCAAAGCAGTAATAATATCAATTTTTGCTTTATCAACTTCAATTCCTTTTTCCGAGACCAAATGCCCTAAAACTATTCCTTGTTTTACCATAAAATGGCATCTTTCCCAATTAAGTACGAGATTAGTTTCTATGCGACGTTTTAAAATAAGCGTGAGATTTTCTAAGCATATATCGAATGAATCCCCATACAAACTAAAATCATCCATGAATATTTCAATGATATTACCTACGTACTCAGTAAAAATGCTTACCATACACCTTTGGAAGGTAGCGGGTGCGTTGCATAGTCCGAAGGGCATCCGTCGATAGGCGAAGGTGCCAAAGGGGCAAGTGAATGTCGTCTTTTCTTGGTCTTCGGGTGCGATTGCAATTTTAAAGTAACCCAAAAACCCATCCAAGAAACAATAGTACGCGTGTCCGGTAAGCCTTTCAATCATTTGACCTATAAATGCAGGGAAAATGATCTTTTCGGGTCATTGAATTCAGCTTGCGGAAGTCGATGCAAACCCTCCATCCAGTTTGTATGCGGCTAGAAACCAGTTCGCCCTCTTGGTTCTCGACCACGGTAATTCCTGATTTCTTTGGGACGACTTGCGTTGGGCTTACCCATTTACTATCGGATATTGGAAAGATCATCCCTACGCCAAGGAGGTTAAGAATCTCCTTTTTCACTACCTCCATCATCGGTGGATTCAACCGCCGTTGTGCTTCTCGCGTTGGCTTGGCGTCCTCCGTTAATAGAATTCGATGCATGCATAGGGCTGGACTAATTACTTTAATGTCGGCTATAGTCCACCCAATGGCTTCCTTATATTTCTTGAGAACTTTTAGCAATGCCTTCTCTTGATTAGGATTCATCTCGGCCGAGATAATGACAGGTAAGGTTTCGTCAGCTCCCAAATGTGCGTATTTTAAGTGTTGTGGCAAAGGCTTCAGCTCTAGCTCGGGTGCATGCGTAACCGAAGGCTCGATCTTACGGTGTTCCTCATTAAGTCGAATGAAATTTGTCTCCCTTTTTGTTCTGATCGGTCCCGCCCCTTGCAAGGCAGCTACGAATTCGAGCAACTCTCTTGAGATTCCAAATGCTCCCTCATCGTTGGTTCCTACATCCCTTGTGAGTGCTACCTCGAGTGTGTCCCTAAAATTCAAATCAAATACTTCCTCGACAAGAGGGTCAATCACGCTTAATGCAAAAAGAGAGCAACCTTCCCCAGGAAATTTCATGGCATCGTAAATATTAAAGCGTACAATTTGGTCATCAAATTCCATCGTGAGGGATCCCTCACGAACATCTATTTTGGTATTGGCAGTATTCAAAAATGGCCTTCCTAACAAAAGCGGTGTTGAATTTGATCACTCGTGTTACCTATCGAGAACGTAGAAGTCGGTTGGAAATACGAGCTTATTGACTTGGACAAGAACGTCCTCAATTACCCCTTCGGGATACACAAGGCTACGATCCATCAATTGTATAATTATCCTTGTTTCCCGAAGAGGTCCTAGATTTAAGGAGGTGTAAATAGAGCGTGGCATAACATTTATTGATGCTCCTAAATCTAGCATAGCTCATTCAAAACCCATATTTCCAATCCGACAAGGAATAGCAAACATACTTGGATCTTCCCGTTTTTGTGGCAATTTCTTTTGGAATACAGCGGACACATTTTCTCCCATTACTACCTTCCCATTTCCTTTTAATCTCCGCTTGTTGGTGCATAAGTCCTTAAGGAATTTTGCGTATTTTGGAATTTGTTGAATTGCGTCGAGTAAGGGAATGTTGATCTCAACCTTGCGAAATACGTCAAGAATTTGCTTTTCTTTATTCACGACCGCTGCCTTTTTAACCCTATATGGAAAAGGTAACTCGTTAATCTCAAAAGGAGCAGTTTTAGATGAATTTACCTTGTTGTCCGGCTGTTCTGCACTGGGTGCTGATTCTGCACTGGGTGTCCCAGTGTTGATCTATTCAGTGGATTTTTCCTCCTCGTTTTCAGCTTCCACCACCTGTTTAGAATCCCCAAGCTGCTTCCCACTCCTTAAAGTTGCAGCACTCACATTCCTTGGGTTCGGTTCAGGTTGGGATGGCAATTTCCCACTATTTTGGTTCTCCAAGCGGCTCACGGTGGTGGCTAGTTGACTCATTTGATTTTCGAGAATTTTGATACTCGATTTAGTGTCATGCTAGAATTGCATAGTTTTTGCCACAAGGGTCTTCATCATCTCCTCCAAAGATGGTGTCGATTTTCGGCGGGCTGCTTGTAGAATTGTCCCCTATTTTGTGGAGGTGCCTCTTGCTGGTTTTTCCATCCAAAGTTAGGGTGATCCCTCCATCCTGGGTTGTATTTGTTTGAGTACGGATCGTTCTTCCTCCCACAAGAATTTTCAGTTCCAATTGCATTGCCGTGTGCCTCGATTTCATCCAGCAAAATTCAACAATTCTCCATTGTATGCTCCGTGGTTTTGCAAAGACGACAGAGTACGAATGGTGTGATATTACCTACAACAATTTTTCTAACAAAAGTAGTTAGCTCATTCAATTTTTCCTCAAGGGTCATGCATCTCCTTCACCATCCTTATCGGTGCATCGCGACAACCAAATTGTTGTGAATTGGCCGCCATGTTGGACATGAGAGCCCTTGCGGTCGTGGGAGTTTTGTCCACTAAGGCTCCTCCACTTGCTGCATCTATCGTGTTTCGCTCCATCGGATTAAGTCCTTCGTAAAAATACTGAATCAGGAGTTGCTCGCTAATTTGATGTTGCGGGCATCGAGATACCAACTGTTTGAATCATTCCCAATACTCATGCAATGTTTCTCCGGTCATTTGCCTTGCACCACATATCTCTTTACTTAGGTTGGATGCTCGAGAGGCCAGAAAATACTTTTGTAGAAATAAGATCTCCATATCGTTCCACGTTGTGATGGTGGCCGATGGTAAATAAAATAACCAATCTTTAGCCGAATCTTTTAATGATAATGGGGGGATATAAGCTTGATTTGTTCTTCGGTGATACCATTTGGCTTTATGCTTGAACACACGACATGGAATTCCTTGAGATGTTTGTGCGGATCCTCTCTTGATAGACCATGAAATGCAGGTAGCAATTGTATCAATCTCGACTTCAATTCAAAGGTGTTGTTGTTGTCAATAGTTGGGATCGTGATGCACAACAGTTGTTGAGGTAGCTCCGGGTTGGATAATTGCTTCAGCGTCTTTTCAGTGTTATTTGCCATAATCTCGCCTTCGTTCTCCGATTCACTGGGTGATGTTTCGAAAGAAAGTGGTAAGTGCCCGAGTTCTTCTTTGGTTTCTTTTGCTTTTCGCCTGAAAACTCGATCTCGTTTGGTGATTTCTGGAAAGTATTGTAAGTCTTTATCCCCTCGGGACTTTGTATTCATGCAAAGCTAAAGAAAACGGATTAGTGCACAACTGACAATTATAATGAATTTCCAAAACTAACACTGGGTAACCCAGTGTCGAAATTGCAGAAAGTTTTTAACCCAAAATATGTAAAATTAATTTAACACCGATCCCTAAGAATAGCTTCAAATTTTGACCGCTACTGCCGTGACGTGGCCAAAATTAGTTATTTTTATTTTCCTTGGCTTACTTCTACTAACTAGTAGTATCGGCAAGTAAGGGTCGATCCCACGGAGAACGGTAAATCAATTATACTTTTTAAGGATTAAGTAATTTGTACAATTAAAATAAAATAAAACGAAGGGGGGGTTTGTTTCTGATCTTAACTAAAATAATTTGCGTAAAATAAATTAAATTAAAATAAACAAAGAAAATAAAAATTTGAAAATATCAATTAAGGAATAATCTAGTTCTTAGCTCCGTTATCCACCGTTTCGAATCAATTCAAGTTTCAATGCATCGCTTATCTCTTCTCTAATCTTATGAACTCCTATTCCGAAGCCAACAACAAGCTTTCTTGACCCCAATTATTTCTTAAGTTTATTCAATTAAATAAGCTCTTTAATTGAACCTATCTATGCGGTGGATTCAAAACAAGCTCTTCAAATCTCGCTTGCTAGATGCATTAAAAACCAAAATAATGAAATAGACAAGATATTAAGTTCATAAGCTCGACTTAAGGGATCTCGATTTTGTGATACTCAATTGAGAAAATTCAATTGTTTGCTACTTGTGAAATTAAAATTGCAACAATTACGGATTACAACTCAATTTCTAGCATAAGACATAAAACCCCTAATCTAGTTGGCCAAACCAAATCAAGAAATTATATGTCATAGTAGTGAATTCAACAACACAAAAGTAATTCAAGAGAATTCGAGTTGAGAATATGCTACGGGATTAAAACATGAATAATTCAAATACGGTTTCAAACTTTACTAAGAACTAGAATAGAAAATTAGCCGGACATGTTGGCTTTAGAAAATACCAAATTAATAATAGACATAAGCAGAAAAAAATCAAACGGTGTAGTCTTCTTCCTCGCACGTCGGAAACGGCTCGACTTGCTCCGGTGAGAATTTTGGCTCGGTCCTCCTTATTTTATGCTCCAGCTGATGTGCTGATAATAATAATGGTGATAAAGATGATGGTGAATAATAATCTCAGCCCTCTCCTTTTATAATACCCCTTTGTCTCTTATTTTCCTTCTTTAATTGGATCTCCTTCTTTCTTATCCTTCTTGAGTTTCAATTCCCTTAGATTCTATCTTTCCAAATCCATTCAAATTCCTTTTCCGAGCCTAGGGGTCGATTTTATGCCTTGTGGGACTGATTGAGACGGTTTGGAGTCATTTCTTGGGCCCCATTTTCGGAACAGGGCCGACACTGGGTCACCGAACTGGCACTGGGACACCCAGTGTCGCACGGCAGTTTCTTCATTAAAGCCCAAATCACCTTGTCTTGGTCCGTTTGATGGCCCAAATTATTCCTTAAGCTTAAAAACTCCATCAAACACCTAAATTAAACAACTATTTGCCAAGTGAAGTAAATTGCATCCGAAATAAATAGGTAGAAAATAACCAAGTGTGCCAACATAAAATTCATTAAAACCTTATAATTAACAATGATTTTAGCACACTATTTTCGTTCTATCAGGGACTTTTATCGAACACCTAGCGGGCATTTTGTGTATAAGAAATGATATGGTTGAAGAATTCAATCTCTACCCCGCTAGAATCGATGAAAACCACTCAAAAACATCTAAGAATCCCAAAACATCTAAGAACCATCCTAGAAACAAGAACTGGTAAGAATCATTTGAAAGAACTTGAAGAACTCCAAACCACATACCTTGATTCAGCTAGGAAATGGCCGATTCTTCAATAACGGATTTGATATCTTGATTCTATGATGTTAGAAACATGCTTATGGCTCAAATTTGAGTTCAAGGATGAAGATTTCTAGTGATCGACGAAGTGAGGTCGAGAGAAGGTGCTGGAATGCACCAGAAATCAGCCAAGGGTCATTTATAGCCCTTTAAGTCGGTTTTAAGGGTATTTCGGTAATTTGCATCACGACAGATTGATACCCTTATCTTATTTCAATCATAACTTTCTCTTCCGGAATACAAATGACTCGCCTTTTGAACCATTGGGAAGCTAACTCAATAATCTATAATACTGTAAAATTTTACAAATTTTAGATTTTTATAGAATTTATGGTGACTGATCAAAGTCAGTCCTTGCGCACAGCACTATACCGAAATATCGACTCTTGTTTCTATTAACACCCTTTTGGTACTCCATACATATTTGAATGTTTATATGGTGTAATACTCTAAATAAGGGTTGTAAATATATAGACTGATCAAACGGTCCGGTCACAGTCATAGTATTATACCTAAACGTTATCAACATACGGTAACAATAGTAACATATAACGATATTGCAAATATTATTATGTATTGATAATAAAGTTTTGATAAAACGGAACAACAAGGATAATAGAACAATATGAAAGATTGCATAAGTTCAACAAACGGGCAAAAGAATCCACAAAAATGGGTCAAAATTATTTAGGGGTAAAAATCCAAGGTATTACAATAATATCCTGCTAATTCCAAGAAAATGCGAACTTCATTCGCGTTAGTTGGTGTTCTCCAATCACTGATAGCCTCTACCTTAGTCGGATCAACTTTAATTCCTTAAGCAGTAATAACATGTCAAAGGAATGATACTATCTTAAGCCAAAATTCGCACTTGCTAAACTTTCCATAAAGCTTATCTTTGCGAAGTATCTCCAAAACTGTCCGCAGATGTTTCTCATGTTCTACTTCATCCTTCGAATAAATTAGTATGTCATCTATAAGCACGATGATAAACTGATCTAAATAGGATTGAAAAACTCTATTCATCAAGTCCATAAAGACAGATGGGGCATTACTCAACCCAAATGGCATTACTACGAACTCGTATTCGCCATATCTCATTCAGAATGCAGTCTTCGGAATGTCCTCATCTTTGATATTCAATTGATGGTATCCTGACCTCAAATCTATCTTTGAGAACACTCTAGAACCTCCAAGCTGGTCAAATAAATCTTCGATTCGGGGAAGTGGATACTTGTTCTTTATCATGAGTCGATTCAATTCACAATAATCAGTACACATTCTCATACTTCCATCCTTCTTCTTTACGAATAATACTGGTGCTCCCCAAGGTGAGACGCTTGGTCGGATATAGCCCATATCGGGTAACTCCTGAATATGCACCATCAGTTTTTGTAGTTCCTTTGGCACCATCGTGTACGGGGCCTTTGATATAGGGGCTGCTCCAGGCACCAAGTCAATTGTAAACACCACTTGTCTATGCAGTGGAACACCTGGCAAGTTCTCCAAAAAAAACATCTGAATAATCCTTAACAATATGGACATCTTCGATCGTTACTTCAGACTTCGACTCCCCTATGATATTCACTAGATATCCTTGACAATTGCCCTTACGTAATATCTTCGTTGCTTTCATGGATGATATCACTGGAGGGGCTTTGCTACGCTTAACCCCTTGGAAAACGTCCTCTATTCCGACTACTGGATGAAAGACCACGTTCCACCTTGCGTAATGCAAAACCGCATCATACTTATCCAAACAATCCATACCCAAGACTATGTCGAAGTTATTCATTTCTAATATGTATATATCTCTACGGTTATATTATTAGCTATATCGTCAACAAAAATTATTTCCCCCGCATCCTCTGTAACACCCCCAATCCACTCAAGGATATTACACACCGTAGAACCTTTCTTCAAGGTTCTACCAGGATGGTAACAAAACCGAACAACTCAACAATGCCTTTAAGGCTAAATGACTCAATAGACCGATTTGGTCTTTCAATAAATACATACAACTCAATTACAATACATGCTCACGCAGGGGTCGAATACAACACACTCCCGTACAACGGGGAAAGAATACTTCAGCGGAAATAAAATACAACTAAACCAATGACATCATACGGGTCCTCGTGTGATTAGTATCGTTCATCTTTCATCATCCTTCATGCCGACCCTGTGCTATGCTCCAAAACCTGAATGCAATACAGACATCCACCCCCCGAATACTCGGGGGTTAGCAAAACTCCACTGTTTTGCTAGTGCAAGTATAAAATACGAAGACAAGCCATACATATCATACTCCAAAGACTTAGAGATCATAAACATACTTCCCGAGGTAAATCACTTGATCAAAACGGTTAAATCGAAAGATAGGGGTAAACCCGATATACATCTTGTAAAAAAAATATTTTACGATCTCGGGAGTTTTGAGTACATTTGGGATTTTAAGAATTCTCAAGCCTTTCGAAAACATTTAGGGACACAGTCCAAAAGTCATTTTCCCAAAACAAAATTCGATAACAACACACGGGGTCCATGACCCGATCATACCATAACAACCTGTTTCCACAGATTATTCGCGTCCTGTGCTAGCAAGCCACGGACCTCAGATGCTCCCGTAGAACAAACCCGAGTGAATAACCCACAGGGAAACTATACCAAATCACATGTCACCGTAACAACAGTCACATGACTGCAAGCACAGATACGTACTTAACCAAACAACAACCATAAGTTATCCCGGCATCACACTAACAAGCTACGAACCTCGGAGTCCCCGCAAGACATACCCGACAATAACCCCATCAGTTATCTCGGCATCGGGCTAACAAGCCACGAACCTCTAAGTCCCCGCAAGACATACCCGGTGGATAACCCTACGGCCACGCCCGACCCATACTAGCAAGTATGGATCCAGGAGATTCAACAATCCTACCCGGAGGCACATCACATACAATAAGCACACAACAATAATCACTTATCAAGCCAAACAACATTAAGCATCACAACCTCCTTTCAAAGGATTAACAACCAAAATCACCCGTCACGTATTCGCCGAACAAACACACATAACAACACGTAATCCTTGGTAAATGATTACGGTTTAATACATTCACTAAATGTGATCACAACATCTTTCAACATACGAAACTAACACACATAATCCGAGAACACATCCATTCATGAAGTTTACGAATGATCGTTGAAAGACAATATTTATCGAGAACATACCGATCCTTTTTAACATTCATTAAACATTTGGATTTCGTATAAAAATCATTTATCAACAATTATGCCTATGAAACATGAAACGTATGGGCAAGATACTTGCCTCGATACCACGAGCAACCGAACAACGAACGGACATGGTCGGATAGTTCTCGAGCTTCCAAAAATGACCAAGGATTCGGCAATCCCACGAATGCTTCGAAAGTAACATCACCACGAATCAATAACACTAGTCGGAATCCGAAACGATCCTAAAAACAACAAGGATCTAAATGTTCTTAAAGAAATCAAGAATCATTGATCCGGGCGATAAAAATCGATGAACGGTTAACAACATCTGAAGATTATGGTCAAGACAAACAAGAATACACAACCGATCGGATGAGATCGGTTAAGAATCACAAATCTAAGAAAAAACCCCAAATTCAAGAAACTAGGGTTCTAAGAAGAGATTACCTTGATTTGAGCAAAGTAGATGATTAGATGTTGTTAAACACCTACAAATCCACTCCGAGATGAAGCTTGAGGAAGAAGGTCGCTCAAAATCGCCTCTGGAGCTCGCTCCCGTCGGAAGGGATGAAGAAAGTGAGAATGACGAAGTGAAGCCTGCTGTCCAGTATTTATACTGGACAGTAATTAGCGTGCGCTAACCAGACAGCATTAGCGCGCGCTAACGAGGTCAACGCCCAGAACTTACCGCAAATAATACTATTAGCGTGCGCTAGACCCATGAGTGTAGCGCGCGCTAACGGGTCACGAAACTAGTCCATTGGCCCCTGGACAGATCTGCACCTACCGGGTAGCGTGCGCTAGAAAGAAGAAATAGCGTGCATTATGCAGTCGATAGCGTGCGCTAGCTATCATCCTTAGTGTGCGCTAACGAAGCCCCAGTCCCAGTCCAGTAGCTCCTGGACTGCCTCTGGACTGCCAGTTAGCGTGCGTTACTCATCCGGTAGCGTGCGCTAAACACCACGCAGTAGCGTGCGGTATGCCACAAGCATTAGCGTGCGCTACACCACAAAAACCCAAAACTCACATAGTGATCCGAAACGCCTCCAAACACATGTCCCAACAAGGCACACCCAAACATGGCACAAAATTCCAACGATGAGGGCAATAACAATCCGATAAAACCCCAAAAACTCAATGAATCCGGAACAAAATTCTCGGGTATTACATTCTACCCTCCTTAAAACAAGTTTCGTCCCCGAAACTTGAAACATAGAGCGATTAACGCAAAACAATTCCAGATAACATTAGCTATCCGTTGCCGACAACCTGCAATGAATTTCATGTAGCACATGGCTACTACCATGCATATCGCTATGCCATAATGATAACGAAATGCAACGAACAAAAATCAATATGGTTGACTAGCCCGAACAGTACGTCAATCAAAATGCGATCCAATCGCTTAACAAAATATGAAATTCTACACACAAGGATTGGAAGATCGAAAACGAAGTTAATCTCCCGAAATCAAGGAAATTACGAAGAAATCTAAATGTTCAAAAATCACGATACAAGTCCAACAAGACTGGACAACAAGCGATCGAACCACAACAATCGAGACACATCGGTCGAACAATCATATTCGAATCACGACGGACGATAAAATCAAATAACTATTCCGAAGTCTACACCTCGACTCAAGACAATAGGTGGTCTGGTAAACACGACAAGATATGCATTAACATACGACCCATGGAAATGGAGTCGAATTCGGAAAAAGACACAAAGAGAACGAATTTCTCCGAAACATTACCACAACTCGTCCAACAATCAAAAGTGAAGAATAGAACGAGTCCAGAAAATATCAATGAGCACAAACGAGTCGACAAGACTGGACATATAAAAATTCAACAATCCGATTCACTTCTAATGAAAGAAGTTTATCTCCAAAATATCGAAACAACAAAGCAAGGGAAATAACATAACAAACAACTAGGATAAGCCACTCAGGGGCTTCTCAGGGTCGATCCTGATATCAGTGCTCAAGTCTATGCCTCGGAAGTCTCGGTGCCCAACTCACAAAACTGAACTCGGTGTCCCTCGAGCCTGCACTTGTAACACGTTACTGGCGGAGAAGGACAATGTGCACGGATATGCCCCGCCACATTGCAGTTAAAACACCTCCTGGATTTACTAGGAGTCAAAGCAGACGACTTGGAACTCTCAGTCCCACGCAACGAGCGATGGAGCTTCACAACAGAAAGACTACGGCGTTGCGAACTAGAAACACCAATTCTTGCACTGTCCACAAGGTCATCGGACTTCCTCTGCTTCTTCGACTCGGGCACACGCTCCGATGATAACGAAGCTAGTTCATGGGCCAAGGCTCGATCTTGGTAGTCCCTCAACGAATTGCAAGTGAGTCCCGACATAAACACGTGAATCTCTGGCTTCATTCGTCTGTCAAAATGAAAGATCCTCTCTTCCTCGGTTCTCACCCGATCTCGCATATAACTGAGTTGTTTACTATAGTAGATGATAGCCTGTGACATTGATATATCTCGCGGTTCTGCCAAATAAAATTCATGAATCCTCTGCTCTCTAATCGATTTCGGACAGAATTCAGCTTCCATAAATGCCTGGAACTCCGCCCACGTGACATCACGATCACGAGGTTTAATATCTTCCCACCAATCGGCGACATCCTTGTCAAGAAGGTACTGAGCGATAGGTACCTTCCGCTCGTCAGGACAATCGAAAGCCTCAAAAATCTTTTCCAACTGGAAAAGCCAACCATCCCAGCCTAATGTATCTTCCGCACTGGCGAAACGAGGGGGATTCATACAAACCACTTCTCGAAGCCACTGATTTGCACCAGTGTTCTGGGTCACATCTGTAATCCGTTGAACTGCCTGAGTCAACTGAGTCATATGTGTAGCTACCTTCTGTAAAATAGTAGCAACACCGATACCGATATCATCACCAGCAGCATGATCTCGATCACGCACCGGGTCGCCACGACCACGACCTCTGCCCCTTGGCATACTGAATAAGCAGCCACTCAGCACAACAGAAAATCATATCACGCAACACATACGATGGTTACTATCATAAAGCAACACACACTTCAACACCACAGCAACGACGGCATCATTCGGCGATCTCTATGGCCCGAACGATAACCATCACATAATCACAAAACAACATGAAATAATAACGCATTTACACAAACGTGCAAACTCAAGTTCCAACAGCTCGCACTGGTGTGATAACACACAAATCATCACAAAGCGACAACATTCAATACTAACATCCCACCTCTCACAGAGGGCTAATCACAACAAATGCGTGGCAAACGACTCAACGTTCACGCCATCGATTCCATCATACTCGGGAGCTAACATTCTAACGACAATGCGAATATCACATATACATTCCCGGACCGCAAACAGGAATGATAGGTTTTAAAAAAATGAAAACTACCTTTTGGAAACAACTTGGAATCACCAGTTGATCTTGAATATCACATTTTCAAAAAGTTATACAAACACCATTATCGAAACTTTGAAAACCATCTTGCGTTTGATAAAACGAGGACACTTTCCTTTAAATTGAAACTTTAAGAAATATTCGACCCTTGGGTCTAAGCAACTGCATTTCTAAAAATAATTGAAAATATCTCAAAATATTTTGGTCCTCAAAGTAGAAGAATTTTGAAATAGATAGTTGCGCTAGTAGGCGCCCCGAAAATGCAATTCATTCAAAAATACGTCTCGAATTTTATTTTCTAAGACACTCAAGGTTTTCAAAAATCCAATAGGCCAGAATGCCCAAAACTCACACGTATCGACATTCACTTACATACAATCATAATACACGCATCAACTCGTTTAAAACCAAGACAACATCTGTCTTTTATCGGAAACAAACAGTCAAATATCCTAGTCAAAAAGACATAAATAATGACAACACTCCTCATATAAACGAAACATGAGAGTCACATAAACGCATCACGAAACCAAGAATCTACATGAAGGTTCCATCACTTAGCAGAAAAAATCAAACAAATAGCTCGTGTCACACGAGGCACAATATAAAGAAGGGAGACTTACAGCCATAGGTCGCACGAAAATGATGATCGCCCACGATACTAATCACGACCAACAAACTCAGACGACGCGTCGCGACATAACTCAGTCAGACAAAATCCGACGAGGCAAAACTCAACAGACACCACTTGACCCGACAGCCTAGGTTTCCCACAACCTAAGCTCTGATACCATTTATGTAACACCCCCAATCCGCTCAGGGATATTACACGCCGTAGAACCTTTCCTCAAGGTTCTACCAGGCTGGTAACAAAATCGAACAACTCAACAATGCCTTTAAGGCTAAAATGACTCAGTAGACCGATTTGGTCTTTCAATAAATACATACAACTCAATTACAATACATGCCCACGCAGGGGTCGAATACAACACACTACCGTACAACGGGGAAAGAATACTGCAGCGGAAATAAAATACAACTAAACCAATGACATCATACGGGTCCTTGTGTGATTAGTATCGTTCATCTTTCATCATCCTTCATTCCGACCCTGTGCTATGCTCCAAAACCTGAATGCAATACAGACATCCACCCCCGAATACTCGGGGGTTAGCAAAACTCCACTGTTTTGCTAGTGCAAGTATAAAATACGAAGACAAGCCATACATATCATACTCCAAAGACTTATAGATCATAAACATACTTCCCTAGGTAAATCACTTGATCAAAACGGTAAAATCGAAAGATAGGGGTAAACCTGATATACATCTTGTAAAAAAAACATTTTACGATCTCGGGAGTTTTGAGTGCATTTGGGATTTTAAGAATTCTCAAGCCTTTCGAAAACATTTAGGGACACAGTCCAAAAGTCATTTTACCAAAATGAAATTACGATAACAACACACGGGGTCCATGACCCGATCATACCATAACAACCTGTTTCCACAGATTATTCGCGTCCCATGCTAGCAAGCCACGGACCTCAGATGCTCGCGTAGAACAAACCCGAGTGAATAACCCACATGGAAACTATATCAAATCACATGTCACCGTAACAACAGTCACGTGACTACAAGCACAGATACGTACTTAACCAAACCACAACCATAAGTTAACCCGGCAACGCACTAACAAGCTACGAACCTCGGAGTCCCCGCAAGACATACCCGACAATAACCCCATTAGTTATCTCGGCATCGGGCTAACAAGCCACGAACCTCAGAGTCCCCGCAAGACATACCCGTTGGATAATCCTACGGCCACGCCCGACCCATACTAGCAAGTATGGATCCTAAAGATTCAACAATCCTACCCGGAGGCACATCACATACAACAAGCACACAACAATAATCACTTATCAAGACAAACAACATTAAGCATCACAACCTCCTTTCAAAGGAGTAACAACCAAAATCACCCGTCACGTATTCGCCGAACAAGCACACATAACAACACGTAATCCTCGGTAAATGATTACAGTTTAATACATTCACTAAATGTGATCACAACATCTTTCAACATACGAAACTAACACACATAATCCGAGAACACATCCATTCACGAAGTATATGAATTATCATTAAAAGACAATATTTATCGAGAATATACCGATCCTTTTTAACGTTCATTAAACATTTGGATTTCGTATAAAAATAATTTATCAACAATTATGCCTATGAAACATGAAACGTATGGGCAAGATACTAACCTCGATACCACGAGCAATCGAACAACGAACGGACACGGTCGGATAGTTCTCGAGCTTCCAAAAACGACCAAGGATTCGGCAATCCCACGAATGCTACGAAAATAACATCACCACGAATCAATAATACTAGTCGGAATCCGAAACGATCCTAAAAACAACAAGGATCTAAATATTCTCAAAGAAATCAAGAATCATTGATCCGGGCGATAAAAATCGATGAACGGTTAACAACATCTGAAGATTACGGTCAAGACAAACAAGAATACACAACTGATTGGATGAGATCGGTTAAGAATCAAAAATCCAAGGAAAAACCCCAAATTCAAGAAACTAGGGTTCGAAGAAGAGATTACCTTGATTTGAGCAAAGTAGATGATTAGATGTTGTTAAACACCTACAAATCCACTCCGACATGAAGCTTGAGGAAGAAGGTCGCTCAAAATCGCCTCTGGAGCTCGCTCCCATCGGAAGGGATGAAGAAAGTGAGAATGACGAAGTGAAGCCTGTTGTCCAGTATTTATACTGGACAGTAATTAGCGTGCGCTAACCAGACAGCATTAGCGCGCGCTAACGAGGTCAACGCCCAGAACTTACCGCAAATAATACTGTTAGCGTGCGCTAGACCCATGAGCGTAGCGCGCACAAACGGGTCATGAAACCAGTCCAGTGGCCCCTGGATAGATTTGCACCTACCGGGTAGCGTGCGCTAGAAAGAAGAAATAGCGTGCGCTAGCTATCATCCTTAGTGTGTGCTAACGAAGCCCCAGTCCCAGTCCAGTGGCTCCTGGACTGCCTCTGGACTGCCAGTTAGCGTGCGCTACTCATCCGGTAGCGTGCGCTAAACACCACGCAGTAGCGTGCGCTATGCCACAAACATTAGCGTGCGCTACACCACAAAGACCCAAAAACTCACATAGTGATCCAAAACGCCTCCAAACACATGTCCCAACAAGGCACACCCAAACATGGCATAAAATTCCAATGATGAGGGCAATAACTGTAATATCCGCAATTTCGAATTTCGGTAATTTTCTTTTTTCGGAGGAAGTCCGTTTTGACGACTCGCTCATGACCGTTTCGTCATTTCGAGAATGATTAATTCTGCACTTTTTGTCATCCGAGTTCGTTTCGGTATCGTTTTGTTGAGTTCCGAGCTTTTTAGCGACTTTTCCGCACTTGAGTTCGATTCTTGCGAATCTCGTCCGAAACTGTTGTTTCGAGTTTCTCGTAAGTTCATTTAATGTTATTATTCATGTTGCGAGCTTTGGTTTGGTGTTTCGATCGCGTATCGTGATTTTCGGACGTTTTGGGCCATTTTCGTAATTTCCCAAAGTTTTGGGTAATTACTTCCGTTGTTGAATTCCGAGCCTTCGGGTGGTCGGAATTGTGTGTTCTCTTAACTCTTAGATTCGTCTTTGCGAGTACGTCGTAACCGTATCATCGATTCGTATTCAGGTTCGGATTTCGGGGTCGTTCGGGCCATCGGAGTTGGCCCCGGCCGAGTCATGGCCGCAACACAGGCCTGTGCCGGCAATCGACGAGTCACGGCCGGTAGTGCTCGGCAGCTTCGCCGAGTCACGACCGTGATGATCCAGCGATTCGGCGATCTGAGCCGCGGCACACGCTGGCGGGGCAGACAATCTGTGGCATTTTCTCGGCTAAATCGATCAGTGCCGGTGCCGCGGCACACCGGCCGAGCCGCACACTACCGACCACCGGGAGGCATTTTTGGGCTCAGGCCATGCACACTGCGCCTATTTATGGCCCCGCAGACGTTTTCTTGACCATTTTCACTCGGTTTTCTTCTCTTCCGCGGTGGAGCTTGGTAAATCGTGGAGAGATGTTGTTGGACAATCAATCCATGAAGTTTTGGAGTTCATATCATCAATCATACATCCTATAACACCCTCCGATCTACCGATCGAATTGATTTCCTAGAAATCTAGTTTTGGGAATTTGGGTGTTTTGGTTGTTTTCGTCCGATTAATCCGATTTAACTTAGGATTATGATGATTGATGATTATTTAGATGTATTATATCATTTCCCTTGTTATTCCATGGTTGGATCGTATCGATTCGTTGTTTTGGTCAAGTTCTTGATCGACGCCTTGAAGGTGTCCGGTAAAATGTCATAGAGGGGTTTTCGGGCGTTCTACGATTATTCTTCATCGTATGATCGTTGATTTATTAATTGTATGATGTTAGGGTCGTGTTTCTTGCGAAGAAACCGTGTTGAACCCTTCCGTTCATTGTCGTCTTCCTTTTCGATAGCATCGGGCGTTTCGAAGCTTTCCGGTTGAGCCGTGTTCGTCGGAATACTTGCGTGCCAATTTCGAGGCAAGTACCTTACCCATACTTTTCTCGTTTTATGGATATGATGATCGGTGGTCGTCTTGATGTGTTTGTTTGGTTATTTGAAATGAAGTTTCAAAAGATTTCGGTTTGGCCTCGTTAAAGGCTTTCTTTCAAAACGCGTGTGTTTTGTGAACGTTGTGTTTTGGGAATTGATTATGATTTGATTATTTTGAACGTTGAAGGATTTGATGATGATACTCCTATTGTTTAAAGTTATGGAATCGTGTATTCCGTATTTAATCTTGTTATTGTGTTTTGAAGAGTTTGATAATGGTGTCGAGTTAATGGCCATCTCTGTAATACCCGGTTGTAATTCAGTCATTATCATTCAGTAATTTCATTCGGTGATTTTCACTCAGTGGATTTTCACTCAAGTATAATCATTCATCAATCATGTTCATTCACCGTGTTCACCGTTCGGAAAAACTTCGAGTTGTGTATCGTTATTGTTCATTGTTTTAACTTTCCTCATATGAGTTCGACTTTGTTAGATCACCATTAATTTTTGGTAACTCCAAAAATTCTAAATCCTTGCAATATTATAGAGCATCGAGTTAGCTTTCCAATGGTTCAAACGGTGAGTCAATCGGAGTCCGGACGAGAGAGTTATGGTCGTTTTAGCTCAACCGCTCACTTTTCAGTTATTGGCCGGTCACTGCCGAACGAACTCGGCTGTCCGACACGGCCCGTGCAGTACTCGTCCGGATAATGCCGAGGTGTCTGCCTCAGGACCCGACCGTGTCGTCTGGCACGGCCGAGTCGCACCCTTCCGGATAGGCCAGAACCGTCTGCCCAGAGGCCCGACCGTGTGCCAGGACACGGTCGAGTCAATGCCGAGCGCCGCGGGCGGGTCACTATCGGTAGGCCCCCTTCGTGCCGCGACCGTGTCATGCAGGACACGGTCGAGTCCTCGCGGCCGAGATGCGCCGCGACCGTGTCAAGCGGGCACGGCCGAGTCTGGCCGAGTCAACCCTATAAATTCATTTTTGAGCATTTTGAGCTCATTTCTTCCATTTTTCCATCTTCTTCACCCGCAACCGAGAGAATAGCTTGAGGGAGGGTTTTTCCTTCACAAATCATTTGGGTGTTTGATTTTCTTCATCTCCTTTCGATCGTGAAGACCGGATAATCAATCTACCGCGTGTTCTTCGGATTAAAGCACTTGGATCATCAAGAGGTAATTCCTTCAACACTTTGGACTTCAATTTTGTGTTGAGATATGATGTTTTGGACGTTATAATCATGTTATATGAAGGAATATGTATATGATTATGAGTTTGTATAAGGATTCATTGGATTATTGAGGGATTATTCAAGAACACCTTGAATATCGAGTTGGAATTGGGGATTTTCGACTAATTGTTGTTATAATCACATTTTTGGATATTCATAACGGATTATTGATCGTATTGGAGATGTTTTGTTGGTTTGAAACACTTCTTGGGGAATTTTGATATTGGTATATCGAAGTTTGTTTGTAAACAATCGGAGTTGGATACAACGTGTTTGATTTAATGTCTCTATGGACTTGGTTTAGTCGTATCGACGTTTGGAATTCGTTATATTCGTGTTTAATTCGTGTATTGATCGGATTGTTGGTAATTGTATTGAATTAAGGTTGTTCGTGCGACCGACACTTCATTTAGGACGTTGTTCGTGGAAGGATAATTGTCATCGGTATTTTGTAAGTTAATTCTTACTCGGTTAAAAGGATATTCATACCTTTTGTTGTTGTTCATTCATAATCATAACTCATTCATCATTATATTAACCGTATCAAAACTTGTTGTTATCAATTAATCGTTTCAGTCATAAGGAACGACGGTTCCAATCCTTTCATTGAGCTGTCATTTATTTCATTACCATTCCATCTCGGTGAGTCATTATTCATTTTCGATGTCACTTTTGTTACATCGTGGCATTCCGGTCATCTTGGCGTGCAGTTGGTATGTGTAGGATTTTCATGTCGGGCACATTATGGTCGTGTGTTGGTTGTTGACCTCACATTGACTGTGCACACGAGTCTATGTGTCTCGTGAGACCGATTAGGTACAAGACCACGCGTGTATTGATCGTTGGTGGCTTGTGCACGGACACATTTCCATCCCGGGCGTAGTGTGGCGCCATTTCCTTTGAGCCGTACTGTTAGTTGAATCATATAGCATGTTTGATTGCGTATGTTTCGACAGGATATTTTGTAATTTCAGATATAATCATGATTGTGTATTTTCAACTCTTGAGGATTGTTATTCTTTGTAACTGACCCCGTTTGGGGATTTTGTTTTTCAGGTCATGGCAAGGCAAACGCACGGGAATAGCATGTTGATGTCGAGGAGTCCTAGTGATACTAGTAGGGGGCCCCGATCTTTCAGTTATTCATGTTATTGTCCTTTATTTTCCGCTGCAAACTTTCATTTGAATACTCCGTTTCATTCAGTGTTGTGTATTTTATCTTCACATAAAATACACTAGTATTCGGTATTGTCTTGGTGTGTTGTAATTAAACTCCTCATCGGAGTAATTATTGTTGTAATGTAGTTCGGTACTACATTTATCTTGTGTAATTCATTCATTTTCATTTGCCTGGTGGGTCCCAGTTGGGGATCTACGGCACTGTAATATCCGCCTAGTTTGGGGTGTTACAGAGTTGGTATCGGAGAGCGGTTTTGAATACTACCTTCTGAGTCATGTCTCATTTGAAATCATCATCATCAGACTAGTATCATTGGACTTTCGCGTCACGTGTGACCTGTGCAAATGCCGAGCCAATCAGACCGAAAGAAATGTAAGATTTCTAACGCCATGGTATAATTTCTGGCAATAGTCATTCATTCAT
Source organism: Orobanche coerulescens (assembly GCA_033398695.1). Taxonomy (NCBI): domain Eukaryota; kingdom Viridiplantae; phylum Streptophyta; class Magnoliopsida; order Lamiales; family Orobanchaceae; genus Orobanche; species Orobanche coerulescens. The sequence continues at coordinate 89,649,848 of CM065805.1, read as the reverse complement.
CATTCATCAATTAACAATCCTCAAACATCATCATTCATTGTGATTAGGACAATCATGTTAACTCATTAATCACTTAATTCATTTCATTACTCAGTTAATAATCAGGACGATCATGTTAACTCATTAATTACTCAATTCATTTCATTACTCAGTTGTCAATCTGGATGATCATATTATCAATCTTGTTAAGTTATTCAAGATAATCATTTCAAGAATTTCATCAGATAATCATGTAACTTCAGTAAATCATTCATATAATCAATAAGTTAGAGCATGTATACTCATTTTCATCATCTCATGACATAATCATAACATGCTAATCATGCGGGAAATATAATCATTATGCGACCTTCCTACTTCAGTATGGAGAGAACTGTCAGGGGATGCACAGGGAGAGGCCGCGGTGCGGACCGAAACCCAAGAAATAATCACTCGCTGCCGGGAAATCGTGCCCAGGACTCGGCTCGATCAGAAGATATTCGGGTTGATCCACTCACTTTTATGCAGGCCATGATGACCCATGTGCAGTTGCTCAATCATCATTGCGCCACTCTGACCGGATTAATCGAGAGAACTCTCCCGTATGAGCCACCGCTAAAGAAAGTGATGAACAACAACCTTCATTTGTCGGCAAGAAATCAACGGCGTAATCAATCCGAAGGCGGTCGATCAACCTTCAAGAAGCCTCGTGTGAGCCCTATCGCTTCGAGCGACCTCCTACGGCGCATAATCGCGGGATCTCATTCCCGAGTGGCCGATTCGGCCATCACTGCTTCAATTGTGGAACGCCGGTCATTTCAGCACCGAGTGTCTCAAACCGTCTATCACGTGCTATAATTGTGGGAATTTTGGGCATAAGGCCCGTTTTGCGAAAGGACTCCAAGTCGGCTCGTGGTATCTCAGCCCGAAGCAACCAGCGTTTGAATCGGGCGCTTTGTCATCGTCGTTTAAGACAATGTAAGCAAATAGAGTAGGAGCTCGTATTTATCAGACGGGAGCGTCCGGTTCGGGGACCGGCAAGTCCCAGATTCATATGATGAGGAGGATCGACGATCCGGTGGCCCGAATGATTTCAGGTATACTCGTAATTTTATTTCAACTTGTGTGTACCTTTTGATCATGGTACACCACATTCATTCATTTTCGAATCATGCTTGAATAGACTTAATTCGGGATAGTCTTACTTAATGACCGCGATTGGTTAATGGATCTCATCGTGGTGAATTTATCTTAGGACGATGTAATTTCGGTATTAGTTGGTTTAACCGTCTTGATACTATCCTCAGTATTTGTTAGCGTTTGGTCGCTATCTTTCCGTCGTTGGTTGTCGAATGTGTGCTTCAGGGAAGTAATCCCCGTTGTTCCAGTAGAATTTCTATTATGGCGGAAGCAGAGAAATTCCGCAATCGAACTATTCAATTATTCATTATATCATTTCCATCGATTGGCTTTTCTAAGACAATCGAGTCATTCAATCATTCATTGTATCATTTTCATCGATTGGCTTTTCTAAGACAATCGAGTTATTCAATCATTCATTATATCATTTTCATCGATTGGCCTTTCTAGGGCAATCGAGTTATTCAAACATTCATTGTATCATCTTCATCGATTGGCCTTTCTAAGACAATCGAGTTGTTTAATCATTATTGGTATCTCTTTTCATAGATTGACCATTCTAGGGCAATCGAAATGTTCAATCATTCGTGGTATCATTGTCATCGATTGACGACGTATTTCCAGACGAGTTACCTGGTTGCCTTCACATAGAGTAGGGGAATTCAGGAGTGAGTTGGAGCCGGTACGTCCCATTTATCGAAGGCACCATATCGGATGGCCCCGACCAGAATGCAGGAGTTGAAGACTCAACTTGAGGAGTAGTTCGAGAAAGGTTATCTTCGACCGATTGCGCCCCTGTGAGGAACACCAGTGTGATCTGTCAAGGAGAAGGATGGCTCGTCTCGTGTGTGTATTAATTACCAGGAGTTGATCAGGGTGATGATCAAGAGTAGTATCCCTTACCCCGTATTGATGATCTTTTAGATCAACTTCAGGGAGCCTCAGTATTTTTCCAGGATCGACTTAAGATCTGGATATCACCAGTTGCGGATTCGAGAGACGGATATCGCGAGGACAACGTTTCATACACGCTATGGTCATTATGAGTTCGTAGTTATGCCGTTCGGGCTAACTATTGCACCTGCAGTATTCATGGAGTTAATGAATCGGGTTTTCATCGACTTTTTAGATCAGTTGTTGTTGTCTTCATCGACGACATTTTGATTTATTCTCTTAGCCGAGAGGAACACGAGGTTCATCTTCTTCAGGCTCTCGACGTGTTGAGACGCGAGCAATTTTATGGAAGTTTTCTTAATGTGAGTTCTAGATGTCCGAAGTGACTTTTCTCGGGCATGTAATTTCATCTGCCAGGGTTCGTGTCGACCCTCAGAAGACGGAGTCTATCCGAGATTTGCAACCTCCGAAAGATATTAATTAAATCCGATGTTTCCTCGGATTAGCTGGTTAATTATCCAACCCACGGACGGAGCTAGCAACCGTGGTTTTCGCGTTGGAAATTTGGCGTCGTTACCTTTATGGAATCACCTGTCAGATCTTCACCAATCACAAGAATTGAAGTATATATTTACTCAGAAGGAGTTAAATATGCGACAGAGGCGGTGATTAGAACTAATCAAGGATTATGATATTGAGATCCTTTACCACCCGGGCAAGGCAAACGTTGTCGCCGACGCCTTGAGTCGTAAGTCCGTTCAGGAGCAGATGCTTGCTCGTTTAACAATTCAGAAGGAGCTCCAACAGGAATTCCTTAGACCCGAGATCGAGGTCGGGCTTGGCGAGTTCGGGACAGACTTTTTATGTTAGAGATTTCATCGTCACTTGAGGAGGTAATCAGAGAGAATCAGAGTTCAGACCCTTCATTGTTGCGCATCCGTGAAGATGTGGCTCAGGAGAAAGCCCCTGGATTCGTGATCCACGAGGATGGACTTTTGAAATTTAAGAATCGTATGTGTGTACCGGCGAATGATGAGTTGAAAAACTCTATTTTGAGAGAAGCTCATGCTACCCCTTATTCTGTTCACCCGGGGTCTAGCAAGATGTATAAAGACTTGAAACAAAATTACTGGTGGAGTAATATGAAGCGAGAAGTCGCGGAATTTGTTTCGAGATGCTTAACTTGCCAACAAGTCAAGATTGAACATCAGCGACCGGCGGGTATGCTGAAAACTCTTCCTATTCCAGAGTGCAAGTGGGAAGACATTTCTATGGATTTCATCACGAGTTTGCCGACGAGTCGTCGTGGCATGAATACAATCTGGGTGATTGTGGACCGCTTAACTAAATCAGATCATTTCCTTGAGATCAAGGATTTGTGGAGTCCCAAGAGACTGGCCCAGTTGTTCATCAAGGAGATAGTGAGACTGCACGGTACTCCTAAAAGTATCGTTTCCGATCGTGACGGATGGTTTGTGTCACATTTTTGGAAATCAGTTCATCGTGCTATGGGAACTCAGCTTAATCTCAGTATTGCCTTTCATCCTCAGTCCGACGGACAATCAGAGAGAACTATTCAGACAATAGAGGACATGTTGAGGGCATGCGTCCTCGATTGGAAGGACGATTGGGAAGCCCAATTACTGTTGTTTTAGTCCACGTACAGTATAGTTGGCATGCCTCCATTAAGATGGCACCTTACGAGGCCTTGTACGGTCGTCGTTGTCGATCTCCTTTGTGTTGGGATGACTTGTCAGAATCAATCGGCACCGAGCCCGATATGCTTATAGCCGCCCGGGAGAAGGTAGCTTTGATCAAGAGTCGTATGTTGACAACTCAGAGTCGACAGAAATCATATGCAGATAATCGTCGTCGACCACTAGAGTTCGAGACGGGTGACCATGTTTTGGTCAAGGTAACCCCGAGTCGAGGTATTTTTTTTCCGTTTCGGAAAACGGGGGAGGTTGAGCCCAAGATTCATTGAAATTCTGGATCAAGTAGGCGAGTTAGCTTATCGATTGGCTTTACCTCCGGCTTTGAGCAGGATTCATAATGTGTTTCACGTCTCTCAGTTGCAGAAGTATGTTGCCGACCCGAGTCACATACTTCAATTTGAAGAAATCGAGATCGCGGATGATCATTCGTACGAGGAGCGTCCTGTACGAGTGTTGGAGCGGCGAATCAAACAGTTGAGAAATAAGTCGATTCCTTTGGTCAAGATTCAGTGGTCTAGACACGGAGTCGAAAAGGCTACTTGGGAACCGAGGATAGTATGCGAGAGAGTTATCCCGAGTTGTTTGACCCTTAGTTTCGGGGACGAAACTCTTTTAAGGGGGGGTGTATGTAATACCCGGTTGTAATTCAGTCATTATCATTCAGTAATTTCATTCGGTGATTTTCACTCAGTGGATTTTCACTCAAGTATAATCATTCATCAATCATGTTCATTCACCGTGTTCACCGTTCGGAAAAACTTCGAGTTGTGTATCGTTATTGTTCATTGTTTCAACTTTCCTCATATGAGTTCGACTTTGTTAGATCACCATTAATTTTTGGTAACTCCAAAAATTCTAAATCCTTGCAATATTATAGAGCATCGAGTTAGCTTTCCAATGGTTCAAACGGTGAGTCAATCGGAGTCCGGACGAGAGAGTTATGGTCGTTTTAGCTCAACCGCTCACTTTTCAGTTATTGGCCGGTCACTGCCGAACTTCGGCCGTGTCGTCCGACACGGCCGTGCCGTACTCGTCCGGATAATGCCGAGTGTGCGCCTCAGGACCCGACCGTGTCGTGCAGCACGGCCGAGTCGCACCCTTCCGGATAGGCGAGCGTAACCGTCGCCGGAGGCCGGCCGTGTGCCGGGACACGGCCGAGTCAATCGAGCGCCGCGGCGGGTCACTATCGGTAGGCCCCCTTCGTGCGCGACCGTGTCATGCGGGACACGGTCGAGTCCTGCCGGCCGAGATGCGCGCCGCGGCCGTGTCGGCGGGCACGGTCGAGTCTGCTGCCGAGTCAACCCCTATAAATTCATTTTTGAGCATTTTGAGCTCATTTCTTCCATTTTTCCATCTTCTTCACCGCAACCGAAGAGAATAGCTTGAGGGAGGGTTTTTCCTTCACAAATCATTTGGGTGTTTGATTTTCTTCATCTCCTTTCGATCGTGAAGCCCGGATAATCAATCTACCGCGTGTTCTTCGGATTAAAGCACTTGGATCATCAAGAGGTAATTCCTTCAACACTTTGGACTTCGATTTTGTATTGAGATATGATGTTTTGGACGTTATAATCATGTTATATGAAGGAATATGTATATGATTATGAGTTTGTATAAGGATTCATTGGATTATTGAGGGATTATTCAAGAACACCTTGAATATCGAGTTGGAATTGGGGATTTTCGACTAATTGTTGTTATAATCACATTTTTGGATATTCATAACGGATTATTGATCGTATTGGAGATGTTTTGTTGGTTTGAAACACTTCTTGGGAATTTTGATATTGGTATATCGAAGTTTGTTTGTAAACAATCGGAGTTGGATACAACGTGTTTGATTTAATGTCTCTATGGACTTGGTTTAGTCGTATCGACGTTTGGAATTCGTTATATTCGTGTTTAATTCGTGTATTGATCGGATTGTTGGTAATTGTATTGAATTAAGGTTGTTCGTGCGACCGACACTTCATTTAGGACGTTGTTCGTGGAAGGATAATTGTCATCGGTATTTTGTAAGTTAATTCTTACTCGGTTAAAAGGATATTCATACCTTTTGTTGTTGTTCATTCATAATCATAACTCATTCATCATTATATTAACCGTATCAAAACTTGTTGTTATCAATTAATCGTTTGATCATAAGGAGCAGCGGTTCCAATCCTTTCATTGGTGTCATTTATTTCATTACCATTCCATCTCGGTGAGTCATTATTCATTTTCGATGTCACTTTTGTTACATCGTGGCATTCCGGGTCATCTTGGCGTGCGGTTGGTATGTGTAGGATTTTCATGTCGGGCACATTATGGTCGTGTGTTGGTTGTTGACCTCACATTGGACTGTGCACACGAGTCTATGTGTCTCGTGAGACTGATTAGGTACAAGACCACGCGTGTATTGATCGTTGGTGGCTTGTGCACGGACACATTTCCATCCCGGGCGTAGTGTGGCGCCATTTCCTTTGAGCCGTACTGTTAGTTGAATCATATAGCATGTTTGATTGCGTATGTTTCGACAGGATATTTTGTAATTTCAGATATAATCATGATTGTGTATTTTCAACTCTTGAGGATTGTTATTCTTTGTAACTGACCCCGTTTGGGGATTTTGTTTTTCAGGTCATGGCAAGGCAAACGCACGGGAATAGCATGTTGATGTCGAGGAGTCCTAGTGATACTAGTAGGGGCCCCCGATCTTTCAGTTATTCATGTTATTGTCCTTTATTTTCCGCTGCAAACTTTCATTTGAATACTCCGTTTCATTCAGTGTTGTGTATTTTATCTTCACATAAAATACACTAGTATTCGGTATTGTCCTGGTGTGTTGTAATTAAACTCCTCATCGGAGTAATTATTGTTGTAATGTAGTTCGGTACTACATTTATCTTGTGTAATTCATTCATTTTCATTTGCCTGGTGGGTCCCAGTTGGGGATCTACGGCACTGTAATATCCGCCTAGTTTGGGGTGTTACAATCTCTAGTGAGTATTCTTAATGAACTTACATTCTTAGCATGTTAGTTTTGCATGAGTAATGTGTGTGTGTGTATGCTCACTATGGGTTAGACCCGACGGGGTCTCGGTAGGGGTCCACGGAGGTGTGGATCGACGAGCTTTGCTTTTAACCACTACGGGTTAGATCCGACGGGGTCTCAGTAGGGGTCCACGGAGGTGTGGATCGACGGTTAATTGTGGTGAATTTTACAAATGTGATTTGATATTGGCATTTCCGGAAATGAGCGCTTTTGAACGGTTTTCATGATTGCATGCATTGACTAAGTGTGTAAGAGGTAAGTTGTTCGTTTGGCTTACTTGGCTAGGATGGCACTAGAGTATTTTGTTGTTTGTGTTAAATCCTTTATTTGTGGATTTTGATGTTGGGAGACGAACCTTGTGGTCGTTCTTGTGTACTGTGAGTTGATGAGATTTGGGGCTAAAATCCCAATGGACTTGTAAAAGTCATTTTACGGATTTGGGGCTAAAACCCCAACGGTTTGGTAAAGGTCGTTTTTCGGAAAGTAAACCTTTGGGGCGGTGACCCCTTTCGTATTTTGGGTTTTTGAAAAGTAGGATTTGATCCTAAATCATTTTCTACTAAAACTCCCGATGGTATTTCAAACCATTTTATAGATTGTTTCCCTTGATATTTTGATCTTGAAATTTTGGGAAGTCTTTACTCAAACTCTCACATCGGGAAGTGTTCATCTTGTTGTATTTGAATCTTTGAGGATTCCGAATTATTATCGTTCGTGGAATGTGAATTGTATGGCTCGTATTTGCACTTTGTTCTTGCACTAGCAAAACAGTGGAGTTTTGCTAACCCCCGAGTATTCGGGGGGTGGATGTCTGTTTTTGCATTCAGGTTTTGGAGCATAACACAGGGTCGGCACGAAGGATGATGAAAGATGATCGATACTAATCACATGAGGAACCGTACTCTGTTTATTGGTTCAGTTGTACTTTATTTTCCGCTGCTATATATTTTCCCGTTGTACGGGTGTAGTTGTATTTTGACCCTGTGTGGGCATGAGTTGTATTTGAGTTGTATGTATTCGTTGAAAGACCAAATCGGTCTACTGAGTTATTTTAGCCTTAAAGGCATGGTTGAGTTGTTATATGTCGTTACCAGCCTGGTAGATCCTTGAGGAAAGGTTCTACGGCGTGTAATATCCCTGAGCGGATTGGGGGTGTTACATAAATGGTATCGGAGCTTAGGTTGAGGAAAACCTAGGCTGTCGGGTCAAGTCGTGTTGTTTGAGTCTTGTTTCGTCGGATTTTATCTGACTGAGTCGTGTCGCGACGCGTCGTTTGAGTTTGTTGGTCGTGATTAGTATCGTGGGCCGATCATCATCTTCGTGTGACCTGTGGAAGTAAGTCTCCCTTCTTTGTGTTGTGCCTCGTGTGACACGAGCTATTTTTTTTTATGATTATTTGTTAAGTGATGGAATCCTTATGTGGATTTTGATTTCATGATATGTATTTAGTCGACTCTCGTATTTGATTTATACGAGGAGTGTCGTTGCTTGTGATGTCTTTTTATTGTTTTTTTTGTCCGTTACCGATGATTTTCGAATCAATTTGCACGTCTTACAAGTTCTCTTGTGGAAGCTTTGTGCTTATACGCTGCATTTACTTGTTCACTAGTCGATTTTAAGGGTCCTTAGAGACCTCGAATGGGGTCAGTGGTTTTGTTCTGAATCCTGGGCGGTCTTCGACTGTGGTATTTTATCGTTTGTTTCCGTTTAAAGACATGTATTGTCTTGATTTTAATCGTTTTGATGTGTGTACTAGGAGTTGTTTTAGTGAACGTCGATATGCGTGAGTTTTGGGCATTCTAGCCTATTGGATTTTTGAAAACCTTGAGTATCTTAGAAAAATAAAATTCGAGACATATTTTTCAAATGAGTTATTTTCTTGTGGTACATCCAAGGTGCCACAATATATTTCAAAAAATTTTCTACCTCGAGGACCAAAATATTTTGAGATATTTTCAATGTTTTAGAAACACTTTTATTTAGACCCAAGGGTCGAATATTTTGAAAGTTTTCACTAAGAGAAAGTGGCCTCATTTTTATCAAATGCGAAATGGTTCTCCATAGTCTCGATAACGATGTTCCACGTTTGTACTTTTTGAAAGGTGATACTCAAGATCAACCGGTGTTCTTCTAAATTATTTTCAAAATGAGATTTTCGTTTTTAAAACCTATCCATTCCCGTTTGAAGGCTGGGTATGTATGGGTGATGTTCGCGTTGTCATTTTGATGTTTGCTCCCGAGTATGATCGAATTGGCGGTGTGAGCGTTGAGTCGTTTTCCACACATTTGTTGTGTTAGCCCCCTGTGAGAGGCGGGATGTTGGTGTTGAACATTGTCGCCTCGTGGTGATTTCTGCGTTGTCGCGCATGTGCGAACTGTTAGAGCTTGGTTTGGTATGACCGTGTGCATCGGTGATGGTTCCGTTATGTGTCGGTTGTTTAATCTCTTGTTACCTTGCTCTCGTTTTTGTGAATTTCGTGGACGAGGTCGGAGGTAATACCCATACTATTTTGACTTCGGTATTTTCTCTTTCTCCAGTCTATCGATTCGCTCATGTTCGTTGATACTTTATGAACGTGTTCTGTATTTCGATTTCATCGTCTGAACGAGCTGTGATCTTGTTGTGGGCCGATCTGGTTATCGATGTGACTTTTTTTTTTCGAGTTCGGTTCGATTCTTGTGAACCTTGTTCGGGAGTAACATCATTTGGTTCTACTAGTCCTTTTATTCGAAGGGATCGGATTTGCAACTCCTGTGTTTTCGACTCTGTCGACTCGTTTGTGTTCGTTGACATTTTTGAGCTTGTCCTGCCCCTTGCTTTTGTTGATCGAACGAGTGTGGTATTGTTTTGGAATAACTCGTTTGTCGTTGTGACTTTTTAATTGCTATTCCCTTTCCTGTGGATCTTATGTGAATGCACATCCTGTTGTTTTCACCGGATCATATATTGTCTCGAGTCGAGATGTGAACCTTGGAGTTGTTGTTTGAGTTTTATTATCCTTCGTGTTTCGGACATGATTGTCCGATTTTTGTTGTCTCGATCGCTTGTTTGTTCGGTTTTTGTTCTCGTTTTGTTATTGTTGAGCGTTCAGGCTCCTTCCTAATTCCCTTAAGTTCGGGAAATTAGTCTCGTTTTCGATCTTCCAACCCTTGGGCGGTGGGATTCCGTATTTGTTCAGCGGTTGACTCGCTTTTTGATTGATGTACCATTGGGTTGGTCAATCATATTGATTTTCGTTCGTTGTGTTTTGTGATTGTCGGATAATTGACTTGATTGTATTATCCATTTGATGACGCTTGTCACTTGTTGGTTTTATTATATCCCTAACGGCGACGTTGTGTTGGTCGTCGTGGAGCGTGTTTTCACGCCGTATGTCTCTTTATGTTTCTTGCAGCATTTCGCCGTTGGGCGCGAGTTTTCTGTTTTTGTGTATCTCGTCGAGTTTTCCTGGCAGGTATATTGCTCCCCCCTACTTGTTTTAAGTTTCGGGACGAAACTTCTTTTAAGAAGGGTAGAATGTAATATCTGCAATTTCGAATTTCGGTAATTTTCTTTTTTCGGAGGAAGTCCGTTTTGACGACTCTCTCATGACCGTTTCGTCATTTCGAGAATGATTAATTCTGCACTTTTTGTCATCCGAGTTCGTTTCGGTATCGTTTTGTTGAGTTCCGAGCTTTTTAGCGACTTTTCCGCACTTGAGTTCGATTCTTGCGAATCTCGTCCGAAACTGTTGTTTCGAGTTTCTCGTAAGTTCATTTAATGTTATTATTCATGTTGCGAGCTTTGGTTTGGTGTTTCGATCGCGTATCGTGATTTTCGGACGTTTTGGGCCATTTTCGTAATTTCCCAAAGTTTTGGGTAATTACTTCCGTTGTTGAATTCCGAGCCTTCGGGTGGTCGGAATTGTGTGTTCTCTTAGCTCTTAGATTCGTCTTTGCGAGTACGTCGTAACCATATCATCGATTCGTATTCAGGTTCGGATTTCGGGGTCGTTCGGGCCGTCGGAGTTGGCCCCGGCCGAGTCATGGCCGGGCAACACAGGCCCAAAGCCGCCGAGTCACGGCCAGTAGTGCTCGGCGGCTTCGCCGAGTCACGGCCGCGTGATCAGCGATTCGGCCAGCGATCTGAGCCGCGGCACACGCAGCGTGGCCGCGGCAACTGCGTGGCATTTTCTCGGCCAACCGATCGGGTGCCGCGGCACACTCGGCCGAGCCGCACACTCTGACCACCAGGGAGGCATTTTGGGCTGTGCCGCGTGTCACGGGCAAACTTGATCCGTCGAGTTATGCCGTGCGCCCTTAGCAACTCGGTCCTTCGGCCACTAAGGCAGCTTTCCCAACCCTTAGGTTAAGTGCGGAAGATTGAAGTAATTTAGAGAGAAAGTTAGAGAGAGAAGCTGCTCTTTAGAAAGGAACTTTTATTGCTCAACTTCGGATGATGTACAAATGAGGGGCTTGGAGCTCCTTTTATAGGTCTCCACCTACATCTTCTAGAATGTACAAGAATCTACAAGTATCTAGAACATACAAGAGATTACAAGTCAATCTACAGCCTTCTAATCCTTTCTATGATCATTCCGGAGGGCTTCCGGAATGTTACAACATCTATCAAGTAAATACTAGAATTCTGGGGAAGAATCTCGACCCTTCTAGAAGCTTCCATAGCCAAAGTGTGACAATTCTCCCCTACCTGAGTCTTGACGTCCCCGTCAAGGTTTCGCCTTGTATGCTTCAAATTCGGTTTTGAACTGCCACAAGTCTTGCTCCTTTTCCCACGAAGCTTGTATGCTGGTAAACCTCTCCAGTACTAAGTACTCCGATCCGGTGGTGTTCCGTTTTCCAACCTGTCGATCCGCCAGGATTTCTTCAATTTCCTTCTCAAAGGACACTGTGTGGGCCGGCGGGGCTCGATCTGACTTATTTCGAGTTGGGTCTTCCTTATCCTTGAAGTATGGTTTCAAAAGACTCACATGGAAGACCGGGTGAATTTTGAAGTCATTCGGAAGATTGAGCCGATAGGACCGCGTTCCGACCTTCTTCACTATCTCAAAGGGTCCTTCATACCACGGTCAAGCCTTTATGCACTTGACGGATCGCCTTAACATTTCTTCCGATCATTCGGACCAACACTTGGTCCCCTACTTGAAAGTCCCTCGGACGGCGCTTGTTGTCCGCCCATTTCTTCATCCGCTTGGCAGCCTTAGTCAGATACGCCCTTGCTATGTCATGTTCCTCGTTCCAACCTTTAGCAAGTTTGTACGCTGCCGGACTCGCACCTTCGTATTTCCGAACTAGTTCCTGGGGTGTCGTCGGTTGTTGCCCCATCACCAGTTCAAACGGACTTCGTTGTGTGGACTCGTTCCGCTGCAAGTTGTAAGAAAATTGCGCAACATCAAGTAAACGAGCCCAGTCGGACTGGTTGGCACTTACAAAGTTTCGGAGATAAATCTCCAGCAAATGATTTACACGTTCAGTTTGGCCATCCGTCTGGGGGTGAAAGCTTGTCGAGAAGTGGAGGTTTGACCCCATCAACTTGAATAGCTCCCTCCAAAACTTTCCTGTGAATCGCGGGTCTCGGTCGCTTATGATACTCCGAGGAACTCCCCAGTACTTTACCACATGTTTCAAGAAGAGTCGGGCAGCTTCCTCGGCCTTACAATCCTTTGTTGCCGGGATGAATGTCCCGTACTTGGAGAACCGATCAACAATCACCATTATCGACCCGCATCCTTCCGACCTTGGTAGTGCCGATATAAAGTCCATCGTAAGACTGTCCCACGGACGTTCGGCAATAGGCAATGGCTCTAGCAGTCCTGCCGGTTTACTTTGTTCCACCTTGTCTTGTTGGCAGACCAAGCAGGTCTTTACGTAGGCGTTTATGTCATCCTGCAAGTTAGGCCAGTAAAATGACTGCTCAACAAGCGCTTTAGTACGAAGTGTACCTGGGTGTCCCGCCCATTTCGAGTCATGGCACTCCTTCAGTACTTCCCTTCTAAGGTTGTCCCACCGGGGTACATACAACCTATCTCCAACAGTAAAAAGTAGGCCATTCTCTTGCCAGAACTTCCTCGTCTTGCCCTCCTTTGCCAATTCCACCAGATTCTTGGCCAAGGGATCTTGGGCAATACCGTCTCTTATCCGGTCGGCAAGGTCGCACTGCACTTGGGTGATAGATGCCAGTGAGGCCTTCCGACTTAAAGCATCCGCAACTACGTTCGTTTTTCCTGGCTTATATTCCATAGAATAATCAAATTCAGCCAAGAAGTCTTGCCATCGGGCTTGCTTCGGGGTGATCTTCTTTTGATTTTGGAAATAGCTAGTCGCCACATTGTCCGTCTTGATCACGAAATGATTCCCGAGCAAGTAGTGTCTCCACGTACGAAGACAATGGATTATCGCCGTCATTTCTTTGTCATGAACCGGGTACCGCCGTTCCGTCTCGTTTAGCTTTCGGGACTCGTAGGCAACAGGATGCCCATCCTGCATTAAGACTCCTCCAATGGCATAGTCGGAGGCATCCGAATGTAACTCAAAAGGCTTTGTGTAGTCCGGAAGTTTCAGCACCGGGTCATTCATGACCGCCACCTTGAGATCCTCGAAGGATGCTTGGCACTCGTCAGTCCAATCCCACGCAACCTTCTTCTTGAGTAAGTTTGTTAATGGCGTAGCCCTCGCCGAATATCCATCAATAAATCGCCGATAATAGTTCACCAAGCCTAAGAACGACCGAAGTTCGGAGACGTTCTGAGGAGGCTCCCACTCGGCAATGGCCTGCACTTTCTTTGTGTCCATTAAGATCATTCCTTCTTTCACCTTGTGCCCCAAGAACATTACCTCCGTTTGGGCAAACGAGCATTTTTCCAGTTTTACATATAATTCGTTCTCCCTCAGGACTCGGAACACTTTCCGTAGATGTTCAGCGTGTTCATTCAAGGACTCGCTGTATATCACTATGTCATCCAGGTACACAACAACAAACTTGTCCAAGAATGGGTGAAATATCTTATTCATGAGAGTGCAGAAAGTCGCAGGAGCATTAGTCAAGCCAAAGGGCATAACCAAAAACTCAAATGAACCATACCTCGTTACGCAGGTTGTTTTCGATTCGTCTCCTTCCGCGATACGGACTTGCCAATACCCCGACCGCAGGTCTAGTTTTGAGAACCACTTTGCCTTCCCCAAGCGGTCAAATAGGTCAGCCACCAACGGAATTGGGTATTTGTTCTTAATAGTAACCTTGTTAAGCGCCCGGTAGTCAATGCACATCCGCAAGCTACCGTCTTGTTTCTTCTGGAATAGCACCGGGGCGCCATAAGGAGCTTTGGAAGGACGAATATAGCCAGCATCAAGTAAATCCTTTAACTGTCTTCGAAGTTCTTCCAATTCTGGCGGAGCCATCCGGTAAGGCCCCATTGCAGGAGGTTTCGCCCCCTGTTCCAGCTCAATCTCGTGATCGACCTCCCGCCTCGGTGGTAACTTTTTGGGCAACTCGGGAGGCATCACGTCCTTAAATTCGGCCAGCACTTCACCGATTTCTGCCGGGACTTCCTTCCCGACGATTGGGTCTTCCGTCTTTAGGGCAGCAAGATATGTCTCTTGCCCCTTCTTACACCCTTTTGAAACCTGCATAGCCGACAACATACGGGACTCGAGCTTTCCACGTAATAATGGAATATCAAATGTTACCTTGTTCGGCGTTATGCTCAGAATTTGGGCATCTTGGATGGTTACCGTCTTCATCCTTTCCAAGAATTCCATGCCCAGCACCATCCGATAATCATCCATTCGGACCACTGTCAAGTCAAGCTTGCCTTGCCAATCCGCCAGTTGGACCGGGACTTGCTTAGCCACGGCAATTATGGGTCTTGATGGTGTGTTTACTGTTTTCATCCATCCCATTTCCTTAGTAACTCTTACACCCTGACGAACCGCCTCATCCTCGGCTAAGAAGTTGTGAGTGGCTCCCGTGTCTACTAAGGCCTTTATGATTCCCTTATTTATCCTTGCCTCAACATACATGAGACCATTCCTGACCTTTTCCGCCTTGGGTACCATCACGGTTTCTTCCTTTGCCTTCATTGCATTAAGGAGTTGCATCGACCCCATCTGCATTTCTTCGGCCCGTTCCTCCTGTTGGCTTATTATGGCGTTAAGTGCTTTCTTCTTCGGGCACTCCTGGACGAAGTGTGGACCCCCGCATAAGAAGCACTCCCTCTTCTTGATTTCATGGGTCTTTTCTTTCCCCTTGAAGGTTGGCTTGTATCCCGTCTTGTGAGGCCTGTCTCCCCCACCTTTTTCCTTGCCTCCCTTCTTGTCCTTTCGCTGCGCGAAGTCCTTTCGGAATTCCACAATTTCCTCGGCCGCAGCAATTGCTTCCGACAGATCTTGGACCTTCTGCCTTCTCAGCTCAAGGGCTGCCCAGGACTGCAACCCGTCCAAGAAATAGAACAATCGATCCTTGTCCGACATTTCGGGAAGTTCCAACATGAGCGAGGAGAACTCATTGACATAATCCTTCACACTCCCCGATTGTTTTAGGCCACGCAGCTTCTTCATGGCCAGGCTTTCGGCATTCTCCGGATAGAACTGCTTTTTCAAATCCGCCTTGAATTCTTCCCAAGTATCTATCCGGCATGTCCCTCGTGCGATGTCTTGATGGCGCCGTCTCCACCATAAGGCAGCGTCATCACTAAGGTACAAGACCGCCGACTTGATCTTGTCCTCGTCATCCCTTATACGTACTGCATCCATATAGGTTTCGAGAGACCAAAAGAAATTATCAAGTTCTTTGGCATTACGCTTACCTGAGTACTTTGGAGGTTCTGGTGCCCGAATGCGCGGCACTTCCCTTGCCATGGTGCCACCTGCCACGGCTGCCTTGCACAATGCGCAATCCTCCTCGGTCTTATCCATCCGTGCGGTCAGTTCTTCCCGCAATTTGGCTACCTCGCCAAGAAGTGTGGACTTCAACTCGTTAAGAGCAAGCAACACTTTGTCCTCAATATTGCTGGCATTTTCTTCAAGGACATCCATCCGTTCGATGGTTTCACCAACAGCCACCTCGATCTTGGTCACCCTTACTTCCATCGAGGATGCAAAATCTCGGGACTTGTCCCTACCACCTTTCTTGATCTTGCGAGCATCATCGCGGCATTGTTCCCTTCGACCATCTTCTTGTTTCCGCTCATTCTCTCACTTTACCAACAAACCGGGCTCCGATACCACGTGTCACGGGCAAACTTCAGTCCGTCGAGTTATGCCGTGCGCCCCTTAGCAACTCAGTCCTTCGGCCACTAAGGCAGGCTTTCCCAACCCTTGCCGGTTAAGTGCGGAAGATTGAAGTAATTTAGAGAGAGAAAGTTAGAGAGAGAAACTGCTCTTTAGAAAGGAACTTTTATTGCTCAACTTCGGATGATGTACAAATGAGGGGCTTGGAGCTCCTTTTATAGGTCTCCACCTACATCTTCTAGAATGTACAAGAATCTACAAGTATCTAGAACATACAAGAGATTACAAGTCAATCTACAGCCTTCTAATCCTTTCTATGATCATTCCGGAGGGCTTCCGGAATGTTACAACATCTATCAAGTAAATACTAGAATTCTGGGGAAGAATCTCGACCCTTCTAGAAGCTTCCATAGCCAAAGTGTGACACGCGGCACACTCCCGCTGAGCCGCGGCACACTGTGCAGTCTATTTATGGCCCTGCAGACGTTTTCTTCAGCCATTTTCACTCGGTTTTCTTCTCTTCCGCGGCTGGAGCTTGGTAAATCGTGGAGAGATGTTGTTGGACAATCAATCCATGAAGTTTTGGAGTTCATATCATCAATCATACATCCTATAACACCCTCCGATCTACCGAATCAGGTCAGATTTCCTAGAAATCTAGTTTTGGGGAATTTGGGTGTTTTGGTTGTTTTCGTCCGATTAATCCGATTTAACTTAGGATTATGATGATTGATGATTATTTGGATGTATTATATCATTTCCCTTGTTATTCCATGGTTGGATCGTATCGATTCGTTGTTTTGGTCAAGTTCTTGATCGACGCCTTGAAGGTGTCCGGTAAAATGTCATAGAGGGGTTTTCGGGCGTTCTACGATTATTATTCATCGTATGATCGTTGATTTATTAATTGTATGATGTTAGGGTCGTGTTTCTTGCGAAGAAACCGTGTTGAACCCTTCCGTTCATTGTCGTCTTCCTTTTCGATAGCATCGGGCGTTTCGAAGCTTTCCGGTTGAGCCGTGTTCGTCGGAATACTTGCGTGCCAATTTCGAGGCAAGTAACTTGCCCATACTTTTCTCGTTTTATGGATATGATGATCGGTGGTCGTCTTGATGTGTTTGTTTGGTTATTTGAAATGAAGTTTCAAAAGATTTCGGTTTGGCCTCGTTAAAGGCTTTCTTTCAAAACGCGTGTGTTTTGTGAACGTTGTGTTTTGGGAATTGATTATGATTTGATTATTTTGAACGTTGAAGGATTTGATGATGATACTCCTATTGTTTAAAGTTATGGAATCGTGTATTCCGTATTTAATCTTGTTATTGTGTTTTGAAGAGTTTGATAATGGTGTCGAGTTAATGGCCATCTCTAGTGAGTATTCTTAATGAACTTACATTCTTAGAATGTTAGTTTTGCATGAGTAATGTGTGTGTGTGTATGCTCACTATGGGTTAGACCCGACGGGGTCTCGGTAGGGGTCCACGGAGGTGTGGATCGACGAGCTTTGCTTTTAACCACTACGGGTTAGATCCGACGGGGTCTCGGTAGGGGTCCACGGAGGTGTGGATCGACGGTTAATTGTGGTGAATTTTACAAATGTGATTTGATATTGGCATTTCCGGAAATGAGCGCTTTTGAACGGTTTTCATGATTGCATGCATTGACTAAGTGTGTAAGAGGTAAGTTGTTCGTTTGGCTTACTTGGCTAGGATGGCACTAGAGTATTTTGTTGTTTGTGTTAAATCCTTTATTTGTGGATTTTGATGTTGGGAGACGAACCTTGTGGTCGTTCTTGTGTACTGTGAGTTGATGAGATTTGGGGCTAAAATCCCAATGGACTTGTAAAAGTCATTTTACGGATTTGGGGCTAAAACCCCAACGGTTTGGTAAAGGTCATTTTTCGGAAAGTAAACCTTTGGGGCGGTGACCCCTTTCGTATTTTGGGTTTTTGAAAAGTAGGATTTGATAATCCTAAATCATTTTCTATTAAAACTCCCGATGGTATTTCAAACCATTTTATAGATTGTTTCCCTTGATATTTTGATCTTGAAATTTTGGGAAGTCTTTACTCAAACTCTCACATCGGGAAGTGTTCATCTTGCTGTATTTGAATCTTTGAGGATTCCGAATTATTATCGTTCTTGGAATGTGAATTGTATGGCTCGTATTTGCACTTTGTTCTTGCACTAGCAAAACAGTGGAGTTTTGCTAACCCCCGAGTATTCGGGGGGTGGATGTCTGTTTTTGCATTCAGGTTTTGGAGCATAACACAGGGTCGGCATGAAGGATGATGAAAGATGATCGATACTAATCACATGAGGAACCGTACTCTGTTTATTGGTTCAGTTGTACTTTATTTTCCGCTGCTATATATTTTCCCGTTGTACGGGTGTAGTTGTATTTTGACCCCTGCGTGGGCATGAGTTGTATTTGAGTTGTATGTATTCGTTGAAAGACCAAATCGGTATACTGAGTTATTTTAGCCTTAAAGGCATGGTTGAGTTGTTATATGTCGTTACCAGCCTGGTAGATCCTTGAGGAAAGGTTCTACGGCGTGTAATATCCCTGAGCGGATTGGGGGTGTTACAATAACAATCCGATAAAACCCCGAAAACTCAATGAATCCGGAACAAAATTCTCGGGTATTACATTCTACCCTCCTTAAAAGAAGCTTCGTCCCCGAAACTTGAAACATATAGCGATTAACGCAAAACAATTCCAGATAACATTAGCTATCCGTTGCCGACAACCTGCAATGAATCGCATGCAGCACGTGGCTACTACCATGCATATCGCTATGCCAGAATGATAACGAAATGCAACGAACAAAAATCAATATGGTTGACTAGCCCGAACAGTACGTCAATCAAAATGCGATCCAATCGCTGAACAAAATACGAAATTCTACACACAATGATTGGAAGATCGAAAACGAAGTTAATCTCCCGAACTCAAGGAAATTACGAAGAAATATAAACGTTCAAAAATCACGATACAAGACCAACAAGACTGGACAACAAGCGATCGAACCACAACGATCGAGACACATCAGTCGAACAATCATATTCGAATCACGACGGACGATAAAATCAAATAACCATTCCGAAGTCTACACCTCGACTCAAGACAATAGGTGGTCTGGTAAAAATGAAAAGATATGCATTAACATACGACCCATGGAAATGGAGTCAAATTCGGAAAAAGACACAAAGAGAATGAATTTCTCCGAAACAGTACCACAACTCGTCCAACAATCAAAAGTGAAGAATAGAACGAGTCCAGAAAATATCAATGAGCACAAACGAGTCGACAGAAATTCACCAATCCGATTCACTTCTAATGAAAGAAGTTTATCTCCAAAATATCGAAACAACAAAGCAAGGGAAATAACATAACAAACAACTAGGCTAAGCCACTCAGGGGCTTCTCAGGGTCGATCCTGATATCAGTGCTCAAGTCTGTGCCTCGGAAGTCTCGGTGCCCAACTCACAAAACTGAACTCAGTGTCCCTCGAGCCCGCACTTGTAACACGTTACTGGCGGAGAAGGACAATGTGCACGGATATGCCCCGCCACATTGCAGTTAAAACACCTCCTGGATTTACTAGGAGTCAAAGCAGACGACTTGGAACTCTCAGTCCCACGCAACGAGCGATAGAGCTTCACAACAGAAAGACTACGACGTTGCGAACTAGAAACACCAATTCCTGCACCGTCCACAAGGTCATCGGACTTCCTCTGCTTCTTCGACTCGGGCACACGCTCCGACGATAACGAAGCTAGTTCACGGGCCAAGGCTCGATCTTGGTAGTCCCTCAACGAAGTGCAAGTGAGTCCCGACATATACACGTGAATCTCTGGCTTCATTTGTCTATCAAAATGAAAGATCCTCTCTTGCACCACGCATCCAGTTAGCGTGCGCTACTCATCCGTTAGCGTGCGCTAAACACCACATAGTAGCGTGCGCTATGCCACAAGCATTAGCGTGCGCTACACCACAAAAACCCAAAAAACTCACATAGTAATCGGAAACGCCTCCAAACACATGTCCTAACAAGGCACACCCAAACATGGCACAAAATTCCAATGATGAGGGCAATAACAATCCTATAAAACCCCGAAAACTCAACGAATCCGTAACAAAATTCTCGGGTATTACATCCTCTACTCCGACTACTGGATGCAAGACCACGTTCCACCTTGCGTAATGCAAAACCGCATCATACTTATCCAACCAATCCATACCCAAGACTACGTCAAAGTTATTCCTTTCTAATATGTATATATCCCTATGGCTATATTATTAGCTATATCGTCAACAGAAATTATTTCCCCCGTTGGTATACTAACTTCGAGGCTTTCTGAAGTTTTTCTACTTCTAAATCCATTCATGCTAAACAACTTCTTGAAGATAAATGAATGATATGCGCCAGTATCAAATAACACCAAAGTAGGAATTCCAGCGACAGATAACATACGTGACATCCTCTCGGGCTTCTCCTTGTCAATCTCAGATAGACTATACATACGAGCCTTTCCCGTGGAACCTTGATTCTGGACCCTCCTGTCTGGGATATTACTCTTCTATGAGCACTGGGAGACCATGTGTCCTTCTTCATGGCACTGATAACATCGATTCTGTCCCTGCATGCAAACTCCCTGGTGCCTCTTTCCACATTTTGAGCAGGTTGGGTAGTCGTACTGTGTCTTTAGATCGGACGGTCCTTCCTTACCACCTTTCTTGTTGTTGTTATTGTTACTCTATCCCTACCACTTCCTCTTGTTCGAATTCACGACTGGTAGAGCCATAGCCTTTTCCATATCCAACCTAGTTGATATATCCTCGGCTCTGGAAATAGCTTTCTTATATGTCATCTTCCCATGACTAGCCAAATGATGTCGAATTCTGTCTTGAAGTCCATCACGAAATGTTTGCGCCTTCATATCCTCAGTCTCAACCATGAATGGTGAAAATCAACACATATGATTAAACTTCCTTTTGTATTTGGTGACCGTCATGCCTCCTTGAGTTAAATATAAAATCTCTTTTTACATCTTGGACTTGTACGCCCTTGGGTAATTCTTATCCATCACCGTTTCCTTGAATCCCTCCCAAGATAGTGTCCTATGTTCTTCTTCAATTCGGAGTCTCCAATATCTGTTCCACCAAGTCCTGGCATCCTCTTTGAGTTGGAAGACTACACATAAAACCTTCTGAGCATCTGTACAGGTCATGTAATCGAAGGTGCTTCCAAGTTCAGTCGCCACTCCTCGATGGCAGCTGACCCTTCCCTCCCGAAGAATGTTGTAGGTTTGAACTTATTGAACTGGTTTATCATCCTGGCCTGGACTTGTCCTTGAGTGGCTAGAGGCACTATTGTCGCTCCTTGGAGAAGAGTGGTTAAGCCTGGGAGCAACTGCTGCTGATTAGGAGTGTCATTCTCGCTTGAAGGCGTATTAAGTGCGCCTTGAGCTTAGTTTCGAGATTCGGTATTGGATGTAGTTTCGCGTAGAGCCATGTCCTGCCAACGAATTGTTATTCTTGTAAGTTCTTAAGTGCGAGAATGAGATAGAGATAATGATATTTATATGCGTAACATAAAGTAAAATAATTCATTACATATTGGAATTAATTACTGCAAGAAATTAAATATTTCATTAATTATAACTTTGATTGCCAACATATATTCTTGAATAATACTTAAAAGGGAAGTTGGAACTAATAGTTACTACTAAAATAATAAAATTGTGACATCTCAAACAATAAAACTATTCCTCATCATCACTGCTAAGGATCTCTATGACAGGAATAGAGGGTGAGGGCCAAGTCCAGGAGATGATATCCTCGTCATCCGAGTCAACCATCTGCTCGAGCTCTGGGTCTCCTCCTCTGGATCCTCCTCAAACTCCTCCATCGGTTGTGATGGGGTATTGTGCATCTCATAAAATCTGGGAATCTCGCCTCTCGAGTACAATTCGAGTATCCTTGCAGCAACTTACCGAATCATCCACGACTGTTCTTTCCTCAGGAGTCCTGCGGTTCGCCTCGTGCGAATGGCGGTATATGGAGTAACTCCAATCATTAGGCAGAGTTATGATCAGGTGCTCGACTTCCGCAACTGGGTCTCCGATCCTCCCAGATATGAACCATTTATGTATCCTCTCGATCACGTAATGTGCGGCATTGTCAGGTAACCCTGGATTACCCCAAGAGTATCTATGTGTCAAAGGGCGGGAGCTGGACCCTGCCTCAACCCTCTTACGTGGAGTCACTGTAAATCCGGCCATACTAATAGGATACATGTATAATTACATAAAGTTATTAAATTATACGATATCAAGCTAAATGTATGTATGATAAAAACATGACTTGAAACCGATTTCCTTGGAATGGAGTAACGAAGTAGCGACAATCGAACTTATGATATTCCCTTGAAGAAAATATTTTTATAACTTTTAAAAAAATCTTCCGGCGTACCAAGAAAGTAGACCAGATTTTTCTCTGATACCATACTGTAATGACCCGAATTCTTTTAAGGTATTTTATGAATATTTTTAATAATAAAAAACTTGTAGAAATTTCAAGCCGTTACGGAAACTAATATTTTCTAAAGAAAATATTCGCGAAAATAAAGGGGTTTTAAATCTCCAAACTACCATAAGAATCTAGCAGCGAAAAATAATTAGCAAAACAAAGTTAATTGTTTCATATTAACTCGAGCGGAATAAAAAAAAATAAATAACATTAAATATATCATAAGTGGGCCTGCCCTGCAACTCGTTGCTCGACATTCCGAATTAACCTGAAAATTTTACATAGAAAATGGGATGAACTCTCTATTGCTCATGGGAATATCACAAGTCAACAATAATCACATTACATAACGGAGGCATAACATGAATATTTGTTATATCAACATATAACTTGAGCATGTAAACATGTGACTGCATGTAAACACATATACTGATACTTGGTATGAAAAACATGTGACTGTATGTTAATCATAAATATAACATATCACCTATACAGTCCAAATAAAGCAATTAAAATTGACAAGTAATAATTCCCACCTGAAATTGAGATGACGTGAATGCAATTGCTTGAATATTTATCAGATGTTCCTATCCTCGCACTCTTGATTATTGTATCCTACAATTAAAGAATTATGTATTTCAATATATATATATATATATATATATATATATAATAGATGTAAAAAATTGAAATTGGAAATATATGTTTGGACTGAAATGGTGTGAGGACGGATTGGGCCATTAATAATAGGGCTGGATTAATGGACCCAAGACTGAAAGTTATAGTTGGGCTCAGGACTTAAATGGGCATTGTTTTAAAGGGTTTGGGCTTGGAGAAGGCATTAGCCTAATAAAAGAAGGGTAGTTTACATATATATACAACTATTAGTAAGTATTTACATATATGACAGATACATGAAATAATTACAAAACTACCCAAAATTTATGAAAGAATAAAAAGAACAGATACCTTGCAATAAATAAGGAACCGTTTGGCAGGAAAAAAAGAAAACCCCACCTCCTCAGATTTTACCGCGATGGGATCTCCACGATCTGAGAGATTCAGTTACCAAAACCAAAGAAAAAAATCCAGCACCAGCTATAATAAAAAAAGAAGAATTTTTTTTGATATGATTCAATTTTTCTCTCCATCAGATCGAAGAAGAAGCCGACCCGAATTACAGGATACAAGGGAGACAAGCAGGTACAGTTTTCTGTTCTTCAAAATAGAACGAAATCATCATTTCCTTAAAATCGTTACGAAGGAAGAAGATCCCGGATACAAACTACATAAACTTCGGCAAACAGGTAACATTTTGAAGTAAATTTTTTTTTTTTTGAATTTTGAAAATAATTTCTATTGTTTAATCGAATTGGTGTGGGGGGATTTTAATAAATTTGACCACAATTGTATTCCTAAATTACCTGTTCATTTCAATTGTAGATGAATTCTGATAATTCTTCTATTGACATAATGCAAGACATGAAATTAAAAAATTGGTTACCACAATAATAAAGGGAAAATAATCTTCTATGATATATAAAGTAAAGTGTAGTAGTATATTATATGTGAATACCGTTTAATGGAACCTTGGTTACCAGATTATTTCATGTATTTGTCATATATGTAAATACTTACTAACGTAGTGCAGCACAAATAATTGAATATCGTTTAAGACAACCTGGTTACCAATTTAAACTTTATATATTATAGTTGGTTACCATCAGCATGTGTTGATTTTAGTATATTGTAGTTGGATGTTAGTTGGATATCATGATTATGTGTTGGTTTTTATAAATACTTGGTTACTCATTTAAGTATACTGTAGTTGGATACTAGTTGGATACTAGTTGGATACAATCATCATGTGTTAAATTTTTTTAAATACTTGGTTACTGAATTTAGTAAATAAAAAAAATTAGATACCATTTAAGGAGATCTTGTTTACAAAATTATATTTGTTATAATGTAGTTGAATAGTAGCTTCAACATGAGATTCATCCCATCAAAATGACCTTTGTTACTTGGTTACTGAACTTAGGACTTGAAAATAATTGGAAATTAAAAATTAGAAGAATAAGATAAAGAACTTACATGTTAAGAAAAACAAAAATGTAATTAGATACAATTTTATAGAAAAACTTATCAAATATTTGTTACTGCATGAAATGGTGAAACATTTTATTCTTTTTTGTATTTCAGATTATGAAAATGGTACCGATCATTCTATACTACAATGGTATTTGGATAGATGGAAATGTGTATACAAATTTCAAAGTAAGTGGCTTATTAATTCAACAACAGAGGTACTTGCAGATATGGAAGATTTAGTGCGTACCACATTGAATATATCAAGCTCCACCACATTCACAATGAAGTTTCACATAACTCCAAACATACCCCCAATAAGTATAAGAGATGAATCAACATTGAGGTTCTACATAGAGGTGTGCAGAAAAAATTCAGATTATGGAAAGTACCCACTCGTAATCACTGAAGAAAATATAATGGCTACTGAAGATCATATTCATTACCCTAAAAATATAGGAAAAAGGTTACAGAATAAATTGCCTAGTCCAATGAACCAGTGTTCAGAAATTATTCCTCTAGTTACCAAATCATTAGTTATAGAATAGAGTATGCTGATACAGTTGCTCAAGAGATATAGTCGAATCTGAAAAAAATGTGCTCTTACGACTAACTTCCACTGAAGATCAAGAAAACCAAGTCATCTCAAGCGCCGAAAATGTGGATGTAAAAGAAAATCAAATATATGTAAGAAAAGATGTGTTGATGAATGCAATAAGCTTGCACTCAATGTGGCAAAACAGACAGTTCAAGGTATAAAGATCTTCTTCAAGAGACTATGTAATAGTTTGTGTAGATCATACAAATTGTCAATGGAAGCTAAGAGCCTCAAAACTAGGGAACACAAATATGTTCAAAGTGCGAAAAATGAACGATGTCCACACATGTTCTTCAAATATATTGATGGGGAATCACAGACAAGCTTCAAGTGAGATAGTTAGTGAATGCATAAAAAAAAGATTTATGAATCTGAAAAAAGTATATACCCCATCAGATATTGTAGAGGACATGATGAATGACTACCATATATCTATTTCTTACCAAAAAGCATGGAGATCCAAGGAAAGAGCATTGTCAAAAGTGCGCGGAAATCCACATGATTACTCCTTGATACCCTCGTGGCTGCACATAGTTGAAAAGAATAACCCAGGTAACTTCATATCTCTTGAATATTTATATGCTGCAAATTATAACCATGCATTTTAAATTTTTATATGTTTTTGCTACCGTGGTTATTGACTGTATTTCTATAGGTTACTAAATCAAACTAACACACTGGTTACTGATTACATATCAACTGGTTACTTGCTGTCAGGATCTATCACAGATACTTCTATTGATGCCAATGGACGTTTCAAGTATCTATTCTTTGCATTAGGTCCATCAATAGAAGCATATAAAAATTGTCTTCCAATTATTGTCATTGATGGTACATTCTTAAACTCCGTATACATGGGAACACTACTAACATCAAGTACATAAGATGCAAATAGGTCTATCGTTCCTATAGCATTTGCAGTTGTTGACAGTGAAAACGAAGATTCGTGGACATGGTTTTTCAAGATTTAAGAAAAACAGTAGGTGTAAGGGACAACCAGTGCATTGTATCAGATCGACATCAAGCAATAGTCAAAGGTTTGGAAATTATATTTTCAGATGTCATGCATGGGGCGTGCACATACCATATCTTGAAAAATATCAAAAAAAAGGTTTAAGAAAGGAGGTGCTGATGTGAAGAAAGCTTATAATGGTGCGTGTAGAGCTTACACATTGCAAGAATTCGAGAAGCATATGTGTGATCTAGATGTAACACCTCCAAACCGCTTGGAAATATTACAGCGCCGCAGACCCTCTCCGTGAGGATCTACCAGGCTAAAAACAAAAACAATACCTCACATTACATGCCGACATGGCTACATAATGAACTGCTAGACCGATTTGGTCTTTTACGACAATACCATACATCAAACATATACAACTCGACTGAAAACTCATACCCACGCAGGGGTTGGAATACATCAATATACCCATAAAACGGGAAAACTACACAACGGAGAGCCAAATACTGAGACTCTATCAAAATACTCAACGAATGGTCTTCATGTGATTAGTATCGTCGTCTTCCATCATCCTTCGTATCGATCCTGTGATTCCCTCCCCAACAACCTGCAAGTACCTGGACGCAATACAGACATCCACCCCCCGAATACTCGGGGGTTAGCAAAACTCCACTGTTTTTCTTGTGCAAGTATAAAATAGAAATACAAGCCATACGCAACATACTCCAAGAATATAAAAACCTTGAATATATTTCCCGAGATAATTCACTTAATCAAAACAGTTTGATTTATAAAAGGTAGGAATAGAACCATGTATCTCATACAAAATATTTTACGATCTCGGGAGTTTGAAAACATTTGGAATTAAGGAATTCTCGAGTCTTTCGAAAACACTTGGGGACACGGCCCAAAATCATCTTTCCAAAATACGATTCCAATAATAAAACGCGGTTTCACAACCCAATTCACAACACATGGGGTCCAAGACCCAAATCATAAGCCACAGGGTCCACGACCCGAATCACATAACACATGTTCCTAAGGATTATTCGCGCCCCGTGCTAACGAGCCACGAACCTCAGATGCTCCCGTAATAGGAAACCATACCAAATCACATGTCCTCGTGACAACAGCCACAGAACCATTCCAAACCACAACCATAAGTTATCCCGGCATCGGGCTAACAAGCCACGAACCTCGGAGTCCCCGCAAGACATACCCGATGATAACCCCCACAAGTTATCCCGGCATCGGGCTAGCAAGCCCCGAACCTCGGAGTCCCCACAAGACATACCCGGATTGGATAACCCTACAGTCACGCCCGACCCATACTAGCAAGTATGGATCCCAGAGATTCAACAATCCTACCCGGAGGCACATCACTTTCAACGATCACATAACAATGAGTATAACATCAAGCCAAGCAACACTTACACATTACAACCTCCTTTCAAAGGAGTAACAACTAATATCACACACAATACGTTCTTACCGCACAAGTACACATAACATTACATAATCCCCGGCAAAGGATTACGGTCTATTAAACTCACTCAAAGTGATCATAGCATCTATCAACATACAAAACCAACACACATATTCCGAGAACACATATATTCATGAAGTACACGAATTATCGTTGAAAGACAATATTTATCGAGAACATACCGATCCCTTTTTACGTTCACTAAACATTGGGTTTCGCATAAAATCATTCATCAATAATTACGCCTACGAAACATGAAACGTATGGACAAGATACTTGCCTCGATATCACGAGCGATGAAACGACGAACAGGCACGATCGGGCAACCTTCGAACTTCCAAAAATGATCAAGACTTCGACAGCCCACGAATACTACGAAATTAGCATCACCACGAATCAATAACACTAATCAAAATCCGAAACGATCCTAAAAATGAAAAGGATCTAAGTGTTCTCAAAGAAATCAAGAATCGTTGATCCGGGCGATAAAAATCGATGAACGGTTAACAAAATCTGAAGATTACGGTTAAGACAAACAAAAATACACAACCGATCGGATGAAATCGGTTAAGAATCACAAATCCAAGGAAAAACCCCAAATTCAAGAAACTAGGGTTCTAAGAAGAGATTACCTTGATTTGGACCAAGAAGACGATTAGATGTTGTTAGACATCTACCAATCCGTTCCAAAATGGAGCTTGATGAAGAAGATTGCTCCAAATCGCCTCTGGAGCTCACTCCCGTCGGAAAGGATGAAGAAAAGTGGGAAATGACGACTTAATCTTTCTTGTCCGGATTTATCTTTGGGCCGATTATTAGCGCGCTAAACACCCTGCATTAGCGTGCGCTAACGGGGTCAACGCTCTAGAGAATCCGCCCATAACACAGTTAGCGTGCGCTAACCAAAAGCCGTAGCGTGCGCTAACGGGCCACAAAACCAGTCCAGTAGCCCCTAGACAGATCTGCACCTACCATGTAGCGTGCGCTAGAACTAACGATTAGCGTGCGTTAAGCAGTCGATAGCGTGCACTAGCTACCAACATTAGCGTGTGCTAACGAGACCCCTGTCCGAGTCCAGTAGCTCCTGGACTGTCGCTGGACTTCCAGTTAGTGTGCGCTACACATTCAATAGCGTGCGCTAACAACAACGCCATAGCGTGCGCTATGTCACAAGCATTAGCGTGCGCTATGCCACAAAAACCCAGAAACTCACATAGTGATCCGAAACGCCTCCAAACACATGTCCCAACAAGGCACACCCAAACATGGCACAAAATTCCAACGATGAGGACAATAACAAACCGATAAAATATAGAAAATTCAACGAATCCGGAACAAAGATCTCGGGTATTACATTCTACCCCTCTTAAAAGAAGTTTCATCCCCGAAACTTGAAACATAGAACGAACAACGCAAAACAAACTCAGATAACACGCGACATCCGTTGCCGACAATAACAAAACACAATGACCGAAAATCAATACGGCTGAACAACTCAACAGTACATCAATCAAAACACGAGCTATTCGCTGAACAAATACGAAATTCCACAGCCCAAGGGTTGGAAGATCGAACACAAAACTAATTTCGCGAACTTAAGGAAATTATGAAGGAATCCAAACGTTCAAAAATTACGATACAAGACCAACAAGACTGGACAACAAGCGAGTGAACCACAAAGATCGAGACACATCAGTCGAACGATCATATTCGAATCACGACGAACAATAATACTCGAACAATAACCCCAAAGTTCACATCTCGACTCGAGACAATATACGATCCGGTGAAGACAACAAGATGTGCATTCACATAAGATCCACAGGAAAGGGAATAGCAATTGGAAAGTCATAACGACAAACGGATTATTCTAAAACAATACCACAACTCGTTCGATCAATGAAAGCACAAGACAGGACAAGTTCAGAAAATGTCAACGAACATAAACGAGTCGACAGAGTTGAAAGTACAGAGTTCAAAATCTGATCCACTGCAAATAAAAGAAGTTAATCTCCGAAATTCGAAACAACAAAGCAAGGGAAATAACTCAACATACAACTGATAGACCACGCCCCTCCAGGACTACTCGGAGTCCATCCAGATATCGGTGCTCAAGTCCGTGCCCCAAAAGGCTCGGTAACCATCTCACAAAACTGAAATCCGTGTCCCTCGAGTCCACACTTGTAACACGTTACTGGCGGAAAAGGACAATGTGCGCGAACATGTCCCGCCACATTACAGTAAAAACATCTCCTGGCTTTACCAGAAGTCAGAGCAGACGACTTGGAACTCTCAGTTCCATGCATCGAGCGATGGGGCTTCATAGCAGAAAGGCTACGACATTGAAAACTAGAAACACCAATTCCTGCACTGTCCACACGGTCATCGGACTTCCTCTGCTTCTTCGACTCGGGTACATGCTCCGACGATAACAAAGCTAGTTCACGGGCTAATGCTCGATCTTGATAGTCCCTCAACGAAGTGCAATTGAATCCCGACATATACACACGAATATCCGGCTTCATCCGTCTGTCAAAGTGAAGGATCCTTTCTTCCTCGCTTCTCACCCGATCTCGCACATAACTGAGTTGTTTGCTATAATCGATGATAGCCTGCGACACCGATATATCTTGCGGTTTTGCCAAGTAGAATTCGCGAATCCTCTGCTCTCTGATCGGTTTCGGACATAACTCAGCTTCCATAAATGCCTGGAACTCCGCCCACATGACATCACGATCACGAGGTTTAACAGCTTCCCACCAATTAGCGACATCTTTGTCAATAAGATACTGAGCGATAGGTACCTTCCGCTCTTCAGGACATCCGACATCCTCGAAAATCTTTCCCAACTGGAAAATCCAACCATCCCAGCCCAACGCATCTGCAGCACCGGCGAATCGAGGGGGATTCATTCGAACTACCTTGCGAAGCCATTGATTTACACCGACGTTCTGACTCGCGTCAATGCTACGTTGAACCACCTGGGTCAACTGAGTCATCTGAGTCGCTACTTGTTGCAATATAGTAGCAACACCCAAACTAAAATCATTCTCAACGACATTCTCTCATTTCCGCATCTGATCCCCATGGCCATCAGCACCACGGTTACGACCACGACCTCTACCCCTCGGCATACTAACAAACAACAACCTATGGCAACGAAAGATCATAACACATAGCAAGATATTCACATCTCCGTCTTTAATCAAACACCATTCAATCATATACATATTACGATTTAATTCAGGCTAGTGCACAATATACAAACTATTATCCCGACAATCTTCATTTATAATGTCGTTGTTATGTGAATTACAAATGCAATGAAATTAAAGTCATTCATTATATCAAAATCATTTTCTATACGGGTTCCGCGCCGGAACTCACCAAGTTGAAAACCCTTTTCAAAAACGTTTCAAAATGCCAAAAAGGTCGATGAAGGTAATACTTTCCAAATACTCACCAAAAGTCATTTTCCAAATATCAATTTCCATCATAATACCATTTGAAATTACAAGGCGAAGACGCCAAAACTCGATAGTTTCATAATATACGTTAAGTCACTCGACAAAAGAGTTAGGAAAAAGGGTCAACGAAATAACTCAAATTTACGAACCCAAAAGGTCATTTTAAAACACACACTACCTGGTAAAAATACCAAAAAATCATTTTGAACTTTACACACGCAGCGGATAAGAACACAGTTCAAATTACACATAACCACACACAACAATTGTTATTCCTGAACAACACACATAGAGTACGGTCACAAATGGTCAGCCTAACAATCGCAAAAGTTAGACCGATGGCGTAATGCAATTTAAGCTTGATCAGACCATTTAGTATATGATTTAACAGAGACTTAGCGTGCGCTAGCCATGCCACGTTAGCGCGCGCTAGCTATTCTAATCCAGCAACACATTCATGAGCATATACTAAATGATACCAAAAGTCGAAGGTTAAAAATAAACAACAACATACGAATCCAAACGCCAACAATTTACATCCTCACTACATATCTTTTAACCGAAAAGTTGAAGGCGAAAGTCACGTCTCAAGTAAACTATTGGTAGACCTCGTTTAAGCATTTTAAAATTGAATTTTGAAAATTTTCAATGCAAGATGAAAATAAAATATATGTAGTTGAATTCTCAAAATGATTGGTCTCAAGGTCATCATACAAAAATCAAATCATTTTTCCTCCTCGAAGGATGTTTTTAAATAGAATTTACGTGACTTCCCCAAAACATTTGAAGTTTAAAATACCACATTGATAAACTTTTATTGAGTAACCAATCCAAAACATCACTCCTGTAAAAACGATTTCACACAAAGATGTATACATATATACATACATACCGGTACTACTCTTTATTCCAACACAATACGAGAATCAAACAAGTATGGAGTAAGTATTCACGAGGCACAATTAAACTCCACATAATAACACAGAATCACATAAACTCGTATAACACGAGACACAACAAAGTAGGGAGACTTACATCCATAGATCGCACGAAGATGATGGTTGCGCCTCGATACTAATCACGACCGACAACTCAGACGACGCGTCGCGACACCACTCAGTCAGACCAAATCTGACAAGACAAGACCCGACAACACACAACTCAACCCGACAGCCTAAGTTTCCTCAACCTAAGCTCCGATACCATATTCTGTAACACCCCCAAACCGCTTAGGAATATTACAGCGCCGCAGACCCTCTCTGTGAGGATCTACCAGGCTAAAAACAAAAACAATACCTCACATTACATGCCAACATGGCTACATAATGAACTGCTATACCGATTTGGTCTTTTACCACAATACCATACATCAAACATATACAACTCGACTTAAAACTCATACCCACGCAGGGGTTGGAATACATCAATATACCCATAAAACGGGAATACTACACAACGGAGAGCCAAATACTGAGACTCTACCAAAATACTCAACGAATGGTCTTCATGTGATTAGTATCGTCGTCTTCCATCATCCTTCGTATCGATCCTGTGATTCGCTCCCCAACAACCTGCAAGTACCTGGACGCAATACAGACATCCACCCCCCGAATACTCGGGGGTTAGCAAAAATCCACTGTTTTGCTAGTGCAAGTATAAAACAGAAATACAAGCCACACGCAACATACTCCAAGAATATAAAAACCTTGAATATATTTCCCGAGATAATTCACTTAATCAAAACAGATTGATTTATAAAAGGTAGGAATAGAACCATGTATCTCATACAAAATATTTTACGATCTCGGGAGTTTGAAAACATTTGGAATTAAGGAATTCTCGAGTCTTTCGAAAACACTTGGGGACACGGCCCAAAATCACCTTTCCAAAATACAATTCCAATAATAAAACGCGGATTCACAACCCAATTCACAACACACGGGGTCCAAGACCCAAATCATAAGCCACAGGGTCCACGACCCGAATCACATAACACATATTCCTAAGGATTATTCGCGCCCCGTGCTAACGAGCCACGAACCTCAGATGCTCCCGTAGAACATACCCGAGTGAATAACCCAATAGGAAACCATACCAAATCACATGTCCTCGTGACAACAGCCACAGAACCATTCCAAACCACAACCATAAGTTATCCCAGCATTGGGCTAACAAGCCACGAACCTCGGAGTCCCCGCAAGACATACTCGATGATAACCCCCACAAGTTATCCCGGCATCGGGCTAGCAAGCCCCGAACCTCGGAGTCCCCGCAAGACATACCCGAATTGGATAACCCTACGGTCACGCCCGACCCATACTAGCAAGTATGGATCCCGGAGATTCAACAATCCTACCCGGAGGCACATCACTTTCAACGATCACATAACAATGAGCATAACATCAAGCCAAGCAACACTTAAACATCACAACCTCCTTTCAAAGGAGTAACAACTAATATCACACACAATACGTTCTTACCGCACAAGTACACATAACATTACATAATCCCGGCAAAGGATTACGGTCTATTAAACTCACTCAAAGTGATCATAGCATCTATCAACATACAAAACCAACATACATATTCCGAGAACACATATATTCACGAAGTACACGAATTATCGTTGAAAGACAACATTTATCGATAACATACCGATCCCTTTTTACATTCATTAAACATTGGGTTTCGTATAAAATCATTCATCAATAATTATGCCTACGAAACATGAAACGTATGGACAAGATACTTGCCTCGATATCACGAGCGACAAAACGACGAACGGGCATGATCGGACAACCTTCGAACTTCCAAAAACGATCAAGACTTCGACAGCCCATGAATACTACGAAAATAGCATTGCCACGAATCAATAACACTAATCGAAATCCGAAACGATCCTAAAAACGAAAAGGATCTAAGTGTTCTCAAAGAAATCAAGAATCGTTGATCCGGGCGATAAAAATCGATGAACGGTTAACAAAATCTGAAGATTACGGTTAAGACAAACAAAAATACACAACCGATCGGATGAGATCGGTTAAGAATCACAAATCCAAGGAAAAACCCCAAATTCAAGAAACTAGGGTTCTAAGAAGAGATTACCTTGATTTGGACCAAGAAGACGATTAGATGTTGTTAGACATCTACCAATCCGTTCCAAAATGGAGCTTGATGAAGAAGATTGCTCCAAATCACCTCTGGAGCTCACTCCCGTCGGAAAGGATGAAGAAAAGTGGGAAATGACGACTTAATGCTGCTGTCCAGTATTTATACTCGACAGTTATTAGCGCGCGCTAAACACCCTGCATTAGCGTGCGCTAACGGGGTCAACGCTCCAGAGAATCCGCCCATAACACAGTTAGCGTGCGCTAACCAAAAGCCGTAGCATGCGCTAACGGGCCACAAAACCAGTCCAGTAGCCCTTGGACAGATCTGCACCTACCATGTAGCGTGCGCTAGAACTAACGATTAGCGTGCGTTAAGCAGTCGATAGCGTGCGCTAGCTACCAACATTAGCGTGCGCTAACGAGACCCCAGTCTGAGTCCAGTAGCTCCTGGACTGTCGTTGGACTGCCAGTTAGCGTGCGCTACACATTCAATAGCGTGCGCTAACAACAATGCCATAGCGTGCGCTATGTCACAAGCATTAGCGTGCGCTATGCCACAAAAACCCAGAAACTCACATAGTGATCCGAAATGCCTCCAAACACATGTCCCAACAAGGCACACCCAAACATGGCACAAAATTCCAATGATGAGGACAATAACAAACCGATAAAATATAGAAAATTCAACGAATCCGGAACAAAGATCTCGGGTATTACACTAGATGCAATTGATTATCGAATCAGACCCTTCCTCGAAAATGAAGCCAAACTCAGCAAACGCACGCGCCTGCATGGAGAGACAAATAGATTCTTAACAATGACTTCAAACATAGCAGAGTCTTTGAATAATGCAATCAAATCCCTTCGAGACTTACCTGTTTCAACAATAATTGAATGTTTACGCTGTTTAGCTCAACGATGGTATCATACAAACAAACAGGTTGCCCATTCAACATTTACAACACTTGCCACAGACGCAGAAACAAGACTTGCAAATATTATAAATTATTCCGAAAGGCTGAAGGTATGTTAGTTCCCTATTAACATTACTGCTATCTAGTTACTAATTCAATCTTAATATGGTATGTTCAAGAAGTTGTCATTATTATTAATAGTGTATAATTAGATGTATCATATATTACAGGTTGCTACCTCAAATCTAGTTGTATTTACAGTTTACGATTTGAACAAAGAATATGTTGTAGATATATCCAAAAAAACATGCACATGCCAAGAGTTTCAATACCATGAATTGCCATGCAAACATGCATCTGCAGTCTTAGGCAAAAGGAATTTGAGTTGTTATAAGTTATGTTCCATATTTTACACAAAGAAGGCTTTATGTGCAACATATTCATCAAGCATTATGCCTGTGGGGGACAAAGATAGCTGGGATATACCAGCACATATCAGGGCAATCCAAGTCCTACCACCCAACGCAAAAAGACCACCCAGGAGATCAAAGGCAGGAAGATACAAAAGTGCAGCAGAAGGTAAAAAGTCAGGATGCAGCAAATGCAAAGAAAAAGGGCACAATCGAAAAACTTGTAAAAATCCTCCTGTCCTACAACTTCTGATGTAATAATTATTTGAAATTGCAGACTAATAACCATTGTGTGTTGATTTTCTACTTTCTATTAAATTGCTCTAGTTTCTACTCTAAAGTTCTACCTGATATCACTAAAATGGATATTTTAATCCTAGTAGATTTTCTTAATAATGTAGATTTATTAATAATAGGACATTATGACAAATAACTAATTCATTATAATTAATTACTCTGATAAACTCTACTGGTTACTATTTAATTTCAATTGATATTTTCTATTTTCAGAAATATGGAGTATTCTGGTGAAGATATAAATAAAAAAGATGTACGTATAGTTAAAAATACTAAATTAATGTCACTTTCTACTATTATTGGAGTATTCTCCAATAATAGTAGAAAATTACTATTAATTTTAATCACATAAAAATATTTTGAGATGATACCATCTCACATATATCATGTCACCAAACTATTTGTAAATATTTGCATGATATATAATACATAAGTGATATATCTTTGATACATTTATAGTAAAACTGTAACACCCCAAAAGGCGACTATTACAGTGCCGTGGACCCCACACTGGGATCCACCAGGCGATATCAAAATACAGATTAAATAAGTATTACTTTGTGATACCGAACCACAATAAATAGTCATTTCTCCGATTAGGAGTTCACTAATAGTATGGCCATCGGCCTTATAATTAGGGCTGAGAATCGGGACATCCCGAGGTCCTGGTCCCGAGTCCCGAATGTCCAGGTCCCGAAATGGACCAATTTGGTGGTCCCGGTTCCGGTCCCGATCGGGACTTCGGGAGTCCCCATTCCCGAATTGGGATAAATTTAAGTCCTGGTCCCGGTCCCGATCCCGAGGATAATTTTTCGAAATGTCCCGAAATGTCCCGAATGTCCCGAAATATCCCGAAATCAGAAAAGGAAAAATAAAATTGATTGAAATTAAAATTTGCAATCGGGACTTCAGATAGTCCCGATCGGGATTTCGGGACTCCCGAGTCCCGAAATTACCAAAGTTTAAGGTCCCGGTCCCGGTCCCGAAAATTTCGAGACTCGGGGTCCCGTTTCCCGTCGGGACTCGGGACGGGACCGGGACTCGGGATTTCCCGAAGGGAAATTCTCAGCCCTACTTATAATACACAGGATCCGGAATACAAGTACAAACCATATGGAGATGGAATATACTTCAAAATACAACAGGACGATAATATAAATAAAGTGGAATTAAAGTGACATTACTGTAATATCCGCATTTTTCTTTCCCTTGTATCTTCATTTTTCGGTGTATTTCTCGGTTGTAGTGACCCTCGTGTATCTTTCAGTGTATCTTTCCCGTCATCTATTGATCTGATTCTCGTTATTATTATGCAGCGCTATTCGGTTGCCGTGGATCCATTCTATGTTTCGATGCGTCTTGAGATGTTCCGTTTAACGCTTCGCTCATATTCAGTGTTTTGGACCGTTTATATCTCGTACCTAGCGCACGCTATATTTTACGCATAGCGCACGCTAGAAGTCACTTAGTAGCGCACGCTACGATTTAAATGGCGCGCTAGAGGGCAAGCCCCGGGAGTGGCAAGATCGATTCCGATCCTGCGGGTGGTGGATTAGCGTACGCTACGTAGCCTAGCGCACGCTAATGTTGGGAGTTAGCGCACGCTGAGACGCCCAGTAGCGTGCGCTAGTGCGGATGTCCAGTACTGGACAGTTTGCCACTGGACTCTACTGATGCCCAGGTAGCGCACGCTATTGGTCGATAGCGCGCGCTACCGATACACTTTAGCGCACGCTATGTTTGGTCGATAGCGCGCGCTAACCGGATCAGGTGTGTACTGACAGTTGCTTCTGGACTCGGCTGATGTCCAGGTAGCGCACGCTATTGGTCGATAGCGCGCGCTACCGAGAGGTTATTAGCGCACGCTACGTTTGGAGTAGCGCACGCTAACGGCCAGAAATCTGGCTACTGGACTGTAGTCTGTTTCGTTAGCGCACGCTAACCTGGAGGATTAGCGCGCGCTAACACTCCCTGGCTATATAAACCTGGGAGTTGACCCAGATGAACGTATTACGTTCATTTCTTCTCCTCCCCGCGGCTTAGAGCTCCTGTGGCGATTTCGGGCGATTCTTGGCGATTTCTTCCTCCAATCATCTCATCCAACATCTTCCTTAAGTTCTTGGTGTATTATATCAACATCAACACGAATCTTTCATCCTAATCCAAGGTATATCTCTTAGAACCCTACTTTTGGGTGATTTGGGGGTTTTGGGATTTTCTTCCGATCCGTTCCGTTTTGTTGGTGGATTCATGATGAATATGATTAATCTTGTTGGTATTCTTAGTTTCCCTACGGATTCATGGTATATTTTCATGGTTTTGCAAAATCGAGAGGGTTTGGTTGTGGTCCGCCCTCGTTGTTATTTTTGTGCGAATATACATGAATCGTAGGCGGGTTTTCGGGTGTATTCCATTTCCGTATTCGGCTAGAGTTGGTTGTAATTATGTTCTTTGAATCGTTAGGTTCTGTTCCGTTGATTCCTAGTGTTCGTCGGTGATTATCCTTTCCGTTCGTTGCATCATCAATTATTCAAGGCAAGTATTTTTGGAAACCTTTATGCTTAACGTGGAATGGTAATGTATTTTTGTGTGTGATTTGCTCACCTCGTGTTGGTCCGACGGGATCAAGGAGGGAATCCAAAGGGTTGAGTCCTGGATTCATGAGTTTGTATAGCTAGCCAGTTCGGGAGGGTCCTTAGAGGCCTTGGGCGGGATCAATGATATTACTATGTTCCCAAGGCGATGCATGTGCGTGTTTTGTTTTCATAATGTGGCCAGCTCGGGAGGGTCCTTAGAGGCCTCGGGCGGGATCTATGATATTACTCTGTTCCCAAGGCAAATTGTTTGACTGTTTGTTTCCGGAAAAGACATGTCTGGTTTTGGTTTTTGAAATAATATTGGTGCATGTACTATGAAATGTGTAAGCGATTGGTTTGCCTTGATTACTTGTACTAGCGTAATTGCTAACCCCTTTGGGAGACCCGTTATGGGGAAATTCTTGTTATGGATTTCAGATTTTGATCATCCGGATGAGCGAGCGCTGGGACAGTACGAGGATGTTGGCCAGGGTCGTTGTCATGTGCACTTGGGTCTACTTATTTCTTTTGTCCACTTCGAAATGGTTGTTTCCTATATTTATAAACTGATAGACTCTACTCGCGAGTACTTAGGCTTTTCAAATTCAAACTCCGTGTTGTATTATTTTAAATTGCTACACTGTCGATTGTGTAATACCCGAGATTTCTGATATGTTTTTGGAACTTGTGATATTGTAATTATTGTACTTTTGTCTGAGTATTATTCTCCGTATTTCATAATCCGATGTTGTCGAGCGTATGATTTCATGATTGTGATTTAAAAATTGTAATTCTGCGCATGTAACGCACGCTATCGGCTATGCGTAGCGTACGCTAACATGGATTCATAGTGCACGCTACAAAGGAACATTAGCGCACGCTATGCGTGGTCAATTTGATTGAGACGTGTGGTAGGTGAGATCAGGCCGAGAATCTTGGTCGGATTGTGTCGGGATGAACCTGGACGGCTTTCGGGAAAAGCCAAGTCAACGCCTTAGCGCACGCTACAAGCATGTGCATAGCGCACGCTAAGTGCTGAAGTACAGTGAAGTCAGTAGCCGTTAGCGCACGCTACGAGCAGGGACTAGCGCGCGCTAATAACCATCTCCTATAAATAGGACAGCATCCTTTTCGTATTTTCAGTCCTTTCTTCTCCCTCATCCGAATTCTTACACTTAGAGTATAACTTCCTACATCCCAAACACCTCATATCATCATCCTAGCTCGTGATTGAAGATTGTAGATCATTGAGGATTGGTGTTCGAACCTTCAACGTTGGATTGCTTCGATTTTCTCCTTGTTCTTCACTACTTTGAGGTAGGTGATTCTTCACCAATATTAGTAGTGTTCTAAAGG
The DNA here is from genome assembly GCA_033398695.1 of Orobanche coerulescens. NCBI lineage: Eukaryota > Viridiplantae > Streptophyta > Magnoliopsida > Lamiales > Orobanchaceae > Orobanche > Orobanche coerulescens. Next base: position 89,610,064 of record CM065805.1, on the reverse strand, counting down.
ACGATTTGATCATGTTTTTATAGTCAATTATTTTGTTCTAAATCGATCATCATGTGTTAGAAGGATATTTTCAACGTTTCGGCACTTATTCATCGTATGAACCCTTGAACCTTCTTAGTTTATGGACACTTAGCAGCTTCAAACCAATTTGTGATCAGTAGAAGGATATTACCTAGTTGTTACGTTTTACACATTGGAATCATGCGTTTTGGAACGTAGGAAGAACGGAACTTAGAATATTTCCTTGAAGATCAAGATGAATGATAGTGTAGTAATGATTATACGTATCTTTGAATCTCATAGTCATTTATTACGTATAGAAACTTTCACAAACCTTATTAGCATGATATGCTCGGGGATGACTTGTATTATCACCATAGAATTCATGAGTTCATCACCATTAGATCCAGTTTTCTACCAGTAGAAATCTGCCATGCAAGGTTAGCGCACGCTAACATACGTAAGTTAACGTGCGCTATCGGGGATAAGTTAACGCACGCTACGTGTGGTACGTAACGTACGTTATGATATCGGCCAGTCGATCGGTGATCGAGATAATCTTGTCAGTCCGTGGCTAGCGTACGCTAGGCTTATACGATAGCGTACGCTAACAGGCAGGCTTAGCGCACGCTACATAGGGTACATAGCGTACGCTAAGTGGTTCAGGCAGATTGCATATTTTGAGCTTTTGGGCCGGAGATCGAATTGTTAGGCAATCGTTCGACTTGAGATGATTTGTATATCATTTCTTTTGTTAAGGTTCAAGCTTGCTACGTTGATCGAAGGAGGCGGCCTTCGAGTGTGTTGAGATCATTGAAGTATTTCGTTCTTGCCATCTTCGAGGCAAGTATCGTAATGTGTTAAAAATTGGTATTTTGAACATGTTTGTGGTTTATTCATGTTGTTGAACATGGAAATTATTTTTGTTGGATTGTCATGATATTCGTTATCTCGTGTTTGTATGTTCATGTTGATGAACATGATGATTTGGCATATATGTATGCATGAGTCGTGTTTGTGTATGTTGTACGATCTATGCTGAGGGCGCTGGATCAGATGTCCACCTCGTGTTGGTCCGACGGGATCATCTTGGGATCTAGGATAAGGGCGTTGGATCATTGGACGGGTTATTTCCACCTCATGTTGGTCCGACGGGATCATCTTGGGATCTATGCTGAGGGCGCTGGATCATTGGAATACCCTTGCTGTGTTAATGGAATCTTGTGGATTCGCATTATCGGATTCCGGTAGTGGAAGTCCGTGTGGTGTATCTTGTTATGTATTGTTGATGCATATTTGATTCGTTTAAATGATACTTGTACTAGCATCGTTTTGCTAACCCCTTCGGGGGTGGACATTTGTTTTGATGTTCAGGTAGCCGAGGAGCAGGGAAACAGCCACAGTACCGACGTGATGACGAAGGGGTTTCAGTGATGTTTGTTTGTTGTTGGTGATTTGTTTTCTTGGTTTGATTTCAGTACTCGAGTACGCGTGTCTTATTAATATCATTTCGATATGGTTGTATTAATTACTTGTTGAACCAGTTGAATGGTTTTGTAAACTTGAATTTCCGCAGTATTGATGTCTTATATCTACACTTCTTTTAAATTAGCCTTGTAAATCCTTACTAAAAGGGTTTACGGCGCTGTAATTATTCCGAATATCTCGGGGTGTTACAGAATATGGTATCGGAGCTAAGATTCATGGATATCTTGGAAGTCGGGTTTTAGTTGGGTCTGTTTACATTATTTGATTTACGGGTCGTTCGTAACATCACTGTTCAGCCAAAGTCGTCATGTGGACTGTGGTTGTAAGTCTCCTAATCTCTTATACTACCGTTTTACTTAACTACTGTTTTGTGAATATTGACGGGCTTTATTTCGAAAACTTTGTCCTGGATATTGAGGAATTGTGTTTACAGTATGTTGAGAGGAGGACGCGGACGCGGTCGTGGACGCGGACGGGGTAACATGAGACAGGAGGATTCCGCAACTACCCCGGAATTATCAGCTAGTCGAACCGATTCCCATTCTGGAGGGCAGCAAGGATCAGCGAATGACGACGCAAATCCTAACATGTCGGGAGTGCTTCAACAGGTGGTGGCGCAGATAAACCAGTTCGCCCAGGTAGTCGACCACATGCAGACGGCGATGGGACAGCAGCACCACGAGGATAACTGGGGAGACAGATGGCTTGCTGAGGTGGTCAAATTGCACCCGCCAAAATTTGACGGATCTGCTAAGGCAATTACTTGGGATCACTGGCTCAAGGAGTTAGAGAAGATATTCGCGGGTCTTAACTGTCCCGAGGACCGGAAGGTTCCCATTGCCCAGTATTTTCTGACTGGGGAGGCCTTTGATTGGTGGGAAGCTATTCGACCCGAGAATCATAATGCGGATTGGACGGAATTCAAACTAATGATGGAAGCACAGTATTGTCCTCGTCCAGTTAGAGAGGCGAAGATCCGAGAGTTTTTCTCACCACAGAGTTCGGAAGCATCTGTGACAGATGTAATCAAAAATTTTAATCACCAGCTGACTTGTGTGCGACACTTGGTCAGAACGGAGGCAGAAAAGATTTTTCATTTTGATATGCGGATGAAGCCAGAGATTCAGCAGTACATGTCCGAGTTCGAGTGCACTACGTTACGACAGTATCAAGACAAAGCGCTGGCCTACGACATGAAAGAGGCGGCGGTGGAGAAATCAGCGGAGGCAAAGAAGCAGAAGGTGACCGGCAACTTTTCAGAAAACAAGAGTGGTGGGCCCCGCAAGGGCCAGTCTTCCTTTTATTCGGCTAGGAAACCTCCACATCCTTCCAGAGGTGGAAAGAAGTTCCGGGCGACATCAGCAGTTTCGGACGCATCAAAGAAATGCTACAATTGTGGTCGAGCAGGGCATATTCGACGTGATTGCCCCGCATCTTCTGTGACTTGTTACGATTGTGGACAAGAAGGGCACCGTGCGGCCTTCTGTGGAGTTGCTACTAGATCTTTTGGTACTCGCACTCCAGCGCCAGTTCCGAAGGAGATAAGTGTGAACCAGACACAACAGAGTGGATTTCAGCAGCAGAACGTTGGGAAGAGAGAGACATCCAGTGCTGGGTCCATTCCTCCGCGCCTGTACGAGATGAGGAAATCTGACGATCAGAACACTGTTGTTGCATCAGGTACGATTCAGATCCTTTTGCAACCAGTTAGTGTTTTATTCGATTCCAGAGCTACACATTCTTTTGTATCCTTGAACTGTGTAAATCGTTTAAAAATCTCGTGCTTATTTGATTGTGAACCATATGTTGTGGGTTTGCCGAGTGGAGAGAGGATTGTGGGAACCCTAGAGGCTAGAGATTTTCCAGTGTCTATAGGAGGGAGAGATTGGCCATCGAATCTTATTGTAGTTGACATCTACGGTGACGATTTAATTCTCGGAGACGATTGGATCAACTGTTATGGAGCTATTCTGAATTACCGAGAGAGAGTCATTTCTATCATTGATGATGACGGATCTGAACACTTATTTCGAGGGTGGAGACCGGGAAGCTCGGGAAAATTGATCAAAGCAATGAAAGCCGTGAAATTACTGAAGCAAGGATGTCATGGACTTTGGTGTTATGCCATGAGGAAAGAGGAAGGAGTAGAGCTCTCGTCTATTTCAGTTGTGAATGAGTTCTCAGATGTATTTCCTGACGAACTACCTGGGTTACCTCCGCAGAGAGAAGTGGAGTTCACTATCGAATTAGAGCCTGGAGCAGCTCCTATTTCCAGAGCACCATACCGCATGGCGCCAACCGAGATGTATGAACTCAAGAAGCAAGTGGAGGAATTGTTGCAGAAGGGCTATATTCAACCTAGCGTTTCTCCTTGGGGAGCACCCGTTCTCTTTGTCCGGAAGAAAGACGGATCCCTCCGACTATGTATTGATTACAGGGAGCTCAATAAGATGACGATCAAGAATAAGTATCCTTTACCTCGGATCGACGACTTGTTTGATCAACTGCAAGGGGCAAGGGTATTCTCGAAGATTGACTTGCGATCAGGATACCACCAGTTGAGAATTAAGGAATCGGATATACCGAAATCTGGTTTCAGATCCCGGTACGGGCATTATGAATTCGTAGTGATGCCGTTTGGGCTTACCAATGCTCCTGCGGTATTCATGCAATTGATGAATCGGGTATTCTTGGAATACTTGGATAAATTTGTGGTCGTCTTCATTGATGACATCTTGATATATTCGAAGGACGCAGAGGAGCATGCCGAACATTTGCGTGTAGTTTTGAGCACCTTGAGGAAGGAACAGCTGTATGCAAAGCTGTCAAAATGCGAGTTCTGGCTCAGGGAGGTAACTTTCCTTGGGCATGTGATATCAGCCGACGGAGTTCAGGTGGACCCAAAGAAAGTCGAAGCAATCTTGGAATGGGAAGCCCCTAATAACATGGAAGAAGTCCGGAGTTTCTTAGGACTTGCTGGATATTATCGCCGCTTTGTAGAGGGATTTTCCAAAATTGCTCGTCCGCTCACTCAGCTGTTACAGAAAACTCAAAAGTTCAAGTGGGATGAGAAATGCCAGGTTGGTTTTGACGAACTTAAGAAGAGACTGACGACATCACCTATATTAGCATTACCAGATGGAACTGATGGATTCATGGTGTCTGGCCGACGCTTCAAATCGAGTGCAGGATGTGTGTTGATGCAAAGTGATAAGGTGATTGCCTATGCTTCTCGGCAGTTGAAACCATACGAGGTTAATTACCCGACTCATGATCTGGAGCTAGCAGCTGTAGTCTTTGCTTTGAAAATTTGGAGACATTATTTGTACGGCACTCATTGTCAGATCTTTACCGATCATAACAGCCTCAAGTACATTTTCAGTCAGAAAGAATTAAACATGAGGCAGAGAAGGTGGCTGGAATTGATCAAGGATTACGACTTGGAGATTCTCTATCATCCGGGGAAAGCAAACGTAGTAGCCGATGCACTGAGCCGTAAACCTGTTTCTCTTCGAGTATTGGAAGCTCTTACGTCCCAAACCAGCATTCAAAGAGAACTGATCCGCGAAGGGATTGAAGTATGGGCACCAGGAATTCAAGGGCAACTATATGTGATGGAACTGACTTCATCACTAGTCGAGGAGATCAAGTCTAAGCAGTTGGACGATTCTCTGATCCTTCGATTATGTGATGAAGTAAAGAAAGGAAAAGCCCCAGGATTCGTGATACAAGATGATGGAGTTACGAGATTTGAGTCGACTTTGCATTCCCGATGATGATGATTTGAGACGGACTATTACGAAGGAAGCTCACGGCGCGCCTATTCTATTCACCGGGCGTGATAAGATGTATAAGGATTTAAAACAAAACTTCTGGTGGGGGAATATGAAGAAGGACGTAGCAGAGTATGTTTCGAGGTGCTTGACTTGTCAGCAAGTTAAGATTGAACATCAGCGACCCGCCGGAATATTAAAGCCGCTTCCGATCCCTGAATGGAAGTGGGAGGACATCTCGATGGATTTCATCACTAGTATGCCAAGGACTAGAACGGGAATGAACATGATTTGGGTTGTAGTTGATCGACTAACCAAGTTGGCTCATTTCCTAGGAATTAAAGATACATGGGTACCCGAGAGATTGGCGCGAGTATTTATTGCGGAGATAGTCAGATTGCATGGGACGCCGAAGACCATTATTTCGGATCGAGATGGTCGTTTTGTGTCGCACTTCTGGAAAGAAGTTCACAGGGCTCTGGGGACTGAGCTCAACTTTAGCACGGCTTATCATCCCCAAACGGACGGTCAGTCCGAAAGAACTATCCAAACCATAGAAGACATGCTTAGAGCTTGTGCGTTGGATTGGTCAACTGATTGGGAAGTTCACTTGCCCTTGATCGAATTCACTTACAATAATAGTTGGCATGCTTCTATTAAGATGGCACCATTTGAAGATTTGTACGGGAGAAGATGCCGATCACCCCTGTGTTGGGATGATTCTTCGGATTTGATCGGGACGGAACCGGAATTGATAATTCAAACTCAAGAGAAGATAACTTTGATTCGAGAAAGACTGTTGACCGCCCAAAGTCGACAGAAGTCTTATGCAGACGTACGTCGTCGCCCTCTAGAGTTCGACACTGGAGACCATGTACTATTGAAGGTGTCTCCTACACGAGGGATTTTCCGTTTTGGGAGGAGAGGTAAGCTTAGTCCTAGATATATCGGACCATTCGAGATCCTCGAGAGGGTTAGAGATTTAGCATACAGGTTGGCCTTACCGCCATCGTGAGTCACGTTCACAATGTGTTTCATGTATCCCAACTGCGGAAGTATGTACCGGACCCCAGTCACGTTATTGAATTTGACGAGATCGAGATAGCTAATGATGGCACCTTCGAAGAGAGACCAATCAAAATACTTGAGAGTCGGATCAAACAATTGAGGAATAAACCAATACATTTGGTTAAAGTACAATGGTCGCGACACAGAGTTGAAGAGGCCACTTGGGAAACGGAGGACAATATGAAGACTAGATATCCGGAGTTGTTTTCATCTTAAGTTTCGGGACGAAACTTATTTTTAGGGAGGAAGGATATAATACCCGAGATTTCTGATATGTTTTTGGAACATGTGATATTGTAATTATTGTACTTTTGTCTGAGTATTATTCTCCGTATTTCATAATCCGATGTTGTCGAGCGTATGATTTCATGATTGTGATTTAAAAATTGTAATTCTGCGCATGTAGCGCACGCTATCGGCTATGCGTAGCGTACGCTAACATGGATCCATAGCGCACGCTACAAAGGAACATTATCGCACGCTATGTGTGGTCAATTTGATTGAGACGTGTGGTAGGTGAGATCAGGCCGAGAATCTTGGTCGGATTGTGTCGGGATGAACCTGGACGGCTTTCGGGAAAAGCCAAGTCAACGCCTTAGCGCACGCTACAGGCATGTGCATAGCGCACGCTAAGTGCTGAAGTACAGTGAAGTCAGTAGCCATTAGCGCACGCTACGAGCAGGGACTAGCGCGCGCTAATAACCATTTCCTATAAATAGAACAACATCCTTTTCGTATTTTCAGTCCTTTCTTCTCCCTCATCCGAATTCTTACACTTAGAGTATAACTTCCTACATCCCAAACACCTCATATCATCATCCTAGATCGTGATTGAAGATTGTAGATCATTGAGGATTGGTGTTCGAACCTTCGACGTTGGATTGCTTCGATTTTCTCCTTGTTCTTCACTACTTTGAGGTAGGTGATTCTTCACCAATATTAGTAGTGTTCTAAAGGACGATTTGATCATGTTTTTATAGTCAATTATTTCGTTCTAAATCGATCATCATGTGTTAGAAGGATATTTTCAACGTTTCGGCACTTATTCATCGTATGAACCCTTGAACCTTCTTAGTTTATGGACTCTTAGCAGCTTCAAACCAATTTGTGATCAGTAGACGGATATTACCTAGTTGTTACGTTTTACACATTGGAATCATGCGTTTTGGAACGTAGGATGAACGGAACTTAGAATATTTCCTTGAAGATCAAGATGAATGATAGTGTAGTAATGATTATACGTATCTTTGAATCTCATAGTCATTTAGTACGTATAGAAACTTTCACAAACCTTATTAGCATGATATGCTCGGGGATGACTTGTATTATCACCATAGAATTCATGAGTTCATCACCATTAGATCCAGTTTTCTACCAGTAGTAATCTGCCATGCAAGGTTAGCGCACGCTAACATATGTAAGTTAACGTGCGCTATCGGGGATAAGTTAACGCACGCTACGTGTGGTACGTAACGTGCGTTATGACATCAGCCGAGTCAGTCGGCTGATCAGAGAGAACTGTCAGTCCGTGGCTAGCGTACGCTAGGCTTATACGATAGCATACGCTAACAGGCAGGCTTAGCGCACGCTACATAGGGTACGTAGCGTACGCTAAGTGGTTCAGGCAGATTGCATATTTTGAGCTTTTGGGTCGAAGATCGAATTGTTAGGCAATCGTTCGACTTGAGATGATTTGTATATCATTTCTTTTGTTAAGGTTCAAGCTTGCTACGTTGATCGAAGGAGGCGGCCTTCGAGTGTGTTGAGATCATTGAAGTATTTCATTCTTGCCATCTTCGAGGCAAGTATCGTAATGTGTTAAAAATTAGTATTTTGAACATGTTTGTGGTTTATTCATGTTGTTGAACATGGAAATTATTTTTGTTGGATTGTCATGATATTCGTTATCTCGTGTTTGTATGTTCATGTTGATGAACATGATGATTTGGCATATATGTATGCATGAGTCGTGTTTGTGTATGTTGTACGATCTATGCTGAGGGCGCTGGATCGGATGTCCACCTCGTGTTGGTCCGACGGGATCATCTTGGGATCTAGGCTGAGGGCGCTGGATCATTGGACGGGTTATTTCCACCTCGTGTTGCTCCGACGGGATCATCTTGGGATCTATGCTGAGGGCGCTGGATCATTGGAATACCCTTGCTGTGTTAATGGAATCTTGTGGATTCGCATTATCGGATTCCGGTAGTGGAAGTCCGTGTGGTGTATCTTGTTATGTATTGTTGATGCATATTTGATTCGTCTAAATGATACTTGTACTAGCATCGTTTTGCTAAGCCCTTCGGGGGTGGACATTTGTTTTGATGTTCAGGTAGCTGAGGAGCAGGGAAAGCGACACGATCTGACGTGATGACGAAGGGGTTCAGTGATGTTTGTTTGTTGTTGGTGATTTGTTTTCTTGGTTTGATTTCAGTACTCGAGTACGCGTGTCTTATTAATATCATTTCGATATGGTTGTATTAATTACTTGTTGAACCAGTTGAATGGTTTTGTAAACATGAATTTCCGCAGTATTGATGTCTTATATCTACACTTCTTTTAAATTAGCCTTGTAAATCCTTACTAAAAGGGTTTACGGCGCTGTAATTATTCCGAATATCTCGGGGTGTTACAGATTGTTACTCATTTAGTCGGTTGTTCCGGGTGTATTTCATGTGATGTACTATTTGATTGCGTTTCCTCGCTAACCGAGATGGTTAGTCGAGGGGTGTTCGCTGTTGTAGCCTGGTGGGTCCCATGTAGGGGTCCACGGCGCTGTAATATACTCCAAATATCTCGGGGTGTTACAGAAAATGGTATGAGAGCTCTAGGTTTATGGATACCTAGGCTTGTCGGTTATTTGGGTCTTTTCGTGTTTTGTTTTGCACATTGTCACACCGCTGCCGGCATCTCAGTACTTCCAGTGTTCGTAAGTTTCCTTACTCGATTCTTTATTTTTTTCGTACTGTATTCCGTTTCCTGAACTGTGGTTATTCTCCCTCCTTTGCTTATCATCGTAGTTGCTTTTTCCATCCTTACTCATCCTCGATATACTTCTGTTATCTCTTAACACCAGTATGGATGCCGGAGGAAACCGTGGTCGTGGTCGTGGTCGTGGTCGTGGACGCGGCCGAGGACATGCGGCAGCCGGTGGGGCGGCCACGTCGCATTCTTGAGGCCGCGATCGCGGCCGTCACAGTCATGCTTCTTCTCAGGAGCGCGCCGATCTTGGTATTGCGGCTGTTATGCAGCAAATGGTTAACCAGATGGTGGCGATAGCTCAGGCGGTTCAGAATCCAGATCCGACCCATGCTAATCGGGGCGGAGCAGATCGCTGGCTTCAGGATGTCATCAAGATGCATCCTCCTCAGTTCTCGGGAGCTTCGGACCCGATCGGCTGGGAAGGATGGATCAAGGAGATATCTAAAGTCTTCGTTGCCACCAACTGTCCCGAGGACCGTAAGGTCCCTATTGCCCAGTACTTTCTCACTGGGGATGCTACGGATTGGTGGGAGGCCGTTGGGCCCAAGGACCATGTTGCTTCGTGGGCCGAATTTCAAGAATTGATGGAGACCGAATATTGTCCGTGGCCGGTCAGACGGGCTCGAGTGCATGCTTTCTATGATGCTCAACCACGGGATATTCCCGTATCCCAGGCTATTGCCGATTTTAACAAGGAGTTGGGTTATGTGAAGACCCAAGTTGTCGCTGAGAGCGACAAAATTTTCAATTTTTCCAGGAGGATGAAACTGTCCATTCGGGACTACATGTCTGGACTCGTCTGCACTACCTTGAAGGATTATCAGAGTAGGGCCCTCGCTTATGATATGTCAGTGACGGCTAGTGATTTGGCTCGTGAAAGCAAGAAATAGAAGTCGGTCGGAAATTTTTCTGGTCCCAAGAGTGGAGGCCAGCAGAAATCTCAAGCTGCGATTATTTCTACGGGCGGTTCGGCTCGTTTCTCTGGGAGCTTTCGGGGTGCCGCCGGAACCTCCGCTCGTGAGCCCACATGCTTTAACTGTGGTGTGCAGGGCCATAGGAGCCGACAGTGCTCTCGTCCGAAGTTTACTTGTCATACTTGTGGACAGTTGGGCCACAAGGCCCCCTTTTGTGAACAGATCAAACAGCTTCGCGGCGCCCGTTCTTCTCAACCAGTACCTTTGGAGTCGAGTGTGAACCAGGGCTCATTTGCTCTGCCGCCTCCACCGAGTACCAGCCGCAGTAGGGGTCGGGGTCAACCCGCTAGAGGAGGAGCTTCCAGTGTCGGCTCTGCCCAGCCGCGTATATACGAGATGAGGAGGGCCGATGACCTAGCAGCTACTGTGGCGACAGGTACCGTTCATATCCATTCTCATCCTGTCGGTGTGCTTTTTGATTCGGGTGCTACGCATTCATTCATTTCTCTAGAGTGTGTACGCCGATTGAGTCTCGACTGCTTGTCACCTTGCGAGCCTTTCGTCGTTAAACTTCCTAGCGGTGATAGAATTGTCGGTGATCGAGAGGTCCGAGACTGCTCTGTGTTTATTTGTGAGAGAGCTTGGCTCTCTAATCTTATTGTCGTTAATATTGAGGGTGAGGATTTAATTCTCGGGGATGATTGGCTCGAGCGGCATGGCGCAATCATGAACTACCGCACGAGAATCATTACTATGTTAGCCGAGGACGGCACCGAGCACTCTTTCGCAGGGCGAAAGAGGGGAAACCAGAAGTTCGTTATTAATGCCTTGAAGGCGATGAGTCTCCTGCGAAAAGGGTGTACTAGTTATTGGTGCTATGCCTTGAAGGCGGAGGATGGTGGAGTCGAGATTTCGTCGATTCCAGTCGTTAGTGAGTTTCCTGATGTATCTCCTGACGAGTTACCGGGATTGCCACCGGATCGTGAGGTTGAGTTTGCTATAGAGTTAGAGCCGGGTGCGGCTCCGATTTCGAAGGCGCCGTATCGCATGGCACCTTCAGAGATGTCAGAGTTGAAGAAGCAGTTGAGCGAGCTTCTTGAGTCGGGGTATGTTCGACCGAGCACCTCGCCTTGGGGCACACCGGTCCTGTTTGTGCGGAAGAAGGATGGTTCACTACGTTTGTGTATCGACTATCGCGAACTAAACAAGGTGACCATCAAGAATAAGTATCCCTTGCCGAGAATTGATGACTTGTTTGACCAGTTGCAGGGAGCTGCGGTATTCTCGAAGATTGATTTGAAATCGGGGTACTATCAGCTTCGGGTGAGAGAGTCCGACGTGCCGAAAACAGCCTTTCGAACGAGATACGGACATTACGAGTTTGTAGTTATGCCCTTCGGGTTAACTAATGCGCTGGCGGTGTTCATGCAATTGATGAACAAAGTCTTTATCGAGTATTTGGATAAGTGTGTCGTCGTCTTCATTGACGATATTCTTATCTATTCGAGGAATGAGGAAGAGCATGCCCATCATTTACGGATAGTGTTAGACATTTTGAGGACCGAGCAACTCTATGCGAAGTTCTCGAAATGTGAGCTCTGGCTGAAGGAAGTGATGTTTTTGGGTCACGTGATTTCAGCCGAGGGAGTTCGTGTGGATCCACAGAAAATTGAGGCAGTGTTGGATTGGGCACCGCCCACAAATGTGAAGGAGGTCCGTAGTTTCTTGGGTTTGGTTGGCTACTACCGTAGGTTCGTCGAGGGTTTCTCAAAACTAGCTCGGCCACTTACACGGTTGCTCCAGAAATCCGAGAAGTTCGTCTGGAATGACGAGAGACAGTCGAGTTTTGAGGAACTGAAGAAGCGTTTGACTTCAGCCCTGGTTTTGGCGTTGCCATGTGGCAACGAGGGACTCGCCGTTTATAGCGATGCTTCGGGTCAGGGTCTTGGGTGCGTATTGATGCAGCACGGCAAGACCATTGCCTTTGGGTCGAGACAGTTGAGGTTGTATGAGCTGAACTACCCTACTCATGATTTGGAGTTAGCGGCAGTTGTTTTCGCGCTCAAGATTTGGCATCACTATCTTTTCGGCTCTACATGTCAGATTTTTACCGATCATAAAAGTCTGAAATACATATTTACTCAGCGGGAGTTGAATATGAGGCAGAGAAGGTGGTTAGAGCTGATTAAGGATTATGACCTCGAAATCCTTTATCATCCGGGCAAGGCGAACGTCGTGGCCGACGCCTTGAGTCGGAAACCGGTTGCATTGCGAACACTTGAGATCCTTACGTCTCAGTCTGAGCTTCGGCGGACTTTGATCGAGTTAGATGTTGAGGTTTTGTTGCCTGGAGCAGTCGGGCAACTTTGTGCTTTAGAGATTCGTCGTCTTTGATTGATGAAATTAAGCTGAAGCAATTAGAGGATCCGATGATTATTCAAATCCGAGAGAACGTTCTTAAGGGAAAGTCTCCTGGGTTTGTGATTCACGAGGATGGTATTTTGAGATTCCAGAGTCGGCTTTGTGTGCCGAACGACTCAGAGTTGAGACAGAGTATTTTGTGTGAAGCCCATGCTACACCTTATTCCGTTCATCCTGGTTCGAGTAAGATGTACAAGGACCTGAGGAGGAATTTCTGGTGGAATGATATGAAGGAGGAGGTGGCACAGTTTGTAGCGAGATGTTTGACTTGTCAGCAGGTCAAAATCGAGCATCAGCGACCGGCTGGGTTATTGTAGTCACTTCCCGTTACAGAATGGAAATGGGAAGATATATCGATGGATTTTGTTACGAGCTTACCGAGATCGAGGTCGGGCATGAATATGGTATGGGTGATTGTTGATCGTCTGACCAAGTCGGCACATTTTCTGGGCATCAAGGACACTTGGGGCCCGGAGAAGTTAGCTCGTGTGTTTATCGCGCAGATTGTGAAGCTTCACGGTACTCCGAAGTCTATTGTTTTTGGATCGTGATGGCCGTTTCGTATCGCACTTTTGGCAGGCGGTGCATAAGGTGTTGGGTACCCATTTGCATTTGAGTACCTCTTTTCATCCCCAGTCAGATGGACAGTCGGAACGCACTATCCAGACATTCGAGGACATGTTGCGTGCTTGTGCTCTCGATTGGAGCAACGACTGGGAGGAGCATTTGCCATTGATCGAATTCACGTACAACAATAGTTGGCACGCGTCGATTCGGATGGCACCGTATGAGGCACTTTATGGGCGGCGATGTCGATCACCGATTTGTTGGAATGAGGCGTCCGATTTGGTCGGGACCGAACCGGAAGTCGTTTTAGAGACGAGACGGAAGATAGAATTAATTCGGGAACGGATGTTGACTGCCCAAAGTCGACAGAAATCATATGCCGATGTCCGTCGTCGACCTTTAGAATTCGAGGTAGGAGACCACGTTTTGCTGAAGGTGTCGCCGACGAGAGGAGTTTTCCGTTTCGGGAAGAAGGGGAAGTTGAGTCCTAGATTTATTGGACCCTTCGAGATTCTCGAGCGAGTCGGTGGGTTAGCATACCGTTTGGCGTTACCTCCGGCCTTGAGTTATGTTCATAGCGTTTTTCATGTTTCCCAGCTGAGGAAATATGTCCCGGATCCTAGTCACGTCATCGATTATGGTGAGATTGATGTCTCCGAGGATATTACTTTCGAGGAGCGTCCTTTGAAGATTTTGGAGCATCGTGAGAAACGACTGAGGCATAAGACCATCCCTTTGGTCAAAGTGCAGTGGTCGAGACACGGTGTCGAGGAGGCAACTTGGGAGACCGAGGATAGCATGCGTGCTAGCTACCGTGAGTTGTTTGTTTCTTAAGTTTCGGGACGAAACTTATTTTTAGAGGGGTAGAATGTAATATCCGCATTTTTATTTCCCTTGTATCTTCATTTTTCGGTGTATTTCTCGGTTGTAGTGACCCTCGTGTATCTTTCAGTGTATCTTTCCCGTCATCTATTGATCTGATTCTCGTTATTGTTGTACGAAACAATATTTTGGACCGTTTATATCTCGTACCTAGCGCACGCTATATTTTCCGCATAGCGCACGCAAGGGGTCACCTAGTAGCGCACGCTACGACTGTTTCGTAGCGCGCGCTAGAGGGCAAGCCCTGGGAGTGGCAGTGTTGATTCCAGTCCTCTGGACTGGTGGATTAGCGTACGCTACGTGGCCTAGCGCACGCTAATGTTGGGAGTTAGCGCACGCTGAGACGCCCGGTAGCGTGCGCTAGTGAGGATGTCCAGTACTGGACAGTTTGCCACTGGACTCTACTGATGCCCAGGTAGCGCACGCTATTGGTCGATAGCGCGCGCTACCGATACACTTTAGCGCACGCTATGTTTGGTCAATAGCGCGCGCTAACCGGATCAGATGTGTACTGACAGTTGCTTCTGGACTCGACTGATGTCCAGGTAGCGCGCGCTACCGAGAGGTTATTAGCGCACGCTACGTTTGGAGTAGTGCACGCTAACAGCCAGAAAGCTGGCTACTGGACTGTAGTCTGTTTCGTTAGCGCACGCTAACCTGGAGGATTAGCGCGCCCTAACACTCCCTGGCTATATAAACCAGGGAGTTGACCCAGATGAACGTATTACGTTCATTTCTTCTCCTCCCCGCGGCTTAGAGATCCTGTGGCGATTTCGGGCGATTCTTGGCGATTTCTTCCTCCAATCATCTCATCCAACATCTTCCTTAAGTTCTTGGTGTATTATATCAACATCAACACGAATCTTTCATCCTAATCCAAGGTAAATCTCTTAGAACCCTACCTTTGGGCGATTTGGGGGTTTTGGGATTTTCTTCCGATCCGTTCCGTTTTGTTGGTGGATTCATGATGAATATGATTAATCTTGTTGGTATTCTTAGTTTCCCTACAGATTCATGGTATATTTTCATGGTTTTGCAAAATCGAGAGGGTTTGGTTGTGGTCCGCCCTCGTTGTTATGTTTGTGCGAATATACATGAATCGTAGGCGGATTTTCAGGTGTATTCCATTTCCGTATTCGGCTAGAGTTGGTTATAATTATGTTCTTTGAATCGTTAGGTTCGGTTCCGTTGATTCCTAGTGTTCGTCGGTGATTATCCTTTCCATTCGTTGCGTCATCAATTATTCAAGGCAAGTATTTTTGGAAACCTTTATGCTTAACGTGGAATGGTAATGTATTTTTGTGTGTGATTTGCTCACCTCGTGTTGGTCCGACGGGATCAAGGAGGGAATCCAAAGGGTTGAGTCCTGGATTCATGAGTTTGTATAGCTAGCCAGTTCGGGAGGGTCCTTAGAGGCCTCGGGCGGGATCAATGATATTACTCTGTTCCCAAGACGATGCATGTGCGTGTTTTGTTTTCATAATGTGGCAATCTCGGGAGGGTCCTTAGAGGCCTCGGGCGGGATCTATGATATTACTCTGTTCCCAAGGCAAATTGTTTGACTGTTTGTTTCCGAAAAAGACATGTCTGGTTTTGGTTTTTGAAATAATATTGGTGCATGTACTATGAAATGTGTAAGCGATTGGTTTGCCTTGATTACTTGTACTAGCGTAATTGCTAACCTCTTTGGGGGACCCGTTATGGGGAAATTCTTGTTATGGATTTCAGGTTATGATCATCCGGATGAGCGAGCGCTGGGACAGTACGAGGATGTTGGCCAGGGTCGTTGACATGTGCACTTGGGTCTACTTATTTCTTTTGTCCACTTCGAAATGGTTGTTTCCTATATTTATAAACTGATAGACTGTACTCGCGAGTACTTAGGCTTTTCAGATTCAAACTCCGTGTTGTATTATTTTAAATTGCTACACTGTCGATTGTTACTCATTTAGTCGGTTGTTCCGGGTGTATTTCATGTGATGTACTATTTGATTGCGTTTACTCGCTAACCGAGATGGTTAGTCGAGGGGTGTTCGCTGTTGTAGCCTGGTGGGTCCCATGTAGGGGTCCACGGCGCTGTAATATACTCCGAATATCTCGGGGTGTTACAATTACACGGTTTGAACAATAACCGGACAAAAAGACATGGCCCCCCCGAACTGGTATCCCTCGAACCCTTCGCTGTCACCGTACTCTTCCCGTGCCTTGCCTTTGCCTCGACCTAAAATACAACACAAGTATTTCACCCAAAACACAGGGTCAGATATACATGATAAATGATTATCCCGACATTATACAATCCACATATATTAGATCTCAAAGAAAACATCCCGACTACTGAACATACCCCTCGGGCGTATGAACAATCAGTCCCAAATCATCGAACATATCCAATCATACATGGACTATGAATGATTAAACAATATGGCTCAAGATGGACATCACAGTATGCCCGATCCGGAAATGTGTTCCTGTACATGTCCACCCCGTATACGGAATCCATAATATACGTGTGACAATTTACCTAATTAGCCTCACGAACTACGTCTCGTGTGCACAGTCCAATACGGAAAACATCCACGTATGACTATATAAGTGCCCAGCTAAAAATCCTACACAATAACCAATCGGCACGCATATATGATTCCAGATATGTCACGATACAACATGACAACGAATTCAACAAATCACATATCCGATTAAGGATCAAGAAAAACTCACCAAAGTGACAACAAGGACCAAACGAGATCAACGATTCAAAGTGACATACTTGGGAATGCAATCCCATGATGAAAATGGAATAACGTCAAGGACAATATCAAATCACGAGGCACCAATTCATAAGCATTTCATACACATGAAACGTATAATCATCACAAGAATCTAATCATCATTATAACCAAGCAAGATAACTTGCCTCAATACGGAGACGAGAATAATCCTCCCTTGTCGAAACGAACGCACAGTCCTCGACTAATATCGTTTACTCGAACAATCAACCTTGAACGAAATACATTTTACTCAATAACATATCCGTATAATTATCGATATAGAATTTAGTAAGACGACGCCCTACAATCCATTAGAATAGTTTCGCTATCTCAAAATATCGAAGTCTTATACCAAGAATTCTTTTTACCTCAATTCAACCTTAAAATCGGTTCACAAAACATTTACCGAATGTTTGCATGATTCTTCATGACTAAGAATTTATCAAGAATATGTTAAACAACCACTTATGGTGTCAATATCATCTTAAGTTGATTAAACTTTCCAAAAACATTACAATGTTGAATTGTAAAAATCTGCACAACTAAGTTCATCAATACATCTCATCTAAATTGAATATTAAGCTTATAATAAGGTTATATTAGTTATGAGATTACACCATATTCATGAAGATTGTCAAAACCATCCTTACAAAACTGGAAGATCTATTAATATCATTTATGAAAATCACCTAGCTTAGGTTTTAGAATTACCACACTAATCTTCTAACATTCAACAAGGTGTTCTTATCATTCCTCATGGACTTGTGAATCTGAACCATAATGATGTTAAAACTTCTAAGGTTTCTGAATAAAATAACATCATTATATCTTAAATATTGTCAAGTTCTTCCCAAGGTAAATGAATATCAAGTATGGTGTTTTAACACTTTATGATAACAATTCCATCGATCAAACCCAATTATGAAGAAGCTAAATGATTATCTATGTTCTGCTGAGGTTACTTCGTCCAACAAGATGAGTATAACATTTATATCATGGTTATTATCACCATAGCATCAAGAACACATCCATCTAAATCCTCATTTATCATATTCATCAAGAAGTGTTTAAAAATTTTAATTATAACCATGTTCTACTTGGTTAATTAAACTCTAAATGAAGTATTCTACACTACTAACATTAATATACGAAAAATACGGAAGATAAACATATACATACCTCCAGAAACAAAGAACAACTCCCAAAACCACAAGAAACACACTTCAAGCTCAAGAACACCTTCTAACTTCGAATCAATGAGCTCCAATCCAAGTTACAAGACTCAAAACCAAGGTGGAGGAGGTTAATATCGGTCTAGGGAGGCAGGAGAGGGAATATACTGAGAGAAAATCGAATTGAAACTGAAAAAAATGAAAAACAGGCTGGTCCTATAAATAGACTGCACAGGCTTAACGTACGCTATCGATAAATTTTAGCGTACCTTAAAACTCTTACGTACGTTAACCGTTTAATGTTACGTACGTAAGCGGCTTACAGTGGCTACTGTCTTGAATCCGCAGGCCATTAGCATATGCTAATTAAAAGGGTGTTACGTACGCTATTAAAGGTTGACTCTGACCGACACGACAGCTCAGACATCATACACATGCATGCCAACGGATAACAGGTTCACGTGCGGAAGTCAATTGATGTCAGATTCTCTCTTAGCGTACGCAACAGAGAAAGCATTACGTACGTTAAGGCACAAGATTAACGTACGTTAATCCTGCTACGTAGCGTACGCTACACCGCCAGAAAAGGCCCAAAAATGCAACTCTCCCATAACATTGAATCATCAAGTATGAAGTGAAATAACAACGATACGAAACTTAGATCTATAACACCTCAACATAATACTGAATGGAATGATCCACGATATTCAAACTACTTGAGTAATACAACGGCAGATAAAAATGAAGAATTACAGTCGGATATTACAAAAACTCAAATATTCTAATATGTACTTGATGAGTAAGTTTAAGTAACTAAGATATTAGGTAGATGTTTCCAGTGTAAAAAAAATTATTAATATAATGAACGACATAACTAATTAATTAGGTAGACGTAACCAATGTATTAATTAAACGTAACCAATCTATTAATAACAGGACATTGTGACAAATAACTAATTCATTATAATTAATTACTCTGATAAACTCTACTGGATACTATTTAATTTCAATTGATATTTTCTATTTTTAGAAATATGGAGTATTCTGGTCAAGATATAAATAAAAAAGATGTACATATAGTTAAAAATACTAAATCAATATGTCACTTTCTACTATTATTGGAGTATTCTCCAATAATAGTAGAAAGTTACTATTAATTTTAATCACATAAAAATATTTTGAGATGATACCATCTCACATATATCATGTCACCAAACTATTTGTAAATATTTGCATGATATATAATACATAAGTGATATATCTTTGATACATTTATAGTAAAACTCAAATATTCTAATATGTACTTGATGAGTAAGTTTAAGTAACTAAGATGTTAGGTAGATGTTTCCAGTGTAAAAAAAATTATTAATATAATGAACGACGTAACCAATTAATTAGGTAGACGTAACCAATGTATTAATTAAACGTAACCAATCTATTAATTAGCCATAACCAAGTTTGTAGTTAGACATCCCCAAGTATATGCAAGTTAAATATTTTATATTTTATATGTTATCAATATAAAACAAAAACCTCATTAAAATTAATATATAATATATTGAATACTATTTTTATATGTAGTTACAGTATAATAAATTAGCATACTATTTCCATGTAATTATTACAGAGAATTCAATAAAATATGGACAAGTTGGAGTGTATTTAATAACTTAGTTCATTTATACATAATTCAAAAATTAATAATACAAATATAACACAAGTAATACTCTGGTTACATGATCTAATATATTAGGATACCAAATTTTCGAAATCTACAAATACAAAGTTCCATGTATTGGCTATTCTTATCATAATTCTGGTAATCAAAACAAAAGACAAAAAAGAATAACAAAATGCTAACAACTGATATAATTAAATGTCAAACATAAGTGAAAATTACCATAACTACATAGTTGAGACAATCAACAATTACTGAAAATTACCATAACTAAAAATTTCCATTCCAACAACTAGAAATTCAAGTCCATATCAACTCAAACAAGGTACCCTACATATTAACCAGCAGCCTTATAAATTTAAACCTAACTATTACAAACATATCTTCCAGTATGTTCAATATCAGACTCATAGCCAGATATCTCCTTATTCCTAGCATGAATATACAAGTTCACACATAATTTCTTCTGATACGCTTTCACATAGAAACGCCCCAACATGTCTTCCATCTTTTCAAACATAAAATATTCTGCCAAACCAATTGTGAAAACACCGCAATCACTACAAAAAAAGAAAAAACATTGTAAATATGAATACAGAAACATACACAACAAAATACTTATTATGGATATTTACTCACCACTCAACCTGCTCAGGTATCGACTTTGCAAAAAGAAGTAAAAACTGATCATCCAGCCCATATTTGCTAAATAAATCACTACCATGGTCAAGATCAGTTCTCATTACCCAAAAATCACAACCTGCCAATATAATAGGCAAAGCCACAACATACGGTTGACACACACTCAATATCCTATCATTCATTACCTTACAACCTTGTTCAAGAGTATTGTATACCACCAAACAACGATGATGTACATCAAACACCAATAGAAACCAATGCCCGGGATTATCCATGTTTATAGGAAATAAAACATACTCAACTTCAACCCAGGGTGTGTTCATACACATCAAATAACCAAGAACATACTCTCGAATGTATGTACCTCCTCTCAAAATTTCTCTATCATTACCCTTCTGACAATACTCATTGTACAAAGTGGTCAGCTTCACATGAAACCAAGAGTCAACAGTTGTAACCTTGACCCGTACTTTGGAAGAATGTCGCGCAAGCTTTCGCAGATAGTAAAAAGCAACATTTATATGCTGATATTAAAAATATAAAATAATATAGGATTCAGACTCTAGCATAAAATAAGTAGGAACAAAAATGCACATAATTGAGAATATTGTACTTTATATATGCCATCATATTAAACAAAACTTACATCATCATCCAGCCACTTATTTGGTGTCAACAATGCATAAAACCACATTTTACTTGCAATGTATCACCGAAGTTAAAAGGAGGGTTAATGATGTCACATGTTCCAAGGAATTTGTATTTACTATAAGAAAAACAAATATTTAGATATATCACTCCTTCACATAAAACAATAAATAAACCCATTATTACCTATTTCTCGAGTTGAAACCAATTTTGAATCATTCATCAAACAATAAAATTTCGCTTTGATCAGGCCATTGTATGCATTCGTCCGGAAATGCTGAAATGCCCTTTCTTATGTCTTTAGGATACAACACCAATTCCTTGCACTCATCCGAACCAAATTCAGTGGTGAACGGACTTCTCAAAGCAGCACTCTTCACACAAGCACTTTTGCCTCTAGCAACATGCTTTCCCACACTCTGCTCCAACTCTTCAATGATTTTAGTATCCTGAGTCGTAAAAACTATGTCATCCAAGTGACTCATAGTCCTACTAACTGACTCCTCCTGTATTATATACCAACATATAAAAGTATCACTAAATTGCAAATAAAAATAGACACTAATAATCAAGATATATCTGCATTAAAAAATATTTTTCCACAAACAATTCCTAACAAGGTATCTACAAATCCATTTCCTATTAAACAAATACTAAGTTCTGCATATGTCACCTTATGAAGACTAGATACACAATAAAACATATTATAACAATAAAATATATTATAACAAACTAATACATAGTAGGATACTCTTGTTAGAAGACTTACAACATCAATAGTTGCTAAATCACAAAAATCTAAATTCTGCATATGTCACCTTCCATACAAATATAATTCTTAAATCATTAAAACAAAGTAACAAAATCAACTAATGTAGGTAACCATTATTAGATTATGGGTAATAACATAAAATGTATACATTATATAGCTAAAAACTTGATTAAAACAAACACAACATCAATATTCAACCAAAGTATCTAAATATTGAATTCAAGTAACCAAATAAGCAAAATCACAGTTAACAAAAAATCCAATCAAACCTTATGTAGATATTCAACTTCACTTGTTGATTTCTCCTCCTGTATTATATACCAACATATCAAACTATCACTAAATTGCATATAAAAATAGACACTACTAATCAAGATATATCTGCATTAACAAATTTGTGTCCACACACAATTCCTACCAATGTATCTAAAATACATGGCCTGGTAAACAAATACTTAACAAATAATTGTTAACTAGATACACAGTAAACATATTATAACAAACTAATACATATGTCACCTTTCATAAAGATATAATTCTTGAATCATTAAATCAAAGTAACAATGCCAACTAATATAAGTAACCATTATTAGATAATGTGTAACCACATAAAATGCATATAAAAAATATGCATAATATAGCTAAGAACTTGATTAAAACAAACACAACATCAATATTCATCAATAGTATCAAAAATTTGAATTCAAGTAACCAAATAAGAAAATTAGAGTTAACAAAAAAATCCCATCAAACCTTATGTAGGGATTCAAATTCACTTGTTGCTTTCTCACAAAAACCTATATTCTGCACCTGCCACCATTCATATATATTTGGTAAGTATAATTAGTTTTAACACGTACTGAATGTAAAAACTATAAGATTTCTAAGTAAATAAATAAAACAAATTGACCTTTCCAGAATCCAAATTTCCAACATCAGATAATGATTCTTGACTAAGAAGTTCAAATGAAGGAAACTCCCGCACTTTACGAACCTAAAATGGTGAACAAAAATGAATATTTGAATTTATGATTGAAAGATAAATAATATCAAACTTCAAACAAAATTTACCTTGGCACCACAAACACCCACAACATCATCAACAACACAAAAAGAAGTTGGATTTAAATTCCCTGGACAGACAGGTATTACATTAACAAAATCATTATTAGAACTTTTAGACCTCTCACCACTGACATGATCCAAACCTTCCTTTATCAAAACTTCACCAGGATTAGAATCTGCTCTCTCACACTCCTTATCCAAACCTTGACCACAAACCTCACCCTTCAACAATATAGTCATCTAGGTCAAAATCTTATCCTGTAAAACCATCAACTGCCCTGTAAAATCTTTCCTTAAATTCTCAATTGCTTCCTTCACACTACTAATATTTTCCTCCAAAGGCTTTATCCTATCATCTACCACTTTCTTAAATTCAGGACACCGAAAAGAGGCACCAACAAAAACCTTCTTAGGTTTGCAACTAAAATTATGATCAACACCACCCCAACACTATTATTCTGTAAAAACCTAAAAGAGTCCAAGAATTTCAATTCATTCAATTCATCCAAATTCGGAGAAATAAATTGCACCCTCATCTATAGTAACAAAATAAACAAAATAATCACTCATTTATACAGCATACAAAATACTCAATTAAAGAAATTAACAATAAAAACTATCATTATACCTGGCCAGAACCAAACACAAAATCATTCAATTGCTCATTGGTTGGTGGCTTTCCAACTTCTTTCCACGACAAGATCCTCAAATTTGAATCACCACTCTGAGCACATATTCCACGATCCATCAAAGTAGGAATACTCTCATACAAAAAAACTCTAAAACATTAAGGAAACCCACACAACTTATATAATTTTGTGTATCTATCCTTAAACATATTATACTGCACATAACCATTCTTCAACCTCCTAACCAAACCTTTAACAGCAACAAACAAAGACCTTACAGTCATATCATAACAAACTTTTCCCCACGGAAGAGCATTTGGATCACCTGTAGCAGCATAAACCAACAACCCTCTATCCACAAAACGAGGCAGCGCAGCAGCTAATAGAAAATTAAACAACATATAAATAACAGACATCCTCACAGCCTCCTCATCATCAACAAAAGCAACACCTTGAAAACAGAGTCGATTAGAGCTCGGGTAACACGACAATCCCCAAAATACTTGTCAATCAACACACTCTTCATACCCGAAAAAACAGAAACGTCAACATTACCAACACCACCAGTTATTAAACAAAATTCAGGCAACCCAAAACGTACACGTTGCTCCCCAAACTCAAACCAAATTTCCCCATCATCCCTTTGATAAATTTTCCTAATTAATGCTTGATGTAAAGTTTGAGAATACATCTTTGGCTGATCAAAGTTAAGATACTGTGAAAATAGAGTACGCATGAACATATCTCGTTGTGTATCAGTTAATTTCTGCATAATTATTTCAGGAACCTTAAAATCATTCCAATAAGTCGCCTTCCCATGAAAATTACGATTGTTCTCGTCATAATAAAAAGACCACATCTACAAAAAAATTTACGAATACATGCATATTAATAAAGGTTTACAAATGAAATGAACTATTAGAATAAAAAATTAAAGAAAAAAAATAATACATTATAAGCAAAATACAAATAAATATGCAAAAAATCTAACAACTGTTCTTTATATTTTGTACAAAAAATATAATTACAATAATGGTACTTAGTAACCTGAATTTACCCTATCAAAACACAAAACAAAATCCAATAATAAAACAGTAACCAAAAAATATTGAAAATGAACAAACCACACATTTAAAACTAATCTACCACAAAATACATTGCATGTAATAAATAATCTGATACAAAACATCAAAACTAAAAAAAAGACACCAGGAAATTCGTTTTACCAATATGCAAGAAAAATAAAATAATTAACAAATATATACAACAATTCGGAAAAAATATTAAACTAACCTTCAAAAACTTTGAACAAACATAAATACTTGCATCTCCAACCTTCTCGTTATCTTTCTTGAATTCAACGGCAAGTGCACCTTTTTTTTCCTCAATGGATACCTCAAAATCAGAATCAACATCATTCTTCAAAATATCAACATCAGCTATTCTAGATTCTTCATAAAATTTAATGCTACCCCTACACCTCTTCTTCAAATCTAACCTAACCGGACTGAAATCCCTCATTTTTTTCTTCATAGACCTAGTAAAACGACTAGGTTTAGCCGCATCAACACAGATCTTATGTTTTTTGAGCCGCGACGACTCTCTACGCAGGACGTCTTTCATCCTAATTTGCGAAAAAACCAAAAAAAAAAAGGAAAAATGTTTAACTAATAAGAAAGATGAGAAGCTATCAATAAAATCTATTAATAAAAGAGAAAAAGCCTGTAAGAGCGACGATAAGCTAGCAGAAGAAGATATGTAGATCGAAAAAGAAGATCTGCGGTAACTAGGGGTGTTCAAAACTACTCGGGTTGACCCGGCCCAATTACCCGACTACTCGGAAATTTTTTACCGGGTAATTTTTTTAATTACCCGCATCGGGCCGGGTAATGGGCCGGCCAAATAAAATTAGCAGGTACCGGCCGACCCGGTAAATTTTTTTTATTTTTTATTTTTTTATTTTCTCACTACATACTTTATTTTAACCATTTTAAAAATTATGTATAGAATTAGTATGTATTTACTACATTTTAATAATATTAATATTACAATACCTATGTAAAATTTGGTCCATATTTATCTTATGCTCTATTTTTTTTTCCTTTTCATGAATCAAATTTTTTTATAATTTGAATCTCATTAACTATTTTAAATTATGACATCAAAATTACAAAAATGAGTATGTATTAATATAATATAGTAGTCTAATTTCAAAGTGAATAGATTAAATGTTTCATATAATATCTTAATATGTTAGAACCAATGATAATAAAATGAATGTTATAATTATTATAAATAATTTTCTTACTTTTAATTTTTTTTTTGTAGAAATCAATCGAGCAAATAAATTAAATTAAAGTTAAATTTTCTTAATATTTGATTTAATCATAACGCATGACTTCAAAATTAGAATCAATTCTTGCTATTTTAAAGTTAAACATTTTTGTTGAACTAAAAGTTGAAAGAAATATAACAAAAAAATCACACATATATATATATATATAATAATAATAATAATATATATGATTAAAAAAACTCTGCATTCGGGTGACTGACCGCAAATCAGTGCAGTGCACTGGATTTTATGGGCGGGCCATGGGCCTACTTAACAGATCTTCGGAGTTTAGATGCCGAAAATGCGAAAAGTCGAAGACCATTTATGAACACCCCTAGCGGTAACCCTAGAAAAAAAAGAAAAAGAGTTTAACTAATAAAGAGAAAAAACGGGGAAGAAAACTGATCTATGAATAAATAAAAAAAATAATATAAAAAAATAATATATTATCTTTACCTAATAAAAATAAAAATGGTAGTCGTGTAAATAAAAACCATAAGTGTTATTTGTGTAATATATTAAGTAAATATATTGGGATAGGTAATTTTCTCGTAAAAGAATGATGTATAATCGGACCAACACAGCCCTAAATGCCCATTCCCATTCCCATTAACAGAGAAGAGAAATCGGATTCTTCTCGCTCTCTCCCCCACTCTCGCAGACTTCTTCCAACAAATCGGAGTAGCGGCTAAAATCGAAGTATTGGCGGTTCATAGCCGTAGATCGGAGTAGCGGCCAAAATCGTCGCGATTCAAGAACCCGGGTCAGATTTCTAAAAATCTAACTCAAGTTCCCGGCCAAAGGAAGTGACGGTTGTGGTCTCCGACAAGGCCCGTCGGCGACTCTCCGAGGTGCGACCGAAGGCATCGACGCAGCAGGGGGCTAAGCTTGTCTCGACCGCATAATTCAGGTTTGACTACTGTTCTTATTTTTTTTGAAAAATAAAATCCGATAAAATTGGAGTTCTCTTTTATGATTTTTGGGAAAGGGTTTGCGTGAAATTGTGTCTTTGAGTCTGAAATCCTGTTGGTGGTTGTGGGAGATGTTTGAATCGGGGATAAAAGTGATATGGGCCAAGCAGAGGAGATTTGTCCAGCTACGGGGCTTTGGGTCAGGGGAAACGGAAGACTGTTAGCAGTGCAGTTCGAGAAAGAAATGTTTGAAACTGAAGGAGTTTACAAAGAATTACCTGGTGTTCTGTTTGTGCTATGGGGAACAGTGCTTGAACAGTGGAGCAAAAAAGTGAGAATATGATGCAGAAGAATCACGTTCGTGATCTTGAGCAATGATTTTGCTGAGCAATTTTGATAATGGAAATTTGGTGTAAAATGAGATGTAGTGTATGTGTGTGGTTTTCTGCAGTTCAACGTGAAATGTCTCTGTGTTTTTCTCTCTTGATTATATCATCTTTTATATGGTTAAATTTTGTAACAACATGCCTACTAGAAAACTCCCCTGTTGTTTTTTCGTTCCGATCGTGTGTGTGTGCAGGGAAAATTTTGGGCTTAGGATTGGGCTGAATATTATAATATAGATTGGGTTTGAATGGCTTAGGCTAGGCCCAATTCAGTTAAATTGAGAAATTGGGTTGAGGACTTGGGCTAAACATTAAAGTAGGGATTGGGCTTGAATATTGAATTTGAATACTTATTATGATAATTGTCTTGGTAAATAATTGTAGGAATTGGGCTTGATAAATAATTATAGGAGTTGGACTTGATAAATAATTATAGGCCCAACTAATAATTAAATTATTATTCAATATGTACCATAAAAATAATTAATAAATTTAAAAATAATTTTCTAAATTTCGCCGGCATTACAGCTATAGCCAACAATCTATTTGCTGTAAGCTGAATCCTCATTTCACTGCATTGCATGAAGATTGTTGTAGGATGCTGGCTGTAGGATGTATTTATAGGATACTTTATCCCAACAATTTTTCTCTTCTTGATAATGCTAAAACCCCTTTAAAACTTCTAGCTTCAAGTCTTACTTCAGATGATCTGACCTTCGCAAGACTTAAACTAGAATGTGAACAGCTTGCAGGCATGTTCTAAAATTTCAAATCCTACAAGGATAAATTATGGTTGGCTCGTAGGCACAATCTTACAGTATGTACTTTTAGAAAATAACTTAATTATGAACTGTTTGTAATCAAGTTCTCACAACTTAGTCTAAGTAAATTTGTACATAGAAAATAATTTCAATATCAAGCATTCCTACAATAATGTAGAGATTACGAGCTATAATCTTTTGAAGAAAACAAAATGTCTTTATTGATAAACAAAGAGATTACAGTGCTTGTACTTGAAATTAAGTTACACAAGGAAACAAAAGAAAAAAATACAACAAGAAGTACTTATCTATGATATTGTTGCTGTTTGATTTATCTTCTGAAGGGATCATTCTTGGTCCCTTTCCACCAGTTGACTAATATATCCTTAGCTCTGTCTTTGTAATGATCTTTTCCTTTTGGAGTCACATCATAGCCAAGAATTCAGTCTTCTGGTTGAGTAGGTCGATCGCCCTTTATTTTTCTTCCTTTGAGCATAATCTGCATAGGCATGTTTCCTTCGGTAAGTAACCGCGAGTACTCTTTTGCTGCAGCCTCCAGTGTCTTGCAATGGTTGAAGATTGGTGACTTCCTGTAAACGCCTCATCTACGCAATAATATTTTTTTTTTTAATTTTTGGAAGCACATCCATATTTTTATATGTCAATAATTTATTTATGAATTTTATTTCATATTTGATTATTTCAAAATTTACTTTATTCATTTTCATATCATGTCAAATAAATTATATTATTTTCAATGCAAAAAAGATGTAGGATTTGCATCTCGTCATTCTACGCCTGATGCAAATTTTGTTACTCATATTCATTACATTAATTAACCAAGTATACTTTAATTTATATTGATATTAGATTATTTATTCTTATTTAAATTGATTATCCAACTATTAATTCGGTGTTAGTACAAATATTAAGTATATTAACCTATTAATACCTCAATTAATTCCATTCTTGACATTTATGTGCTCCTCTTTTGTACGGACGTTTATGCCGTATTATTTTTTGATACTTATTTTCTTGGTTAAAATGTTCATGCGGTCCCTTAACTTAATTTTAGGTAACGATTTAGTCCATTATCTTTTTTTTGTACCAACTAAGTCCTTTATCTTTCAAATTTAATACAAAGTCAGCCTTTTCCGTTGGTCTCCGTTACAATAGTTAATGAGACGCTGATTTTAAACCTATGTGGCTATAACCATTCGTACGTGTCAAATCCTTAACGTACCTGTCCATTTTCTTGCCTATGTGGATTAGTGTAAAATCAAATAGCCCCAATTTCCTGAAATTAAGTTAAGTTCTCAGAAAACGAAGAGAGAAGGGAGGTGAACGGGGAGAAGTAGGGTTTTGCACAGAGCAAAAGAAAAAGAAAGAAGGTGAGTTTAATCGAGAGAATAGGAAGAAAAAAACGCGAACAACAGCAGAAGAAGAAGAAGAAAAATCGCGAAGCAAATCGAAAAGGTCAGTGTAATCTTCTTTTTGTTTGTTTGGTTGTTGAAACAAATTATGCATTTTTCTATTTCTAGGTTTTTTTTGTTTCTATTTCTAGGTTTAGGGAAAAGATTGAATGTGAGGTTTTGGCATGTGTTCCATTATACTATTCCTTTCCATGTGGATGTCAGTATATGTAACTTTTGTTGTTGATTCATGTGTTACTGTCTTTGTTTGGCACTACATTTAATTGAAAATGACAGAAACTAAAGGTTATTTGTTTAATTCTTCATTTTATAGGTCATAATGGATAGTTTTATAGTTGATGTTCACCATTGTGGTCAGTTTGTGGACACACAAATGACTACATATGAAGGTGAGGTGGCTACTTGGAAATGTGATGCTGATAGGTGGTCCTACTTTGAGATTCTAGGGATTTGTAAGGACATGTGTTTTTTAGAACTAGTTGCAATGTTTTATGAAGTAAATGGGGGTTAAAAAACAGTTATTGAATGATGTTGGTGCTATGGAAATGGTACATTGGTCTAAGGTAAATAGAAAGGTTGACTTGTACCTTATCCATCCAGTGTCACAACCAGTAGTAGTTGATGCCCAACCTGATGTTGAGGCCCAACATGATGGTGAGGACCAGCCTGATGTTGAGTCCCAAAGTGATGTTGAGGCCCAACATGATGTTGAGGACCAGCCTGATGTTGAGTCCCAAAGTGATGTTGATGCAACCTGATGTAGGATATAATAGTGAGGATAGTGCACTAAATGTAAGATTTGGAACCAAAAATAATATTGACTCTGATGATGAAGTTGACCTTCATGATGGGTTTGAACAAGTCCCAACTGTGGGGGTTGAGTTTGAAGGTGGGGATGGTAAAAAGACTAAATCTGGGAAAAGTAAGAAGACTAAATCTGGGAAAAAGAGAGGGAGGCCTAAGAAGAAAATTATTGAAGAACCTATCAATGAGGGAGATGCTGTTGAGTTAGAAGAATCTGTTAGTGAAGATGATTTATACATTGGTAAAAAGAGGAGAAACAAAGTAAGGAGATGTGATAAAGGGCTATCTGATGAGGATTACTATACAGAAGAAATTGAAACTGAAGATTCAGAAATGTCTAGTGATGAAGAAGTAGAAAAAGTGAAATATCCCTCATTTGTTATGCCTAAGAGAATGAATGATTATCACTGGGTGTTGGGCAGTCTGTTTTCAACTAAGGAGGAATTCAAACATGCTGTAATTACATATGCAATCCACAATGACAGGGATCTAAGATACATTAAGAATGATAATGCAAGAGTTAGAGTTGGTTGTAAAGAAGGGTGTGAGCGGATGACATATTGTGCAAAATTACCTAATGAAGATACTTGGCAATTGAGAAAGGTCATAGACAAACACTCATGTAACAGAGAGTATAGGGTCAAAATGATGAATTCAGCTTGGTTGGGGAAAAATTATCAAGCATCTTGTGAGGGAGAACCCAAAAATTAAGTTGGTGATATTGTCAACAAAGCCCATGAGAAATGGAATCTCAGTCAAGAAATGAAGGCTTCTAGAGCAAGGAGGGTTGCTTTTGACATGGTTGATGGATCATTCAAAGAGCAATATACTAGATTATATGATTATGCACATGAACTTCTAAGATCAAATCCACACAACACTATCAAACTCACTGTGCAGCCCACTCAACCCACTGAAGAGCCTGGTGAGATTGTGTATAGGCCATTGCTACCCGGTTTTCAAAGAATGTATATGGGTCTACATGGTTGCATTCAAAGTTTCTTGAGGTGTAGGCCTATTATTGGACTTGATGGATGTTTCTTGAAAGGGTATTTTGGGGGACAAATACTTGCAGTAGTAGGTAGAGATCCTAATGAACAAATGCTTCCAATAGCACTTGTTGTTGTTGAAGGAGAGACAAAGGATTCATGGGCTTGGTTTCTGGAGTTATTAGTAAATGATTTAGGTGGCCCAGAAGTGTGCAAACTATTCACATTCATGTCTGATCAACAAAAGGTATAATATACACAACTTTGTCCTATTATTAATGATATTGTGATTTGTGTCTTATCTAATAAATTGCTGTATTTTCATGTTATTGTGTATGGCTTGCTGCCTGCCATGGAAGAGCTTCTTCCTGCTGTGGACCAGAGATTCTGTGTCAGACATCTTTATAACAATTTTAGGAAGAGACATCCTGGTAAACAACTGAAAGAAATGATGTGGAGAGCTGCAAAGGCAACTTATCCACAAGAATGGGAAAGGGAGATGAAGGAAATTAGAAAGGTATGTTAGTAATCTAAGTAGTCATCACATTTATGTTTAGTTTATTCATCTATTTAATATACCTGTTTTTAAAGGTAAATGAGGCAGCTTATCAGGATTTATTAAAAATCCCATCAAGATTTTGGAGCAAGTCAGGGTTTACTTTATCACCCCAAATGTGATGTGCTAGTGAACAACATGTCTGAGACATTCAACTCAGTGATTATTGGTCCTAGGCAGAAGCCTATAGTCACCATGTTAGAGGAAATAAGGGGATATTTAATGGATAGATGGGAAACAAATAGGAGGAAAATTGAAGCTTACCAAGGATCAGTCCTTCCCAAAATAAAGAAGAGGCTGGAAAAGGAGAAAGAGCTTTCTAGGCATTGGTTTTGTAGGTGTGTCATGTTCATGTTTGTGATTAATGTATATGTTTCTGTTTGTAATTTGTTTCTGATTAATGTATATGTTGATGGTTTGCAAGGCCTGCTGGTGATAACATTTATGAAGTCAGAAGCATCTATCCTAGTGGAGAGAAGTTCACTATCAACATGAATGAAGGTTTCTGTTCCTGTAGAAGATGGATGTTAACTGGCATACCCTGTTGCCATGCTGTTACATGCTCTAATGAGAGAAAAAGAGATCCTGAAGAGTTGATACCAGATTATTACAGAAAAGAGGCCTACACCAACTGCTACAGTTCAATGATCTACCCCACAAATGGTCCAAACCTATGGGAGAAAACACCATATATGGACATCTTGCCTCCTCCATTTAGAAGAGCTCCAGGCAGGCCCAAGAAAGCAAGAAGGAAAGATGCGGATGAGAAGAAAGATTCTACACAACTAAGTAGAAGGGGGATGCCACATAAGTGTAGTAGATGCAAACAAGGAGGTCATAACAGGGCCTCTTGCCCTTTGCCACCATCTCAAACTGAAGAAACAACTGCACAACCACAACCACATTCAAATGCACCAACAGAAGAACAACAGCCACATGCACCAACACAAACCTCCCAATCAAATGCACAAATAGAACCTTCACAACTAAGGAGGAAGGGAAGACCAAAAAAATCAGTCTGCACTGCTTCAACTCAACCAACTGCTTCAACTCAACCAACTGCTTCAACTCAACCAACTGCTTCAACTCAACTCAATTCCACACCCAGAAGAAGCCCTAGAGGACTGCCCAAAGGTCCTTTCAGAGTGAAGCTACCAACAAGGAGGGCTACTCAGATTTAGTGTTTATGTGTAGTGTTTATTGTTTATTTTAATTATCATAGGAGGAACTATTTAGTGTTTAATTTCTGCCCTTTTGTTGGTACATGTATCTTGCTTTAATGTCCGCCCTTTTGGAACAATAGTGAATCGCAGGGACAAAAGATATAGTGTTTAATGTCTGCCCTTTTGGTTGTTTAATGTCTGCCCTGTTTGGAACTATGTTGGTAGATTTAATGAATGGCAGGTTTAATGACTATGTTTATGTGTATTGGCAGGTTTAATGTGAATGGTTTTACTTTGGTGAATGACAGGTTTAATGACTATGTTTGTGTATTGGCAGGTTTAATGTGAATGGCAGGTTTAATGTGAATGGCAGGTTTAATGCAGGGACAATAGTGAATGACTAGGTTTAATGTGAATGGCAGGTTTAATGACTTTGGTTTTACTTTGGTCTAAATTATTGAAACAATACATATGTTGGTTTCAAACAATTTTTTTTTTTGACAAGTTTGCCTCAGCGGAAATCCTATACATAATCCAATCCCTATGCCCGGGTTCGAACCCGGGTTCTAGGAGGTCGTTGGTTTCAAACAAATCAAACATCATTTTCAACGACCAATTCAAACTTCAAATTGAACCATTACATATAGCTTTTCAGTTAAAGCCTAATTTCAAATCATGTGCTCCACATTTCGGAGGTTTGAATAACAACATTGCACAAGTTACTCCTAAAATAAAGCATAAAACAACAACAAACTTCATCTTCATCGATTTCTTCTCCTCATTCATAGTCATCAATGTCCTCCTCACCATTGTTAACTCTATATCCTTCTCGGAACATTGTAAACATTCATCGTCGTCCTCATCAACATACTTTGCAAGCCAATCTGAGTACCACAGAAAAGATCCACAGCCACAATCTATGCCAGTAGCCTACAATATCAAAGAGGACAGAATTGTTTTAAGTTAAATAAAATAAAGGACTTACTTAATATTACAAAATAAGATAAGGGACCGAATCGTTAATGAAAAAAATATGCAGAAACCAAATCACCATGGCAGAAGCCACGAGCTTACCACAAAGTGCCTGCAACCCCAAAATGTCTTGCCATTGTTGGGTCCAACTTTGATGACGGTGCGAACAACGGCTTTGGTTCCACATCTGCACTTCGGTGGTTTTGTAAGAGCACGTTTCCCACTTGAAGCGACTGAAACAGAATGGGAACTTCTGGATTGTGACCCATTGGAGCGATAAGAAGCCATTGTTATGGTGTTTCAGGGTTTCACAAGCTTTCAGATTTTCAGATTTTCAAATTTTCAGAACTCAACAATGGTGAAAGATGAGATCTAGGGTTTAACTGAAGAAGATGATACTCAGAATCTGATTTGGCATCCACGTGAGCAACTTGATAGCCACCTGGACTACAGTTAACGCCGTCAACGGAAAAGCATAATCAAGGCTGACTGTGCTTTAAATTTGAAAGATAAAAGACTTAGTTGGTACAAAAAAAAGATAAAAGACTAAATCGTTAGTTTAAAATTAAGTTAAGGGACCATAAGAACATTTTAGTCTATTTTTTTATTAGTTATTCTTCTCTTAACAAATTTATAAATGATCATTTAATGTTACATTTCAAATCACTGTTATTAATAATTCCTAAAAACTAATAACACAACTTACACCAAAAAAAACACAAATACAATTCATTCGGTATACTTAGCCAAGATTCCGTGTCAACATTTATCAAAGATTTTCATCAGCAAATTCAAATTTTTATTGGCCAAAGATCATTTAATGAATTGTCTTGTTCATTGGGTGCTGAAACAGAAGAAACGTTCCATAACCAGTGAACACTGGTCACGGGTCTTCCACTTCAAGTGGGAGACCCGACTCGGCTTCGAGTCCCTCTGAGGATAAGAATTTTAAAAGATTTACGACTCTTTAATCTATGATTAAAGAAGAGACCCTAACCCTCCGGGGTATGCTGGTGGAACAATTAAATATTGAGAGTTTCAAGCGGCAGCGTGGGAGGCCAGATCTCGGTGGGAACTGCAATTTGGATTTGAGGGTCAGCATGGAGCAATCGGCAGGACGAGTCGCTTGCGCGATAGTTGAAGATATTTAAGAACCCGAGGCGGATACACATCTCGCGATTTAATTGGTAGCGATCTTGTGGTAGTGGCATTATTATCCCGATATTGTCAGTGTAAAGGCTAACATCGGGATAAAAAAAAACAAGAAACCTTCCAAATGTTCAATATTAAATTGTGATCTATGCCATCAATACTTAATGTTATCGGGGTTACATGTGCAATTAAAATAAGGACTCTTTCCCCACTATATCTTCAACTTTTGATTCAGGAAGAAAGCATTTTTTCTTTTTTTCATCAAAGGTAGAAACTCAAACCTTCTCCTCACAGTTCGGGTATTTTATTAAAGGTTACAAAACTCCATTTTGTTCTTGCTTTCGGATCAAATTTCATGTTCATATACATATACGACAATCAAAAATCAGAAATCAGAAACACAAAACACAAAACAAAAAATTATTTCATCCAACCGGAGGCGATTTATCATTGCCGCCGCATACCAATTGATTACCTCCATCGCCGGAAATCCCCGGCCAACAACCAGAAATCAAAATTCGACTCAACTAGAACCATCACATTATTTCAAATCCAATTCAGTTTGAGTTCCGACCCTGAATCATAAAGCCCGACTCGGATTCCAGTCACGTCCTGGAAACCCCAAATTTTAAATCACAACCAAGAACCCGAGCCAAAGCCCTCCTGCTCATACCCGATCCACGCTGCTTGCGCCGCTATTGCCTCACTTCGCCGGTCCGGTGTGTGAGTGTGAATTTGTGTGTCGTGTAGAGCAGAAAGACGAGAATATAGAGAGAGAACTCAGAGAGAGAGAGAGAGAACCGAGAGACGAGATTTGAGGAAGATGAAGAAAAAAATACTCCATCCCTCCACTTTTTAAAGTCTCGCTAGATGTCCTCCCGTGCGTTGCACGACATAAAATGTTAAATATTTTATTATATTAACAATATGTGATCGAATTTCAATAATATTATCAAATTATTATAAAATATCCATGAGTCATACATATACTATTATTTGATTTAATTTTATTTATAAACTCTTATCATGTGATGTAAAGACACATAATAGAAAAATCATAAATTAATTAAGCACCGGCATTTATTTTTCATATAGGACAATATGAGACTTATATCTAATTTTATAAATAAGAAATTAAATTATGTTTATTATTATCAACTTTTATTATAGTCGATCCTAAAGCATTTTGGAACTAAGTCTCTGATGATGTTGGTGGTGGTGATGTATTATCAACTTTCATTAAAAGTATACAACCGATATTTTTACTAATATAATTTTATATGATTTGACATTAATGTAATATATTTTACTATTTTATAATAAGAACAAAATAATTCTTAAAAATCAAATAATTGTTAAAAAACTATGAAAATAAACTAAAAATATATCTTTCTTCGATAGTCTTATATTTTTATATTGAAATATTTTAATCATCTAAATATATTATAATTATATTACTTTTTATATACTATATGGATGTCAAATTAAAGAGCACGAATTTAATATATTTTTTTCAAAAATAAAATTGATACTTAAAAGTTATAATTGTTTAAACTATTAGGTTAAAAATAAAAGGAATGAATGAGAGGAAGTTTTTAATTGGTAGATAGTATATAATGGAATAATCATCCAACTCCTCTCAAATTAAACGTTCATTTTTTTAAGATTTTTAAAAAGAGGATTAACGTGGAGATGATACATGTTTCCTTATATTTTCTTGCGACTCTCTTTTAATATTAAGTATAGATGTGTAAAAGTTAGGGCTGGGACCGGTTCAGTTCTTGGTAAAAATTTAAAGAACCGGAACCGGTTTCTAAATACATACGGTTTTTGACCACTTTTTTCCAGGAACCGAATTAGGAACCGAAACCGAAAAAACTGGGTTTTCTTCAGGAACCGAATTAGGAACTGGAACCGAATTTAATATGTAAAAATCGAGTTTTTCGGTTCTTTTAGGAACCGAATTGCGCAAAAAAATTGAATTTTGTAAAAAAAACGATTTTTGAGTAGAAACCGAATTTAATGTGTAATATTTTGAACAAAGTACATTTAATTTGCTTTATTTAATACATACATTATGTAAAAATTTATATATAATATCATTTTTATTATTATATATAATATATATAGAACCGGTTCCAAACCGTTTTTTTCTAACATCATAAAACAGGAACCGGAACCGAAACCGAATTATTAAAAAGGAACCGAATTAAGAACCGGAACCGGTTAATAATAAAAAAATCGGAACCGGAACCGAATTTTTCGGTTCTGTTCTTATTAAAATTCGGTTCTTCGAGTAAAAATCCCAGCCCAAGTAAAAGTTCGATATAAAATATATAAACATGACAGGAATCTATATGATCATTGTATATTTGTAATATTTATATTAATATACTAATATAATTAACATATCAGTATAAATGTGAAAGAACTTTTTGATAAATATTTTGATTAAAGTCACACATATATACTTAATAATATACCATGAGATCCACAATGATAGTAATTCATTAGGCATAGGGTGATAAAGTATATTATTGTGACGTACTTAAATAAAAATATAATGAGCTTATTATATTTGTTTATATAATTTTTTTTTCATAAAAAGAAGAATCAATCAAAAAATTATTTTAACGAATAATATATCTTTCTACTTGGATGTAAATCTAACATGTCTCTAATTCTTTTCCCAAATTAAAATAAAATAACTCGGTAATCTAAAATTGTTATAATAAGATGAAAACTGAAGTAAAAATATTGATCTTGTAAAAATATAGATTTACTTCAATGAAATTATTTGGAAATTATCTGATTTTTATATTTTATATACAAATAATCTAAAATCAAGATATAATACAATAATTATTCAAAAACAACTCATATTCAAAAAGGAATATTTTAATTATATATATGCCTAATGAATGTTAAATTAAAATATCGTAAAAAGAAGATTAATTTAAAATATTAATAATAAAAAATAGAGTTGAGACGATAAAACTATTAACTTCTAAACATTGAGAGAAAAATAAAAAGAAAAAAGAAAAAAAAATTGATTACATCAACTCTCATTCAAATGATAGGAGTTAGTATATTTAAAAAAATAATTAATTCAAAAAATCTACATAAAGACATGTGTCTTGTACAACCCTCTTTTAATAATAAAGTAGATTTGGAAAAATCGATAAGGTAAAAAGAGTGGAAGCAAAAGATAGTGGGAGAAAAAGATAGTAGTTTGGAAGAAAAAAATAGTGGTTTGAAGAAAAAGGGAGTGATTTGAAGAAAAAGGTAGTGGGTCCATTAGTAAAAAATGTAGTAATTAAATAAAGAGGAAAAGGTAATATAATAAAAAAAACAGAGTAAGATTTTAAATTGTTGATAAATATTTTGAGAGCAAATGAAATTTTATAAAATGGACGGATGGAGTATGACTTTTTTTTCTTTTTTCTTTTTTTTTTTCGATGGGGAGTATGACTTTTCAAAGGTGATCTGGCTTTTATATCACAAACTTTTTCTAAGCTCCAATTTAACCCCTCAATTTTAATCTTTCAATTTAACCCCCAACTAATTTTTCTAAAATATCAAGTCAGACGTCTTTGGATTCAGATTCAAATACTTTGACTTTACTTTTTATTCCATTTAATGTTATTATTCAATTTATTTTTATTTTTTATATATTAAAGATAATTAAATATTTTATTGTAGAATATAACGAGAATTTTGGGACCTAGAATTTGTTGAGTCAAACATATACAACATTTTAAATTCATACACTCCAATATTCGAAATGGGGAATTTTACGCTTGTTTTATTTAATTTTATACGTGTTGCTTGTATATGTGTATGTGTCTATGCCAATTATATTCTACAAGTCCCTTTGGACAACAACAAGTCTATTCGAGCAACTACAAGTCTTTTCAGGCAACAAGTCTCTTTGAGCAACTACAAGTCTTTGGGCAACTACATGTGCTTAATTCTGCATATTTATGGCCTTTGGGCAACCAACGTGTGTGGCCATGAATGAATACCCGACAAATGTACGTAATTAAATTTAGCAATGCATACTCTCCTCACTGTACGAGTTTAAATCTCACCACAATTATTTATCCTTTCAGGTTAAGGAGATCGACGTGGCATGCACTCAAGCGTGGGATGATCAAAGCTTTGTTATTAGATGTTTAATAATTTATTTTTATTTATCGGAAATTAAACTTTTGGGATTACGAACTGTTGTTGAATTCCTTTAATTCGCATCAAGTATGTTTGTGATTAACGATTTATTTAAAAATATTACTTTGTTTATTCTAAAATTAATTTCCGCTGTGATTTTT
Source organism: Orobanche coerulescens (assembly GCA_033398695.1). NCBI lineage: Eukaryota > Viridiplantae > Streptophyta > Magnoliopsida > Lamiales > Orobanchaceae > Orobanche > Orobanche coerulescens. Next base: position 89,570,802 of record CM065805.1, on the reverse strand, counting down.
TTTTAAAGTTTAAAAAATTATTTTCTTAAGAAGTAGCATGATAATAATAACATATTTATTAATTGTTTCTTTTAACTTAAAAATTCAACTCGACTTACGATGTTAAGATGTTTTTATGAATGTTTTGAAAATAATGAGGAAATTATTTAATTACTTGTGAAATGGTTTGGTTTTATTTTAATTTTCGCTGCATATGAATTCATTTTTTTTCCGTGAAAATATTATAAAAAGATTTTTGAAAAATGGTGGCTACATAAGTATTATTCTTAATATTTAGAAAAATATATTTTTGAAAACGAGGTGTTACATTCCCTGACGAGTACGTAGAAGTACCGCATCAGTTCATTTTCATCCAAGCTTTAATTCTTCTCCTGACGGCTGCCTGTTGTTAGGAATACATTTAGGATTTTGATAATGTCATCCCTGTATTCTAAGTTTAATTCAAATGTAATGTTCTAAGTACTTGACATTGTAAAGAAGAATCAAATGAGTATCTTCTATAGACCTTTAAAAGTTAGACTAAGGATTGATCAAACAGGTTGAGTTCGTTCAGCTAAGTATAGCTATCTCAGAATATCAGCTGATTATCATCACGTCAAAAAATCAGCTGAGTATCGCATATCACCTGAGTATCGTCAAGACAGAATGTCAGCTGAGTTTAGTCAAGATAGAATGTCAGCTCAACTTAGTCAAGACAGAATGTCAGCTGAGTTTCGCTAAGACAGAATATCAGCCAAGTATGGACGTCAGAATACTTGGACAAAATTCAGCAAGTATTAATTAGCTATGTCCACGTCAGCAAACGTTGAAAAGTCAATAAAGACGAAAAATCGCGTGCAGACGTAAATAAAGTCAAAAAGACAATCTGAATGACTTCTGCAAGTTGAGGAATAAAATATTCCTCGAGATTCGCGCCCTGAAGACTTCTTATTATAGAAATAATAGAAAACAGCACGGATAAATGCATATCTTCAAACGATCAGATTTGAAGAAAGAATGAAGCCGTTCAAAAGAGGTGAAAAGAAAAAACAAAGAATTCCACTCTCCAACTGAACAATTTGTTCCAAAGGATGCAACGGCTATAAAGAACTCAAAAGAAGTACTATAAATATCTGAAGAACTCTTGTGCAGAAGTACGATGCGATTAACATTTACAAGCAATAAAAAACAAACAAAGAAATATACTCTACAAGCATCGTGAAGAGCTAAGATCATAATATTCAAATCCTAAGAAGCACTTAGAAGTTGGAGAAAACAAACAATCTTGTCTTAAAGATTTGAGTAGGGTACTTTCTTGAACGAGGTTCTTGAAAGTTCAGGTTGTGCGACATCCACGAGTTCTTGATTGGAAGGTGATACGCAACTTGAGAGTTGTGAGGCATCCATGGGTTTTCGATCAGGAGGTGACAAGGAAACAAGGGAAGGAGTTACCGCGGCTACGGGTTTTCACTGGTTGAAAGCTGAAGTAACTAAATTCATTGTAACCATCAAGCATTATAGTGAATTTATTTCCAAGTGGATTGGAGAAAAATGGACTATTAGAGAATTACCCAACCTCTGAAACCACTATAAATGCTGTGTTCATCCATCTTAACTGTTTCATTAAAAGTCAGCTAGGTCTTCCACAAATCATTTTTAGCGGACTTATGAACTGCAACTAGCTGAGATTTCAGCTAAGTCTAAAGATCAGTCAAGTTCACCTAACTGCATATATAACAACTGAGTTTCTTAAACCAATCTATTTCAGTGATTTTAAAAGTCTATTCACCCCCCCTAAAATTTTAACGTACGTACTTGTGACCTACAAGTGATATCAGAGAGGTTGGTTAATAAAACTCATACTTGGTAGTCACAGAACCAAATCCGTACTCACGTATAAGCTCTCATATTAAGATGGAACACATGTACTCTAGACTCCCTGTTTTCTCTGTTGATTATTACGATCTCTGGAAGATAAGAATGTGGACATATCTATCATCTATCTACGACGACATGTGGAACATTATTGAAGAAGGTCCTATCACCTACATGAAGGACAACACTGCTGAAGAAATCTCAGCTGGGAAACCAAGCAGATTCCCAAGACCAGATTAGAGCTAACCACTAATAAAAGGAAGCTGGCCAATCTTGACAATCGGGCCAGAGATGTTCTATATCGAACTCTTGATAAAGTCACCATGGTAAAAATCAAGAACTGCAAGAATGCCAAGGAAGCCTGGGACACAATAGTAGCAATGTGTGAGGGAACTGAGCTGATCAAGGAAAATAAATTGCCAATAACTACTCAAAATTTTGACAATTTCAAAATGAAGGATGGAGAAACCATAGATAACGTGGATACCAGATTCACAGAAATCATGAATGAGATCAACTCACTCGGAAAAACTTATGGCAACCGAGAGATGGTACTAAAGGTTCTAAGGTCTCTCACCCTCGAATGGAGCATGAAGGCTATAGAAATGAGGGAATCAAAATATCTCAACAAGATAAAAATCTAAGAGCTATTCTCAGACCTCAAGGCATTTGAGTTCAGACTTCCTTGCTCATCATCCAGTGCACCAGCTGAGAAAGGGATTACATTTGTAGCTGAGTCCCCTACAAGAAACCTAGCTAAAGTTACTCCTGTTAGGAATACTTGTTAGATTTTAATGATGTCATTAATGTAATTCAAATGTTTATTACTTGGCAAAAATGTAAGGAAGAACCAAATGAGTATCTTCCATAGGCTAAATTATGTTAAGTTAAATACTTGGCAAAATGTAAGGAAGAACTAAATGAGTATCTTCTATAGGCCAAATAAGTTAGGCTCAAATCGGCTAAGTACAAAGGTACAGATAAGTACATCAGAGAAGTACAGCCGAGTCAAGTCATAGAAGTTCTGGTCAACAAAATTTATCAGAGATGTTTGACCAGACTGCAGTCAAGTGATCAGCAGACTAAGTCATCTGAAGTCTGACCATCAAACAAGTCAAAATTCATCAGGACAGAAAACTTCAGATAAATCGGCTGATCAGGCAAGTCTCAACAGTCATCAGAGAAGTCCAAACTTGACTGTACATCAGCCAACTTGACTTATAAAGAGATCAGCCAAGTACTCCAAAGTCCACGTCAGCATGTGTTGAATAGTCAAATATTATGAAAAGTCACATGCAAGCATGAAGAGACAAATTGGAGAGATTCCCGCAAGGATATGAATTAAATAATTCATCCAGACCTACCACTGAAGACTTTAATCTTATTATATTCAAAATATCCGGCGCCTCATATGCAAAGTCTTCACAATGGTCGAAAGATGGATTAAAATATGGGAATCCAGCCTTGCAACGTTCAGAAAAATAAACAATGAAGTCTCCCTCTCCAACGGACGGATTTGTTACAAGATTTGTAATGGCTATGAAGAATGCTCAAGGATCAACACTTATAAAATCCGAAGATTATAAGATGAGCAGTACGATGCGAACAAAACTCTCAAGCGATCAAAGTTATCAAAGCAATAAAAGCAATCACATAGCATCGTGAAAAGAGCAGTACTCGAAGTTCTTATTTGAAAAAAGCTCTTAGTTGGAGAAGACAAACACTCTTGTCTTAAAACCTGACTTCGGGGTACTTCACTGGTTGAAGTTGCGAGACTAATAGGCATCCGAGGATTTGAAGAATCAAGTGGTGCTAGGCAGTCAAAGAGGAGTTGCAACGACGTGATTTCCACTGGTTGGAAGTTGTTGTAGCTAAGTAGTAGAATCACTATAATATTTATCACTGGTTGAGAATTATAATGAATTCATCTCCAACTGGTTTGGAGAAAGTGGATTAGTAGAGGATTACCCCACCTCTGAGACCACTATAACTGCGTGCGTGTTTTACTATTTTCAGCATCATACTTAACTGTTGCATTCATACTTTATTGTTCCATTGCTTAGTTCTGTTTTCGTCATCAGGTGATTTCCGTATATCTATCAGCTGAGAAACTCACTCTTCGAAGAAAAGAGTTTAAGAGTTTCAATAAGTCTATTCACCCCCCCTCTAGACTTATTCTTGGACGACTTGTGACCTACAAGTGGTATCGGAGAGGTTGGTTCATTTATTTCACGAACCAGATCCATATATCGAGGATATATATTAAACTCTAATTGAAAAATGGAACACATGCATTCTAGATTACCTGTGTTTTCAGTTGACGAGTATGATCTTTGGAAGATAAGGATGCAGGCACACTTATCTTCAATCCATGATGACATGTGGTGTATCATAGAGGACGGCCCGTTCATATTCGAGAAGGACAACACTCCTGAGGAGATTGCAGCTGGGAAGCCTGAAAAGATCCCAAAGAAGAGGACAGAGCTGACCCCAGAAGAAAAAAAGCTGGCCAACCTTGACAACCGGGCCAGAGATGTGCTATACCAAACTCTTGACAAATCTACAATGGTCAAGATCAAGAATTGCAAGAATGCAAAGGAAATCTGGGACACATTAGCCTTAATGTGTGAAGGAACGGAGCTGATAAAAGAGAAAAAGTTGTCAATCGCTACCCAAAAGTTTGACAACTTCAAAATGAAGAATGGAGAGTCTATCGATCAAGTAGACACAAGATTCATAGAGATCATTAATGAAATTAATTCTCTGGGAAAATCCTATGGCAACAGGGAGATGGCCCTGAAGGTTCTGAGATCACTTAACCCAGAGTGGAATATGAAGGCGGTAGCCATGAGGGAATCCAAAGATCTCAATAAAATCAAGATTCAAGAACTATTCTCTGACCTGAAGGCTTATGAATTCGAACTTCTAAGTTCATCATCAAACGTTTGCAGCCGAGTCCCCCGCCAAAAGCCTATCTGAAGTTAAACCTCCAAATCCTCTCGATTTCGAGGAAGAAATGGCGTTCATCATGCAAAGGTTCAGCAACTTCAGAAAGAATTACTCAAAATATAAAAAGAATTATAAGGAGAATCCCAGAAGAAACCAAAAAGCCGGAAGCTGGAAGGTGGAGTGTTACAACTGCCATAAGACAGGACACATTCAAATCGACTATCCTGATCTTAAGAAGGATGAGAGCAACAAGAAGGTGAGCAGAAAAGAAGAACGAAGGAAGGCCCTCATCGGAGAAGATCAAGAGCGTGTAGAGTCAAGCAGCGGATTCTTCTCTGATGTTGATGAAGAATATGATTGCCTGATGGCCAACCTAGCTGATGAAGAGGTAACATCAAAACCCTCTAATTCAAATAATAGTTCAGCCATGTCTCAAGATATGGACTTGCACGAATCTGTAAATCAGCTACTTAAAGATTTTGAGACACTAAAATCTGCACACCTATCTGTATCAGCCGAGAAGACTCAACTGCAAGATGAGAATAGGCAGCCAAAAAATAATTTTGAAAAACTCAGCCTAGAATTGAATAAAGTAAAATCTGATCTTGAAAACCAGGCTGCAGTTAACTTGAAAAACCAGACTGATGTCACTACAGCTGAGATAAAACGACTAACTATTTTGAATAGTGAAAAATCAGCTGCACTTGCTCATGTCAAAGCCGAATTTACTAAGCTGACTCAGGTAAGTAAGACTCAGGCGCAAGAAATAACCTCCCTGAAGGCGTCTCTAACTCTAGACGAACTGGGTACTAATAAAAGGCCACTATATTCTAGATCAGGCCTTGGATATGATCCTCACACTCCCTCTAGTTCTAAAACCACTTTCATCAAGGGATAAACAATTGTCTCGTCTGCTGAGCTAATATACAAACCTGTATTTAAAAATAGGCAACAGCCAAGTCTCAAGTCTAGGTTGCAGCCAAGGTATACAAGGCAGCCACCTAGACAAGCGACTGGGCAATGGCCAAGCGACAGTGACCAGGAGAAAATGCCCACTATTATAAAAAATTCCCCAAAAACAGATTTCAAAATGGGAGGGGCAAATGAAAACCTCAAGGTTATCATAATTTTCAAAATGAACAAGTGTGGAGATCTCAAAGACTTAATAAATGGTCTCAGCCAAGGTTTAGAAATGGCCCACACTACCAATATTATGAGGCATATCCGGTATACAATCCTAACAGAGGATATAGACCCAGACCTTACACACCTTATAGGGATAATAACAACAATTTTCACAATCCAAGGAGAAATCAATTCTCCAGGAAATCATCTAACCCAAGAGGACCCACACAGATTTGGGTACCTAAATCTCTGCTTGTCTGATTGCAGAAAAGGTGAAAGGACTACTACCACATCTCCACAAATTCAAACATTGGAGGTGAAGAATAGTTTGTAGATTCCGAATGCTCGAGGCACATGACTGGGAACAAGAAGGTGCTGACAAAATATACCAAAGAAAGAGGTCCAGACGTAACCTTTGGAGATAGCTCTAGAGGACAAACAAAGGTCTTTGGAGAGCTGCACCGAGGAAATATCATTATATCCAAAGTTCACTATGTCAAAGGGCTCAAGTATAATCTCCTGAGCATAAGCCAGTTTTGTGATGAAAAGAATCTAGTAGTCTTCACCATTTGGAAATGTATGGTGATAGATATCCTATCTGGAGAGGTGAAGCTACAAGGATTCAGAAGGAGAGATGTCTACATGATAGATTGAAATACAGGAACCCCTAATACCTGTTTTCTATCTAAGACAATAGCTGATAATGGATGGTTGTGGCATAAAATATTATGTCATCTAAATTTCAAAGCCTCAACAAGATTAGTTCTCAGAAGCTGGTCAGGGACTTCCAGAAGAAGCATTCAAGAAGGAAGCTCTTTGTGATGTATGTCAGAAAGGAAAGCAGACCAGAGCATCATTCAAGCTACTCCAGCCTACAACTCTCACATCGAGAATCTTAGATCTACTTCATATGGATCTGTTTGATCCTATCAAGTCGAGGACTCTAAGTGGCAGAAAGCATGCTCTAGTAGTAGTGGATGACTACTCAAGGTACACATGGATTATCTTCTTGTATAAGAAGAGTGAAACCTTGACCAAGCTACCTGAGCTGCTGAGAAGGATCCAAAATGAGAAATGCCTCTCAATCATCAAGATCAGATCAGATAGAGGAGGTGAATTTCTCAACAAGGCGATCACTGATTACAGTGATCAGAATGGAATCCAGCATGAGCTCTCTGTAGCCAGGACCCCCTAGCAGAATGGTGTTGCCGAAAGAAGAAACAGAACCTTAAAGGAAGCAGCCAGGTCCATGATTGCGAAGCGGACACGCCAAGAGGTTACGGGTGAAGTCATCAACACGACTTGTCATACTCAGAACAGGAGTATGATAGTAGGGAGACATGGCAAAACTCCCTATGAGGTTTGGAATGGCAGAACACCTACGATTGCTTATTTTCATATTTTTGGTTGTAAGTGTTTCATCCACAACAACGGTAAAACCCAACTAAATGTCTTTGATTCTAAAAATGATGATGGTATCTTTATGGGATATTCACAAAGAAGCAAGGCATATAGAGTCCTTAACAAAAGAACCTTAGTTGTGGAGGAAACACCTCATATTGTATTTGATGAATCTACTGTTGAGTACAGGAAACAAGTAGAACTAATTGAGGATAAGCTCAAATCCGCAACCCTCGAAGAAGTCATTGTTCATGACACAGGAATGGTGGACTCATCTACAGATCAGCCTGAAGACCCATCTGTAGCTGATGAAGACCCAACCGCAGATCAGACAGGACCACCAAACCTACGATCCGATTCTTTGCCGATGAAGATCAAACTGTAGCTGATAAAGACTCATCTGCAGACCAGACCAGATCCCAACCTGCAGATGACAAGACGGTAGCTGATCCAGTTGCAGACCAAGGAGATCAGATCCAAGCTGATGCAGATAGAGATGAAATCCTCCAGAGCAAATCTACAGGGGGAATAGACCCTGAAGAAGAAGACATCCCTAAGTGGCTCAAAGACCATACAATCCAACAGATCATTGGGAAGCTGACTGATGGAGTCAAGACAAGACAGTCTACTCTACCCGTAGGAATGGCAATGTTCTCTTGCTTCATGTCCCAAATAGAACCCAAGACAACAGAACAAGCCTTGGAAGACTATTCTTGGATCAATGCCATGCAAGAGGAGCTTGAAAAAATGGAAAGGAACAATGTTTGGGAACTAACAGACAGACCAGATCATAAGAAGGTTATTGACACCAAATGGGTGTACAAAAACAAAAGCGATGAAGATGGAGCTGTTGTTAGGAATAAAGCCAGACTTGTTGCTAAAGGATATGCACAGTGTGAAGGAATAGATTTTGATGAAACCTATGCACCTGTTGCAAGATTAGAATCCATCAGACTATTCCTCGCATATGCTGCATTCAAGGATTTTGAAGTCTATCAGATGGATGTAAAAAGTGCGTTTCTTAATGGACTCCTAGAAGAAGAAGTCTATGTGGAGCAACCCTCAGGATTTGTCAAAGGAGACAAAGTCTACAAGCTATTGAAAGCTCTATATGGACTTAAGCAGACACCATGAGCTTGGTATGAAACCTTATCTGTATTTCTTGAGAAGAACGGTTTCTGCAAAGGGAAAGTGGACAAGACCCTATTTAGAGTGGAGCACGAAGGCCACATATTAATAGTTCAGATATATGTGGATGACATTATATTTGGCTCAACCAACCCAGAGCTGTGTGAGAAATTCTCAAACCTCATGCAAGGAGAATTTGAGATGAGTATGATGGAAAAGCTTAACTTCTTTCTTGGATTACAAGTCAAGCAGATGGAAAATGGAATTTTCATCAATCAAGCCAAATATACCCCAGATCTTATCAAGAGATTTGGAATAGAATCAGCAAAACCAGCAAGAATTCGTATGAGCACAAGTACTCACCTAGATACAGATGAGGGAGGCATATCAGTGGACTCAACCCACTACAGAGTACTTATTGGATCATTGCTATACCTCATTGCAAGCAGACTAGATATATCTTATGCCGTAGGAGTATGCGCTCGATTTCAATCCAAGCCAAAGCAGTCTCAACAAGATGCAGCTAAGAGAATAATCAAATACCTTAAGTCTACAGTCAATGTTGGACTATGGTATCTTAAGGACGATAACTTCGAGCTATCAGGATACTCAGATGCAGATTTCGTAGGATGCAAAATAAATAGGAAAAGCACCAGTGGAACATGCCAATTCCTAGGAACCAGACTGATATCCTGGTTTAGCAAAAAGCAGGTTTCTAACTCTATCTCCACCACAGAGTCAGAATACCTAGCTACAGGTACTTGTTGTGCCCAGATCTTATGGATCAGACAACAGCTAAGGGACTACAACATTATTGCCAATGAAGTTCCTATCTGGTGTGACAACAACATTGCTATTGCAATAACCAACAACCCGGTATTGCATTCAAGGACCAAGCACATTGATGTTAAGCATCACTTTATAAGAGATCACGTGCTTAACAAGAGAGTCAGAGTTGAAAGAGTCAGTACAGACTACCAAATTGCTGACATTTTCACCAAACCTTTGCTAGAAGAAAGGTTTTTGGAGTTGAGCAGAGATCTTGGATTACTAGATTGGGAATATAGTACAGAGGAAAAAGCTAGCTGAAGCAGATCAGACGAAGGACGGGCTAAGCTGATCATAGGAATCTGACCGCAGACAAGAAGATGAAGGACAGGCGAAGGAACCTAGCTAATCAAACCACAGGCGAGAAGTCAAAGGAGTCAACTCACCTGATGCAGAGCAGTCAACAGTCAACGGTCAACCAACTAAGTTTTCTAAATCTAACCGACTTCTGAATATTATATTATTATCTGCAATTTATATAATAATATCATATTTTTCTTTGGATCACAAGTGGCATAATACTATATGTTTAAAATACACGTGGCAACCACAAGTTCAATCGACCTCCACTGTGACCAATTAAAATCCAACCGTCCATTTTCAACCAATTACTTCTTACTGAACCATGACACGAGTCTTGGTCCAAGAAAGTGACAAGTTCCACTTGTACTCTTCCTATCCAGCTTGCAGACTCTGAGATCCATGTCGCCATATCCCACCAAATAAAATCCACCTACCTTAGCTTTGATTCGTCCACTGGTTTTCAGCTTCGTTATTGGTTATCTGTGTGGAAGTGCTCACGGGGGTTGATGAAGATTTTGAGGTGTTCATCCCGAACTTGTTGAGCAACTCCTTATTGTATTTCTCCTGATTGATGAAAGTACCTATAGGAAATTGTTTGACCTGCAACCCCAAGTAATAACTAAGTTCTCCCATCATACTCACTTTTTGCATGAGATGAGAGAACTTGTTACATAGATCTAGTTTAGTAGAATAAAAAATAATGTCATTTACATAAATTTCAACAATAAGAAGGCCGTCACCTTCCTAGATTTGAAGAGTGTCTTTCCGACATCACCTTTCTTAAATTCACTGTCGATAGGATATAGCGACAGGGTCTTGTACCAGGCTCTGGGTGCTTGCTGGACTCCCTATAGTGCTTTCCTTAACCTATAGACTATATCACCTTACTCAGTGCTGGCAAACTCTGGAGGTTGTTCAACATAAACTTCTTCAGATAGGCCAACATTCAGGAATGCACTCTTAATGTCCATTTTATATACAATGAAGTTCTTGTGAGCTCCGAACACTAGGAATATCCCGATAGCTTCTAATCTGGACACAGGGGCAAATGTTCCATTGCATTCTTCCTGTTTGTAGCCTTGGGCAATCAGTCTGGACTTATTTCTTATGACTAGACCACTTTTGTATTTCTTATTTCATAATACCCATTTGGTTCCAGTTACAGCTTGATGGGTTGGTCTAGGAACCAAGTAGAGAACATTGTTCCTTTCGAAACCATTTCGCTCTTCCTCGATCGATATAATATAATGACAATTTTTGAAAGCTTCTTTTGTCGAGATAGGTTTAGATTGAGATAAGGATAAAATAATGTTCACATGGAAAGTATATGGAGTTCGAATTTAGACTTCAATACAGGGAACTGGGATACGTCAGTTTCTGATTCTGTTACTCCTGTGCACATAGTATACTTTCTTATGTACAATGTACTCTCCCTTTGGTTGAGACACCAGCATCAATATCACCGGTTAGCAACTCCTGTGGGTGATCTATGAACCATCTCTTATTAGGTTCTAATTCCGCATTCCTAGTTGTGTCCTGTTGGCCTGTAGATTCAGATTCAGATTCCACAGCGTCAGCTCCTACAACATTATCGGTTCTTACAGCTAGGGGATTTATTTCTAGTACGGTGACAGGTTCTTCCTTAGGATGTGGAATTTCCTCAATGGTTAATGTTTGTACTAGTAGGGTTAGATCATTCACTCCTATAGGATCACAATGAGGTTCATCAAATACTACATGGACTGACTTGTCTGTTGTTAGTTTCCGCTTGTTGAAGATCCTGAATGCCTTGCTGAAAGATGAATACCCGATGAATATTCCTTCATCAGACTTCTCGTCGAAGGTATTGAGTTGATCTTTCTTGTTGATGAGAACATAACACCTCCAACCAAAAATGTGAAAAATATGCAACCATAGGAGATTTATTGTTCCATACCCCGTATGCGGTTTTGTTATGGTGCTATTGATGATACAGCTGTTTTGTATATATCATGCTGTATTTACTGCTTCTCCCCAGAATCATTGTGGCAACTTAAATGCAGCAATCATCATTCTCGTTGCCTCCTTTAGCATTCTATTCTTTTATTTGACAACAACATTTTGTTGTGGGGTCCGGGCTATTGAACATTTGTGTTGTATGCCATTATCCGCATAGTATTGATCTATGAGGCATTTTGTGAATTTTGTGCATCTAACCGAATGAATACAATGCTCAATCCTTTCTCATTTTATAGTTTTTTTAGGTGTTTTGGCAGCTTTTTGGTTGTCTTCTTCCTCTTTCTCAAGAATATTGTCCAAGAGTACCTAGAGAAATCATCAACAATAACAAGACAATGCTTTTTACCTCTTAGACTGACAGGGTCTACAGGGACATATAAATGAATATATAGTAAATCCAGGACCTTGTGGGTTGTGAGATATGATTTGCTCTTCAAAGATGTCTTGACTTGCTTGCCTTTCTGATAGGGTCCAGATACACTGTTCTTATGAAATAATATATCTAGCATGCGTCTGACCATTCCCAGGCCAATTTGTTTATGGTCTTGAAGTTGATGCGAGATATCTTTTTGTGCCATAGAAAACTTTCATTTGCAGTGCCTTTGGCAACAAAACAAGGAATTACAGCACTAGTGGGTTTCCAATCAGCAAAATACATGCTACCTGACCGGCTTCCGGTGAGGACTACTTGCTTACAGTTTCCTTCAAAGAATTTTACCGAGAACTGTTTGTCATAGAAATGGCTAACACTTAGAAGATTGTACTTTAGTCCTTCAACATAGGATACGTCAGTGACTTTGAATTTTTCTACAAGCATGGTTCATTTCCCTCTTGTTCTTCCTTTAGATTTATCACCGAATCGAACCATTGGACCGCGACCTTCTACATAATCTGTCAATTTGTTGATATCTTCTTTATGCCGGGAACATCTGCTGTCAAAATGCCAGATGCCCTCCTTCTTGGTATTCTATAAGCAAAATTAAGTAGATTTAGTTCCCGATTGTTCTTTGGGTCCTTGGTTAGTTATGCCTTTTGGTACCCATACTTGTCTTACAATAATAAGTTTGATGTAGGTCTTCTTGGGTCCTTTCTTACGAGGTTTACATGGGGCAGAAACATATTTGCTGTAAGCATTATTATTATGCATGTAAAATTGAGAGTTGTGGTTCTAGTAAGGTTGTTGTCTGGGGGCAGGAACCAATTAGATTCCAGGAGCTGCTGTTGGTAGTACTTGGCGGCAGCTTGCTTGTGGTAGAGGTGCCTAGGTTCCTGTACCCATATTGAGGAGATGGATCTGTTCAAAGAATTGAGGCACATCATTCCATCATTGCTGTTGGTGATGTTGTTGGTATGCTTGAGGAGCATATTGTCTCTGTTGGGCACCACATCTTGCAGGCTTATGAGGCTATGCTGTCCGCTGCTTGCGATATGAGCTTTGGGACAGACTGACAACCTTTTTTCTTTGAAATGAAGGTACAAGTTTAGCCTTACCTTTGTGAATAGGGACATACTCCGAAATCTCCTTGGCCTTGGGGATTGGAAAAGGTTCAACCCCTTTGACAAATATTGTATTGGTTTTACCATTGTTGGAGAACGACCTATATTTCAAGGCCTCATTTATAATGAACATGTTATCCAGAAGTAAGGATATCTTCCATCTTACGGGATGATTTCTGATGATTTGGGGATGGTCTCGAGTTCTCCTTTTCTCTTTTCAAGAAGCTGTACCTTGGTTTCCAGTAGGGTATAATCGTCTATCTTTCCACATCTCATGTAGAGTCTTAGGAATGGATTTGTAAGGACATCTGTTTAAGATATATGTAGCATTAAGGAGTGGATAACCCCACAGATAAATCGGTAGAAAAGTATAGTTAAGCATGGAGAAAACCATGTCCAACAATATTCGATTCCTTCTTTCTAACACACCATAGTCTTAGGAATGAATTTGGAAGGACATTTGTTTAAGATATATGCAGTAGTAAGGAGCGGATAACCCCATAGATAAATCGGTAGATCAGTATAGTTAAGCATGGGGGGAACCATGTCCAACAAGGTTCAATTCCTTCTTTCTGACACACCATTTAATTGTGGAGTAGCTGGAGGAGTGAACTTTGATACTATTCCGAATTATTTTAAGAACTCATAAAACTTAGTACTTATAATTCACCATCTAGATCCGACCTAAGTGCTTTGATATGATGATTCGTTTGATTTTGAACTAGGGTCTTAAATTACTTGAATTTTTCTAAGGCTTCAGATTTATAGTTCATTAAGTACACGAATCCATACCCATTATGGTCATCAGGGAATGTAATGAAATACTGAAATCTATCTCGTGCCACTTCAAAAGGGCCACACACATCGGTATGGATTAATCCAAGTTTTTCAGCAGCTCTTTCAAAAGTCCATGTGAAGGGTGACTTAGTCATTTTTCCTTGAAGGCAAGATTCATAAGTTGGATAGGGATCAGATCCCAATGGACCCATAAGTCCATCTTTCTCCATTTTATGAATCTTGGTATGACCAACATGACCAAGTATAAGATTTCACTTAAGTGCTTGGTTTGTTTCATCCGTACCACGCTTCCTAGTTATAGTGTTCACTATGGTTTTATTCTTTAGATTCAAATGGTATAAACCATTTAGTAATGTAGCTGTGCTAAACAATTTGTTCCTAAAATAATTGTGACAAGACCCATCTCCAACAAAGAAATGATATCCCTTACGGTCCATGATGGGAATTGATACAATGTTTTTGTGCCCCTTGGGCAAAAAAAGTACATCATCTAAAGTGATAACACTACGCCACAAATGGCCTTCAACAACGTTTATTTCGATGTTACAAGCAAAAGTGTTAGCATAGATGCCTTAAAATTGATCTACGCTAACACTTTTTTTATCGTTACAGTTGATAGTAACCGGTGTTGCCATAATATCTATGATAACACCAAATTAGGTGTTATCGTTGATCTTTAAAAAAGTGTTACAAGGGAAGAAAAAAATAGGCGGTCTTACACTTAATATCTGGGCGGGTCAAAATCAGTCTTCAATTTTTGTCCTAAAAATGAACGGCTATTTTATCCAAATAATTCACTCTGAAACCATAGCCCGCTCAATTATTATTTTATCTAAAAACTAAAAAACAAAACTGTAACGACCCGATTTTGCTAATAGTATTTTATGAATATATTTTTAAAATAAGGAAAACCTGTAAAAATATAAAGTCGTTACAAAACTAATATTTTGTAAAATATTTGCGGAACTTAAAATAATTTCAAATTTCCAATACGACGAAATCAGCAGCGAAAAATAATTTCTAAAAATAAAGTTAATTGTTAATAGTAAATTGAGCGGAGATAAAAGAAATAATCATAATATTAACATAAAAAATAAGTATAAAATGATAGGACTTGATTTAATTTAAAGGCTTATGGGACCAGATCTGAAAAAAATATTAGAATTGATTGAGGTCAAATTGAAAGAATTAAAAATATAGGGACAAAAATGAAATTCTGGTCAAAATGATCGCACTATTAGAAAATAACCCCTGTAGTTACACTTTTTTTGTCACGTTTTTAAAGAAGTGCCATAATATATACTTGTAGTGACACTTAATTCCTAGATTTAATTTTCGGGATATTTAGTGATATTTTTTTATTTTATTTAGGGAAGATAGCGTGCATTTTTCCTAGGGTTTGGTACAAGTGGGAATCACTTAATTCTCTTCTCGATGCCGCCATAACTTGTGCTTTTCTTCTCCTCTGCTCTCTTCTTCTCGCGAGGCTGAATATCGATTATGGTTTTGGGAGGTTGTTTTTAACTCTATCGAAATCCTGAAGAATCAAATTCCTAAAATCAAGAAAATATTTTCGGGCGGCAAGAAGCCCCCCCCCCCACGCCCTCCACTAGTGATTCCCACTTGTACAAACCCAACGCTCATGATTTCGATAGTGATTCCGGTGAAACCCACGAGTATTACACCAGCGGAAAGAAAAGGTACCCTTCGTTTTTATGTGATGTTTATCTTCTTCTTTTTTATGTATATGAAACCAATTTTTATGGTTTTTCAGTAGCTTCAAATCGTAATATATTTTTTTTGTTGTTCATGTCTTGATTTAACATCACAATTGTTTATTTAACTGGACATGGAATGTCTTAATTTTCAATTTGTGGGTGTAATTGTCTTCATACTTTTACGATGGACATTTCTTTGTACTTCTGTTAGGGTTTAGTATATTTGTTTGCGATTCTCGATCAGAGTCGGTTGCTTTCGAGTTATTTGGCGATTTGTTACGTTATGTTCTTGGATTTTAGACTATGATTATGCATCTTTTCAGTTTTTACGTACCATGATTTGTTTGACAATTAAACTACAGATCACTTTCATTCTTATGGACCGTACGAGCAGATTTCACGACTCAACTAAAGAAAATATACTTCCATAAAGAATTTGATTTAATAACACTTGAGTTTTGGCTAGTACAAAGTGCAGTTACGTATCGATCTATAGAATGCTAATTACGTATATGTATTCCAGTCATTGTGAAAGTGGATATGTATCTATGTTCAATTTTTCACCGAATTATTTACTGATTGGAATTCTATTAGACTATAGTAGTTCAAACGTTTGTTCATTACTTGACGCTACCCATTTGCGATTCTTATTCACTTGTGCTCCTCTTTTCTCCAAGATGTACACTAATTGCAGTCTTGTAACTTTGGGATTGAATAACCTATATGTGGTTGGACTTTATTACTGGTTCTATCTTTTATTGAGTTGACAACATCAGAATTGGCTCATGTGGCCATATTTGTCAACTGAATAATTTTATTTTTAGGCAGTCCAGCGCTGGAAATAATTGGGCAAAGGGGCATTACATTGAGGGGGCAGAGCTGATAGATTCTTTCTTCGATGTCACGAGGAAAGAGGTGGAGAATTGTGATAAGGTAAGTTGTTTAGATTTGTGCATGGGGATGGTTTTATTTGTTAGGATGTTGCTTAGTTTTTCGATGTTTATGAAAATGACTTCATATTAGGAATCATCATTATTATTATTTCAGTGTTGATTTACTAGATATAGGGGATTTGATGGCATTTTAGTTCGATTGATCTATTTTTGACAATTTGTTGTGGATATGCTTAAACTTCTGCTGATAGATTACTTCTGTTGGATTTTTTTTTGCCTAATTTCACATCATAATAATAAAAGTTCTCCTATTTCTATTACTTGGCTAAGGTTGTTGAATTTGGCAGACAAGCTTGAGATGGCCCAATTTGAAAAGAAAATATGGTAGAAATAGCTTGCAAGAGTTCTCTCTTTCCATCTACATGGTATTCTCGTAATGTAAGAAATTAAGTTTCCTTCCGTATATTTTACCAAATTATTTTATTGCATATTTGTTTTTGTTTGTTCTCTTATTTTTTTTCTTATAAGTGAGCCTAGTAGACTTAATATTTCCATTCGTACATTGGGGCTTGCCTTTTTGATGCATATAATTCATTTTAGCTTAAGGGCTTGAAGGATGTTTGCAGGGGTTTTGTCATTTTAGTGTAGTTATATATTTCATGTTTAGTTGATTTCTCTGCTTCCTCTTCATATTATAGTTCATTTGTGTCTTTTTTGTCCATGTAATTATGATTTTTAGTTCCTGGACTTCAAATTTCCTAAACAGGATTCTACAAGCGGCTAAGAAAGCTTTTCTGAGGAGTTGAAAGTATGATAGTGTGTTATCTTTTGATTCAAGTTATATTAATATACACACTGCTCATTTGTTCCATGGCCAGTATTAGTAGAATATAATGCATATTGGTTAGGGTGGTAAAATGCTTATTTATCATTGCTCAACTAGTAAACTAATGCACTCTCTTATTAACTCCTTCTCTAGGTTTGTTTCATCTAAAGCATCTTTTACATGGTTAATTCATTTTAAACTAAATAGGATTTCAGGCATATGTTTGTAGAAAATATAAAGGTTTATTTTCTTACATAACTCCGTAGATATGTTCCTTGTATAATTGATGGTGGAGATATTGGTGTATAACTTCGGCAAAATTTTAAATGTGCACTCGTATTAAATTATATTCGATGACAATGGTATTTTATTTATTGAAAAATGTATTTTGGGTTATCTTATATTATTCGTCATTAAGAATTGATCAAATATATTGAGCTGAATTAAAATTAACATCTACTCAATATATGAATCCATCAATTGATCTTATATATTCTTCGAGAAAATCAAATTTATGCATGTAAATAGAGTTGTGCACCAGGGGTCCCAAATTTACGGGCACACATGGGGTGCATCATTGCAAATTTTGGCACAAAGTTTTATCCAGAGGTACTTCTTCATACACAATGTCCTTATATATATCCTAAAGGGAAAAGAGAAAAGTCCTAGGCAAGTAATAGAACTTGCTTTTGTTTCTGAAGTTGGATGCGCGTTTCCTTCTCTCGTGTTCATTTTCACTTGATTTTATATTTGTAATTAAGCTGAACTTGAGGGCCAGTTCTGGTAATTATCCCTAAATATGTGTTATGTGATGAAATTGAAAATATCATGCACCTTTCTTGCATCATTCATGATGTTAGTATTGCCCTTTATTTCTCCTCAACGAGACAATCATCTTATATTTCCAATTTGTGGTATCTGGTTGCGCAGTTGTTGACTCAATTTGTGGAGCTGATTTTGAATTTTGTGCTTTAGGAATTATATATGTTTTAGTTTTAGATTATCGCTCGATTGCTTCTTCTCAGGAATGATATATTTATGATAGATATTTTGTAGATTAAGGTGGTTTTGAGCACTTGCTGAAGATGTATCTCCGATTTTACATCAACGAAAATAGTGACAAAGTTTACACCACCAAGGTCCTTATCCCTTCATTTTCGGTTTAATTTTCTTCCATTGAATATGGCTATTGAAGTTTTGTTTAAATTGTATTTATTGAAATTTGATGTATCCTTTTTGAATGTGGGGTAGGTATAATTTATTTTTGTTGAAGAATTTTTTTTCTGCATCTATAATTGTAATCCTGAATTTGTGGTTCTACACATATTTTCCTTGTTACGACGTTTCATTTCTTTATATTCTCCATTGCTCGATACGCTGCACTCAATTGCCTCTTTTTGCAATTTTCTCTGTGCAGAAGGAGTCGCCGGTAGGTAGAGCAACAGAGTCAGCTCATCCGGGTAATATTTCCATCTATGTCATATCATGTCATTCTGCTTTCCCCACAATATATGATGTGCATATCTAAGTGAGCGTTCATATGTGTTGTTTTAGTCTTGGAACTTGAGGTTCCTGTGTCCCTGAAATGAGCAGTGCATTTTCTTTGATAATCATTTTTGAAATTGTATGCCAGCGCTTAGGCATAGTGATATTTCTGGGTATGTTGCACATCGAAGTGGGTGTATCGAGAACTTGGGGTTCCTGTGTGCCTGAAATGAGCAATTAATTATCTCTGATAATCACTGTTGAAATTGCATTCAAGTGTCCTTGGTGTAGTGATGGAGAAATGTTATAACTCAATGGGTGTTCTTGTTTTTTAACGTCGCCATGTTGTTTCTCCTGGTAGGCTGCATTGTTTCCGGGTATGTTATTATCACCATTTTGTCCCTGCTATGCAATATCAGCTGGACTAAACGGAATGCATATTCTTTCATTTCACTATAGGAGGAACTAACTTATTGTTACGCTTGAGTTCTAGCTAGTCACTTAAGTTATACTAATATATTTTGAACATGTCATTCTGATTCTCACTGTTAAACATAATATATATGAGTGAAGATGTTTGCACACGTGCTAGTCAATGTTTATTTTTTGTCATTAGTTTACACCAAGTTCAAGGTTTATTTTCTTTGATAATAATTTTGAAATTGTATGCAAGTGTTCTTGGTATACTGACCAACTGAGCTGGCCTTCCTTCATAAAGGGCAACCAAATACCACAAACTGGACAGCATAGCAGTGGAGGCTAGGAACTTCCTTCAACTGAGGGAGATAATGCGGGCTCTTCTCAAATACAACATACTCTACAACTGATAGTGCGAGAAAAAAAGTCGGAGACGCAAAACGTTCTGCTCGACATAGACCATGAGGCAACTAGAGTTGTCGTTTGGGGGGGGGGGGGGCTGAGATGATGAAATTTTGCTAAGTGACTCAAGTAGTTTTGTTATATTTATGGATTGTGATGGTAACTTGTTCTTAGCGATTAAATAGTACTTAAGTTAATTGTTGAATGGTATTTTAAGTTAGATTTTGGATGTTGGGTTACGTAAGTGTATTTGGCTGTTTGATTATATATTGAATATTTGGCAGTCATGTATTTTGGATGTTGTTATGGTTGACAGCGTTTAATGGTATTGATTGTTTTATGGTAATATCTATTTTCCAATATAACATGTTACTTTTTTCCATGAAAAATGTTGGTAAAAACCTGTGAAAATGTAGCCATAGACTAATTTATAATTCTTGTTGGCAAAATATAAAAATTGTGTTGACAAAGATTAAAAGTGTGTTGGCAAAAGTTAGAACTGTTCATATATAAGTGTAGCCATAGTGTTAAATTTGTTGGTAAAGATGTCAAAGTGTTTCAAAATTTAATGTTACACTAGACCTCATGAGTGTTAGCATAGGCATACAGCTATACAAATATTCGTGTCACTAAATATTTAGAAGTGTGGCCTTAAGTCTACAGCAACACAAAATCTAGTGTAGGCACAGACAAGAAAAGTGTTGGCATAGGGGTCTATTGTTACACTTTTTTCACATGTTACCAAAAACAAGAAAAGTGTTACCTTAGACCCCTATGGTTGCGGCCGTTTTTGTAACACCATCAAATTTGGTCAAAGTGTAGCTGTAGCCTGTTTTTTTGCCTTCAGCAACACTTTTTGGACTTTTGAACACAGTTTTTCAGGTGTTGCTGAAACCCATATATGGTGTAGTGTAATAAAACCGGATTCCAAAATCCAACATAAGTGATCCGATGTCAGTAGCCTCGACACTACGCCCGCTGCGGACTGTCACCATCACTTCTACAGCTCCAAGTTTTCTACTTCATTCCATCCCGATTCATTGTACATATATGAGAACTTGCACTAGAATCAAGTATCCAAGAAGTAGAATAAACAGTTACCGAACAATTCATTTCCAAAACTAGTAGTTCCGCACCTGAAGGCGCATTGCGGTCAAGTTTTGGACAGTGCCTAACTCACCACAGTTTAGGCAGGCATCTGTATTCTTGGCCACCTTACTCTTTGGAAACATTGGGGCATTGCCCTTGTCTTTTTGTATCACTCCTTTGGATGAACTGCTTCTTGCCCTTCTTCTTATTGTTCTTGGACCTCCGAAGCTCAGAAGAAATAACAACTGCAGCCTCCTTCGGCCTGGTCCACATTTGAGACTGTGCTATACAAAGTTTGTTGATTAGCCCAACTAAGTTACAAGCAATCTCATTATAGTTGAAGTTCATTACAAACTGAGAGAAGGAGTCAGGAAGCAATTGCAGGATAAGGTCGGTCTGGAGAGAAGCATGCATCCTAAAATTAAGATCCTCCAATCTCTCGATCATAGATATCATTTTGAGGACACGATCCCCAACTTTCTCATCTTCCATCATTCGAGCACCAAATAACTGCTTCGATATCTCATACCGAATAGTTCGGCTGTGGTCCCCATAAAATCCAGTCAGATATGCCAGAAGCGCCCTTGGAGAGGGCAGGTTTTCATAGGCTCTTTGACGCTCATTGTTCATTGAGGCCATCATGAAACCTCGACATGGTTTCTTTAGAATAGAATAATAGAATAATAGAATAGAAACCGTACGGCAACCCATACTAAAGTTCAGTAGAGGGCAACCCATACGGTTTCTATTCAGACTCGATCATAGATATCATTTATAGGCCATTATATGGGTTGGTCTGGTGATCGATTTCTTTACAAATTTTAGTAGAGGGCAATCCATACGGTTTCTATTCTATTATTCTTTATAAAATGGTGTCTAACACCAACCCATATAGTGGATGATTCGATCTTCTTTTACCCCTAGTTCACTTGCCCTCAACCCATACGATTTTAATGGCTCGCTGAACTATCTAAGTTTGAATCGTCAACTCTTATTAGTATGACAATTGAATATCACCTGGCAACTCATACGGCTTCGAGGGGTTTGATTTGTGACAACCAAAGGCATATAATAGACTCTAGGAATTTATCAATCTTCCCCAAAAATATCACCGCGACATACTCGAAAGAATAGTATTTCGTTTTAAATTTCAATTTTACATGAGTTTGACGGAGGGTAGGAAACCTCGTAACCTTTATATCTTAGTGTTTGTAGGTGGGATAATTACGCGATTATATGTTACACTTTTCACATTAATTATTTTATAATCGCAGTTTGTCGGTTTGTTTGTTTGTCATACAATCTGAAAAACATCAACTTAAATCTACCGACATGTAGTTCATGGACCGTTCCTAAGTACTGAGTCATCATCAACTTAATAAAAAGAAAAATATAAGTAAACAAATTACAAGTCTTGAATTTTCGTCTTCATGGCGGCTTCTCATCGGCTCTTCGTCATATCTAATTTATTATATATATAAAATTTGCATCCTATACAAATTTAGTAAAAAAATAATCGGCTCAAAATGGTCATTCCAACCGCATCGAATAAAGATTCAATAAACTAGGTCCATGAACTATATCACCCCTCAAATAATAATGCAACAATTACATTAAAATTAATGGCAAATACAATTAATCTAAATATCGATCTAATCAATATAAAATTAATTCATCCATTAGAATTAATCCAATTAATTCACACAACCGTTAATTGTAACTTGTTCCGGATGAAAATAAATATTTCATTAAATTAATTCCCCTAAAAATAAAAATACTATATTTATATTTTAGTCAAATTAAATCTAATTTAATTTGTGGAAATTAATTTGCCGAAAGAAATATAAAAACGAAGTCGAAAAACACAAGGCTCGGGCCAATACCGTGCCCGGCAGAGGCTGTCCATCCCTTACCGAGCAGCCCAAAGATCTTTTCGGCGGCCACTCTTGTTCTCGATGAGACGCTTTCGCGGCAGCCGATAGTCTCCTGGAAGCCTCGAGCTGCCGAGTCCGACCATTTTTTGCTCGTTTTTTCGTCCCGAATCTAAAAATAATAATTTTTAATTTTCACATTGCACATATAAATCAGTTTGTCAAAAGAAAAATAGATTTATATTATAACATAAAATCATGAAAAATAAGTTTTTAGATGAACAATAAAACATTAACAAATAAAACAATTATGATTCTAAATCATAAAAACATACAATTGAGTATTCGAAATGCAAATATCGAATATATGATCACATAGCTGTGACCGAACCCAACTATACCGAATAATAGGATGGTTCGGTCCGGTCCAATTTTTTTCGGCCTGGTCCGATTCGATCAAATATAAAAAATAAGGTTCGATTCGAGGTCGTAGCCTCTTTTTTGTGTTCAAGGTTCGATCTGATATTGTATTTCGGAACGAACGTTCGCAAATTGTTCGGTCTGAAAATGATGAAATTTGAAGAAACATAAAATACTCAAAATAAAACCCCCAATCATAATTAAAATTGTAATCAAGATGTCAATTAAAACAGCTAAATACTTAACATATCCCAAAATCAAACCATAATTGAAATCCGAGCGATATGGGGATGGGCTAATATATTATTATAGGATTAACGGACCGAACCGAACCATTCGGTCCGATTTGCATCGAATCAAAAATCAATATTTGATTTGATACTGATGGATCGAATCGAGCTCAAATCGAACTTTTTCGAATCGAATATCTCGAACCGAATCGAATATTTGCATTCACTCACAGGCCTAATCGCATAGACCTACACTCTGATACCATTTTTGGTATCTGATACAATTAATTAATTAGATTAATTAATTAAGTACAAATATATTTGAGATAACACGAAGTGTACTTAACGGATTAGACACGCGAACATCCGGTACACGAACTGAGTGGCTCGACTTGTTTTCTCACCAACATCAATGTGGGCCGCCCCTCTCATGCTTCTAGCTACTTCATATGGTGTGAGGTGTGTAATACTTATTTTATAAGATGATGACAAATGGATGAGATATCATATCTTATCATTTGATCTCATTTTGATTTATAAAATGAGTAAGTCTTTCATATCATTTCATGAGTTGAAACACATGCACACACACATACACACAAGTCCAGTCGTGAGCATTAGAGGAGAAGAAGAAAATTTTTGTTGAATTTTTCTTGTTCATCTTAGAGAGAAATAAAAGGAAGAAGAGAAGAGAAAAGAAAAATACTATATCAATTCCGATCGTGTTCTTAGACAATGGATTGATATATTTTTCGATTAATATCCGATGTGTGATTACATAGAGACAATCTACATATTCGGTGTTTGATCATTCATCAAGATTGAATGAATTAGATTCGTGATATTGTTGGTGGTATGAAAAAGAACTGAAATTTTTTGATGGCCAAAAACTATTGAAGCTTGGCTTGGGTTCTTCCATCAAGATAAAAGTATGAAAGGTCAACAAGGGTATGACTTCTTAATTTTTATCTTAGTCTTTTTATATTCAATATACGATGCTTGATCGATCCTCTTAGGGGTTTGGTTTTTATCCGGTTAAACTGATTTATTTTCCCAATGCCTAACTCCAATTTTAATCACTGAATCCCAACAAGCACATCATCGTCATCATCTCCAACAACTTTGGAGGTACTAGATGTAGAAGTATGTCTTCTGTTGGATGCAGCAGCGCATGCTGTAGTCTTGGCAGGGGACTCTTTGGCCTTCTCTCCCCTGTCTATATCGTACTCAAAAGCCTTAAGGTCATAAAACAGATCGAAAGTATATATATCATTAAGGTTAAAAGACACATGCATAACTAGGGTCTTAATATCCCATTAGACAGGGAGTGATTTAAAGATTTTAAGGTTTTTCTTCTTTTGGGAGTACACTTTGCCCAGTGCTTCAAGTTCACCGACAATGCCAGTGAATCTAAGGTCAAGATCCTCAAGAGTTTCTGATGAAGAGGTAACATCAAAACCCTCTAATTCAAATAATAGTTCAGCCATGTCTCAAGATATGGACTTGCACGAATCTGTAAATCAGCTACTTAAAGATTTTGAGACACTAAAATCTGCACACCTATCTGTATCAGCCGAGAAGACTCAGCTGCAAGATGAGAATAGGCAGCCAAAAAATAATTTTGAAAAACTCACCCTAGAATTGAATAAAGTAAAATCTGATCTTGAAAACCAGGCTGCAGTTAACTTGAAAAACCAGACTGATGTCACTACAGCTGAGATAAAACGACTAACTGTTTTGAATAGTGAAAAATTAGCTGCACTTGCTCATGTCAAAGCCGAATTTACTAAGCTGACTCAGGTAAGTAAGACTCAGGCGCAGGAAATAACCTCCCTGAAGGCGTCTCTAACTCTGGACGAACTGTGTACTAATAAAAGGCCACTATATTCTAGATCAGGCCTTGGATATGATCCTCACACTCCCTCTAGTTCTAAAACCACTTTCATCAAGGGATAAACAATTGTCTCGTCTGCTGAGCTAATATACAAACCTGTATTTAAAAATAGGCAACAACCAAGTCTCAAGTCTAGGTTGCAGCCAAGGTATACAAGGCAGCCACCTAGACAAGCGACTGGGCAATGGCCAAGGCAGAAGCAGCAGCCCAGAGAAAATGCCCACTATTATAAAAAATTCCCCAAAAACAGATTTCAAAATGGGAGGGGCAAATGAAAACCTCAAGGTTATCATAATTTTCAAAATGAACAAGTGTGGAGATCTCAAAGATTTAAGAAATGGTCTCAGCCAAGGTTTAGAAATGGCCCACACTACCAATATTATGAGGCATATCCGGTATACAATCCTAACAGAGGATATAGACCCAGACCTTACACACCTTATAGGGATAATAACAACAATTTTCACAATCCAAGGAGAAATCAATTCTCCAGGAAATCATCTAACCCAAGAGGACCCACACAGATTTGGGTACCTAAATCTCTGCTTGTCTGATTGCAGAAAAGGTGGAAGGACTACTACCACATCTCCACAAATTCAAACATTGGAGGTGAAGAATAGTTTGTAGATTCCGGATGCTCGAGGCACATGACTGGGAACAAGAAGGTGCTGACAAAATATACCAAAGAAAGAGGTCCAGACGTAACCTTTGGAGATAGCTCTAGAGGACAAACAAAGGTCTTTGGAGAGCTGCACCGAGGAAATATCATTATATCCAAAGTTCACTATGTCAAAGGGCTCAAGTATAATCTCCTGAGCATAAGCCAGTTTTGTGATGAAAAGAATCTAGTAGTCTTCACCATTTAGAAATATATGGTGATAGATATCCTATCTGGAGAGGTGAAGCTACAAGGATTCAGAAGGAGAGATGTCTACATGATAGATTGGAATACAGGAACCCCTAATACCTGTTTTCTATCTAAGACAATAGCTGATAATGGATGGCTGTGGCATAAAATATTATGTCATCTAAATTTCAAAGCCTCAACAAGATTAGTTCTCAGAAGCTGGTCAGGGACTTCCAGAAGAAGCATTCAAGAAGGAAGCTCTTTGTGATGCATGTCAGAAAGGAAAGCAGACCAGAGCATCATTCAAGCTACTCCAGCCTACAACTCTCACATCGAGAATCTTAGATCTACTTCATATGGATCTATTTGGTCCTATCAAGTCGAGGACTCTAAGTGGCAGAAAGCATGCTCTAGTAGTAGTGGATGACTACTCAAGGTACACATGGATTATCTTCTTGTATAAGAAGAGTGAAACCTTGACCAAGCTACCTGAGCTGCTGAGAAGGATCCAAAATGAGAAATCCCTCTCAATCATCAAGATCAGATCAGATAGAGGAGGTGAATTTCTCAACAAGGCGATCACTGATTACAGTGATCAGAATGGAATCCAGCATGAGCTCTCTGTAGCCAGGACCCCCCAGCAGAATGGTGTTGCCGAAAGAAGAAACATAACCTTAAAGGAAGCAGCCAGGTCCATGATTGCAGAAGCAGACCTGCCCAAGAGGTTCTGGGCTAAAGCTGTCAACACAGCTTGTCATACTCAGAACAGGAGTATGATAGTAGGGAGACATGGCAAAACTCCCTATGAGGTTTGGAATGGCAGAACACCTACGGTTGCTTATTTTCATATTTTTGGTTGTAAGTGTTTCATCCACAACAACGGTAAAACCCAACTAAATGTCTTTGATGCTAAAATTGATGATGTTATCTTTATGGGATATTCACAAAGAAGCAAGGCATATAGAGTCTTTAACAAAAGAACCTTAGTTGTGGAGGAAACACCTCATGTTGTATTTGATGAATCTACTGTTGAGTACAGGAAACAAGTAGAACTAATTGAGGATAAGCTCAAATCCGCAACCCTCGAAGAAGTCATTGTTCATGACACAGGAATGGTGGACTCATCTGCAGATCAGCCTGAAGACCCATCTGTAGCTGATGAAGACCCAACCGCACTGCACAGACCACCAAACCTACCCGATCCGATTCTGCCGATGAAGATCAAGCGTAGGCGATAAAGACTCATCTGCACTGAGACTGCATCCCAACCTACAGATGACAAGACGGTAGCTGATCCAGTTGCAGACCAAGGAGATCAGATCCAAGCTGATGCAGACAGAGAGGAAATCCTCCAGAGCAAATCTACAGGGGGAATAGACCCTGAAGAAGAAGACATCCCTAAGTGTCTCAAAGACCATACAATCCAACAGATCATTGGGAAGCTGACTGATGGAGTCAAGACAAGACAGTCTACTCTACCCGTAGGAATGGCAATGTTCTCTTGCTTCATGTCCCAAATAGAACCTAAGACAACAGAACAAGCCTTGGAAGACTATTCTTGGATCAATGCCATGCAAGAGGAGCTTGAACAAATGGAAAGGAACAATGTTTGGGAACTAACAGACAGACCAGATCATAAGAAGGTTATTGACACCAAATGGGTGTACAAAAACAAAAGCGATGAAGATGGAGCTGTTGTTAGGAATAAAGCCAGACTTGTTGCTAAAGGATATGCACAGTGTGAAGGAATATATTTTGATGAAACCTATGCACCTGTTGCAAGATTAGAAGCCATCAGACTATTCCTCACATATGCTGCATTCAAGGATTTTGAAGTCTATCAGATGGATGTAAAAAGTGCGTTTCTTAATGGACTCCTATAAGAAGAAGTCTATGTGGAGCAACCCTCAGGATTTGTCAAAGGAGACAAAGTCTACAAGCTATTGAAAGCTCTATATGGACTTAAGCAGGCACCATGAGCTTGGTATGAAACCTTATCTATATTTCTTGAGAAGAACGGTTTCTGCAAAGGGAAAGTGGATAAGACCCTATTCAGAGTGGAGCACGAAGGCCACATATTAATAGTTCAGATATATGTGGATGACATTATATTTGGCTCAACCAACCCAGAGCTGTGTGAGAAATTCTCAAACCTCATGCAAGGAGAATTTGAGATGAGTATGATGGGAAAGCTTAACTTCTTTCTTGGATTACAAGTCAAGCAGATGGAAAATGGAATTTTCATCAATCAAGCCAAATATACCCCAGATCTTATCAAGAGATTTGGAATAGAATCAGCAAAACCAGCAAGAATTCCTATGAGCACAAGTACTCACCTAGATGCAGATGAGGGAGGCATATCAGTGGATTCAACCCACTACAGAGTACTTATTGGATCATTGCTATACCTCATTGCAAGCAGACTAGATATATCTTATGCCGTAGGAGTATGCGCTCGATTTCAATCCAAGCCAAAGCAGTCTCACCAAGATGCAGCTAAGAGAATAATCAAATACCTTAAGTCTACAGTCAATGTTGGACTATGGTATCTTAAGGACGACAACTTCGAGCTATCAGGATACTCAGATGCAGATTTCGTAGGATGCAAAATAAATAGGAAAAGCACCAGTGGAACATGCCAATTCCTAGGAACCAGACTGATATCCTGGTTTAGCAAAAAGCAGGTTTCTAACTCTATCTCCACCACAGAGTCAGAATACCTAGCTACAGGTACTTGTTGTGCCCAGATCTTATGGATCAGACAACAGCTAAGGGACTACAACATTATTGCCAATGAAGTTCCTATCTGGTGTGACAACAACAGTGCTATTGCAATAACCAACAACCCGGTATTACATTCAAGGACCAAGCACATTGATGTTAAGCATCACTTTATAAGAGATCACGTGCTTAACAAGAGAGTCAGAGTTGAAAGAGTCAGTACAGACTACCAAATTGCTGACATTTTCACCAAACCTTTGCTAGAAGAAAGGTTTTTGGAGTTGAGCAGAGATCTTGGATTACTAGATTGGGAATATAGTACAGAGGAAAAAGCTAGCTGAAGCAGATCAAACGAAGGACGGGCTAAGCTGATCATAGGAATCTGACCGCAGACAAGAAGACGAAGGATGATTTAAGGAACCTAGGCGATCAAACCACAAAGTAGAAGTCAAAGGAGTCAACTCACCTGATGCAGAGCAGTCAACAGTCAACGGTCAATTAACTAAGTTTTTTAAATCTAACCCACTTCTGAATATTATATTATTATTTGCTATTTATATAATAGTATCATATTTTTCTTTGGATCACAAGTGGCATAATACTATATGTTTAAAATACACGTGGCAACCACAAGTTCAATCGACCTCCACTGTGACCAATTAAAATCCAACCGTCCATTTTCAACCAATTACTTCTTACTGAACCATGACACGAGTCTTGGTCCAAGAAAGTGACAAGTTCCACTTGTACTCTTCCTATCCAGCTTGCAGACTCTGAGATCCATGTCGCCATATCCCACCAAATAAAATCCACCTACCTTAGCTTTGATTCGTCCACTGGTTTTCAGCTTCGTTATTGGTTATCTGTGTGGAAGTGCTCACGGGGGTTGATGAAGATTTTGAGGTGTTCATCCCGAACTTGTTGAGAAACTCCTTATTGTATTTCTCCTGATTGATGAAAGTACCTATAGGCAATTGTTTGACCTGCAACCCCAAGTAATAACTAAGTTCTCCCATCATACTCACTTTTTGCATGAGATGAGAGAACTTGTTACATAGATCTAGTTTAGTAGAACAAAAAATAATGTCATTTACATAAATTTCAACAATAAGAAGGCCGTTACCTTCCTAGATTTGAAGAGTGTCTTTCCGACATCACCTTTCTCAAATTCACTGTCGATAGGATATAGCGACAGGGTCTTGTACCAGGCTCTGGGTGCTTGCTGGACTCCCTATAGTGCTTTCCTTAACCTATAGACTATATCACCTTACTCAGTGCTGGCAAACTCTGGAGGTTGTTTAACATAAACTTCTTCAGATAGGCCACCATTCAGGAATGCACTCTTAATGTCCATTTTATATACAATGAAGTTCTTGTGAGCTCCGAACACTAGGAATATCCCGATAGCTTCTAATCTGGACATAGGGGCAAATGTTCCATTGCATTCTTCCTGTTTGTAGCCTTGGGCAATCAGTCTGGACTTATTTCTTATGACTAGACCACTTTTGTATTTCTTATTTCATAATACCCATTTGGTTCCAGTTACAGCTTGATGGGTTGGTCTAGGAACCAAGTAGAGAACATTGTTCCTTTCGAAACCATTTCGCTCTTCCTCGATCGATATAATATAATGACAATTTTTGAAAGCTTCTTTTGTCGAGATAGGTTTAGATTGAGATAAGGATAAAATAATGTTCACATGGAAAGTATATGGAGTTCGAATTT
Source organism: Orobanche coerulescens (assembly GCA_033398695.1). Lineage (NCBI taxonomy): Eukaryota > Viridiplantae > Streptophyta > Magnoliopsida > Lamiales > Orobanchaceae > Orobanche > Orobanche coerulescens. The sequence continues at coordinate 89,540,383 of CM065805.1, read as the reverse complement.
AGACTTCAATACAGGGAACTGGGATACGTCAGTTTCTGATTCTGTTACTCCTGTGCACATAGTATACTTTCTTATGTACAATGTACTCTCCCTTTGGTTGAGACACCAGCATCAATATCACCGGTTAGCAACTCCTGTGGGTGATCTATGAACCATCTCTTATCAGGTTCTAATTCCGCATTCCTAGTTGTGTCCTGTTGGCCTGTAGATTCAGATTCAGATTCCACAGCGTCAGCTCCTACAACATTGTCGGTTCTTACAGCTAGGGGATTTATTTCTAGTACGGTGACAGGTTCTTCCTGAGGATGTGGAATTTCCTCAATGGTTAATGTTTGTACTAGTAGGGTTAGATCATTCACTCCTATAGGATCACAATGAGGTTCATCAAATACTACATGGACTGACTTGTCTGTTGTTAGTTTCCGCTTGTTGAAGATCCTGAATGCCTTGCTGAAAGATGAATACCCGATGAATATTCCTTCATCAGACTTCTCGTCGAAGGTATTGAGTTGATCTTTCTTGTTGATGAGAACATAACACCTCCAACCAAAAATGTGAAAAATATGCAACCATAGGAGATTTATTGTTCCATACCCCGTATGCGGTTTTGTTATGGTGCTATTGATGATACAGCTGTTTTGTATATATCATGCTGTATCTACTGCTTCTCCCCAGAATCATTGTGGCAACTTAAACGCAGCAATCATCATTCTTGTTGCCTCCTTTAGCATTCTATTCTTTTATTTGACAACAACATTTTGTTGTGGGGTCCGGGCTATTGAACATTTGTGTTGTATGCCATTATCCGCATAGTATTGATCTATGAGGCATTTTGTGAATTTTGTGCATCTAACCGAATGAATACAATGCTCAATCCTTTCTCATTTTATAGTTTTTTTAGGTGTTTTGGCAGCTTTTTGGTTGTCTTCTTCCTCTTTCTCAAGAATATTGTCCAAGAGTACCTAGAGAAATCATCAACAATAACAAGACAATGCTTTTTACCTCTTAGACTGACAGGCTCTACAGGGACATATAAATGAATATATAGTAAATCCAGGACCTTGTGGGTTGTGAGATATGATTTGCTCTTCAAAGATGTCTTGACTTGCTTGCCTTTCTGATAGGGTCCAGATACACTGTTCTTATGAAATAATATATCTAGCATGCATCTGACCATTCCCAGGCCAATTTGTTTATGGTCTTGAAGTTGATGCGAGATATCTTTTTATGCCATAGAAAACTTTCATTTGCAGTGCCTTTGGCAACAAAACAAGGAATTACAGCACTAGTGGGTTTCCAATCAGCAAAATACATGCTACCTGACCGGCTTCCGGTGAGGACTACTTGCTTACAGTTTCCTTCAAAGAATTTAACCGAGAACTGTTTGTCATAGAAATGGCTAACACTTAGAAGATTGTACTTTAGTCCTACAACATAGGATACGTCAGTGACTTTGAATTTTTCTACAAGCATGGTTCATTTCCCTCTTGTTCTTCCTTTAGATTTATCACCGAATCGAACCATTGGACCGCGACCTTCTACATAATCTGTCAATTTGTTGATATCTTCTTTATGCCGGGAACATCTGCTGTCAAAATGCCAGATGCCCTCCTTCTTGGTATTCTATAAGCAAAATTAAGTAGATTTAGTTCCCGATTGTTCTTTGGGTCCTTGGTTAGTTATGCCTTTTGGTACCCATACTTGTCTTACAATAATAAGTTTGATGTAGGTCTTCTTGGGTCCTTTCTTACGAGGTTTACATGGGGCAGAAACGTATTCGCTGTAAGCATTATTATTATGCATGTAAAATTGAGAGTTGTGGTTCTAGTAAGGTTGTTGTCTGGGGGCAGGAACCAATTAGATTCCAGGAGCTGCTGTTGGTAGTACTTGGCGGCAGCTTGCTTGTGGTAGAGGTGCCTAGGTTCCTGTACCCATATTGAGGAGATGGATCTGTTTAAAGAATTGAGGCACATCATTCCATCATTGCTGTTGGTGATGTTTTTGGTATGCTTGAGGAGCATATTGTCTCTGTTGGGCACCACATCTTGCAGGCTTATGAGGCTATGCTGTCCGCTGCTTGCGATATGAGCTTTGGGACAGACTGACAACCTTTGTTCTTTGAAATGAAGGTACAAGTTTAGCCTTACCTTTGTGAATAGGGACATACTACGAAATCTCCTTGGCCTTGGGGCTTGGAAAAGGTTCAACCCCTTTGACAAATATTGTATTGGTTTTACCATTGTTGGAGAACGACCTATATTTCAAGGCCTCGTTTATAATGAACATGTTATCCAGAAGTAAGGATATCTTCCATCTTACGGGATGATTTCTGATGATTTGGGGATGGTCTCGAGTTCTCCTTTTCTCTTTTCAAGAAGCTGTACCTTGGTTTCCAGTAGGGTATAATCGTCTATCTTTCCACATCTCATGTAGAGTCTTAGGAATGGATTTGTAAGGACATCTGTTTAAGATATATGTAGCAGTAAGGAGTGGATAACCCCAAAGATAAATCGGTAGAAAAGTATAGTTAAGCATGGAGAAAACCATGTCCAACAATATTCGATTCCTTCTTTCTAACACACCATAGTCTTAGGAATGAATTTGGAAGGACATTTGTTTAAGATATATGCAGTAGTAAGGAGCGGATAACCCCATAGATAAATCGGTAGATCAGTATAGTTAAGCATGGGGGGAACCATGTCCAACAAGGTTCAATTCCTTCTTTCTGACACACCATTTAATTGTGGAGTAGCTGGAGGAGTGAACTTTGATACTATTCCGAATTATTTTAAGAACTCATAAAACTTAGTACTTATAATTCACCATCTAGATCCGACCTAAGTGCTTTGATATGATGATTCGTTTGATTTTCAACTAGGGTCTTAAATTACTTGAATTTTTCTAAGGCTTCAGATTTATAGTTCATTAAGTACACGAATCCATACCCATTATGGTCATCAGGGAATGTAATGAAATACTGAAATCTATCTCGTGCCACTTCAAAAGGGCCACACACATCAGTATGGATTAATCCAAGTTTTTCAGCAGCTCTTTCAAAAGTCCCTGTGAAGGGTGACTTAGTCATTTTTCCTTGAAGGCAAGATTCATAAGTTGGATAGGGATCAGATCCCAATGGACCCATAAGTCCATCTTTCTCCATTTTATGAATCTTGGTATGACCAACATGACCAAGTATAAGATTTCACTTAAGTGCTTGGTTTGTTTCATCCGTACCACGCTTCCTAGTTATAGTGTTCACTATGGTTTTATTCTTTAGATTCAAATGGTATAAACCATTTAGTAATGTAGCTGTGCTAAACAATTTGTTCCTAAAATAATTGTGACAAGACCCATCTCCAACAAAGAAATGATATCCCTTACGGTCCATGATGGGAATTGATACAATGTTTTTGTGCCCCTTGGGCAAAAAAAGTACATCATCTAAAGTGATAACACTACGCCACAAATGGCCTTCAGCAACGTTTATTTCGATGTTACAAGCAAAAGTGTTAGCATAGATGCCTTAAAATTGATCTACGCTAACACTTTTTTTATCGTTACAGTTGATAGTAACCGGTGTTGCCATAATATCTATGGTAACACCAAATTAGGTGTTATCGTTGATCTTTAAAAATGTGTTACAAGGGAAGAAAAAAATAGGCGGTCTTACACTTAATATCTGGGCGGGTGAAAATCAGTCTTCAATTTTTGTCCGAAAAATGAACGGATATTTTATCCAAATAATTCACTCTGAAACCATAGCCCGCTCAATTATTATTTTATCTAAAAACCATAGCTTTGGGATAGACTGACAACCTTTGTTCTTTGAAATGAAGGTACAAGTTTAGCCTTACCTTTGTGAATAGGGACATACTCCGAAATCTCCTTGGCCTTGGGGCTTGGAAAAGGTTCAACCTCTTTGACAAATATTGTATTGGTTTTACCATTGTTGGAGAATGACCTATATTTCAAGGCCTCGTTTATAATGAACATGTTATCCAGAAGTAAGGATATATTCCATCTTACGGGATGATTTCTGATGATTTGGGGATGGTCTCGAGTTCTCCTTTTCTCTTTTCAAGAAGCTGTACCTTGGTTTCCAGTAGGGTATAATCGTCTATCTTTCCACATCTCATGTAGAGTCTTAGGAATGGATTTGTAAGGACATCTGTTTAAGATATATGCAGCAGTAAGGAGTGGATAACCCCACAGATAAATCGATAGAAAAGTATAGTAAGGAGTGGATAACCCCACAGATAAATCGATAGAAAAGTATAGTTAAGCATGGAGGGAACCATGTCCAACAATGTTCGATTCCTTCTTTCTAACACACCATAGTCTTAGGAATGAATTTGGAAGGACATTTGTTTAAGATATATGCAGTAGTAAGGAGCAGATAACCCCACAGATAAATCGGTAGATCAGTATAGTTAAGCATGGGGGGAACCATGTCCAACAAGGTTCAATTCCTTCTTTCTGATACACCATTTAATTGTGGAGTAGCTGGAGGAGTGAACTTTGATACTATTCCGAATTATTTTAAGAACTCATAAAACTTAGTACTTATAATTCACCATCTAGATCCGACCTAAGTGCTTTGATATGATGATTCGTTTGATTTTCAACTAGGGTCTTAAATTACTTGAATTTTTCTAAGGCTTCAGATTTATAGTTCATTAAGTACACGAATCCATACCCATTATGGTCATCAAGGAATGTAATGAAATACTGAAATCTATCTCGTGCCACTTCAAAAGGGCCACACACATCGGTATGGATTAATCCAAGTTTTTCAGCAGCTCTTTCAAAAGTCCCTGTGAAGGGTGACTTAGTCATTTTTCCTTGAAGGCAAGATTCATAAGTTGGATAGGGATCAGATCCCAATGGTCCCATAAGTCCATCTTTCTCCATTTTATGAATCTTGGTATGACCAACATGACCAAGTATAAGATTCTACTTAAGTGCTTGGTTTGTTTCATCCGTACCACGCTTCCTAGTTATAGTGTTCACTATGGTTTTATTCTTTAGATTCAAATGGTATAAACCATTTAGTAATGTAGCTGTGCTAAACAATTTGTTCCTAAAATAATTGTGACAAGACCCATCTCCAACAAAGAAATGATATCCCTTACGGTCCATGATGGGAATTGATACAATGTTTTTGTGCCCCTTGGGCAAAAAAAGTACATCATCTAAAGTGATAATAAAACTGGATTCCAAAATCCAACATAAGTGATCCGATGTTAGTAGCCTCGACACTACGCCCGCTGCGGACTGTCACCATCACTTCTACAGCTCCAAGTTTTCTACTTCATTCCATCCCGATTCATTGTACATATATGAGAACTTGCACTAGAATCAAGTATCCAAGAAGTAGAATAAACAGTTACCGAACAATTTATTTCCAAAACTAGTAGTTCCGCACCTGAAGGCGCATTGCGGTCAAGTTTTGGACAGTGCCTAACTCACCACAGTTTAGGTAGGCATCTGTCTTCTTGGCCACCTTACTCTTTGGAAACATTGGGGCATTGTCCTTGTCTTTTTGTATCACTCCTTTGGATGAACTGCTTCTTGCCCTTCTTCTTATTGTTCTTGGACCTCCGAGGCTCAGAAGAAATAACAACTGCAGCCTCCTTCGGCCTGGTCCGCATTTGAGACTGTGCTATACAAAGTTTGTTGATTAGCCCAGCTAAGTTACAAGCAATCTCATTATAGTTGAAGTTCATTACAAACTGAGAGAAGGAGTCAGGAAGCAATTGCAGGATAAGGTCGGTCCGGAGAGAAGCATGCATCCTCAAATTAAGATCCTCCAATCTCTCGATCATAGATATCATTTTGAGGACACGATCCCCAACTTTCTCATCTTCCATCATTCGAGCACCAAATAACTGCTTCGATATCTCATACCGAATAGTTCGGCTGTGGTCCCCATAAAATCCAGTCAGATATGCCAGAAGCGCCCTTGGAGAGGGCAGGTTTTCATAGGCCCTTTGACGCTCATTGTTCATTGAGGCCATCATGAAACCTCGATATGGTTTCTTTAGAATAGAATAATAGAATAATAGAATAATAGAATAGAAACCGTACGATAACCCATACTAAAGTTTAGTAGAGGGCAACCCATACGGTTTCTATTCAGACTCGATCATATATATCATTTTTAGGCCATTATATGGGTTGGTCTGGTGATCGATTTCTTTACAAATTTTAGTAGAGGGCAATCCATACGGTTTCTATTCTATTATTCTTTATAAAATTATGTCTAACACCAACCCATATAATGGATGATTCGATCTTCTTTTACCCCTAGTTCACTTGCCCTCAACCCATACGATTTTAATGGCTCGCTGAACTATCTAAGTTTGAATCGTCAACTCCTATTAGTATGACAATTGAATATCACCTGGCAACTCATACGGCTTCGAGGGGTTTGATTTGTGACAACCAAAGGCATATAATAGACTCTAGGAATTTATCAATCTTCCCCAAAAATATCACCGCGACATACTCGAAAGAATAATATTTTGTTTTAAATTTCAATTTTACATGAGTTTGACGGAGGGTAGGAAACCTCGTAACCTTTATATCTTAGTGTTTGTAGGTGGGATAATTACGCGATTATATGTTACACTTTTCACATTAATTATTTTATAATCGCAGTTTGTCGGTTTGTTTGTTTGTCATACAATCTGAAAAACATCAACTTAAATCTACCGACATGTAGTTCATGGACCGTTCCTAAGTACTGAGTCATCATCAACTCAATAAAAAGAAAAATATAAGTAAACAAATTACAAGTCTTGAATTTTCGTCTTCATGGCGGCTTCTCATCGGCTCTTCGTCATATCTAATTTATTATATTTATAAAATTTGCATCCTATACAAATTTAGTAAAAAAATAATCGGATCAAAATGGTCATTCCAACCGCATCGAATAAAGATTCAATAAACTAGGTCCATGAACTATATCACCCCTCAAATAATAATGCAACAGTTACATTAAAATTAATGGCAAATACAATTAATCTAAATATTGATCTAATCAATATAAAATTAATTCATCCATTAGAATTAATCCAATTAATTCACACAACCGTTAATTGTAATTTGTTCCGGACGAAAATAAATATTTCATTAAATTAATTCCCCTAAAAATAAAAATACTATATTTATATTTTAGTCAAATTAAATCTAATTTAATTTGTGGGAAATTAATTTGCCGAATGAAATATAAAAACGAAGTCGAAAAACACAAGGCTCGGGCCAATACTGCGTGGCGGTATCCATCCCTTACCGAGCAATGACATGCTTTGCTCGGCATTCTTTGTTCTCGACAGACAGGTTCTTTGCCCGTGATCGGCGATAGTCTCCTAGAGGCCTCGAGCTGCCGAGTCCGACCATTTTTTGCTCGTTTTTTCGTCCCGAATCTAAAAATAATAATTTTTAATTTTCACATTTCACATATAAATCAGTTTGTCAAAAGAAAATTAGATTTATATTATAACATAAAATCATGAAAAATAAGTTTTTAGATGAACAATTAAACATTAACAAATAAAACAATTATGATTCTAAATCATAAAAACATACAATTGAGTATTCGAAATGCAAATATCGAATATATGATCGCGTAGCTGTGACCGAACCCAACTATACCGAATAATAGGATGGTTCGGTCCGGTCCAATTTTTTTCGGCCTGGTCCGATTCGATCAAATATAAAAAATAAGGTTCGATTCGAGGTCGAAGCCTCTTTTTTGTGTTCAAGGTTCGATCTGATATTGTATTTCGGAACGAACGTTCGCAAATTGTTCGGTCCGAAAATGATGAAATTTGAAGAAACATAAAATACTCAAAATAAAACCCCCAATCATAATTAAAATTGTAATCAAGATGTCAATTAAAACAGCTAAATACTTAACATATCCCAAAATCAAACCCTAATTGAAATCCGAGCGATATGGGGATGGGCTAATATATTATTATAGGATTAACGAACCGAACCGAACCATTCGGTCCGATTTGCATCGAATCAAAAATCAATATTTGATTTGATACTGATGGATCAAATCGAGCTCAAATCGAACTTTTTCGAATCGAATATCTCGAACCGAATCGAATATCTCGAACCCAATCGAATATTTGCATTCACTCATAGGCCTAATCGCATAGACCTACACTCTGATACCATTTTTGGTATCTGATACAATTAATTAATTAGATTAATTAATTAAGTACAAATATATTTGAGATAACACGAAGTGTACTTAACGGATTAGACACGCGAACATACGGTATACGAACTGAGTGGCTCGACTCGTTTTCTCACCAACATCAATGTGGGCCGCCCCTCTCATGCTTCTAGCGACTTCATATGGTGTGAGGTGTGTAATACTTATTTTATAAGATGATGACAAATGGATGAGATATCATATCTTATCATTTGATCTCATTTTGATTTATAAAATGAGTAAGTCTTTCATATCATTTGATGAGTTGAAACACATGCACACACACATACACACAAGTCCAGTCGTGAGCATTAGAGGAGAAGAAGAAAATTTTTGTTGAATTTTTCTTGTTCATCTTAGAGAGAAATAAAAGGAAGAAGGGAAGAGAAAAGAAAAATACTATATCAATTCCTAGCGTGTTCTTAGACAATGGATTGATATATTTTTCGATTAATATCCGACGTGTGATTACATAGAGACAATCTACATATTCGGTGTTTGATCATTCATCAAGATTGAATGAATTAGATTCGTGATATTGTTGGTGGTATGAAAAAGAACTGAGATTTTTTGATGGCCGAAAACTATTGAAGCTTGGCTTGGGTTCTTCCATCAAGATAAAAGTATGAAAGGTCAACAAGGGTATGACTTCTTAATTTTTATCTTAGTCTTTTTATATTCAATATACGATGCTTGATCGATCCTCTTAGGGGTTTGGTTTTTATCCGGTTAAACTGATTTATTTTCCCAATGCCTAACTCCAATTTTAATCACTGAATCCCAACAAGCACATCATCGTCATCATCTCCAACAGCTTTGGAGGTACTAGATGTAGAAGTGTGTCTTCTGTTGGATGCAGCAGCTGTAACACCCCCAATCCACTCAGGGATATTACACACCGTAGACCCTCTCCTCGAGGATCTACCAGGCTGGTAATCAACATTTAACATCTCGACAATGCCTTCAAGGCTACACTGACTCAGTAGACCGATTTGGTCTTTCCACAAATACATACAACTCAAATACAACTCATGCCCACACAGGGGACCAAAATACAACTACACCCGTACAACGGGAACAATACAGCAGCGGAAAATAAAGTACAACTGAACCAACACACGATATACGGTTCCTCATGTGATTAGTATCGATCATCTTTCATCATCCTTCGTGCCGACCCTGTGTTATGCTCCAAAACCTGAATGCAAAAACAGACATCCACCCCGAATACTCGGGGTTAGCAAAACTCCAGTTTTGCTAGTGCAAATACAAAGTGCAAATACGAGCCATACAATTCACATTCCACGAATAACAATAACCGAGGATCCTCAAAGATCCAAACGAAACGAAAAGTACTTCCCGAGGCAAGGGTTTGAGGAAACATTTCAAAAACGAAATATCATAAATCAATGGGAATAATTTATAAAACGGTTTAGAATGCCATCGAGAGTTTTAATAGAAAACAATTTAGGATTATCAAATCCTACTTTTCAAAAATCCAAAAGACAAAGGGGTCGCCGCCCCAAAAGTTTACTTTCTGGAAAATGACATTAACCAAAACGTTGGGGTTTTAGCCCCAAATCCGTAAAACGACTTTTACAAAACCCTTGGGATTTTAGCCCCAAATCTCATCAACTCACAGTACACAAGAACGACCACGAGGTTCGTATCCCAACATCAAAATCCACAAATAAAGGATTTAAAACCTAAACCACAAAATACTCTAGAGCCATCCTAGCCAAGTAGGCCAAACGAACAACTTACCTCTTACACACTTAGTCAATGCATGCAATCATGAAAACCGTTCAAAAGCACTCATTTTCGGAAATGCCAATATCGAATCACATTTGTAAAAATGCACCACAATTAACCGCGGACCCACAGCTTCGTGGATCCCTGCCGAGACCCCGTCGGATCTAACCCACAGTGGTTAAAAGCAAGCTCGCGGTCCACAGCTTCGTGGAGCCCTACCGAGACCCCGTCGGATCTAACCCGTAGTGAGCATACACACACACACGTTACTCATGCAATACTAACATGCTAAGAATGTAAGTTCATTAAGAATACTCACTAGAGATGGCCATTAACTCGACACCATTACCAAACTCTTCAAAAATACAATAACAAGCTTAAATACGGAATACACGATTCCATAACTTTAAACAAGAGGAGTATCCTCATAAAATCCTTCAACATTCAAAATAATCAAATCATAATCAATTCTCAAAACACCGTTCACAAAACACACGCGTTTTGAAAGAAGGCCTTTAACGAGGCCAAATCAAATCCTTTTGAAACTTCATTTCAAATAACCAAACAAACACATCAAGACGACCACCGATCATCATATACATAAAACGAGAAAAGTATGGGCAAGGTACTTGCCTCGATACCACGAGCACTGAACCACGAACGGATACGGCTCAACCGGGAAGCTTCGGAACGCCCGATGCTAACGAAAAGGAAGACGACAATGAGCGGAGCGGAAGAATCAAGCACGACCGTGAGGAAGCGAAAATGAACCTAACGATTCGAATAGCACAATCACAACCACTTCTAAACGATTATGGAAATGAAATACACCCGGAACCCCGCCTACGATTCATGTATATTCATACCGAAAACAACAACGAGGGCGGACCACAACCAAACCCTCTCGATTCCGTAAAAATCCACAAAATATCCATGAATCCGTAGGAAAACTAAAGATACTAACAATATTAATTGTATACATCATGAATCCACCAACAAAAACGGAACGAATCGGAAGAAAAACCCAAAACCCCCAATTAAATCGAAAATAGGGTTTTAGAATATTACCTTGGAAGATTCTGTAACACCCCAAACTAGGCGGATATTACAGTGCCGTGGACCCCCGACTGGGACCCACCAGGCGAATGAAAATGAATTACACAGGTAAATGTAGTACCGAACCACATTACAACATCAATTACTCCGACGAGGAGTTTTATACAACACACCCAGGATAAAATAGAATACATGTGTATTTTATATGACGATAAAATACACAACACTGAATGAAATGAACACTCAAACGGAATGTCTGCATGGAATAAATAAAGGAAACACAAATGATGAATAAATGATGAACAGTGGGGCCCCTACTAGTATCACTGGGACTCTCGCCGTCACCGTGCTCTCCCGTGCCTTAGCCTTGCCATGACACAAAAAGCATCCCCAACGAAATCGCCATACGAACAACAATCCTCAAGGGTTGAAAATACACAATCATGATATATCCAAATTATGAATTATTCTCAAAACATACGCAATCAAACATGCTATATGAATCGACTAATCGACGGCTCAAAGGAATGGCGCCACACTACGCCCGGGATGGAAATGTGTCCGTGCACAAGCCACCAACGATCAAACACGCGTGGTCTTGTACCTAATCGGTCTCACGAGCAATCGACTCGTGTGCACGATCCAATGTGAGGTCACCAACCAACACACGACTATAATGTGCCCGACATGAAAATCCTACACATACCAACCCGGCACGCCAAGATGACCGGAATGCCACAATACGACAAAAGTGACAATGAAAATGAATAATGACTCACCAAGATTGTATGATGGTGAAATGAATGATAGCTCAATGAAATGATCGGAACCGTCGTTCCTTATGGTCGAGGTGATTAATTGACAATGACGAGTTTTGATACGATTAATACAATGATGAATGAGTTATGATTATGAATGAACAACGACAAAAGGAATGAATATCCTTTTAACCGAGTAAGAATTAACTTACACAATACCGAATGATGAATGTCCGTCCACGAACAACGTCCTAACCAAGATACCGGTCGCTCGAACAACCTTAATTCAATACAATTACCAACAATCCGATCAATAACGAATTAAACACGAATATAACGAACTCAAGACGTCGATACGATTAAACCAAGTTCATAGGGGCATTATATCGAACACTTTGAGTCCAACTTCGATTGATTACAACTAAACCTCAACAATACCAATCTCAAATCCCCAAGAAGTGCTTCAAATCAATAAAACATCTCCAATACGATCAATAGTCCGTTAAGAATATCCAAAAAAACGTGATTATAACAACTATTAATCGGAAATCCCCAAATCCAACTCGATATTCAAAGTGTTCTTGAATAAATCCCTCAATAATCCAATGAATCCTTATACAAACTCATAATCATATACATATCCCTTCATAAAACATGATTATAACGTCCAAAACATCATATCTCAACACAAAATCGAAATCCAAGGTGTTGAAGAAGTTACCTCTTGAAGATCTAACCACTTCGATCCGATGAACACGAGTTATAACGAGTACCCAAGCTTCCCAAAGGAATGAAGATGATGAAGATTACACACTCAAGTGATTGATGATGATAAAATCTCTCTCTCAACCCTCTCTCTCGGATGAAGAAGGAAAAAATGAAAAAGTGAAGTGAAATGACCGGCCAAGTCATTAAATCTGCCGGAAGTTACGGCCGTAACTCGGCCCTCTTACGGCCGTAACTTTCCAAGTCAACGGCCTTACGGCGTAATCGCCAACTCAAATGCGGCCGTAACTCGGCTTCGTCCAAAGCTCCCGACAGACTTACGGCCGTAACCGATCCTGAGTTACGGGCGTAACCCGCCTTCGTCAAAAACATCCGTCGACACCCTTACGGCCGTAACCGCACACCTTACGGCCGTAACTCGGATGATACGGCCGTATCCGGCCAAATCTTACGGGCGTAAGCCCTCTTCGTCGAAAACGGCCAGGCACCCTGCCTGCCGCGTACGGCCGTAACCGGCCAACTCGTACGGCCGTACCTGCCTCGACTTACGGCCGTATGCCGCAACCCTTACGGCCGTAAGTCACCCTTGGTCGACAACACCCAAAACTTACGAACACCACTTACGGCCGTATCTCACCTTCCTTACGGCCGTAACTCACCTTCGGCCAAAATGCCCGGGCAGCCTGCTGGACCACTTACGGCCGTAACCGGCCAGCCTTACGGCCGTACCCGCTGACTTACGGCCGTATCCCAGAACCTTACGGCCGTAACTCGATGCTGGCCAAGGTGAATTAATCCGATAATTCCGATTCCTCGCTACGACTGATGAATGATCCGACATATCATACGAATGTGATAGTGAGCAAGTCTAACACGAGCCAAAGATGATACTCTCAGTATACGACTACCAATCACGATGAAAATAATAATAATACTCCCGTCGATCGATGCGGAGATGACATGCCGATCGGTAATCGATATACGATTACAACATGCCAACGGTGAACACAAATGAATGAAACAAGATTGATGAGTGATTATTAACGAGTGAGAATCACCGAGTGACAATTACGGTGATAATTCTTGAATGAAAATGAATGAATTACAACCGGGTATTACATACCCCCCCCCTTAAAAAGAGTTTCGTCCCCGAAACTAAGGGTCAAACAACTCGGGATAACTCTCCCGCATACTATCCTCGGTTTCCCAAGTAGCCTCTTCGACTCCGTGTCTAGACCACTGAATTTTAACCAAAGGAATCGTCTTATTCCTCAACTGTTTGATTCGCCGCTCTAGAACTCGAATAGGACGTTCCTCATATGAATGATCGTCGGCGATCTCGATTTCGTCGAACTGGAGTATGTGACTCGGGTCGGCAACATACTTCCGCAACTGGGAGACATGAAACACATTATGAATTCGGCTCAACGCCGGAGGTAAAGCCAATCGATAAGCTAACTCGCCTACTCGATCCAAAATCTCAAACGGTCCAATGAATCTCGGACTCAACTTCCCTCTCTTCCCAAAACGGAAGATACCACGACTTGGGGATACCTTGACCAACACGTGGTCACCAGCCTCGAACTCTAATGGTCGACGACGGTTATCTGCATATGATTTCTGTCGACTCTGAGCTGTCAACAAACGACTCCTGATCAAAGCTACCTTCTCACAGGCGGCTATAAGTATATCGGGCTCGGTGCCGATGGATTCTGACAAGTCATCCCAACACAAAGGAGACCGACAACGACGACCGTACAAGGCCTCGTAAGGTGCCATCTTAATGGAAGCATGCCAGCTATTATTATACGTGAACTCGATCAATGGTAGTTGGGCTTCCCAATCGTCTTTCCAATCGAGGACGCATGCCCTCAACATGTCCTCTAATGTCTGAATAGTCCTCTCTGATTGTCCGTCGGACTGAGGATGAAAAGCAGTGCGAGATTGAGTGAGTTCCCATAGCACGATGCTGATTTCCAAAATGAGACACAAATCGTCCGTCACGATCGGAAGCGATACTCTTAGGAGTACCGTGAAGTCGACTATCTCTTTGATGAACAGGTTGAGCAAGTCTCTGGGACCCCACGTCTCCTTGATCTCAAGGAAATGAGCTGATTTGGTTAAGCGGTCCACGATCACCCAGATCGTGTTCATGCCACGACGACTCGTCGGCAAACTCGTGATGAAATCCATAGAAATGTCTTCCCACTTCCACTCGGGAATAGGAAGAGGTTTCAGCATACCCGCCGGTCGCTGATGTTCAATCTTAACTTGTTGACAGGTTAAGCATCTCGAAAGCACTCGCGACTTCTCGCTTCATATTACTCCACCGGTAATTACATTTCAAGTACTTGTACATCTTGCTGGATCCCGGATGAACAGAATAAGGGGTAGCATGAGCTTCTCTCAAAATCGAGTTTTTCAACTCGTCATTCGCCGGTACGCACAACCGATTCTTAAACCTCAAAAGTCCATCCTCGTGGACCACAAATCCAGGGGCTTTCCCCTGAGCCACATCCTCTCGGATGCGCAACAATAATGGGTCCGAACCCTGATTCTCTCGGATTACCTCTTCGAGTGACGATGAAATCTCTAACATACAAAGCTGTCCCTGAACTCGCTGAAGCCAGACCTCGATCTCGGGTCTAAGGAATTCCTGCTGAAGTTCCTTCTGAACTGTTAGACGAGCAAGCATCTGCTCCTGAACGGACTTGCGACTCAAGGCGTCGGCGACAACGTTCGCCTTGCCCGGGTGGTAAAGGATCTCGATATCGTAATCTTTGATTAATTCTAACCACCGTCTCTGTCGCATATTTAACTCCTTCTGAGTAAATATATACTTTAAACTCTTATGATCGGTGAATATCTGACATGTAACGCCATAAAGATAATGACGCCAAATTTTCAAAGCGAACACCACGGCTGCTAGCTCCAGGTCGTGTGTCGGATAATTAACCTCGTAAGGTCTCAATTGCCGTGAAGCATAGGCAATAACCTTCCCATTCTGCATGAGTACACATCCGAGACCCTGTCCGGATGCGTCACTATAAACCACAAATCCCTCCGTCCCTTGCGGTAAGGAAAGGACAGGGGCTGAAGTTAACCGGCTCTTGAGTTCCTCAAAACTCTGCTGACACGCGTCGCACCACGTGTATTTCTTATCCTTCCGCAAGAGGTTCGTCATGGGTTGAGCGATCTTAGAAAATCCCTCCACAAATCGCCGATAATAACCCGCTAATCCGAGGAAACTTCGGATTTCCTTAGCGTTCTTCGGAGGTAGCCAATCCCGAATAGCCTCCGTCTTCTGAGGGTCGACCCGAACTCCGTCAGCGAAATTACATGTCAGAAAAGTCACCGGACATCCGTAACTCGCACTTGGAAAACTTTCCAAACAGTTGCTCTCGTCTCAACACGTCGAGAACCTGATGAAGATGAACCTCGTGATCCTCTCGGCTACGAGAATAAATCAAAATATCGTCGATGAAGACAACAACAAACTGATCCAAAAAGTCGATGAAAACCCGATTCATCAATTCCATGAATACCGCAGGTGCATTAGTTAGCCCGAACGGCATAACTACGAACTCATAATGACCATAGCGTGTTCCAAACGCCGTCCTCGCGATATCCGACTCTCGAATCCATCGGTGATATCCAGATCTTAAGTCGATCTTGGAAAATACGAAGCTCACGAAGTTGATCTAAAAGATCATCAATACGGGGCAAGGGATACTTATTCTTGATTGTCACTCTGTTCAACTCCCGATAATCGATACACAACCGAAATGAACCATCCTTCTTCTTGACAAACAACACGGGTGCTCCCCACGGAGACGCACTCGGTCGGATATAACCTTTCTCGAACAACTCCTCAAGTTGGTTCTTTAATTCCTGCATTTCGGTCGGGGCCATCCAGACGGTGCCTTCGATATCGGGGGCGTACGTGCTCCAACTCAATCGTGAATTCCACATCTCGCTGTGGAGGCAAACCGAGTAACTCGTCACGGAAAAACATCGGCATATTCCTCACCACCGGAATATCCGTTAACATTATCGATGACTTCTCGGTTTTGGCCATATAGCACCAATAACCGACACATCCCCGATTGAGTAACCTTACCGCTTTCATCAAATTAATGACCTTACCGGAACAAATGGGATTACCTCCTGAAACACACATTCGACTCCATCGTAAATGCGAAATGATAGTGACCAAACGCTTTCGGACACTAATGATGGCATCGTGACGGTCCATCCAATCGATACCCAAGATGACGTCGTCCCTCGGCAAATCTACTACGATTAGGTCCGCCGCCATACGACCATGGCCCGAATCGGACAATTCTGAATCTCACGACTTCCGATGATTCGTCTACCATCAGTAGGCGATGACATAAGGCTCACAACTAGTAGCACTACCCGGGCGTAGTCTACTCAAACATGACTCGGAAATGAATGAATGAGATGCACCGGTATCAAAAAGGGTACACACGGGTTGAGATAGAATATCGAGTGTACGAGATCATCCGGGCCTCGGGATCATCGGTCTTCTTCATCTCATAAATTCGGGGCTTGCCGCCCCGAACCGGATGCTCCGTCGATAGCTCTTGGCTCCGCCTTTAGCTCTGTCGTCTTGAGCAGCCCGAGTGAGTGGCCCGATTTTGCACCTGAATGACACAGGGCTTGAGATGACGCGGAGTGGGTTTAGAGTCCCTACGGCAAAAAGCAGGCCCTATGCCCGGCAATCCCACGGTTGTGGCACGTGATGATCGCCGGACACTTGGTGCTGAAATGACCTGTTCCTCACGGTTAAACAGTGATGGCCGAAGCGCCGCTCGCGGCGAGATTCCGCGGGTTTAGACGCCAGGAGGTCGCTCGAGAAAAAGTAGAGCCCGCCCGCGGTTTCTTGAAAGTGGCACGACTACCGTCAGGCCGATTACGGTTCTTGGACTTCTTGCTAGCGAGACGAAGGTTCCGCTTAGCAATTTCCTTAGCCGTAAGCTCGTAAGTAAGAGCCTTCTCAATGAACTCGGCAGTGGCACGGTTATGATTAAATCCGAAGTCTCATACGGGGTTTGACCTCTTCTTGAAATACTTGATCTTGTCCGCTTCCGAGTGAATGATAGATGAGGCGACGGAAGAAGTTCTGAAATTTTTCGGCGATGGCGAACGTCATCATCCGCCGAAGGTCGGGAGTGAGTAATTCCGACAACTTGGCCTCCGAGTGGGGCCGGATAGTACCTCTCCATCATGAGAGTCTTGAACTGATCCCAAGTACATGTTCCGTCTGTGGGCCTCAACGATAACCACCATGAATGAGCGCTCTTACCGAGATAGTAAGCCGCAACTGAAACTTTATGCCCTTCGGGGCAATCCACCATAGCAAATAACTTCTCAAAATGCTCAAGCCAGTGAACAATATCCGCCGGCTCAGATGAGCCCTCAAAAGTAGGTGGTCGCTGGCGAGAGATATCGCTAATGATATTGCTTACACCCCTCTCTTGCCTCTGAGGTGGCGGCGGAGGAGCCTGCTGATTTTGATTGACGGAGTTATGCATCGTCTCCATCAATTGAGCCATATGGGTCATTTGGGCCATCATGCCCTGCATAAATGCGAGTGGGTCAACCCGGACACCCTCTGACTGAGCCGTGTCCCGGGTACGACTCCCCGATAGTGAATGATCGCGTCCAGGTGAGTGAGTGGCAGCATCACTGCTCGATGAGTTAGCATCATTCCTGGCATTTGCACGTGTATTCGCACGAGTTCTCGGGGTTCGGCCCGCTCCACGGCCTCGTCCTCCACGTCCTCTGCCAGCCCCTTCCATGCTGAAGTGGAAAGTCATATGATGATTATATATCTCGCATGAGTATCACATTATGATTATATTATGAAATGATGAAAATGAGCATACGCGCTCAAATACAGCGATTACATGAATGATTAGTTGACGTGACATGATTTCTGATGAAATTACTGAAATGATTATCTTGAACAATTTAACAAGATTGATGATATGATCTTCAAGATCAACAACTGAGTAATGAAATGAATTGAGTGATTAATAAGTTAACATTATCGACTTGATCACAATTGAAATTGATGAATGAGGATTGTTAACTGATGAATTATGAATGAATGATTATTGCCAGAAATTATACCATGGCATCAGAAATCTTACAGTTCTTGGTCTGATTGGCTCGGCATTTGCACAGGTCACACGTGACGCGAAAGTCCAATGATACTAGTCCGATGACGATGATTTCAAGTGAGACATGACTTGGAGGGTAGTATTCAAAACCACGCTCCGATACCAACTCTGTAACACCCCAAACTAGGCGGATATTACAGTGCCGTGGACCCCCGACTGGGACCCACCAGGCGAATGAAAATGAATTACACAGGTAAATGTAGTACCGAACCACATTACAACATCAATTACTCCGACGAGGAGTTTTATACAACACACCCAGGATAAAATAGAATACATGTGTATTTTATATGACTATAAAATACACAACACTGAATGAAATGAACACTCAAACGGAATGTCTGCGTGGAATAAATAAAGGAAACACAAATGGTGAATAAATGATCGGCAGTGGGGCCCCTACTAGTATCACTGACTCTCGCCGTCACCGTGCTCTCCCGTGCCTTAGCCTTGCCATGACACAAAAAAGCATCCCCAACGAATCGATTACTGAACAACAATCCTCAAGGGTTGAAAATACACAATCATGATATATACGAAATTATGAATTATTCTTGTCAAAACATACGCAATCAAACATGCTATATGAATCGACTAATCGATGCGGCTCAAAGGAATGGCGCCACACTACGCCCGGGATGGAAATGTGTCCGTGCACAAGCCACCAACGATCAAACACGCGTGGTCTTGTACCTAATCGGTCTCACGAGCAATCGACTCGTGTGCACACCCAATGTGAGGTCACCAACCAACACACGACTATAATGTGCCCGACATGAAAATCCTACACATACCAACCGGCACGCCAGTATGACCCGGAATGCCACAATACGACAAAAGTGACAATGAAAATGAATAATGACTCACCAAGATTGTATGATGGTGAAATGAATGATAGCTCAATGAAATGATCGGAACCGTCGTTCCTTATGACTGAGGTGATTAATTGACAATGACGAGTTTTGATACGATTAATACAATGATGAATGAGTTATGATTATGAATGAACAACGACAAAAGGAATGAATATCCTTTTAACCGAGTAAGAATTAACTTACACAATACCGAATGATGAATGTCCGTCCACGAACAACGTCCTAACCAAGATACCGGTCGCTCGAACAACCTTAATTCAATACAATTACCAACAATCCGATCAATAACGAATTAAACACGAATATAACGAACTCAAGACGTCGATACGATTAAACCAAGTTCATAGGGGCATTATATCGAACACTTTGAGTCCAACTTCGATTGATTACAACTAAACCTCAACAATACCAATCTCAAATCCCCAAGAAGTGCTTCAAATCAATAAAACATCTCCAATACGATCAATAGTCCGTTAAGAATATCCAAAAAAACGTGATTATAACAACTATTAATCGGAAATCCCCAAATCCAACTCGATATTCAAAGTGTTCTTGAATAAATCCCTCAATAATCCAATGAATCCTTATACAAACTCATAATCATATACATATCCCTTCATAAAACATGATTATAACGTCCAAAACATCATATCTCAACACAAAATCGAAATCCAAGGTGTTGAAGAAGTTACCTCTTGAAGATCTAACCACTTCGATCCGATGAACACGAGTTATAACGAGTACCCAAGCTTCCCAAAGGAATGAAGATGATGAAGATTACACACTCAAGTGATTGATGATGATAAAATCTCTCTCTCAACCCTCTCTCTCGGATGAAGAAGGAAAAATGAAAAAGTGAAGTGAAATGACCCGGCCAAGTCATTAAGTACTGCCGGAAGTTACGGCCGTAACTCGGCCCTCTTACGGCCGTAACTTTCCAAGTCAACGGCCTTACGGCCGTAACCGGCCAACTCGTACGGCCGTAACTCGGCTTCGTCCGAAAGCCTGCCGACAGACTTACGGCCGTAACCGATCCTGAGTTACGGGCGTAACCCGCCTTCATCAAAAACATCCGTCGACACCCTTACGGCCGTAACCGCACACCTTACGGCCGTAAATCGGATGATACGGCCGTATCCGGCCAAATCTTACGGGCGTAAGCCCTCTTCGTCAGCGGCCGGGCACCACACTGCCGCGTCTGGCCAGAATCGGCCAACTCGTACGGCCGTACCTGCCTCGACTTACGGCCGTATGCCGCAACCCTTACGGCCGTAAGTCACCCTTGGTCGACAACACCCAAAACTTACGAACACCACTTACGGCCGTATCTCACCTTCCTTACGGCCGTAACTCACCTTCGGCCAAAATGCCGGCGACTCTTTGGACCACTTACGGCCGTGAAGCCGACCTTACGGCCGTACCGCCGACTTACGGCAGTATCCCAGAACCTTACGGCCGTAACTCGATGCTGGCCAAGGTGAATTAATCCGATAATTCCGATTCCTCGCTACGACTGATGAATGATCCGACATATCATACGAATGTGATAGTGAGCAAGTCTAACACGAGCCAAAGATGATACTCTCGATCGACTACCAATCACGATGAAAATAATAATAATACTCCCGTCGATCAAGAACGGAGATGACATGCCGATCGGTGGCGATATACGATTACAACATGCCAACAGTGAACACAAATGAATGAAACAAGATTGATGAGTGATTATTAACGAGTGAGAATCACTGAGTGACAATTACAGACTGATAATTACTGAATGAAAATGAATGAATTACAACCGGGTATTACAGATTCGAGTACTAAGATCCGTAGAACACGCGTTAGATTGATTGCACGGGCTTCACTACCGAAGAGAAATGATGAAAATCGGCCCCCCAAGTTAAGAAATCTGAGCAGTTCTCCCCCTCTCTCTCACTTCTCTCGCGATGCAGATGAAAAATGGGGGAGGAGACGACCGATCTCGTCTAATAAGGACGAGACTGCGCAAATACCGCTTCGTGTGCCGCGGCACAGCCGAAGTGTGCGCGGCCAGCGAAAATTTGCTCGAGGTTTTGGCATTGTGCCGCGGCACGGCTGCGTGTGCCGCGACACACGGTCTGATTGGGTTTTGGTCGCGGAAGACACACGAGTGTGCCGCGGCCGGGACAGTGTCTGCGGCGGCTGTGGCTGTGCGCGGCACGGATGGTGTGCCGCGGCACGGTCTGATTTGTTCGACATATTACACTGGCACCTTTCGGCGGTGCCGGCCTCCGGATGTCGCCGGTCCGACGGTGCTTTCGGCCGCCACGACCCGATGCCTCGATTTCCAAAGCGCCGCAGGCGAACACGGCGAAAAGTTCGCGGGCGACATCAACGACTCGAGATGAAAACGTAATGCAATACTTAATCATACGCGACCAAGAAAAGGGTCAAGATGACAAATACGAGATATGGATACCCGTAACTTCCAAGAATTACAAAATGGCCCAAAACGCCAGGAAATCACGATGCGTGATCGAATAATCAAACCGAAGTTCACAACACGTCTAACAAAGTTAAACGGACTTGCGGGAAATTCGAAACAGCAGTTTCGGACGAGATTCGCAAGAATCGAACTCAAGTGCGAAAGAGTCGCTAAAAAGCACAGAACTCAACAAAACAACACCCAAACGAACTCGGACGACAAAAAGTGTAGAATTAATCATTCTCAGAACGACGAAACGGTCATGAGCGAGCCGTCAAAACGGACTCCGGCCGAAAAAGAAATTTACCAAAAATCGAAAATTGCGGATATTACATTCTACCCTCCTTAAAAGAAGTTTCGTCCCGAAACTTAAAACAAGTAGGGAGAAGAAATATTCCGCCAGGAAAAACTCAACGAGATACACAAGAATGCGCAACCAACGCCCAACGGCGAAATGTTACAAACAACGCGAAAGAATATACGGCGTGTAAACACGCTCCACGGCGACCAACACGACTTTGCCGTTAGGGATATAATAAAACCAACAAACGACAAGCGTCAACAAACGGATAATATAGCCAAGTCAATTATCCGACAATCACAAAACACAACGAACGAAAATCAATACGATTGACTAACCTAACGGTACATTGATCATAACATGAGCCACACGCTGAACAAATACGAAATTCCACCGTCCAAAGGTTGGAAGATCGAAAACGAGACTAATTTCCCGAACTTAAGGAAATTTCGAAGGAGTCTGAATGTTCAACAATCACGAAACGAGATTGACAAAAACCGAACAATCAAACGATCAAACCACAAAGATCGAGACAACAAAAATCGAACGATCATGTTCGGATCACGAAGAACAATAAGGTTCAACCGGCAACTCCGAGGTTCACACCTCGACTCGAGACAAAACATGATCCGATGAAAACAACAAGATGCACACTCGCACTGATCCACGAAAAGGGAGTAACGATTGAAAGGTCACAACGAGCGAGAAATTCGAAATAATACCACCCTCGTTCGATCAACAAAGGCAAGGGGCAGGACAAACTCAGAAAAGGTCAATGAACATGATGAGTCGACAAAGTCGAAAACACAAGAGTTCTAAATCCGATCCACTTCGAATAAAAGAACTAATAGAACCAGATGACGCCACTCCCGAACAAGGTTCACAAGAATCGAACCGAACTCGAAAAAAGTCACATCGATAACCAGATCGGCCCACAACAAGATCACAGCTTGCTCGAATGATGAAACCGAAATACAAAACAAGTTCACAAGGTGCCAACGAACATGAGCGAATCGATATACTGGAGAAAGAGAAAATACAGGAGTCAAAATAATACGGGCATTACCTCCGACCTCGTCCACGAAATTCACAAAAACGGGGGCAAGGTAACAAGACATTAAACAACCGACACATAACGGAACGATCACCGATGCACACGGTCATACCATACCAACCTCTAACAGCTCGCACACCCTCGACAACGCAGAAATCGCCACGAGGCGACAACATTCAATACCAACATTCCGCCTCTCACAGGGGCTAGCACAACCAATGTGTGGAAAGCGACTCAATGCTCACACCGCCAATTCGATCATACTCGGGAGAAAGTATCAAAATGACAACGCGAACGTCACACATACATACCCAGCCCTCAAACGGGAATGGATAGGTTTTAAAAAAAAATGAAAACCTCATTTTGAAAATAATTTGAAGAATACTGGTTGATCTTGAGTATCACCTTTCAAATAGTACAAACGTGAAACGTCGTTATCGAGACTTTGGGAAAACCATTTTGCGTTTGATAAAAATGAGGACACTTTCTCTTAGTGAAAACTTTCAGAATATTCGACCCTCGGGTCTAAATAAAAGTGTTGAAAATATCTCGAAACATTTTGGTCCTCGAGGTAGAAAAATTTTGAAATATATTGCGGCATCTAGGATGTACCACAAGAAAATAACTCATTTGAAAAGTATGTCTCGAAATTTGTTTTTCTAAGATACTCAAGGTTTTCAAAAATTCAATAGGCCAGAATGCCCAAAACTCACACATATCGATGTTCACTAAAACGACTCCTAGCACACGCACCAAAACGTTTAAAATGAAGACAATATATGTCTTTAAACGGAAATAAACGATAAAATACCACATTCAGAACAAAACCTCTGATAAAATACTCTCCGCATGGCTAGTGAACAAGTCGAACGCGTATAAGCACAAAGCTTCCACAATAGAACTTGTAAAACGTGCAAATCGATTCGAAAATCATCAACAACGGAGAAAAACAACAATAAAAAGACATCACAAGCGACGACACTCCTCGCATAAATCAAATACGAAAGTCGACTAAATACATATCGTGAAATCAAAATTCACATAAGGATTCCACCACTTAACAAATAATCATAAACATAGCTCGTGTCACACGAGGCACAACACAAAGAAGGGAGACTTACTTCCACAGGTCGCACGAAGATGATGATCGCCCCACGATACTAATCACGACCAACAAACTCAAACGACGCGTCGCGACACGACTCAGTCAGATAAAATCCGACGAAACAAGACTCAAACAACACGACTTGACCCGACAGCCTAGGTTTTCCTCAACCTAAGCTCTGATACCATTTATGTAACACCCCCAATCCACTCAGGGATATTACACACCGTAGACCCTCTCCTCGAGGATCTACCAGGCTGGTAATCAACATTTAACATCTCGACAATGCCTTCAAGGCTACACTGACTCAGTAGACCGATTTGGTCTTTCCACAAATACATACAACTCAAATACAACTCATGCCCATGCAGGGGACCAAAATACAACTACACCCGTACAACGGGAACAATACAAAGACGGAAAATAAAGTACAATCGAACCAACTCACGATATACGGTTCCTCATGTGATTAGTATCGATCATCTTTCATCATCCTTCGTGCCGACCTCGTGTTATGCTCCAAAACACGAATGCAAAAGCAGACATCCACCCCGAATACTCGGGGGTTAGCAAAACTCCAGCTGTTTTGCTAGTGCAAATACAAAGTGCAAATACGAGCCATACAATTCACATTCCACGAATAACGATCGAGGATCCTCAAAGATCCAAACGAAGCGAAAAGTACTTCCCGAGGCAAGGGTTTGAGGAAACAATTCAAACACGAAATATCATAAATCAATGGGAATAATTTATAAAACGGTTTAGAATGCCATCGAGAGTTTTAATAGAAAACAATTTAGGATTATCAAATCCTACTTTTCAAAAATCCAAAAGACAAAGGGGTCGCCGCCCCAAAAGTTTACTTTCTGGAAAATGACATTAACCAAAACGTTGGGGTTTTAGCCCCAAATCCGTAAAACGACTTTTACAAAACCCTTGGGATTTTAGCCCCAAATCTCATCAACTCACAGTACACAAGAACGACCACGAGGTTCGTATCCCAACATCAAAATCCACAAATAAAGGATTTAAAACCTAAACCACAAAATACTCTAGAGCCATCCTAGCCAAGTAGGCCAAACGAACAACTTACCTCTTACACACTTAGTCAATGCATGCAATCATGAAAACCGTTCAAAAGCACTCATTTCCGGAAATGCCAATATCGAATCACATTTGTAAAAATGCACCACAATTAACCGCGGACCCACAGCTTCGTGGATCCTGCCGAGACCCGTCGGATCTAACCCACAGTGGTTAAAAGCAAGCTCGCGGTCCACAGCTTCGTGGAGCCCTACCGAGACCCCGTCGGATCTAACCCGTAGTGAGCATACACACACACACGTTACTCATGCAATACTAACATGCTAAGAATGTAAGTTCATTAAGAATACTCACTAGAGATGGCCATTAACTCGACACCATTACCAAACTCTTCAAAAATACAATAACAAGCTTAAATACGGAATACACGATTCCATAACTTTAAACAAGAGGAGTATCCTCATAAAATCCTTCAACATTCAAAATAATCAAATCATAATCAATTCTCAAAACACCGTTCACAAAACACGCGTTTTGAAAGAAGGCCTTTAACGAGGCCAACGAAATCCTTTTGAAACTTCATTTCAAATAACCAAACAAACACATCAAGGCGACCACCGATCATCATATACATAAAGCGAGAAAAGTATGGGCAAGGTACTTGCCTCGATACCACGAGCTTTGAACCACGAACGGATACGGCTCAACGGGAAGCTTGGGCGCGATGCTAGCGAAAGGAAGACGACAATGAGCGGAGCGGAAGAATCAAGCACGGCCAGTGAGGAACCGCGAAAATGAACCTAACGATTCGAATAGCACAATCACAACCACTTCTAAACGATTATGGAAATGGAATACACCGGAACCCCGCCTACGATTCATGTATATTCATAGAAAACAACAACGAGGGCGGACCACAACCAAACCCTCTCGATTAGTAAAAATCCACAAAATATCCATGAATCCGTAGGAAAACGAAAGATACTAACAATATTAATTGTATACATCATGAATCCACCAACAAAAGCGGAGCGAATCGGAAGAAAAACCCAAAACCCCAATTAAATCGAAAATAGGGTTTTAGAATATTACCTTGGAAGATTAGTACTAAGATCCGTAGAACACGCGTTAGATTGATTGCACGGGCTTCACTCGAAGAGAAATGATGAAAATCGGCCCCCAAGTTAAGAAATCAGGCGGTTCTCCCCCTCTCTCTCACTTCTCTCGCGATGCGAGATGAAAAATGGGGAGGAGGCGGCCGATCTCGTCTAATAAGGACGAGGCTGCGCAAATACCGCTTCGTGTGCGCGGCACGGCCCGAAGTGTGCCGCGGCAGCCGAAAATTTGCTCCTGTGGTTTTGGCATTGTGCGCGGCCACGGCTGCGTGTGCCGCGGCACACAGTCTGATTGGGTTTTGGTCGCGGAAGACACGAAGTGTGCCGCGGCACGGACAGTGTGCCGCGGCTTGCTGTGTGCGCGGCACGGATGGGTGTGCCGCGGCACAGTCTGCTTTGTTCGACATATTACACTGGCACCTTTCGGCGATTGCCCAAGACTTCCGGCGATGTCGCACCGGTCCGGCCACTTTCACCGCCACGACCCGATGCCTCGATTTCCGAAAACGCATGTAACGAACACGGCGAAAAGTTCGCGGACGACATCAACGACTCGAGATGAAAACGTAATGCAATACTTAATCATACGCGACCAAGAAAAGGGTCAAGATGACAAATACAGATATGGATACCCGTAACTTCCAAGAATTACAAAATGGCCCAAACGCGGAAATCACGCGACGTGATCGAATAATCAAACCGAAGTTCACAACACGTCTAACAAAGTTAAACGGACTTGCGGAAATTCAAACAATAGCGGACGAGATTCGCAAGAATCGAACTCAAGTGCGAAAGAGTCGCTAAAAAGCACAGAACTCAACAAAACAACACCCAAACGAACTCGGACGACAAAAAGTGTAGAATTAATCATTCTCAGAACGACGAAACGGTCATGAGCGAGCCGTCAAAACGGACTCCGGCCGAAAAAGAAATTTACCAAAAATCGAAAATTGCGGATATTACAGCAGCGCATGCTGTAGTCTTGGCAGGGGACTCTTTGGCCTTTTCTCCCCTGTCTATATCGTACTCAAAAGCCTTAAGGTCATAAAACAGATCGAAAGTAGATATATCATTAAGGTTAAAAGACACATGCATAACTAGGGTCTTAATATCCCATTAGACAGGGAGTGATTTAAAGATTTTAAGGTTTTTCTTCTTTTGGGAGTACACTTTGCCCAGTGCTTCAAGTTCACCGACAATGCCAGTGAATCTAAGGTCAAGATCCTCAAGAGTTTCTGATGATTTCATTCGAAAGATTTAAATAGCTGAGTGACTTTTGAAATTTTGTTTCCTTTGAGAGCTAAGTACCCTCGCAAATCATCTTGAATTTTTCCCAGATTTCCTTGGTTGTGTTATAGCTCTTTTACCTTTGAGAATGTTCCTTTGACAAGAGTGACAAACAGTACATTCTTAGTAATATTGTCCAAGTCGCTCGCTTACGCTCATAAGTGGTCCACTGATCAAGAGACTTCTCGAGCACCTTGGCATGGGATTGGCCTTCCACTCTGGCAGCTGTATTGACCTTCATGATGGCGATAGGTCCTTCAAGTATTATAAAGAGCATCTCTTCGTGCATGACAGCTAGGTGCGCTTCATTCTGATTCTCCAGTCTTCAAATTTGTTAATCAAGAACATAAGAACTTTATTAATAATAGATGAACCCATGAGGAGAGTATAGGATGAATATGAGAGATAAAATATGCAATTTTGAAAGCTTGTGAATATGGATCTTGTTCAAGTTAAAAATCGACTGATTCATTATAGAGCCAACCGCTCTGATACCACTTGTTGGTCACGATATACTTAAATGATAGCTTAGAAGGAGGAATGGATAAGCTGTACTCTTTTTGAAGTTTAATATGCATAGAAAAAGACTAATCCAAGTTGTTGTGGCTACATCAATTAAATGATCTCCTGTTTGCTTGATGCTTACAGGATTTTTCAGAGTAAGTATAAACAATCACATGCAGTAGATAAGCAGTAAATACATGAAGTAAAAACATAAGATTTATTGTGGTTCGAGGTAACATCCTTTATGTCTACAGGTTCTCCCCACAGGAGTAAGTGTTTATTAAAATCATGATGTACATAACCATATGATTCTAGCTAAACCCATTACTATATCTTTCACACATATAGATACACTTGAATGTATCTTTAAGCTGTTCACACCGATTGGCTATAGGCTTCCTTGGACTGACTTCTTCTCACATAGATTAAAGCTTTTTTCTGAACTCTCTTCATCCCACACAGGTCAGAAAGGTTCTTTCTTAGTCCACACAGGGTTAATGACTCAACGATAAGATTGGTATTGCAAGTATTAAAACAACAACCATAGGCTTTGAGTTCCTGTATGTAGTGTGATGTTCACGATTGAGGACTAAATATTTCTTCAATAAGAATATGCACTATAGGCTTGAATAAATTGATTGCTCGGGTAAGATGATAAGTTCTTCAGATACTTTAGTGTCTCGGTTAATTCAGTAAGTGAGCAAGTCCTCCAGAATGGGATATTTATAACCTTGAAAATAGATCTGTTATAAATGTAGCCTTGGTCGGTTGGTGAGATGTGGACACTTCAGATTAGCGGATGTTAAGAAGGGTTCATTTTCCTCTCGTTCTTTCTTTGAATTTATCACCAAATTATACGATGTTCTATATAATCTGACAGCTTGCTGATATCTCTTGTCATGTGCCGAGAACATCCGCTGTCGAAGTACCAGATGTCCATCTCCTTGATATCCCTTAATCAAAGAAATTAGGTAGATTTAGGTCCCCTTTGATTTGTGGGAACATAATTGTCAGTGCCTTTTGGTACCCAAATTTTCCTGACAGCAATTTATTTGCTGTAGGTGACTTTTGGTCCTGTTTTGTGATATTTACGTAGGGCAGGCACGTATTCGCTGTAATCCTGATCATTATGCATGTAAGATATAGGGCTTTAGTTCAGTACGATTGTCGTCTCGGAGAGGGAACCATTTTCTTCGGCCTCAATGCTTGCCTTCTAGGTTTCCAGTTGGATTCCCAGATTTGTTGATGATGAAACTGCACGGCAGCCTACTTCCTGGATGCATATATAGGTTTCTGTATACAGTATATAGGTGCACTGTACTGTTGGTAGTACTGCGGTGCATACCTTTGATACTTAGATACAACTTTCTTTCTGGCTGGTTGATGGCGCTGTTGGTATGCTCGGGGAGCATATTATTGGTGATTAGCATTGCGTCTTACAGGTCTGGGAGGCTGGGTTTTCCGCTGATTATGATAGGAAATTGGTGGTAGAATCACAGCCTTTGCTGTCCGAAGTGGGGCCGTAACCTTTACGGGACTCGGGGCCTCTTCGGGTTCAGAAATAGGTTCTACCCTGACAAACACCATACTAGACTTTCCCTTGTGGGAGAACGAGTCACATCCTAAGCCACATTTATCGTGGGCATGCTGCCCAGTGCTTATAATGTCTTCCATTTTTCTTGAAGATTTTTCAAATGATTTCAAGATAGTCTCGAGTTTCCTTTTCGTTTCTCGAGAATTTGAATTTTAGCTTCTAACAAAGCATAATCATGTGTCTTGCAATTATTATGAGTTTTTACCTTATTAATTTCTGTTGCAAATTGATGATTGCTTTCCATGAATTTTGCTTGAGTAATTTTGCTATTTTAACATTCTAAAGACATGTTTTCATAGTTGTTTTTCAGCAAATCATTTTCATCTTTCAGCTCTAACTTTGAAATGGCGAGCTGTATGTTCTATGTTTGAGCATCTCATGGGATTTTTGAATGGTTTTAAATTCATTCATCATATTTCAAACGTATGTGATGCATTGATAGGAATAGTTGAGGTTGAGCTTACCTCATCATCGCTGTCTTCATCATCCTCTATTTCTTTAGCCATAAAGCATATATACTTTATCCTCTATTTCATCGTCGGAGGAGTGACTGTCAGTGAATGCCTGTAGGCACTCCCCGGTCTTGTTTGATGCGAGCGAGGCTCTGATTCACCAATCAGGTCCTTGAGCTTGTTTCTCCAAGCACGCCTCTTCTCATCCTTTTCTGTTGCTCGGCTTCAGGCAACTTCTGGAATTCTGGATGAGAACACTTATTCGCATAATGTCCTGGTTTTCTGCAATTGTAACATATGTTAGAATCTCCAGATGAAGGGGATTCAGAACTTACCTTGTTGAATGGCTTGGGCCTGTATGGGGCCTTTCCAGACTTCTTGATGAACTTCTTGAATTTGTACATGAGTAGGGCCATCTCGTCTTGTAACAGGATGTCATCATCGCTATCTGCTGCATTGCATGACGATTTTGATGTGCTGCTGCCTTGGTAGGTGACTCTTCGGATTTCTCTCTCTTGTCTATGTCATACTCAAATGCCTTTAGGTCAGAAAAGAAACCAAAAGTAGAAATATCATTGAAGTTACAGGACACACGCATAGCTGTGGTTTTTATGTCCCATCGCACAGGGAGTGATCTAAAGATTTTCAAAGTTTTATCCTTCTGGGTATACACTTTACCCAATGCTTCAAGGTCACCGAAAATGTCGGTAAATCTGAGGTCAAGCTCTTCAAGCCCTCTTAGAATATTTTATTTCAAAAGATTCGAATTGCTGAGTTAATTTGAAATTTTTATTTTTCGAGAGCTCAATTCCCTCGCAAATAAGCTTGAGTTTCTCCCAGGTTTGTTTGGATATCTTACAGCTTTTTACCTTCGAGAATATACCTTTGTCGAGGGTGACAAACAGAGCATTCTTAGCAACATTGTCGAGGTTCGCACGTTTGCGATCATCTGTTGTCCACTGGTCGTGCTCCTTCTCGAGCATCTCTGCTTAAGGTTGCCCATCCATCCTTGCGGCTGTGTTAACCTTCATTATCTTGATTGGTCCTTCCTGGATGACGAAGATCATATCTTCGTGCATCGCTGCAAGATGAGCTTCCATCTTAATTCTCCAATCATCAAATTCATTAATGGAAAACATAGGGACTTTATTAATCATTGAGGTGTGCATGATAGAAGTAATATTAATGCTGAAGATGTGAAAATAAAGTTTTCAAAAGCTAGTGATTTTTGTGGATCTGATTCGGTTTTAAGTCGACGGATTCATTGTAGAATCAATCTCTCCGATACCACTTATTGGCCACTTAGTATACAGTATACAACTTAGTGGGCAGGTATTGAATAAGCTATATCTTTTTCGAAGTTATTTGCATAGCGGAAGTCTGATATTAAATTGCTGTAAATACAGTAACTAAGTAATCTCCTGTTTGCTTGGTGCGTACAGGATTTTTGCAATATGTATACTTAAATCACATAGGCAGATATGAAAACAGTAAATGACAGAGTGTAAATACACATAGATTTAAGTGGTTCGAGGTAAATCCCTCTACGTCCACTGGTCCTCCACACATGAGTAAGATGTTATTAAAATCACGGCGTACACAACTATGTGACTTTAACTAAAAGTGTCGCTATATCATTCACACAGATTGATACAACCGACAGTAGCTTGGGCCGTTCGCATAGATCGGCTTGGCTTCTTTGACTTGCTTCTTCTCACACAGGTTGAAGCTTCATCTTCAATTCTATTTGTCCCACACAGGTCAGAACTAGCAAGGCTTAGTCCACAGAGCGCTAAGTTAATCTCAACGTAAGGTTTGGTAGAACAAGTTCAAACAACAGTTGTATGCTTGAGGAGCATTCGCTGTAAGGTGTGCTATTTGTGTTGAGGACTCTATATATTTCTTCTCTTAATGAAGCTATATGCTTAAGAAAATATACTGCTCTTTGTAAGCTTGATATTCATATTGCCATAGCCAATTCGTCAGATCCTTAAGTAAGCAATGTCCTCTTGCTTGGGGCTATTTATAACCTTGGAAATAGATTCATTATAAATATAACCATTGGACAGTTGGTGAGATTGAGACTGCTCTGATTGGCGGATTCAGAATGTTTGGATTAAAGGTGATTCACATTTAATGCTTCAGACATTCTTTTTAACTAGCATTAAATGCCTCTTCAGATTGTTCAGACTGTAGTCTCTTGTTGCGATATTTCGTAAACGCAAGTGCACGTTATTGTTGACAAGTAATAAAGTGATGAGTGAGTATCGTTCCCACGAGGACTGAATTACTAAGTACCGATTTTTATGTATTCTAATTTTATTTGAACAGCCGAAATTTGAGCTGCAATTAATAACTAAATAAAATCAATAAAAGAATAACAGTAAAACGATCGCTTGAAGAAAGAAAATCAAATAATGAATAAGTCTAGGATTCTGAATCCACCTTGGTTTATCCGAATTTACTCTCGATTATCTGAAGTTAATGATTTCCCCAATTTTTTGAAGGAGAAGATTGCTAAAATACTCTACCGCCTCTCCCGAGGTCAATAGATTTTTCTAAAGGCGAATAACACACACTATCCCTAGGTGAATTAATTCGTCAATAGGCAAAAAGCACAAAATCCTCAAAAGGCCACATAGTTCCTATGAGTATATTCCTATCTCACAAGATAAAACGGTTCTCACCAATAGTTCCTCACCAACTCTCCTCTCCCGATTCGAGTAAGGTAATTAAAACAATTCAATTATTGGCCAGACAATTGAAAGCATTAAAATCGATTGGGAAAACTCAACAGAAAAAGGGAATTATATAGATAATCAGAAGCAAATCCGTCAAAACTTAGGTTTCATCAAAATCCTAGAACAGGGTTTTAGCCTGACATGCTAAAAGATAAAAATACAGAAATAATGAATGAAAGCATGAAAATCAAACGCAGATGAAGAGCTCGGGTTCCTCCGTTCTTCTGGCTTCCGCCCTCTGCTCTTGATGTCTTTTGCTTATCCTTCTCTTCTGCGATATTCCTCCTCCACGATTTATCGATCTTCCAAAAGCTTCAAGATGATTAATTATGGCCTTAAACCCTTATTTATAGCTCCCAGTAGCCTCCAAATCGCGTTCGTGTGATTAGGTCGATAACTGGCTTCAAAATGGCCCAAAACCCGCGCGGAGTACACCAAAACCGCCCCGTGTGCCGCGGCTCACTTAATCTGTGCCGCGGCTCACGGGGCGCAGATTAAAACCTGGGTGCTGTTTATTTCTTCTGGGCCGCGGATCACCATAACTGTGCCGCGGCTCAGATTACAGTTTACTCTGGTGCCTGCTGGTCCTCTTCGTGTGCCGCGGCCCACTTGGTACGTGCCGCGGCCCCAGGCCAAAAATCGCCGTTTTCGCTCGTTTTGCCTCGTTTTAGCTTCCGGACTCCAATCTCCTGCAAAACATAAAATAATAGGGCATTAAAGGCTCATTTATGTAGATTTACTCACAAAAAGAATGCACAATAATGATAAATAAGCGTATAAAAATACGCCTAACAAATACCCCCAAACTTGAGCCTTTGCTTGTCCTCAAGCAAAAATAATCAATTTCAATAAAAGAATATCGTGAATAATCGTGCAACTCATAGTGCTCAACCTAATCAATACTATACTGAAGATCTCAAAGAATAATACAAGTATTGTAATAGTGAGTCACATCCAGGACACTGATTCCACAAAGTAATTAATTTCAGTCCTAATCAATCGAAATAGAAGAAAATCTAGCTCAAAGATTAACAAGTGTGAATTTAATCGACCATCCATATGAAAGGTTAAAATAAACATGCTAACTCGCCCAGTTCCACAGTCTAGTGGCAAAAATTTCAAGAGTTCCATAAAAAATAACCCTCGGACAGTGTTCCCTTATATATGATCAATAAATTGATTCGAGTTGAACACTAGGTTCGGATCTCGGGATGTTTCATCGGGATAATCCTAGGGTGAAATTACATTCTCATGTGTTGGGGAACCGTTTGACGTAAAAGACACTCATGTGGCACATGGATGCTTTTAGTTACTAAGTTCCCCTCCATAGCGGAGAAACAACTCGAATAGCTATTCCCGCATGTCAGATTCAAGGTCGCTGTTTTACGCGAGAGTAAACAGTGGGTCACGCGAATACCCCCGGTTACTAGGCTCCCTATCATCGGCACATGCGAAATCTCTAAACCACTAGTCTAATCAGGGTCGTCGTTTTACGCGAGAGTAAACAACGGGTCACGCGAATACCCCCGGTTACTAGACTTCCCGTCATAGAACAAATAATATCACGACTTTTGGGAAAAACTGTCTGACTCTAAACTCAATCTAAGTGCCAACACGACTTATGTTACTGGACGACTAGCTAACCGAAAAATGTAACCACACGTATCGACGGTGATTAGAAAACACGTATGTCTCCTCTCTTATCCGCTAAGATCTCTACAAAAATGAAAAAATTTCGGACCTAAATGAAGACTTAGCAGAAACAGAAATCACTGACTACAACTCGACTAAAACTCAACCGTGTCTTCAGAGAGAAATCAGTATTGTAACATCAGTTTTACACAAAAAGGAGCACGAAAAATTCACGAATAAGAGTAAAATCATGACAAGTAAGGCTAGCAACAAAAATATAACTAAAAATAACAAAGGTGCAAACGACTAAGTACAACAATAAATGTAGCGTCCATGCAGCAAGGTGCTCCTAGTGGTAGGCATCCCTCGCTACCAGACGCCTCGACTCACGACGGTTGGCCCGACGGGCCTGCTCTCTCATCTCATCTCGGACGGCAGCAATGATGCACTCTCTCTCCGTCCACCTCTCCTCTCTCATCTCAGCCAGAAGGCTCTCTCTCTCTCTCTTCATCTCCTCTCTCTCTCCTCATATCCTCTCTCAACCCGTCGAACATCGCCTGCAAGTGCTCTCTGTTGGGCGGCGGGCTGGCATCTGCCTGCTCCTGTGTCAGCAGAAGAGGCTCGGGGGACCCCTCGTGGGCCTCATCAAGTAGATATCCTCGCCCCCGAGCGTGTGCCGGTGCTCCTCCCCACTGGTCGAAATGCAAAATGATGCGGTGATCAATTGGGCCCTGGGGAGCTAGCATCGACTCGTCGTCCGACCACATCATCCCCGACTACCGGCACAGAGCGCAAATAAGCGAGGGGTGCTTCAGCCCCGTCTTGGCCCCTCCCTGAATACATTGGAAGATAGATCGGACTAGGAGAGGAGCCACATCGAATCGCAGCCCGGAGGTGATAGCATATAATGTACGGGTCGAGAGAGAAAAATAGTGCAGATCTGCGAAGTGGGGTCTATACGAGCGCAGATAAAATACAGCCAGGCACGCCCGAACCGACTGAGGTGCGAGCTCTTAAAGTAGAAGGTGGAAGAAGCCGGGGCGCGCCTCTCCCAGTCGGAGTCGGGCTGTGTAAGAGTCTCGAGCAGAGCCTCCTTCGTGAGGTTATCCATAACTCGCGTATAAGCCGCCTCATCAACCACAGGTAGCTCAAACCTCCGAATAGTAGCAACAGAAAAATCCACCATAATGCCTCGGACTACGACCTGAGTCCGAGTGTCTAACTGCTGTAACATCTGCCCCGCCCGAATGTGCTTCAACAAGGCGCTCGCATAAAACTCCTGCACAATAGATATTACCGCCGGCTCAGGAGGTGCAGCAAAATGGGCCCATCCCATCTCGTTGATCATGGTCAGAAGCTCCCCGTCCTGGGGGGCTGGGGTGAATCCCCTATCCGGGATCAGAGGTCGAGGGCGAATCTTCTCGTTGAAGATTTTATGGATCTACAGGTCAGAGAATTGGTGCGCCTCCGACTCGGATCGACTATGAGAAGTTTCCCCTCGTGTGGGAGATGACTGAGTCCTGGCCCTTTTGCTGAGCTTCTTGGTTCTAGCCATAGCGAGTCCTGAAAAAAAATAAACACCGCTTAAGCAATAATGAGAATAACATTACTCGGCTAAGGCTATCCAATCCTAAATCAAGAATTTAACGAGCTAGCACCGCCGTGAGAGAGAAATAAAATTTAAGCTTTAACGTTTAACATTGACGTAAGGGTTGGGGTTGCTGTAATTCCATAAACGAATTCGTTGCACATAGCTTAAAAACATTGACTTAACAAAGAAAAAATTTCATTCAGGCAATTCATCAAACACCTTGAGTGCATCCTTTTAATTGAAGAACAAATATGACTAAAGCTTCATTCAATACCCAAAAACAACATCCTGAATCGAGTATCATGACAAACAACATAAAACAATAACAATTCATTCATAATCGAAAGATAATCATCCATGATCAATCAACGTCTTCATCTTCCCAACTCAAATTTTTGGATAGGATTTTGAAAAAGAAAAACTAATAACTTAATCAATCATCAAATGAAGAACAACAAGCAATTCATGAATCAATTCATAGAAGGGATTGAAAATTTACCTTGAGTAGATTTGGAGAATGCAAAAAAAACGAAGGGGAGAAGTGTACCGACCGATTGTTTGTGCACAGGGAAGAGGAAGAAATGATACCTGAGTTGCCGGCCGAATGCGTGTTATAAAGCTACCTGGGATGTTCAAATTCCGAACGGTGGGCCGCGGCACAGCTTAAGTGCGCCGCGGCTCAGAGTACAGCCTCTTTTACCTGCTATTTCGTTTCGTCGTGTGCCGCGGCTCAGAATGCGGGTGCCGCGGCTCAGAGTGTCGATGTGCCGCGGCTCACTTGGTATGTGCCGCGGCACAGAGTACAGCGTCCTGGGCATATCTGGTGCATCTTGTGTGCCGCGGCTCAGAAGCAACATGCCGCGGCTCAGCGATCAAGTGTGCTGCGGCTCAGGAAAGTTGTGCCACGGCACATAGTACAGAATGTTCAGCCTTCTGGTTCGATTTGTGTGTGCCGCAGCTCACAAGCCTTGTGCCGCGGCTCAGGCATAAAGTTTTCCCCTGGGACTTTTTCTGCACATAATTTTAAAAGGAACACGTCAAGAACGAGAGGGATAAGCAAATTAAAGCAAAAATGATGAAAAATAAATGTTCAAAAATGCAAGAAAATACTGAAACAGAAAAAATCTACTACTAAAACTCGGGTTGCCTCCCGAGAAGCGCTAAGTTTATAGTCTTCAGCCGGACCTATTGGAAATCAGTTCGCTTTTCGCAAACTCCACTTGGACTCCGCCCCGTTCATCGAACCATTAATATGTGTTTTAAAATTTTGACCATTGGTCTTTAATGATTCAATTTTCGGTTCGGACACCAAATGTTGTTTGCGAAAAGGTTTTGACACAAACAACTTTCCGAAGCACCCATTTTTCTCATGATTTGGCCTCCGTTTTACATCCAGCTTATTCTTCTTTTTCTCGAACGAACTTATGACAGCATCGGGATTTCTCATTGATGGATGAACGGTTGATGATGACGGCATGTCCACATGCTTGAGATATGCAACTCATTCTAAATTTTTCTTAGGCATCAGACCCTCTGAAACGGATTCTGAGTTTTTCGACCGACGATTCTTCCGGTGTGTGTCTTTCGCAATGGTATCCACACTTTCAATTTGCGAGCTCTTCTCAACACCACCCGGACATGGAAAGGATTTAAATACTTTAAAAGTGACATGATCGTCTTGAACCCTTAGAGTTAGTTCGCCTTTTTCCACGTCGATTAAAGTTCGGCCGGTTGCCAAAAATGGTCTTCCCAAAATGATTGGGATGTCGTGGTCTTCATCCATGTCAAGCACAATGAAATCGGCCGGAAAGATGAACTTATCAACTTTTACCAAGACGTCCTCGATTATTCCCCTCGGATACTTAATGGATCTATCAACTAATTGTAAGGAGACAGTCGTCGGTTTCGCTTCTCCAATTCCAAGTTTCTTCAAGATAGACAGAGGCATGAGATTAACACTAGCGCCGATATCGCACAATGCCCTTTCAAAAGTCAGATTTCCCATCGTGCAAGGTATATTAAAACTTCCCGGATCCTTCAATTTTGGCGGAAGCTTTTTTTGAAGAATAGCACTGCACTCCTCCGTCAATGCGACTATCTCAAACTCCTCGAGTTTTCTTTTCTTTGACAAAATTTCGTTCATGAATTTCGCGTAACTCGGCATTTGCTCCAAGGCGTCGGTAAATGGGATGTTAATATGCAACTTCTTGAAGACGTCGATGAACTTTGAGAATTGCTTGTCTACCTTTTTCTGATGTAATCGCTGTGGAAATGGGATGGGTGGTACATATGCCTTTGGATTGTCCGGAAATAGTATCGAGGGTCTCCAATCTTGTGATTCCTCCGTCGCTGATTTTTTCTTCTCCTCCTCCTCACTTCTCTTTTCGTTCGGCTCGGGCAGCTCACGCAATTTCTTACCACTTCTCAAACCAATGGCATTGACACTCTCTCTGGGATTCGTTTCAGTGGTACTTGGCAAGGTACCTTCCGGGCGGGCTGTTAATACATTTGCTATCCGCCGATTGGACTTCCAAGTTGCGAATGGAGGCGGAATGGTTTTGCAATGTTGCTTCCGTCACGGGTCATGAACGACTCGTATTCGCCAATTTCGCAATTGCTTCCTCTAGAGAAACTTTTGGAGCGGAGGAGGTTCTTTGTTGGTGTTGAGTGAACGGAGGTGGTTCGAGTTAATCCGTTTCTCCATGAGAAGTTAGGATGATTACGCCATCCCGGATTATAAGTGTTGGAGTACGGATTATTTTGCCGGTTTCCGTTTCCTACGAACTGAGCTTGTTCAATTGGGGGCTGCTCGAAAGGGTTTCCGTCTTGGCACTTTGCGCTAGGGTGAGATCCATTATACCAATTACAAGATTCAATGGTAACGGGGGAAGGAGCATGCGAAAATGCCTGAAGTTGCTGAGTTAGCGCTGCGACTTGGGCCGACAATGTAGAGATCGGATCATTATTCGAAATTTCCATGACTCGCTTTGGATTTACTCGTTCGGCCGGCCATTGATATGCATTTGCGGCCATAGCTTCCAACAAAGAGTGTGCCTCGGCCATCTTTTTTCCCATTAAAGCTCCTCCAGCGGCTGCATCCACGAGAGTGCGTGTAGAGGCACTTAATCCATTATAGAACGTCTGAATTTGCAGCAGTCCGATAGGCCACGATGTGGGCATCTCCTTAGCAAATTTTTGTATCGCTCCCACGCCTCGTGAAGCGACTCCATATCAAATTGACCAAAAGTAGTAATTTCGTTTCGTAACCTCACTGTCTTCGAAGGTGGGAATAATTTAGCAAGGAAGGCTTGCGCTAATTCTGCCCATGTCGTGATCGAGCCCAGCGGTAAAGAATTCAACCAAAATTTGGCTTTGTCCCTCAAAGAGAAAGGGAAAAGCCTTAGACGGATAGCATCATCGGTGACACCGTTGTTCTTGAACGTGTCACAAATCTCGAGAAAAGACGCAATGTGTGCGTTGGGGTCATCGTTCGGCAATCCACAGAACTGGCTCGATTGCACCATCTGAATAATTGTAGGCTTCATTTCGAAATTGTTCGCCTGGATGGTGGGACGCCGAATCCCCGAAAAGTTCGCGTTGATTTGCGGCATAGCATAATCGCGAAGTGCTAGTGCCGGTTGAGCTTGCACCATGGGGTTTTCCGCTTCGTGATTTCCCGTATTTTCGGCCATGGTGACTGTGGTTGGTAACTCTCATTTCTCCTTTTTGTTTCTCCGAAGAGTGCGCTCGAGTTCGGTATCCAAAGCTAGTAGGCCTTCGTTATCGAATTTTCTCATGCACTAACCGAACAATCCTGAAAGGAAAAACAAACAAATAAATAAAATAACACAAAAAATAGTAAAAAAAATGTTCAAACTAAGACTAGAAATACTGAAATCGATATTGGTAAAAATCAATCCCCGACAACGGCGCCAAAAACTTATTGCGATATTTCGTAAACGCAAGTGCACGTTATCGTTGACAAGTAATAAAGTGATGAGTGAGTATCGTTCCCACGAGGACTGAATTTCTAAGTACCGATTTTATGTATTCTAATTTTATTTGAACAGCTGAAATTTGAGTTGCAATTAATAACTAAATAAAATCAATAAAAGAATAACAGTAAAACGATCGCTTGAAGAAAGAAAATCAAATAATGAATAAGTCTAGGATTCTGAATCCACCTTGGTTTATCCGAATTTACTCTCGATTATCTGAAGTTAATGATTTCCCCAATTTGTTGAAGGCGAATATTGCTAAAATACTCTACCGCCTCTCCCGAGGTCAATAGATTTTTCTAAAGGCGAATAACGCACACTATCCCTAGGTGAATTAATTCGTCAATAGGCAAAAAGCACAAAATCCTCAAAAGGCCACGTAGTTCCTATGAGTATATTCCTATCTCACAAGATAAAACAGTTCTCACCAATAGTCCAAAAACTTGTTGCGATATTTCGTAAACGCAAGTGCACGTTATCGTTGATAAGTAATAAAGTGATGAGTGAGTATCGTTCCCACGAGGACTGAATTACTAAGTACCGATTTTTATGTATTCTAATTTTATTTGAACAGCCGAAATTTGAGTTGCAATTAATAACTAAATAAAATCAATAAAAGAATAACAGTAAAACGATCGCTTGAAGAAAGAAAATCAAATAATGAATAAGTCTAGGATTCTGAATCCACCTTGGTTTATCCGAATTTACTCTCGATTATCTGATGTTAATGATTTCCCCAATTTGTTGAAGGCGAAGATTGCTAAAATACTCTACCGCCTCTCCCTAGGTCAATAGATTTTTCTAAAGACGAATAACGCACACTATCCCTAGGTGAATTAATTCGTCAATAGGCAAAAAGCACAAAATCCTCAAAAGACCACGTAGTTCCTATGAGTATATTCCTATCTCACAAGATAAAACGGTTCTCACCAATAGTTCCTCACCAACTCTCCTCTCCCGATTCGAGTAAGGTAATTAAAACAATTCAATTATTGGCCAGACAATTGAAAGCATTAAAATCGATTGGGAAAACTCAACAGAAAAAGGGAATTATATAGATAATCAAAAGCAAATCCGTCAAAACTTAGGTTTCATCAAAATCCTAGAACAGGGTTTTAGCCTTACATGCTAAAAGATAAAAATACAGAAATAATGAATGAAAGCATGAAAATCAAACGCAGATGAAGAGCGCGGATTCCACCGTTCTTCTGGCTTCCGCCCTCTGTTCTTGATGTCTTCTGCTTATCCTTCTCTTCTGCGATATTCCTCCTCCATGATTTATCGATCTTCCAAAAGCTTCAAGATGATTAATTATGGCCTTAAACCCTTATTTATAGCTCCCAGTAGCCTCCAAATCGCGTCCGTGTGATTAGGTCGAGAACTGGCTTCAAAACGGCCCAAAACCCGCGCGGAGTACACCAAAACCGCCCCGTGTGCCGCGGCTCACTTAATCTGTGCCGCGGCTCATGGGGCGCAGATTAAAACCTGGGCGCTGTTTATTTCTTCTGGGCCGCGGCTCACCATAACTGTGCCGCGGCTCAGAGTACAATTTACTCTGGTGCCTGCTGGTCCTCTTCGTGTGCCGCGGACCCAGGCCAAAAATCGCCGTTTTCGCCCGTTTTGCCTCGTTTTAGCTTCCGGACTCCAATCTCCTGCAAAACATAAAATAATAGGGCATTAAAGGCTCATTTATGCAGATTTACTCACAAAAAGAATGCACAATAATGATAAATAAGCGTATAAAAATACGCCTAACATCTCTTCGGCCGCATTAAATGATGTCCTATCAGCATTAAATGCTACTTTAACCGTGAATATTTTGTGTGATAGAAGGCCTTCTGATACCTAAAGGGATCATATGGAGGGCTCAGGAGAAGGCAAATTGATCTAAATAAATAAACAATGTTTCTTTCACAACAGTTTAAAGTTTTCTTCAGTCCTGTTGGTTATGTGTTTTACTTTTTCTAAGTAAAACACCTATAGCATGTTTGTTGTATCCAACGTCATTATCTCTTCATGTATAATGATGAATCCACTGGAGGATAGGGCTTCCAACCATGCTGGAATATCTTTCGCTATATGGATAGGCTGTATGAAGTTTCCTAATAGCTTCCATACTTTAGATGGAAATGCTAACTTTGAAGAACTTGTTGTATGGGGCAATTATCAAAACACAGGGCTGATTATTTCCAACATTCACCCTCTAGAGAAAAGGTTGTAACATCATGACCTTCAAAGTTGGTAATATGTTGTGGATAAGCCTCCTAAAGAGGATCAACAGGCACATTTCCTTCCTCATATGCCTCCAATACACCATCATCTTCAAGTATTATCTCGCCAGTCAAGCCATCACCACCCGTATGACACTCGTAACCTCAATGCTTGCCAACTTCTCATGAACATCCTCTTATTCATCCATTGATCGACTTCTAAAATGAATAGAATTTAAGCAGCAAAGCTGGCAAGGCTCCCTTCAAGTATTGGAGTATGCTCTTGAGATGAATATAACTATTCAATTTTTGTAGTATGAGGGTCCCTATTCCATGAATTAGTTGTTTAAACCTCCAATTGATGATTGTAGGACCATGATAAAGATGGGAGTAATAATTATTACAGCACAAATGGAGGTTCAAACAGTGAGGACTTGGATTATAAATGGAGGGAGGGAGTGCATGATAATTATTGTAACTTATACTGCAATGATCAGAATCAACTCGAGGGGTTTGGCATCGATAGCGAGGTCCATAATTCCTAGGAGCTGAGTAACCATCATTATATGGAGACGGTGGAGCGAGTGTCTGATTAGAAAGTTGGGCAACCATCTCGCTAAGATGACGTATTTGTGCGGCAACTTGAGCATAGTTAAGAACTTGGTGACTTTTAGAAGTCGAGGTTGTTAGGAATATATTCAAAATTTGATGATGTCATCCATGTATTCAAGTTAATTCAAACGTATGTCCTAAATACTTGTCATTGTAAAGAAGAACCCATTGAGTATCTTCTATAAACCTTAAAATTTATTTTAAAGCTAAGTATAAAAATAGCCGGGTTCATACATCTAAGTCAAGTGAATATCTAAGTACAGACTTAAGCTAAGTATGGATAGTCGGGCAACCCAGCTATGATGAGACAGTTAAGTATGGGCAGTCGGGTAACCCATCTATGATGAGACAGCTAAGTTTGATAATCGGGTAATCCAACTGAGAAGAGACAAGCAAGTTTGTCAGACCGGTATGGACAATCGAGTTAGTCAGCCAAGTTTGGGCAGCAAGGAAATTTGGTACTTAGAAAATTATCAAGTATTAGACAGCCATGTCCAAGTCAGCAAAGTAGAAAAGTCA
This sequence comes from Orobanche coerulescens, assembly GCA_033398695.1. Classification (NCBI taxonomy): domain Eukaryota; kingdom Viridiplantae; phylum Streptophyta; class Magnoliopsida; order Lamiales; family Orobanchaceae; genus Orobanche; species Orobanche coerulescens. The sequence goes on along the minus strand of CM065805.1, from coordinate 89,496,554 downwards.
ACAAAACTTCAAGACACATGCATACGTGAATAAAACAAAGAAGAGACAAATTGAGTGATCACGAAAACTTGCATGAAAATTAGGAATATGATATTCCTCTAGATTTACGACTAAGGACAATCTTCACTAGAGAAATCAAAGATTGCAGCGTAGAAATTTAATATTGAAGGAAGATTTTCAAACAAGTAGATTTGAAGAAAACTACAAAGCCTTGCAAAGGAAGATAATACTAAGAAGTCTCTCCAATGGACTAATTTGTTCAAGAGTCGCAACCGCTATGAAGAAGAGCTCAAGGATCATACTATAAATATTTGAAGTTTTGATGAGCAAAAGTATGATGCGGTTAACACTTGCAAAAGAAACAAGCAAGCTAAGAATTATACTCTGCATACTACAAGCATCGTGAAGAGCTAAGTTCTAAGATACAAATTCTGAGAAGCTCTTAAAGTTGGAGAAAACAAAACTTTTGAATTTATGATTTAAGTATGGGGTACTTTATTGAACGAGGTTCTTGAAAGTTGAGGTTGTGCAACATCCAGGGGTTCTTCATTGGAAGGTGATAAACATCTTGAGAGTTGTGAGGCATCCACGGGTTTTCAATCAAGAGGTGACAAGCAACCAAAGGGAAGAAGTTGCCAAAGCCAAGGGTTTTCACTGGTTGAAAGTTGTTGTAACTAGTTCATTGTAACCATCAAAAGTTATAGTGAACTTATCTCCAAGTGGTCTGAATAAAAGTGGACTAGCAGGCTGTGTGCTTTACTGCTTCAAACCTCATACTTAACTGTTGCATCCATCTTAACTATTGCATTAACATACCTAGTCAGCTAAGTTTTCCACACATATTTCCATCTGACATCTGAACTGCCGGCAGCTAAGTTTACCTAGCTGCTGCGTCCTACAGCTAGGTTGCAAAAATGGTTTAGCTAATAAAAGTTTTAAAAGTCTATTCACCCCCTCCCTCTAGACTTTTACCATACGTATTTGTGACCAACAAGTGGTATCAGAGGGGTTGGTTCATAGACCACCTATTTGGTAGTCACCAAACTAGATCCATATACAAACGTATATTTGTTTACTCTCTACTTATAAGATGGAATACATGCACTCTAGACTTCCTGTTTTTCTGTTGACGATTATGATCTATGGAAGATAATAATACAGGCACATTTATCATCCACCCACGACAACATGTGGAGCATTATCGAAGAAGGTCCCATCACCTATATGAAGGACAACACTACTGAAGAAAATCACAGCTGGAAAACCTAAACGGATTCCCAAAACCATAACCGAGCTGACCACAAATGAAAGAAAGCACGCACATCTTGACAATCGGGCCACATATGTAGTATACCAAACTATCGACAAAGCCACAATGGTAAAAGTCAAAAACTGCAAGAATGCCAAAGAAATCTGGGACACATTGGTAGTGATGTGTGAAGAAACTGAGCTGATCAAAGAAAAAAAGTTATCAATTGCTACACAAAATTTAATAATTTAGAAATAAGAATGGAGAAACATAGACAACGTGGCAAATTCATAGAAATCTTAAATGAGACCAAAAACTTATGGCAACCGATAGATGGCATTAAAGGTTCTGAGGTCTCTTACCATAAAACGGAGCATGAAGGCCGTAGTTATGAGGGAATCAAATTATCTGAATAAAATAAAGGCCCGAGAATTATTTTCAGACTTCAAGGCATTCGAATTCGAACTCCCATGCTCATCGTCAAGTGAGCCAACTGAAAAAGGGAATGCTTTTACAACTGAGTCCCCAGCTAAGAACTCAACTGACATCATCTCACCTAGCCCTTTAAACTCTGAGGAAGAGATGGCATTCATCATGCAGAGATTCGATAATTTTAGAAAGAATTACACAGAGTAAAAAAAGATTACAAGGAGAATCCCACGAGAAATCAAAAAGTTGGGAATTGGAATGTAGAATGCTACAATTGTCACTAGACAGGACACATTCAATATGACTACCCTGACCCGAAGAAAGAAGAAGAAAAGAAATACACGGCATAAGGAAGATAGAAGAAAAGCTCTAATTTGAGAATATCAGGCTCAAGAGATTGTGGAATCAAGTAGTGGATTCCTCTTTGAGGATAAAGATGACTACAACTACCTGATGCCCAATATAGCTGATGAAGAGGTAACATCTAAATCCCAACCTTCAGAATATTTTAACTCAGACATTTCTGAAGATCTTGATTTACATAGATCTCTTAACCAAATGATAAAAGATTTGAAACATTGAAAACAACACACCTAGATGTGACAGTTGAGAACACACAGCTGAAAGATGAGAAAGTGCAATTGAAAAATAAATTAGACAAACTCAGCCAAGGTACAACCAACTATAAAAACAACTAGGCTGAAAATGATATTGCCATAGCTGAGATAACCAGACTTAACATTTTAAACAATGAAAGATCAGGTGCACTTGCTCATACTAAGGCTGATCTTTCAAAGCTAAAACATATAAATGATGCTTGAGCTAAAGAAATAACCTCTCCTAAAGCATAAGAAACATTAGAAGAATTATGCAAAAACCAAATGCCACTATATTTAAAATCAGGCCTTGGATATGATCTCAATACTCTCTCAATTTCAAAAACTACTTTTATAAAGGGAGAAACTAGTGTACAACCAGCTGAAGTGACCAATCAAAGCAGATTGCAAAATAGGCAGCAGCCCAGTCAAAAGGCTCAGCAGTAGCTAAGACAGTCTAGGCAGCAATCAAGACAGTTTAGGCATAAGGCAAGATAGTCTAGGGAACATCTAGGACAGTTCAGGCCACAGCTGAGACGGAGGACTAGGCAATTGCCAAACCAGAGTCAACAACTGAGATACTACCCACAAACTAACTACCAACAAAAGTCCCCACAAAAAAATTTTCAAACTCGGAAAATTATATGGAAACCCCAAGGGAATCTAAGATTTCAAAATATGTGAAATCACAAAAGAATTATTAGCCAAGATTTAACAATGGCCCACACCACACATATTTTCAACCTTATTATATGTACAATCCATACGAGGGATATATAAATTGTAATTATGTATATTATAATAGATATCGGAATAATTTTTACAACAATGGAGAAACTAATTCTGCAGGAAGTCCACTAACCCTAAAGGACACACCCAGACCTGGGTCCCTAAATCCTTCTTGAATGATTGCAGAAAAAGTGGAAGGACTACTGTGCAACAACCACAAAATCACCAGTAGGAAGTGAAGAATGATTTGTGGACTCTGGGTGCTCAAGACACATGACAGGAAATAAAAAGACATAGTCATGCTATACCAAGGAAAGAGTGTAACACCCCCAAGATATTCAGGGTATATTACAGCGCCGTGGACCCATACATAAGACCCACCAGGCTAAAAAAGGAAATACCCTCGTCTAACTATCTCGGTTAGCGAGAAAACACACATCATCAAGACGAAAATTAAATAAAATGCTCGAAATAACCGGCAGGACAGACATCACCGACAATCATAAGTAGCATTTAATACTACAAACCATAATCCAAGTAAAAATGCCTAAGTACTCGCGAGTACTATCTATTAGTTCACAAGTTTGAAAACAACCAAATCAAAATGGACCACGAAAATAAGGAACTCATTTGCACATGTCAACATCCCTGGCCAGCATCCTCGTATTGTCCCAGTGCCCGCTTGTCCGGCTGAACATAACCTGAAATTCATAACAAGAATTTCCCCAAAACGGGTCCCCAAAGGGGTTAGCAATTACACTAGTACAAGTAATCAAGGCAAACCATTCGCTTACACATTTCATAGTACATGCATCAAGTCATTTCAAAAATCCAAAACCAGACATGTCTTTTCCTGGAAAACAAAAAGTCAATAATCAATTTGCTTAGGACCGGGGCGAAGACACTGGTCCCACTCGAGGCCTCTAAGGACCCTCCCGAGCTGGCTATATCATAAAACAAATCACGCACAGGCACCGCCTAGGACCGGGGTGAAGCCACTGATCCCACTCGAGGCCTCTAAGGACCCTCCCGAGCTGGCTAGCGAATCAAGCTCGTGAATCCAGAGTGAAGTCATAGATTCTCCCGAGGCCTCGTCAAATCCTCCCGGAGTGAGCAAAGCACACACATATACATAAATCACCATTTCATGTTAAGCATAAAGGTTACCAAGAATACTTGCCTTGAGTAATTGACGATGACACGAACGGAAAGGAAAATCAATCACGATCGCTAGGAGCCAATAAACTCGAACCTAATGATTCGAAGAACACAATCACAACCATCTCTAAATGAGTACGGAAATGGAATACACTCGGAAACCCATATACGATTCATGTAAGTTCGTACAAAAACAACGATGAGGACGGATCGCAACCGAACCCTCTCGATTTCACAAATACCACGAAACTTACCATGAAATCGTAGGGAAAACAAGAATACCAGTAATATTAATCATATACATCATGGATTAATCAACAATACGGAATGAATCGGACAAAAACTCGAAAACCCCAAAATTTCCCAAAAGTAGGGTTCTAAGAGATTTTACCTTGATTCAATCGGTAAAAGATGTTTAGATGATGATAAATTGGTGCTAGGAACTCGAAATCATGGATGGATGATGATACCTGATCAAAATCTAAGATTCCAAATGTCCCAAATCGCCTAACCCTCGGAGAAGAAAGGAGAGAAGAAATGAGGCTGAAAAACGCGACTGTCCCCTTAAATACATCAGGGACGCACGACCAACCACGCACGACCAATCGCTCGTGTGTCCGGTCGTGCGCCAGGCCACTGACCGACTACTGTCACCATACACGAGCACTACGCACGACCAGACACTCATGTGTCCTGCTCGTGCGTCCCTGGGAGTTACTGCCGAACATCGGTTGCGCACGAGCAGCATGCACGACCAATTACTCGGATACTTGGTCGTGCGCTAGGCCACTGCCCTGTTTTCCAACACGCACGAGCAATGCGCACGAGTACCTGCTTGTGCGTCCTGCTCATGCGTCCCTGGAGTCCACTGCCGAGCACCGGACGCGCACGAGCGCCACGCACGATCAAAAGCTCGTGTTCCAGAATCAAAGGTTAACATCGAGCCTGACACGACTCCGAAAGCACCCAGAACGTAACCAACTCTGAAATACATGATACGCGACCGAAACACCAAACAAAATTTCACAACCCGCATAATAACATAAGACGGATTCACAGCAACCCCGAAACATTGGTTCCGAACAACGATTACGAGCATCGAACCAAATAGTGATGGAAAATCCAATAAACACGGAATTGAGTAAAACAAGTCTGAAACAAGCCCGGATGACAAAAGTCCAGTATTAAGTATTCTCGAAATACCAATACGGTTACAAGCGAGTCACTAAAAATGAAAAAAAATACACACAAAAAGATAAATACCGGAAAAAGAAAATGCAGATATTACATTATCCCCCACTAAAAACAAGTTTCGTCCCGAAACTTAAAAAACAAACAACTCGGGGTACCTAGCACGTATGCTATCCTTGGTTTCCCAAGTTGCCTCCTCAACACCATGTCTCGACCACTGCACATTGACCAATGGGATGATCTTATGCCTAAGTCGCTTCTCAATGGTGCTCCAAAATCTTCAAGGGACGCTCCTCGAAGGTGATATCTTCAGCGATATCGATCTCACCATAGTCGATGACATGACTAGGATCCGGAACATATTTCCTCAGTTGGGAAACATGGAAAACACTATGGGCGTGGCCCAAAGCCGGAGGCAACGCCAAACAATATGCCAACTCACCGACCCTCTCGAGAATCTCAAAGGGCCCAATAAGCCCCAGACTCAACTTTCCCTTCTTCTCGAAGCGGAACACTCCCTTCGTCGGCAACACTTTTAGCAAAACGTGGTCTCCCACCTCGAATTCCAAAGGTCGATGACGAACATCGACATAGGATTTCTGTTGACTCTGAGCGGTCAATATCCTTTCCTGAATCAATTCTACCTTCTTCCTCGTCTCTAAGGTGATACCCGGTTCGGTCCCGAACAAATCGGACGCCTTGTTCCAACAAATCGACAATCGACATCGCCGCCCATAAAGTGCCTCATACAGTGCCATCTTAATCGATGCGTGCCAACTATTGTTGTATGTAAACTCGATCAACGGCAAATGCTCCTCCCAGTCACTGCTCCAATCGAGAGCACAAGCACGCAACATATCTTCAAATGTCTAGATAGTGCGCTCCGACTGCCCATTTGTCTGAGGATGAAAGGAAGTACTCAGACGCAACCGAGTACCCAACGCCTTATGTACTGCCTGCCAAAAATGGGATACGAAACGACCATCATGATCCGAAATAATAGACTTCAGAGTACCGTGAAGCCTCACAATCTGCGCAATAAATACATGAGCTAGCTTTTCCGGACCCCAAGTATCCTTGATGCCCAGAAAATGTGCCGACTTGATCAGACCATCCACAATCACCCAAACCATGTTCATACCAGACTTCGATCTCAGCAAGCTCATGATGAAGTCCATCGAAATATCTTCCCACTTCCATTCCGGAACGGGAAGCGACTGCAATAACCCGGACGGTCGATGATGCTCGATTTTGACCTGCTCACAAGTCAAACATCTCGCTACAAACCGTGCGACCTCTTCCTTCATGTTATTCCACCAAAAGCTCCTCCTCAGGTCCTTGTACATCTTACTCGAACCAGGATGAACTGAATAAGGCGTAGTATGGGCCTCATGCAAAATACTCTGCCTCAATTCCAAGTCGTTCGGTACATAAAGCCGACTCTGGAATCTCAATACACCATCCTCGTGAATCACAAACCCAGGAGACTTCCCCTTAAGAACATTCTCTCGGATTTGAGTAATCATCGGATCCTCCAACTGCTTCAGTTTAATTTCCTCGATCAACGACGATGAAATCTCTAAAGCACAAAGTTGCCCAATGGCTCCTAGAAAAAAAATATCAACACTCAACCCGATCAAAACCCGCTGAAGCTCAGATTGAGACGTAAGTATCTCAAGCATCCACAATGCAGCTAGTTTCCGACTCAAGGCATCGGCCACAACGTTCGCCTTGCCGGGTGATAAAGGATTTCTAGGTCATAATCCTTAATCAACTCTAACCACCTCCTCTGCCTCATATTCAACGCCTCATATTCAACTCCCGCTGAGTAAATATGTACTTCAAACTTTTATGATCGGTAAAAATCTGACATGCAGAGCCAAAAATATAGTTATGTCAAATCTTGAGCGCAAAAACAACTGCCGCTAGCTCCAAATCGTGAGTAGGGTAGTTGAGCTCATACGACATCAACTGTCTCGATGCATACGCGATAGTCTTGTTGTGCTGCATCAAAACGCACCCAAGATCCTGACCCAAAGCATCGCTATAAACGGCAAAACCCTCGTTTCCACACAACAATGCTAAAATAGGGGCTGAAGTCAAACGCCTCTTCAGCTCCTCAAAACTCGACTGCTTTTCATCATTCCAGACGAACTTCTCGGACTTCTGAAGCAACTGCGTAAGTGGCCGAGCTAGTTTCGAGAACCCCTCGACGAAGCTACGATAGTAGCGAGCCAAACCCAGGAAACTACGGACCTCCTTCACATTCTTAGGCGATGCCCAATCCAATACTGCCTCAACCTTCTGTGGATCCACACGGACCCCCTCGGCTGAAATCACGTGACCCAAAAACATCACTTCCTTCAGCTATAACTCACATTTCGAGAACTTCACATAGAGTTGCTTGGTCCTCAAAATGTCTAACACCACACGCAGATGATACGCATGCTCCTCCTCATTCTTTGAATAGATAAGGATATCGTCAATGAAGACGACGATGCACTTATCTAAATACTCAATCAAGACCTTGTTCATCAACTGCATGAACACTATCGGCACGTTAGTTAGCCCGAAAAGCATAACCACAAACTCATAATGTCCTTATCACATCCGAAAGGCTATTTTCAGGACATTGGACTCCTTCACCCAAAGCTGATAGTACCCCGATCTCAAGTCGATCTTCGAGAATACCGCAATTCCCTGCAACTGATCAAACAAGTCATCAATCCTCGGAAAGGGATACTTGTTCTTGATGGTGACTCTATTTAGTTCGCGATAGTCGATACATAAACGCAGTGAACCATCCTTCTTCCGCACAAACAAGATCTGTGCGCCCTAAGATGAAGCGCTCGGTCGAATATACCCCTACTCAAGAAGCTCACTCAACTGCTTTCAAGTTAGCTATCTCTGAAGGTTCCAGATGATACGGCGCCCTCAAAATTGGAGCCGCACCCAGCTATAACTCAATAGCAAACTCAACCTCACGGTCTGGTGGAAATCCCGACAACTCGTCAGGAAAGACATCTGGGAACTCATCAACGACTGGAATCAATGAAAACTCGATCCCACCATCCTCCACCTTCAAGGCGTAGCACCAATAACCAGTACACCCCTTCTGCAGGAGTCTCATTGCCTTCAAGGCGTTAATTATGAACTTTTGGTTTCCCCTCTTTCGCCACGTGAAAGAGTGCTCTGTGCCGTCCTCATCTAACATGGTGATGATTCTCGTGTGGTAGTTCATGATCGCACCATGCCGCTCGAGCCAATCATCCCCGAGAATCAAATCCCCACCCTCAATATTCACAAAAATAAGATTAGAGAGCCAAGCCCTCTCACAAATAACCACAGAACAGTCTCGGACCTCTCGATCGCCAACGATTCTATCACCGCTAGGAAGTTTAACGATGAAAGGCTCACAAGATGTCAAGCAGTCAAGACTCAAATGGTGCACACACTCCATAGAGATGAATGAATGCGTAACACCAGAATCAAAAAGCACCCTGACAGGATAAGAATGAATATGAACAGTACCTATAGCCACGGTAGCCGCTGGATCATCGGTCCTCCACATTTCATAAACACGCGGATGAGCAGAGCCGACACTGGAAGCTCCCCCTCTAACGGGCTGACCCCAGCCTCTCCCTCAGCTAGCACTCGGTGGAGACTGCGGAGCAAAAGACACCTGGTTCACACTCGGCTCCTTAGGCGCTGAAAAAGAAGCCTGTGAACCAAGAATCTGTGCTACCCACTCATAAAAAGAAGCCTTGTGGCCCGACTGACCACAAGTATGACAAGTCAACTGCGGACGAGGACACTACCGGTTCCTATGGCCCGACTTGCCACAGTTAAAGCATCTGACATCACGAACGGAGGCACTGGAAGTACCTCGAAAGCCCCCAAAAAAACGAGCCGAACCACCTGCAGGAATATTTAAAGACTGAGATTTCTGCTGAACTCCACCCTTATGTCCCAAAAAGTTACCGACAGACTTCTTCTTCTTACTTTCTCGAGCCACCTCACTGGCCGTCAAGGACATATCATAAGCAAGAGATCTACTCTGATAATCCTTTAGGGTGGTGCAGGCGAGCCCAGACATGTAATCACGAATCTTTGGTTTCATCCACCTAGAAAAGTGGCAAATATTGTCATCCTCCTCCTTACCTGGGCCTTCACATAGCCGAATTCCCGGTTGAAATCGGCAATGGCCTGAGAAACCGGAATATCTCGAGGCTTAGCATCATAAAAGCATGGACTCGGGCCTGAAGAACCAGCCACGGACAGTATTCAGCTTCCATGAGGTCTCTGAACTCGGCCCATGAAGCAACATGATCCCGAGGCTCAACGGCCTCCCACCAATCAACAGCCTCCCCAGTGAGAAAATACTGGGCGATAGGGACCTTGCGATCCTCAGGGCAGTTGGTGGCGACAAAGATCTTAGACATCTCCTTGATCTACCTCTCCCAATCGATCGGGTCTGAAGCCCCCGAGAACTGAGAAGGGAGCATCTTGATGACGTCTTGAAGCCAACGATCTGTTCCGACCTGAGCACTACGAGCCAGAGCGGGGTTCTGAACAGCCTGGGCTATAGTAGCCATTTGGTTCACCATTTTTTGCATCATAGCTGCAACACCAATGTCAGCGCCATTGCCGGATGTATCGCCTTGAGTGGTAGTATGGCCCTGACAGCCATCATTACTGCCGGCTTCCGAAGAGTGTGACGTGGCCGCCCCACTGGCTGCCTCACGTCCCCGGCCGCGTCCATGACCACGGCCACGACCACGACCGCTTCCAGCATCCATACTGGAGATAAGAGCTAGCAAAAGCAACTCGATGATAAGTATGATAGGAAAAACAGTCACAATTCAAGAAACAGAAGCATGATACGAGAAAACAAGGAATCGAGTAAGGAAAACAAAACAAAACACAACTAGACCCAATTAACCGACAAGCCTAGGTACCCATAAACCAACTTGGCTCCGATACCATTTTCTATAATACGCCCAAGATATTCAAAGTATATTACAGCGCCGTGGACTCCTACATAGGACCCACCAGGCTAAAAAAGGAAATACCACTCGTCTAACCATCTCGGTTAGCGAGAAAACACACATCATCAAGACAAAAATTTAATAAAATGCCCGAAATAACCAGCAAAACAGACATCATGACAATCATAAGTAGCATTTAATACTACAAACCATAATCCGAATAAAAGTGCCCAAGTACTCGCGAGTACTATCTATTAGTTCACAAGTTTGAAAACAACCAAATCAAAATGGGCCACGGAAATAAGGAACCCATTTGCACACGTCAACATCCTGGCCAGCATCCTCGTACTGTCCCAGTGCCCGCTCATCTGGCTGAACATAACCTAAATTTTATAACAAGAATTTCCCCAAAACAGGTCCCCAAAGGGGTTAGAAATTACGCTAGTACAGGTAATCAAGGCAAACCATTCGCTTACACATTTCATAGTACATGCATCAAGTCATTTAAAAAATCTAAAACCAGACATGTCTTTTCCCGGAAAACAAACAGTCAATAATCAATTTGCCTAGGACTGGGGCGAAGCCACTAGTCCCACTCGAGGCCTCTAAGCACCCTCCCGAGCTGGCCATATCATAAAATAAATCACGCACAGGCATCACCTAGGATCGGGATGAAGCCACTGATCCCACTCGAGGCCTCTAAGGACCCTCCCGAGATGGCTAGCGAATCAAGCTCGTGAATCCAGAGTGAAGTCATAGATTCCCCCGAATCCTCGCCAGACCCTCCCGGAGTGAACAAAGCACTCACATATATATACATTACCATTTCATGTTAAGCATAAATGTTTCCAAGAATACTTGCCTTGAGTAATTGACGACGACACGAATGGAAAGGAAAATCAATCACGATCACTAGGAGCCGATAAATCCGAACCTAACGATTCGAAGAACCCAATCACAACCATCTCTAAACAAGTATGTAAATAGAATACACCCGGAAACCCACCTATGATTCATGTAAGTTCGTAGAAAAACAACGACGAGGACGGATCGCAACTGAACCCTCTCGGTTTCACAAATACCATGAAACTTACCATGAACTCGTAGGGAAAACAAGAATACCACTAAGATTAATCATATACATCATGGATTAATCAACAATACGGAACGAATCGGATAAAAACTCGAAAACCCCCAAATTTCCGAAAAGTAGGGTTCTAAGAGATTTTACCTTGATTCAATCGGTAAAAGATGTTTAGATGATGATAACTTGGTGCTAGGAACTCGAAATCGTGGATGGATGATGATACCCAATCAAAATCTAATCTTCCAAATGCCCCAAATCTCCTAACCCTCGGAGAAGAAAGAAGGAGAGAAGAAATGAGGCTGAAAAACGCGATTGTCCCCGTAAATACATCAGGGACGCACGACCAACCACGCACGACAAATCGATCTTGCGTCCGGTCGTGCGCCAGGACACTGACCGACTACTGTCACCATGCACGAGCACTGTGAACCAGCAGCCGCTCGTGTGTCCTGCTTGTGCGTCCCTGGGAGTTACTGCCGAACATCGGTTGCGCACGAGCATCATGCAGGACCAATTGATCGGGTACTTGGTCGTGCGCTAGGCCACTGCCCAGTTTATGTCCAAAACATACGAGCAACGCACAGAAGTACCCGCTCGTGTGTCCTGCTGGTGCATCCCTGGAGTCCACTGCCAAGCATCGGACGCGCACGAGCGCCACGCACGATCAAAAGCTCGTGTGCAAGGATCAAAGGTTAACATCGAGGCTGACACGACTCCGAAAGCACCCAGAACGTAACCAACTCTGAAATACATGATACGCGACTGAAACACCAAACAAAAGTTCACAACCCGCATAATAACATAAGATGGACTTACGGCAACCCCGAAACGGCAGTTCCGAACAACGATTACGAGCATCGAACCAAATAGTGACGGAAAAGCCAATAAACGTGAAATTGAGTAAAACAGGTCCAAAACAAGCTCGGATGCCAAAAGTCCAATATTAAGTATTCTCGAAATACCAATACAGTTACAAGTGAGTCACTAAAAATGAAAAAATACACCAAAAAGATAAATACCGGGAAAAAGAAAATGCGGATATTACAAAGAGGCCCAGATGTAATATTTGTAGATAGCTCAAGCAGACAAACTAAAGGATATGGGAAGATGCACAGAAGAAACATTGTCATCACAAAAGTGCAATGTGTCAAATGACTATTGTACAATCTATTGAGCAGAAGCTGGTTCTGTGCTGAGAACAAAGTAGTAGTCTTCACCAAATGAAAATGTATGGTGACTGATTTCCTAAGTAGAGAAATGAAGATACAAGGCTACAGGAGAAGGGATGTCTATGTGATAGATCGGAAAACAGGCATACTCAATGCATGTTTCATACCAAAGACAGTAGATGAAAATGGATGGATGTGGCATAAGCGTTTAAGGCATCTAAATTTCAGGCTCTCAACAAGATAAGCTCACAAAAACTAGCCAGAGGTCTTCTAGAAGGAATATTCAAGAAACAGATTCTGTATGATGCATGCCATATAGGAAAGCAGACCAAAGACTCTTTCAAATCAGTACAACCTACCGCTCTAACCAGCAGGGTACTGGAACTACTACACATAGATCTTTTCAGACCCATCAAGCTAAGGACCTTGAGTGGAAGAAAGCATGCCTTAGTATTTGTAGATGATACTCAAGATATACCTGGATAGTTTTTCTCTATACGAAGAGTGAAACACTTACCAAGCTGCCTGAGCTCGTGAGGAGAATCCAAATTGAGAAATCCATATCTATCATCAAGATCAGATCAGATAAAGGAGGAGAATTTCTCAATAAAACCATAACTGAATAAAGTGATCAGAATGGAATTTAACATGAAGTTTCAGCTGCAAGACCACCACAACAAAATGGTGTAGCTAAAAGAAGAAACAAAACCCTCAAGGAAGCAGCCAAGACTATGATTGCTGAAGTTGACCTTCCCAAAATGTTCTGGGCTGAAGCTGTCAACAAAGCTTGGCATACACAGAACAAACATATGATTATGGTTTAACTCCTTATGAGGTTTGGAATGGCAGATTGCTAACTGAATGCTTTTGATGCTAAAATGGATGATGGTCTCTTTATGGGGTACTCCCAAAGTGTTTAACAAAAAAATAGGAGTTGTGGAAGAAACACCTCATGTTGTCTTTGATGAATCTAATGCTGAGTATAGAAAACAGTTGGAACAATTGAGAAAAAGCTCAAAGCCACCACACTAGAAGAAATCATTGTCAAAGACACAAGAATGATTGACTCGGCTAATGAAGACTATACTGCATATCAACCAGGATCTCCAAACGCAGCTGAACCAGGCGCAGCGAAACCAGACGCAAGTGAACTAGACAAAGTTGAACCAGACACAATTTATGATCAGAAACCAGACCCAGCTGAAGCATAGACTAATACAACAAACCCTCTGGGCAACTCATCAGGGTTAATAGGCAACATTGATCAACAATCAAAATCAGAAAATGAGAATGAAACTCTTAAATAGTTGAAGGATCGTCCCATCCAATTGATCATTCGGAACCTGACCGCTGGAGTAAAAACAAGAAAACCAAAAGGCCAAATGGTAATGGCCATGTTCTCATGTTGTGTGTCCCATATGGAACCAAAGACGACTGAACAAGCCCTGTATGACTACACTTGGGTGAATGCTATGCAAGAAGAAGTGAACCAAATGGAAAGGAACAATGTGTGGGAGCTAGTGGACGGACCATATCATAAAAAGATCATATGTACCAAATGGGTTTACAAGAACAAATGTGACGAGGATGTAATTATTTTTAGGAATAAAGCAAGGCTGGCAGCAAAAGGATATGCTCAATGTGAAGGAATCTATTATGATGAAACCTATGCACCAGTAGCATGATCGGAAGCAATAAGGCTATTTCTTTCCTATGCAGCCTTCAAAGATCTAGAAGTATACTAGGCGGATGTGAAAAATGCCTTCCTCAATGGAGTTATGGAAGAATAAGTGTATGTAGAGCATCCCCCTAAATTTGTCAAAAGAGACAAAGTGTATAAATTGATGAGAGCTCGGTGTGGACTCAAACAAGCCCCAAGATCATGGTATGGGACATTGATCATATTCGTTGGGACAAATGGATCTATCAAAGAAAAAGTGGACAAGACACTTTTCAGGATTGAACATGAAGACCACATATTGCTAGCTCAAATATATGCGGATGACAGTATCTTTGGCTCAACCAATCCAGAATTATGTGAAAAATTCTCAAACTTTATGGAGGGATATTTTGAAATGAGCATGATGGGTAAACTAAATATCTTTCTTGGTTTACAAGTCAAACATGTTGAAATAGGTATCTTTATCAACCAAGCCAAATACACAATGGAGATGACCAGAAGATTTGGGAAGAAGTCAACCAAGCCCTTGAGAGCACCAACAAGTACATCTCTGCACATTGACAGTGATGAAGAAGGCATTCCAGTGGATCCAACCCACTATAGAGGACTGATTAGATCACTATTGTACCTGACTGCAAGCAGACCAGACATATCTTATGCAATTGGAGTATGTGCAATATTTTAGTCCAATCCAAAGCAGTCACACCAGGAATCAGCTAAAAAGATATTCACATATCTAAAATTCACAGTCAGTGTTGGATTGTGGTATCCTAAATATGATAACTTTGAATGATCGGGTTATTCTGATGTTGTTTGCACGTTGTAAGATCAGCATGAAAAGCATCAGTGAACATGCCATTTTCTTGGAACCAAGCTGATTTCATGGTTCAGCAAGAAGCAGACATCAAACTTAACATCCACAACCGAATCAGAATACCTAGCTGCAGGCGGCTGCTGTGCCGAAATACTGTGGATCAGATTAGCAACTAAGGGACTACAACATCATTTCAAACAGTGTTCCAATATGGTGTGACAAAAATAATGCAATTGCTATAACAAACAATCCAGTGCTTCACTCAAGAACGAAGCACATTGATGTTAAGCATCACTTTATCAGAGATAATGTTCTCCACAAGAGAGTTCATGTGGAAAGACTAAGCACTGAATATCAAATAGCTGATATATTCACCAATCCATTGCCAGAAGAAAGATTACTGGAGCTAAGCAGAGATCTTGGACTTGTACCTTGGGAATCAAATGCCTAACTGACAACCTAGCTGATGAGCTACCCAACTGATGACAAATAAAGAACCCAACTGACGACCTAGCTGACGTAGAAACCCAATAAGGATCATAATACACCTGGAATGGAACATGGCTGCAGTCAAATCAAACCAATCGATCAGCTAAGTTCTTGAACTCAGCATCTTTATTATTATTATTTTATTATTTAATCTAAAACACGTGGGAAAATAGACACATTTCAAAACCATTAAGTCTAGCCCATGTTCACAAAACACGACCACACGATTGACCACTAAAGGCATCAAAATATTAATTATTTTAAAACCGAATGTAACAAATCAACTATTTAAATAATCAAAGTTAATAAAATAACTTATCGTCTTCAAAGAACTCTAGACTTTCCCGTAATTCTCTCTGAGGCAAAAATCTTTCGAATATCTACCTACGTTAAATACTTTTCAAACTATTTAGAAATAAATACAGAAACCTATATTAAGGATATCAGCATCAAATCAGTTAAAGAACAAGTCACCTACAACATTGTCGTTGATTGTATCAGTCGACTAGAATCCCGCAACACACTCTTGATGGCTGACTTGATTCTGAAGATGAAGAAGAATGGTTTATCACTATCCCAGCATCAACCCAACTGAGATTTATAAGGATGCTGTGGTGTGGTTTTTCAAAGAAGCATATGTCATTATATTCAAAAGTTCGATCTTTGGTGAAGAAATCTGCATACAAAGCAGGTATTGCAGATGTTTTTGGAATGAAGCCCTGGGATAGCGGTTGAATCCCTAAAGATGAATCATCAGGAAATAGGGCAATGGATTAAGCTATCTAACAAGCCCAATAAATCAGAAATTAATGCTAAGAATCCATACATTCAAAAGGAGCACACGTTTATTATGACATGTCTGGAAGTTTTGACTAGTTGTCCATATAAAAGTTTAAGTGATGGGAGCTATGATCCAGATGATAAGTATCAACTGGCCAGATTATATCTTCAGATAGCTGGTAAAAAGAGGTAGATAAAGTTAGCTGGGACGGTGAAGAAAAGAAGTTCAAGCAGAAATTATCTTATGGCACTCAGATAAACTAGCTTTTGGAACATCTCAAGGTGGCCAAGGGAAAGTATGAAAAGTTCCATTGGAACAAATGCATTGGTCACTTGGACCCTGCTGCATCTAATGCCCTAGCCAAGCAGCAATCGAGAGATAAAGAAATACTTGCAAAAATGAATTCAGACACTTCATCCTATAAGTTGGAGTCAGAACTTGAAGAAGGAGAATAAGTGGAATTTGTAGCAGCCATGTTGCCCGCAGCTAAGATCCCACCAACTGAAGAACAAATTGAAGCCCCCGCTGATGGTAATAGTGCCCTTGGACATTTGATGTGCCTGGATTTGTAAATTGTCACATTTATAAAGTTACTTGATAATATCTATTTTTCGTTGATTATTATAATGTGTGCATGTGTTAATATTATAATAATCGAATAATAGTTATTCACGAATAATAAGATTATTCAAATGACCCTGGTCCAGTCATGTAAAGTGGTGACTCAAGTGATTAATATATTGGTATAAGTTCAATTGGTAATCATTGGATGATTATGCGTATGGTACGGATCAAACTTATGGGTATTGGTTGGAAAACGCAATACTGGATAAACATACATTGAGATCTCTCTCATGGAAAAATCATAAGTGAATCTTAATATAACAGTATGTTTATAAATCTTTGAACCTGTCCAACAGGATAACTACTATGCCTTGACGTAATCATCATCTGAAATATGGTGATCATAAAGGTTAGCGATCGGTATTGGTGGGAGTCATGTAGAAGGCGATGGATAATCAAGATGGGGATTTGTCCCTCTTTCGGGAGAGATATATCAGCCAGGCCCCTCGATAAGTAGGATTGAAGGAAATGCATGGCCATGCTCAAATGAATAGTCATTTGATTCAATTAATCCACTTAAGATCGAGAAAGCATTTGAACGTAATAAGTATGACAGTTTTCATGACTTAGTTCAAATATGCATCGCACAACAAAAAGATTTGATATGTTAAATGGTTTAATGGACTATAACTTATTTTATTTGGGTAATCATAATGTCTTGCTAGAGACCGCTTATGATTTATTATTTCATAAGGTATTAAATAATTGCCAATATAATATAAGCCTTTTGGGTCAAACATACGATAATTAAAGATGAGTAAGAATAATTAATAGATATATATTGATATTATATTTATTAAGAAATTAAATAATCAATAATATATAATATAGGATATTATACATTATATTATTTAATTATATCAACTAGAAAAAGTAAATACAATATTAGATATTATATTTATTTAAAAGATTAAATTAAAATAACATATATTATGGGATATTATACATATTGTATTATTTAATAAGTTGAAGGGTAACTGAGCAAATACTAGAGTTTTGACTCTAGGTTTACTTAGTATAAACAAGGGATCTATGACAAAGAGTTGTCATAACAACAATAGAAGAAAATCGACCCCCTCCCCTCAAAATCGCCCCCCCTCTTCAGTGTAAGAAGTCCCCGTTCGGCCATCCCGTGTTCTTCCCATAGTTGATCTTGATCTATAATACAATCCTTCTAGCAAGGAATCATGTGTTTTACTATTTATAAATATTATTCGTAAGGATTTAGCAATCTGACTTGTGCAATTGTTCGTGTCTGGATCACCAAAAGAGGAAAGTGACTTTCATCAGCTTCTGGTCCGGATCTAGATCCATTCATGGGATTAAGGTAACTCGACGAATCCTTTGATTAAATAATTAGATTACTGTATGAGATCCTCATCTTGGGTACTTCGTTTATTATTCAGTTGCATTTTTGATCATATTCGATGTATTGGATACATGAAAAACCCAAAATTGGTATCAGACACAACTTGTATTTTGACTCTAGGGTTTACTTAGTATAAATAAGGGATCTATGACAAAGAGTATTCATAACAACAAGAGAAGAAAATCGATCCCCTCCCCTCAAAATTAGATGCCCCCTTCATCAGTCGAAGAAGTCTCGGTTCAGCCACCCCTTGTTATTCCCTTAGTTGATCTTGATGTAGGTCACAAGTCGTCAGAAATAACTCTACGGGGGGTGAATAAACTTATTGAAACTCTTTTCCAAGTAGGAATTAAGGAGTTTCTCAGCTGATGGTACAAATGACTTAGAGTCGTCTGTAGACAATATAAGTGCGGAAGTCAGCTGATGATGAATACAGAAATATAAACAATGAAACACTAAGTATGAATGTAGCAGTTAAATAGGATGCTAAAACAGTAAGGTGCGCAGGCAATTTATAGTGGTCTCAGAGGTGGGGTAATCCTCTACTAATCCACTTTCTCCAAACCAGTTGGAGATGAATCCACTATAATTTTCAACCAGTGATAAATATTACAGTGATTCTACAACTTAGCTACAACAACTTCCAACCAGTGGAAATCCTATCGTTGCAACTCCTTTCTAACTGCCTAGCACCACTCGATCTCCAAATCCTTGGATGCCTATCAGTCGTGCAACTTCAAATATTGATTACTAGGTTTTCTCTCTCAAATATTATTCTTGTTATTCGAGTTTTCTTTCAAGTTCTTCGTGATCTCTATCATATGGCAAATGGATTTCAGAACACATTAAAAACTACAATTATCTTCAACATGAATAACCAAATTAATGAACCAAAAGAACCTTCTTCTGGTTCTTATAAAAATATGATGACTAATTAAATATAAGTAGCAATATTTGTATACATATGTACTCCTCCGGAAGAAACAACAAAAACATGATTACGACGAGGATCAAGACCAAAAACAATGGAGATCATAACAAACTATCAAAGGAAAACTCATTCGAACATTTGATCGAACATCAAATGTTCACTACACCTCAAGAACACTGAAATCACCCTTAGGGTTGAAACGAACCCGTGCTCAGATTTTAAGACAAGAGTGTTTTGTCTTCTCCAACTAAGAGCTTTCTTCGTATGTGAAATGTGAATGCTGCTCTTCACGATGCTATAGAATTTCTTGATCGCTTGATTGCTTTAATTGCTTGAGAGTATAGTTCGCATCGTACTTTGCTCTTTCAAATCTTCAGATATTTATAGCTTGTCAATCCTTAGAGCTTTTCCTCATAGTCATTGCAAATCTGTAACAAATCCATCCATTGGAGAAGTAGACTTCTTTGTTTTTCTTTTTGAACGTTGCAAGGCTGGATTCCCTTATTTTAATCCATTTCCGACCGTTGTGAGACTTTCACGTGGAAGCGCCGAATATTTTGATTTAAATATGTCTAAAGTCTTCAGAGGTGGGTCTAGATGAAATATTTAATTCATATCCTTCCGAGAATCTCTCCAACCTGTCCCTTATCGCCCGCATGTGACTCTCCGTAATTATTGACTTTTCAACGCATGCTGACGTGGATAGGTTTACTTGGCTGATGACTTATTTGATCTCTTTAAGTCAATCTGTCTGATGTGCAGTCAAACTTCTCTATCGTCGGACTTCTCTGACGATGACTTCTCTGATGTCCTGACGAGACTTCTCTGATCTGAGGTCTTCTGACCTGATGAACTTGACTAATCTGATGGTCAGACTTCATATGACTTGGGCTCCGTCTGATATCTTGACTGCAGTCTGGTCAAACTTCTCTGAAAAAATTGTTGACCAGAACTTCTCTGATTTTCATTTGACTGTGACTCGACTTTCTGCAGTGTTTGGTCAAACTTCTCTGATGTTGCTTGTCTGACCGAAACTTCTCTGATGTACTTATCTGCACTTTGTACTTAGCCAATTTTAAGCCTAACTTAAATGGCCTATAGAAGATACTCATTTGGTTATTCTTTACATTTTTCCAAGTATCTAACTTAACACAATTTTGGCCTATGGAAGATACTCATTTGGTTCTTCCTTACATTTGCCAAGTAATAAGCATACATTTGAATAAGCAAGTACAATGATGACATCATCAAAATCTAACAAGTATTCCCAACAAATTCCCCCTATTTTGATGATGGCAAAACTTTAAGCAAATTATTCAAATGAGGAACAAGTCTGCACATAGTCGAGTGCAAGACAAACTAAAATCAGTCTTGTTTTGAGACAACTAGAGGTTGTCATTCAAATGACTGTTATATTAATTTTCTATATTGTTTACAAGTACATAGCTTTCAATGATAAAGCAAATACAGAAAGATTACAAGTACTTTAAAAATTTACATGAAAAGTACAAGTACACTAAATCATATCCTATCTGCCTCTGCCTCTGCGGACAGTTTGCTTGGGAGGCCTATATACTTTGGCTCCAATAGGCCTCTTACAGACAGGTTCAAGTCTGTACTTCCTTTTTATGATCTGGGATGCAAAGTTCTGCTCGTCTGTGGTTGAAAAATTATTCTTCTCGCACAGTGCTCTGATTTCTTCTTGTAGCTCTAGCTCATCCAATTCTCCATCCAATCTGGTAGGAGCTTCTTATGCTCTGAATTCTGGGATCATGGGATAAGCATCCCAGTTGTTTGCATATTTATGTGCGAGCTTCCAAAGAGTAGTCCATCTGGTGTCCATATAGTTTATGAAAATTTGTTGAGGGGAGCTTTCCTTGTCCCGGAGTATCTCCCAGAGATAATACTTCTCTATGAACTCCTTCCTGGCATCTACCCAAACAGTCATGAACTCTTATGGTAAAAACTCTTCAACGTGCCACAGTTGTTTGCCTTCCCATTCGAATCTGCACTCAACTCCTTGCCTTGTTCTTTTCTTCTTCGGGTCAGGCTGGTCTTCAAGATGCTCAAGATCAGCTACGTCCTTTATTTTTAGGCTTGATGATCCAGCTTAAAGTAAGATAACATCCTGCTTCTTTTTGGATCTGAGCTCTTGTCTAACCGCCTCAGCCTGATTCTGACATGTTCCTTCCCCTTGCTTACCTCCTTCCCCCTTTTTTCCAGCATCAACTAGCATAGTCAATTGCTGCTCAACTCGTATCATCCAATCTGACATGCCAAGAGGCATCCTGGAGTTTGTGGGAGGGGGAGGTACACCTCTCTGTATTAAGGTGTCCAGCTTGGAGTTTAGTGTGTGAACAACCTATAGGTCATGTTTGATTTCTGTGGCAAGCAACTCCCCAACAGTTTCTTTGACAATTTTGCGGATCAGGTGAACCGTCACAGGTGAGATGGGTGATGCCTGAGGAGAGTGCTCGCCTGGGCTTTATGCGCCTGCAGGTAGGTGTGCAGTTGACCTACCTGTCTGCAGACTCCTGTCTGCAGGCGGCTGATCAGATGGGGTATTGTCTGGAGTCCCTGATCTGTCTTCTTGATCATCTGAGCTGGGGTTTTGGGCAGGTGCCCCAGCCTCATCTTCTCTATCTTCTTCTTTCTTTGTCTTCTTTTTCTTCTACCTCTTCTTATTCCTTCTCGTTTTCCTCATTTTCTTCTTCTTGTTGTTGTTCTTTCTCTTTTTCATCCTTCTTTTCCTCCTCCTCATCATCATCATCTTTTTCATATTTTTCTTCCTTCTCAACTTCTTCTCCTTCATCATCTTCTTCTTCTTCTTCTTCTTCCTCCTCCAATTCTTTTGTCTTTTCTAGCACTTCATCTTCAGCAGATTGTTTTTCAATTTCATGTTTTTCAACTTCATTATTTTCTTTCTCTTTTTCATCTTCTTCCTCCTCTCTCACTTCCTCTCTTTTTTCTTCAACTATAATTTTTTCTTCGTTTTCAAATTCTCTCTTTTCGGACTCTTCTCCTTTTTCTACTTCTTCAATCCTAATGCTCTTCTCTCCACTCCCATCCCCATTACTAGGAGCAATGCCAGCCAGGTCACCTTCCATTATTAGAAAAACACATTTGTCCATGTTGGTTTTAAAATTGGACAAAAACAAATTGGGTTTGAGCATTAAAAATATGTTAGTCTCATGACAAAAATTCATGAGAAGTTGCTCTGTATCCTGGGGAAGATCCCAGCTACTGTTTTCTTTAAGGATTTGCAATTGAGAGAATGGAAGTGATTTAAAATATTTCCATTCATCATAGACATTTATGAAAGATACTTGAAGAGCTTTTTGCTTTACCTCTTGGAGCTGTTCCATTTTTAGCCCCAAAGGATTGATGTCCAGCAAATTGAGAGAGTATCCTGCACCAGGTATGTTGATCACAAGATCAGCTTCTTCTTCAGTCATGTCTGGCAGGGTGATCCGAGGTATCTCTTCAGCAATAAGGTCTGATTAGTCAAGAATAAGAACTGGTGAAGAAATAATCTGCATCTGATCTGTAGGGGCAGGTTCAGGTGCAGATTGGTGATCTGATTGCTCTTCCTCTTCAAAGCTTAGACACCTGGGCCTCTTGGGGGAGGGTTCCGGTGAGGATTGGATCAAAACTGGCTCTCATGGGGCTGGTCCCCTTCTCTTGAAACGAAGGGCTATTGAAGTGTTGTCTGAGTTTGAGTCAGAATGATCTGCAGGTATGTTGCGGGATGCAACTTGGTCTTCATCAGACTCGTCTAAACTGGAGGGGTATCTGTAACGTGTAGGCTTTATAGGCATTTTCTCCAGAATTTTTGCTGCCTTCCTTACACTCCCCAATCTTCTCAAAGTTTCTTGGTCTAGGTGACCAAGTCTTTTGTTAACATGGAAGGGATATGCATTTCCCTTCGCAAGACCTAAATGCTCCAGAATCCAACTGACCTGTGTCCCAAAGGCCAATTTGGTCTTGAATCTCTTCTCATCAGCTATCCATTGAACTTTATTCACTTCACGAATCAATTGTCTGTAGATGTAGTCTACCTAGTCAATTCGCTCGGACTGAATTAGGGCTCCCAAAACCGTAAACTTGGCTGATGACAGCTGATCGTAGCTGCCAACCATACCCATCACTATCTTGTTGGTAATATCCAATGCATAGCGATATTTTTTCCGCAGCTCACTTCTCTTCGCAGTTAACTTCAATTTTGCCGGTTGGTCAACAGCCTTGATCTTCAGCCAGAGGTCCACCGCATTCTGCTTCAATGCCTCTACGACCATGCCTTGAGATTTCATCCCGAAAGCCTTTTCGACTGTATACGGAGTAATTGTTACTGCTTCTCTGAAAATTGAGCTCTTGATGCCCGATTATAGCACTTAAGCCTCCTTGAAAAACGCGATAACTGCCTCCTTGAAGAGAGATTTAGGGCTGATGCTCACGAATGGGTAGATCCCATTCATCTTCATGGATCTGATAATGTCACACACTTCATTGTCCAGATTTTATTCGAGCAACCCCTCAAAATCGACCACCAGACTAAAAATAATCTGGTCCTTCACAGTCTTCAGATTCACTCCGTCGAAGTACGATTCCATTTCTGCACAAGAATTTGTTTCTGAGTGTATTGAAAGTTCGAAAGTTTTTCTGCTTTTGAAAATTAGAGTTTGAGTGCTTTGAAGAAGGTAAAGTTTATGAAATTATTTTCCCGTCTTTAAATAGAAAAGTGAAGAGACGTTTGGAATTTAATGTTCATTTATTTAAGTGATGGTCCACCTTTTGAGATTTTAAAATTTAAATTAAATTAATCGGTGGTCCAGCTTTTGAAAATTTGAAAAATGACGGTTGGATTTAATTGGTCGTTGTGGAGGTCATGTGGACGTGTAGTTGCCACGTGTAGATAAATAATAATTTAATATTCCAGAGTCGGTCAGGGATATAGAACTTAGCTGGTTGACCGTTTGACTTGTTTGACTGATCTGCATAAGGTGAGTTGTATTACCTGTAGTCTCGATCACCTAGGTTTCTTCATCTGGCCTTGGTCTTCATGCCTTTCGTCTTTTAGACTGGCCTTATCAGGTAACTTCCTTGGCTCGTCTGATCTGGTCTTCAGGTAGCTTTCTCATATGTACTAGATTCCCAATCTAGTAATCCAAGATCCCCGCTCAATTCCAAAAACCTTTCCTCTGGTAAGGGTTTGGTGAATATGTCAGCAATCTGGTATTCTGTACTGACTCTTTCTACTCTGACTCTCTTGTTAAGCACATGGTCTCATATGAAATGATGTTTAACATCAATGTGCTTCATTCTGGAGTGCAATACTGGGTTGTTGGTTATTGCGATTGCACTGTTGTTGTCACACCATATTGGGACTTCATTTGCAATGATGTTGTAGTCCCTTAACTGTTGTCTGATCCATAAAATCTGGGCACAACAGCTACCTGCGGCTAGGTATTATGACTCTATTGTTGATATAGAGTTAGATACCTGCTTCTTGCTAAACCAGGATATCAGTCTGGTTCCTAGGAATTGGCACGTTCCACTGGTGCTTTTCCTATTAATTTTGCATCCTGTGAAGTCTGCATCTGAGTATCCTGATAGCTCAAAGTTATCATCCTTAGGACACCATAGTCCAACATTGATTGTAGACTTAAGGTACTTGATTATCCTCTTAGCTGCATCCTGGTGAGACTGCTTTGGCTTGGATTGAAATCTAGCACATACTCCCATGGCATATGATATGTCTGGTCTGCTTGCAGTCAGATAGAGGAGTGATCCACTGATATGCCTCCTTCATCTGCATCTAGATGTGTGCTTGTGCTCATAGGGATTCATGCTGGTTTGGCTGATTCCATTCCAAATCTCTTGATTAAGTCTCTGGTATATTTGGCTTGGTTGATGAAAATTCCATTCTTCATCTGTTTAACTTGCAAACCTAGAAAAAAATTCAGTTTGCCCATCATACTCATCTCAAACTCTCCTTGCATGAGATTTCAGAATTTCTCACACAGCTCCGGGTTGGTTGAGCCAAAAATGATATCATCTACATATATTTGAACTAATAATATGTGGTCTTCATGCTCCACTCTAAATAAGGTCTTGTCTACTTTTCCTTTGCTGAAACCATTCTTCTCAAGAAACACATATAATGTTTCATACCATGCTCTTGGTGCCTGCTTAAGTCCATACAGAGCTTTTAGAAGCTTGTAGACATTATCTCCTTTGACAAATCCAGGGGGTTGCTCCACATAGACTTCTTCTTCTAGAATTCCATTTAGAAAGGCACTCTTCACATTCATTTGGTAGACTTCAAAATCCTTGAATGCAGCATATGCAAGGAATAGTCTGATGGCTTCTAATATTGCAACAGGTGCATAAGTTTCATCAAAATCTATTCCTTCACATTGTGCATAGCCTTTAGCAACAAGTCTGGCTTTATTCCTAACAACAGCTCCATCTTCATCGCATTTGTTCTTGCACACCAATTTGGTTCCAATAACCTTCTTGTGATCTGGTCTGTCTGTTAGTTCCCAGACATTGTTCCTTTCCATCTGGTTAAGCTCTTATTGCATTGCATTTATCCATGAGTAGTCTTCCAATGCTTGTTCTGTAGTCTTGGGTTCTATTTGAGACATAAAGCATGAAAACATTGTCATTCCTGCTGGTAGAGTGGACTGTCTGGTCTTGATTCAATCAATTAGGTTTCCAATAATCTGCTGAATGGGGTGATCTCTAAGCCACTTGGGGATTTCTTCTTTTTCTTTAGGGTTTGTTCCCCCTGTAGAGATGCTCTGGTGAACTTCTTCTCTTTCTACTTCAGCTTGGTTCTGGTTTCTTTAGTCTGCCACTGGATCAGTTACGGTCTTGTCATCTACAGGTGGGGGTCCTGTCTGATCTGCATATGCATCTTTATCAGCTACAGATTGGTCTTTATCAGCAGCAACTGGATCAGGTAGGTTTTTAGGTCCTTTATGATCTGCAGTTGGGTCTTCAGGTTGGTCTGCAGGTGAGTCCATCATTCCTGTATCATGGATCATGACTTCTTTTAGGGTTGCAGATTTGAGTTTATTCTCAATTAATTCCACCTGTTTCCTGTACTCAGCAGTAGATTCATCAAATACCACATGAGGTGTTTTCTCCACAACTACGGTTCTTTTGTTAAAGACTCTATATGCCTTGCTTATTTGTGAATATCCCATAAAGAGACCATCATCTGTTTTAGCATCAAAGGCATTTAGTTGGGTTTTACCATTGTTGTGGATGAAACACTTACAACCAAAAATATGGAAACAAGCAACTGTAGGTGTTCTGCCATTCCAAACCTCATAGGGAGTTTTTCCATGTCTCCCTACTATCATACTCTTGTTTTGAGTGTGGCATGCCATGTTGACAGCTTCAGCCCAGAACCTCTTGGGCAGGTCTGCTTCTGCAATCATGGACCTGGCTGCTTCCTTCAAGGTTCTGTTTCTTCTTTCGGCAACATCATTCTGCTGTGGAGTCTTGGCTGCAGAGAGCTCATGCTGGATCCCATTCTGATCACTGTACTCAGTGATTGCTCTGTTGAGAAATTCTTCTCCTTCTGATCTTGATGATTGAGAGATATTTCTCATTCTGGATCCCTCTCAGCAGCTCAGGCAGCTTTGTCAAGGTTTCACTCTTCTTATATAGAAAGACAATCCATGTGTACCTTGAGTACTCATCTACTACTACTAGAGCATGCTTTCTGCCACTTAAGGTCATTTGCTTGATAGGGCCGAATAGATCCATGTGAAGTAGATCTAAGATCCTTGTTGTGAGAGTGGTAGGTTGAATTGGCTTGAATGATGCTCTGGTATGCTTCCCTTTCTGACATGCATCACAGAGAGCTTCCTTTCTGAAAACTTTTTCTGGAAGTCTACTGACCAGCTTTTGAGAACTAATCTTGTTTATGGATTTGAAGTTTAGGTGACATAGTCTCTTGTGCCACATCTATCTATTTTCTGCTATTGTCTTGTATAGAAAACAGGTGTTGGGAGTTCCTATTTTCCAATCTATCATATAGACATCTCTCCTTCTGAATCCTTGTAGCTTCACTTCTCCAGATAGAATATCTATCACCATACATTTCCAAATAGTGAAGACTACTAGATTCTTTTCATCACAAAATTGGCTTATGCTCAAAAGGTTGTATTTGAGCCTTTTGACATAATGAACTTTTGAAATAGTGATGTTTCCTATGTGCAGCTCTCCAAAGACTTTAGTCTGACCTCTAGAGCTATCTCCAAAGGTTACGTATGGACCTCTTTCCTTGATATAATTTGACAGCACCTTCGTGTTCCCGGTCATGTGCCTTGAGCATCCAAAATCTACAAAACATTCTTTACCTCCAATATTTGAATTTGTGAAGATGTGGTAGTAGTCCTTACACCTTTTCTGCAATCAAACAAGCAGAGATTTAGGTACCCAGATCTATGTGGGTCCTCGGGGGTTTGTTGGTTTCCTGGAGAACTGATTTCTCCTGGGATTGTGAAAGTTGTTGTTATTGCCCCTAAATGGTGTGAGTTGTGTGGGCCTGTATCCTCTGTTAGGATTGTGTATTGGATATGCCTCATAAAATTGATGTAGGCCATTTCTAAATCTTGGCTGAGACAATTTATAAAATCTTTGGGGTCTCCACATCTGTTCATTTTGAAAATTTGGATAACCTTGAGGTTTCCATTTGCCCCTCCCATTTTGAAATCTGTTTTTGGGGAGTCTTTGATAATAATAGGCATTTTGTCTAGGCTGCTGCTTCTGCCTTGGCCATTGCTTAGTCTCATGTCTAGGTGGCTGCCTTGTATACCTTGGCTGCAGCCTAGACTTGTGACATGACTGCTGCCTATTTTGAAACACATGTTCGTACTTAGGCTTAGCAGACGGGACAAGTGTTTCTCCCTTGATGAAAGTGGTTTTAGAACTAGAGGGAGTGTTAGGGTCATATCCAAGGCCTGATCTGGAATATAGGGCCTTTTATTTATATACAATTCATCCAAAGTTAGAGACGCCTTCAGGGAGGTTATTTCCTTCGCCTGAGTTTTACTTAGCTGAGTCAGTTTAGTAAACTCAGCTTTGTCATGAGCAAGTGCAGCTGATTTTTCACTATTCAAAACAGTTAACCGTTTTATCTCAGCTGCAGTGATATCAGCCTAGTTTTTAAAGTTGTCTGCAGCCTGTTTTTCAAGATCATATTTGGTTTTATTTAACTCTAGGCTGAGTTTTTCAAAATCATTTTTTAGCTGCCTATTCTCATCTTGCAGCTGAGTCTTATCGGCTGATACAGATAGGTGTGCAGATTTTAATTTCTCAAAATCTTTGAGAAGCTGATTTACATATTCGTGCAAGTCCATATCTTGTGACATGTCTGAACTATTATTTGAATTAGAGGGTTTTGATGTTACCTCTTCATCAGCTAGGTTGTCCATCAGACAGTTATATTCCTCATCGTCATCAGAGAAGAATCCGCTGCTTGATTCCACTTTCTCTTGATCTTCTCCAATGAGGGCTTTCCTTCGGTCTTCTTTTCTGCTCACCTCCTTGCCCTCGTACTTCTTAAGATTAGGACAGTCAATTTGAATGTGTCCTGTATTATGACAGTTATAGCATTCCACCTTCCAGCTTCTGGCTTTTTGGTTTCTCCCTGGATTCTCCTTATAATTATTTTATATTTGGAGTAATTCTTTCGGAAATTGCTGAATCTTTGCATTATAAACGCCATCTCTTCCTCGAAATCGAGTGGATTTGGAGCTTTGACATCATACAAGTTCTTGGCGGGGGACTCGGCTGCAAATGCTATTCCTTTCTATGCAGGCTCATTTGATGATGAACTTGGGAGTTCGAATTCATAAGCCTTCAGGTCAGAGAATAGTTCTTGAATCTTAATTTTATTGAGGTTTTTGGATTCCCTCATGGCCACCGCCTTCATGCTCCATTCGGGGCTAAGTGATCTTAACACCTTCAAGGCTATATCCCTGTTGCCATAAGTTTTTCCAAGGGAGTTTATTTCGTTGATGATCTCTGTGAACTTTGTGTCCACCTGGTCTATTGATTCTCCGATCTTCATCTTGAAGTTGTCAAACTTCTGGATAGCGATTGACAACTTGTCTTCTTTTATCATCTCTGTACCTTCACACATCACAGCAAGGGTATCCCAAATTTCTTTGACATTTTGGCAATTCTTGATCTTGACCATGGTTGACTTGTCAAGAGTTTGATATAGCACATCTCTGGACCGGTTGTCAAGGTTGGCCAGCTTTCTTTCTTCAATGGTCAGCTCCGTCCTATTCTTGGGGATCTTTTCTGGCTTCCCGGGTGTAATCTCCTCAGGTGTGTTGTCCTTCTCAATGATAAAAGGACCATCTTCAATAATGCACCACATGTCGTCATGAATATAAGATAAGTGTGCCTGCATCCTTATCTTCCAAAGATCATACTCGTCAACTGAAAACACGGGTAGTCTCGAGTGCATGTGTTCCATTCTAAATGAGAAATAAAAATATATGCAAGATATATGGATCTGGTTCTGGAAATGAATGAACCAACCTCTCTGATACCACTTGTAGGTCACAATTCATCAGAAATAAGTCTAGAGGGGGGATGAATAGACTTATTAAAACTCTTTTCCAAGTAGGAATTAAGGAGTTTCTCAACTGATGGTACGGATTACTTAGAGTCATCTGTAGACAATATAAGTGCGGAAGTCAGCTGATGACGAATATGTTGCGATATTTCTTACATGCAAGTGCACGTTATCGTTTACAAGTAATAAAGTGATGAGTGAGTATCGTTCCCATGAGGACTGAATCACTAACTACCGATTTTTATGTATTCCAGTTTTATTCGAACAATCGAATTTGGGTTTTGCAATTAATTACTAAAAGAATTATTAAAAGACTAAACAGTAGAAAACGATAGCTTGAAGAAAGGGAATCAAATGATGAATAAGTCTAGGATTCTTAATCCACCTCGGTTTATCTGAATTTACTCTCGATTATCTGAAGTAAATAATTTTCCCAATTTATTGAAGGCGAAGATTGCTAATATATTCTACCGCCTCTCCCGAGGTCAATAGATTTTTCTAAAGGCGAATAACACACTCTATCCCTAGGTGAATTAATTCGTCAATAGGCAAAAAGCATAAAATCTCCAAAAGGCCACGTAGTTCCTATGAGTATATTCCTATCTCACAGAATAAAACGGTCCTCACCAATAGTTCCTCACCAATTCTCCTCTCCCGATTCGAATTGAATGATTAAATCAATACAACTATTGGCCAGATAATTGCAAGCATTAAACACGATTGGGAAAACTCAACAAAAAGGTAATTAATTAGATAATCTCAAGCAAATCCGTCAAAACGTAGGTTTCATCAAAATCCTAGATTAGGGTTTTAGCCTGACATGCTAATAAATGAAAATACAGAATAAATGAATAAAAGCATTAAAATCAAACGCAGATGAAGCTCGGATTCCTCCATTCTTCGGCTTCCGCCCTCTGCTCTTGAAGTCTTCTGCTTATCTTCCTCTTCTGCCGTCTCCCCTCTGATTCCAAGATTTTCCCAAGATCAAAAGATTGTTAATTAGGGTCTTAAACCCTTATTTATAGCTTTACACAGTCTCCAAATCGCGTCCGTGTGAGTAGGTCGAGAACTGGCTTCGAAACGGCCCAAATATGCGCGGACCATACAAAAACCGCCTAGTGTGCCGCGGCTCACTTAATCCGTGCCGCGGCACACTGTCTTCAGCTGGATGCCTGGGCACCATTTAATTCATCTGTGTCGCGGCTCACCTGGACTGTGCCGCGGCACAGAGTACAGTTTATGTGCTCGCTGGTTGTCTTCCTGTGCCGCGGCCCTGCTTCCTTGTGCCGCGGCTCATAGCCAAAATTTGCCGTTTTCGCCCGTTTCGCCTCGTTTTAGCTTCCGGACTTCAATTTCCTGACAAACATACAAAATTAAGGCATTAAAAGTTCATTTAAGCAAATTCACTCTCCAAAATAATACAAAATAATGATAAATAAGCGTATAAAAATACGCCTAACAAATACCCCCAAACTTAAGCCTTTGCTTGTCCTCAAGCAAAAAGAATTAATTTCAACAAAAGAATGTCGTGAATCATCGTGCGACTCGTAGTGTTCAACCTAATCAATACTATCCTGAAATTCTCTTTGAATAATACAAGTGTCGTAATAGCGAGCTACACTCAGAACACTGATCCTACAAAGTAACCAAGTTCAGTCCTAATTACTCGTTCATGAAGAAAATCCAGCTCAAAGATTAACAAACGTGAATCAAATCGACCGTCAATATGAAAGGCTAAAATAAACAAGCTAGTTCGCCTGCTCCACGATCTAATGGAAAAATTTTCACGAGTTTCATAAAAATTATCCTCGGACAGTATTCCCTTATATATATATGCTCAAGAAATTGATTCGAGTTGACCACTAGGTTCGGATCTCGGGATGTTTCATCGGGATAATCCTAGGGTGGAACTTCCATTCTCATGTATTGGGAAACCGTTTGACGTAAAAGACACTCATGGGGCACATGGATGCTTCTAGTAACTAAGTTCCCTTCTACATCGGAGAAACAACTCGAATATATAATTCCCGCATGTCCGAATCAAGGTCGCTGTTTTACGCAAGAGTAAACAACGGGTCACGTGAATACCCCCGGTTACTAGGCTCCCTATCATTGGCACATGTGAAATCTCTAAATCACTAGTCTAATCAGGGTCGTCGTTTTACGCGAGAGTAAATAACGGGTCACGTGAATACCCCCGGTTACTAGACTTCCCTTCATAGAACAAAAATATCTCGACTTTGTGGGAAAAACTGACCGACTCTAAACTCACTCTAATTGCCAACACGACTAATGTAACTGGACGACTAACTAACCGAAAAATGTAACCAAACGTATCGACGGTGATTTTAAAACAAGTATGTATCCTCTCTTATCCGCCAAGACCTCTACAATCACGAAAAAATTTCGGACCTAAATGACGACTAAGCAAAAACAGAAATCACTGACTACAACTCGACTAAAACTCGAACGTTTCTTCAGAGAGAAAAACAGTGTCGTAACATCAGTATCACACAAATAGAAGCACGAAAAATTCACGAATAAGTAAAATCAAGACAAGCAAGGCTATCGAAAAAAAATAACGCAAAATAACAAAAAGTGCAATGAAATAAAGTACAGCAATAAATGTAGCAACAGAAAGTAAACCCACCCCAAACTTAGGACGTACATTGACCTAAAAGGACAAAATATGATATGCAATAAAAGTAAAAGGTCAAGTACTCCCCTCCAGTCCTCTCACGAGCTGGTGCCAGCATCATCCGGTGAGGAGGGTGGTGTGGCTGGCTGGGCGGGTGCAATAAATGGCCCGTCTGGATGCATGATATGGGCCGTCCAAGCGGCAAGGTGCTCCTGATGGTAGGCGTCCCTCGCTACCAGACGCCTCGCCTCTTGTCGGTTGGCCCGGCGGGCCTGCTCTCGCATCTCAGCTCTGACGGCAGCAATAACGCTATCTCGCTCCATCCGCTGCTCCTCTCGCATGGCAGCCAGCATACTCTCCCTCTCTCTCCTCATCTCATCTCTCTCTCTCCTCAAATCCTCTCTCATATCCTCTCTCTCTCTCCTCGTCTCCTCTCTCTCTCTCCTCATATCCTCCCTCACCTCATCGAACATCGCCTGAAATCTCTCTCCGTTGGGCTGCTGTCCTGCATCTGCATGCCCCTGTGTCAGCAAAAGAGGCTCGGGAGACCCCTCGTGGGCCTCATCCAGTAGAAATCCTCTCCCCCGAGCGTGCGCCGGCGCTCCTCCCCACTGGTCAAAATGTGAGATGATGCGGTGGTCGATCAGGGCCTGGGGAGCAAGCATCGGCTCGTCGCCTGACCACGTCAGCCCCGACTGCCGGCACAGGGCGCAGATAAGAGAGGGGTGCTTCAACCCCATCTTGGCCCCTCCCTGAATGCACTGAAATATAGATCGGACCAAGAGAGGGGCCACATCGAACCGCAGCCCGGATGTGATAGCATATAGTGTCCGGGCGCGGGAGAGAAAAACAGTGCGGATCTGAGATGTGGGGTCTATACGGGCGCAAATAAAATATAGCCAGGAACGCCCGAGCCGACTGAGGCGCGAGCTCTTGAAATGGAAAGTGGAAGAACCCGGTGCACGCTGCTCCCAGTCGGAGTCGGGCTGCGCAATAGTCTCAAGCAGAGCCTCCTTCGTAAGGCTAGTCATAACTCGGTCATAGGCCGACTCATCTACCACCGGAAGCCCAAACAACCTCCGAATAGCAGCTGTGGAAAAATCAACTGTAATACCTCGGACATCGACCTAAGTCCGAGTGTCTGACTGCTGCAACATCTGGCCTGCCCGAATATGCTTCAATAACGCGCTGGCGTAGAACTCCTGCACTATCGATATCACTGCTGGCTCGGGGGGTGCAGCAAATCGGGCCCACCCCATCTCATCTATCATCGTAAGCAATTCCCCGTCCTGGGGGGCTTGAGTAAATCCCCTCTCCGGAATAAGAGGTCGCGGCCGAATCTTCTCATTGAAGATTTTGTGGATTTCAGGGTAAGAAAACTGGTGCCCCTCAGACTCGGCGCGGCTACGAGAGGTTTCCCCTCGAGTGGAGGATGACTGGGTCCTGGCCCTCTTGTTCAACTTTTTAGTCCTAGCCATAGTGATCCCTGAAAAAGAATTAACACCAGAGTTTATTTACGCAAACAATAACGAAACTAATCATTACTTGGCCAAAGATATCCAGCCGTAAATCAAGAATTTAACAAGATAGCACATCCGTGAGAAAAAAATGAAATTGGACTTTAACGTTTAAACTGGACGTAAGGGTTGGGCTTGCTGTAATTTCAGAACTAATACGTTGCACAAATATTCAAAAGATTGCTTTAACAAAGAAAATTTCTCATTTAGATATTTCATCGAACACCTTAAGGGCAAGAGTTTACTTGAAGAACAAACATGGCAATAGCTCGATTCAATCCCCAAGAACAACAACACGAATCATTTACCATCAAAACTACATACTCAATTCATTCATAATCAAAAATAACCATCAAAATCGATCAAAAGTTCATATTTCCCAATCTTAATAAGACTTTGAAAACTAACAACATAATCAATACTTCATGAATAAAAACATCTCATTACGCAAGTCATTAAACAATTAATACAAAGGATTGAGAGTTACCTTGATTAGCCTTGAGAGATGCAAGAAGAAAGCAAGAAGAAGGAGTGTATCGGCCGATTGTTTGTGCAGAGGGAAGAGGGGAAAGGAAATGTACCTGGGGTACCGGCCGAATGCGTGTTATAAGCTACCTGGGCCTTTCAAATTCCGCATGGTGTGCCGCGGCACAGCTCAAGTGAGCCGCGGCACCGAGTACAGCCCCTTTGTACCTGTTCGCATGTTTTGTAGTGTGCCGCGGCACAGCTTTCATGTGTCGCGGCTCAGTGCTCAAGTGTGCCGCGGCTCATTTATGCCGTGCCGCGGCACAGGGTACAGTGGGTTTAGCTCACCCTTTCTATTTGTGTGTGCCGCGGCTCAGGTATCAGTTTCTCCCCTGGGACTTTTCCTGCACAGAATTTCAAGAAGAACATGTCAAGAGCGAGAGGTAGAAGCAAATCAAAGCACAAAATGATGAAAAATAAAAATCAGGAATGCAAGAAAAATATAGTCACGCAAAAATCTACAACTACGAACTCGGGTTGCCTCCCGAGAAGCGCTAAGTTTATAGTCTTCAGCCGGACCTATAAAAAAATCAGTTCGCTTTTCGCAAACTCCATTTGATCTCCGCCCCGTTCATCGAACCGTTAATATGGTTTTCAAAATTATGACCATCGGTCGTTAACGATTCGACTTTCGGTTCGGACATCGAATGTTGTTTGCGGAAAGGTTTTGACGAGAACAACTTCCCAAAACACCCGTTTTTCTCATGTTTAGATGTCCGCTGGGCTTCCGGCTTATTCCCCTCTTTCACGAACGCACTTAAGACTGCAGTGGACTTTTTCGAGTGTGGCTGATCAGATGGCCATGATTGCATGTTCACATGCCCGAGAAATGCTACTCTTTCTATATCTTTCTCAGAAGTCGGACCATCTAAAAATGAGTCTTTCGACCGACGATGTCTTCGGTGTTTCTCTTTTGCAACGGCCTCCACATTTTCACTTTGTGAGCTTTTATCAACACCTCCCGGCCATGAAAAGGATTTGAATACTTGGAACGTAACATGCTCGTCTTGGACCCGCAGAGTTAATTCTCCTTTTTCCACGTCTATAAGAGTTCTGCCGGTCGCTAAAAATGGTCGTCCCAAGATAATCGGGATATCTTCGTCTTCCTCCATGTCGAGAACAATAAAATCCGCTGGGAAGATAAATTTATCCACTTTTACTAGCACGTCCTCAATCACTCCCCTCGGATACTTAATGGATCTATCTGCTAATTGCAAGGAGACCGTCGTCGGCTTTGCTTCTCCAACTCCCAGCTTCTTGAAAATAGACAAAGGCATGAGGTTAATACTAGCACCGAGATCGCACAATGCCTTGTTAAAAGAAAGATTCCCCATGGTGCACGGTATGTTGAAACTTCCCGGATCTTTCAATTTTGGTGGAAGCTTCTTTTGAAGGATCGCGCTGCATTCCTCCGTCAAGGCGACAATTTCAAACTCCTCGAGTTTTCTTTTCTTCGACAATATCTCTTTCATGAATTTAACGTAGCTTGGCATTTGTTCCAACGCGTCGGCAAATGGAATGTTAATATGAAGCTTTTTGAACACGTCAAGGAACTTAGAGAATTGTTTGTCCGCCTTTTTCTGCTGTAATCTCTGCGGAAACAGGACGGGGGGCACATATGCCTTCAGGTTATCCAAAAATGTTATCGAAGGTCTCCAATCTTGTGACTCCTCTGTCGCTAAATTATTCTTCTCCTCAATTTCACTCCTCTTTTCACACCTCTCGGGCTGGTCACATACCTCCTTCCCGCTTCTCAAACTAATTGCATTTAGACTCTCTCTAGGATTTGTCTCGGTCGTACTTGGCAATGCTCCCTCCGGGCAGGCTGTCAACACATTAGCAATTTGGCCCAGCTGAACTTCCAAGTTGCGAATGGAAGCGGAATGATTCTGCAATGTCGCTTCAGTACGGGTAATGAATTGACTCGTATTTGCTGCCAATTTCGCAATTGTTTCCTCGAGAGAAACTTTTGGAGCGGGAGGGGGCTGCTGTTGGTTTTGAGCGAACGGGGTCTAGTTTGAGTTCTGTCCATTTCTCCACGAAAAGTTGGGATGATTACGCCACCCCGGATTATACGTATTGGAGTACGGATTATTTTGCCGGTTTCCGTTTCCTACAAACTGAGCTTGTTCAATTTGGGGCTGCTCGAACGGATTTCCGACTTGACACTCCGCGCTAGGGTGGGATCCGTTACACCAATTGCAAGTCTCAATGGTAACAGGGGAAGGAGAATGCGAAAATGCTTGAAGCTGCTGCGTCAAGGCGGCGACTTGAGCTGACAATGTGGATATCGGATCATTACTAGAAACTTCCATAACTCGCTTTGGCGTTAATCTTTCAGATGGCCATCGATATGCATTTGCGGCCATAGCTTCCAACAACGAGTGTGCCTCGGCCATAGTCTTTCCCATCAAAGCTCCACCGGCGGCTGCATCCACGAGAGTGCGTGTAGAGGCACTCAATCCATTGTAAAACGTCTGAATTTGAAGCCAGTCTGGAAGGCCGTGATGTGGGCATCTCCGTAACAAATCTTTATATCGCTCCCATGCCTCGTGGAGCGATTCCATATCATACTGACCAAAGGTGGTGATCTCATTTCTCAATCTCGCCGTCTTAGAAGGTGGGAAGAATTTAGCAAGGAAGGCTTGCGCTAACTCTGCCCATGTAGTGATCGACCCCGGCGGTAAGGAATTCAGCCAAAATTTCGCTTTATCCCTCAAAGAGAAAGGTAAAATCCGTAATCGGATAGCATCGTCGGTGACACCATTATTCTTGAACGTGTCACAAATCTCAAGAAAAGAAGCAATATGAGCGTTTGGGTCGTCATTCGGCAATCCACAGAATTGGCTCGCCTGCACCATCAGAATGATCGCAGGCTTGATCTCGAAATTGTTCGCCTGGATAGTGGGATGCCGAATCCCCGAAAAATTAGCATTAATATGCGGCATGGCATAGTCTCGAAGTGCCATTTCCGGTTGAGCTTGCTGCACAATATTATTTCCTCCTGGAATTTCGATATTTTCGGCCATGGTCACCGTCGTCTGTAACTCTCGTTTCTCCTTCTTGTTCCTTCGAAGAGTGCGCTCGAGCTCGGTATCCAAAGGTAGTAGGCCTTCATTACCGAGTTTTCTCATGCACTACGCGAAAGATCCTGAAAGGAAAAACAAATAAATAAATAAATATTAAGTACATAAAAATAATAAAATAAAAACGTTCAAACTAAGACTATAAATACTGAAATCGATATTAGCAAAATTTCAATCCCCGGCAACGGCGCCAAAAACTTGTTGCGATATTTCTTACACGCAAGTGCACGTTATCGTTTACAAGTAATAAAGTGATGAGTGAGTATCGTTCCCACGAGGACTGAATCACTAACTACCGATTTTTATGTATTCCAGTTTTATTCGAACAATCGAATTTGGGTTTTGCAATTAATTACTAAAAGAATTATTAAAAGACTAAACAGTAGAAAACGATAGCTTGAAGAAAGGGAATCAAATGATGAATAAGTCTAGGATTCTGAATCCACCTCGGTTTATCTGAATTTACTCTCGATTATCTGAAGTAAATAATTTTCCCAATTTATTGAAGGCGTAGATTGCTAATATATTCTACCGCCTCTCCCGAGGTCAATAGATTTTTCTAAAGGCGAATAACGCACTCTATCCCTAGGTGAATTAATTCGTCAATAGGCAAAAAGCATAAAATCTCCAAAAGGCCACGTAGTTCCTATGAGTATATTCCTATCTCACAGAATAAAACGGTCCTCACCAATAGTTCCTCACCAATTCTCCTCTCCCGATTCGAATTGAATGATTAAATCAATACAACTTTTGGCCAGATAATTGCAAGCATTAAACACGATTGGGAAAACTCAACAAAAAGGTAATTAATTAGATAATCTCAAGCAAATCCGTCAAAACGTAGGTTTCATCAAAATCCTAGATTAGGGTTTTAGCCTGACATGCTAATAAATGAAAATACAGAATAAATGAATAAAAGCATTAAAATCAAACGCAGATGAAGCTCGGATTCCTCCGTTATTCGGCTTCCGCCCTCTGCTCTTGAAGTCTTCTGCTTATCTTCCTCTTCTGCCGTCTCCCCTCTGATTCCAAGATTTTCCCAAGATCAAAAGATTGTTAATTAGGGTCTTAAACCCTTATTTATAGCTTTGCACAGTCTCCAAATCGCGTCCGTGTGAGTAGGTCGAGAACTGGCTTCGAAATGGCCCAAATCCGCGCGGAGCATACAAAAACCGCCTAGTGTGCCGCGGCTCACTAAATCTGTGCCGCGGCACCTTTGTCTTCACTGGATGCACGGGCGCCATTTAATTCATCTGCATGACTCACAGGCTGCCGCGGCACAGAGTATAGTTTACTTTGTGCTTGCTGGTTGTCTTCCTGTGTCGCGGCCCTGCTTCCTTGTGCCGCGGCTCATAGCCAAAATTTGCCGTTTTCGCCCGTTTCGCCTCGTTTTAGCTTCCGGACTTCAATTTCCTGACAAACATACAAAATTAAGGCATTAAAAGTTTATTTAAGCAAATTCACTCTCCAAAATAATACAAAATAATGATAAATAAGCGTATAAAATTACGCCTAACAGAATACAGAAATATAAACAATGAAACACTAAGTATGAATGCAGCAGTTAAATAGGATACTAAAATAGTAAAGTGCACAAGTAATTTATATTGGTCTCAGAGGTGGGGTAATCCTCTACTAATCCACTTTCTCCAAACCAGTTGGAGATGAATCCACTAT
The DNA here is from genome assembly GCA_033398695.1 of Orobanche coerulescens. NCBI lineage: Eukaryota > Viridiplantae > Streptophyta > Magnoliopsida > Lamiales > Orobanchaceae > Orobanche > Orobanche coerulescens. The sequence goes on along the minus strand of CM065805.1, from coordinate 89,457,220 downwards.
AATTTTCAACCAGTGATAAATATTATAGTGATTCTACAACTTAGCTACAACAACTTCCAACCAGTGGAAATCCTATCGTTGCAACTCCAATCTGACTGCCTAGCACCACTCGATCTCTAAATCCTTAGATTCCTATCAGTCGTGCAACTTCAACCAGTGAAGTACCCCGTACTCAGATTTTAAGACAAGAGTGTTTTGTCTTCTCCAACTAAGAGCTTTCTTCGTATGTGAAATGTGAATGCTGCTCTTCATGATGCTATAGAATTTCTTGATCACTTGATTGCTTTAATTGCTTGAGAGGATAGTTGGCATCGTACTTTGCTCTTTCAAATCTTCAGATATTTATAGCTTGTCAATCCTTAGAGCTTTTCCTCATAGTCGTTGCAAATCTGTAACAAATCCATCCGTTGGAGAAATAGACTTCTTTGTTTTTCTTTTTGAACGTTGCAAGGCTGGATTCCCTTATTTTGATCCATTTCCGACCGTTGTGAGACTTTCACGTGGAAGCGCCGAATATTTTGATTTAAATATGTCTAAAGTCTTCAGAGGTGGGTCTGGATGAATTATTTAATTCATATCCTTCCGGGAATCTCTCCAATCTGTCCCTTATCGCTCGCATGTGACTCTCCATAATTATTGACTTTTCAACGCATGCTGACGTGGACAGGTTTACATGGCTGATGACTTATCTGATCTCTTTAAGTCAATCTGTCTGATGTGCAGTCAAACTTCTCCATCGTCGGACTTCTCTAACGATGACTTCTCTGATGTCCTGACGAGACTTCTCTGATCTGAGATTTTCTGACCTAATGAACATGACTGATCTGATGGTCAGACTTCAGATGACTTGGGCTCTGTCTTATTTATTGACTGCAGTCTGGTCAAACTTCTCTGAAAAAATTGTTGACCAGAACATCTCTGATTTTTATTTGACTGTGACTCGGATTTCTGCAGTGTTTGGTCAAACTTATCTGATGTTGCTTGTCTGACCGAAACTTCTCTGATGTACTTATCTGCACTTTGTACTTAGTCGATTTTAAGCCTAACTTAAATGGCCTATAGAAGATACTCATTTGGTTCTTCTTTACATTTTGTCAAGTATCTAACTTAACACAATTTTGGCCTCTGGAAGATACTCATTTGGTTCTTCCTTACATTTGCCAAGTAATAAGCATACATTTGAATAAGCAAGTACAATGATGAGATCATCAAAATCTAACAAGTATTCCTAACACTTGATCAACAGTACAATCCTTCTAACAAAGAATCATCTCTTATACTATTTATCAATATTATTCGTAAGGATCTAGCAATCCGACTTGTGCAATTATTAGTGTGTGGATCACCAAAAGAGAAATGTGACTTTCATCAGGATCTTGATTTGTTCTTGAGATTAAGGTAATTCGACGAACCCTTTAATTAGACAATTAAATTACTGTATGAAATAATCATCTTAGGTTTTTTATTTTATTATTCTGTTGCGTTTTTGCTCCTATATATTGGATATATGAAAAACCCAACAATGGTGTCAGAGACAACTTGCAAGTAATTTAATTATGTGTATAGAACATATTTATATGCTTTGAATATATAAATTGTGTTCTTGATTATATTTATAAAATAGAGATTTTATAAATATTTTTCTGATTTAATTTTATTAAATTAGATCGTCAAAAATCATTCTTTTGGACTGTTTATCGTAAAATATGCTGTCCAAAACTGTTCTAGAATGGCACAGCAAAACGGGTCAGACCGGCATGGGTCCGGATTGGATTGTGAACTGTACCAGGACCTGCGGGTCGCTGCAAAAATCAGTAAAAATGATGGAAAGGGTCGTCCGAGCCATCTCGGCTGTGTCGCCTTGTTGTGATAATTGTGCTACTGTCTGGTTGTTATTCTTTTTAGATGGACTTGGTGCTGAAAAAAATTGTTAGAAAACTAATAAGTTGCATCAGGCGGTATTCGAATTAGAGGAACCAACAATCCAAGAACCTCCACCAGCACCAGAGCACGAGGACAGTGACAATTTACCATTGTCTGCACACTTCCAGAAGAGAAAATTGCCTGAGGTTACAGAAACTTCAACACCATCCCCTAAGGCAGCTGAGAAGAAGAAAAGGAGACTGGTGAAGAAGTACAAAGGACCAGTCGACTACCCTGCTGACTCAATAGAGGAGAAAGTAGCTGTGGAGCCAGCATCTGAAGTACCAGTCGAGCCCTTAATCCCATCTCAAATTCAAATCGTCATTGATGAAGAGCCAGTTGCTCAATCAACCGAATGATTCCTTCAGCAGAGACCTTATCTGAAGAAGGAAAAAGGAGAGGGAGCTGAACAACTGAATCTGAGAAACTATCAGAGCTTCCCAGCACTCCTAAGGAAGTTGTAGCCCCAAAGACTGTTTAAGATGAAGAGTATTATTACAAATTCAGTCTAGACGAGAACAACCCATTCATGCTGTCAACCGAACAACTTAAACGGTAAAGAATCACATTCTTAATGCTTCCATAATTTAAGCCTATGGAGAGTGGAGAAATTAGGTCCTTCAGCTTTTATGACCTAAAAAATGCTATTGAACAAAGTGGATGGGACTACCCCATAGCTACTGAAGAACTCATTCAGTATTTTTGTAATGAAACTAATGTAAACTTACTAATGAGTAAGGAGTGGTTTGTGAGAAATTTTAAGAGAAACATGGACCACTTCATCCAATGTATCATGGAATATGTGGCCCACGGTAACTCTTAACACTTGGAAGCAGAAGTTGAAAAAGAAGAAGAAAAATAAAAAGCAGAAGAAAAAGAAGAAGTTGAAGAAGAAGAAGAGGTTGAGGAACGGGAGGAAGAAGTTATGCACATCTCTGACAATGATGATGATCAGGATAGATCTGCATAGAGATAGAGGAAAAGATGCTGAAGATGAGGAGGAGAAACAGGGTGAAAATAAAGATAAGGAGGACCGGTAGAGTGGTGAGGAGAATAAACATGAGGAGGAGCCGAAGGATGTATAAAAGGAACCTGAAGAAAAACGGGGGGAACATCCCCAATTTGTAGAACCTGAGAACAAGGAGGTTGAATGAGCGAAGCCACCTCCTATTGCAGACCCAACTGCCTCTCTGAACCAAGCTGAACAGACTCCAACAACTCAGCCACCGTAACACTTACATGAGGTAACCAGAAAAATGATAGAGGAGGTTATTGAAGGGATCTTTTCCAACCAAGTGTAGCCTTACTTGAAGGAGCTGAATAGCAGTATGGGTGCTATTCTAAATAAGAAGAAATAATCGCCAGCACCTGCCTCAGTCAGGATGCCTCTTGGCATCATGACCCGAGTGGAGGAACAACTTTCAGAGCTTGTTGATGTTGGCAAAAATGGCGAATAGGAAAGAACACAAAGGAGACAAGATGCCTTATCTATTATCCCAAGAAATCCCCCACCACCTCTCATCCACTATATTGAGATTGAACCCATCTCCAGGTCCCTCAAAAGATCTACCCCAGGTGAGCATCAGAACCCACCTCCTCTATCTAATAAAAAAGAACCAAAAAGGACACATATCAACCACTTATCTGGATGTGCAAACAGCTATACCGTGTAGAAGATTTCCTGTCAGAAGAAGCTGTTGAAATGTGGGGTACTGCTAAAAAGCAGTTTATTAAGAAGTATTATCTCTTGGAAATTTTGCAGGATCCTCAAAGTATTCCACAACAAATTTCCATAAACTTCATGGAGCAAAACTGGCCAAACCTGTGGATCATTCCGATGAAGTATGCTGTAAAGCATTTTAATGCATACCCCACAATTCTTCCATTCATACCTCAAGAAGTACCTCTGGATAAAGAAGGAAAACTGGATGACAATGCCCTTCAGCATGAAATAAATAAAATCTGCATTAAGAATAAATACTTCTCTGCTTAAGATCAAACATTTGCACCCAAGTGGTGAAGAAGAAGTATGCACTACTACATAATAGCCTTTAAAAGCGGCAATTTAATATCGGTTCCAAAAAAAATACTGTTAAAATGGTGTGGTGGCATGACTTGTAATTATAACATCTTAACAGCGGTTCTAAAGGCAACTGATGTTAAATTTTTCAGTTTAACATTGGTTCTCGTCTAACCGATGTTAAAGTATAAATATAACAGTGGTTCTTTTGTCAACCGCTGTTAAGTTACAAATTGACAGCATTTGTTTTTTAACCACTATCGTTCGCTACCTATTGTATTCTCTTCAACTTCAGATTCTAAAACTGATTGTTATTAGTCCCCATCGTGACTATCCTCTTAATTTTCCAACACGAATTTCCCTAACATCTCTATTGGGTCGACTTAGCTCAACTCTCTCTTGTCTCCTTGCCTCTCAAACACCCGTTTTACCGACCCATTTTAGTTGACGAAGGACATGACCCGGGAACCCAAATGCTGTCCGGACCAAACTCAGAAGCCGGCTATGGGTTTGTAACGTTCTTAATTTTAGTGTTTTTTAATTGAGCTACGTATTGGTGTTGATTTATTTGTTCTATTGTGCAAATTTATGACAATGTTGTGAAATGCTCTAGTTCATTAGAAATTCGATCTTTTGGTATGGGTTGTGTACATTATGTGTGCTCATGAAATATCATTATGCCTTTTGCCGATCAAGGGAGCCAACGACAATGGAAGGGCTGCTGGTAGGTTGATTTCATTTGGTTATCTAATCGCCATCTTGAGTTTTGTCTTGTTTTGGAGAAAACTAGTAATACATTTTTCAAGAATTAAAATTATTTGTAAAAAGGGAAAATTATAGAGTTTAACAATAAAAAGTATTTTCTAAATTATGCTAGACCCTAAAATGCATTGGAATACCCTGTTTGATTATCTAAAAGTTTGTAATTTATAGGGAACGACATTTATTCGGATGCAGTTTATACTCATGCCATGGGATAGTTGGGATAAATGTGGTAACTTATTAAGGATCTTCTCCCTTGCGGATAGATGTTAACTTTCATCTTGAGGATCTTCTCACAATATATAGTGCTGAATTAGTTGACAATCTTCACAAAGTAATAAGAAGGTAATAAGATAGTAAATTTTAAACTTAACGATAATTAAAATGGAAACTAAGCTCGTTGCAAATCTAATTTCATGGTGCGTACAATAGAAAAAAAAAATGGATAGAAGTTGGATGAATGCAAGTCGCATGAGTTATGAGTATAATAATGGAGTTGAAAAATTTCTTGAATTTGCTCGAAAAAATCGTCAGAACCCAATGAAAGATATTTTTGTCCTTGTGTGAAGTGTATGAACGGAAGATGACATGAAGCTGACACAATTCATGAACATCTGATTTGTGATGGAAATATGAACTATACAATATGGATATGGCATGGAGAATTGGTAGATGTTCCAACTGAAGACATACATGTAGATATAGATGGTGATCAATTTGAAGACATGATTTGTGATGTTGGACAAGAATCATTCCAACGAGCACATGTTTATGATTGAAAAGTGATTCAGATACTCCCTTATATATGGGTCGTTAAAATTTCACACGATTGTCTGTTGTGTTAAAGTTGGCTAATATGAAGGCATGAAATGGATGGAGTGACAAAAGTTTCTCCAAATTGCTTGAGCTCATGCACGAGATGCTTCCAAAAGGTAACAAATTGTCTACTCGTACTTATGAGGTGAAGAAGGTTTTGTGTCTAATGGGTCTGGAGTATAAGATAATACATGCTTGCCCTAATCATTGCATTGTGCACAGAAAAGAGAATGAATCATTGCATAAGTGTCTCAGGTCACGATACAAAGTGAAGAATGATGATTATAATAGTGGAGAGAGCACACGAAGGCTTCCTGCTAAGGTGTTATGGTATATTCCAATTGTTCCGAAGTTCAAGTGGTTGTTTGGTAATAGAGATTATGCAAAGAACTTTACATGGAATTCAGACGGGAGAAAACGTGACAGGCTAATTCGTCATCCGGCTGATTCTACACAGTCGAAAAAAATAGATCATTTATTTCCATATTTTCGGGGTGAGCCAAGAAACCTTAGGCTCGGACTTGCCACAGATGCGACGAATCCATTTAGTAACTTAAGCACTAAGCAAAGCTCATGGCCTATTCTACTTGTGATCTATAATCTACCTTCTTGGTTATGCATGCAGCAGAAATACGTTATGTTATTAATGATGATTCAGGGCCAAAACAGCCAGGAAATGACATAGACATTTATCTAAGTCTGTTGATTGATGACTTAAGAATGATGTAGGATGAAGGGGTGGCGTATTTGATGGGTACCACCAGCAAAGTTTCAAGCTACGTGAAATATTATTTTGTATAATTAATGACTTTCCTCCATATGGAAACTTGTGAGGATATGGTGTGAAGGGGCATCATGCATGTCCTATATGCGAAGAAAACACAAGCTATGTTCAGTTAAAACATGGGAGGAAAACAGTTTACAATCAACATCAGAGGTTTCTCAATCACCATCACCCATATTGTAGATTGAGAAAAGCTTTTAATGGATGTCAGGAGGATGGACTTGCACCGACACACTTAATAGGTGAGCAAGTGTATGATCGTATGAAGAATATCAATACTATATTTGGGAAAAAAAAGAGGCCTTCTGAGACAAAGATTTGGAAGAAGAGGTTGATATTCCTTGACCTTTCATATTGGAGAAATATAAATGTTAGACATTGCATGAATGTTATTCATGTCATGAAAAATGAGTGTGATCGTGTGATCGGCACACTTCTTAATATCAAAGGCAAAGCAAAGGATGGGGTCCAAACTCATGAAGACTTGGAGGAAATGGGTATGCATCCTCAGTTGCATCCGCAGTCAGTTGGTAAACGAACTTATCTCCCCCCAGTGTGCTACTTTATCAAAAAAAAAAAGAAAATCAGCTTTTGCAAATGTTTACGAGGCATTAGAGTGCCATAAAATTACTCTTCAAATATTAAGAGTTTTGTATCATTGTCAGATCTTAAATTGGTTGGCTTAGAGTCCCATGACTGTCATGTCCTGATGCAACAACTTCTAGCAATGGCTATACGTGACATCTTGCCTAAAAAGTGAGGAATGTCATTACTCGCTTGTGCTTTTTCTTTAATGCTATATGTAGCAAAGTAATTGATTCTTTGGTTTTGAATGAGTGGGGAAACGAGTCTGGAGTTATCTTATGCCGATTGCAGATGTACTTTCCTCCTTCTTTTTTGTAGTATGGTTCACTTACTTGTTCATGTGGTTAGGGATATTGAAGAGTGTGGTCCCATCTATTTGAGATGGATTTCCCGATTGAATGATACATGAAGGTTTTTAAAGGATATACCAAAAATTCATCTCGTCTGGAAGCATCTATCGCGGAGAGGTATATTTGTTAGGCGTATTTTTATATGCTTATTTATCATTATTTTGTATTATTTTGGTGAGTAAATTTGCATAAATGAGCTTTTAATGCCCTATTCTTATATGTCTGGCAGGGAATTGGAGTCCGGAAGCCGAAACGATGAAAAACGGACGAAAACGGCAAATTTTGGCCTGGGGCCGCGGCACAAGGCAAGCGGGCCGCAGCACACGAAGGTAGCCAGTAGACACCGAGTAAACTGTACTCTGAGCCGTGGCACAGCTATGGTGAGTTGCGGCCCAGAAGAAAAAAATAGCACCCAGGTTTTAATCTGAGCACCGTGAGCCGCGGCACAGATTTAAGTGAGCCGCGGCCCACGGGGCAGTTTTGACAGAAAGTGCCGCGTTTCTGGGCCATTTTGGAGCCTGTTCTCGACCTAATTACACGGACGCGTTTTTGAGGCAAAAGAGGATTATAAATAAGGGTTTAAGGTCATAAGGAGAGCATAGAGAATTTTGGGAATCAGAGGGAATCGCAGAAGGCAAGAAGCAGAAGACACCAAGAACAAAGGGTGGAAGCCAGAAGAACGGAGGAATCTGAGCACTTAATCTGCATTTGATTTTCATGCTTTCATTCATTAATTCTGTATTTTTATCTTTTAGCATGTCAGGCTAAAACCCTGTTCTAGGATTTTGATGAAACCTAAGTTTTGACGGATTTGCTTTTGATTATCTATATAATTCCCTTTTCTGTTGAGTTTTCCCAATCTATTTTAATGCTTTCAATTGTCTGGCCAATAATTGGATTGTTTTAATTACGCAACTCGAATCGGGAGAGGAGAGTTGGTGAGGAACTATTGGTGAGAACCGTTTTATCTTGTGAGATAGGAATATACTCATAGGAACTACGTGGCCTTTTGAGGATTTTGTGCTTTTTGCCTATTGTAGAATTAATTCACCTAGGTATAGAGTGCGTTATTCGCCTTCAGAAAAATCTATTGACCTCGGGAGAGGCGGTAGAGTATTTTAGCAATCTTCGCCTTCAATAAATTGGGGAAATCATTAACTTCAGATAATCAAGAGTAAATTCGGATAAACCAAGGTGGATTCAGAATCCTAGACTTATTCATCATTTGATTTTCTTTCTTCAAGAAATCGTTTTTACTGTTAGTTCTTTTATTGATTTTCTTTAGTTATTAATTGCAACCCAAATTTCGACTGTTCAAATAAAATTAGAATACATATAAATCGGTACTTAGTGATTCAGTCCTCGTGAGAACGATACTCACTCATCACTTTATTACTTGTCTATGATAACGTGCACTTGCGTTTAACGAAATATCGCAACAAGTTTTTGGCACCGTTGCCGGGGACTGAAATTTTTACTAATATCGATTTCAGTATTTATAGTCTTAGTTTGAACATTTTTATTGTTTTTTGTGTAATCTTATTTATTTATTTATTTTTCCTTTCAGGATTTTTCGGTTAGTGCATGAGAAAATTCGGTAACGAAGGCTTACTACATTTGGATACCGAACTCGAGCGCACTCTTCGCAGAAGCAAAAAGGAGAAACGAGAGTTACCGACCACAGTCACCATGGCCGAAAATACCAAAAATCACGGAGGTGATAATCTTGTACAACAAGCTCAACCAGCACTTGCACTCCGCGATTATGCTATGCCGCAAATCAACGCGAACTTTTCGGGGATTCGGCATCCGACAATCCAGGCGAACAATTTCAAAATCAAGCCTGCGATTATTCAGATGGTGCAAACGATCCAGTTCTGTGGATTGCCGAATGATGACCCCAACGCACACATTGCGTCGTTTCTCGAGATTTGTGACACCTTTACGAACAATGGTGTCACCGATGATGCTATCCGTCTACGGCTTTTCCCTTTTTCTTTGAGGGACAAAGCAAAATTTTGGTTGAATTCTTTACCGCCGGGCTCGATCACGACATGGGCAGAATTAGCGCAAGCCTTCCTTGCTAAATTCTTCCCACATTCGAAGACGGCGAGACTGAGGAACAAAACTACCACTTTTGGTCAATTTGATATGGAGTCGCTTCACGAGGCGTGGGAGCGATACAAAGATTTTCTAAGTAGATGCCCACATCACGGCCTACCGGACTGGCTACAAATTGAGACGTTCTATAATGGATTGAGTGCCTCTACACGCACTCTCGTGGATGCAGCCGCTGGAGGAGCCTTAATGGGAAAAACGATGGCTGAAGCACACTCTTTGTTGGAAGCTATGGCCGCAAATGCTTATCAATGGCCGTCCGAACGAGTAAATCCGAAGCGAGTTATGGAAATCTCGAATAATGATCTGATCTCTGCATTGTCGGCCCAAGTCGTAGCGCTAACTCAGCAACTTCAGGCATTTTCGCATGCTCCTTCCCCCGTTACCATTGAATCTTGTAATTGGTGTAACGGATCTCACCCTAGCGCAGAGTGCCAAGTCGGAAACCCTTTCGAGCAGCCCCCAATTGAACAAGCTCAGTTCGTAGGAAATGGGAATCGACAAAACAATCCGTACTCCAACACGTATAATCCGGGATGGCGAAATCATCCTAACTTCTCATGGAGGAACGGACAAAACTCAAACCAGCCTCCGTTCGCTCAACACCAACAGCAACCTCCTCCCGCTCCAAAAGTTTCTCTAGAGGAAGCAATTGCGAAATTGGCAGCGAATACGAGTCAGTTCATGACCCGTACGGAAGCAACATTGCAAAACCATTCCACTTCCATACGCAACTTGGAAGTCCAACTGGGCCAGATTGCTAATGTATTAACAGCCCGCCTGGAAGGTACCTTGCCAAGTACGACCGAAACAAATCCCAGGGAGAGTGTCAACGCCATTGGTTTGAGAAGTGGAAAAGAATTGGGTGAGCTGCCCGGGCAGAATGAAAAGAGAAGTGAAGATGAGGAGAAGAAAAATTCAGCGACTGAGGAATCACAAGATTTGAGAACCTCGATACTGTTTCCGGATAATCCGACTGCATATGTACCACCCGTCCCGTTTCCGCAGCGATTACAACAGAAAAAGGTGGACATGCAATTCTCTAAGTTCCTCGACGTCTTCAAGAAGTTGCATATTAACATCCCATTTGCCGACGTCTTGGAGCAAATGCTGAGTTACCTGAAATTCATGAAGGAAATTTTGTCAAATAAAATAAAACTCAAGGAGTATGAGACAGTCGCATTGACGGATGACTGCAGCGCTATTCTTCATAAAAAGCTTCTGCCAAAATTGAAGGATCCGGGAAGTTTTAATATACCTTGCACTATGGGAAATCTGAGTTTTGATAGAGCGTTGTGTGATCTCGGGGCCAGTATTAATCTGATGCCTCTTTCTATTTTCAAGAAGCTTGGAATTGGGGAAGCGAAACCGACGACGGTCTCCTTACAATTTTCAGATCGATCTATCAAGTATCCGATGGGAGTGATAGAGGACGTTTTAGTAAAGGTTGATAAATTCATATTTCCGGCCGACTTCATTGTGCTCGACATGGAGGAGGATCAAGACATCCCAATTATTTTGGGAAGACCATTCTTAGCGACCGGTCGAACTCTCATAGACGTGTAAAAAGGCGAACTAACTCTAAGGGTTCAAGACGAGCATGTCACATTCCAAGTGTTTAAATCTTTTCCATATCCAGGTGGTGTTGAGAAGAGCTCGCAAATTGAAAGTGTAGACACCGTTGCGAAAGACACACACCAGAAGAATCGTCGGTCGAAAAACTCAGAATCCATTTCAGATGGTCCGACTTCTAAGAAAAATGTAGAACGAGTCGCATATCTCAAGCAGTTGGACATGCCGTCATCATCAACCGTGCATCCACCAATAAAAAATCCTGATGCTGTCATAAGTTCATTTGTGAAAGAGGAAAATAAGCCGGAAGTCAAACGGGCGCCTAGTCATTTGGAAAATGGGTGTTTCGGAAAGTTGTTTTTGTCAAAACCTTTTCGCAAACAACATTGGGTGTCCAAACCAAAAATCGGATCGTTAAGGACCAATGGTCAAAATTTTAAAACACACATTAACGGTTCGATGGATGGGGCGGAGTTCAAATGGAGTTTGCGAAAAGCGAACTGATTTCTCAAATAGGTCCGGCTGAAGACTATAAACTTAGCGCTTCTCGGGAGGCAACCCGAGTTTTAGTAGTATATTTTTGTGTTTCAGTATTTTCGTACATTTTTGAATATTTATTTTTCAACATTTTTGCTTTGATTTGCTTATCCCTCTCGTTCTTGACGTGTTCCTTTGAAAATTCTGTGCAGAAAAAGTCCCAGGGGAAAGATTTATGCCTGAGCCGTGGCACAAAGCTTGTGAGCCGCGGCACACACAAATCGAACCAGAAGGCTAAACATCCTGTACTATGTGCCACGACACAACCTTACTGAGCCGCGGAACACTTGATTCTTGAGCCGCGGCACGTTGCTGGTGAGCCGCGGCACACCAATTGCCAAATGATGAGCCCAGGACGCTGTACTCTGTGCCGCGACACAAACCAAGTGAGCCGCGGCACATCAACACTCTGAGCCGCGGCACCCGCATTCTGAGCCGCGGCACATGTCGACATAGCATACACACCCAGACTAACTGTACTCTGGTCCGCGGCTCACTTAAGCTGTGCCGCGGCCCCCGTTCGGAATTTGAACAGCCCACGTACCTTTATAACATGAATTCGGCCGACCCCAGGTACACTTCCTTCTCTTCCTCTGCACAAGCGATCGGCCAAGAATTTTTTTTCTCATCTTCTTTTTCTTCTTGCATTCTTCAAGATCTAAGCAAGGTAAGTTTAAATTCCTAATCTTAATTGCTCTATGAATTGATAGGTGAAGTTTTGTTATTCATTTAATGACTGATTATGTTTTTTTTCCTTTTTTTTTAAAAGTTCTATCAAGTTGAGTTGAGAATATGATGATTTTGATTGATTATTGATGATTATCTTTCGATTATGAACGAATGGATTATGTTTGTCATATACTCGATTCAGGATGTTGTTTTTGGGGATTGAATGAAGCTACGGTCATGTTTGTTCTTCAATTAAAAGTATGCACTCAAGGTGTTTGATTAAAAGCTTGAATGAAAATTTTTCTTTGTTAAGACAATATTTTGAAACTAGTTGCAACGAATTCGTTTCTGGGAATTACAGCGTACCCCAACCAACGTCAAGTTTAAACGTTAAAGCTCAATTTTATTTTTCTCTCACGGCGGTGCTAGCTCGTTAAATTCTTGATTCATGTTTGGATATCCTTAGCTGAGTAATTCTCATTATTGCTTAAGTAAGTAAACTCTGGTGTTTATCTTTTCAGGACTCGCTATGGCTAGAACCAAAAAGCTCAGCAAAAGGGCCAGGACTCAGTCGTCCCCCACTCGAGGGGAAACGTCTCAGAGCCGAGCCGAGTTGGAGGCGCACCAATTCTCCGACCCGGAGATTTATAAAATCTTTAATGAAAAGATCCGCCATCGACCTCTAATCCCGGAGAGGGGATTCACCCCAGCCCCCCAGGATGGGGAGCTTCTGACCATGATCGACGAGATGGGGTTGGCCCGTTTCGCTGCACCTCCTGAGCCGGCGGTGATATCTATTGTGCAGGAGTTTTATGCAAGCGCTTTGTTGAAGCACATTTAGACGGGGCAGATGATACAGAGTTAGATACTCGGACTCAGGTCGTAGTCCGAGGCATTACGGTGGATTTTTCAGTAGCTGCTGTTTGGAGGTTATTTGAGCTGCCAGTGGTTGATGAGACGGCTTATACGCGAGTTATGGGTAGCCTCACGAAGGAGGCTCTGCTCGAGACTCTTACACAGCCCGACTCCGACTGGGAGAGGCGCGCCCCGGCTTCTTCCACCTTCTACTTTAAGAGCTCGTGCCTCAGTCGGTTCGGGCGGGCCTGGTTGTACTTCATCTGCGCACGTATAGATCCTACCTCGCAGATCCGATCTGTTTTTCTCTCTCGAGCCCGTACATTATATGCTATCACCTCCGGGCTGCGATTCGATGTGGCTCCTCTCCTGGTCCGATCTATCTTCCAGTGTATTCAGGGAGGGGCCAAGACGGGGCTGAAGTACCCCTGTCTTATTTGCGCTCTTTGCCGCCAGTCAGGCATGACTTGGTCGGATGACGAGCCGATGTTAGCACCCCAGGGCCCGATCGACAATCGCATCATTTCACATTTTGACCAGTGGGGAGGAGCGCCAGCACACGCTCGGGGGCGAGGATTTCTACTTGATGAGGCACACGAGCAGTCCCCCGAGCCTTTTCTTCTGACGCAGGGGCATATGAAGTCAAGCCCGCCGCCCGACAGAGAGCACTTGCAGGCGATGTTCGACGGGTTGAGAGAGGAGATGAGGAGAGAGAGGAGATGAGGAGAGAGAGAGCCTTTTGGCTGCACTGAGAGAGGAGAGGCGGACGGAGAGGGAGAGAATCATCGCTGCTGTCCGAGATGAGATGCGAGAGCAGGCCCGCCGGGCCAACCGGCGTGAGACGAGGCGCTTGGCAGCGAGGGATGCCTACCACCAGGAGCACCTTGCTGCATGGACGGCCCACATCATGCACCCGGATGGGCCATTCATTCCACCTGTTCGGCCAGCCACGCCACCCTCCTCGCCGGACGACGCCGGCACCAGTTCGTGAGCAGACTGTAGGGGAGTACTTGACCCTTTTTCTTTTATTGCATATTATATTTTGTGTACATCAAGGTCAATGTACGTCCTAAGTTTGGGGGGGGGGGGGTTTACTTTTTGTCGCTATACTTATTGTTGTACTTATTTGTTTGCACTTTTGTTATTTTTAGTTATATTTTTGTTGCTAGCCTTGCTTGTCGTGTTTTTAATTGCATTCGTGAATTTTTTGTGCTTCTCTTTGTGTAAAACTGATGTTACGATACTGATTTCTCTCTGAAGAAACGGTTGAGTTTTAGTAAGTTGTAGTCAGTGATATCTGTTTCTGTTGAGTATTCATCTAGGTCCGAATTTTTTTTTGTTTTTGTAGAAATCTTAGCGGATAAGAGAGGAGACATACGTGTTTTTCAAATCGCCGTCTATACGTTTGGTTACACTTTTCGGTTAGCTAGTCGTCCAATAACATAAGTCGTGTGGGCACCTAATTTGAGTTTAGAGTCGGACAGTTTTTTCCAAAAAGTCGAGATATTATTTATTCTATGATGGGAAGTCTAGTAACCGGGGGTATTCGCGTGACCCGTTGTTTACTCTCGCGTAAAAATGACGACCCTGATTAGACTAGTGGTTTAGAGATTTCGCATGTGCCGATGATAGGGAGCCTAGTAACCGGGGTTATTTGCGTGACCCGTTGTTTACTCTCGCGTAAAACAGCGACCTTGAATCGGACATGCGGGAATAGCTATTCGAGTTGATTCTCCGCTGTGGAGGGGAACTTAGTAACTAGAAGCATCCATGTACCCCATGAGTGTCTTTTACGTCAAACGGTTTCCCAGTACATGAGAATGGAATTCCACCCTAGGATTATCCCGATGAAACATCCCGAGATCCGAACCTAGTGGTCAACTCGGATCAATTAATTGATCATATATAAGGGAACACTATCCGAGGGTTATTTTTGATGAAACTCTTGGAATTTTTGCCATTAGACTGTGGGACTGGGCGAATTGGCTTGTTTATTTTAACCCTTCATATTGGCGGTCGATTAAATTCACACTTGTTAATCTTTGAGTTGGATTTTCTTCATGAACGATTGATTAGGACTGAAATTGGTTACTTTGTGGAATCAGTGTTCTGAACATGGCTCACTATTACAATACTTGTATTATTCTTTGAGAATTTCAGGGTAGTATTGATTAGGTTGAGCACTATGAGTTGCACGATTATTCACGATATTCTTTTGTTTGAAATTGATTATTTTTGCTTGAGGACAAGCAAAGGCTCAAGTTTGGGGGTATTTGTTAGGCGTATTTTTATACGCTTATTTATCATTATTTTGTATTATTTTGGTGAGTAAATTTGCATAAATGAGCTTTTAATGCCCTATTCTTGTATGTCTGGCAGGGAATTGGAGTCTGGAAGCCGAAACGATGAAAAACGGACGAAAACGGCGAATTTTGTCCTGGGGCCGCGGCACACGAAGGTAGCCAGCAGACACCGAGTAAACTGTACTCTGAGCCGCGGCACAGATATAGTGAGCCGCGGCCCAGAAGAAAAAAATAGCGCCCAGGTTTTAATCTGAGCACCATGAGCCGCGGCCCACGTGGCGGTTTTGACAGAAAGTGCTGCATTTCTTGGCCGTTTTGGAGCCTGTTCTCGACCTAATTACACGGAAGCGTTTTTGAGGCAAAAGAGGATTATAAATAAGGGTTTAAGGTCATAAGGAGAGCATCGAGAATTTTGGGAATCAGAGGGAATCGCAGAAGGCAAGAAGCAGAAGACACCAAGAGCAGAGGGCGGAAGCCAGAAGAACGGAGGAATCCAAGCTCTTCATCTGCGTTTGATTTTCATGCTTTCATTCATTAATTCTGTATTTTTATCTTTTAGCATGTCATGCTAAAACCCTGTTCTAGGATTTTGATGAAACCTAAGTTTTGACGGATTTGCTTTTGATTATCTATATAATTCCCTTTTCTGTTGAGTTTTCCCAATCGATTTTAATGCTTTCAATTGTCTGGACAATAATTGGATTGTTTTAATTACGCAACTCGAATCGGGAGAGGAGAGTTGGTGAGGAACTATTGGTGAGAACCGTTTTATCTTGTGAGATAGGAATATACTCATAGGAACTACGTGGCCTTTTGAGGATTTTGTGTTGTTTGCCTATTGTCGAATTAATTCACCTAGGGATAGAGTGCGTTATTTGCCTTTAGAAAAATCTATTGACCTCGGGAGAGGCGGTAGAGTATTTTAGCAATCTTCGCCTTCAATAAATTGGGGAAATCATTAACTTCAGATAATTGAGAGTAAATTCGGATAAACCAAGGTGGATTCAGAATCCTAGACTTATTCATCATTTGATTTTCTTTCTTCAAGAAATCCTTTTTACTGTTAGTTCTTTTATTGATTTTCTTTAGTTATTAATTGCAACCCAAATTTCGACTGTTCAAATAAAATTAGAATACATATAAATCGGTACTTAGTGATTCAGTCCTCGTGGGAACGATACTCACTCATCACTTTATTACTTGTCTACGATAACGTGCACTTGCGTTTAACGAAATATCGCAACAATATTGCAGAAGAAGCTATCTAGTTTTCCACAGATTAGATGTCACAAATATAACCTATGGGGCTATCTAAGTTCCGACATGAGTTGAGACTTTGAGGAAAGGGTACACGAGGTGTTAAAGTTTTAACCAAAAGTCGACATGAGGTGAGTCAACCACATTTATATGTTTTAAATAACACCGATGAAGTTCTTTCGTACTTTTTTACCCACAAGAATCATTCGAAGACAATGAATCTTCGAATGAGCGAAAAATGGTTGTTGGTTGAGCATAATGAGACTTTTTTGAGGTGGTTTAAGGAAGAAATTTCTGTAAATGATACTGCATCTGAAACATTAAAATGGCTCACTTACGGACCCAAGGTCGATGTTGTAACTTGGAGTGGATACGACATCAATAAGTACTCATTCTATACAAAATCACAAGATGATAAGAGTACATTTCAAAATAGTGGAGTTACCCTTTAAGCCGAGTCTATGCATTTTTCAAGCTCAAAGATAAAAACTATGGCATCCATAAGTTACTATGGAGTTATTGAAGAGATCTGGGATTGATTATGTTAAGTTTCGAGTGCCTGTTTTTAAGTGCAAGTGGGTTGATAATAACACAGGTGTGAAAATCGATGAATTAGAATTTACGTTGGTAAATCTTCATAAGGTTGCTTACAAAGACGAGTTTTTTATCGTGGCATGCCAAGCAAAACAAGTATTTTATGTCAATGATCAGTGTAATGAAAGGTAGTCAGTGGTTATTCTGGGCAGAAGTGTTGATATTAATGAAACTGGAGAAGTTATTCCTTTGTCAACATGGATACCCACGATCGTTGATGAAAATGAAGCAGATGACATACACGCCGTTCGAAATGATCATGATGAAGGCACATGAGAGAACGTTGTTATCTCAAAGGGTAATTAAAAGACCCGGTATATTAGCTAAATTTTAGTAATGATAAAGTAAATTGTAAGTGTAATAATTGTGTAATGTAATTGTAAATTGTAGATGTATGTGGTATTTCACATAATATAAGTGATACATGATTGGTGCATATTTTTATCATTCTTTTCTAGTATATTTGAAAATGAAGTACTTTTTTACATTTTGATAGTTTTGCATTATATTGTGTTTGACATTTAAATTTTATTTGTTTATATAAGCACATGGCTTCGCCTCCTCGTTCTCCTTCTCATTCCCCTTGTTCACTGCAGTCCCATCCACAGACTACTTCTACATCAAGAAATCCCACGCGTTGTAGGAGTATGTCTAAACGGCATGTAGATGGAAAAAAGATACCTCTTGACATCGATCCAGTAAGAGGGAAGATCAAGCACGAATGCAACTTTAATTTAAGTACTTATTTGGGGAAACTCGCAAAAGATCATGTTTCCATATTTTACGATAGGTGGGATCATGTACCTGACAAGCTGGATAAGGAAATTATTTGGCAGGATATATTGGTACGTGTATTATTTTATATGTTATATAGTTACTTTTATTGTAATCCTTGTCGTGTGACTGATTGTTTTACTAATCATACGCTAGTAGTACTTTGTATGAAGTCTGTGGGACTTTATTTTAGATAAATAAAAGCACATGGTATACTGGATTTTTATCTTGGAATTTGTTAGTGTTTTATCTTCCATTGTGCTCTTTTCAGTGTAAATAAGAAGTCTCTCTGACATATTTTATGTGGTGAGTAGTTTTATCAATTCTTACATGGTATCAGAGAGGTACTGTATATCTTACTTACCTAAACTACAGGCTAACTCTTCAATTTGAATTGTCAATGCAGGCTATCTTTGATGTTAGTCAGATTAACAATCTTGCTCAATTTCTAAAGAAGTCGATGGAGTCGGTAGGCCTGAAGTGGAGGCAATTTAAGACTTATTTGACCTGTACTTATATATATGTTCCATATAAGGAGCGATCTCCATGTGAAAGTACGATATCCCAGAGCACGAGTGGGTCGAATTCAAAAATATTCGAGAGGACCCTGATTGGGAGGTGAAAATATCAGTTATTTCTAACTTGACAACATTCATCTTTATTACCTACCTTCTCCTTATTGTTGCAAAATATTTTTTACAAGAAAAGAAAAGAAAGAAAGAAGAGATAGTAAAAAGGAATAATGCTCCCCACAATATGGCTCGAGGAGGATATGACCTGATGGAAGTACGTGAGATGAAGAGGAATATGAGGGAGCATCAACAAGAAGCATCAAAATCTAGATAAGATACCGTAATTGATCATCCATCTCCTCCTTCATGTCATCAGAAGTGGAAGCTTGGTCGCACGAAAAAATCTGGGAGAATTTCATCAGATGTCGCACGGGAGATTGTTGATAAGATTGTAAGCATTGTACATTTAAAGTTAAATGCAATATATTCAGCGACTCAATTGATAAAATATATATGTAAAAATAAACTTTAAAGTAAAATTTATATATATATATATATATACATATATATATATATATATATATATATATATATATATATATATATATATATATATATATATATATATGTAATACGCACGATTTTCGTTCCGATTATTTTAGATTTTTTTCAGATATTTCTCTGTTGTCGAGTGCCGGTACAATTTTCTCGACAACTGATTTTTGGTGTTTATGACCGTATGTGATGATTTGTTACCGTTGTTTTTATTTCGGATCGATGATGTTGTCCCCGAGCATTTTGTCGTGTTCGTTCCGTGTGATTTCGGAAAATTGAGTCATCGGGACATGGCGGCTGGGCACTGGCCGGACGGGTGCGGGCACTGGCCGGACAGGTGCGGCAGGAACTGGCATAGCACACGCTACTGCCGGAAGGCAGCGCACGCTATGGCCGGAAGGCTTCCCACGCTACGGTCGGGAGGCTGCGCACGCTAGTCGGCCGAGGCAGCAGGGGCAGAGAGGTTCTGGACTCGGGGAGGATCGGCAGGTAGCGCACACCATTGTCGGACACTGCGCGCGCTAATCGGCCGGCCCTAGCGCACGCTACGTCCGGAAGGCTGCGCACGCTACCGCGGTCGGGCAGAAAGATTCTGGACAGCAGGACAGGTTGGCAGGATAGGTCAACATGGGCCCCGGACGAACATTCTCGACCATGACCGCCCGTTAGCGCACGCTAGCTCGGCAACCTAGCGCACGCTAGGATGCACCAGTATAAATATGGCCGAGCAGTCCAGTTTCATTCATTTTTCCCATTTCTCTTTCTCTCTTCCGCGGCTGGATCCTTGGGGAACTTGAAGGCATTATGTTATACAATTAATCCATGAAGTTTCTGAGCCTATATCATCGATTGATCATCACATAACATCCTTCAATCCAGCGAATCAAGGTAAGTTTTCCTAAAATCCTATTTTTGGGAAAATTGGGGATTTTCTTTGATTTCGTCCGTTTAATTCGTTATAACTTAGAATAGTGATGGATTGCTGATTTTTAAGTTGTATTATATCGAATCCATTGTTTTTCCACAGTTGGATTGCCGAGGATTCGTCGTTTTATTGAGTTTCTAATCGACGCCTTTAAGGTGTTCGATAAAATGTCACAAAGGGGATTCGGGCGTTCTACGATTATTCTTCCTCGTACGATCGTCAATTTATTCATGGTGTGATGTTAGGGTCAGGTTCCGTGCGAAGAACTCGAGTTGGAACCCTTCCGTTCGCCGTTTCCCGATCGGTTGTGTTACCGTCGTTTCCGCCGGAGAGTTGTGGGCGTTCGAGGTTTTCCGGTTGAGCAATGTTCGTCGGAGTGTCTGGTATCGACTATCGAGGCAAGTATCTTGCTCATACATTACGTGTTTTGTGGATATAATGGTTGCTAATCGTCGATATGTGCTAAATAAATATTTATAACCAATTTTCAAAGAATCGGTATATTTACCATCATGGTTTTCCTAAAAGTGACCCGTGTGTTTCGGGAATTAATATGCTTAATTGAATATGTGTACTAGTGTTAAGTGTAGGAACGCCTTACTTTCGTGTGATGCCATTTTATGTGATTATGTCGTAGTAAATTTAAAGTTCTAACCTTTTGTTAAGATATGTGCATGGAGACGTGTGGTTACCGATGATCTTGTGAGATTGTGTGATAAATGTTGTAACTCCTTTATGAGGATGTTGTGCCATTTAGTGTGATTGGAAAGGTATTTTCTTTCGTTGCTATGTTATTGGTACTAGATGCATTGTTGAATTCTAGTGTTAATTGTATCGTTACTTGGTCATGGGTGTGTGTTGGATGAACTGGCCATTCTAGTAAGGTACCTCGACTATATATACTGTGACTGATTTTCGAGGCTTGTGGTTTTCAACTGCATTGTGATCTTTCGGATGCGTGAGTTGTGTTCCTTCCACCCGGAGCATTTGACGGGGCGTCTGGGGGTCGATACTAAGGGGTACGACCGAGGAAGTGGAATCGGGTGCCTCTGTGGTCGAACTTCCACTCGGTGCGTTCGATGGGGCGTTTGGGGGTCGATACTAAGGGGTACGGCCGAGGAAGTGGACTTTGGTGCGTGTGTGGTCGAACTTCCACCCGGAGCGTTCGACGGGGCGTTTGGGGGTCGATACTAAGGGGTACGGCTGAGGAAGTGGACTACGGTGCGTGTGTGGTTGAACTTCCACCCAGAGCGTTCGACGGGGCGTCTGGGGGCCGATGCTAAGGGGCACGACCGTGGGTTACCAAGTGTGGTTTCTATGATATTGATGTTGATGTTTTCGTTAACTATGATATTGTCCGGAGTATCACAATGCTTTGTGCTCGGGGTCGAGAGACATTATATATTGAGTCTTGGTGCTTGGCTACAATGGCATAAGAATAATGTATTATGTGTAATGTGCCCTTGTAAGTGAATTGAAGTGGATGATCGGGTCGTGGACCCTGTGTTTTGTGACCGGAATGGTTGGGTTGTGGACCCCGTGTTTTGTTAACGGATTTGCATTTTGGAAAATGAACTTTGGGACTATGACCCTAAGTGGCTTTCGAGGAATTAAGAACTTTTCAATTTCAAATGTTTTCAAAACTCCCGAGATTTGGAAGTGTTTTCAAAGTGCTTACTTATTTCGTTTCTAGTTTCAAGACTTGAACTATTTTAACTAAATAATATATCTCGGGAAGTCTTTTGTTGTATTCTCGGAATGTGTTGTGTATGGGTCGTATTTGCATTTTATACTTGTACTAGCAAAATAATGGAGTTTTGCTAACCCCCGAGTATTCGGGGGGTGGATGTCTGTTCTGCGTCCACGTACATGTAGGTTTTGGGAGCAAAACACAGGATCGGTGCGAAGGATGATGGAAGACGAATGATACTAATCACATGAAGGCCAGTTTTGGATGCAGTTAGTTGGAGTTCGTGTATGGTCATTTCCGCTGTCGTACTTTTTGTTTGTGAGTGTATTTTACCCTTGCATGGGTATGAGTCGTGATAGAAGTGTGTATTCTTGATTTGTATGTTAGTGACGAAAGACCAAGTTGGTCTACGGATTTGGTATTTCATCATTTCGGTATGTAATTTATTGTGTGGTTTCAATGTCTAGCCTGGTGGATCCTCACGGAGAGGGTCTGCGGCGTGTAATATTCCCGGTTTGATTCTGGGGGCCGGTGTTACATTTATGGTATCGGAGCTTAGGTTGCGGAAACCTAGGATGTCGGGTCCACTCAGGTATTGTCGTGTCTTGTCCTGTCAGGTTGTATCTGTCTAAGTCATGTTGCGACGCATCGTTTGTGATGTCGGACGTGATTAGTATCGAGGTGCAGCCATTATCTTCGTGTGACCTGTGGATGTAAGTCTCCCTACTATATTGTGCCTTATGTTATACGAGCTTGTATGATTTTGTGTTATGATGTGGAGTTTAAATGTGATTTGTGATTATGTGGCTTATTTTTGTTTGATCTTCGCATGGTGCTAGAATGAAAGTGGTGCCAGTGTATATGTATATATATACACACATCCTGCTATAAGTCGTTTTTACAAGAGTAATGGCCTTGGTGTGGTTACGCAAAGAAAAATTCATCAATGTGATATTTTAAAACTTTACATATTTTTGGGGAGTCACGTAAATTCAGTTTTAAAACATCCTCCAAAGGGAGTAAAAAGTTTGATTTTCGTATGATGACCTCAAGGTCGAATTTTTTTTTTTTTTTTTTGAGAATTCAAACTACCGATATTTTATTTTCATCTTGTATGAGGTCTATAAATTGTACTCAAGATGTGACTCTCGCTTTCAACCTTTCGATTTCATGGTTGTTAGCAAGGAGTACATGATTATGTTCTTATTGTTTGGGCAGTGTTGCCAGTTTTAGATTAAAACAGTGATGTGAATGCTAAGTCGTTCGGTATGAGTTAAGATAGTTCTCTTTATTAATAGATGAGATTTTGATTTTGGATGACAATTGTCTTTTGGTGGTTGCTCATGAAGTGTTGAATCGATCGCTTTGAGATTCGAACGTGTTGTTGTTTATTTGTGACCATCGATTCTAGAGATGTCGTATATATATTCGCGATCATGTTGCTGAGCTGGAGCAACTAGCGCACGGTAAGTGCGAAGCTAGCACGCACTAATACAACATGGGTAGCGCACGCTAAATAATTGTTGTAGCGCGTGTTGGTTAGCCTGGACTGAGGCTAGAGAACTACATTTCTTTTAGCCGTTAGGCCTAACCTTTGTAGTCAATCACCCATGACTGTATTCTATGTGTGTTGTCTAGTGATGACAACTGCTTTGTACGAATGTGTGTCATGACTTTTCGTTGCGCTAAGTGATAATTGATTTTGTTCAGTGAATTTATAAAATTATGTCTACTGTGTGTGTTTGAAAAACGCTTTCCTGAAACTTTTCATAAGTTTGTGCAAGTTGAGGAAAATCAACTTTCGAAACTACTTTGACATTGCGATTAAGCCGGCGGCTTCGTATGAACTTTGAAAATTGTTTGAAATTTGCGAGCCGGCCTAGGATTCTCAAATAAAACCTCGACGGTATTGAAAGAGTTGTTTTAAAGTACTTTGAACATTTTGTAAAATGTTACCGTCATTGATTTTTGTGTAGTGTTGGGAGAATTTTCGGAAATGACTTTTAACGTACTATTGTATTTTCGAATAATTCGAGTACATGATTTTCAAAAATCTTTCACACAAATTTTTTCAAAACCCAATGCGATTTTTATTTTTTAAAAATATATAGTGAAAGATGGAAAATCTTACTTGATTTAAATTTCAAACTTGGATTTGGAAATGTTAGTGTTTGATGATCTTGCACGTTTACCTTGTTTGTTATCAACGGTGACGACGATGCGTAGTGACATAGTGATTTTGATGATGCCGGTCACAAGGAATTATTGTTTTGCAAATAATTTTAAAATGGGACGGTTAAAGTCTTTTGTTTACAGGTTTTGATAAAACAGCCCGAGGTACCAAAAATGCTTTCAAAGTTTTATTTTGAACAACATCCAAATCCAAAGATTTTCGAAAGAATACCTAGTGGATTTTCTTATCGGATTGTTATTAGTTAACTTATGTGGTATGTCGTGCTGAGTTGGCACTTTAGTATGTGGTTTTGCGAAGTTGTGCCATCGTATTGAGTGAGAAACCACTTAGTATGCTGAGGGACAGAGGACGCGGTCGTGACCACGGTACAGTTGGTCATAGAAATCAGATGCGGGACCAAGAGGATATGGCTGGGAAGGCCGCTATTCTAGTGCTTCATTCTCGTTGTTTAGGTTTCAGGGACGAAACCTCTTTTAAAGGTGATATGATGTAATACCCATATTTTTTTCTTTTCGCTTTCGTTTCGTTCGACTGTATCGACTAAATTGTGTTCGTTGATGCTTCTGACCTTGTGTTATTCTCACCCTTGTCATTCGAGCGAGTTCGCATATTGTTCCAAATTGATGTGTATATCGTGGCGATCTTTCCAAGTTCGCATCGATTTCTTGTGAACCATGTTCGACACTAACACCTCGTGGTTCCTACAAGTTTATTTATGTCTTGATTTGAGGTGAACTTCAGAGCTAATCGTTGTTGTTCGATCATTACTATTTGTTCGTCATTGTCCAATCATTTTTGTTGGATCTCGTAATCGTGATTCTTGAACATCTGGACCACTTCGTAATCTCCATAAGTGTTGGGAAATTGTCTTTGTATTTGATCTTCCAAATCTTTGAGTTATTGGAATTTCATACCTTTCAGCGTTTGAATCATGATTTGATTTTTGTACTTCTCGATTTTATCAACCGCAGTGATTCATGCTCGTTGCTTTTCGTAAGCATTCTTGCATGTTGAATCGGACCGTAGTAGCTTTATACTACATTGAGCTCTGGTGTGTTCTCGATAGTCGTCTTGCTTTTGTTTTAAGTTTCGGGACGAAACTTATTTTTAGGGGGATAGAATGTAATACCCATGATTTTCGTTCCGATTATTTTAGATTTTTTTCGGATATTTCCCTGTTTCTAGTGCCGTTACTATTTTCTCGACAATTCATTTTTGGTGTTTATGACCGTATGTGATGATTTGTTATCGTTGTTTTCATTTCGGATCGATGATGTTGTCCCCGAGCGTTTTGTCGTGTTCGTTCCGTGCGATTTTGGAAAATCGAGTCATCAGGTCATGGCGGCTGGGCACTGGCCGGACGGGTGCGGGCACTGGCTGGACGGGTGCAGACACTGGCCGGACAGGTGCGGCAGGAACCGGCATAGCGCACGCTATGGCCGGAAGGCTGCGCACACTACGGCCGGGAGGCTGCGCACGCTAGTCGGCCGAGGCAGCAGGGGTAGAGAGGTTCTGGACTCGGGGAGGATCGGCAGGTAGCGCACGCCACTGTCGGACACTGCGCGCTAATCGGCCGGCCCTAGCGCACGCTACGGCCGGAAGGCTGCGCACGCTACCGTGGTCGGACAGGAAGGTTTCGGACAGCAGGACAGGTCGGCAGGATAGGTCAACGCGGGCCCCGGCCGAACATTCTCGACCATGACCGCCCGTTAGCGCACGCTAGCTCGGCAGCCTAGCGCACGCTAGGCTGCACCAGTATAAATATGGCCGAGCAGTCCAGTTTCATTCATTTTTCCCATTTCTCTTTCTCTCTTCCGCGGCTGGATCTTTGAGGAACTTGAAGGCATGATGTTATACAATTAATCCATGAAGTTTCTGAGCCTATATCATCGATTGATCATCACATAACATCCTTCAATCCAGTGAATCAAGGTTAGTTTTCCTAAAATCCTAGTTTTGGGAAAATTGGGGATTTTCTTTGATTTCGTCCGTTTAATTCGTTATAACTTAGAATAGTGATGGATTGATGATTATTAAGTTGTATTATATCGAAACCCTTGTTTTTCCATGGTTGGATTGCCGAGGATTCGTCGTTTTATTGAGTTTCTAATCGACGCCTTGAAAGTGTTCGATAAAATGTCACAAAGGGGATTCGGGCATTCTACGATTATTCTTCCTCGTACGATCGTCAATTTATTCATGGTCTGATGTTAGGGTCAGGTTCCGTGCGAAGAACTCGAGTTGGAACCCTTCCGTTCTCCTGATCGGTTGTGTTACCGTCGTTTCCGCCGGAGAGTTGTGGGCTTTCGAGGTTTTCCGGTTGAGCTATGTTCGTCGGAGTGTCCGGTATCGACTATCGAGGGAAGTATCTTGCCCATATATTACGTATTTTGTGGATATAATGGTTTCTAATCGTCGATATGTGCAAAATAAATATTTATAACCATTTTTCAAAGAATCGGTATATTTACCATCATGGTTTTCCTAAAGTGACCCGTGTGTTTCGGGAATTAATATGCTTAATTGAATATGTGTACTAGTGTTAAGTGTAGGAACGCCTTACTTTCGTGTGATGCCATTTTATGTGATTATGTCGTAGTAAATTTAAAGTTCTAACCTTTTGTTAAGATATGTGTGTGGAGACGTGTGGTTACCGATGATCTTGTGAGATTGTGTGATAAATGTTGTAACTCCTTTATGAGGAGGTTGTGCCATTCGGTGTGATTGGAAAGGTATTTTCTTTCGTTGCTATGTTATTGGTACTAGCTGCATTGTTGAATTCTAGTGTTAATTGTATCGTTACTTGGTCATGGGTGTGTGTTGGATGAACTGGCCATTCTAATAAGGTACCTCGACTATATATACTGTGATTGATTTTCGAGGCTTGTGGTTTTCAACAGAATTGTGATCTTTCAGATGCATGAGTTGTGGTCCTTCCACCCGGAGCATTTGACGGGGCGTCTGGGGGTCGATACTAAGGGGTACGATCGAGGAAGTAGAATCGGGTGCCTCTGTGGTCGAACTTCCACTCGGTGCGTTCTACGGGGCGTTTGGGGGTCGATACTAAGGGCTACGGCCGAGGAAGTGGACTTGGGTGCGTGTGTGGTCGAACTTCCACCCGAAGCGTTCGACGGGGTGTCTGGGGGTCGATACTAAGGGGTACGGCCGAGGAAGTGGACTTGGGTGCGTGTGTGGTTGAACTTCCACCCGGAGCGTTCGACGGGGCGTTTAGGGGTCGATACTAAGGGGTACGACTGCGGAAGTGGTTTCCCACCCGGAGCGTTCGACGGGGCGTCTGGGGGCCGATGCTAAGGGGCACGGCCGTGGGTTACCAAGTGTGGTTTCTATGATATTGATGTTGATGTTTTCGTTAACTGCGATATTGTCCGGAGTATCACAATGCTTTGTGCTCGGGGTCAAGAGACATTATATATTGAGTCTTGCTTCTTGGCTAGAATGGCATAAGAATAATGTATTATGTGTAATGTGCCCTTGTAAGTGAATTGAAGTGGATGGTCGGGTCGTGGACCCTGTGTTTTGTGACCGGAATGGTTGGGTCGTGGACCCCGTGTTTTGTTAACGGATTTGCATTTTGGAAAATGAACTTTGGGACTGTGACCCTAAGTGGCTTTCGAGGAATTAAGAACTTTTCAATTTCAAATGTTTTCAAAACTCCCGAGATTTGAAAGTATTTTCAAAGTGCTTACTCGTTTCGTTTCTAGTTTCAAGACTTGAACTATTTTAACTAAATAATATATCTCGGGAAGTCTTTCGTTGTATTCTCGGAATGTGTTGTGTATGGCTCGTATTTGCATTTTATACTTGTACTAGCAAAACAGTGGAGTTTTGCTAACCTCCGAGTATTCGGGGGGTGGATGTCTGTTCTGCGTCCAGGTACATGCAGGTTTTGGGAGCAAAACACAGGATCGGTGCGAAGGATGATGGAAGACGAATGATACTAATCACATGAAGGCCAGTTTTGGATGCAGTTAGTTGGAGTTCGTGTATGGTCTTTTCCACTTTCGTACTTTTTGTTTGTGAGTGTATTTTACCCTTGCATAGGTATGAGTCGTGATAGAAGTGTGTATTCTTGATTTGTATGTTAGTGACGAAAGACCAAGTTGGTCTACGGATTTGGTATTTCATCATGCTGGTATGTAATTTATTGTGTGGTTTCGATGTCTAGCATGGTGGATCCTCACGGAGAGGGTCTGCGGCGTGTAATATTCCCGGTTTGATTCTGGGGGTGTTACAATATATATATATATATATATATATATATATTAACTCAAATGACAAAATATATTTAAAGTACCTTTTAAAGTAAAAAATAAAAACATATTTATTACACTAAAGTAAAAATAGACACTTAAAGTACCTATTAAGATAATACTGAATTCAATACCAGAAATATACTATATAAAGAACCTTTTAAAGTAAAAATAAAAATAATATATTTGATTTCATTAACAAACTATATTTTAAGTATTAAAATTTATTTGAACATGCAAATCGTTCATTTGTAAGATGAGCTAGAGCAGCAATATACGCAGGGTACCTTCATTCTTGAGAGACGACATGATATATTGGCCGCTGCCATTGGCCTTATATGGTCGTCGTTGTCGATCTCCCCTATGCTGGGATGACTTATCAGAATCGATCGGCACTGAACCCGATATGCTATTAGCTGCCCGTGAGAAGGTAGAGTTGATCCGGAGTCGTTTGTTGACCGCTCAGAGTCGACAGAAATCATATGCAGATAATAGTCGTCGACCATTAGAATTCGAGGCAGGTGACCACGTCTTGGTCAAGGTATCCCCGAGTCGAGGTGTTTTCCGGTTTGGGAAGCGAGGAAAGTTGAGTCCGAGATTCATTGGACCATTTGAGATTTTGGATCGAGTAGGCGATATGGCTTATCGGTTGGCTTTACCTCCAGCCCCAAGTCGAATTCATAACGTGTTTCATGTCTCTCAGTTGCGGAAGTATATTGCCGACCCTAGTCACATACTTCAGTTTGATGAAATAGAGATAGCGGATGATCATACATATGAGGAGCGTCCCGTACGAATCTTAGAGCGGCGAATCAAACATTTGATGAACAAGACGATTTCTTTGGTTAAAATTCAGTGGTCGAGATACGGAGTCGAAGAGGCTACTTGGGAAACCGAGGATAGTATGCGGGAGAGTTATCCCGAATTGTTTCACCCTTAGTTACAAGGACGAAACTATTTTTAAGGGGGGAAGTATGTAATACCCGATTGTAAATTCAGTCATTGTCATTCAGTAAATCGTTCCTCTATAATTTTTCACTTATTAATAATCATTCATCATTCACATTCATTCATTCGTGTTCACCGTCCGAAGTAACTTTGAGTCGTATATCGATATTGTTCATTGTTTCAACCTTGCTTGAGAATTGAGACGAGAATATTATCTTGATTGCTGTAATTGCTTCATTAGTCGATGTTGATATTGGAGTTCATACCATTTCAAAATTTACTCCTTGTTCGAATCGTGCTATTGTTGGGCAAACCGTTGTAATCATTGATCGGAACCACCATTTTGGGGTTTCCGCACTTCCATTTCGTGTTATTATTCCCAAGTATTGAATCATATTGCTATTATTCTCTTCCCGGATCGTTCTTCGTTATTTTGGGCCCGAATAGTGTGCGCCGCGGCACACACCTTGTGCATTTTGGGCTAAAACCGACTGTACCGCGGGCCGCGGCCCTCTGCTGGCCGGGCTGCGGCACTAACCATTTTCCTGGGTATTTTTTTGGCCGCGGGCCGCGGCACACTAAGTCCGGTCCGCGGCACGCGAGCTAAAATAGCCTTTTCCAGCGGTTTTTGTGAGGAGAAAGCTCATTTCATCATCCTCCTTCTTCCTCCTCTCCTTGGGCGATCTTGTGGGCGATTTCTGGGCGTTTTGCATCATCTATCTCGGAGAATTTCATCTTCTTCAAATTGTGGTGTGGATTAACAACATATTTGTGTATTCATCATCCTAATTCAAGGTACACTACGCCATAAGTGCTCATAGGCAATGCTTTTAGCTAGTGTTGCCAGCAAAGCGTTTTAATAGATTGCTGATTTTTGATCTTTTGCAACACTACTGAAATAGTATTGCACTAGATATACATTTGGTGTTGCAATATAAAAATGGTGTTGCGCGACGTGCAACACTTGTGATGGTGTTACATTATATCTAATTTTTTAATAATTTTTTCAAGTTATTGTCAAAAACAAGCACAATAAAATGAAATTTAAATTTTGATAATTTTTTACTCTTAAAGTTTGATATATAACATATGATAAATTTGATTTAAATTATTTATATTTAATATAAATACTTATTATTTTTTTTGAAATTGTAATTAAAAATTATAAATATTTTTTATAATTTTAAAGTTTAATATATTATCAATATATATAATGAAATTTAAATTATGATATATGTTTTATTTTCAAAGTTTGATATCTAATATAATATATATTATAACTTATATATATTTAAATTATTTAATATAAATACACATTATAAATTTTAATAATAAAATTTCAAAATTTTAAATTATAAAAAATAATACAATCCTTTTTAAAAATACTTATATAGCGTTTAATTAGGAAGCGCTATGTAACAGTACATTTACATAGCGTTTTTAAAAAACGCTGTGGTAGGTTACATATTTTAAGTAATAGTTCTTTAATTCTTGATCCGTCAATTAAAAAGGTATTTTGAACTTTTTATTTTGGATTTGATTTGAAGGATTAAATTCTTTTTTGTTTAGATCTGAATGATTGCTCAAGGGTTTCCTAAATTTTTTCCCTATGTGGTTGATTGCTAAGTGTATTTTGCTGGTGTGGTTATATTACGTTATCTGTTATATTATAATATCTTGGCCCAACTCGCCCCGTAATAATATTTTTATTATCCCAGTCCGAACCCGGCTCAAAGCCCATGACAACTCTTTTTAGTGGGAGCCGTCGGATTGGGATTATTAATCTCCCCTTCATCAGGACCGTCCGATCCCCCTTATAACCCCCATCCCTACTCCCTATTCTCACCGCCTCCCTCATTCTCTCCTCTCTCCCCTCACTGTTTTGTCACTCAGCCGCCGCGATCCCTCCCCTCCCCTCGGTTCAGCCGCCGCGACGCCCTCCCCTCCCCTCATTTCAGCCGCCGCAACGCCCTCCCCTTCCCTCCGCGACGCCCTCCCCTTCCCTCCGCGACGCTACTCCCCCCCTTCCCTCCGCGACGCTACTCCCTCCTCTCTCCTCAGGTCTTTAAGGAATGGTTTGGTATATTTGTGTCACTTATTTGTGATATACTCCCTAGATGCTGTGATTCTTCTAGGAATAGCATTTTGATACTTGTTTTTTGGAATTAATGAAGAAAGTCGATGTTTATGGTATCTAAATGCTCTGAGATATTTGATCATGTTAACTGTCGAATATATTTGCTTAAGTCTTTTTCCAGTCATCGTTCCAATCAATCTGATGATGCGACTGATTGCATTTGGTGTTACTTTTTGTTTTTCAGTTATGGTCTGGATATCAATATGGATGGAGTGGAAGATGTGTTGCTGCATGAAAAGCTTCTTGCTAGAGCAAAGGATCCAGATAATAAATCTCTTTTCCATATCCGTTTCCTAGAGGTACATTTGACATCATTTGGTTCTCAGTGCCAAACCTTATTCCTGAGGTGGTCCTTGTTTTTGATTGGACTAAGTGAACCACTATTGTGTGGAGATTAGCATCATTTGCTGTATTTGTAGCCTTCATAGTATGTTTTGTATGGTTTCAATATGATTAGAATGGAAAGATGCAAGAGTACAGATCACTTGTTTCTACGAACAAATGATTTCTTCAACTTTCGTTCCGTCTCGGGTTGCTTCTAAAGCACCACAAATGTCGGTATGTACCAACCTAATTTTTTAGCAGCCCTTTCAAAAGTCCCTGTGAAGGGGGACTTAGTCATCTTGCCTCTAAGGCAGGATTCAGAACAACAACTACTTGATTATCCTCCAAGGATACGGCTAGAAACAAGTAGTAGGATATGAATCTCTCAACTTTGTAATCACTCTAAATGATATCATTTTCGTTCTTGATTTTACTTCTCTCTCTAAGAGTATAAGAACTTGAACAAGAAAATGAACTCTCTCCCTCTCAATATGTGTTGGCCGATTTTTGCATGTGTGAATGATGGAGGATGAACTTTGTTTTATAACAAAGTCCACACATCATTCCAAAGACACACCTAAGGGGTGATCATGATAAGATTCCATCTTATCATCCCCTTTTGTTGCCAAGTGTTAGGAAGACTCCTCAACACATGCAATATGGGGACAAAGGTCATCTTCCAAGATAATTCAAGGTGTAGGGCGGCCCACACAATAATAGAGTAGGATTCGGTTTGTTTTGGTCCATGAAACGGACCATCGTGTATCCAGTCCGACTGATACATCTTGGTTCGTCTCAATTAAAATTAATAAAATTGATTAATCTAATTAATTAATTATATCAAGATAATATTTCTCTAAAAATGATATTGCATGAATTAAATTAATTACCCAGTAATTTATTAATTCACCTGACCGATTTAATTTATATAATAAATTAAATAAGACATCTAATGTCTAAATTTCACAATAAGAGATGCAATTCGAATTATTCCATCGTCTCCCTAATGCGCGACTCGGTAGGTCCGTCTCAGTAAGCAATGGGAGGAACCAAAGAGTAATAGCACCACCTAGCCAGTCCCGCGGCCTATACTGTAACCTTACTGAGAACGAATGATAGGGATCATTCAAGAACCATTCTGTCGTGAATACCAGTAAACATATAAACCCTTCTTTCGAATGTCCCGATCAGGATATAGGGTCACGATCAGTCAAACCCTATCTGTACTTGATTCTATATTTGAGTTAATGCAAATCGAGATCACCGATCTCTCGTGTATCCAATACAACTAGCTCCACTGCTTTGGACAAAGACTTATAATCTCATCTGCCAATAACCACATATGACATATACCTGTTCACTTATAGGAGACAGAATCCTATCTTGGTATTTAGAAGAAACTGCTACTTGTCCATCAAGACGCACGTCGAGGTTGACCCCCACCTCTCGGCGTTTTGGGTGGAACTACTCTAGTGAAAATCATAACGTCACAAGCACATCCCTACTATATCCTCAAGTCGAAGGTTCATGAATACCTATCACAACCTTTCGATTCCGTCATTGACTGTCCCAGAGTGAAATCCGTGTGACGAATCGATGGTGAGTCAATTCGTGTATACCTACAACGCGTGCTCCCACTAACCATTAGTGACGACAGGCACTCTCCAAGTCAAAGAACACGTAAAACAAGTCTTCACATAGACTTAATGCCGTCAAGTTTCATCGACTTGCGAAAGAATAAGTATTTGAGCCATAAACCTTATCAGTGCTGATCCCCATATCCAATAAGAAGTGGTATGTTTTCTCTCAAATACACGGACTAGTTTCTATATATATATTTACGAGTCAGGAATGCCAGTGACTATCAGTAAATAAAGAAACACACAATTGCCTTCTAATAATGATTTACATAATAACAAGTACAATGCCCTCTCTCATACATCCTCTGAGTGGCATTCGAGGGCATATTCTGAACAGAGGCTCGGGAGGCTGGAAGATGATGGAGAATGGAGAAAGAAAAGGAAATAGAGGTCGTACATGAAGATAATGTTGCCTAAGCAATCGGTCGACTGGCAGGACCAGGTCCAGGGCAAGTGTAACGCCCCGATTTCCCAAGTATTTATTTTGGGGAATAAAAGAATAATCGATGTGTATATTTATATATTTTTTAAAATAATTATATTCGCCTAGAAAATTGAATCGTCACACAAGCGGTATTGTACTTAAACAAGCAATTTATGTCAATGAATTTAAAACACCAAAGTGTCAAAACATAATCGGATAAATTTTTCGCAGCGGAATATTTAGATTAATATATAGCAACAAAGTTGTTTCCCCAATACTTGAACTTAAAAATTGCAATAATAAAATAAATCTTCATCATATGCCTCGTAGCCTCGCAAATTCGTCGACTGCCATTCCAACTAACCTGAGGTTTAACAAAAATAAGGTGGGGGTGAGCTTCCTTCAGCTCGTAGGAATTTACACAATATCATACTAATATACAATCTCATGGAGGCATAGAATAATAAAAATGCTGTAATAATATAATCTGAATCTGACATGCATAACATGAATCAAGCATGTATAACGTAGTATATATTTTGTGACCAACTGCTTGTCACATATAACAAGAATCTAGCATGCATAACATGAACAGATATTACAGTTATTACCAACAGAGTCCAATAAAAGCAATTAAAGTGATAACCTAAAATTTCCACCTGATATATTTATCTTGAACAGGATGAATTGAAGAAAGCTCGACTCACAAACTTCTATGCCCGAAAATCCTCGTTATTATCTACAATAATAAATAATAATGATTCATTAGTAAAATAAAATAGATTAAGTTAAATATATTATTGAAACATAACTAACTGAAGTGTCAAAGTAATATAGGCTCTAATTTTATATGTTAAAAGATGACTGGGGTAAAATCGCAGGAATTAAGAATTAGGGGCTGAAATTGAACTGGAAAAAGGGTTGGGGTTAAAATTGAACTATCGAGGAAATCTGGGGTTCAATTGAATAACCCTAAAAAGCTGGGTATAAAACCCTTCTCTTCTCTCATGGGTCGGCGGAACTCATTTTCACTTCTTCCTCTCGCCTCTCTTTACTTTCTCCCTCTATACATACCTCTCGATCAGAATTTAAAAATTGCAGGAAACGCACACACACACAAAACCTTACACACACACTAAAGTGGGATCGATCCACACATATCAAAAATGAATAGGGACCACAAAAGGGTTCCTCTGATGGTCGGCGCGGCCAAGAAAGATTGCGACGGCAAGTCAGGGCAAGAAAATAGAGGTGAGCAGCAGGTTCTGGTTCTTCCGCGACTCCAAAGAGATATCGGCCAGTGCGAACGGCGGTTGAATTCGGACTTTTGATAGATAAGTTTTCTTTCTCTTTTTCTTTTTTGTAAATTAGGTTTGCGGCGATGGTTGCCTGGTTGGGTCGGAAGTTAGGCTGAAAATGGGTTCTTAATTCCTGAATTTGTGTTTGATGCAGGGCTACGGTTTCGAGATTTCGGAGCATAAAATTTCAGCTTAGGTATGTAGATTTTGATTTACTGTGTAAAGTAAAGGTAGTAGGGTTAGGATCTAGAAATTTATATTCATAGAAAAGTACGGAAGAAAATACAAGGTGGTGATTGTTGAGCTTTACCTCATAAGATTGAATGGAAATCGGATGAAACGCGACTGGAATTTTGATCGGACGACGAACCCGATTGGATCCTCGTGTTCTCTGCTCCTTAGTTTGTAGAATAAAAATACTTGCAGCTCTGTAGATTGGATCCTTAGAATGCTTCCTGGTTGCAAATACAACTTTCTTTTTCTTTTCTTTTTTCTTTTGTTTCTGTCGTGATGAAAGTTATGGGCAGATTTATGTGGTGTATGTATTTTGTAGAAGGTGAATTATTGTTGGATGAGAAATAGTATTTATAGATATAGGTTTGAAGTGTTTTGGTTGAAGTAGGATTATGTTAGGATAAACATCGAGAAGTTTTGATGAAGTGAAGAACTGGTGAGGGGAGAACGACAACTGGAAGGAGAGTTCTTAATTATGGTTAATTAAGTTTAATCATTGTTAGTTAAATTAAAACACAAGGTTAAATATAATTGATTTAATAATAATAGTATAATAATAAGTTTAAAAATAATAATGTGGTGATTATGATAATAATTGAAAAATAATAATGATAATTATAATAATAATATTAGTAATAATAAAAGTAGTAATAATAATATTATTATTAATTATAATAATAATAGTAATAATAATAATAGTAGTGTTAGTATTATGCTTGAATAAATAATAACAATATCATTGGTAATAATGATAAATAATGACTACTTGAAGATAACTGATAAAATGACTCAGGATAGAATTTGTGATACGTCGAAATAAATTGGCTACGACTTAACGAGATTAAATGGACTAATTCTCATGACATGAAATTGACGTGTAATAAACATGAATGGATTAGGCATTGACTAATCCCATGAATTACTGAAATGTAACTCATCATGCGTATTAATAATGTTATGTACATGATTAATATTATAATAATATTAATTAGATAAATGCATATAAAATTGGCAGATATTACATCCTATGCTTGTTAATAAAATTTCCGTCCTCGAAAATAAAATACCTTTATTGAAGAAGTCAGGATATCGAGTTTGAAGCTCCTCTTCTCGTTCCCATGTGGCCTCGTCCGCACTATGGTTACGCCATTGGACCTTGACGAACACATTGTCTTTTTTCCTCAGTCGGCGAACTGATCGTTCGAGTATCGCTTCCGATTGCTCGACGTAAGTAAGATCTTTATTCACCTCGATAGCGGAATAATGGATGACATGGCTCGGATCGTGCACATACTTCCTCAACATCGACACGTTAAAAACATTGTGCATTGAGAAGTCGGGAGGTAAAGCCAATCGATAAGCCAAATCTCCAATACGATCAAGAATTTTGAATGGTCCCACATATCTCGGTCTCAACTTGTTCCTTGGACCAAATCCATTGGTAGGAGATACCTTCAAAAACACCTCATCTCCCATAAAGAATTCGAGATCCTTCCGACGCTTGTTGGCATAAGACTTATGACGATCCTGCGCTATCTTGATTCGCTCTCGAATCTTATCGACAACACCAACTGTCTGCTCGATCATCTCGGGGCCTAAAATTTTCCTTTCACCTACTTAGTCCCAATACAGAGGTGATAGACACTTCTTGCCATACAAAGCTTCATAAGGTGCCATACTGATTGTTGCTTGAAAGCTATTGTTGTAGGCAAATTCCACCAATGGTAGGAGTTGTTCCCAATCATTACCCATATCCAACACACAAGCACATAGCATACCCTCAAGATTGACCGTTCGTTGAAGGATGACAAGCCGTACTAAAATTCAACTGTGTTCCCAAAGCTTCTTGCAAACTTTCGCAAAAAAGCAATGTGAAACGAGTATCTCTATCTGAGATTATAGATACTGGCACTCCATGCAGTCTGATAATCTCCTTGATGTACAGTTGAGCATACTGATTCATCCAAAAATTCATTTTTACGGGAATGAAGTGAGCTGACTTAGTGAGTCAATACACTACGAACCAAATCGCATGATTGCCCCTTTTTGTTCGGGGTAAACCCACCACGAAGTCCATGGTGATGTTTTCCCATTTCCATTCTGGGATATAAGGCGATTTCAGCAATCCAAATGGGCGTTGGTGCTCTGCTTTCCCATGTTGACAGACTATACATTTCCTAACATAATCCGCCACATCTCTCTTCAAACCTTCCCACCAAAACATCCTTTTCAGATCCTGGTACATTTTTGTACCACTGGGGTGGGCTGTATAAGGACTGTTCTGTGATTCTCTTAAGATTTCTTCTCTAATATTGTCCATATTAGGCACACATATTCTCGCTCCATAATATATCATGCCATCATCAGACACAGTGAAACCTTTATCTTCTCCAGCTAGTGTACACTCCCTCATCTTGACCAAAAACTCATCTCGGCCTTGACCTTCCTTGATTCTCTCTTTCAAAGTCGGTTGTACTACCAAGATAGTTAATATGGACTCTACTGATTTGGATGGCATGGCCATTTCTATGCTCAGCCTTGACAACTCCTTGATCAAACATGGGTTCTTGGTAAACATACAACTTAGCTCTCCTCTGGCCTTACGACTCAAAGCATACGCGACTACATTGCTTTACCGGATGGTAAAGAATCTTACAATCGTAGTCCTTTGCCAATTCCAACCATCTCGTATGCCTCATGTTCAATTCCTTATGTGTGAAAAGATTTCAAACTTTTATGGTCTGAATATATTTCACACGTACCTCAATACAAATAATGTCTCCAAATTTTCAAGGCATGGACTACTGCTGCCAATTCCAAATCATGAGTGGGATAATTCAACTCATGTGGCTTCAGTTGCCTTGAAGCATAAGCTACTACCTTGCCTTGCTACATCAAAACACACCCTAAGCCTTGCTTAGATGCATCACTGTATATGACGAACTCATTCGTCAGATCGGGTATAGTTAAAACTGGTGCTGCAGTCAATTTACATTTGAGTTCTTGGGAACTCCTCTCGTATTTCTTATTCCACAGGAACGCTGCTCCTTTCCTCATCAAACGTGTCATTTGTGCAGCTATCTTCGAGAATCCTTCAATAAATCTTCTATAATAACCAGCTAACCCCAAGAAACTACAAACTTCATTCGCATTCCTTGGCACTTTCCAATCATTTACAGCTTCAACCTTTCCCGGATCAACTTCAATTCCGCGAGCAGTGACAACGTGTCCAAAGACTCAAATTCGATCAAGAAAAAGGTCACACTTGCTAAACTTTGCATACAAATTCTCTTTGCGAAGTACACTCACAACGGTTATCAAATGTTTCTCACGCTCTTATTCTTTGAATACACTAGTATGTCATCGATAAAGACAATGATGAACTGATCCAAGTAAGGTTGAAAGACTCAGTTCATGAGGTCCATGAATATGGCTGGCGCATTAGTCAAACCGAATGGCATCACCGTAACTCAAAGTGTCTATATCGCATTTGAAACACAGTCTTCGAGATGTCATCATCCTTGATATTCAATTGATGATACCCTGTACGCAAGTCTATCTTCGAGCACACACCAGCTCCTACGAGCTGATCAAACAAATCCTCAATCCTAGGAAGTGGATACTTGTTCTTTATCGTGAGTTGATTGAGTTCATGATAGTCTATACACATCCTTAAACTTGCATCCTTTTTCTTCGCAAAGAGCACCGGTGCACCCCATGGCGACACACTCGGCCGGATGAAACCCGACCCAAGCAACTCTTGAATTTGCATCTTGAGTTCTTGCAATTCCTTGGGTGCCATTCTATAGGGAACCTTTGCTACACCAGGCACTAGGTCGATCGTGAATTCCATTTTTCGATCGGCGGAACTCCTGGTAACTCCTCGGGGAAAACGTCCGAAGACTACTTCACGATAGGAACATCGGCTATCGTCACATCAGAATTCGTTTTTCCCATCATATTTACCAAAAATCCTTGGAATCCCTGCTTTCTCAACAACTTCACAGCTTTCATGGCTGAAATCACCTTGGGGGTCCTATTGTACCTCACTCCTTCAAAGATAATCTTCATACCATCTGAAGGACAAAAGGTTACTCTACTTGCTGTGCAGTCCGCTACAACATTGTGCTTACTCAACCAGTCCCTTCCCAAGATGACATCAAAGTCACACAATTCTACTATGTGCAAATCAAATAAAAGGCTATGTTCATTTATATCTATCCTTATGTTCTTAGCCATAGTGTCAACATGTACTACATTAGCAGCAGGTATGCTAACTATGAGGGATTTTGGTGCACTACTACTTTTACAACCAATCATCTAAAACAACTTTATAGAGATAAATGAGTGAGACGCACCCGTATCAAACAACAGCATAAAAGGAATGTTAGAACCTGACAACATACCTGGCATGGTTTGGGGTTCCGTCTCCTCTCCAGCCTATGTCATACAGAAAATGCAAGCTTTGCCTCCGGGACTCTGATATTGTACCCCTTTAGCCTGGTTGTTCTTCTTCTTTGGGCAATCGGGTACTCTATGGCCCTCTTCATGGCAGAAATAACAGCGGTTCTGTCCCACCATGCAAACACCCTTATACCTCTTGCCACAACTCGTACATGCAAGAATATCATATTGGGGCTTAGACCCTGCCAGTCCCGCTGATGCTCTCCTCTTGTTGCCACTGGATGATTGATCTTGACATTTCCTCTTGGTATTGGACACCACTGAGGGTGCCCTAGATTTCGCCACATCCAAACTTGCAGAGATATCCTCGGCCCTGGCAACTGCTTCCTTGTAGGACAAACGCTCATGACTAGCCAAATGATGGCGAATCTGGTCACGCAGTCCATCTTGGAACTTCTGAGTCTTCATGTCATCTGTCTCGACCATGTGAGGAGCAAAACGGAACATATGATTGAACTTGTGCTCGTAGTCAGTGACCGGCATTCCTCCTTGAGTCAGGTCAAGGAACTCTAGCTGCATTTTGGTTTTGTATACCCTTGGGTAGTACTTGTCCATAACTGTCTCCTTGAATACCCAAGTAAACGCTCCTTTTCATCTTGGGTTTTCAGTCTCCATAATCAAATCCACCATGTTCTAGCATCCTCTTTGAGCTGAAACACGGCACCATGTAATATCCTGGAATTTCAGTACAAATTTTTCGCACAGTGCAGGATATTACAGTATGGATAATATAATTTAAGGACTGAGATAATTGTGTTGGAATAATCGTCATACTTGGTTGACAATTGCATTTCAGGATATCGTATATCAGGTGTATCATATGAGAATGTTATTGTGATGTGATGTCTTGTTTCTGTATTTAGCCTGGTAGATCCTTACGGAGAGGGTTTATGGCGCTGTAATATTCCCTAGGGGATCGGGGGTGTTACAGAATATGGTATTAGAGCTTAGGTTGTGGAAACCTAGGCTGTCGGGTCAAGTTGTGCTTGTTGAATCTTGTCTTGTTGGATTTTGTCTGACTGAATCGTGTCGCGACGCATCATCTGAGATGTCGGTCGTGATTAGTATCATGGTGCAGCCATCATCTTCGTGCGACCTGTGGATGTAAGTCTCCTCTTTTATATGTATTTTCTGTGTTTCATGACTCTGTTTACATGCGTGTTGGGAGATGGAATTTTTATTTGATATTTGTGGCATATTACGTGTGTAATGGACTGGACACTAAGTGGTGTAGAGCAATAAGAAACCTTGAACATTGATGTGTTCCAGGGAATGTATCGATGGTAGAGTTTGTTGAGAAACTCATATAGATGGTGTTGACGTGTGTTTGAATTTAGTGGTAATTAGTTGTGTACGATGAATTGGTGATCTTTAATGCCGTATAGGCATGTATTTAAGAATTGACTGTATGGGCTAATCGTTGTTATATGCTACAAACATGTTCACATCGGTAATTATGTATGTTGCGTGTATGTTCGAAAATGCTTTTCCGAAAATTTCATAGATTTGAGTAAGTTTGTGGAAAACCAATTTTCGAAAATATTTTGACGGTGCAGTTAAGCGGCGGTTTCGTGTGGATTTTAAAAAAATTGTTTGAATTTTGGCGAACCGGCCTCAAAATCTCAAATGAAACCCTATGACAGTGTTTGAAAAGACGTGTTTTGGAGTGTCGCAGGCATTTTGCAAAATGATACTGTCGTTAATCCTTTATCACGTTTGAAAGGATTTTAGAAATAGTTTTAGCCTAATGATTTTATTTTCAAATAACCCGAGTACACGATTGTAAAATCTTTCGCACCATAAAATTTTTATATATTTCAAAGTACAATACGATTTTATTTTCAAAACAATAATTAGTGAAAGATGAAAAATCTTACTCGGCTTAAACTTTAAACTCGGATTTGGAAAATTTTGGGTTATGCCCCAAGTATTGTGTTACATGGTTTGGATACACCTTGTATTTTGTGTAATGTTATCCTGTTATGATTGTTGATTGGTGGAAATGTTTAGTACATGTACGCATGGTTTGTCCACCCGGTGATGGTTGGGTGAAACCTCTAGGGGTCGATGCCAAGGGAGCATGGCCGCGGATTATCGTGTGTGTTTTTAATTGTGATGATGTTGCCTAGTAACATGTTGTTACCTTGTGTTTTGTTATTTGGAATTATGATACATAGTGACATGGGTATTACGATAATGTTGATTACGAGGAATTTCGATATTCCGAAATGTTGTTTTGCAAATGATTTCAAAAACGAGACGGTTTCGACCTATGGGTTATAGTTTTAGTAAAACAGACTGAGGTATCAAAAGTATTTTCAAATCTTATTTTGAAAATTTTATTTAAACAAATTCTTAATGGAGTTTTAAAAAGTATGTTATCAGTGATTGACTAGCATGAGGTGTGGTTTGTTACGGCCATATTTGTACCGGTAATGGCCGTAAGTTTTCTGTCGATATGGTCATGTAATTTGTTAGTTACGACTGTAAGTTCCATTTGTTGCGGCAGTAGTTCTTGAATTTGTGCAATTATCCAGAGGGGATATTTTTGTTGTGCTAATATTTGTTGTCTTACATGGATATTTTGCACTGATTCGGCATTTAGGTATGTTGTTTTGCAATGTTGTGTTTCACTATATTGAACGGTTGCCTGTTTAGTATGCCGAGGGGCCGAGGCCGAGGTAGTGGTCGTAGTCGTGGACATAGTCAGGAACGTGTTGAGGTGACCCATTCGTGGTCGAGTACTGATGGTCAGGATGACCAGTCGCGTGATCAGGGACAAACAGCTAGAGGTAATGTTGATGTTGGCGCAGCCGCCATCCTTCAATAGGTAGCAAACCAGTTGGCACAGATGAATCAGGGTATGCACCGGAGTGAGCATTCAGATGGGAACGACGGAGCTAGTAAGTGGCTTCGAGACGTGATGAGAATGCATCCACCTCATTTTGCAGGTTCCTCATATTCGATAGGTTGGGAGAATTGGCTCTTCCAGTTGGAAAGAACGTTTGATGTTGTGGCCTGTCCTATTGAAAGGATGGTACCCATTGCTCAGTATCTCCTCGACAAGGAAGCTGCAGACTGGTGGGAGGACGTAGCGCCTAATGATCATGCAGCCACTTGGGCCGAGTTCAAGACTGCTATGGAGGCCGAGTACTGTCCGTCGCCTGTTCGAGAGTGTATAATTGTTGAGTTTTTCTCGGATAAGCCCTAGGATGTGTCGATAGGCAAGGCTATAGTCGATTATAATCAGTAACTATGTTATGTTCAGGATCAAGTGAAAAGTGAAGCGGACAAGGTTCGTTATTTCGATATGCGTATGAAACCTCGTGTTCGGCAGTGTATGGCTCCTTTTATGTGTACCACTTTGAAAGAATATCATAATCGAGAATTGGCATATGAGATGGATTTATTGTCGGCAGAGCCTACAACTGTGTCGAAGAAGCCGAAGATTTCTGATGATTCATCGGGAAGTATGGGGACTAGGATTCCTAGACCTCAACCCTCGCATCAATCAGTTGTGGAGCTTTCTGGGTCAGTTGCAAGATCTAAGAGATCCAGGTCAGTGTCGCTAACTGTTGGTAACTTGCCTAGGTGCTTTAACTGTAATGTTCCGGTCCACGAGCGTGCGAATTGTAAGAAACTGCCGGTGACTTGTTATAATTGTGGACACGAGGGACACCGAGTTCAGTACTGCGAGATGGTATCTAGTTCAATCACTACTCAAACTTAGGCACCAATATCGAGATCGACTCTGAGAGATCCTTGAGAGATGCTATCTATCGGTTACTTGCTTTGTTGTTGCCTGTTTTCGTTGTTTCAAGTTTCGGGGACGAAACTTCTTTTAAGGGGGGTAGAATGTAATACTCGCGTTTTTCAACTCTGTAATTTTTTATTCTAGCGACTCGCTTGTGTTCATTGATATATTTTGAGCATGTTTTGTTCTGCACCTTTTGTCATTCGAGCG
The DNA here is from genome assembly GCA_033398695.1 of Orobanche coerulescens. NCBI lineage: Eukaryota > Viridiplantae > Streptophyta > Magnoliopsida > Lamiales > Orobanchaceae > Orobanche > Orobanche coerulescens. Next base: position 89,413,721 of record CM065805.1, on the reverse strand, counting down.
AGTTTTGATGTTGTTTCGGATTAATCGGCATATTATTGCGACTTTTTCGAGTCCGATTCTTGTGAATCTTGCCCGGAGCTATTATTTTGTCATTCCAACAAGTACATTTATCATTTTTGGTCATGTTGGGAACTTCAGAATCGTTATTCGATCTCGTATCGTGATTTTCGGACTTTTGGGCTATTTCGTAATTTCCCAAAGTTTTGGGTACTCGTTTTCATACCCGTTTTTACTTACCTTCTGTTGTCGGAATCACATGTTCATTTAACGCTTATGTTTGATGTTGAGAATCTTTTGTAAGCGTTATGTTGAATTTTTTGAATCATGGCATTTCTGTGTCGTTCGGGACTGGTCGGCAGCAGAATGGAATCTGCTGCCAGAATGCAGGTTACGGCTGTAAGGTGGTGGGTATTATGGCCGTAATGGCTTATGGGTAAAGGCCATAACACACCCTTGTATTTTGGGCAGAAAACCCGATAACTGGGTTACGTCGTAATGCCCTATGTGTTACGGCCGTAACACGTCCAGCTATTTAATACCTGGGCGAGGGGTTTCACCTCATTTTCTCCCTTTCTTCTCCTCTTCTCGTGATCGACGGATGAGTGAGGCTAGGGTTTGGATTCTTGGTCGATTCTACTCGATTCCAATGTGTTTTGGAGGGTCTTAGGTGATTGTAACATCATCTAATCAGTTGTTCTTCGTCAGATCGAGGTATTTTCTTGATTTCCCTAAAGTTGACCTTTTTGAGGATTTTGTTCTTGATTTCGTTTCTAATCTAGTTTTTATGAATCGATCGTTGTTAAACATTGTTATTGATCACGTCCTATGGATTGTATATTCATAATTCTGATTCGTTCAACTCGATTGATGATTTTGGTGTTCTTGAGGAATCGTGAACATTTAATCTTCGATTAAATGTCTCAATGGTTTTCCCTACAGGTGTTGGGTGCGTTTACCGTTGTAATTGGGTTTTATATGTGTAGTGATCGTGTTTCCATTGTTTATTCGGAGGTTGTAGGTTGTCGTGGTTCACCGATCAAGCTGTGTTCACCGGAGTATTTGCGTGTTGATTTTCGAGGCAAGTATCTTGCCCATACAATTGTATTTCGTAGATATAATAGTTGGAAATTGACTATGCGTGCAATTTGAACGTTTTTAATGAACTTTCAAAAGAATCGGTATATTCTCGATAAAGGTGTTCTTCGAAATCAACTCGTGTATTGTAAACGAATGTGTCGTTCTGAGAATGTGCATTAGTGTTGTATATTGGAATGCCTTGTTTTCGTGTAGTATCGTTGTGCGCGACTATATCGCTAGTGGACCTGAAGTTATATCCTTTCGGCAAGGTGTGTGTGTGTATGTGTGGATATGTGTGCTTATTGATGAGTATTGTGATGTGTGATATGTTGGGATTCCGGATACAAAATCGAATACGCAGCGGAATAATAAAATTCAAAATAATGAACCCCAAACAGGATCGATCAAGTAACGTATATACGAAAAATAAATTGACGAAGACAAAAGGATTAAAGTCCCATACTTTTGAATCCTTTGATAACATCTTCATAGTTTTGTGATGATCACGAACCCGAACCGGAGCACGAATTACTTCCTTGAAAACACCGAAAATATGATGTCTCTACTTCACCACGGGATGGAATTTGACCGGAAAAATTCAACGCAACTCCGTTCTCCAAGAACACGGCTAGGAAGTTACCGTAGGAATTTCTCTCTCTTATTTTTCTTACTATTCTTTCAACTCTAAGATGAAGAATAACTTAAAAAAAATTCTCTCCCCTCCTTGATGAGCTCTCGACCGAAGCACACAAAAAATGTGTTGTAGGTGGTGAGAAAATGTTCGCAATATAAAGTGAATAAAGATCCCATCATATCACATGCATTTGACATTATTAGAAGAATCAATCATGGTGAGATCCCACATGAAAATAATGCCACATCAAGACAAGAGAGAGAGATGTGGGGCGGCCATGAGGAAGGTGGGAGGAAATGGTGCCGAGTCATTCGTCTCGTGTACCGGACATTCGTCAAACGACTCCATTAAATACACTCTGTTTTATCACCTAATGTATTTATATTAATTAATTAATCTAATTAATTAATTATATTAAATACAAATATATTTATCTAAGAAATACAATTTATGAATTAAATTAATTACCTAGTAACTTAATTTCAATTCATAAGACCACTATATGATTTATCTAATAAATCATAATTAGATATCTAATATCTAATATAATTAGAGAGATAATAAATTCATATTTATCCATCAACTATCCTGATGCGCGACTCTGTAGGTCCGTCTCGGCCGGCATTGGGAGGAACCAATGAGTGCGGGCAGCACTTAGCCAGCCTAGCGGTCCGCACTGTAAACCCCGACTGAGAACAAATGAAGGGATCATTCCAGAACCATTATGTCGTGAATACCATATACGTATAGACCCTTCATCAGATGTCCCGGATAAGTCTTCGGGTTACGGTAAAGTCAAACCCTACTGTTGACTAGGCACTATACATGTGTTAATGCAAATCAAGACCGACTGATTACTAGTGTATCCAATACGACTAGATCAGAATGCTTTGGCCAAAGACTTATGATATTATTTGCCATTAACCGTATAGGACATTCGCCTGCTCACTAACAGGAGATAGAATCCTTTCTTGGCGTACTGTAAAGATTGCTACCTGCCCGTATAGTCCGCACTTTGAGGTTGACCCAACGATTAAGCAAATGGGTCCAACTACTCTAATGACAAACTATATGTCACAGGCACATCTCTTACTGAACCCTCAAGTCAAAGGTCCACGTATACTATCACAACCTTTCGATTCGTCATCGACTCTCCGAGAGTGAATACCGTGTGACTGAATCAAGTATGAGTCGTGTACGAGTATACTGGTCCGACCAATATACTTATAACTATGATATAAAGACATGCACACGTCCTAGCATCAGTTATACAAGTCTTACTCAAAACTTAATGCCCAATTAAGTTTATCGACTTGCGAACGGTTTATGTAAATAAACTTTAAACACTTCCAGTGCATTTTCTCTTATTCGATAATGAGAATGGAATGTTCGCTCTTATTTACATGGACTTCACTTCAATGTTTACCAAATCAAGAATGCATTTACAATAAACAGTGAATGAATCATATTGTCTTTTATTGATAATTCCATAATTACAAGTACAATGCCCCTTCTCTCTCATCCCCTGAGTGGCATTCGAGGGCATATTCCTACCAATCTCCCACTTGCACTCAATACCACACATCATGATATCCAATACCCATGTTCTTCATATGTCTTTCCAAGACAGCCTGAGATAACGGCTTAGGCAGCGGGTCAGCGACATTGTCTTCTGAGTCTACTCTTTGCAACGAAACATATCCTTTTTCAACCATCTATCAAACGATGTGGTACTTTCTCTCTATATTCTTGGTGTTGTGGTGAGTCCTTAGCTCCTTGGCTTGGGCGAAAACTCCATCATTATCACAGAATAGTGATACAGGCAGCTCCGCATTAGGCACCACTTGAAGTTCTTGCACAAACTTCTGCATCCAAAATGCTTTCTTGCTAGCCTCTATGGCAGCTTCGTACTCTGCTTGGCAGGTGGAATCTGCAATAGCGCTTTCCTTGGAGCTTCTCCAAGATACTGCTCCTCCATTGAGAGTAAACAAATACCCAGATGTCGACTTAGAGTCGTCCTTGTCTCCTTGAAAATCAGAATTGGTGAAGCCAACTACCTTCAGTTCTCTAACACCATAAGTAAGAACCATATCTCTAGTTCTTCTTAAGTACTTAAGAATGTTCTTGACGGAAGTACAGTGTTCCCTTCCCGGGTTTGCTTGAAATCGACTTACCACACACACAGCGTAGGCTAAGTACGGTCTCGTACATAACATAGTGTACATGAGGCTACCCACTGCCGAGGCATAAGGTACCTTACTCATCTCTCTTTTGTCTTCCTCACTTTGAGGACACATTTTCTTGGTGAGATGAATTCCATATCGCATGGGAAGGAACCCTCTTTTAGAATCATCCATCTTGAATCTTCTCAGGATCTTATCTATATATAGGGCTTGGGAAAGTCCTACCATTCTTTGTGGTCTATCTCTGCAAAGACGGATCCCTAGAATATAGGAAGTTTCTCCCAAGTCTTTCATGGAAAATGTTTTAGAAAGACAAGCTTTCACAGTGCTGAGAATTGCTACGTTATTTCCCATAAGTAGAATATCATCTACATATAGTAATAAGAACGCAATGTTGCTCCCGCTGACCCTTTTGTAAACACATGGATCCTCCTCATTTTGCACGAAATCAAAGTCCTTGACTACTTCGTCAAATCGAAGGTTCCAACTCCGAGAAGCTTGCTTCAGCCCATAAATGGCTCGTTGTAGCTTACACACCTTATGAATATTAGCTTTGGACACAAAACCCTTAGGCTGTTCCATATAGATTTCCTCCTCGAGGTATCCATTTAGAAAAGTCGTTTTGACATCTATTTGCCATATTTCATAATCGTGATGGCCACCAATGGCAAGCATCATGAGAATCAACTTGATCATAGCTACACGCGAGAAGGTATCATGATAATCGATCCCTTCCCTTTGGGTATAACCCTTTGCCACAAGCCTGGCTTTATAGGCGTCAACCATTCCATCCCCATCAGTATTTCTCTTATATATCCATTTAATTCCAATAGACTTCATGCCAGTTGGTAAATCTACTAGAGTCCAGACCTGATTGGCATGCATCTAGTCTATCTCAGCTTCCATAGCTTCTTGCCATTTATTGGAGTCCACATCCATTATCGCTTGGTCATAGGTGGCAGGGTCGTCCTCACGGCTATCAGGTACGTCATAGAGACCCAGTTCCTCGACATGTGTGTAGCCATACCTCTCAGGTAAGTGAGACACCCTATAAGACCTTCAAAGTGAAGGTTGTGTTACAATAGGTTCGGTTCGTGATCCCTTATCAGATGTCTCCTCAGGACTTCCATAATGCTCTTCCAAAGAGATATTTCTACCCGAGCCACCTTCCTGAATGAATTCATCCTCAAGGAAGTGCACCTGTAAAGCCACAATGACCCTATGGTCTTCTCGCATGTAGAATAGATAACCCATCGAGTCCTCTAGGTATCCAATGAAATGTCCCTTGACAGACCTCGCTTCCAGTTTGTCCACCTTAGCCTTCTTGACATAGGTTGGACATCCCCAAATCCTTATGTTATTAAGACTTGGTTTCTTACCCTTCCACATCTCATGCGGAGTGATAGGAACGGATTTGGAAGGACATCTATTAAGGATATAGGCAGCAGTTAGTAAGGCGTACCCCCATAGGTAAATTGGTAAATCAGTGTAATTCAACATGGAGCGGACCATGTCCAACAAAGTCCGATTTCTCCTTTCTGATTTAACTGTGGGGTTCCTGGCGGCGTGAATTGTGAAACTATTCCATGTTTTTTAACGAACTCATCAAACTCTGTGCTCATATATTCGCCACCTCGGTCCAACCGAAGTGTTTTGATATGACATCCAGTCTATTTTTCAACTAGGGCCATAAATTCCTTGAATTTAGTAAAGGCTTCGGATTTATGTTTCATCAAGTACACAATCCCATACCTAGTATGATCATCTGTAAACGTTATGAAATATTGATATCCATCTCGGCTGCTTCTAAAGCACCACAAATGTCGGTATGTACCAACCTAATTTTTCAGCATCCCTTTCAAAAGTCCCTATGAAGGGGGACTTAGTCATCTTGCCTCTTAGGCGGGATTCAGAACAACAAATACTTGATTATCCTCTAAGGATACGGCTAGAAACAAGTAGTAGGATATGAATCTCTCAACTTTGTAATCACTCTAAATGATATGATTTTTGTTCTTGATTTTCTCTCTCTCTAAGAGTGTAAGAACTTGAACAAGAAAATGAACTCTCTCCCTCTCAATATGTGTTGGCCGATTTTTGCATGTGTGAATGGTGGAGGATGAACTTTGTATTATAACAAAGTCCACACATCATTCCAAAGACACACATAAGGGGTGATCATGATAAGATCCCATCTTATCATCCCCTTTTGTCCCCAAGTGTTAGGAAGACTCCTCAACACATGCAAGATGGGGACAAAGGTCATCTTAGAAGATAATTCAAGGTGTAGGGCGTCCCACACAATAATAGAGTAGGATTCGGTTTGTTTCGCTCCATGAAATGGACCATCGTGTATCCAGTCCGAATGATACATCTTGGTTCGTCTCAATTAAAATTAATACAATTGATTAATCTAATTAATTAATTAATTATATCAAGATATTATTTCTCCAAGAAATAATATTGCATGAATTAAATTAATTACCCAGTAATTTATTTAATTCACTTGACCGATTTAATTTATAGTAAATTAAATAAGACATCCAATGTCTAAATTTCACAATAAGAGATGCAATTCGAATTATTCCATCGTCTCCCTAATGCGCGACTCGGTAGGTCCGTCTCTATAAGCAATGGGAGGAACCAAAGAGTAATAGCACCACCTAGCCAGTCCCGCGGCCTATACTATAACCTTACTGAGAACGAATGATAGGGATCATTCAAGAACCATTCTGTCGTGAACACCAATAAAAATATAAACCCTTCTTTCGAATGTCCCGATCAATATATAGGGTCACGGTCAGTCAAACCCTATTTGTACTTGATTATATGTTTGAGTTAATGCAAATCGAGATCACCGAGCTCTCGTGTATCCAATACAACTAGCTCCAATGCTTTGGCCAAATACTTATAATCTCATCTGCCAATAACCACATAGGACATATACCTGTTCACTTATAGGAGAACGAATCATATCTTGGTATTTAGTAGAAACTGCTACTTGTCCATCAAGACGCACGTCGAGGTTGACCCCCACCTCTCGGTTTTCTGGGTGGAACTACTCTAGTGAAACTCATAACTTCACAAGCACATCCCTACTATATCCTCAAGTCGAAGGTTTATGAATACCTATCACAACCTTTCGATTCCGTCATTGACTGTCCCGGAGTGAAATCCGTGTGACGAATCGACGGTGAGTCAGTTCGTGTATACTAATCCCATTAGCATACCTACAACGTGTGCTCCCACTAACCATTAGTGATGCCAGGCACTCTCCAAGTCAAAGAACACGTCAAACAAGTCTTCACATAGACTTAATGCCGTCAAGTTTCATCGAATTGCGAAAGATTAAGTATTTGAGCCATAAACCTTACCAGTGCCGATCCCCATATCCAATAAGGAGTGGAATGTGTGCTCTCAAATACACGGACTAGTTTCTATATATATTTACGAGTCAGGAATGCCAGTGACTATCAGTAAATAAAGAAACACACAATTGCCTTCTGATAATGATTTACATAATAACAAGTACAATGCCCTCTCTCATACATCCACTGAGTGGCATTCGAGGGCATATTCCTAACAGAGGCTCGGGAGGCTGGAAGATGATGGAGAATGGAGAAGTAAAAGGAAATAGAGGCCATACATGAAGATAATGTTGCCTAAGTAATCGGACGACTGGCAGGACCAGGTCCAGGGCAAGTGTAACGCCCCGATTTCCAAAGCATTTATTTTGGGGAATAAAAGAATAATCAATGTGTATATTTATTTATTTTTTAAAATAATTATATTCACCTAGAAAATTGAATCGTCACACAAGCGGTACTGAACTTAAACAAGCAATTTATGTCAATGAATTTAAAACACCAAAGTGTCAAAACATAATCGGATAAAATTTTTGCAGCGGAATATTTAGATTAATATATAGCAACAAAATTGTTTCCCCAATACTTGAATTTAAAAATTGCAATAATAAAATAAATCTTCATCATATGCCTCGCAGCCTCGCAAATTCGTCCACTGCCATTCCAACTAACCTCAGTTTTAACAAAAATAAGGTGTGGGTGAGCTTCCTTCAGCTCATAGGAATTTACACAATATCACACTAATATACAATCTCATGGAGGCATAGAATAATAAAAATGGTGTAATAATATAATCTGAATTTGACATGTATAACATGAATCAAGCATGCATAACGTAGTATATATTTTGTGACCAACTGCTTGTCACGTATAACATGAATCTAGCATGCATAACATGAACTGATATTACAGTTATTACCTACAGAGTCCAATAAAAGCAATTAAAGTGATAACGTTCCACCTGATATATTTATCTTGAACTAGATGAAATGAAGAAAGTTCGACTCACAAATTTCTGTGCCCGAAAATCCTCGTTATTACCTACAAGAATAAATAATAATGATTCATTAGTAAAATAAAATAGATTAAGTTAAATATATTATTGAAACATAACTAATTGAAGTGTCAAAGTAATATAGGGTCTGATTTTATATGTTAAAAGTTGACTGGGGTAAAATTGTAGGAATTAAGAATTAGGGGCTGAAATTGAACTGGAAAAAGGGTTGGGGTTAAAATTGAACAATCTAGGAATTATGGGGTTCAATTGAATAACCCTAAAAAGCTGGGTATAAAATCCTTCTCTTCTCCCATGGGTCGGCGGAACTCATTTTCACTTCTTCCTCTCGCCTCTCTTTACTCTCTCTATCAGTGTTTGAAAAAGCGGCGCTCCGCGCGCCTTGATGCCCGCCTCGGAGCGCCTTTCGCCGGGAACGCTTCTAGGCGTCCGGCGATCTGCGGAAGACACAAAAAGTGGCCGCTTTTTGGACAGGGCGCACGCTTCTGAGGCATCGCGTGCGCCTCCGGCGCTTTCTGCAGAAAGCGAATGCTTCTGTGTTTTTTTTAAAAAAAAAAAATTCGCGTCAAACGACGTCGTTTCAGGGTTGACACAAAATTAAAAAAAAAATGGAAAAGAAAAAACGTGTCGCCTTCATCAGCTGTTAGGTAAGGAAAAAAAAAGAAAACCCTACCTACTACTGCGCCGACATTTTACTGAGAACTAAGGGAAAAAAATAAAAAAAGGGAACTAACATATTTAATTAAACCCTACCTACCTTCTTTCCCGCCACCAGCATTATCTCCCTGTATTATAAGAGGGAATACTCCCTATGTGTTTTTCACTCCAGTTTTTCTTCACCAGCCAAAATTTCCAGCAAATAAAAAAAAAGAATACCCCCAACAACAAATAATTGATCCGTTTTTTTACTTGACAAAAAAAAAAAGAGGAATCCCAAAGAAAAAGAATCCCACCATTTTTTTAATCCAAAGACTTTTCACATCTCCAAGAGGTTTTTTTTTTTACAACTCAAACAATGAGTACAAGCAAGAAGGATATATTCTGGAAATATGCATATAATAAAGAAGGTGAAGGTTTTCCGAGATGCAAATTTTGTGACAAAAATCAAGTGGTGGTATAAATCAATGAAACATCACTGGCCGGAACCCACCGAGGCGTTGAACCTTGCTCTAAACTACCCGATGATGTAAAAAAGAAAGCCACTTGCCTTGACATCCTTCTTTTCGGCCAAAGATAAAAGAACCGAACTACTAAGGGAGATATGAGAGGGACTGGTCAAAATTATTCGACAGGCGATTCGGTAGTTGCCCTCGGCCAAGTAGTGGCTCGGTGCCTCAATCTAGAGGTCCATGGACCAATTTGTCAACGTTCAAGCGAAGCAAACAACTATAAATTCAAATTTTTCAAGAAAGAACAGAGAATTAATGCTTGCGTAAAAATTGGTCGATTTGTTTATGACACTATGATTCCTTTCAACGTGGTGAATTTCCCATTCGGAAGCTTCTTTGTTGAAGCTATTGCCGAGTATGGGCCTGGATTCAAGCCCCCATCTATGTGGGAATTGAGGACATGGATACTTAAGACAGAAGTTGAGGATATTAACAATTTGAAAAAAGAGCACATAAAAGCTTGGAAGGAATATGGCTGCTCTATCATGTCGGATGGCTGGACTGACGGTAAAAGTAGGTGTCTTGTTAATTTTCTTGTTAACAGCCCTCATGGCACTTTCTTTTTGAGATCAGTTGATGCTTCAGATACTATTAAAAATGGTGAATTGATGTTCAAGTTTCTTGATGATATTGTAAAAGAGGTTGGGGAGGAGCATGTGATTCAGATTATTACGGATAGTGCTCCAAACATGAAAAATGCGGGGAAAAGATTAATGGAAAAAAGACAGAAACTGTGGTGGACACCATGTGCAGCGCACTGCATTGATTTAATGTTGGAGGATATTGGGAAGATGAAAGTTTTTGACAATACACTCCAAAAGGCTAAGAAAGTTGTGAAGTTTATATATGGTCACTCGATTATTCTTGCAATGATGAGGAGATTTACAAATGATAGAGAGCTTATTCGCCCAGCGGTCACTCGATTTGCAACTGCATTCTTAACACTTCAAAGCATATACAAACAAAAGAGGCCACTAGCAAATATGTTTACTTCTAAAGAATGGGAAGAAACAACTTATTCTCGCACTACCGAGGGCTTGGATACTACACACACCGTGTTGTATGATCCAAATTTTTGGCCTCATGTTGCCTTTTGCATCAAGGCAACTTTACCACTAGTTTGTGTTCTAAGAGAGGTTGATTCCGAGGAGAGACCGGCAATGGCATTTATCTATGAGTTGATGGATAAGGCAAAAGAAAATATCAAGGCAAATTTTAATGGTGCAGAACGCAAGTATCAACCAATTTGGAGGAAGATTGATTCTAGATGGACTCCACAACTCCATCAACCTTTACATGCTGCTGGGTACTACTTAAATCCTCAATTGCGCTTTGAGGAGTCTTTCTTTGATTGTGATGAAGTGAGGAATGGCTTGTTTGCATGCATGGATAGGATGATGTCGCAAAAGGACCGGGTTCTAGCAGATGTCCAACTTGAGTCATATGACAAGCAAAGGGGTGAATTTGGAAGTTATGTTGCTAAGAAGTCTCGAATGATGAGATCTCCCGCTTCATGGTGGGAGCGATTTGGCACTGGGGTGCCCGAGTTGAGGAGGTTTGCTATTCGAGTCCTTAGTCTTACTTGCAGTGCTTCTGGGTGTGAGAGGAATTGGAGCACTTTCCAGGCGATTCATACAAAGAAAAGAAATAGGCTTGAGCACAAAAGGTTGAATGCACTTGTGTATGTGAAATACAATACTGGATTGATGGAGAGAAGCATGAGGAGAAGAGCTAAGATGGACCCAATATTGGTGGATGATATTGATTCGGACGATGAGTGGATAGTGGAGAGGGAAGACCCGATTCTTCCAGAGAGTGTTGCTTGGATAGATGATGAAAATATTTTTAGTGTAGCTGCTGTTACAAATGTTCCGATCTCAACGACTGAAGAAGTTATAGAGACTGAAGCACCAACACATGTTCATTCATCTTCAACGCGCAAAAGAAAAGAAGTTGGAGGCTCAAGCAAGGAGGTGGATAAAGGAAAACGGCAAGTGGTTTTGGTTGATGAAGATGATGATGATGCATTCGACCCTAGGCAATTCGATAGTGGGCGATTCCCCATCTCCATAGATACTTTGGACAATTTGGACAGTGATGTGCTTGCGGATACGGAACTTGGTGGGGAAGGAATGAATTCCGAGGAGTTTGAGGGTGTCAATTTTCGATGTGAATCCTTTGAATCTGATGAGTAAGATGTCAAATAGTCATTTATTGTTGAACTTATTTTCTTTCATGTTGAACTTGTGGCTTGTATCGTTGGACTTATGTTATTTTATTTTGTTTTGGTTGAATTTTTTATGTTTTTAAACTTTACGTATGTTGCTTAAGTTGTATTATTACGTATTTGAAGTTTATTTGATTAAGGAATTATTATTTATGTGTTATTCTATACCTGAAAAAAGAAAGCAAGTAGTGCTTACGCCTCGGCGCCTCAAGGCTTACGCCTCGCTTTTTGGCAGGCCAATGCCTAGGCTTACGCCTTCGCCTTTTCAAACATTGCTCTCTATCTATTAGGGGTGGACTCGGTTCCATTCGGTTCGGTTTTTGACCGAAACCGAGAGTCGAACCAAATATTCGGTTTCGGTTTGGTTCGGTTCTTTTTGAAGTTCGGTTCGGTTAAGTTCGGTTTTATAAATATTCCGTTCGGTTTCGATTTGGTTTGATGTTTTTTCGGTTCTTCACAATATAAATTCAAATATTATATGCAATAGAATAAGTTATATATAACAACAAGGTAACAAGAGTTATATATATGTTCAAGATAAAAGCTAGAGTTGCATAGCAATTTCCAAATATCTCAAAATATATAACAATCGTAAATCACAAGAAATTTCATTCTCTCAACCTAAATTAATTGAATCACAAATTCACGAAAGATATTATCTATGCCCTTCTGACCCATGAGGTCTTACAAAAAGAAACGAATTATACTAAAATTCAAACACACCAAAATCACAAAACAAGGTTATTTTAGTATGTTGAAATTTGACTGGCCCATTTCGGTCAGTTCGTTCCGCTCTACCCCAACCCGAGAACCGAACCAAATTAGTTCGGTTCGGTTCTGTTTTTTTGTTTTTCGGTTCGGTCTTCTTCGGTTTCGGTTTTTCGATTCTTTTTTCGGGTTTTTTTGGTTCGGTTTTGGATTTTCGGTTCCGAAATGCCACCCCTACTATCTATACATACCTCTCGGTCAGAAGTTAAAAATTGCAGGAAACGCGCACACACATACACAAAACCTTACACACACTAAAGTGGGATCGATCCACACAGATCAAAAACTAACAGGGACCACAAAAGGGTTTTGGCCCTTGTCCTTTGATGGTCGGCGTGGCCAAGAAAGATTGCGATGGCAAGTTAGGGCAAGAAAATAGAGGTGAGCAACAGGTTCTGGTCCTTTCGCGACTCCGACGAGATATCGGCCAGTGCGAACGGCGGTTGAATTAGGACTTTTGATAGATAAGTTTTCTTTCTCTTTTACTTTTTTGTAAATTGGGTTCGCGGCGATGGTTGCCTGGTTGGGTCGGAAGTTAAGCTGAAAGTGGGTTCTTAATTCCTGAATTTTTGTTTGATGCAGGGCTACAGTTTCGAGATTTCAGAGCATTAAATTTCAGCTTAGGTGTGTAGATTTTGATTTACTGTGTAAAGTAAAGGTAGTAGGGTTAGGATCTGGAAATTTATATTCATAGAAAAGTATAGAAGAAAATACAAGGTGGTGATTGTTGAGCTTTACCTCATAAGATTGAATGGAAATCGGATGAAACTCTACTGGAATTATGATCGGACGACGAACCCGATTGGATCCTCGTGTTCTCTGCTCCTTAGTTTGTAGAATAAAAATACTTGCAGCTTTGTAGATTGGATCCTTAGAATGCTTCCTGGTTGAAAATACAATTTTCTTTTTCTTTTCTTTTTTTTTTGTTTCTACCGTGATGAAAATTATGGGCAGATTTCTGTCGTGGTGAATTATTGTTGGATAAGAAATAATTTTTATAGATATAGGTTTGAAGTTTTTTAGTTGAAGTAGGATTATGTTAGGATAAACATCGAGAAGTTTTGAGGAAGTGAAGAACTGGTGAGGGGAGAACGAACGACTGGAATGGGAGTTCTTAATTATGGTTAATTAAGTTTAATCATAGTTAGTTAAATTAAAACAGAAGGTTAAATATAATTGATTTAATAATAATAATAATAGTATAATAATAAGTTTAAAAATAATAATGTGGTGATTATGATAATAATTGAAAAATAATAATGATAATTATAATAATAATATTAGTAATAATAAAAGTAGTAATAATAATAATAATATTATTATTATTATTAATAATAATAATAATAATAATAATAATAATAATTGGGGCTCGTACTGCAGTTCATATTTTTAATCGTATTAGTTTCGTTATTGCTAGAGGAGTGGGGGCCCAGTTAGTTTCTTGGCTCCCCACTAATTTCTTGTAATTTCTTATGATTTTCTAATGAAATAATAATAATAATAATAAAATAAATAAATAAATAATAATAATAATAATAATAGTAATAATAATAGTAGTGTTAGTATTATACTTGAATAAATAATAACAATATTATTGGTAATAATGATAAATAATGACTACTTGAAGATAACTGACAAAATGACTCGGGATAGAATTTGTGATACGTCGAAATAAATTGGTTACGACTTAACGAGATTAAATGGACTAATTCTCATGACATGAAATTGACGTGAAATAAACATGAATAGATTAGGCATTGAGTAATCCAATGAATTACTGAAATGTAACTCATCATGCGTATTAATATTGTTATGTACACGATTAATATTATAATAATTTTAATTAGATAAATGCATATAAAATTAGCGGATATTACATCCTACACCTGTTAATAAAATTTTCGTCCTCGAAAATAAAATACCTTGATTGAAGAAGTCAGGATATCGAGTTTGAAGCTCCTCTTCTGGTTACCATGTGGCCTCGTCCGCACTACGGTTACGCCATTGGACCTTGACGAACACCTTGTCTTTGTTCCTCAGTCGGTGAACTGATCGTTCGAGTATCGCTTCCAATTACTCGACGTAAGTAAGATCTTTATTCACCTCGATAGTGGAATAATGGATGACATGGCTCGGATCGTGCACATACTTCCTCAACATCGACACGTGAAAAATGTTGTGCACTGCTGAGAAGTCGGGAGGTAAAGCCAATCGATAAGTCAAATCTCCAATACGATCGAGAATTTCGAATGGTCCCACATATCTCGGTCTCAACTTGTTCCTTGGACCAAATCCCTTGGTAGGAGATACCTTCAAAAACACCTTATCTCCCACAAAGAATTCGAGATCCTTCCGACGCTTGTCGGCATAAGACTTCTGACGATCCTGCGCTATCTTCATTCGCTCTCGAATCTTATCGACAACACCAACTGTCTGCTCGATCATCTCGGGGCCTAAAATTTTCCTTTCACCTACTTAGTCCCAATACAGAGGTGATCGAAACTTCCTACCATACAAAGCTTCATAAGGTGTCATACTGATTGTTGCTTGAAAGATATTGCTGTAGGAAAATTCCACAAATGGTAGGAGTTGTTCCCAATCATTACCCATATCCAACACACAAGCACATAGCATACCCTCAAGATTGACCGTTCGTTTGAGGATGACAAGCCTTACTAAAATTCAACTGCGTTCCCAAAGCTTCTTGCAAACTTTCGCAAAAAAGTAATGTGAAACGAATATCTCTATCTATGATTATAGAGACTGGCACTCCATGCAATCTGATAATCTCATTGATGTACAGTTGAGCATACTGATTCATCCGAAAATTCATTTTGATGGGAATGAAGTGAGCTGACTTAGTGAGTCAATCCACTACAAACCAAATCGCATGATTGCCCCTTTTCGTTCGGGGTAAACCCACCACGAAGTCCACGGTGATCTGTTCCCATTTCTATTCTGGGATATGAGGCGATTTCAGAAATCCAAAAGGGCGTTGGTGCTCTGCTTTCCCATGTTGACAGACTATACATTTCCTGACATAATCCGCCACATCTCTCTTTAAACCTTCCCACGAAAACATCCTTTTCAGGTCGTGGTACATTTTTGAACCACTAGGGTGGGCTATATAAGGAGTGTTATGTGCTTCTCTTAAGATTTCTTCTCTAATCTTGTCCACATTAGGCACACATATTCTCGCTCCATAATATATCATGCCATCATCAGACACAGTGAAACCTTTATCTTCTCCAGCTAGTTTACACTCCCTTTTCAAGGCATGGACTACTACTGCCAATTCCAAATCATGAGTGGGATAATTCAACTCATGTGGCTTCAGTTGCCTTGAAGCATAAGCTACTACCTTGCCTTGCTACATCAAAACACACCCTAAGCCTTGCTTAGATGCATCACTGTAAATGACGAACTCATTCGTCAGATCGGTATAGTTAAAACTGGTGCTGCAGTCAATTTACATTTGAGTTCTTGGGAACTCCTCTCGTATTTCTTATTCCACAGGAACGCTGCTCCTTTCCTCATCAAACGTGTCTTTTGTGCAGCTATCTTCGAGAATCCTTCAATAAATCTTCTATAATAACCAGCTAACCCCAAGAAACTACGAACTTCATTAGCATTCCTTGGCACTTTCCAATCATTTACAGCTTCAACCTTTCCCGGATCAACTTCGATTCCGCGAGCAGTGACAACGTGTCCAAAGACTGAAATTCGATCAAGGCAAAGGTCACACTTGCTAAACTTTGCATACAACTTCTCCTTGCGAAGTACACTCACAACGATTATCAAATGTTGCTCACGCTCTTTCTTATTCTTTGAATACACTAGTATGTCATCGATAAAGACAATGATGAACTGATCCAAGTAAGGTTGAAAGACTCGGTTCATGAGGTCCATGAATATGGCTGGCGCATTAGTCAAACCGAATGGCATCACCATAACTCGTAGTGTCCATATCGCGCTTGAAACGCAGTCTTTAAGATGTCATCATCCTTGATCTTCAATTGATGATACCCTGAACGCAAGTCTATCTTCGAGCACACACCAGCTCCTCCGAGCTGATCAAACAAATCCTCAATCCTAGGAAGTGGATACTTGTTCTTTATCGTGAGTTGATTGAGTTCATGATAGTCTATACACATCCTTAAACTTGCATTCTTTTTCTTCACAAAGAGCACCGGTGCACCCCATGGCGACACACTCGTCCGAATGAAACCCGACCCAAGCAACTCTTGAATTTGCATCTTGAGTTCTTGCAATTCCTTGGGTGCCATTCTATAGGGAGCCTTTGATACCGGTGCTGCACCAGGCACTAGGTCGATCGTGAATTCCATTTGTCGATCGACGGAACTCCTGGTAACTCCTCGGGGAAAACGTCCGGAAACTCCTTCACGATAGGAACATCGGCTACCATCACATCAGAATTAGTTTTTCCCATCATATTTACCAAAAATCCTTGGAATCCCTGCTTCCTCAACAACTTCACAGCTTTCATGGATGAAATCACCTTGGGGGTCTCATTGTACCTCACTCCTTCAAAGATAATCTTCATACCATCTGAAGGACAAAAGGTTACTCTCCTTACTGTGCAGTCCGCTACAGCATTGTGCCTACTCAACCAGTCCCTTCCCAAGATGACGTCAAAGTCACTCAATTCTACTATGTGCAAATCAAATAAAAGGCTATGTCCATTTATCTCTATCCTTACGTTCTTAACCATAGTGTCAACATGTACTACAACAGCAACAGGTATGCTAACTATGAGGGATTTTGGTACACTACTACTTTTACAACCAATCATCTAAAACAACTTTCTAGAGATAAATGAGTGAGATGCACCCATATCAAATAACACCATAGAAGGAATGTTAGAACCTGACAACATACCTGACGTGGTTTGGGGCTCCGTCTCCTCTTCAGCCTCTGTCATATAGAAAATGCGAGCTTTGCCTCTGGGACTCTGATCTTGTACCCCTTTAGCCTGGTTGTCCTTCTTCCTTGGGCACTCGGGTACTCTATTGCCTTCTTCATGGCATAAATAACAGCGGTTCTGTCCCACCATGTAAACACCCTTATACCTCTTGCCACAACTCGTACATGCAGGAATATCATATTGGGGCGTAGACCCTACCGGTCCCGCTGATGCTCTCCTCTTGTTGCCACTGGATGACTGATCTTGACATTTCCTCTTGGTATTGGACACCATTGGGGGTGCCCTAGATTTCTCCACATCCAAACTTGCAGAGATGTCCTCGACCCTGGCAATCGCTTCCTTGTAAGACAAACGCTCATGACCAGCCAAATGATGGCGAATCTGGTCACGCATTCCATCTTGGAACTTCTGAGTTTTCATGTCGTCCGTCTCGACCATGTGAGGAGCAAAACGGCATATATGATTGAACTTGTGCTCGTAGTCAGTGACCGACATTCCTCCTTGAGTCAGGTCAAGGAACTCTTTCTGCATTTTGGTTTTGTATACCCTTGGGTAGTACTTGTCTATAATTGTCTCCTTGAATACCCAAGTAAACGCATCCTTCTCATCTTGGGTTTTCAGTCTCCATAATCTAATCCACCATGTTCTAGCATCCTCTTTGAGCTGAAACACGGCACCATGTAATATCCTGGAATTTTAGTATAAATTTTTCGCATTATTTTACCCGAGTTATATTGCACAGTGCAGGATATTACAGTATGGATAATATAATTTAAGGACTGAGACAATTGTGTTGGAATAATCGTCGTACTTGGTTGACAATTGCATTTGAGGATATCGTGTGTCAGGTGTATCATATGAGAATGTTATTGGAATGAGTATATGTATTCAGTATGTCGCGTGTACGTATTCGGTATATTGAGACGACAGGCAAAAGCAGTTGTAAATGGCTAAGTATAAAAGCCACTACGTATGTTAAGCTGAGGAGATTACGTACGTTAAGTTGGTAAGTGTAATGTATGTTATGTATCATGCATTACGTATGTTGAAGCACCATGTGAGATACATTCATTTGATCAGAGGACTTTGTCAATACAAGCATAGCGTATGTTAAGCATAGGAGCTTACGTACGTTAAGACCCAGCCGTAACGTACATTGCGTTGAGTATATTACGTACGTTATGAAGAGAATCGGACAGGGTCCAAAGTGTCGGCAACTTTCGGCGCAGATGTGGACAGGAGAAGTCAACTCTGAGTTAATGTACGTTATGTGTAGTACATTACGTACGTTAAATAGGTATATTACTATAGCAAGTCAACTCTGTGTTATGTACGCTATGGCATAGGTGTTACGTACATAATACAAGGTACGAAATGAGGCAGTGGGTTCTGGAGTAGCGTTACGTATGCTATCGAAGTTGGATAACGTACGTAATGCTCGTTACGTACGTTAGGTGGATCCATTAACGTACGTAACGACTGAAGTTTATATAAATATGAGATGTCCGTCACTTCGATATTTTGAGAGTTTCACTTCATTTATTCATCCTTCAACCCTCCGAGATGGATTTTTGGTTCTTCTAAGTCGATTATGAGCTTGAGGACAAGGATTTGGAGCTCGAGATATGGAGTTATGGTCGATTATTGAGGCATTTGCTTGTGTTGTTTATCTTCAAAGAGGTATGTCGGATATTCCTCTCTTTAATTTCAGATTCTATTGTTGTTGATGATTAGTTCATATGATAATAGTTTATGGAGAGGTTGTGATGATTCTTGGTATTTCACGGGAATTGTGATGACATGATGATATATATATTGGATTATGTTATTTTATCATGAGCATGGTTATGGAATCATAGTGTTCTTGGTGTTCTTGGTAGTATTGTTGCGATTTTTGATGTTATGAGAAGTGTATGTTGAACAACATGATGATATATGTCTCGAATTATGAATGAGGATCGTTTAGATGCTAGAACACATCGGATTATGTCGTTTTGTTGATTATGAAAGTGATTTCAGAATAATTCGTGTTCTTGAGGAACTCTTGAATTATATGACATGATTATCGGATTTCGGATCGTATTGTGCATATGAGTTTGTGATTGTTTGAGTTGTGTTGTTCGGTTTTGTATATGATTGAGGTATTGTTGAACCGTTGAGTTTGTTAGTTGGGTATATCGGTTGTTGATTGTTATCGAACTTATTGTTAATCAATTATTGCAATAGGTTGTGATAAATCATCGTTGATTATGACCGTTGTGTTGCGGTTGAGGCTGAAGAGTTCGTAGATTGCTTTTGGTCGGGGCTGAGGAGCTCGTAGACGAAGGCAATGGAATTGGTAACAGATTTGTCGTATCGATATCGAGGCAAGTTATACTTGTTCAGTTTATGATATTTAATGAATGGTTTTGGTTTCATTTCATTTATAATGCATATAGAAATGATATATAAATATATGTTGTCGGGATGATAGTTTGTATATTATGCTTTGGTATGGGATAAATCATAATGTATATGATTTAAAGGTGTCTTATGAAAACGGAGATGTGAGTTATCTTTAGTCTGTGATATGGAATGTTGGATATCGAGGATAGGTTACCGTGCCGACATTGATATCGAGGTGGTGGTTTGTTGATAGTGATGAACTGTACTTCATTCTGGACTATTCGTATAATTATGTACTCACTCAGGGATGTTGTTCGTGGAAAGGTTAGTGTCTCTAGCTTTGAAGTAATTTTGTATTGCTCAATTATGAAAATATTTATCCTATTACATTGTTGTATATGTTGTATGTTGATGTTTCATATAATGAGTGTGCATCATTATTTGGTGTATTTTTGTGATGTGTTCTTTCTTAGAACTGTAATTTTAATGGGCCGATGTGTTGAGGGATAAAACCTGAATGGTACCCATGTCTGGAGTATTCCTGTGTAGATGACTCCGTGAACCTTGGTTGTGACCTTGGGAGTTTAGGTTTTAATATTATATACATTGTTGAGCATTCTGTGAACTGTTGTCCAACGAAAATACGATATTTTGGTCATGTTGATCTTTAATTATCGAGCTATCATTGTTCACTTGGGGAGTCTTCTGATCCTTATTGGATATGCGTTTCTTCGAGTTTTGTTGTCATGTTGCATCGTGACATATCTAGAGTCATATCTACGTACTGAACGGCCATGTGTAGGATTTTCAGGACGGGCACGTGTAGTCATGTGTTGGTTTCGAGCTCACATTGAGTTGTGCACACGAGACGTACTTCGTGAGACTGATTAGGTACAAGACCACACGTGTATTCGATCGATACCTATTGGTGGCTTGTGCAAGGACACATTTCCGTATTGGGCATATCGTGATGTCCATCTTGAGCCATATTGATTGGTTGTTCATAGTCCATGTATGGTCGAGTATGTTCGATAGTCGGGTCTGTCTTCGAGATCCAATATATGTGATTTGTATATGTTTGACGAATTTATTCTCTCGTACATCTGTCCATGTGGTCCTTTATTGATCCTGCTTGGAGTTTACCATATCGTTGGTATTCTCGGTCGTTGTTTATCCCTTATTGATCTTGTTGGAGTTCACCATACCGTTGGTATTCTCGTTCGTTGTTGATCCTTTATTGATCTTTCTTGGAGATTACCATACCGTTGGTATTCTCGTTCATTGTTGATCCTTTATTGATCTTGCTTGGAGGTTACCGTATCGTTGGTATTCTCGATCGTTGTTGATCCTTTATTGATCTTGCTTGGAGATTACCATACCATTGGTATTCTCGTTCGTTGTTGATCCTCTATTGATCTATTTGGAGTTTATCTTATCGTTGGTATTCTCGGTCGTTGTTGATCCTTTAATTGATTTTGTTGGAGTTTACCATATCGATGGTATTCTCGTTTGTGGTTGGTCCTTTGTTGATCTTGTGTGGAGTTTATCATGTAATGGTATTCGCGGTTACCATTAATATATTGTTGATAGTATTGGAGTTTATCATGTCAATGATATTCTCATTTGATGCATTGGTTGTTTATTATTATTGATTGTGTGAGCTTTCATACTTTGTATTGGTATCCGGGACTTGTCATTGTTTCGGGGTAGTTGATCTACAGATGTGTCGTGCATTGTCGGTTTTATCAGAATTGGGATTTGATTGTGCGATCCAGCAAACAAAATTGGACATGGATGGATTTTTCCATATAGGAGATATAATTATGTTTGAAAATCTTGGCATTGTTTGAATACAGTTCAAATGGTTATTTTTGAATTCATTCGTCACTCGAGAATGCGAAGTGTGGATTGAGGTAAGGGTCGATTTGATATGAATTACCACCAATTGGTAAGGTTATTACTGTAAGATTACGTTGGAAGTATTCTTATCTTGTAATTACATTGATATGTAATTTTTTATGATGATGTGATCGCTATCATTGTTGAGTATTGTGGCTGACCCCATCGTGGGCTTTATCTTTTAGGTACTCGGAGATCGAGCTAGTAGCGGTCGTGAAGGATGAGCTTCCCGGGTGATACTGGCTATGGCATGTATTGAGAACTGAGTGTTTTCTTGACTGTTCTGATTCCGCTGCAAATGTATTTTTATTATGTTATTCTCCGCCGCTCTGTATTTTAATATTTTACCAACTCGCGTATACTTTTGAAATGGCCTTTTTGGTATTTTGCAAAATTGGGTTTACTGTGTAAAACTTTCTCAAACTATATTATCGGTGCGTGTAAGTAATGACTTAACGTACGTTTTGAAACTGTTGAAACCTGGTATTTTTACCTTGTATTTTCAAATAAAATTTTATGACGGTATTTGAGATATATATTTTGGAAAATATTTAATTATTTGTAAAATAATACATTTTTGTCTCTTTGGCATGTTTGCAACAATTGTAAAAATGATTTTTAGCCTTGTGAGTTCCGGCGCGGGGCCCACGACGCTGTAATATCCCCAGTTGGTTTTGGGGGTGTTATAGATGCTCTCCTCTTGTTGCCACTGGATGACTGATCTTGCCATTTCCTCTTGGTATTGGACACCACTAGGGGTGCCCTAGATTTCTCCACATTCAAACTTGCAGAGATGTCCTCGGCCCTGGCAACAGCTTCCTTGTAGGACAAACGCTCATGACCAGCCAAATGATGGCAAATCTGGTCACGCAGTACATCTTGGAGCTTCTGAGACTTCATGTCGTCCGTCTCGACCATGTGAGGATCAAAACGGCACATATGATTGAACTTGTGCGCGTAGTCGGTGACCGACATTCCTCCTTGAGTCAGGTCAAGAAACTCTTTATGCATTTTGGTTTTGTATACCCTTGGGTAGTACTTGTCCAGAACTGTCTCCTTGAATACCCAAGTAAACGCATCCTTCTCATCTTGGGTTTTCAGTCTCCATAATCCAATACACCATGTTCTAGCATCTTCTTTGAGCTGAAACACGGCACCATGTAATATCCTGGAATTTCAGTATAAATTTTTTTGCATTATTTTACCCGAGTTATATTGCACACTGTAGGATATTACAGTATGGATAGTATAATTTAAGGACTGAGACAATTGTGTGGGAATAATCGTCGTACTTGGTTGACAATTGCATTTGAGGATATCTTATATCAGGTGTATCATACGAGAATGTTATTGGAACGAGTATATGTATTCAGTATGTCGCGTGTACGTATTCGTTATATTGAGACGACAGGCAGAAGCAGTTGTAAATGGCTAAGTATAAAAGCCATTACGTACGTTAAGCTGAGGAGCTTACGTACGTTACGTTGGTAAGTGTAACGTACATTATGTATCATGCATTACGTACGTTAAAGCACCAGGTGAGATACAGTCATCTGATCAGAGGACTTTGTCAATACAAGCATATCGTACGTTAAGCATAGGAGCTTACGTACGTTAAGACCCAGCCATAACATATATTACGTTGAGTATATAACGTACGTTATGAAGAGAATCAGATAGGGTCCAAAGTGTCGTCAACTTTCGGCGCAGATGTGGACAAGAGAAGTCAACTTCGAGTTAACGTACGTTATGTGTAGTACATTACGTACGTTAAATGGGTATATTACTGTAGCAAGTCAACTCTGTGTTCTGGAGTAGCATTACGTACACTATCGAAGTCGGGTAACGTACGTAATGCTCGTTACTACGTTAGGTGGATCCATTAACGTACGTAACGACTGAAGTTTATATAAATATGAGATGTCCGTCACTTCGATATTTTGAGAGTTTCACTTCATTTATTCGTCCTTCAGCCCTCCGAGATGGATTTTTGGTTCTTCTAAGTCGATTATTAGCTTGAGGAGAAGGATTTGGAGCTCGAGATATGGAGTTATGGTCGATTCTTGAGGCATTTGCTTGTGCTGTTCATCTTCAAAGAGGTATGTCGGATAATCCTCTCTTTAATTTCAGATTCTATTGTTGTTGATGATTAGTTCGTATGATAATAGTTTATGGAGGTGTTGTGATGATTCTTGGTATTTCACGGGAATTGTGATGACATGATGATATATATTGGATTATGTTATTTTGTCATGAGCATGGTTATGGAATCATAGTGTTCTTGGTGTTCTTGGTAATATTGTTGCGATTTTTGATGTTATGAGAAGTGTATGTTGAAGAACATGATGATATACGTATCGAATTGTGAATGAGGATTGTTTAGATGTTATAGCACATCAGATTATGTCGTTTTGTTGATTATGAACGTGATTTCGGAATAATTCGTGTTCTTGAGGAACTCTTGAATTATATGACATGATTATCGGATTTCGGATCGTATTGTGGATATGAGTTTGTGATTGTTTGAGTTATGTTGTTCGGTTTTGTATATGATTGAGGTATTGTTGAACCGTTGAGTTTGTTGGTTGGGTATATCGGTTGTTGATTGTTATTGAACTTATTGTTAATTGATTATTGCAATAGGTTGTGATAAATCATCGTTGATTATGACCGTTGTGTTGCGGTTAAGGCTAAAGAGTTCGTAGATTGCTTTTGGTCGGGGCTAAGGAGCTCGTAAACGAAGGCAGTGGAATTGGTAACGGATTTGTCATATCGATGTCGAGGCAAGTTATACTTGTTCAGTTTATGATATTTAATGAATGGTTTTGGTTTCATTTCATTTTTAATTCATATAGCAATAATATATAAATATACGTTGTCGGGATGATGGTTTGTATATTATGCTTTGGTTTGGGATAAATCATAATGTATATGATTTAAAGGTGTCTGGTGAAAACGGAGATGTGAGTTATCTTTAGTCTGTGATATGGAATGTTGGATATCGAGGATAGGTTACCATGCCGGCATTGATCTCGAGGTGGTGGTTTGTTGATAGTGATGAACTGTACTTCATTCTGGACTATTCGTGTAATTGTGTACTCGCTCAGGGATGTTGTTCGTGGAAAGGTTAGTGTCTCCGGATTTGAGGTAATTTTGTATTGCTCAATTATGAAAATATTTATCCTGTTGCATTGTTGTATATGTTGTATGCTGATATTTCATGTAATGAGTGTGCATCATTGTTTGGTGTATTTTTGTGATGTGCTATTTCTTATAACTGTAATTTTAATGGGCCGATGTGTTGAGGGATAAAACCTGAATGGTACCCATGTCTGGAGTATTCCTGTGTAGATGACTCCGTGAACCTTGGTTGCGACCTTGGGAATTTATGTTTTAATATTATATACATTGTTGAGCATTCTGTGAACTGTTGTCCAACGAAAATACGATATTTTGGTCATGTCGATCTTTAATTATCGAGCTATCATTGTTCACTTGGGGAGTCTTCTGATCCTTATTGGATATGCGTTTCTTCGAGTTTTGTTGTCATGTTGCATCGTGACATATCTAGAGTCATATCTACGTACTGAACGGTAATGTGTAGGATTTTCAGGACGGGCACGTGTAGTCGTGTGTTGGTTTCGAGCTCACATTGAGTTGTGCACACGAGACGTACTTCGTGAGACTGATTAGGTACAAGACCACACTTGTATTCGATCGATACCTATTGGTGGCTTGTGCAAGGACACATTTCCGTATTGGGCATATCGTGATGTCCATCTTGAGCCATATTGATTGGTTGTTCATAGTCCATGTATGGTCGGGTATGTTCGATAGTCGGGTCTGTCTTCGAGATCCAATATATGTGATTTGTATATGTTTGACGATTTTACTCTCTCGTACATCTGTCACTGTGGTCCTTTATTGATCTTGCTTGGAGTTTACCATATCGTTGGTATTCTCGGTCGTTGTTTATCCCTTATTGATCTTGTTGGAGTTCACCATACCGTTGGTATTCTTGTTCGTTGTTGATCCTTTATTGATCTTGCTTGGAGATTACCATATACCGTTGGTATTCTCGTTCGTTGTTGATACTTTATTGATCTTTCTTGGAGGTTACCGTATCGTTGGTATTCTCGATCGTTGTTGATCCTTTATTGATCTTGCTTGGAGATTACCATACCATTGGTATTCTCGTTCGTTGTTGATCCTCTATTGATCTGTTTGGAGTTTACCTTATCGTTGGTATTCTCGGTCGTTGTTGATCCTTTAATTGATTTTTTTGGAGTTTACCATATCGATGGTATTCTCGTTCGTGGTTGGTCCTTTGTTGATCTTGTGTGGAGTTTATCATGTAATGGTATTCACGGTTACCATTAATATGTTGTTGATAGTATTGGAGTTTATCATGTCAATGATATTCTCATTTGATGCATTGGTTGTTTATTATTATTGATTGTGTGAGCTTTCATACTTTGTATCGGTATCCGGTACTTGTCATTGTTTCGGTCACTTGATCTACAGATGTGTCATGCATTGTCGGTTTTATCAGAATTGGGATTCGATTATGCGATCCAGCGAACAGAATTGTACATGGATGGATTTTTCCATATACGAGATATAATTATGTTTGAAAATCTTGGCATTGTTTGAATACAGTTCAAATGGTTTTTTTTGAATTCATCCGTCACTTGAGAATGCGAAGTGTGGATTGAGGTAAGGGTCGATTTGATATGAATTACCACCAATTTGTAAGGTTATTACTGTAAGATTACGTTGGAAGTATTCTTATCTTGTAATTACATTGATATGTAATTTTTTATGATGATGTGATCGCTATCATTGTTGAGTATTGTGGCTGACCCCATCGTGGGCTTTATCTTTTAGGTACTCGGAGATCGAGCTAGTAGCGGTCGTGAAGGGATGAGCTTCCCGGGTGATACTGGCTATGGCATGTATTGAGAACTGAGTGGTTCCTTGACTGTTATGATTCCGCTGCAAATGTATTTTTATTATGTTATTCTCCGCCGCTGTGTATTTTAAAATGGCTTCCGGCATTTTACCAACTCGCGTATACTTTTGAAATGGCCTTTTTGGTATTTTGCAAAATTGGGTTTACTTTGTAAAACTTTGTCAAACTATATTATCGGTGCATGTAAGTAATGACTCAACGTACATTTTGAAACTGTTGAAACATGGTATTTTTACCTTGTATTTTCAAATAAAAATTTATGATGGTATTTGAGAACTATATTTTGGAAAATATTTAATTATTCGTAAAATAATACCATTTTTGTCTCTTTGGCGTGTTTGCAACAATTGTGAAAATGATTTTTAGCCTTGTAAGTTCCGGCACGGGGCCCACGACGCTGTAATATCCCCGGTTGGTTTTGGGGGTGTTACAGATGCTCTCCTCTTGTTGCCACTGGATGACTGATCTTGCCATTTCCTCTTGGTATTGGACACCACTTGGGGTGCCCTAGATTTCTCCACATCCAAACTTGCAGAGATGTCCTCGGCCCTGGCAACCGCTTCCTTGTAGGACAAACGCTCATAACCAGCCAAATTATGGCAAATCTGGTCACGCAGTACATCTTGGAACTTTTGAGACTTCATGTCGTCCGTCTCGACCATGTGAGAAGCAAAATGGCACATATGATTGAACTTGTGCTCGTATTCGGTGGCCGACATTCCTCCTTGAGTCAGGTTAAGGAACTCTTTCTACATTTTGGTTTTGTATACCCTTGGGTAGTACTTGTCCATAACTGTCTCCTTGAATACCCAAGTAATCGCATCCTTCTCATCTTGGGTTTTCAGTCTCCATAATCCAATCCACCATGTTCTAGCATCCTCTTTGAGCTGAAACACGGCACATGACACCTTCTAAGTGTCGTTGCACGTCATGTAATCGAAGATACTATCTAGCTTCAACTACCATTCTTCTATGGCTGTTGGACCCTCATGACCAAGAAAAACAGGAGGATTGAACTGATTGAAACGCTTGATGACTTGTGCTTGAACTTGCATGGGGGTGTTAGGCGGCAAAATGGTCGCGCCTTGAAGCAATGCGGCTAGTCCAGTCAAAACTTGTTCTTGAGTGGGTAGAGCATTACGGTTATCACGGTTAGCCATGAGTCTGCCAACGAGTTATAAAACCCATCAGTCGACGCAGTGCGAGAAGTAAAGAATAGGAAAATACCAATAATACGCATATAATAGTCGCAATACACAAAAGATGATAGAAGGCGATAGGAATAACTAATATTCATTATATATAATATGTTTTTAGAAAAAAAATGAAATTGGAAACATCAACCAAAATTCTTAACATAATAGCTATATAATAAAATGAACTAAGCCTACGACTACTCCTCATCATCACTGCTAATAATCTCTATAACAGGAACAGGTGGTCGCGGATCAATCCATGAAATAATTTCATCGTCGGACTCAACGTCTGCCATGATAACATCCTTCATGTTCTCCGTGGGGTCTTCCTTTGAGCTCTCCTCAGGATCTTCTTCTGGGTCTTCCTCGGGATCCTCTTTAATTTCGTTCTCTGAGCTCGAGCTCTGCCCATCCTTTAGAATCTCACCTTTCATGAACAAGTCCAGCAATTTACTGGCTACATACGGAAAATGGTCCACATGCTGCCTCGCTTCTGGGGTCCTCCCTAGAGACTCAAACCATACATCGACAGTGAAATGGCTCCAGTTACCAGGCAACTTTTCAATCAAATCGTTGATTTGTTCCGATGGGGAACCCTGCTTCTCTGATTCTTGCCATTTGGTCATCCGATTGATAATGTAGTGTGGAGAATTACTTGCCAACCTAGGGTCATCCCAAGAGCCCTTACGTGTTAAGGGTGCCCAGTTGGCAATACTTTGCGTCTTCTTGCGTGCGGTCATTCTTGGTTTGGCCATACTAAAAAAATATGCATTTAAAATGGACTATGCATGTAAATATTCATATATCATGATGAATGAACAGTATGAACTTAAAATTTAATTTGGTACCTTGGAATAGAGTGACGAAGTAGCGACAATTAGGGGCATATGATAAATAATGGGTCTATAGGAAGGCAAAAAAAAAACCTTCGCTCCGATACCACAATGTAACACCCCGATTTCTCAAGAATTTATTTTGGGAAATAAAAGAATAATCAAAGTGTATATTTATATTTTTAAAAATAATTATATCCTCCTAGAAATCGAATCGTCACACAAGTGGTACTAAACTTAAACAAGCAATTTATGTCAATAAATTCAAAACACCAAAGTGTCAAAACATAATCGGATAAAATTTTGCAGTGTAATATTTAAACGAATATATAGCAACAAAATTCTTTCCCCAATACTTGAATTTAAAAATTGAAATAATAAAATAAATCTTCATCATATGCCTCATAGCCTTGCTGTAATACCCGTGTTTTTCAACTCTGTAATTTCCGATTCTAGTGACTCTCTTGTGTTCATTGACATATTTTGAGCATGTTTTGTTCTGCAACTTTTGTCATTCGAGCGAGTATTGATGTTGTTTCGGATTAATCGGTATATTATTGCGACTTTTCGGCATTTAGTTCCGATTCTTGTGAATCTTGCTCGGAGCTGTTATTTTGTCATTCCTATAAGTTCATTTATCAATTGTGGTCATGTTGGTAACTTTGGAATCGTTAATCGATCTCGTATCGTGATTTTCGGACTTTTGGGCCGTTTCGTAATTTCCCAAAATTTTTAGTACTCGTTTTCATATCCCTTTTTTACTTACATTCCGTTGTCGGAATCGTGTGTTCGTTTAAAGCTTCTGTTCGATGTTGAGAATCCTTTGTAAGTGTTATGTTGAATTTTCTGAATCATCGCATTTCAGGGTCGTTCGGGACTAGTCGGACAGCAGAATGGAATCTGCTGCCAGAATGCAGGTTACGGCTGTAACCTGCAATATGTTACGGCCGTAAGGTGGTGTGTGTTATGGCCGTAACGGATTATAGGTAACAGCCCTAAAACACCTTTGTATTTTGGGCAGAAAACCCGATAGCTAGGTTACGGCGTAATGCCCTATGTGTTACGGTCGTAACACGTCCAGCTATTTAATACCTGGGCGACGGGTTTCACCACATTTTCTCCCTTTCTTCTCCTCTTCTCGCGGTCTACGGACAGGTGAGGCTAGGGTTTGGATTCTTGGTTGATTCTACTCAATTCCAACGTGTTTTGGAGGGTGTTAGGTGATTGTAACATCATCTAATCCGTTGTTCTTCGTCAGATCGAGGTATTTTCTTGATTTCCCTAAAGTTGACCTTTTTGAGGATTTTGTTCTTGATCTCGTTTCTAATTCGGCTTTTATGAATCGATCATTGTTTAACATTGTTATTGATCACGTTCTATGGATTATATATTCATAATTTCGATTTGTTCAACCCGATTGATGATTTTGGTGTTCTTTGTTGAACAAAGTATTTTGATGATGATTGCTTTCAAAACATTTAACAAAATTCATCTACGCGGCCTGATTTATTGAAGACAAAATTCGTGACTAGCGCATGCAAGTTTCAACTACTAGCGCACGCTAGTTGATAAAAATAGCGCACGCAACAAAGTGTCTAGCGCATGCTATCGGATAAGGCAGTAAGGTCAGTGAGGTCTGGAATGGAAAAAGGAACAACATTAGAGCACGCTAAAGAAGGAAAATTGTGCACGTTATGAAGAGACTTAACGCACGCTAAGGGACGCAATTTACGCACGCTATTTAATACAGAAAGGTCTGGAGCTTAAATGAAGCATCAAGTAACGCACGCTATTGGAGACTAACGCATGCTAACTGGAGACACTCAGCGCATGCTACTTATTATATGTTAGCGCACGCTAACTATTCAAAATCCTACCGTTAGTCATTTATCCGTTGGGACACAGAAGTCAATAAAGGAAATACGGAAAATCTGGAAAGCAAATCTTGACTACCTAGCGCACGCTAAGAATACTCATTAGCGGACGCAAAGTTCAAATTCTATCCGTTGGAGAAGAACGTTGGAGACAAAGCCGTTATGATTCAACGTCCAAATATAGAAAGCTGACTAAAATGACAATGCACGCTAAAAGGAATGTCTAGCGCACGCTAGACATGTTAATTTACCGTTGGAACAGTTTTGAAGACCATTCAGTTCAGAAAAGTCAACATCGATAGCGCACGCTATGAGGAATTATTAGCGCACGCTAATAATGCAAATTTCAGCATATCAAGAGGAACTGAACACTATAAATACCCATGGCATTAGGTATCTCAAGATACACAACTTCAAGCATACAAACGCACTATTGAGCTCAGATTATTGTTATTCATTACATTCTAAGTTGTGACGATAAAAGATACGATTGTCATACGCATATTGTAATATCTTACATACTTCGTATCTTCTTTGATTGTTGTGAGTGTTGCATCACTCCTTCACGAGCTTGAGAGAAACGAATCATGAGTTACTAATCCGGTGTTATTAGGATCTTTGATCCGGCATTGTTAGGATTATACTCTAACATTCGTAAGTGAGGATTATCTAGATCCTATAGAACACTAGATAAGAAAAATTATATTGAGTGTGTGGTTGTGCTTGGACCAATCGAAGATAAGCGTTGTAACGGTTGTGCCCAGACCTATAGAAGATGAGGCAATATTGTGTGTGGTTTTTCTTGATCCAATAGAAAAAGAAACCGGAGAAAGGACGTAGGCAAGTTTCTGAACCTCTATACATTGTTGTGTCTTTTACTTTCTGCACAATTTATTTTTCCTTCGCGAGAAAGTTTAATTATCAGCAATACCACTATTCAACCCCCCTTCTAGTGGTAATTTTATCTCTTCAGTTGGTATCGGAGCGGGTCTCTTTTTAAAGGTTTAAAAACCTTAGGGAAAAAGATCCGAAAAATGGCTCTATTTGGTCAGATCGAAGGAAACGCTCTCACCGTCCTCCTTTCTTTGATGTCTCCAACATCATGACCTGGAAAAAGAAGATGGCTATATTCGTTCAAGCATACGTCATCGCTCTTGGTCCGAAAATCGCTAAGAAGGAAGATGGGTCGTTGAAGAAATTCAATGAATTTGACGACGAAGATTGGAAGAACACGCACATCAACTCTCGTGATACTCAACTCTTGTATTGTGCTCTCAATCCTGATGAACTTAACAGGGTATCCTTATACGAAAGCGCGAAAGAACTCTGGGAAATTCTTGAGGTAACTCATGAAGGAACCACTTAGGTTAAGGAGACCAAGATCAACATGCTCCGTCACAATTATGAATTATTTTCCATGTAGGATGATGAGACGATCACACATATGCTGGATCGATTCTCAGTTATAACCAACGGTATTACATCTTTTGGAAGACCTATATCAAGTAGCGACAAGGCTAAGAAAATTCTTTGCTCATTTCCACGTAAATGGGATGCCACAGTTACTGTAATCATGGAATCCAAGGATCTCAACAAGCTCGAATTTAGCACCCTCATTGGGTCACTCATCAACTATGAGATCGTTCTTAAATCTAGAGGCTCCAAACCAAAGCCTCGTGAAAAAGTTGTCGCCTTCAACATTGATAGCGATATTGAGTAATAATTCCAGAAGAAGAAGATGACGACGAGCTCGCTCTCTACGCCGAGAACTTTAGAAGGTACAAAAACCTCATTCATAGAAGGCGGAGTTTCCTTGGTCGGGATGGTAAGACGGAACAAAAGAAAAATGCTTATGTTCCTACAAATAAGTTCAACAACAATTGTCAGAAATGCGGTCAAGCCGGTTATTACACCAAAGAAAGCCGAGGATCTACTTCCAAGCCCCAAATCGAAAGATTCAAAAAGAAGGAAGTTCTAATCACCTCTTGGAGTGATGACGAGGAGGAGATTGAAAGACCCTAGACGCAAATCTCGCATTCATGGCTCTCGACTCAGAAAATGCTATTGAAGTAAGCTCTAAACTTGATGATGATGAATACGATTCATTCAAGTTTTGCGATTCTCAAGAAATTAGTCATGACGACGAGCTATTAAGCGCGTTTGAATACTTGAATATGGAATATGATGAAATGGTCGAATTAAATATTTCCTTAAAGAGAAAAATAAAATCGTTAGAACTCGAAAATTCTACTCTTCAAAACAAAGGCAAAAATATTGAAATTGATCATACCGTATGCCTTGAGAAAGAAAATATTTTGAAAATCTAGTTGACGAAAACTCAAAAAGAGTTAAAATGTATAATGAATAAATTTACTCTCGGAAACGAGAAGTTCGAAAAACTTTTATCCATTCAAAAATCTTCATTGCTAAAACTTGGTCTTGGTTTGGACCCGTTTAAAAGAGAACAATCTCTTATAAATCTTGACAAGATAAAGAACATGGGAACCAAAAATTCAAAAACTCTTCCAAATCAACGAGACCATGATGTTGAAGTTCGTTCAGAATTGAGAACCATCAAAGTTAAACAAATATGGGTTCCAAAAGGGACAATCGTTCCAAACGCTATAAGTATTGTTAACTTTGGAGGACCCAAAAGGGCTTGGGTAACAAAACAACCGAAATAAACTATTTTTGTAGGTACCAACGTCAAGGAAAAGCAAGTGGTACATTGATAGAAGTTGTTCGAGGCACATGTGCGGCTCCAAGGAATTGTTCGAAGATCTCGAATATCAAGAACAAGGACATGTGACCTTTGGTGACAACAAAAAGGGAAAGATTAAGGGAAATGGTAAGGTTGGTAAGGAGCCTTCTCCTTATATTAATAAAGTATTATTTGTTAAAGGTTTGCATCATAATTTACTTAGCGTTTCTCAATTCTGTGATGAAGGTTTTAAAATCTTGTTTGAAGAAACGCATTGCATGGATTTTAAAAATAACAAGGTTGCATTTATTGTTTTGAGATGTGGAAACATTTACATTGTTGATCTTAATGATACAAATTCGATTAATGAAAAATGCCTTGTTACTTTGGATGAAAATGCATTTTTATGGCATAGAAAATTGGGGCATACATCTCTACCTATTATTTCCATATTATAGAGACATGATTTAGTTCGCGGGTTACCAAAACTCAAATTTGATCGAAAACATTTGTGTGAATCTTGCATAAAATGGAAACATACTCGAGAATATTTCAAACCAAAATTCGAGGTTTCCACGAGTCGCATTCTTGAACTTGTGCATATGGATTTGATTGGACCATCTAGATATGTTAGTCTAAATGGTAAACTTTACACTTTGGTGATTGTTGATGATTATTCTCGATTTACTTGGGTTATATTTCTTGCTCATAAATATGACATATTTTTCGAATTTTCTAAATGGTGTCGGTTGGTACAAAATGAGAAAAAATCTTTCTATAATTTCTATTCGTACCGATCACAGAGGTGAATTTGATTGCACTCCGTTTGAACTCTTGTTTGACAAATATGGTATCAATCATAATTTTTCGGACCCTAGAACACCTCAACAAAATGGTGTTTTTGAAAGGAAAAATCGCTCATTGGAGGAGATGTCGAAAACAATGTTAAATGAATATTCTCTCCCGCAATATTTTTGGGCCGAAGCTATTTTCACGGCATGTTATGTGATCAACCGGGTTCATCTTCGTAGAACTCTTATGAAAATCCCATATAAAATTTGGAAGGGCAAAAATTTGAACATTTCTTATTTCCATCCATTTGGCTGTAATGTGTTTATCTTAAATAATTGTAAGGAAAATTTGGGCAAATTCGATGCCAAATCCGAATCCGGGATATTTCTTGGCTATTCTACACATACCAAAGCTTTTCGTGTGTATAACATTAGAATTAATAAAGTTGAAGAAACTATTCATGTCAAATTCAATGATATGATCTCACCCCCGGGAAAGGTAGATTTTCTTGATGATGCAGGTATCCTTCCTGTCTCTCAACCCCCAAGCGAAATGGAGAATGTTTCGGATCTTCAGAAGAATATAATCGATGATTTGCCGAAAGATTGGAAGCACAACAAAGATCATCCAAGAGACCTTGTCATCGGGAATATTGAAGATGGTGTCCAAACTCGAAGGAGAACAATCGAGTATTTTGCTCACTGTGCTTTTGTCTCCGAGATTGTGCCTAAGAATGTATCCGAAGCTCTTAATGATGAAAGTTGGGTGATGGCCATGCAAGAGGATCTCGTTCAATTTAAACGAAATAAAGTATGGAATTTAGTTCCCCCACCTAAAGATAACACAATTATCGAAACTAAATGGGTGCATAAAACTAAGTGTGACGAAGATGGTTATCCAATAAGAAATAAATCTCGTTTGGTCACACAAGCTTATAATCAAGAAGAGGGTCTTGATTTTGAAGAAAGTTTTGCTCCTGTGGCTCGACTCGAAGCCATTCGTTTGTTATGTGCTTTTGCATCCCACAAGAAAATCAAGCTATATCAAATGGACGTGAAAAGCGCATTTTTAAATGGCTTCATTCAAGAAGAAGTGTTCGTCAGGCAACCTCCTGGCTTTGAAGATCATCAATTTTCAGACTATGTCTACAAGCTCAACAAAGCTCTCTATGGTTTGAACCAAGCACCGCGAGCATGGTATGATTGTTTAAGTCGATTTTTAATTGCAAATAACTATACAAGAGGTAAAGTTAAGAGTACATTATTTGTAAAAATCTTAGACAATGATATTCTTGTTTGTCAAATATATGTGGACGACATTATTTTTGGCGCTACTAACAAATCTCTTTGCCAAGAATTTCCTAATCTCATGAAAGGAGAGTTCGAAATGAATATGATGGGAGAATTAACAGTCTTCCTCGGGCTTCAAATCAAACAATGTGAAGATGGAATTTTCATCCATCAAACAAAGTATTCTCTCGATCTCCTCAAGAAATTTAAAATGGAAAATAGCAAAGCAATTTCAACCCCAATGTCTTCCATGTTAAAATTGGATAAAGATGTAAGTGGAAAATCTGTGGATCAAAGGCTATATCGAGGTATGATCGGATCCCTGTTATATTTAGCTGCTTCTCGTCCAGATATAATATTTTCTACTTGTTTATGTGCTAGATTTCAATCTAATCCTAAGGAATCTCACTTATTTGCATGTAAACGTATTTTTCGATATTTTAAAGGGACTGTTGGTCTAGGACTATGGTATCCGTCTTGTCTGGATTTTAATTTAATTGCATATAGTGACACCAATTTCGGCGGATGTAAAATTGACAAGAAAAGCACTAGCGGTACATGTCATTTCATTGGTTCATGCTTAATCTATCGGGGAAGTAAAAATCAAACAAGTGTAGCTTTGTCTATAGCCGAAGCCGAGTATGTCGCAGCAGGGAGCGCCTGTGCGCAGGTATTATGGATCAAAAATCAACTTTGCGACTATGGCATATATTTTGAAAATACCCCTATTTTATGTGATAACACCATTGCTATTAATTTGAGTAGAAATCATGTGATGCATAGTAGGACTAAACATATTGATATTAGACATCATTTCTTACGTGATCATGTGCAAAATAAAGATATTTGTCTAATTTTTGTCGGAACAATAGATCAATTAGCCGATATATTTATAAAACCCTTACCTGAGGAATCTTTTAGTTCAATCAGACTTCAACTTGGTATGGGACATCTTGATAATTTTTGAAATTCTTTTTGTCTTACGAAAAATATTTTTCTGAGGTACATTTCATTTTCTATCGTGCGCTAGCCATGTATCCTTAACGTGCGATACCCATTTATATCTAATTTTTCGAGCCCGATAGTGTATGCTACGTTCATTTCTTTGCGTACGCTAATAAAATTCCCTTCAAATTCTCAGATGCTACTGGACAGTCCAGTAAGCAATTCAACTATTAATAATGTACGCTATACCTTGTATATCGCATGCTAACGAGCCGATTTTTACCCTTTAAATCTAAAACGTCAGATCCCCTTTTTCATTCTACAACCTTAAAAACTCCTGTCAACCAAAGAACTTCTCAATCCCGCACCCATATCCGAAAATCACTCAAAAATCCTCATTCCAACATGGCCAGTGGATCCAGGGTGCCCATGGCAAAACAATACAACAACTCCAAGTGAACCCGTGAGCCTGAATTCGACTCTAATCGCTTCATCTCTTATGTGGCCATCAAAGTCTATTCTGAAATTCTCCCTCAAGAATCCTTAACTTATTGCTATTATTTCAACTTCGGGAGCTTAGAGAGGTCCAAGGTACCTATTCGTGATTTTTTCTCTAATTTGGGCATCGACTGATTCTGTGAATGTAAGGAACCTATTTACCCTGCCTTTGTTCGAGAATTCTATGCGAATTTACACATTGGAGATAGTGAGGATTCATCGTCTTTAGTGGTTAAGAGTGTTGTTAATGGAACAGCGGTGAAAATTTTCTCTGAAATTTTGTTTGAACTTTTCGGCTTGTCCATGGATGGATTTACGTGTTCAGGGAAAGCCATTGCCGAGGAATCTGATTTGACCGAGTTGGAATTAACTGAGTTTCTCAGCTCGAAGGCGGTCATCGATATCACCGATGACATGTTCGAGAACAATGATTTTGGAATCAACATTTGACTTCTTTTGGTTGCGCTTACAAAATGCATCATGCCAAAAGTGAATACGCAACACAAGCTCGTAGGAGTTGACAAGCATGTTGTATATCGCGTTTTGAACGATGACAAAGTTGATTTTACTTCGATTGTGACAAGTTCTATGAAGATAAAAGGAGACACATTTCGCTCCAAGCATTACTTATCGAGGTCTCGAAAAGCTGGGCTACCGTTTGGCTCGATCCTTACGGTCATCTTTAGGCATTTCAATGTTGATCTATCGGGAGAGGCATCGGTTCCGGTGTCTCGGGGACACGATATTAGCAACTTATCCTTCAAGGCAATGCATTACGTCGAGACGTTCAATATAGGATGCATGCTATTTTCATATATCCAGGAAGATGATCAAGTCCCAAAGGGAACACGCCTACC
Source organism: Orobanche coerulescens (assembly GCA_033398695.1). Lineage (NCBI taxonomy): Eukaryota > Viridiplantae > Streptophyta > Magnoliopsida > Lamiales > Orobanchaceae > Orobanche > Orobanche coerulescens. Next base: position 89,376,097 of record CM065805.1, on the reverse strand, counting down.
GACTCCGGCTGAGCATATCTCTTGGAGAGGGCCGGAAACCCTTCGAGAAATTCAAACCAGTTCTTTTGTTCGCCACCCGAAAGTCAAAGGAAAGAGGAAAGTGGTCGTAGAAGAAGAGGAAGAAAGTGGTCCTGTTGCCCGGATGCATAGCCTCGAAACTACGCAACTAGAGATTCGTGAAGACGTGAGGGCTCTACGTTCCGAAGTTCAAAGTGCTTCACAAGAAATTCACTCGGTTCGTGGCCTGTTGGAAGACTTCATTCGCTATACACATCCTTCCTTCCATTTTCCGTGTCCTTCGTCTGACCAAGCACCTTAGTTTTATCATATTTTCATTAAATCGTTCGAGACAAATTTTTCTCATGTATCTTGATGTCCGCTTGTTTGAATTCGTGATGTGATTGTAGTTCCGTTAACCGTATTTGATGTATCAAACTTGTTTTAATCTAATTTGCATCTTAATGATTTGGTGTTTAAATCTTATGTTTTCTGTCGCATTTTACATTATAGATACGATTCAGGGGGAGTACCTTTTTGCTTATGTCAAAAAGGGGGAGAAAATACTCCAAAAACTGAACATACTAACGTAATCGAACAAAATACTTTGATTCAAAAAATTTCCTAAATTGGTTTTGCAGGTATATATAAAATGTTTTGACATCATCAAAAAGGGGGAGATTGTTGAACTAAGTATTTTGATGATGATTGCTTTCAAAACATTTAACAAAATTCATTTACACGGCCTGATTTATTGAAGATAAAATTCGTGACTAGCGCACGCTACACACAAGTAGTAGCGCACGCTATCGAGGTGTTATCTGTAGCCATAAAGGTCACCTGCAGAGAGCTTGGCAACCTACCTGATGATTTAGCGCACGCAAGCTTCAACTACTAGCACATGCTAGTTGATAAAAATAGAGCACACAACAAACTGTCTAGCACATGCTATCGGATAAGGCACTAAGGTCAGTGAGGTCTGGACTAGAGAAAGGAACAACATTACCGCACACTAAGGAAGGAAAATTGTGCACGTTATGAAGAGACTTAACGCACGCTAAGGGACGCAATTTACGCACACTACCGATTACTATATTCAAGATAGAAAGGTCTGGAGCTTAAATGAAGCATCAAGTAACACACGCTACTGGAGACTAATACAGGCTACCTGGAGACACTTAGCGCATGCTACTCATTATATGTTAGGGCACGCTAACTGTTCAAAATCCTACCATTAGTCATTTATCCGTTGGGACACATAAGTCAATAAAGGAAATCACCGAAAATCTGGAAAGCAAATCTTGACTACCTAGTGCACGCTAAGAATGCTCATTAGGGCACGCTAAGTTCAAATTCTATCCATTGGAGAAGAACGTTGGAGTGAAAGCCGTTATGATTCAACGTCCAAATATAGAAAGTTGACTAAAATGACAATGCACGCTAAAAGGAATGTCTAGCGCATGCTAGACATGTTAATTTACTGTTGGAACAGTTCTGAAGACCGTTCAGTTCAGCAAAGTCAACATCGATAGCGCACGCTATGAGGAATTATTAGCGCACGCTAATAATGCAAATTTCAGCATATCAAGAGGGACTGAACATTATAAACACCCATGGCATTGGTTATCTCAAGATACACAACTTCGAGCATACAAACGCACTATTGAGCTCAGATTATTGTTATTCATTGCATTCTAAGTTGTGACGATAAAAGATACGAGTGTCATACTCATATTGTAATATCTTACATATTTCGTATCTTCTTTGATTGTTGTGAGTGTAGCATCACTCCTTCACGAGCTTGAGAGAAACGAATCAAGAGTTACTAATCCGGTGTTATTAGGATCTTTGATCCGGCATTGTTAGGATTATACTCTAACATTCGTAAGTGAGGATTATCTAGTTCCTATAGAACACTAGATAAGAAAATTTATATTGAGTGTGTGGTTGTGCTTGGACCAATTGAAGACAAGCGCTGTAACGGTTGTGCCCGGACCTATAGAAGACGAGGCAAGATTGTGTGTGGTTTTTCTTGAGCCAATAGAAAAAGAAATCGGAGAGAGGACATAGGCAAGTTGCCGAACCTCTATACATCGTTGTGTCTTTTAATTTCCGCACAATTTATTTTTCCTTCGCGAGAAAGTTTAATTATCCGCAATACCACTATTCAACCCCCCTTCTAGTGGTAATTTTATCTCTTCATTCTTGAGGAACCGTGAACAATTAATGTTTGATTAAATGTCTCAATGGTTTTCCCTTCAGGTGTTGGGTGAGTTTACCATTGTAATTGGGTTCTATATGCATAGTGATCCTGTTTCCATTGTTTATTCGGAGGTTGTAGGTTGTCGTAGTTCACCGACCAAGACGCGTTCACCAGAGTATTTGCGTGTCAATTTTCGAGGCAAGTATCTTGCCCATACACTTGTGTTTCATAGATGTAATAGTTGGAAATTGACTACGCGTGCAATTTGAACGTTCTTAATGAACTTTCAAAAGAATCGGTATATTCTCGATAAAGGTTTTCTTTAAAATCAACTCATGTGTTGTAAACGAATGTGTCATTATGAGAATGTGTATTAGTGTTGTATGTTAGAATGCCATGTTTTCATGTGGTATCGTTGTGCGCGATTATATCGCTAGTGGACTTAAAGTTATACTCTTTCGGCAAGGTGTGTGTGTGTGTGTGTGTGTGTGTGTGGATATGTGTGCTTATTGATGAGTATTTTGATGTGTGATATTGATTGTATTGTTTGCTGACTCCTTTCTAAGGAGGTAGTGCTATTTGGTGTTGTTCGACAAGTATATCTCCTTGAGGTATGTGAACGTGGTGTTATTAATATGTGGTGGATTGTTGTGTTTATGTGTGGAACCAGGTAGGGTCCGATGGCCCCTCTGAAGTTCGTTACTTGATGAGTACGAATAGTATATGTGTGGAACCATGTAGGGTCCGACGGGGCCTCTGGGGTTCGTTACTTGATGAGTACGAGTATATGTGTATACCAGGTAGGGTCTGACGAGGCCTCTGGTATACCGGACGTTCGTCAAACGACTCCATTAAATACACTCTGTTTTATCACCTAATGTATTTATATTAATTAATTAATCCAATTAATTAATTATATCAAATACAAATATATTTCTCTAAGAAATATAGTTTATGAATTAAATTAATTACCCAGTAACTTAATTTCAATTCATAAGACCGATATATGATTTATCTAATAAATCATAATTAGATATCCAATATCTAATATAATTATAGAGATAATAAATTCATATTTATCCATCAACGATCCTGATGCGCGACTCTGTAGGTCCGTCTCAACCGGCATTGGGAGGAACCAATGAGTGCGGGAAGCACTTAGCCAGCCTAGCGGGCCACACTGTAAACCCCGACTGAGAACGAATGAAGGGATCATTCCATAACTATTATGTCGTGAATACCATATAAGTATAGACCCTTCATCAGATGTCCCGGATAAGTGTTCGGGTCACGGTAAAGTCAAACCCAACTATTGACTAGGCACTATACATATGTTAATGCAAATCAAGACCGACCGATTACTAGTGTATCCAATATGACTAGATTAGAATGCTTTGGCCAAAGACTTATGATCTTATTTGCCATTAACTGTATAGGACATTCGCCTGCTCACTAACAGGAGATAGAATCCTTTCTTGGCGTACAGTAAAGACTGCTACCTGCCCGTATAGTCCGCATTTCAAGGTTGACCCAACAATTGAGAAAATGGGTCTAACTACTCTAATGACAAACTATATGTCAAAGGCACATCTCTTACTGAACCCTCAAGTCAAAGGTCCACGTATACTATCACAACCTTTCGATTCGTCATCGACTCTCCGAGAGTGAATACCGTGTGACTGAAATAAGTATGAGTCATGTACAAGTATACAGGTCCCACCAATATACTTATAACTATGCTATCAAGACATGCACACGTCATAGCATCAGTTATACAAGTCTTACTCAAAACTTAATGCCCAATTAAGTTTATCGACTTGCGAACGATTTACGTAAATAAGCTTTAAACACTTCCAGTGCATTTTCTCTTATTCGATAACGAGAATGGAATGTTCTCTCTTATTTACATGGACTTCACTTCAATGTTTACCAAATCAAGAATGCATTTGAAATACAATAAACAGTGAATGAATCATATTGTCTTTTATTGATAATTCCATAATTACAAGTACAATGCCCCTTCTCTCTCATCCCCTGAGTGGCATTCGAGGGCATATTGCTAATAATATCCCACTTGCACTCAATGCCACACATCATGATATCCAATACCCATGTTCTTCAGATGTCTTTCCAAGACAGCCTGAGATAACGGCTTAGGCAGCGGGTCAGCGACATTGTCTTCTGAGTCTACTCTTTGCAACGAAACATATCCTTTTTCAACAATTTCTCGAACGATGTGGTACTTTCTCTCTATATTCTTGGTGTTGTGGTGAGCCCTCAGCTCCTTGGCTTGGGCGACAACTCCATCATTATCACAGAATAGTGATACAGGCAGCTCCACATTAGGCACCACTTGAAGTTCTTGCACAAACTTCTGCATCCAAAATGCTTTCCTGCTAGGCTCTGAGGCAGCTTGGTACTCTACTTGGCAGGTGGAATCTGCAGTAGCGCTTTGCTTGGAGCTTCTCCAAGATACTGCTCCTCCATTGAGAGTAAGCAAATACCCAGATGTCGACTTAGAGTCGTCCTTTGTCTCCTTGAAAATCAGAATCGGTGAAGCCAACTACCTTTAGTTCTCCACCACCGGAAGTAAGAACCATATCCCTAGTTCTTCTTAAGTACTTAAGAATGTTCTTGATGGAAGTCCAGTTTTCCCTTCCCGGGTTTTCTTGAAATCGACTTACCATACTCACAGCATAGGCTAAGTCCAGTCTCATGCATAACATAGCATACATGAGGCTACCCAATACCGAGGCATAGGGTACCTTACTTATCTCTCTTTTGTCTTCCTCATTTTGAGGACACATTTTCTTGGTGAGATGAATTCCATGTCGCATGGGAAGGAACCCTCTTTTAGAATCATCCATCTTGAATCTTCTCAGGATCTTATCTATATAGAGGGCTTGGGAAAGTCCTATCATTCTTCGCGGTCTATCTCTGTAAAGACGTATCCTTAGAATATAGGAAGCTTCTCCCAAGTCTTTCATGGAGAACGTTTTAGAAAGCCAAGCTTTCACAGTGTTGGGTATTGCTAAGTTATTTCCCATAAGTAGAATATCATCTACATATAGTACTAAAAACGACATGTTTCTCCCACTGACCTTTTTGTAAACACATGGATCCTCCTCATATTGCACGAAATCAAAGTCCTTGACTGCTTCGTCAAATCGAAGGTTCCAACTCCGAGAAGCTTGCTTCAGCCCATAAATGGCTCATTGCAGCTTACACACCTTATGAATTTTTGCTTTGGACACAAAACCCTTAGGCTATTCCATATAGATTTCCTCCTCGAGGTATCCATTTAGAAAAGCCGTTTTGACGTCCATTTTCCATATTTTATAATCGTAATGGGTAGCAACGGCAAGCATCATGCGAATCGACTTGATCATAGCTACAGGCGAGAAGGTATCATGATAATTGATGCCTTCCCTTTGGGTATAACCCTTTGCCACAAGCCTGGCCTTATAGGCGTCAACCTTGCCATCCTCATCAGTATTTCTATTATAGATCCATTTACTTCCAATAGGCTTCATGCCAGTTGGTAAATATACTAGAGTGCAGACCTGATTGGCATGCATCTAGTCTATCTCAACTTCCATTGCTTATTGCCATTTATTGGAGTCCACATCCACTATCGCTTGGTCATAGGTGACAGGGTCATCCTCACGGCTATCAGGTACATCATGGAGACCCAGTTCCTCGACATGTGTATAGCCATACCTCTCAGGTAAGTGAGACACCCTATCAGACCTTCAAAGTGAAGTTTGTGTTACTTATTAGGAAAACAAGAACCCTGTATCGAAACAGCCGGGATATCCAATCCCTGTATCGAATGGTATTTGATAAAGAGGTTTTGACATATATGCCAATCCGCATACAGTAAATGAAAACTGTATCGAAGCATTGAGGCACTATACTGTATCGAAGACCTGCCTCGAATCAGCATATAGTGAAACCCTTTAGTACAGCAAAAAGTCTTATAAAAGACCAAGTATGGAAACTGTCTCGAATCTCAAATACAGTTATCTTCCATACAGCTCACAAAAGGACAAAGAAGGAATCTCCAGAAGTCAAGTCCCGTTGAATAAAGAAGTATTTAAATACTCAAGGATAAAGTATTTAAATACTGTCAGTCAATAGATCTTCAAATCTCGCTAAATCCGGATCGTGTTATAATCCCGTTGGAACGAAATCTCACTCAAACGGATACATCTCAACGGATATATATTTCAGAGACTATATATATCACATCAAGATGCTGAAGATCAGTTACCCAAGCTATCGAAATTATTATCAGAGCAAAACATATCTCCAAAGCTTACTGCAACTCAGATCAAAAGAGATATACAGTGCTCATCATTCTGAACAACACTTCATCAGCTGAAAGCTCTTAAAGTCAAAGTTGTTGTTCACCATCTGTTCTATAATTTGAACAAACAGCCCTGTGTGGACTGAGCAATCTGTGCTTCTCCGGAACTGTGTGTGAAGGATTTGCATTGAAGAAGACGAAGCTTGTAATCGTGTGTGATGAAGCAAGTCAAAGCATTAGCTCAAAACCATTCTGTGTGTACGGTTGAAGCTAAGATCTTTATATCAATATGTGTGAACGATATATTGATTGTGTGTTGTTATAATTACGTAGTTGTGTACGTAGTAATTATAATAAACTTTTTACTCCTGTGTGGAGGACCAGTGGACGTAGAGGGGTTTACCTCGAACCACTTTAATTACTGTGTTATTTACCTTCAGTTTTTACTGTTTTAATTACTGTGATTAATTAAGTATACACTATACATTTAGTTGCTGTATCCACAGCAACCTACTGTATATAAGACTTCCGCTACGCACTCAAATTTAAAATCCGTACAGTTTGTCGTTTAAACTATTTTCCAAACTGTATCCAGTATACTTAGTGGCTAACAAATAGGTTCGGTTCGTGATCCCTGATCAGATGTCTCCTCAGGACTTTCATCATGCTCTTCCAAAGAGATATTTCTACCCGAGCCACCTTCCTGAATGAATTCATCCTCAAGGAAGTGCGCTTGTAAAGCCACAATGACCCTATCGTCTTCTGGCATGTAGAATAGATAACCCATCGAGTCCACTGGGTATCCAATGAAACGTCCCATGATGGACCTCGCTTCCAGTTTGTCTACCTTAGCCTTCTTGACATAGGCTGGACATCCCCAAATCCTTCTTGACATAGGCTGGACATCTATTAAGGATATAGGCAGCAGTTAGTAAGGCGTACCCCCATAGGTAAATTGGTAAATCAGTGTAATTCAATATGGAGCGGACCATGTCCAACAAAGTCCGATTTCTCCTTTTTGAAACACCATTTAACTGTGGGGTTCCTAGTGGCGTGAATTGTGAAACTATTCCATGTTTCTTAAGGAACTCATCAAACTCCGTGCTCATATATTCGCCACCTCGGTCCGACCGAAGTGTTTTGATATGACATCCAGTATGTTTTTCAACTAGGGCCTTAAATTCCTTGAATTTAGTAAAGGCTTCGGATTTATGTTTCATCAAGTACACAATCCCATACCTAGTATGATCATCTGTGAACGTTATGAAATATTGATATACGTCTCGATCTGCTTCTAAAGCACCACAAATGTCGGTATGTACCAACCTAATTTTTCAGCAGCCCTTTCAAAAGTCCATGTGAAGGGGGACTTAGTCATCTTGCCTCTAAGGCACGATTCACAAGTTGGATAAAGTTCTACACCCAATGGACTTAAAAGTCCATCTTTCTCTATTTTGTGAACCTTGGTCTGACCAACGTAACTAAGTCTAAGGTGCCACTTAAGAGCTTTATTAGCATCATCCCTGCCATGTTTCCTAGTTATAGTGTTCACTGCTAATTTATTTAGTAAGTTCAGATGATATAAACCATTCAACAATGTAGCTGTGCCAACCAATTTATTTCGAAAATAAATTTTACAACTACCATTGCCAATGAAGAAAGAAAATTCTTTTCGGTCCAAGACTGGAATGGATACAATGTTTTTATGCCCCTTGGAAAAAACCAGTACTTCATCTAATGTCAAAATAAAACCAGATTCCAAACCCAGTAGGAGTGATCCAATATCGGTTGCCTCGACACTTTGTCCGCTTCCGACAGTGATCATCACTTCCCCAGCTTCAAGCTACCTACTTTGTTCAAGATCCTGATTCATAAGGCAAATATGAGAAGTAGCACCTGAATCCAGAATCCATGAAGCAGAATATACAGTAGCAGAACAATTGGTTTCAAAAACAAAAAGTTCCATACCTGATGCACCATTGATCTTGGGACAAGTCCTACACCAGTGGCCTAGCTCACCGCATTCAAGGCATTCGTCCATAGGTTTTGGACCGCCTACCTTCTGAACCTTTAGGGCCTTACCCTTGCCTTTCTGCACCCCTTTCTTGGGTTTATACTGCTCGTAGGTCTTTTTCTTCTTGTTCTTGGACCTCCAAGGCCCAGATGAAATCACAAGAGCAGCCTCCCTCGGTTTAGTCTTCATGTTAGACTGTGCTATCACCAGTTTATTCATTATCCCAGCTAATGTGCATGAAATCTCATTACAGTTGAAATTCATTACAAACTGCATGAAGGAGTCACGTAGAGATTGAAGGATGAGATCAATCTGAAGGGATAAATACATATGAAATTTGAGCACCTCGGTCCTCTCAATCATAGAGATCATCTTGAGGACATGTTCTCCCACTTTCTCCCCTTCCTTCATCCTAGCACTGAATAACTGCTTTGATATCTCATATCTAGTAGTCCTACCGTGCTCTCCATAAAGCTCGGTCAAGTGTGCGAGAATCTGCCTAGCAGATGTCATTTTCTCGTGCGCTCTTTGCAGCTCATTAGTCATTGAGCCCATCATAAAGCCACGGACCAGCACATCATCCTTGACCCATTTTTCATGGACTTCAATTTCTTCCTGATTACCCCTAGTCCGGATTGGAGTCGGTGGAATGTCTGCCTCCAAGACGTATCCCAGAGACTCCATGCTGAGTACAATCATCAGGTTCCGCAACCAGTCAACAAAGTTGGGGCCAGTTAGGAGATTCTTTTCAAGTAGTATTTCAAGTGGGTTCTTTGCCATTTTTTTAGAGAGAGATTATTTCGTTTATCTGCATTGATTTAGAAAAGATTGAATTAGTGACTTATTTTATTATGACCGAGTATAGAATTTAAGGTCTTGTATAATTCTTGTCTCGGCTCCCACTAATTTTATCGGAATTATACACTACCATGTTATAACCTGGAAGTCATGGTTAGATCGACTTCTTAGTGGTGATTGAGTTCTTTACAAATTTTAACAGACACAACCTGTCAGTTTTCTTGCCTATTAATTTCTGTAAAGTGGTGTCCAACACCAATCCGTCTACCAGATGATTCGATCTTATTTTACCTCTAGTCTTCATGCCCTCAACCTATCAGGTTCCTTGGCAATCCAGACTATCTAAGCTGTTGACCATCAACGTCTATCAGTCTGACTATTGAATCTCACCCGGCAACCTATCAGGTTTCTAGGGGCGAAATTTATCACCAACCGAAGGCATCTAATGCACTCAAGATTTTATCAACCTCTACTAAATGTACTACCCCGACAACTCGGGAGCATAGCACACCACCTCGGGTATCAATTTTCTATGAGTTTGATGGAGGATAGGAAACCTCGTAACCTTTTCAAACTTCGTCTGTTTGTTTGTCGGGAGAATTTCGCTATTAATGTTACACTTTGCACATTAATTAAATTATAAGCGCGTTTGTGTCTGTCAATCATTCAAAATGAAAAACAGTAAATAGCAACCTAGTTACTACCAACATATAGCTCATGGACTTTTTTCTAAGTACTGGGCCAAGCGAATGACCCAATAAAGAAAATAAAAACAGTCTTCGATTCTTAGAAAATAAAAACACTCTCCCGGCAGCCTGGGCAGCCGGCCCAGGCAGTGCTGCCGGCACCACTACTGACAGCCCCGTTTTCTCATTTTTTTTCGGCTTGTTTCCAAAACGTGATGTTTCTAACTTTTATGTAGGACTTATAAATCAATAAAATAAAATTTTACAGATTTATAATTCACATAAAATCATAGAAACAAAATTTACAACAAAAAATTAAATATCTCCGATTATTCCAATAATGATTCTAAATCATAAACATCATCCAAAAGCATTCACAATGCACATATAATCGTATATACGGTATCATTGACCTCGCTCCGATACCACTATTGGGATTCCAGATACGAAATCGAATACGCAGTGGAATAATAAAATTCAATATAATGAATCCCAAACAGGATCGATCAAGTAACGTATATACGAAAAATAAATTGACGAAGACAAAAGGATCAAAGTCTCATACCTTTGAAGCCTTTGATAATATCTTCGTAATTTTGATGATGATCACGAACCCGAACCCGAGCACGGATCTCTTCCTTGGAAACACCGAAAACACGATGTCTCTACTTCACCACGCGACGGAACTTGACCGAAAAAATCAACGCAACTCCGTTCTCCAAGAACACGGCTAGGAAGTAACCGTAGCAATTTTTTCTCTCTTATTTTTCTTACTATTCTTTCAACTCTAAGATCAAGAATAACTTAAAAAAAATTCTCTCCCCTCCTTGATGAGCTCTCGGCCGAAGCACACAAAAAATGTGTTGTAGGTGGTGAGAAAATGTTTGCAATATAAAGTAAATAAAGATCCCATCATATCACATGCATTTGGCAATATTAGAAGAATCAATCATGGTGAGATCCCACATGAAAATAATACCACATCCAGACAAGAGAGAGAGAGAGAGAGAGAGAGAGATGTGGGGCAGCCATGAGGAAGGTGGGAGGAAATGATGCCGAGTCACTCGGCTCGTGTACCGGACGTTCATCAAACGACTCCGTTATATCACCTAATGTATTTATACAAATTAATTAATCTAATTAATTATAATACAAATATATTTCTCTAAAAAATATAATTTATGAATTAAATTAATTACCCAGTAACTTAATTTCAATTCATAAGACCGCTATATGATTTATCTAATAAATCATAATTAGATATCCAATATCTAATATAATTAGAGAGATAATAAGTTCATATTTATCCGTCAACAATCCTGATGTGAGACTCTGTAGGTCCGTCTCAGCCGGCATTGGGAGGACCCAATGAGTGCGGGCAGCACTTAGCCAGCCTAGCGGGCCGCACTGTAAACCCCGACTGAGAAGGAATGAAGGGATCATTCCAGAACCATTATGTCGTGAATACCATATACGTATAGACCCTTCATCAGATGTCCCGGTTAAGTCTTTGGGTCACGATAAAGTCAAACCCTATTGTTGACTAGACACTGTACATGTGTTAATGCAAATCAAGACCGATTGATTACTAATGTATCCAATACTACTAGATCAGAATGCTTTGGCCAAACACTTATGATCTTATTTGCCATTAACCGTATAGGACATTCGTCTGCTCACTAACAGGAGATAGAATCCTTTCTTAGCGTACAGTAAGACTGCTACCTGCCCGTGTGGTCCACACTTCGAGGTTGACCCAGCGATTAAGCAAATGGATCTAACTACTCTAATGACGAACTAAATGTCACAGGCACATCTCTTACTGAACCCTCAAGTCAAAGGTCCACGTATACTATCACAACCTTTCGATTCATCATCGACTCTGCTAGAGTGGATACCGTGTGACTAAATCAAGTATGAGTCGTGTACGAGTATACTGGTCCCACTAATATACTTATAACTATGCTATCAAGATATGCACACGCCCTAACATCAGTTATACAAGTCTTACTCAAAACTTAATGCCCAATTAAGTTTATCAACTTGCGAACGGTTTACGTAAATAAACTTTAACACTTCCAGTGCATTTTCTCTTATTCAATAATGAGAATGGAATGTTCGCTCTTATTTACATGGACTTCACTTTATGTTTACCAAATCAAGAATGCATTTGAAATACAATAAACAGTGAATGAATCATATTGCCTTTTATTGATAATTCCATAATTACAAGTATAATGCCCCTTCTCTCTCATCCCCTGTGTGGCATTCGAGGGCATATTTCTAACAAGAAATTGGTTGTATTGTTTGCTGACTCCTTTGTAAGGAGGTAGTGCTATTTGGTGTTGTTCGAAAAGTATATCTCCTTGAGGTATGTGAACGTGGTGTTATTGATATGCATTGTGGATTGTTGTGTTGATGTGTGGAATCAGGTAAGGTCCGACGGGGCCTCTAGGGTTCTTTACTTGATGAGTACGAATAGTATATGTGTGGAACTGGGTAGGGTCCGACAGGGCCTCTGGGTTCATTACTTGATGAGTACGAACAATATATGTGTATACCAGGTAGGCTCCGACGAGGCATCTGGAGTTTGTTACTTGAGGAGTACGAACCGTATTTGTGTGATGCCAGGTAGGGTCTGTTGAGGCCTCTGGAGTTTATTACTTGAGGATTACGAACCGTGTTTGTGTGATGCCAGGTAGGGTCGGTTGAGGACTCTCGAATTCGTTACTTGATGAGTACGAATAATGTTTTATTGTCGTATTTGCATGACTCGTAACTATATTCTAGTTGTCGAGAACCGAGTAAATCCTTGGGTTGTGACCCTAAGTGATTTTTTATAAGACAAGGACTCTTTAGTCCCAAAATGTTTTCCCCTAAAAACTCATGAGACCTGTAAAACGCTTTACAAATTATTTACTTACTTTATTCCTACTTTCATGGCTTCGGATTATTCTGCTTAAGTGAATTATCTCGGGAAGTATTTTGCTAGGTTTAACTGGTTGGTTGTTCTCGATTATTATGTTCTTGGAGTATGTTGTGTATGTCTCGTATTTTCACTTTATACTTGCACGAGAAAAATAGTGGAATTTTGCTAACCCCTTAGTAATCGGGGGGTGGATGTCTGTATTGCGTCCAGGTACATGCAGGTTCTTGGGGAGCAAAACATAGGACCGGTATGAAGGATGATGAAAGACAAATGATACTAATCACATGAAGGCCAGTTCTGGGTGCAGTTAGTCGGAGTTCATTGTATTGTCCTTTCCGATGTCGTATTTTCTGCTGCATGAGTTTGTGAGTGTTTTTTACCCCTTTGTGGGTATGAGTTTTGAACGAGAGATGTATTTGAAGTTTTAAGTTGTATCTTTGTGGTGAAGACCAAATCGGTCTAATGGTTCGTTATTCAGCCATGTCGTATGTTATGTGACGTCTTGTTTCTCTATTTAGCCTGGTAGAGCCTCACGGAGAGGGTCTATCGCGCTGTAATATTCCCGAGGGGATTGGGGGTGTTACACTCGCAAATTCGTCCACCGCCATTCCAACTAACCTGAGGTTTAACAAAAATAAGGTGGGGTTGATCTTCCTTCAACTCGTAGTAATTTATAATATATCACAGTAATATACAATCTCATGGAGGCATAGAATAATAAAAATACTGTAATAATAGAATCTGAATCTGACACCTATAACATGAGTCGAGCATGCATAACGTAGTATATATTTTTTGATCAACTGCTTGTCACGTATAGTATGAATCTAGCATGCATAACATGAACTGATATTACACTGATTACCTACACAGTCCAATAAAAGCAATTAAAGTGATAGCGTAAAATACCCAACTGATATATTTATCTTGAACTGGTGAAATGCAGAAAGCTCGACTCACAAATCTCTATGCCCGAAATCCTCGTTATTATCTACAAGAATAAATAATAACGATTCATTACTAAAATAAAATAGATAAGTTAAATATATTATTGAAACATAACTAATTGAAGAGTCAAAGTAATATAGTGTAATACCCGAGATTTCTGATGTGTATTTGAATCTTGTGATATTGTATTTGTTGCATTTTGATCTGAGTATTATTCTCCGTATTTCATGATCCGGTATTGTTGAGCGCATGATTGCATGAATGTGGTCTAAGTGGTGATTTTTGCACATGTAGCGCACGCTATCGACTTAGCGTAGCGTACGCTAAATTGGGTTCGTAGCGCACGCTATGTATGAACCTTAACGCACGCTATACGTAGTCAACATGATTAAGACAGGGTGGTAGGTGAGATCAGCCGCGGATCATGGTCGGATCATGTCGGGATGAACCTGGACGGCTTTCGGGAAAAGCCGAGTCAACGCGGTAGCGCACTCTACTGATATGAGGATAGCGTACACTAAATGTTGAGTATAGTGAGGTCAGTAAGCTTCGTATGGCTGTTAGCGCACGCTATGGACTAGCGCGCGCTAATAACCATTTTCTATATATAGGACAGCACCCTTTTTCATTTTTCAGACTTTTTCACTTCCCAAATCCGAATTCTTAGACTTAGAGAGTCACCTCCTCCATCTTCAACCTCTCATATCATCATCCTAGCACGAGTTTGAAGATTGTAGATCATCAGAGATTGGTGTTCAAGCCCTCGGTGTTGGATTTCTTCAAGTTCCTCCTTGTTCTTCATTACTTTGAGGTAGGTGATTCTTCACCAATTTAAGTAGTATTCTGAAGGATGTTTTGATCATGATTTGGGATTATCTAGTCAGTTAAATCCGTACGTAGTCGAACATCATGTGTTAGAAGGATATTTTCGATGTTTCAGTACTTCTTCATCGTATAAACCATTGAACCTTTTAGTGTTTGAACTCTTAGCATATTCATGAAGCTTCTTAACCGATTATGGCCAGTTATGGAGATTATCAAGTTCTTATGTTTTTACATAATGGAATTATACGTTTTGGGACATAGAATGGATGGAACTTAGGATACTTTCTTGAAGATCAAGATGATTTATGGTGTTGTGATGATTATACGTATCCTTGTATCTCGAAGTCGTTTAATCCGTAAAGATCATTCATAAACCATATGAGCATGATATACATGGATATGACATGTATTAAACACTGAAGATTTCATGAGTTTCATCACCATTAGATCAAGTCTGCTACCCAGTAGTAAACTGCCATGCACGGTTAGCGCACGCTAAGATATGTATATTAACATGCGCTATCGGGAATGAGTTAGCATACGCTACGTTTGGTACGTAACGTACGTTATGTCATCAGTTGAGTCAGTCGGCTGATCAGAGAGGACTGTCGGTACATAGTTAGCGTACGCTAGACTTCGTCATTTACGTACGCTAACAAGCAGGCTTAGCGCACATTATGTAGAGTACGTAGCGTACGCTAAGTAGTTCAGGCAGATTACATTTTTAAGAGCTTTCGTCCGTAGACCGGATTGTTAGACATTCGTACGACTTGAGATGAATTCTATATTATTTCTTTTGTTAAGGTTCGAGCTTGCTACGTTGATCGAAGGGGGCAGCCTTCGAGTGTGTTGAGATCATTGGAGTGATTAGTTCTTGCCATCTTTGAGGCAAGTATCGTAATTTGTTAATATTGGTATTTTAAGCATACATGTGGTTTATTCATGTTGTTGAACATGGGATTTATTTCGTTGAATTGTCATGATATTCATTATCTAGTGTTTGGATGTTCATGTTGATGGACATAGCGATATTGCATATATGTATGCATGAGTTATGTTTGTGTATGTTGTACGATCTATGCTGAGGGCGCTGGATCGGATGTCCACCTCGTGTTGGTCCGACGGGATCATCTTGGGATCTAGGCTGAGGGCGCTAGATCATTGGACGGGTTTTTCCACCTCATGTTGGTCCGACGGGATCATCTTGGGATCTATGCTGAGGGCGCTGGATCATTGGAATACCCATACTGTATTAATGGAATCTTGTGGATTCGCATTGTCGGATTCCGGTAGTGGAAGTCCGTGTGGTGTATCTTGTTATGTATTGTTGATGTATATTCGATTTGTTTAATATGATACTTGTACTAGCATCGTTTTGCTAACCCCTTTGGGGGTGGACATTTGTTTTGATGTTCAGGTAGCCGAGGAGCGGGGAAACAGCCACAGTACCGACGTGACGACGAAGGGGTTCAGTGATGTCTCAGTGATGTTTATGGTTTTTGTGATTTGTCTTCTTGGTTCACTTCAGTACTCGAGTACACGTATTTTAATATTATTATTTTGATATGGTTGTATTAATTAACTCAATGGATCAGTTGGAACCGGTTTTGTATTTTGGACTTCTGTGGCATTGTTGGATTATCTTTACATTTCTTTTAATTAGCCTTGTAAATCCTTACTTAAAGTGTTTACGGCGCTGTAATTATTCCGAATATCTCGGGGTGTTACAGAATATGGTATCGGAGCTAAGATTCATGGATATCTTGGCAGTCGGGTTTTAGTTGGGTCTGTTTACGTTATTTGATTTACGGGTCGTTCGTAACATCACTGTTCAGCCAAAGTCGTCATGTGGACCGTGGTTGTAAGTCTCCAAATCTCTTATACTACCGTTTTACTTAATTTCTGTTTATTGAATATTCACGGACTTTATTTTTGAAAATTTTGTCCTGGATATTGAGTAATTGTGTTTCCAGTATGTTGAGGGGAGGATGTGGATGCGGACGCAGTCGTGGACGCGGACGTGGTAATGTGAGACAGGAGGATTCCGCAACCACCCCAGAATTATCGGCTAGTCGAACTGATTCCCATTCTGGAGGACAGCAGGGATCAGCGAATGACAACGTGAATCCTAACATGCCGGGAGTGCTTCAACAGGTGGTGGCTCAGATAAACCAGTTCGCTCAGGTAGTTGACCGCATGCAGACGGCGATGGGACAGCAGCACCACGAGGATAACCGGGGAGATAGATGGCTTGCTGAGATGGTCAAATTACACCCGCCAAAATTTGACGGATCTGCTGAGGCACTTACTTGGGATCATTGGCTAAAGGAGTTAGAGAAGATATTTGCGGGTATTAACTGTCCCGAGGACCGGAAAGTTCCTATTGACCAGTATTTTCTGACTGGGGAGGCTTTTGACTGGTGGTAAGCTATTCGACCTGAGAATCATAATGCTGACTGGACGGGATTCAAACTAATGATGGAAGCACAATATTGTCCTCGTCCAGTTAGAGAGGCAAAAATCCGAGAGTTTTTCTCACCACAGAGTTCGGAAGCATCTGTGACAGACATAATCAAGACTTTTAACCATCAGCTGACTTGTGTGCGACACTTGGTCAGAACGGAGGTAGAAAAGATTTTTCATTTCGATATGCGGATGATGCCGGAGATTCAGCAATACATGTCCGGATTCGAGTGTACTACGTTGCGACAGTGTCAAGACAAAGCGCTGGGCTACGTCATGAAAGAGGCGGCGGTGGAGAAATCGATGGAAGCAAAGAAGCAGAAAGTGTCCGGCAACTTCTCAGAAAACAAGAGTGGTGGGCCCCGCAAGGGCCAGTCTTCATTTTATTCATCTAGGAAACTTCCAAATCCTTCTAGAGGTGGAAAGAAGTTCCGCACAACATCAGCAGTTTCGGACGCATCAAAGAAATGCTATAATTGTGGTCGAGCAGGGCATATTCGACGTGATTGCCCCACATCTTCTGTGACTTGTTTCGATTGTGGGCAAGAAGGGCACCGTGCGGCTTTGTGTGTAGTTGCGACTAAATCATTTGGTACTCGCACTCCAGCACCAGTTCCGAAGGAGATAAGTGTGAACCAGACGCAGCAGAGTGGATTTCAGCAGCATAATGTTGGGAAGAGAGAGACATACAGTGCTGGGTCCGTTCCTCCGCGCCTGTACGAGATGAGGAAATCTGACGATCAGAACACTACTGTTACATCAGGTACGATTCAGATCCTTTTGCAACCAGTTAGTGTCTTATTCGATTCAGGAGCTACACATTCTTTCATATCATTGAACTGTGTAAATCGTTTGAAAATCTCGTGTTTATTTGATTGTGAACCTTATGTTGTGGGTTTGCCGAGCGGAGAGAGAATTGTGGGAACCCTAGAAACTAGAGATTTTCCGGTGTCTATAGGAGGGAGATATTGGCCATCGAATCTTATTGTAGTTGACATCCATGGTGACGATTTAATTCTCGGAGACGATTGGCTCAACCGTTATGGAGCTATTTTGAATTACCGTAAGAGAGTAATTTCTATCATTGCTGATGACGGATCTGAACACTTATTCAGAGGATGGAGACCAGGAAGATCGGGAAAATTGATCAAAGCGATGAAAGCTGTGAAATTACTGAAGCAGGGTTGTCACGGATTTTGGTGCTACGCCATGAACAAAGAAGAAGGAGTAGAGCTCTCGTCTATTCCAGTTGTGAATGAATTCTCAGATGTATTCCCTGACGAACTACCTGGGTTACCTGCGCCGAGAGGAGTGGAGTTCAATATCGAATTAGAACCTGGAGCCGCTCCTATTTCCAGAGCACCATACCGTGTGGCGCCAACCGAGATGTATGAACTAAAGAAGCAACTGGAGGAATTATTGCAGAAGGGTTATATTCAACCTAGCGTTTCTCCTTGGGGAGCGCCCGTTCTCTTTGTCCGGAAGAAAGATGGATCCCTCTGATTATGTATTGATTACAGGGAGATAAACAAGTTGATGATCAAGAACAAGTATCATATACCTCGGATCGACGACTTGTTTGATCAACTGCAAGGGGCAAGGGTATTCTCGAAGATTGACTTGCGATCAGGGTAACATCAGTTGAGAATTAAGGAATTAGATATACCGAAATCTGCTTTCAGATCCCGGTACGGGCACTATGAATTCGTGGTGATGCCATTCGGACTTACCAATGCTTCTGCGGTATTTATGCAATTGATGATTCGGGTATTCTTAGAATATCTAGATAAGTTTGTGGTCGTTTTCATTGACGACATCTTGATCTATTCGAAAGACACAGAGGGGCATGTCGAGCATTTGCGTGTGGTTTTGAGCACCTTGAGGAATGAACAGCTTTATGCGAAGCTTTCCAAATGCGAGTTCTGGCTTAGGGAAGTAACCTTCCTTGGGCATGTGATATCAGCTGACGGAGTTCAGGTGGACCCGAAGAAAGTCGAAGCAATCTTGGAATGGGAAGCTCCTAATAGCGTGAAAGAAGTCCGAAGCTTCTTAGGACTTGCTGGATATTATCGTCGTTTTGTAGAGGGATTTTCCAAAATTGCTCGTCCGCTCACTCAGCTGTTACAGAAAACTCAAAAGTTCACGTGGGATGAGAAATGCCAGGCTGGTTTTGATGAACTTAAGAAGAGAGTGACGACAACACCTATATTAGCATTACCAGATGGAACTGATGGATTCATGGTATACAGCGATGCTTCAAATCAGAGTCTGGGATGTGTGTTGATGCAAAAGGATAAGGTGATTGCCTATGCTTCTCGACAGTTGAAACCGTACGAAGTTAATTACCCGACTCATGATCTGGAGTTAGCAGCTATGGTCTTTGCCTTGAAAATTTGGCGATAATATTTATACGGCACTCATTGTCAGATCTTTACAGATCATAAAAGCCTCAAGTACATTTTGAGTCAGAAAGAATTAAACATGAGGCAGAGAAGGTGGCTGGAATTGATCAAGGATTACGACTTGGAAATTCTCTATTATCCGGGTAAAGCAAACGTAGTAGCTGATGCATTGAGCCGTAAACCTATTTCTCTTCAACTTTTGGAAGCACTTACGTCCCAAACCAGCATTCAACGAGAACTGATCCACGAAGGGATTGAAGTATGGTCACCAGGAATCCAAGGGCAACTATATGTGATGGAACTGACTTCGTCACTAGTCGAGGAAATCAAATCTAAGCAGTTGAACGATTCTCTGATCCTTCGGTTATGTGACGAAGTAAAGAAAGGAAAGGCCCCAGGATTTGTGATACAAGATGATGGAGTTCTGAGATTTCAGAGTCGACTTTGCGTTCCCGACGATGATGATTTGAGACGGACAATTCTGAAGGAAGCTCACAACGCTCCCTATTCTATTCACCCGGGCAGCAGTAAGATGTATAAGGATCTAAAACAAAACTTCTGGTGGGGAAATATGAAGAAGGACGTAGCAGAGTACGTTTCGAAGTGTTTGACTTGTCAGCAAGTTAAGACTGAACATCAGCGACCTGCTGGAATGTTAAAGCCGCTCCCGATCCCTGAGTGGAAGTGGGAGGATATCTCGATGGATTTCATCACCAATATGCCAAGGACCAAGACAGGAATGAACATGATTTGGGATATAGTTGATCGACTAACCAAGTCGGCTCATTTCCTAGGAATTAAAGACACGTGGGGACCCGAGAAATTGGCACGAGTATTTATTGCAGAGATAGTCAGATTGCATGGGATGCCGAAGACCATTATTTCAGATCTGGATGGTCGCTTCGTGTCGCACTTCTGGAAGGCATTTCACAGGGCTTTGGGGACCGAGTTGAACTTTAACACGGCTTATCATCCTCAAACGGACGGTCAGTCCGAAAGGACTATACAAACAGTAGAAGACATGCTTAGAGCTTGTGCCTTGGATTGGTCAACTGATTGGGAAGTTCATTTGCCCTTAATTGAATTCACCTACAACAATAGTTGGCATGCTTCTATTAAGATGGCACCATTTGAAGCTTTGTATGGGAGAAGATGCCGATCACCCTTGTGCTGGGATGATTCGTCGGACTTGATCGGGACGAAACCGGAATTGATAGTTCAGACTCAAGAAAAGATAGCTTTGATTCGAGAAAGACTGTTGACTGCCCAGAGTCGACAGAAGTCTTATGCAGATGTGCGTCGTCGCCCGCTAGAGTTCGACATTGGGGACCACGTACTATTGAAGGTGTCTCCTACACGAGGAATTTTCCGTTTTGGGAGGAAAGGTAAGCTAAGTCCGAGATATATCGGACCATTTGAGATCCTCGAGAGACTTAGGGATTTAGCATACAGGGTGGCCTTACCGCCATCGCTGAGTCATGTTCACAATGTGTTTCACGTATCACAATTGTGGAAGTATGTACCAGAGCCCAATCATATCATTGAGTTCGATGAGATCGAGATAGATAATGACGGGACCTTCGAAGAGAGACCAATCAAGATACTTGAGAGTCAGATCAAACAATTGAGGAATAAACCAATACCCTTGGTTAAAGTACAATGGTCACGACACGGAGTTGAAGAGGCCACTTGGGAAACGGAGGACAATATGAAGAATAGGTATCCGGAGTTGTTTTCATCTTAAGTTTCGGGACGAAACTTCTTTTTAGGGAGAGAGGATGTAATACCCGAGATTTCTGATGTGTATTTGAACCTTGTGATATTGTATTTGTTGCATTTTGATCTGAGTATTATTCTCCGTATTTCATGATCCGGTATTGTTGAGCGCATGATTGCATGAATGTGGTCTAAGTGGTGATTTTTGCACATGTAGCGCACGCTATCGACTTAGCGTAGCGTACGCTAAATTGGGTTCATAGCGCACGCTATGTATGAACCTTAACGCACGCTATACGTAGTCAACATGATTAAGACAGGGTGGTAGGTGATATCAGCCGCGGATCTTGGTCGGATCATGTCGGGATGAACCTGGACGGCTTTCGGGAAAAGCCGAGTCAACGCAGTAGCGCACGCTACTGATATGAGGATAGCGTACGCTAAATGTTGAGTACAGTGAGGTCAGTAAGCTTCATATGGCCGTTAGCGCACGCTATGGATATGGACTAGCGCGCGCTAATAACCATTTTCTATATATAAGACAACACCCTTTTTCATATTTCAGACCTTTTCACTTCCCAAATCCGAATTCTTAGACTTAGAGAGTTACCTCCTCCATCTTCAACCTCTCATATCATCATCCTAGCACGAGTTTGAAGATTGTAGATCATTGTAGATTGGTGTTCAAGCCCTCGGTGTTGGATTTCTTCAAGTTCCTCCTTGTTCTTCATTACTTTGAGGTAGGTGATTCTTCACCAATTTAAGTAGTATTCTGAAGGATGTTTTGATCATGATTTTGGATTATCTAGTCAGTTAAATCCGTACGTAGTCGAACATCATGTGTTAGAAGGATATTTTTGATGTTTTGGTACTTCTTCATCGTATAAACCATTGAACCTTTTAGTGTTTGAACTCTTAGCATATTCATGAAGCTTCTTAACCGATTATGGCCAGTTATGGAGATTATCAAGTTCTTATGTTTTTACATAATGGAATTATACGTTTTGGGACATAGAATGGATGGAACTTAGGATACTTTCTTGAAGATCAAGATGATTTATGGTGTTGTGATGATTATACGAATCCTTGTATCTCGAACTCGTTTAATCCGTAAAGATCATTCATAAACCGTATGAGCATGATATGCATGGAGATGACATGTATTAAACACTGAAGATTTCATGAGTTTCATCACCATTAGATCAAGTATGCTACCCAGTAGTAAACTGCCATGCACGGTTAGCGCACGCTAAGATATGTATATTAACGTGCGCTATCGGGAATGAGTTAGCGTACACTACGTTTGGTACGTAACATACGTTATGTCATCAGTCGAGTCAGTCGGATGATCAGAGAGGACTGTCGGTACATAGTTACCGTACGCTAGACTTCGTCATTTACGTACGCTAACAAGCAGGCTTAGCGCACGTTATGTAGAATACGTAGCGTACGCTAAGTAGTTCAGGCAGATTACATTTTAAGAGCTTTCGGCCGCAGACCGTATTGTTAGACATTCGTACAACTTGAAATGAATTCTATATTATTTCTTTTGTTAAGGTTCGAGCTTGCTACGTTGATCGAAGGGGGCGGCCTTCGAGTGTGTTGAGATCATTGGAGTGATTAGTTCTTGCCATCTTTGAGGTAAGTATCGTAATTTGTTAATATTGGTATTTTAAGCATACATGTGGTTTATTCATGTTGTTGAACATGGGATTTATTTCTTTGAATTGTCATGATATTCGTTATCTAGTGTTTGGATGTTCATGTTGATGGACATAGCGATTTTGCATATATGTATGCATGAGTTGTGTTTGTGTATGTTGTACGATCTATGCTGAGGGCGCTGGATCGGATGTGCACCTCGTGTTGGTCCGACGGGATCATCTTGGGATCTAGGCTGAGGGCGCTGGATCATTGGACGGGTTTTTCCACCTCGTGTTGGTCCGACGGGATCATCTTGGGATCTATGCTGAGGGCGCTGGATCATTGGAATACCCATACTGTATTAATGGAATCTTGTGGATTCGCATTGTCGGATTCCGGTAGCGGAAGTCCGTGTGGTGTATCTTGTTATGTATTGTTGATGTATATTCGATTTGTTTAATATGATACTTGTACTAGCATCGTTTTGCTAACCCCTTCGGAGGTGGACATTTGTTTTGATGTTCAGGTAGCCGAGGAGCGGGGAAACAGCCACAGTACCGATGTGACGACGAAGGGGCTCAGTGATGTCTCAGTGATGTTTATGGTTTTTGTGATTTGTCTTCTTGGTTCACTTTCAGTACTCGAGTATGCGTATTTTAATATTATCATTTCGATATGGTTGTATTAATTAACTCAATGGATCAGTTGGAACCGGTTTTGTATTTTGGACTTCTGTGGCATTGTTGGATTATCTTTACATTTCTTTTAATTAGCCTCGTAAATCCTTACTTAAAGGGTTTACGGCACTATAATTATTCCGAATATCTCGGGGTGTTACATATAGGGTCTAATTTATATGTTAAAAGGTGACTGGTGTAAAAATCATAGGAATTAAGAATTAGGGGCTGGAATTGAAGGATTGGAAAAAGGGTTGGGGTTAAATTCGAATTATCTAGGAATTCGGGGGTTCAACTGAATAACCCTAAAAAGTTGGGTATAAAACCCTTCTCTTCTCTCACGGTTCGGCCAGAAGTTAAAAATTGTAGGATCTCACACACACACACAAAAACTTACACATACACTAAAGTGGGATTGATCCACATAGATCGAAAACTAATTGGGACAATATAAAAGGGCTTCTGCCCTTGTCCTCCGATGGCCGGCGCGGCCAAGAAAGATTGTGATGGCAAGTCAAGACAAGAAAATAGAGGTGAGCAACTGGTTTTTGTTCTCCGGTGACTCCAACGATATATCGGCCAGTGCGAACAGCGGTTGAATTCGGAATTTTGATAGATAAGTTTTCTTTCGTTTTTTTTTTGTAAATTGGGTTTGCGGCGATGGTTGCCTGGTTGGGTCGGAAGTTAGGCCGAAAGTGGGTTCTTAATTTCTGAATTTGTGTTTGATGGAGGGCTACAGTTTCGAGATTTTAGAGCATAAAATTTCAGTTTATGTGTGTAGATTTTGATTTACTGTGTAAAGTAGAGGCGGTAGGGAAGTGATAGGATCTGGAAATTTATATTCATAGAAAAGTAAAGAAGAAAATACAAGGTGGTGATTGTTGAGCTTTACCTCGTAAGATTGAATGGAAATCGGATGAAACGCGACTGGGATTTTGACTGATCGGATCCTCGTGTTCTCTGCTCCTTAGTTTGTAGAAGAAAAATACTTGCAGCTCTATAGATCGGATCCTTATAATGCTTCCCAGTTGCAAATACAGTTTTTTTTTTCTTTTTTTTTCTTTGTTTCTGCCGGGATGAAAGTTATGGGCAGATTTCTGTGTATGTATTTTATAGAAGGTGAATTATTGTTGGATGAGGAATTGTATTTATACATATAGGTTTTGAAGTGTTTTGGTTGAAGTAGGATTGTGTTAGGATAAACATCGAGAAGTTTTGATGAAGTGAAGAACTGGTGAGGGGAGAACGAATGACTGGAAGGAGAGTTCTTAATTATGATTAATTAAGTTTAATCATAGTTAGTTAAATTAAAACACAAGGTTAAATATAATTTATTTAATAATAAATTATAATAATAATAAGTATAAAAAATAATAATTTGGTGATTATGATAATAATATCGAAAAATAATAATGATAATTATGATAATTGTTTGTGTTGATCTTACAGGGTCGTCTCCCTTGACGCAATCGGGGTTGCTTGATTTTGTGCCAGGGCGTGCGATTAGTGAGGCTGCTCGACGTAAATGTGTCAAGTATGAGGCTAAATGTGCGGACATCGGTTATGGCTTCCTCCCCTTTTCTTTTTCTTTATTTGGAGAACTTGAGAAAGAGGCGGTAGCCTTACTAAAGCGTATTAGACTTTTCTCCTTGACGCAAGACATTGGTGCTCGTGCTGCGGATCATTTTTTTAGTCGTATTAGTTTCGCTATTGCTAGAGGAGTGGGGGCCCAGTTGGTCTCTCGGCTTCCCACTAATTTCTTGTAAATCCTTTGAGTTTTCAATAAAGCGATGTTATAATAATAATATTAGTAATAATAAAAGTAATAATAATAATAATATTATTATTACTAATAATAGTAGTGTTAATATTATGCTTGAATAAATAATAACACTATTATTGATAATAATAATAAATGACTACTTGAAGATAACTGACAAAATGACTCGGGCTAGAATTTGTGATACGTCAAATAAATTAGCTACAACTTTACGAGATTAAATGGACTAATTCTCATGATATGAAATTGACGTGAAATAAACGTGAATGGATTAGGCGTTGACTAATCCCATGAATTACTGAAATGTAACTGATCATGTGTATTAATAATGTTATGTACAGGATTAATATTATAATAATATTAATTAGATAAATGCATATAAAAATAGTGGATATTACATCAAGGTCCAAGGGTTACAGGGTAACTGGTTCTTGACCTGAGTTCCAGAACACTAAATTTCCTGGAAAATACAATATAGCAACCTGATGAGATCTTTCTGCCTATAGACAGGCAGCCGATAGCAGATGAACTTAACGCTTGGATGAAAATAAACTAATTTGGTACTTCTGCCTACTTATCAAGGAATCACCAATCTTATATCACTGCAAGACACTGAAGGCTGCAGCAAACGAGTTCTCGTGGTTACTTGCTAAAGGAAAGTTGTCTATGCAAATTATTCTCAAAGAAAGATACATGAAGGGTGATCGACCTACTCACTGAGAAGGATGGATTCTTGATTATGATCTGAATCCCGAAGGAAAAGGTCATGACAGATATAGAACTAAGGATCCATTAGTCAACTGGTGAAAATGGACCTAGAATGGTCCCATCAGAAGATCATCCTGACAGCAACAATATTAAAAACAAATCATTCTTACTATATTTTATTCTTTTCTTTCCTTAGGTAATTTAAATTTCAAAGACAAGCATTGTAATCTCTTTGTTTATAAACAAAGATATTTTTTATTCCCTCAAAAGATTACAGCTCGTAATCTCTAAATTACAGTATGAATGCTTGGCATCGAAATAATTTTTTAAGTATAAATTTTCTAAGACTAAGCTGTAAGAACTCGTCTACGAATAGTTCATAAATTAAGTTGTATTTAATAAAACAACATGTTGTAAGATCGTTCCTACATGCCAATCATAATTAAAGTTTTAATACACGTAGCCTCATAGGATTAGAAATTTTAGAACATGCCTGCGAGCTGTTCATATTTTAGTTTAAGTCTTGCGAAGATAAGATCATCTGAAGGAAGACTTTAAGCTGGAAGTTTAAAGGAGTTTTGGCATTATCAAAAGAGATAAACTCTTGGAATATAATACCATAAGTATTTTGATAAATGCATCCTACATCTAGCATCCTACAACAATCTTCATACAACGCTCAAAGGGCATTAGCCCTAGAGTGAAATGAAGATTCAGCTTACAGAAAATAGACTATAGGCTACAACAAAGTCGCTATAAGTATTTTACTTAGGAAAAGTAAGATACAAATCCAACAGGCCAATACTTAGACCTTTAAACCATTGGGCAAGCAATTCTTTATTCATAAAGTATTCACGGTTTCAAAGGTGTATTTAATGCTAATAGGTCAACATTTAATATGGCCGCCGACGGTGGACTAAAGAGCATTTAATGAAGGACAAAAAGAATGTCTGAAGTATTAAATACTAGACATTTTAATTCAAACATTCATCAACTGCCAATTTGAAATGTCCACATCTCACCAACCGGCTAATGCTATAATTATAATCAATCTATTTTCAAGGTTATAAATTGCCCAATCCATAGGACTTGCTTACTTACTCTGAAATGAATTAATTGAAACATTGAAGTATCTGAAGTACTTATCATTTTACACGAGCAATCAATTCTTCAAGCCTACGGCGCATATCTTTATTGAAAACATATTCGGTCCTCAACTGTGAACAACACATTACAGCCAGGAACTTAAAGCCTACCGCTGTTGTTCGGAATACTCGCAATACCAAACTTATCATGGAGTGCATTAGCCTTGGTTGTACTTAGAATGAACCTTTCTGACTTGTGTGAGATGAAGAGAGTTTAAAATGAAACTTCAATCTATATGAGAAGAAGTTAGTTCAAGGAAGCCTACAGCCAATCTGTAAGAACGGCCTAAAGCTACAGTCAGTTATATCAATTTGTGTGAACGATACAGTGACGGGTTTAGTTAAAATCATATAGTTGTGTACGCCGTGATTTTAATAAATATTTACTTTTGTGTGGGCGTAGAGGATGTTGCCTCGAACCCTTGTGTTCTTACTTCTTGTAGATACTATTTTTCTACTGCCTGTGATTGTTATATACGGACTCTGAAAAATCTTGTAAGCATCAAGCTAACAGGAGACCATTAGTTGCTATAGTCGCAGAAACTTGCATTAGACTTCTGCCACGCATATTAAACTTCAAAAAAGAGTACAACTTATTCAAACCCCTTATCAGTTGTCATTTAAGTATACCATGACCAACATCAAGTAACCTTGCCACTTGTCTTTCTTCAGCATCTTCACTGCCTTAAATGCTGAGAGGATCCTCGGTACCGACTTACTTTTAGTGCCATAAAGCACAAGCTCTTCCTCTACATGCTTCTTAATCATCACCTTCCTCTCACGGCATAATATAGCGGCATAGTTATCTTTTAACCAGTCCATGCCTAATATAATGTTGAAATATTCCATTCTAAGGAGGTAAAGGTTAGCACTTAGTTCTTTCATGTTAAAGTTCAATTTTACTCCTTTACACAAGCTACTAAACCTAATTATTTCTCCATAGGGTATACTAACATCCAAATTATCATCAGATACTACCCATGCACGATTAACTCGATCAAATAATTTAGCAGATAAAATGAGTGTGTGGCACCAGAATCAAATTGAATTAAAAAATGTGAGTTTGAGACAGTGAACATACCCGTCATTGCACTGGAATCCTGGTATGCCTCCTCTTGAGTCATAGCAATGGTGCAGGCCTTGCTCTTCTTGTTGTTGTCTTTACTAATACCTCCTTTCTTCTGCCGAGGACATTCATGTGCCATGTGTCCCGGCTCGTTACACCAGTAACAAATATTTTTTCCAAAGAGGCATTCTGCACCGTGATTCTTGCCACAATTTTAGCATGGGGGTCTTCCGGAAGGAGCTTTATTAGAGGTGCTACCCTCATCCCTTCCTTTCTTATGAGGGAACTTTCATTTCTCTTTCCACTCAGATATGGCTTATGCTTACCAGTAGTCTCAACCACTTTCTCAGTGGTTGAATCCGGTCCCAGATGAGATAATATTGCTTGTGCTCGTTCGACCACTCTGCCATAAGTGGGGATCATTGTCCTAGCCATAATACCTCCAATTTTAGGGTGCAAACCCCGATCGAACCTTCTAATTTTCTTTTATTCGATAACCACTAAATGAACAGCGAACCTTGACAGTTGGTTGAAGTTGTGCTCCTACTCCTCCACTGTTAGAGTATGTTGCTTGTGCTTTGGGAACTCAGTTTCCTTCCGACCACAGTTTGAGTGGGGAAAGTACTTATGTAAGATCAACTCCTTGAACTAATCCCAAGTAATTGTAAGAACTTTATATGTTGTACGAGTCCACTTCTAAGCTTCCCACCAATAACTAGCATCCTCTGTCAACTGAAACGCCACACAAGAGATCTTGTGCACATCACAAGCGATGTGCATGAAGACTCTTTCCAAGCTTCGAATCCATTCCTCCACAGTCGGTGGCCCATCATGACCATGGAATGTTGGCGGATGGTATCTACGAAATTGCTCAATCATATCCGCATTGGCATTACTGTTGTTCGGATTGGGCGCTGATGCAGATTTTGCAAAGCAGCTATCAGGTCTTGCAACAGGGCGATAATGGGGTCTGCCCCTTGATCCTGATTGTTTCTGGCATTGTTGTTGGAAGGTGATCTACGACGATCCATAGCCTAATATCTAAGTGAAAAGTACCAAGGAAGAATATCTGAGCTATACACATCTCAACATAATAAGGAAATTCGAAAATGACATGGTAAAATGGAAAAAATAGTTAAGCGAAAATAATTATCTTATTCATAAGAAAGGAGTAATGGTTCCACAAATGAACAAGAAACTCAAATCATAGTGCTCAACATAAAATAAAATCCAACTAATAATATATCTCCTAACAACCCTCAGTTACTGCCTACACTACTCTCAGACAGAAACTCCTTCATTGGCTCTTTCTCATCAGACAAAAGATCATTGATGTCGGTGGGATTGACGGATGTCTCCAAACACTGATACACGCTCTCAGTGAATCTCTTGTAGTTGATATTGGGGAGCTCAACAAGCTTAGTATCCACTTGTTCACCGAACACAGCTTGGGCCATCTCTAACAAACTCGATGGCATGGCCTTCAACACTTCATGTTGGTCAACATGGTAGCCTAGTTTCTTCAACTCTCACCACATGTAGTATATCCTCGAAATATGTCCTACAATCATTCCGATGTCATCCATGACATAACAATCTTACTCTATGATTCTTCGCGAGACTTTACTATTTGGCAGCAACTCAGACTTCTTGCATGTTTAATTTGTACGAGCCATCTGTTTATTATGGCATTCTATATTATAGTTTCTTGTATCTAAATTTTAGGCCACAACTAGTATACTATGCATAATTACATTTTCATAGACATCAAATATACCTTATAATATTTAATTATACTTCGAAATCATATATCATAATATTGAATATAAGATCGAAATATTGAAACTCATCGCAGTAGGAAACTTATCTTCATTTTATAATCATGAAATGAAATTCAAATAATGAAACTTACTTGCAAATTCGGCGGCGATGGAGGCCAGCGATAATAATGTTGTTGCAATAAAAAAGTTAAGATGTATTCAAAATTATAGACATTCTCTGATACCACATTGTAATATCTTAACATTTTATAAATAAAACGTGAGAATATTTATCTTTTTTGAAACGTCATTCATAAGAATTACTCCAAGTATATCAAAGCAACTGAAGACACATCACTTATTAAAATAAACTCCAAGTCAACGCCATCAAAATAATAACGTAGTGCATTCATGGAATAAAAGTGCCAAAAAGAAAATTTACGAGTTTAAGCAATATGATCCCATTTTTATTATTTATTATTATTATCCCTTTCCACTTTCCACACACCGCTCTGACTCAATCTAACCTGAAAGGGGGAAATATGAAATGGGTGAGTTATCGATAACTCATTGGGGCATATCAATTCACGTCATTTGGGACATATCAGTTCATATCATTTGCAATAATGAGTAATACACTTCATCATCACTTTTATAAATATTTCATCATATGGTACCTGGGATTCCTAAAGATCCCTGGATCATACCGTCGCGCGACTCTATGTGCACATAATATTACCCGATCTTACTACCCATAGGTGAATCATAATGCCCGAAGGTGAATCGTAGCATTTTAAAATCATAACATTATTGCACAATAAATATGAACTTGAATATAAAAAGTATTTGAGTTAGATTTCCCCACCTTAAATATGCAGAATCATGAATGGACAATGCATTATAATATATGCTCCTGCACCTGAAAATACATGCTATTATTTGCACATAATTTTGATAATAGTATGTAAGTATTTAATTAATTATTAGATGATTAATATATGAATAGAAAATATGGGATAGAATTCATCAAGATTCATTAGTCATAATTGGCGGTTCTGAAATTAAATGGATTATGATGAGGTAAATTATACTCCCTCCGTCCACCAAGTTAGTGCACAGTTTTCTATTTACGGGCATCCACCAAGTTAGTGCACACTTCATTCTTTCTATTTTTGGACACATTTTTTTCTTATTTTACCCTCATTTCATACACCTATTAACAAAAAAAAAATACATGGCCCACTTTTTTTTAATTACTAATTACTTAATGCCCATTAACTAGCACTAATCTATCACTAATTAAATTTGCCCAATAACTAAATTGGGCCATTCTTCTCCACCAAGCCCTAACCGCTATTATTCTCGCCATAACTGCTCTTCTTCTCCACCAAGCCCTAGCCCCTATTTTCTTCATCTCCACAAAAATGTCTGAGTGGGGGTTTGAGTTCTACACAAACCCCATCTTCGATTCTTACCCAACTTATTACTATGGTCCTTACCCAACTACGCTTGAATCTGAACAAGAATGGTCCGACGAAAATGGTTATTCTGAGATGATGGTCCCAGAGACACCTGAGTATGTCGTGCACGACGTGGAGATGACAGATACTACACCTACACTTGATTGGACTGGAAAAAAATGGTCGCCCGAAATGGAAAAACGGTACCTAGAGTTACTGGCAATTCAGTGTCCAGCCATGTCTGCACTTCTCTAATGTAAGCATGTTCTATTGTATGCGCCGATTGCATGTACTGGATCTATGATGCAAACTTTGTATGATCATATACTAGCTGAGACTTTATAAATTAAAATGAATCGTTACAAGCAAAATAAGAATGTAAAAGCGTCATTACATAGCAAATTAAGGATACAAATGCATGAGTTCATCAACATACCCTAGTTCAAAAGACTGTGTATAACAAAATGAACTAATCTGAACTCATATTTGTAATCCTAGATTTAAGATGAACTTGCTGCATTCTCCTGCCTCTTTACTCATACCTGCCCATTTACTCGTAGCGAAAAGAATTCATTGCAGGGGCAATATCATAACTTGAACCTGCAACATTTTCAGGTAGTCTCAAGTAATGAACACATTCTCCTACCTGAGAATACATGCTATTATCTGCACATAATTTTGATAATAGTGTGTAAGTATTTAATTAATTATTCGATGATTAATATTTGAGTAGAAACTATGGGATAGAATTCATCAAGATTCATTAGTCATAATTGGCTGTTCTGAAATTAAAAGGATTATGCTGAGGTAAATTATACTCCCTCCATCCACCAAGTTAGTGCACATTTTTCCCTTTAAGGGCGTCCACCAAGTTAGTGCACACTCCATTCTTTCTATTTTTGGACACAATTTTTTCTTACTTTACCCTCATTTCATACACCTATTTACAAAAAAAAAATACATTGCCCACATTTTTTTAATTACTAATTACTTAATGCCCATTAACTAACACTAATCTATCACTAATTAAATTTTCCCAATAACTAAATTAGGCCATTCTTCTCCACCAAGCCCTAGCCACTATTCTTCTCGCCATAACTGCTTTTCTTCTCCACCAAGCCCTAGCCCCTATTTTCTTCATCTCCACCGAAATGTCTGAGTGGGGGTTTGAGTTCTACACAAACCCCATCTTCGATCCTTACCCAACTTATTACTATGGTCCTTACCCAACTACGCTGTAGGTCATAAGTCGTCCAGGAATAAGTCTGGAGGGGGGGTGAATAGACTTATTGAAACTCTTAAACTCTTTTCTTCGAAGAGTGAGTTTCTCAGCTGATAGATATGCGGAAATCAGCTGATGACGAAAACAGAACTAAGCAATGGAACAATAAAGTATGAATGCAACATTTAAGTATGATGCTGAAAAAAGTAAAACACGCAGGCAGTTATAGTGGTCTCAGAGGTGGGGTAATCCTCTACTAATCCACTTTCTCCAAACCAGTTGGAGATAAATCCACTATGATTCTCAACCAGTGATAAATATTACAGTGATTCTACTACTTAGCTACAACAACTTCCAACCAATGGTAATCACATCGTTGCAACTCCTCTTTGACTGCCTAGCACCACTTGATTCTTCAAATCCTCGGATGCCTATCAGTCTCGCAACTTCAACCAGTGAAGTACCCCGAACTCAGGTTTTAAGACAAGAGTGTTTGTCTTCTCCAACTAAGAGCTTTATTCAAATAAGAACTTCGAGTACTGCTCTTTTCACGATGCTATGTGATTGCTTTGATTGCTTTGATAACTTTGATCGCTTGAGAGTTTTGTTCGCATCTTACTGCTCATCTTCTAATCTTCGGATATTTATAATGTAATATCCAGAAATTCTATTACTGTTGTTTAATATTATTTTATCCGAGTTATGTTGTACATCGTGGAATCTGTACAGTATGGGTAAAATAATTAAAGGACCGAGACATCTGTATTGGTATAATTGTCGTACTTGGTCGACAATTGGATGTAAGAAGTATATGTATTCAGTATGTCGTATGTTTGTATTCTGTATGTTGAGACGTTGGACAAAGATAGCTGAAAATGGCTAAGTGTAACATTATTAGCGCACGCTAATAATCATGAGTAGCGCACGCTATCGTGCAGGTTTAGCGCACGCTACGGATATAAGATAACGCACGCTAATGCAGTCAGATCGGAAGGAATCTTCGTGTGGACCAGGCCACTTTCGGCGCACGTTCTGATAAGTCAACGGATGTTGTAATGTAGTGATAGCGCACGCTAATGCATGTTGATTAGCGCACGCTAACTGTATATCGGACAAGAAGGAATCTTATCCTCTTCCGCACTTTCGGCGTGTGGACCTGTCTTCGGAAGCATACAGACAAACGAGTCAACTATGAGTAGCGCACGCTAAGGTAGGACACTTGCGTATGCTAAATAGAGGCATTTACGTACGATATTGTATGGGCATTGCGTAAGTAAATCATTTCATACAATAAGACAGTTGCCTCTGGACTTCGATAGCGCACGCTAACAAAGACAGTTAGCGCACGCTAAGTGTGTAACGTACGTTAACTGAATATGTTAGCGTACGTTAATAATGTACAGTATATATATAAGTGCAGTTGGCTATTTTTCGTCATTTTCATCCATTTCTTCATGTGAGCCGATAGAGAGAGCCTTGAGAAGTATTTGAGGTTCCAAACACTGGATTAAGGTGGAGTTAATCATCCATAACAACATTTGAAGCTTGAAATCATTGGTGATTCTTGGAAACGGATTCAACCTTGGGATTCAATCCATTCCTTCAAAAAGGTAATTACTCTTCACTTTGAGATTTCATTTTGGATTGTATATGATGTTCTTGAGCTGATAATTATCATATAAACAAGTTGATAAGTATGATTATGAGTTGGATTACCGGATTATGATGATGTTATGGTTGATATGAAGATATTGATATGAATTGGATGGTTTCGAATGTGTTGTTTATCTTCAAAGAGATATGTTGGCTAATGTCTTCCTTCAATTCGGATCTTTGATGTTGTTGTTGGTTTCTTCATATGATGGTGAACATGGCATGATTATGAGTTCTTGGTGTTTAGGTTGTTGATATTAAGGAAGATGAAATATGAATATATGACTTGAATTAAGAGTCGGATGATTACTTATATGTCAAAGGATATTGGATTTCGTTGTTTGATAGCTATGAACATGGTTTTGGATCACTTAGTGTTCTTGATAATCGTCATATGTTGATCGGTATCCGAAATACATGCAACTGTACAGCATTAGCGCACGCTAAGCTTACTGCCTAACGCGCGCTAACGGGAGCAACTTAGCGTACGCTACGTTAAGTGATTAACGTGCGCTAAGAAGGCAGAAAGTGCAGTATTTTCGTGTTGTGGTTATGAATTCGTGCTGGTTTGAGTTGGATTGATCCGACTAGTTTTTAATCGAGATATTGTCAAGCCGTTGGGTTTGTGATTTGGTTTTATCGATTGTTGATTGTTATCGAACTTGTTGTCTATCGATTACTGTAATAGGTTGAGAATATTGATCGGTGATTACAACCGTGTGTTGCGGTCGAGCTCGAGTATGTTCGTGAATTGCTTTGGTCGGGACCGAGGGACTTGTAGATGACGGCAATGGAATTGGTAACAGCTTCATTGGTATCGAGGCAAGTTATTACTTGCTCAGTTTATAATATTTAATGAATGGTTTCAGTTTCATTCGTTTATAATTCGTATAGCAATGTTTATAAATCGTAATCACAGGAGATTTGGAATTATAGGTTGTATTCGAGTTTTGGAAACTTAAATCATAATGTATATGATTTACAATTGTCGTTGGTATACTTGTTATCGAGGATACATCATGGTATAGACAAAGGCGTGAATTATTTACCATCCGTGACATTTCGGATCGTCGAATATTCAGAATAATGGTTCGTGATGGTCTGGACATCGAGATTGCTCTCGAAGGACTCGAGGCAAGTACTCTAATCATTTTTTTCATTTCATGTCGATCATGTTGTGATACATGCGTGTATCGTTGTTGTCATGCATTGTGTATCATTGTTATATTCATTTGTGCATTGTTGTTGTATGTCCACCTCGGGTTGGTCCGACGGGATCATCGGGGGATCTATGCTAGCGTGCGCTGGATCAACGGACGGAGTTTTCCACCTCGGGTTGGTGCAGCGGGATCATCGGGGATCTAGGCGGTGAACATTTGGATCATCGGATTGCCATGTATTGTTGTTGTGCATATGTATATTATGAGTTTGCCATAAGTATACATTGTCGTTATTGTTGTGATCATATTGACGTTGTCATATGAGTATGCATTTGTAGGTCTTGTGTTAGGACCATGTCCGTATGTTATGTTGATCTGATCTCGGATTAGACTGACGTGATTGTCATGGTATTTCGTATCTTGAGGTATGTTCCGTATTTCCTTGGTACTTGTCTTTGATGGACAATCGATTATCGTATTGGAATTGTCGAGGTTATCCGATGGATTGAATTGGCCAGAGTTGGTATAATTTCCGTATCGCGAGTTATGATAATGTTTTGAGAAACCTGAGTATTGTTGAGATACCGTACAGATATTTCGGTATTATCTTAATGTGTTGTTAAGGATATGAATCGTGGATTCTCGTAAAGTTACGACGGTAAGATTACATTGGTCGTATTCTTACTTAGTATTTCCATTGATATGTAATTATTGACGAGATGTGATGGTTATCATTGTTGGATATTATGGCTGACCCCGTCGTGGGGTTTCTTTTTAGGTTCTTGGATTATCATGCTTGTAGCGGTCGTGGAGAGATGAACTTCCCGGAGGATACTGGCAAGGGCATGTATTTGTGTTTTGAGTTTCTGATCAGTTGTTGTATTCCGCTGCTAGAGTATTTTAATTGTTTGTCTTTATCCTCTGCGTGAGTATTTTTAAATGGCCTTTTGGTATCCGGTAACTTAGGTTACTTTGGCAATCATTTTCTAAATCTATTCTAAGTGCGTGTAGCGATAGCTTAACGTATGTTTTTAAACTGTTGAGTTTTGGCATTTTGGGCCTTGTGGTTTCAAATTAGATTCTACGACTGTTTTGATAAACGGATTTTATTAAGTCTTTGTGCATTTTTAAAAGACAGTACCATCGTTAGCCACGTGGGCATTTGTAAATGTTTGCGAAAATTTCCTTCAGCCTTGTGGGTTCCATCTCGGGGCCCACGACGCTGTAATATTCCCGGTCGGATCTGGGGGTGTTACAGAATATGGTATCGGAGCTTAGGTTGTGAAAACCTAGGCAGTCGGGTCGAGTTGGGTCGTGCTTTTGTCGTGTCATTCGAGTTGTCGGTTGACAAGTGTTTGAGCTCTGGGTTTTTGTTGTTCACTCGGGCTTGTGCATTATGTGATTTACCTGTGTGGTACTGGGATTGTTGTAACTTTTCCAAATGGTGTTAACGTGTTTCTTCAGATAGAGCTGTGTTGTTTTCTCGAGTTGAACTGAGTTTGCAAAATGTGTGTTTTGAAAATATCTGTGTCGAATATTTTCTTGAGTCGAGACATGTGCCAGTATCACGGGGAATCGTCGGCTTCACGATCTGTAAGTATTGGATTTTTGAATTGCATTGAGATTTATTGTCGTTCTAAGTTGATATGTTCCGAGGTTCAGAAAGATATTATGCGTTACAGTATAAGATGACAGAGTTGGGAAAGGATTGATGATCTTGAAAAGTTATGATTTTGGAAATCAATATGTCGATTAAGTTTTGGAACGGAGCTGTGCATTTGGGAGAAATATTGTGGATTGTTCAGGAGAACATGTAGTCATGTTAGTTCATTTTGAGACATATGAACTGTTTTTGAGCATTTGAAAATGATACTTTTCAAAATGAATGTTTTACGGATGTTTTACCGTATATGATTTTTGGGCCGAGACCCAATAGATTTTTGAAATTGTTTTATAACTCAGGACTTGGGGTCCGAAAAAGGGTTTCCTACTTTTTAAACTTCTTGTAATGCGGAACGAGATATAGGCTGAGACCCTAATATTTCAAAAGACTTTTCTGTTTTCTTAAAAACTCCCGAGACTTATAAAACACTTTATCAATTGTTTATCTATGTCGTTCCTGCCTTTCGGGGTTCTGGATTACTTGTTCAAATGAAACCTCTCGGGAAGTCTTTCGCTGTGTTGATTTGTTTCAATGCATTGTCATAGCATATTTGAGGTGATCCAGGATGGATTAATGGTTGACGTTGCGAGTCATAGGTGGAAAAGGAGTTTTTGGTCGGAGTTTATATATTGAGATTTTGGAACTCTATCGTGTAGTTTTCCGATGGAATATCAGTAGATATTGGTGACGAACCGAACTGGTATACAAGAGTATGGAGGTGGTCAATCATTTGCATAGTTTTCATTTTAAACTTCGAAATCGTGTGGATTCGAAGGACACTATTATCGAATACTTGGCACCAGCGAGCCAATGTAATTTTTCGAAAATTTATGTTTTGAATTTTGAAATTTTTGAAGAATTTTCAAAAATTTGTCTTTTGACAAGGCTATATGATTTCGAACTGGTCTTGAAAATATAATCGATATACATACGCATTTAGTGCATAATGCATATCATGATGAAGTTATGAGTGTAACTCACAAACTGGATGAGACATCAGTATGGAACTATGGAAAGAGATTCGAACTTCAGTATGGTAGTTGGTTATCCAGGGATGATCGGTTGATTTATCGGATAACAAGAATATGCTGCGTATCATAGATTCGGGTACAAAATATGATTTCGGAATTTTGGATTTTCTGAAACCGGGACATATGTGCTATGCGATTCCATTGGTATGGTAGTAGTGCGATTTTACCATAGTGATTTTTTAATGATTTCTCTGTAAGTGTAGATTTGGAGATGGTGACCCCATGTTGGTGGTTTTGGATATTGAGTGGTCGTTCCCACTCCATATATGATTGGATATGTTCGTCGGTTTATGATTGGTTGTTCGTATGCCGAGGAGTATGTTCCCCAGTCGGGTATGTTTATTGAGATCCACTGTATGTGGTTGGTGTGTCATTTTTGAGAATGTTATTCTTTCGTATATCTGTTTCTGTGGTTCTGTGTTGACCGTGTTGGGGCTCCTCGTGTGAAGGTATTCTCGATTGTCATTGATCGTTCATTGGTTATATTGGAGTTTATCATGTTGATGATATTCTCGATTATGTTTTGACCTTTGGATTGGTCGTATCGGAGTTTATCATGTCGATGATATTCTCGGCTAATTTATTGGTTGAACATTGTTGGTGATCATATGAGCGTTCAGATTTTGTGTCGATGTTTTGGAATTTATGTCGTTGTTTTGGGCAGTTGTTTCACAGTTGTATTGTGTATTATTCGTCTTATCGGAATTGGGACTTGATTATGTAATCAGGCAGACAGGATTTGATTCGGGCAGATTGTTTCATCCGAAGATGATATATTTGGTTGGGACTTATGGAATTGTTATTGTAAGCGTGTTGAGGCTTTACAGTGAAGTCACTTGCTAGTATCTCAGGAGATCGTCGACTTGGCGCATATGTAAGTATGCTACTTTGGTTATTCGGTAATGATGATGATTGATCGTTGTCGTGATGGTTTTGGGATATTTTGGTTGAACGGTATGTTTGTTTGTTTTTATGACGGATTGCAAGTTTCGAGGACGAAACTTATTTTAAGTGGTGTAGTATGTAATATCCAGAAATTCTATTACTGTTGTTTAATGTTATTTTATCCGAGTTATGTTGTACATCGTGGAATCTGTACAGTATAGGTAAAATAATTAAAGGACCGAGACATCTGTATTGGTATAATTGTCGTACTTGGTCGACAATTGGATGTAAGAAGTATATGTATTCAGTATGTCATATGTTTGTACTCTGTATGTTGAGACGTTGGACAAAGATAGCTGAAAATGGCTAAGTGTAACATTATTAGCGCACGCTAATAATCATGAGTAGCGCACGCTATCGTGCAGGTTTAGCGCACGCTACGGATATAAGATAACGCACGCTAATGCAGTCAGATCGGAAGGAATCTTCGTGTGGACCAGGCCACTTTCGGCGCACGTTCTGATAAGTCAACGGATGTTGTAATGTAGTGATAGCGCACGCTAATGTATGTTGATTAGCGCACGCTAACTGTATATCGGACAAGAAGGAATCTTATCCTCGTCAGCACTTTCGGCGTGTGGACCTGTCTTCGGAAGCATACAGACAAACGAGTCAACTATGAGTAGCGCACGCTAAGGTAGGACACTTGCGTACGCTAAATAGAGGCATTTACATACGATATTGTATGGGCATTGCGTACGTAAATCATTTCATACAGTAAGACAGTTGCCTCTGGACTTCGATAGCGCACGCTAACAAAGGCGATTAGCGACGCTAAGTGTGTAACGTGCGTTAGCGAAGATGTTAGCGTACGTTAATAATGTCTGATATATATATAAGTGCAGTTGGCTATTTTTCGTCATTTTCATCCATTTCTTCATGTGAGCCGATAGAGAGAGCCTTGAGAAGTATTTGAGGTTCCAAACACTGGATTAAGGTGGAGTTAATCATCCATAACAACATTTGAAGCTTGAAATCATTGGTGATTCTTGGAAACGGATTCAACCTTGGGATTCAATCCATTCCTTCAAAAAGGTAATTACTCTTCACTTTGAGATTTCATTTTGGATTGTATATGATGTTCTTGAGCTGATAATTATCATATAAACAAGTTGATAAGTATGATTATGAGTTGGATTACCGGATTATGATGATGTTATGGTTGATATGAAGATATTGATATGAATTGAATGGTTTCGAATGTGTTGTTTATCTTTAAAGAGATATGTTGGCTAATGTCTTCCTTCAATTCGGATCTTTGATGTTGTTGTTGGTTTCTTCATATGATGGTGAACATGGCATGATTATGAGTTCTTGGTGTTTAGGTTGTTGATATTAAGGAAGATGAAATATGAATATATGACTTGAATTAAGAGTCGGATGATTACCTATATGTTAAAGGATATTGGATTTCGTTGTTTGATAGCTATGAACATGGTTTTGGATCACTTAGTGTTCTTGATAATCGTCATATGTTGATCGGTATCCGAAATACATGCAATCAGACGGCATTAGCGCACGCTAAGCTTATACTTGCCTAGCGCTAACGGGAGCAACTTAGCGTACGCTACGTTAAGTGATTAACGTGCGCTAAGAAGGCAGAAAGTGCAGTATTTTTGTGTTGTGGTTATGAATTCATGCTGGTTTGAGTTGGATTGATCCGACTAGTTTTTAATCGAGATATTGTCAAGCCGTTGGGTTTGTGATTTGGTTTTATCGATTGTTGATTGTTATCGAACTTGTTGTCTATCGATTACTGTAATAGGTTGAGAATATTGATCGGTGATTACAACCGTGTGTTGCGGTCGAGCTCGAGTATGTTCGTGAATTGCTTTGGTCGGGACCGAGGGACTTGTAGATGACGGCAATGGAATTGGTAACAGCTTCATCGGTATCGAGGCAAGTTATTACTTGCTCAGTTTATAATATTTAATGAATGGTTTCAGTTTCATTCGTTTATAATTCGTATAGCAATGTTTATAAATCGTAATCACAGGAGATTTGGAATTATAGGTTGTATTCGAGTTTTGGAAATTTAAATCATAATGTATATGATTTACAATTGTCGTTGGTATACTTGTTATCGAGGATACATCATGGTATAGACAAAGGCGTGAATTATTTACCATCCGTGACATTTCAGATCGTCGAATATTCAGAATAATGGTTCGTGATGGTCTGGACATCGAGATTGCTCTCGAAGGACTCGAGGCAAGTACTCTAATCATTTTTGTCATTTCATGTCGATCATGTTGTGATACATGCGTGTATCGTTGTTGTCATGCATTGTGTATCATTGTTATATGCATTTGTGCATTGCTGTTGTATGTCCACCTCGGGTTGGTCCGACGGGATCATCGGAGGATCTATGCTAGCGTGCGCTGGATCAACGGACAGGTTTTCCACCTCGGGTTGGTCTGACGGGATCATCGGGGGATCTAGGCAGTGAATGCTGGATCATCGGATTGCCATGTATTGTTGTTGTGCATATGTATATTATGAGTTTGCCATAAGTATACATTGTCGTTATTGTTGTGATCATATTGACGT
This sequence comes from Orobanche coerulescens, assembly GCA_033398695.1. NCBI lineage: Eukaryota > Viridiplantae > Streptophyta > Magnoliopsida > Lamiales > Orobanchaceae > Orobanche > Orobanche coerulescens. Next base: position 89,334,343 of record CM065805.1, on the reverse strand, counting down.
TGTCATATGAGTATGCATTTGTAGGTATTGTGTTAGGACCATGTTCGTATGTTATGTTTATCTGATCTCGGATTAGACTGACGTGATTGTCATGGTATTTCGTATCTTGAGGTATGTTCCGTATTTCCTTGGTACTTGTCTTTGATGGACAATCGATTATCGTATTGGAATTGTCGAGGTTATCCGATGGATTGAATTGGCCAGAGTTGGTATAATTTCCGTATCGCGAGTTATGATAATGTTTTGAGAACCTTGAGTATTGTTGAGATACCGTACAGATATTTCGGTATTATCTTAATGTGTTGTTAAGGATATGAATCGTGGATTCTCGTAAAGCTACGACGGTAAGATTACATTGGTCGTATTCTTACTTAGTATTTCCATTGATATGTAATTATTGACGAGATGTGATGGTTATCATTGTTGGATATTATGGCTGACCCCGTCGTGGGCTTTCTTTTTAGGTTCTTGGATTATCAAGCTTGTAGCGGTCGAGGAGAGATGAACTTCCCGGAGGATACTGGCAAGGGCATGTATTTGTGTTTTGAGTTTCTGATCAGTTGTTGTATTCCGCTGCTAGAGTATTTTAATTGTTTGTCTTTATCCTCTGCGTGAGTATTTTTAAATGGCCTTTTGGTATCCGGTAACTTAGGTTACTTTGGCAATCATTTTCTAAATCTATTCTGTCGGTACGTGTAAGCGATAGCTTAACGTATGTTTTTAAACTGTTGAGTTTTGGCATTTTGGGCCTTGTGGTTTCAAATTAGATTCTACGACTGTTTTGATAAACGGATTTTATTAAGTCTTTGTGCATTTTTAAAAGACAGTACCGTCGTTAGCCTCGTGGGCATTTGTAAATGTTTGCGAAAATTTCCTTCAGCCTTGTGGGTTCCATCTCGGGGCCCACGGCGCTGTAATATTCCCGGTCGGATCTGGGGGTGTTACATATAAGTGTCGATCCTTGAGCATTCTTCATAGCCATTGCAAATCTTGTAACAAATCCGTCCGTTGGAGAGGGAGACTTCATTGTTTATTTTTATGAACGTTGCAAGGCTGGATTCCCATATTTTAATCCATCTTTCGACCATTGTGAAGACTTTGCATGTGAGGCGCCGCATCTTTTGAATATAGTAATATTAAAGTCTTCAGTGGTAGGTCTGGATGAATTATTTAATTCATATCCTTGCGGGAATCTCTCCAATTTGTCTCTTCACGCTTTCATGTGACTTTCCGTAATATTTGACTATTCAACACATGCTGACGTGGACTTTGGAGTACTTGGCTGATCCCTTTATAAGTCAAGTTGGCTGATGTACAGTCAAGTTTGGACTTCTCTGATGATGTCTTCTCTGATGGCTGTTGAGACTTGCCTAATCATCCGATTTATCTGAAGTCTTCTGTTCTGATGAATTCTGACTTATCTGATGGTCAGACTTCAGTTTACTTGGTCCGCTGATCACTTGACTGCAGTCTGGTCAAACATCTCTGATAAATTTTGTTGACCAGAACTTCTCTGACTTGACTCGGCTGTACTTCTCTGACGTACTTATCTGTACCTTTGTACTTAGCCGATTTGAGCCTAACTTATTTTGCCTATAGAAGATACTCATTTGATTCTTCCTTACATTTTCCCAAGTATTTAACTTAACATAATTTGGCCTATGGAAGATACTCATTTGGTTCTTCCTTACATTTTTGCCAAGTAATAAACATTTGAATTACATTAATGACATCATCAAAATCTAACAAGTATTCCTAACAAATTCCCCCTATTTTGATGATGGCAAAATGTTAGGCGTATTTTTATACGCTTATTTATCATTATTTTGTATTCTTTTTGTGATTAAATCTGCATAAATGAGCTTCTAATGCATTATTATTACATGTTTTGCAGGAAATTGGAGTCCGGAAGCCGAAACGATGAAAAACGGGCGAAAACGACGATTTTTGGCCTGGGGCCGTGGCACAAACCAAGCGGGCCGTGGCACACGCAGGTGACCAGCGAGCCCCGAGTAAACTGTACTCAGGTATATCTGTGCCGCGGCCCAGAAGAAAAAAATAGCGCCCAGGTTTTAATCTGAGCACCGTGAGCCGCGACACAGATTAAGTGAGCCGTGGCCCACGGGGCGGTTTTGACAGAAAGTGCCGCGTTTCTGGGCCGTTGTGGAGCCTGTTCTCAACCTAATTAGACGGACGCGTTTTTTTAGGCAAAAGAGGATTATAATTAAGGGTTTAAGGTCATAAGGAGATCATCTTGGATCTTGGAATCGGAGGATCGCAGAGGAGAGGAATCAAGACAAGAAGCAGAAAACACCAAGAGCAGAGGGCGGGAGCCAGAAGAACGGAGGAATCCGAGTCTTCATCTGCGTTTGATTTCAATGCTTTCATTCATTAATTCTGTATTTTTATCTTTTAGCATGTCAGGCTAAAACCCTGTTCTATGATTTTGATGAAACCAAAGTTTTGACGGATTTGCTTTTGATTCCCTTTTCTGTTGAGTTTTCCCAATCGATTTTAATGCTTTCAATTGTCTAGACAATAACTGGATTGTTTTAATTGCGCAACTCGAATCGGGAGAGGAGAGTTGGTGAGGAACAATTGGTAAGAACCGTTTTATCTTGTGAGATAGGAATATACTCATAGGAACTACGTGGCCTTTTGGAGATTTTGTGCTTTTTTCCTATTGTCGAATTAATTCACCTAGGGATAGAGTGCGTTATTCGCCTTTAGAAAAATCTATTGACCTCGGGAGAGGCAGTAGAGTATTTTAGCAATCTTTGCCTTTAATAAATTGGGGAAATCATTAATTTCGGATAATCGAGAGTAAATTCGAATAAACCAAGGTGGATTCACAATCTTAGACTTTTTCATCATTTGATTTTCTTTCTTCGAGCGATCGTTTTTCTATTTATTATTGATTTTCTTTAGTCATTAATTGCAACCCAAATTTCGACTGTTCAAATAAAATTAGAATACATATAAATCGGTACTTAGTGATTCAGTCCTCGTGGGAACGATACTCACTCAGCACTTTATTACTTGTCTACGATAATGTGCACTTACGTTTAACGAATTATCGCAACAAGTTTTTGGCACCGTTGCCGGGGACTGATTTTTCTACTAATATCGATTTCAGTATTTCTAGTCTTAGTTTGAACATTTTTATTGTTTTTGTGTTATTTTATTTATTTGTTTGGTTTTCCTTTCAGGAGTTTCCGGTTAGTGCATGAGAAAATTCGGTAACGAAGGCCTACTACCTTTGGATATCGAACTCGAGCGCACCCTTCAGAGAAGCAAGAAGGAGAAATGAGAGCTACCGACAACAGTCACTATGGCAGATAACACGGGAAATCACGAAGCAGAAAACCCCATGGTGCAAGCTCAACCGGCATTAGCACTCCGCGATTATGCTATGCCGTAAATCAACGCGAACTTTTCGGGGATTCGGCGTCCCACCATCCAGGCGAACAATTTCGAAATCAAGCCTGCAATTATTCAGATGGTACAAGGGAGCCAGTTATGTGGATTGCCGAATGATGACCCCAACGCACACATTGCATCTTTTCTCGAGATTTGTGACACGTTCAAGAACAACGGTGTCACCGATGATGCCATCCGTCTAAGGCTTTTCCCTTTCTCTTTGAGGGAAAAAGCAAAATTTTGGTTGAATTCCTTACCGCCGGGCTCTATCACGACATGGGCGGAATTAGCACAAGCCTTTCTGGCTAAATTCTTCCCACCTTCAAAGACGGCGAGACTGAGGAACGAAATCACTACTTTTGGTCAATTTGATATGGAGTCGCTTCACGAAGCTTGGGGGCGATACAAAGATTTGCTAAGGAGATGCCCGGCCTACCGGACTGGCTGCAAATTCAGACATTCTATAATGGATTGAGTGCCTCTACACGCACTCTCGTGGATGCAGCCGCTGGAGGAGCCTTAATGGAAAAACTATGGCTGAGGCAGACTCTTTATTGGAAGCTATGGCTGCGAATGCTTATCAATGGCCGGCCGAACGAGTACACCCAAAACGAGTAATGGAAATCTCCAATAATGATCCAATCTCCACATTATCAGCTCAAGTCTCCGCCTTGACGCATCAACTTCAAGCCTTTTCGCATGCTCCTTCTCCCGTTACCATTGAATCTTGTAATTGGTGTAACGGATCTCACCCTAGCGCGGAGTGCCAAGTCGGAAACCCTTTCGAGCAGCCCCTAATTGAACAAGCTCAGTTCGTAGGAAACAGGAATCGACAAAACAATCCGTACTCCAACACGTATAATCCGGGATGGCGTAATCATCCTAACTTCTCATGGAGAAACGAACAAAACTCGAACCAGCCTCCATTTACTCAACACCAACAGAAGCCTCCTCCCGCTCAAAACATCTCTCTAGAAGAAGCAATGGCGAAATTTTCAGCGAGCACGAGTCAGTTCATGGCCCGTACGGAGGCGACCTTGCAGAACCATTCCGCTTCTATCCGCAACTTGGAAGTCCAACTGGGCCAGATTGCTAATGTATTAACAGCCCGCCCGGAAGGTACCTTGCCAAGTACCACTGAAACGAATCCTAGAGAAAGTGTCAATGCCATTGGTTTGAGAAGTGGGAAGGAATTATGCGAGCTGCCCGGGCAGAACAAAAAGAGAAGTGAGGATGAGGAGAAGAAAAATTCAGCGACTGAGGAACCACAAGATTTGAAACCCTCGATACTGTTTCCAGACAATCCAAAGGCATATGTACCACCCATCCCGTTTCCACAGCGATTGCAACACAAAAAGGTGGACAAGCAATTCTCTAAGTTCCTCGACGTATTCAAGAAACTGCATATTAACATCCCATTTGCCGATGTCTTCGAGCAAATGCTGAGTTATGTCAAATTCATGAAGGAGATCTTGTCAAATAAAAGAAAACTCGAGGAGTATGAGACAGTCGCATTGACGGAGGAGTGCAGCGCTATTCTTCAGAAAAAGCTTCCGCCAAAATTGAAGGATCCGGGAAGCTTCAACATACCATGCACCATAGGAAACCTCTCCTTTGATAGGGCGTTGTGCGATCTCGGCACTAGTATTAATCTCATGCCTCTGTCTATTTTTAAGAAGCTAGGAATTGGGGAGGCAAAACCGATGACAATCTCCTTGCAATTAGCAGATCGATCTATCAAGTATCCGAGGGGAGTGATAGAGGACGTTTTATTAAAGGTTGATAAATTCATATTTTCGGTCGACTTCATTGTGCTCGACATGGAGGAGGATCAAGACATCCCAATTATTTTGGGAAGACCATTCTTAGCGACCGGCCGAACTCTCATAGACGTGGAAAAAGGCGAACTAACTCTAAGGGTTCAAGACGAGCATGTCACGTTCCAAGTGTTTAAATCTTTTCCATGTCCAGGTGTTATTGAGAAGAGCTCGCAAATTGAAAGTGTGGATACCGTTGCGAAAGACACACACCGTAAGAATTGTCGGTCAAAAAACTCAGAATCCGTTGCAGATGGTCCGACTTCTAAGAAAAATGTAGAACGAGTCGCATATCTCAAGCAGTTGGACATGCCGTCATCATCAACCGTGCATCCACCAATAAAAAATCCTGATGCTGTCATAAGTTCGTTCGTGAAAGAGGAAAATAAGCCGGAAGTCAAACGGGTGCCTAGTCATTTGGAAAATGGGTGTTTCGAAAAGTTGTTTTCGTCAAAACCTTTTCGCAAACAACATTGGGTGTCCAAACCAAAAATCGGATCGTTAAGGACCAATGGCCAAAATTTTAAAACACACATTAACGGTTCGATGGACGGGGCGGAGTTCAAATGGAGTTTGCGAAAAGCGAACTGATTTCTCGAATAGGTCCGGCTGAAGACTATAAACTTAGCGCTTCTCGGGAGGCAACCCGAGTTTTAGTAGTAGATTTTTGTTTTTCAGTATTTTCTTGCATTTTTGAATATTTATTTTTCACCATTTTTGCTTTGATTTGCTTATCCCTCTTGTTCTTGACGTGTTCCTTTGAAAATTGTGTGCAGAAAAAGTCCCAGGGGAAAAATTTATGCCTGAGCCGCGGCACAAGGCTTGTGAGCTGCGACACACACATATCGAACCGGAAGGCTAAACTTCCTGTACTATGTGCCGCGGCACAACCTTACTGATCCGCGGCACACCAGGTCCCTGAGCCGCGGCACATATTCCCTGAGCCGCGGCACACCAAATGTCCAAGAAATGCCCAGGAGACTGTACTCTGTGCCGCGGCACGGACCAAATGAGCCGCGGCACACTAACACGATGAGCCGCGGCACGCGTAGATTGAGCCGCGGCACCTGGCGACATCACAAAAAGTCCCAGGCTAACTGTACTATGGGCCGCGTCACACTTAGGTTGTGCCGCGGCCCCCGTCGCAAATAAAAAAGCCCAGGTACCCTTCTTATACTCGATCGGCCGGGATTCAGGTACACTTCTTCCCTTTCCTTTACACAGCGATCGGCCGATATCTTTTTCTGCTCTTTCTTCTGGCATTCTACATTCCAAGTCAGGTAATTCTCGATCTCTTAATCATAATTGATACATGATTTGAAAAGTGAATTGAAGTCATATACTACTAATTGTTCTTCAAAGTTTTCTCAAAAATGGAGTTGGAATATGGTGAATATGGTGTTTGATTGGGATGGTATTTGTGATTATGAACGAATTGGTGATGTTAGTCGTCGTTTATCATGGCTATATATCTGTTTTATTATTTTTTGGGAATTGGAGTTAGCCATTAAAATTTTTGTTCTTCATTTTAACTTGTTCATACCAAGTGTTTGATAAATTGCAGCAATGAAAAATTGTTAAGCCAAGCATTTTCAAACTATATGCAACGAATCGTTTTATCGGATTATATTGTCTCCCAACCCTTACATCATGTTTAAACTTGAGAGCTCATCCTTAATTTCCTCTTTGTTTTTGCAAGCTCATTCATTAACATTCCGCATGGTGTAGTCGAGAAAGGTGCAGGCTTGTCGGACGACGCGGCACCGATTCATGGTATTTGTAGGGAGTACTTGACCTTTTTCTTTTATTGCATATTATCCTTTCTGTCCATTGAGGTCAATGTACGTCCCAAGTTTGGGTGGGGGTTACTTTTTGTTGCTGTACTTATTCGGTTGCACTTTTCATTATTTTTCGTTATTTTTGTTGCTAGCCATGCTTGCCGTGTTTTTAATTGCATTCGTGAATTTTTCGTGCTTCTTTTTTGTGTAAAACTGATGTTACGATACTGATTTCTCGGGGAAGAAACAGTTGAGTTTTAGTTGAGTTGCAGTCAGCGATATCTGTTTCTGTTGAGTCTTCATTTAGGTCCGAATTTTATCGTTTTTGTAGAAATCTTAGCAGATAAGAAAGGAGACATATGTGTTTTCAAATCGCCGCATATACGTTTGGTTACACTTTTCGCGTAGCTAGTCGTCCAGTAACATAAGTCGTGTTGGCAATTAATGTGAGTTTAGAGTCGGACAGTTTTTCCCAAAAGTCGAAATATTATTTGTTCTATGAAGGGAAGTCCAGTAACCGGGGGTATTCGCGTGACCCGTTGTTTACTCTCGCGTAAAATGACAACCCGGATTAGACTAGTGGTTTAGAGATTTCGGATGTGCCGATTATGGGGAGATTAGTAACCGGGGGTATTCGCGTGACCCGTTGTTTACTCTCGCGTAAAACAGCAACCTTGAATCGGACATGCGGGAATAGCTATTCTAGTTGTTTCTCTGCTGTGGAGGGGAACTTAGTAACTAGAAGCATCCATGTGCCCCATGAGTGTCTTTTACGTCAAACGGTTCCCCAACACATGAGAATCGAATTCCACCCTAGGATTGTCCCGATAAAACATCCCGAGATCCGAACCTAGTGGTCAACTCGAATCATCTTATCGAGCATATATAAGGGAATACTGTCCGAGGGTTATATTTGATGATGAAACTCTTGAAATTCTGGCCACTAGACTGTGGGACTGGGCGAGTTAGCTTGTTTAATTTTTAACCCTTCATATTGACGGTCGGTTAAACTCACGCTTGTTAATCTTTGAGCTTCATTTTCTTCATGAACGATTGATTAGGACTGAAGTTGGTTACTTTGTGGAATCAGTGTCCTGGATGTGACTCACTATTACGATACTTGTACTACTCCTTGAGATTTTCAGGTTAGTATTGATTAGGTTGAGCACTATGTGTTGCACGATCATTCACGATATTCTTTTGATTGAAATTGATTATTTTTGCTTGAGGACAAGCAAAGGCTCAAGTTTGGGGGTATTTGTTAGGCGTATTTTTATACGCTTATTTATCATTATTTTGTATTCTTTTTGTGATTAAATCTGCATAAATGAGCTTCTAATGCACTATTATTACATGTTTTGCAGGAAATTGGTGTCCGGAAGCCGAAACGATGAAAAACGGGCGAAAACGGCGATTTTTGGCCTGGAGCCACGGCACAAACCAAGCGGGCCGCGGCACACGTAGGTGACCAGCGAGCCCCGTGTAAACTGTACTTTGAGCCGCGGCACAGATATAGTGAGCCGCGGCCCAGAAGAAAAAAATAGCGCCCAGGTTTTAATCTGAGCACCGTGAGCCGCGACACAGATTAAGGGAGCCACAGCCCACGGGGCGGTTTTGACAGAAAGTGCCGCGTTTCTGGGCCGTTTTGGAGCCTGTTCTCGACCTAATTACACGGACGCATTTTTTTAGGCAAAAGAGGATTATAAATAAGTCATCAAGAGGATCGCAGAGGAGAGGAATCAAGACAAGAAGCAGAAGACACCAAGAGGAGAGGGCGGGAGCCAGAAGAACGGAGGAATCCGAGTCTTCATCTGCGTTTGATTTCAATTCTTTCATTCACTAATTCTGTATTTTTATCTTTTAGCATGTCAGGCTAAAACCCTGTTCTAGGATTTTGATGAAACCAAAGTTTTGACGGATTTGCTTTTGATTCCCTTTTCTGTTGAGTTTTCCCAATCAATTTTAATGCTTTCAATTGTCTAGCCAATAATTGGATTGTTTTAATTGCGCAACTCGAATCGGGAGAGGAGAGTTGGTGAGGAACAATTGGTGAGAACCGTTTTATCTTGTGAGATAGGAATATACTCATAGGAACTACGTGGCCTTTTGGAGATTTTGTGCTTTTTGCCTATTGTCGAATTAATTCACCTAGGGATAGAGTGCGTTATTCGCCTTTAGAAAAATCTATTGACCTCGGGAGAGGCGGTAGAGTATTTTAGCAATCTTCGCCTTCAATAAATTGGGGAAATCATTAATTTCGGATAATCGAGAGTAAATTCGGATAAACCAAGGTCGTTTCACAATCCTAGACTTTCTCATCATTTGATTTTCTTTCTTCGAGCGATCATTTTTCTGTTTATTATTGATTTTCTTTAGTCATTAATTGCAACCCAAATTTCGACTGTTCAAATAAAATTAGAATACATATAAATCGGTACTTAGTGATTCAGTCCTCGTGGGAACGATAATCATCCATCACTTTATTACTTATCTAAGATAACGTGCACTTGCGTTTAACGAATTATCGCAACAAGTTTTTGGCGCCGTTGCCGGGGACTGATTTTATACTAATATCGATTTCAGTATTTCTAGTCTTAGTTTGAACATTTTTATTGTTTTTGTGTTATTTTATTTATTTGTTTGGTTCTCCTTTCAGGAGTTTCCAGTTAGTGCATGAGAAAATTCGGTAACGAAGGCCTACTACCTTTGGATACCGAACTCTAGCGCACCCTTTGGAGAAGCAAGAAGGAGAAACGAGAGCTACCGACAACAGTCACTATGGCAGATAACACGGGAAATCACGAAGCAGAAAACCCCATGGTGCAAGCTCAACCGTCATTAACACTCCGCGATTATGCTATGCCGCAAATCAACGCGAACTTTTCGGGGATTCGGCGTCCCACCATCCAGGCGAACAATTTCGAAATCAAGCCTGCAATTATTCAGATGGTACAAGCGAGCCAGTTCTGTGGATTGCCGAATGATGACCCCAACACACACATTGCGTCTTTTCTCGAGATTTGTGACACGTTCAAGAACAACGGTGTCACTGATGATGCCATCCGTCTAAGGCTTTTCCCTTTCTCTTTGAGGGAAAAAGCAAAATTTTAGTTGAATTCCTTACCGCCGGGCTCTATCACGACATGGGCGGAATTAGCGCAAGCCTTTCTGGCTAAATTCTTCCCACCTTCGAAGACGGCGAGACTGACGAACGAGATCACTACTTTTGGTCAATTTGATATGGAGTCGCTTCACGAAGGTTGGGGGCGATACAAAGATTTGCTAAGGAGATGCCCATATCACGGCCTACCGGACTGGCTACAAATTCAGACGTTCTATAATGGATTGAGTGCCTCTACACGCACTCTCGTGGATGCAGCCGCTGAAGGAGCCTTATTGGGAAAAACTATGGCCGAGGCACACTCTTTATTGGAAGCTATGGCTGCGAATGCTTATCAATGGCCGGCCGAACGAGTACACCCGAAACGAGTAATGGAAATCTCCAATAATAATCCAATCTCCACATTATCAGCTCAAGTCGCCACCTTGACGCAGCGACTTCAAGCCTTTTCGCATGCTCCTTCCCCCGTTACCATTGAATCTTGTAATTGGTGTAACGGATCTCACCGTAGCGCGGAGTGCCAAGTCGGAAACCCTTTCGAGCAGCCCCCAATTGAACAAGCTCAGTTCGTAGGAAACGGGAATCGACAAAACAATCTGTACTCCAACATGTATAATCCGGGATGGCGTAATCATCCTAACTTCTCATGGAGAAACGAACAAAACTCGAACCAACCTCCGTTTACTCAACACCAACAGCATCCTCCTCCCGCTCAAAAAATCTCTCTAGAAGAAGCAATGGCGAAATTTTCAGCGAGCACGAGTCAGTTCATGGCCCGTATGGAGGCGACCTTGCAGAACCATTCCGCTTCTGTCCGCAACTTGGAAGTCCAACTGGGCCAGATTGCTAATGTATTAACAGCCCGCCCGGAAGGTACCTTGCCAAGTACCACTGAAACGAATCCTAGAGAAAGTGTCAATGCCATTGGTTTGAGAAGTGGGAAGGAATTGTGCGAGCTGCCCGGGCAGAACAAAAAGAGAAGTGAGGATGAGGAGAAGAAAAATTCAGCGACTGAGGAACCACAAGATTTTAAACCCTCGATACTGTTTCCGGACAATCCAAAGGCATATGTACCACCCATCCCGTTTCCGCAGCGATTGCAACACAAAAAGGTGGACAAGCAATTCTCTAAGTTCCTCGACGTATTCAAGAAACTGCATATTAACATCCCATTTGCCGACGCCTTGGAGCAAATGCCGAGTTATGTCAAATTCATGAAGGAGATCTTATCAAATAAAAGAAAACTCGAGGAGTATGATGCACCATAGGAAACCTATCCTTTGATAGGGCGTTGTGCGATCTCAGTGCTAGTATTAATCTCATGCCTCTGTCTATTTTTAAGAAGCTAAAAATTGGGGAGGCAAAACCGACGACAATATCCTTGCAATTAGCAGATCGATCTATCAATTATCCGAGGGGAGTGATAGAGGACGTTTTATTAAAGGTTGATAAATTCATATTTACGGCCGACTTCATTGTGCTCGACATGGAGGAGGATCAAGACATCCCAATTATTTTGGGAAGACCATTCTTAGCGACTGGCCGAACTCTCATAGACGTGGAAAAAGGCGAACTAACTCTAAGGGTTCAAGACGAGCATGTCACGTTCCAAGTGTTTAAATCTTTTCCATGTCCAGGTGGTGTTGAGAAGAGCTCGCAAATTGAAAGTGTGGATACCGTTGCAAAAGACACACACCGTAAGAATCGTCGGTCGAAAAACTCAGAATCCGCTGCAGATGGTCCGATTTCTAAGAAAAATCTAGAACGAGTCGCATATCTCAAGCAGTTGGACATGCCGTCATCATCAACCGTGCATCCACCAATAAAAAATCCTGATGCTGTCATAAGTTCGTTCGTGAAAGAGGAAAATAAGCCGGAAGTCAAACGGGCGCCTAGTCATTTGGAAAATGGGTGTTTCGGAAAGTTGTTTTCGTCAAAACCTTTTCGCAAACAACATTGGGTGTCCAAACCAAAAATCGGATCGTTAAGGACCAATGGCCAAAATTTTAAAACACACATTAACGGTTCGGTAGACGGGGCAGAGTTCAAATGGAGTTTGCGAAAAGCGAACTGATTTCTCAAATAGGTCCGGCTGAAGACTATAAACTTAGCGCTTCTCGGGAGGCAACCCGAGTTTTAGTAGTAGATTTTTGTTTTTCAGTATTTTCTTGCATTTTTGAATATTTATTTTTCATCATTTTTGTTCTTGACGTGTTCCTTTGAAAATTCTGTGCAGAAAAAGTCCCAGGGGAAAAATTTATGCCTGAGCCACGGCACAAGGCTTGTGAGCTGCGGCACACACAAATCGAACCAGAAGGCTAAACTTCCTGTACTATGTGCCGCGGCACAACCTTACTGAGCCGCGGCACACCAGGTCCCTGATCCGCGGCACATATTCCCTGAGCCGCGGCACACCAAATGTCCAAGAAATGCCCAGGAGACTGTACTATGTGCCGCGGCACGGACCAAATGAGCCGCGGCACACTAACACGATGAGCCGCGGCATGCGTAGATTGAGCCGCGGCACCTGGAGACATCACAAAAAGTCCCGGGCCGACTGTACTATGGTCCGCGGCTCACTTAGGTTGTGCCGCGGCCCCCGTCGCAAATAAAAAATCCCAGGTACCCTTCTTATACTCGATCGGTCGGGATTCAGGTACACTTCTTCCCTTTCCTTTACACAGCGATCGGCCGATATCTTTTTCTGGTCTTTCTTCTGGCATTCTACATTCCAAGTCAGGTAATTCTCGATCTCTTAATCATAATTGATACATGATTTGAAAAGTGAATTGAAGTCATATACTACTAATTGTTCTTCAAAGTTTTCTCAAAAATGGAGTTGGAATATGGTGAATATGGTGTTTGATTGGGATGGTATTTGTGATTATGAACGAATTGGTGATGTTAGTCGTCGTTTATCATGGCTATATATATGTGTTATTATTTTTTGGGAATTGGAGTTAGCCATTAAAATTTTTGTTCTTCATTTTAACTTGTGCATACCAAGTGTTTGATAAATTGCAGCAATGAAAAATTGTTAAGCCAAGCATTTTCAAACTATATGCAACGAATCGTTTTATCGGATTATATTGTCTCCCAACCCTTACATCATGTTTAAACTTGAGAGCTCATCCTTAATTTCCTCTTTGTTTTTGCAAGCTCATTCATTAACATTCCGCATGGTGTAGTCGAGAAAGGTGCAGGCTTGTCGGACAACGCCGGCACCAGTTCATGAGCTGACTGTAGGGGAGTACTTGACCTTTTTCTTTTATTGCATATTATCCTTTCTGTCCATTGAGGTCAATGTACGTCACAAGTTTGGGTGGGGGTTACTTTTTGTTGTTGTACTTATTCGGTTGCACTTTTCATTATTTTTCATTATTTTTGTTGCTAGCCTTGCTTGCAGTGTTTTTAATTGCATTCGTGAATTTTTCGTGCTTCTTTTTTGTGTAAAACTGATGTTACGATACTGATTTCTCGGGGAATAAATAGTTGAGTTTTAGTTGAGTTGCAGTCAGCGATATCTGTTTCTGTTGAGTCTTCATTTAGGTCTGAATTTTTTCGTTTTTGTAGAAATCTTAGCAGATAAGAAAGGAGACATATGTGTTTTCAAATCGCCGCCTATACGTTTGGTTACACTTTTCGCGTAGCTAGTCGTACAGTAGCATAAGTCGTGTTGGCAATTAATGTGAGTTTAGAGTCGGACAGTTTTTCCCAAAAGTCGAAATATTATTTGTTCTATGAAGGGAAGTCCAGTAACCGGGGGTATTCGCGTGACCCATTGTTTACTTTCGCGTAAAACGACAACCCGGATTAGACTAGTGGTTTAGAGATTTCGCATGTGCCGATTATGGGGAGCTTAGTAACCGGGGGTATTCGCGTGACCCGTTGTTTACTCTCGCGTAAAACAGCAACCTTGAATCAGACATGCGGGAATAGCTATTCGAGTTGTTTCTCCGCTGTGGAGGGGAACTTAGTAACTAGAAGCATCCATGTGCCCCATGAGTGTCTTTTACGTCAAACGGTTCCCCAACACATGAGAATGGAATTCCACCCTAGGATTGTCCCGATAAAACATCCCGACATCCGAACCTAGTGGTCAACTCGTATCATCTTATCGAGCATATATAAGGGAATACTGTCCGAGGGTTATATTTGATGATGAAACTCTTGAAATTCTGGCCACTAGACTGTGGGACTGGGCGAGTTAGCTTGTTTAATTTTTAACCCTTCATATTGACGGTCGGTTAAACTCACGCTTGTTAATCTTTGAGCTTCATTTTCTTTATGAACGATTGATTAGGACTGAAGTTGGTTACTTTGTGGAATCAGTGTCCTGTATGTGACTCATTATTACGATACTTGTACTACTCCTTGAGATTTCTAGGGTAGTATTGATTAGGTTGAGCACTATGTGTTGCACGATCATTCACGATATTCTTTTGATTGAAATTGATTATTTTTGCTTGAGGACAAGCAAAGGCTCAAGTTTGGGGGTATTTGTTAGGCGTATTTTTATACGCTTATTTATCATTATTTTGCATTCTTTTTGTGATTAAATCTGCATAAATGAGCTTCTAATGCACTATTATTACATGTTTTGCAGGAAATTGGAGTCCGGAAGCCGAAACGATGAAAAACGGGCGAAAACGGCGATTTTTGGCCTCGGGACGCGGCACAAACCAAGCGGGACGCGGCACACGCAGGTGACCAGCGAGCCCCGAGTAAACTGTACTCTGAGCCGCGGCACAGATATAGTGAGCCGCGGCCCAGAAGAAAAAAATAGCGCCCAGGTTTTAATCTGAGCACCGTGAGCCGCGGCACAGATTAAGTGATCCGCGGCCCATGGGGCGGTTTTGACAGAAAGTGCCGCGTTTCTGGGCCGTTTTGGAGCCTGTTCTCGACCTAATTACACGGACGCGTTTTTTTAGGCAAAAGAGGATTATAAATAAGGGTTTAAGGTCATAAGGAGATCATCTTGGATCTTGGAATCGGAGGATCGCAGAGGAGAGGAATCAAGACAATAAGAAGAAGACACCAAGAGCAGAGGGCGGGAGCCAGAAGAACGGAGGAATCCGAGTCTTCATCTGCGTTTGATTTCAATGCTTTCATTCATTAATTCTGTATTTTTATCTTTTAGCATGTCAGGCTAAAACCCTGTTCTAGGATTTTGATGAAACCAAAGTTTTGACGGATTTGCTTTTGATTATCTATATAATTCCCTTTTCTGTTGAGTTTTCCCAATCGATTTTAATGCTTTCAATTGTCTGGCCAATAATTGGATTGTTTTAATTGCGCAACTCGAATCGGGAGAGGAGAGTTGGTGAGGAACTATTGGTGAGAACCGTTTTATCTTGTGAGATAGGAATATACTCATAGGAACTACGTGGCCTTTTGGAGATTTTGTGCTTTTTGCCTATTGTCGAATTAATTCACCTAGGGATAGAGTGCGTTATTCGCCTTTAGAAAAATCTATTGACCTCGGGAGAGGCGGTAGAGTATTTTAGCAATCTTCGCCTTCAATAAATTGGGGAAATCATTAATTTCGGATAATCGAGAGTAAATTCGGATAAACCAAGGTGGATTCACAATCCTAGACTTTTTCATCATTTGATTTTCTTTCTTCGAGCGATCGTTTTTCTGTTTATTATTGATTTTCTTTAGTCAATAATTGCAACCCAAATTTCGACTGTTCAAATAAAATTAGAATACATATAAATCGGTACTTAGTGATTTAGTCCTCGTGGGAACGATACTCACTCATCATTTTATTACTTGTCTACGATAACATCCACTTGCGTTTAACGAATTATCGCAACACAAAACTTAAGCAAATTATTCAAATGAACAGGTTTGCACTTGAGTGTAAGACACAAACTAAAATCAGTCTTTTTTTCAGACAACTGGGAATTATCATTCAAAAGACTGTTACATTAATTTTTCTGTATTGTTTTACAAGTACATGGATTTCAATGATCAAAATACAGGAAAATTATAAGTACAAAATTTACATAAAAACATATGAATACAATTCATCTGCCTCTGCCTCTGCCTCTGCCTCTGCGAATAGGCTGCTTGGAGGGTTTGAGAATCTTTGCACCAATAGGCCTTTTCTTGACACGGGCAAGGCCGTACTTCCTCCTGACTACAAGTGCAGCAAAATCTTGTTCTTCTTGGGAAGAGAACTTATGCTCTTCACACAACTTCTTGATCTTCCTTTGCAGCGCTAATTCATCCAGTTCATTATTTGGTAGAGTGGGCGGATCTTTAGGTCTGAAGGGAGGAATAATGGGGTATGCATTACATTCCTCAGCGTATTTTAGTAGGATGGCCCAGAGTTTTGGATGTGCTGAATCCATAAAGTTAATGAAGGTCTGTTGTGGGGAGCAATTTACATCCTGGAGTAACTCCCAGATGTAAAAATCTTTGATGAACTTTTTCTTTGTAGATCCCCACATTGGTTTAGCTTGGATAGGAAGAAAATCTTCAACATACCACAACTCTTTGCCTTCCCATTCTAGAGTAGGCTCTTCCCCAAATCTGATCCTCCTTCTTTTGGCTGCAGGCTGTTCTTGGTCAGCTTCTCCCTTCCTCTTTGCAGATGATGTCCCAGCTGTAATCAATTGGACATCTTGCTTCCTCTTCGTCCTCAGCTCCTGAACTCCTCTTACTTCCCCCTGCCTGCTTCCTTCCCCCTGTAACCTCTCTTCCCCCTTTTTTCCAGCATCAACTAAGAGAGTTAACTGCTGCTCCATTCTGAGCATCCAGTCAGACATGCCAAGGGGCATTCTGTTGTTTGTAGGAGGAGGTGGTTAAGGCATATTTATCTGCAGCAGGGTCTCAAGTTTAGAGTGGATTGACTGCAGATCAGGGGTGATTTGAGAGGCAAGCAGCTCTCCAACAGTGTCTTTTACCATCTGTCGGATCAGCTCAGTCATCACATGTGTAATATGTGATGTCTGCGGAGAGTGCTCGCCTGAGCCTTCGACGCCTACAGGTAGGTGTGCGGATGACCCACCTATCTGCAGACTCCTGTCTGCAGCTGGCTTACCAGATGGGGTCTGCTCTGGGGTCCCCGATCTGGAATCTTTAGCTAGGTCTGCATCTAGGCTGGTATAGCGGGCAGGTGCCCCAGCCTTGTCTGATGCAGCTTCCTTTTCTGCCTCCTTTTCTTTTTCCTTCTCCTTTTCTCCTTCTTCTTTTTCTTTTTCTTCTTCATGCTCCTTTTATTTTTCTCTCTCAGCCTCCTTTTCACCTCCATCTCCTTTATTATCATCATCATCATCATCATTCTCATCATCATTATCATCACCTTTTTCTTCATCATTATTTTTATCATCTTTATCTTCTTCATTATTTTCTTTTTCTTCTTCTGCTTCTTCTTGGTCCACCTCCTCTCCTTCTTCTTCTCCTTCATCCTCTAGTTGTTCTGTTTTTTAAACTAGAATATTTTCTTCATCTTTTTCTTTTTCTACTTCCTCCTTTTCTTCATCTTCTATTATAATAACTTCTTCTTTCTCTTCTTCTTCTACCACTTCTTCTATTCTTACTTCTTTTTCAACTACTTCTCCATCTCCACTTAAAGATCCATAAAAAACTCTAGCCATAATAAGATGGATGAGCTGGTCCATGTTTGTTTTAAAATTGGACATGAACCAGCCTTCCTGAAGTAGTAGGCACAGATCTGTCTCATTACAAAAATGGGTGAGCAGATCTTCTGTAGTCTGGGGATATTCCCAGCTACTCCCTTCAATAAAGGTTTGAAGTTGAGTGAAAGGAGCAGTTTTGATAGTTTTCCATTCCTCAATGACTTCAACAAAAGAGTGTTTTAGAGCATGAGTTCTTACTTTTAAAAGTTGCTCTATAGACAGGTTAAAACTGTTATGCTCAAGCAGATTAAACGTGTAATTTGCTTCTGGAATTGAAATAATTAGACCTGCCTCTTCTTCCTCCGTCGCAAAAAATGGGGTTCGAACTGGTACCATTTGTGTCTCCAGACTGGAGGGAGCAGGCTGATCCTCCAATAGAATGGGTTCAGGTGTAGCAAATTGATCTGACTGCTCCTCCTCATCAAATAAGCGCCTGGGACGTTTGGGAGAGGGTTCTGGTGAGGAATGAATTATGGAGGGCTCACCAGGGGCTGGTCCCCTTCTCTTAAAGCGAACAGTAATAGGAGTGTTGTCTGACTCTGTATCAGACTGGGCTGAAGGTGAGTTGCGGGCTGCAGCCTGGTTGGACTCGTCTGAGGTTTCAGGGTATCTGTAGGAGGGTCCCTGATCAGACAGCTCTTTTAGAATCTGGGCTGCTCTCCTTCCGCCTCCTAGCCTCCTCAGCGTTTCTTGGTCTAGATGACCAAGTCTCTTATTGATGCGGAAGGGGTCAGTGTTTCCCTTCGCCACACCAAGTTTCTCCAATATCCAACTGAGCTGCGTTCCGAACGCCAGCTTGGATTTAAATTTCTTATCTTCAACAAGCCACTCGGCCTTGTTGACCTCACGCACCAATTGCCTGTATATGTAATCAGACCAGTCAATTGGTTCGTCTTGAATCAGTGCTCCTAGCTCCATAAACTTAGCTGACGACAGTTTCTACCTGCCATCCCCATGACTATCTTGTTGGTTATATCCAACACATAGCGGTACTCCTTCTTTATTTCACTCCTCTTGGTGGTTAGCTTCAATTTCTCTGGTTGGTCGACCGCCTTGATTTTTATCCAAGTATCGGTTGCGCTCTGCTTAAGGGCCTCGACCACCACGCTGCGGTTTTTCATCCCAAATGTTTTTCTGATTGTCTCCGGCGAGATGTCCACTTGGATTCCGCCGACTGTGCTTCGAATCCCCGATTCAATCACTCGAGCCTCTCGGAAGAACGCAATAACGGCTTCCTTAAACAAGTGGTTGGGACTGATGTCCAAGAATGGGTAGATCCAATTTGACTTCATCGCTCGAATGAGGTCAAGCACGTCGTTGTTCTCCAGATTCTTTTCCAGTAGGCCCTCAAAATCGACGACCAGAGAAAAGATGATCTGGTCATTGACTGCCTTTAGATTCACGCCTTCAAAATAGGATTCCATTTCTGAAAAATAAGCGATTTCTTAGTGTATTGAGTGTTCGAAAGGATTTCTGATTTGAAAATTAGGGTTTCGAAAGTTTGGTGAAGGTAAAGTGAAAGGGCTTTTCCCGTCCTTAAAAGGAAAATGAAACGACATTTGTAATTAATTATTCATTTATTTTAATCGGTGGTCCACCTTTTGAGGATTTTTAAAATTCAAATTTAGTAATCGGTGGTCCAGGTTTTGAGTTTTTAAATGGACGGTTGGATTTTAATTGGTCATAGTGGAGGTCGATTGAACTTGTGGTTGCCACGTGTGTTTTAAGCATATAGTATTATGCCACTTGTGATCCAAAAAATAATATGATACTATTATATAAATAGCAGATAATAATATAATATTCAGAAGTCGGTTAGGTTTAGAAAACTTAGCTGGTTGACCGTTGACTGTTGACTGCTCTGCATCAGGTGAGTTGACTCCTTTGATTTCTCGCCTGTGGTTTGATCAGCTAGGTTCCTTCGTCTGACCTTCGTCTTCTTGTCTGTATCAAGTAGGGTCAGATTCCTATGATCAGCTTAGTCCGTCCTTCATCTGATCTGCTTCAGCTAGCTTTTTCATCTGTACTAGATTCCCAATCTAGTAATCCATGTTCTCTGCCCAGCTCCAAAAACCTTTCTTCTGGCAAAGGTTTGGTGAAAATATCAGCAATTTGGTAGTCTGTGCTAACTCTTTCAACTCTGACTCTCTTGATAAGCATGTGATCTCTTATGAAGTGATGCTTAACATCAATGTGCTTGGTCCTTGAATGCAATACTGGGTTGTTGGTTATTTCAATAGCACTGTTGTTGTCACACCAGATAGGAACTTCATTGGCAATAATGTTGTAGTCCCTTAGCTGTTGTCTGATCCATAAGATCTGGGCACAACAACTACATGCAACTAGGTATTATGACTTTGTGGTGGAGATAGAGTTAGAAACCTGCTTTTTGCTAAACCAGGATATCAATCTGGTTCCTAGGAATTGGCACGTTCCACTGGTGCTTTTCCTATTTATTTTGTATCCTGCGAAATCTGCATCTGAATATACTGATAGCTCAAAGTTATCGTCCTTAGGATACCATAGTCCAACATTGACTGTAGACTTGAGGTATTTGATTATTCTCTTGGCTGCATCTTGGTGAGACTGCTTTGGCTTGGATTGAAATCGTGCGCATAATCCTACAACATAAGATATATTTGGTCTGCTTGTAGTGAGGTATAGCAATGATCCAATAAGTCCTCTGTAGTGGGTTGAATCCACTGATATGCCTCCCTCATCTGCATCTAGGTGAGTACTTGTGCTCATAGGAATTCTTGCTGGTTTTGCTGATTCCATTCCAAATCTCTTTATAAGATCTCAGGTATATTTGGCTTGATTGATGAAAATTCCATTTTCCATCTGCTTGACTTGTAATCCAAGAAAGAAGTTAAGCTTTCCCATCATACTCATCTCAAATTCTCCTTGCATGAGGTTTGAGAATTTCTCACACAGCTCTGGGTTGGTTGAGCCAAATATAATGTCATCCACATATATCTGAACTATTAATATGTGGCCTTCGTACTCCACTCTGAATAGGGTCTTGTCCACTTTCCCTTTGCAGAAACCGTTCTTCTCAAGAAATACAGATAAGGTTTCATACCAAGCACTTGGGGCCTGCTTAAGTCCATATAGAGCTTTCAATAGCTTGTAGACTTTGTGTCCTTTGACAAATACTGGGGGTTGCTCCACATAGACTTCTTCTTCTAGGATTCCATTAAGAAATGCACTTTTTACATCCATATGATAGACTTCAAAATCCTTGAATGAAGCATATGCGAGGAATAGTCTGATGGCTTCTAATCTTGCAACAGGTGCATAGGTTTCATCAAAATCTATTCCTTCACACTGTGCATATCCTTTAGCAACAAGTCTTGCAATATTCCTAACAACAGCTCCATCTTCGTCGCTTTTGTTTTTGTACACCCATTTGGTGCCAATAACCTTCTTATGATTGGTCTGTCTGTTAGTTCCCAAACATTGTTCCTTTCCATTTGTTCAAGCTCCTCTTGCATGGCATTGATCCAATAATAGTCTTCCAAGGCTTGTTCTGTTGTCTTGGGTTCTATTTGGGACATGAAGCATGAAAACATTGCCATTCCTGCGGGTAGAGTAGACTGTCTTGTCTTGACTCCATCAGTCTGTTGTGCGGCGATTAATACGCCTCGATGGCGATCGACATAATGATCTGAGAACCAACCATAGAAGACACACTCTGGGCAAACACCCAGCAGTCGGCACCCACAGCGATCATCTTTTGGTATCTGGCGATTGTCTATGATGTCCAACCAGAGACGATCGTCTCGTGCCACGTATGAATCCAACATCCGTCAAAGTCATCGAAGACCGAATCTTGGACGGTGACCCACGTGCAGATCCACAAAAGGCGCCGCAAGATAAGTCCTTTGACCCCATCCTGTCACCTACCTCACCTACCGACAGGGCCACCGAAAGGTACAAAGTGGGTCCTCCCCGGAAAGCGACTCAGGACGCGTGCAGGCTTCCCATTGGCTCGCACAACTGGCTGCCAGCAGTAGCCTCGGACTTTAAGAGAACAGCCCCACGTGACGGGACGATCGCCCACCTTATTATAGTATAGAAAACGGCGGTCGCCCGCGATCGCCGGAGAGGTCCCAGCAACCTTGTCTCCTATAAATAGTAGGCTTACAACAGTGTCCTAAGGATCATCTTGAATACAGTGAGAAATATACAGAGAGAGAATAAAGACTCATCTGGCAATTACTTACACATTCATAGTGATATTCATACACACTTACAGAACATCCAAAGCAAGAACTCACAGAGCTTCATATCTGGTTCTTCCGGCAATCTACACGCTCTACAGCTTAGATAACTAGAAATCTTTACACTCATTGTAATAGATTCTAACATTAATATCTGTACTCCAAAGTATCAATATTAATAACATCTCGCGAGAGCATTCAAGCCCGGGATTAACAACCCCGGATAATCTTGTGTTATTTATTTTCCCACGGAAGTGTTCTCGCATTTGTTTGTTACTCGATTATTCCAGCAATATTATCTCTGGATAATATTTTGGGTAACAACAATTGGCGCTAGAAGAAGGGGCGGGTCTACCCTTAATTTTTATTCCTACCGTCTCGAAGAACACTCACTGTTTTCCGGGGCATATACCTGAAGAAACACTCACTGTTCTTCAGAGAAAAGCTTTCAGAATCATGACTTCTGCCTCCACATCGAAAAAAGCCGCTGGTCGATCCGCCAGACGCCTCATTCCGTCTCAATCCGAGCCACAGCCTATGGCGGAGGGTAGCTGCCACAGAACGAGACTCTCAATCCTGCCCCCGAGGGACGGCCCAAGCCTCTCGCCCGATCAGTTCCAAACCGCAGAACAGATCGAAGAGGCCATGGCCATCCTATAGGAGCGACCGAGAGCTTTCGACGCGCCGCCCGCTATAACCCCCTCGGCCATCCGCCGCGTGAGCAAACGGAAGTTCAAGGGGCTACTGGCCGAGCGATCGCCCAGAGGCTCCAATTCACAAGAAAAGGCGTCCGCAAGGCCGAACACCTCCATTTTCAGCCGCCTAGGCAGCGACCCATCTTGGCGACCGGGGCAGTCCGGCCCCAGCCATGAGACGACGGAGCCCGAGTCTGTCACCAGGAGTTCGGCATACCAGACTCCCAGAAGGCAGGCCAGCCATCTGGCTCCTCCTCGCCGAAGAACCGAGATCGGCGACCACGGAGTCAGGAAATCGGTACACGATCGCCTTGGCTCCCGCTCTGGAAGCCGAACCACGAGCGACCAAGCAACGGCGATGGCCGCGATGCAACGCCATCTCGGCGACATGAAGGCGCTCCTAGAATCTGGGGAAGGCTCCAAGAGAGAGATTGCCGGACCGAGCGAGCCACTCGCGATCCACATCGAGCTCGCCCCCGTGCAGCGTAGGATCGCTCCTCCGAAAAAACCTTTGTACGAGGGGAGGTCGGATCCCGAGACTCATCTGAGTAAGTTCCGGATCTACATGACTGGGTGCGGGGCATCAGACGCAACCAGGTGCCGAATGTTCCCGCTAATACTGGGCGACCTGGCCCATAGATGGTACATCTCATTGCCATCGAGATCCATCAATTCCTTTGACCAACTAGCGGACAACTTCACAGCGTACTTCGCCACCAAGGTCGCTCGACCAGAAGGTCCCCATCGCATGATGCAGATCAGGCAAGGGGAAGAAAGTCCGACACGGACTACATCAACCGGGTGGATGAGATAATCCTCAATGGCGAGTCTGTGAGCGACGAGATCGCCCTATACTCGGTCCTGGGGGGATTCGATGGTCTTTTGCCTATGTTCAGGCATCTTACGAAAGACCTCCCCCCGACCTACGCGATCTTCCGCACCAAAGCCGCAGACTTTCTGGTTAGGCAGAGATTACTTTTTCACCTATGAGCAGCGCGATCGGCAGACGAACGATGATCACCAGTCTTCCAGCCCGATCACCATTATCAAGCAACATCTCCCTAGAACCAGAGGACTCGTTCGCCATCTACAGTTCACCATCTAACATGATGGACCAAGGCACGAGATCGCCTCCCCCGCACAACGTACACCGTCAAAGGTTGGCATCTACATGACGATCCGAGGTAGAAGAGTGCAGCCATGGTCCTGGTAGTCGATGGAACCGACTGCTTTGGCCATGCAAGGTCCCTTTGGTCCACGATCGCCCGCCCTTCATTTAAATACGAGGCCGGCGTAGTCTGAGGGCCCTCCAAAACTAATCAGTGGACATGCTCGCCCGCCCTCAAAGGTTCATCATCTGACTTGGTGAGCCCGGACAATGCGATGCGTCCCTACCCCCATCTCAACGTACACCGTCGAGGGTCGCCATCTTCATGGCGGGCCGAGGTGGAAGCATAGCTAACAAGCCGTGGAGGTGGAGTTGATTAATCCTACGACACCCCGCGTAAGGACTCCTCTACACCAAGACCGCACGCCCTTCGTTTAAATACGAGGTGAGGCGCAGCCTAACAGATGATCCTCACAATAAAATGAGTCACGAGACAGACAATGTCGCTCGCGCATAAGACACGGTCATGGAGTCGGTCCATCGAACTCCACGACTGTGCATGGTTCCTCAGCGACGAAACTATCACCTTTCTACGAGGGATCGGCCAAAATTGTTTATTGCAGGTACAAGACCAAAGATAGGTAGCCAATCGACCAGATTGCCCAAGTTTGAAACTAAAGTCCACTCAACGGATCGGCCGTCTTCATCCTACACGATCGCCAGCAAGAACCACCTCACCCCATGTCTTCAACATCGAAGTAAGCTGGGGGGCAATTGTTGTGTCGAGATTTATACCTCTCAACAGGCGATCGCCTTAGAGATCGGGTGACCGATCCAGAGTCCATCAGCCAAGACAGATTGTCCGGCCAAAGGTCCCAGGACAAATCCCGGTGCCGAGCGATCGACATCTAAGGCGATCGTCTCTCGGTATTTGGCGATCGACCCCCTGGTGACCGGCAATTGACGACCGCCTCACGCCACGCAAAGCAATCGCCCGTCCAGTTGGCGAAGGCCGAAGCTCGAAGCAAGGACCCACGTGCAGATCCGAAAAAGGCGCCGCAAGACATGGATCGTTGACCACAACCTGTCAGCATCTTTCCACCAACCGACAGACCCGCAAAAAGGTGTACAGTGGGACCTCCCGTGACAGCAAATCAGGACGCGTGCCGGCTCCTCATTGGACCACACAGCTGGCTGCCAGCAGCAGCCGTGGACTTTAAGGCAGACAGCCCATGTGACATAAGGACTATCACCCCTTATTATATTACACGAAAGGCGATCGCCCGTCAGTAGACAGAGCATCTCAGCTCCTATAAATAGAAGGTTGTCTACACTTGGAAAGGGATCTGTTTTTTCGTCTTTTCAACGAGTACTCAGGCTCAGTTCAGAATCTATGTCTCTCTCTACTTCTGAACAAGCTCAACCCATAACTTGGCTTTCTCACTCTTGGCAACAGCTATCCTTCGGATATTTTTCTCTCTCAGCACCTCTTACACGAAAGACGGTCGGCAGAGACGAAACACGCAGAGCTTCGCTCAAGAGCTAGATAAATAGGATCTTTTACACTTATTGTAATCGCATTCTTACATTAATATTTGTACTCATACGTATTCTTATTAATAACATCTCGCGAGAGCATTCAAGCCCGGGCCTAACAAATCCGGCAAATCTTGTGTTATTTCCATTCCCTCGGATGTGCTCTCGCAATTTGCTATTGTTCGACCATTCCAGCAATATTCATCTTTGGATAATATTTTGGGCAACAACACAGTCAGCTTCCCAATGATCTGTTGGATCGGATGGTCTTTGAGCCACTTAGGGATATCTTCTTCTTCAGGGTCTGTTCCCCCTGTAGATTTGCTCTGGTGGATTTCCTCTTTGTCTGCATCAGCTTGGATCTGATCTCCGTGGTCTGCAACTGGATCAGCTATCGTCTTGTCATCTGCAGGTTGGGATCTGGTTTGGTCTGCAGATGAGTCTTTATCAGCTACAGTTTGATCTTCATCAGCAGCAACTAGATCATGTAGGGTTGGTGGTCCTGTCTGATTTGCAGTTGGGTCTTCATCAGCTACAGATGGGTCTTCAGGCTGATCTGCAGATGAGTCCACCATTCCTGTGTCATGAACAATGACTTCTTCGAAGGTTGCGGATTTGAGCGTATCCTCAATTAGTTCTACTTGTTTCCTGTACTTAACGGTAGATTCATCAAATACAAAATGAGGTGTTTCCTCCACAACTAAGGTTCTTTTGTTAAAGACTCTATATGCCTTGCTTCTTTGTGAATATCCCATAAAGAGATCATCATCAGTTTTAGCATCAAAGGCATTTAGTTGTGTTTTACCGTTGTTGTGGATGAAACACTTACAACCAAAAGTATGAAAATAAGCAACTGTAGGTGTTCTGCCATTCCAATCCTCATAGGGAGTTTTGCCATGTATCCCTACTATCATAGTCCTGTTCTGAGTATGGAAAGTTGTGTTGACAGCTTCAGACCAGAACCTCTTGGGCAGGTCTGCTTCTGCAATCATGGACCTGGCTGCTTCCTTCAAGGTTCTGTTTCTTCTTTCGGCAACACCATTCTGCTGGGGGGTCCTGGCTGCAAAGAGCTTATGCTGGATTCCATTCTGATCGCTGTAATCAGTGATCGCCTTGTTGAGAAATTCACCTCCTCTATCTGATCTGATCTTTGATGATTGAGAGAGATTTCTCATTTTGGATCCTTCTCAGCCGCTCAGGTAGCTTGGTCAAGGTTTCACTCTTCTTATACAAGAAGATAATCCATGTGTACCTTGAGTAGTCATCCACTAGTATTAGAGCATGCTTTCTGCCACTTAGAGTCCTCGGCTTTATAGGGCCAAATAGATCCATATGAAGTAGATCTAAGATCCTCGATATGAGAGTTGTATGCTGGACTGGCTTGAGTGATGCTCTGGTCTGCTTTCCTTTCTGACATGCATCACAAAGAGCTTCCTTCTTGAATGCTTCTTCTGGAAGTCCTCTGACCAGCTTCTGAGAACTAATCTTGTTGATGGCTTTGAAATTTAGGTGACATAATCTTTTGTGCCACAGCCATCCATTCTCAGCTATTGTCTTAGATATAAAACAGGTATTAGGGGTTCCTGTATTCCAATCTATCATGTAGACATCTCTCCTTCTGAATCCTTGTAGCTTCACCTCTCCAGATAGGATATCTATCACCATACATTTCCAAATGGTGAAGACTACTAGATTCTTTTCATCACAAAATTGGCTTATGCTCAGGAGATTATACTTGAGCCCTTTGACGTAGTGAACTTTGGATATAATGATATTTCCTCGGTGCAGCTCTCCAAAGCCCTTTGTTTGTCCTCTAGATCTATTTCCAAAGGTTACGTCTGGACCTCTTTCTTTGGTATATTTTGTCAGCACCTTCTTGTTCCCGGTCATGTGCCTCGAGCATCCGGAATCTACAAACCCTTCTTCACCTCCAATGTTTGAATTTGTGGAGATGTGGTAGTAGTCCTTCCACCTTTTCTGCAATCAGACAAGCAGAGATTTAGGTACCCAAATCTGTGTGGGTCCTCTAGGGTTAGATGGTTTCCTGGAGAATTGATTTCTCCTTGGATTATGAAAATTGTTGTTATTACCCCTATAAGGTGTGTAAGGTCCGGGTCTATATCCTCTATTAGGATTGTATACCGGATATGCCTCATAATATTGGTAGTGTGGGTCATTTCTAAACCTTGGCTGAGACCATTTATTAAATTTTTGAGATCTCCACACTTGTTCATTTTGAAAATTAGGATAACCTTGAGGTTTCCATTTGCCCCTTCCATTTTGAAATCTGTTTTTGGGGAGTTTTTGAAAATAGTGGACATATTGTCTGGGCTGCTGCTTCTGCCTTGGCCATTGCCCAGTCGCTTGTTTAGGTGGCTGCCTTGTATACCTTGGCTGCAGCCTAGACTTGAGACTTGGCTGTTGCCTATTTTTAAATACAGGATTGTATATTGGCTCAGCAGACGAGACAATTGTTTTTCCCTTGATGAAAGTGGTTTTAGAACTAGAGGGAGTGTGAGGATCATATCCAAGGCCTGATCTGGAATATAGTGGCCTTTTATTAGTACACAATTCGTCCAGAGTTAGAGACGCCTTCAGGGAGGTTATTTCCTGCGCCTGAGTCTTACTTACCTGAGCCAGCTTAGTAAATTCGGCTTTGACATGAGCAAGTGCAGTTGATTTTTCACTATTCAAAACAGTTAGTCATTTTATCTCAGCTGTAATGACATCAGCCTGGTTTTTCAAGTTAACTGCAGCCTGGTCTTCAAGATCATATTTTACTTTATTCAATTCTAGGCTGAGTTTTTCAAAATCATTTTTCAGCTGCCTATTCTCATCTTGCAGCTGAGTCTTCTCGGCTGATACAGATAGGTATGCAGATTTTAGTATCTCATAATCTTTAAGTAGCTGATTTACAGATTCGTGCAAGTCCATATCTTGAGACATGGCTGAACTATTATTTGAATTAGAGGGTTTTGATGTTACCTCTTCATCATCTAGGTTGGCCATCAGGCAATCATATTCTTCATCATCATCATAGAAGAATCCGCTGCTTGACTCTACACGATCTTGATCTTCTCTGATGAGGGCCTTCCTTCGGTCTTCTTTTCTGATCACCTCCTTCTTGCTCTCGTCCTTCTTAAGATTAGGACAGTCGATTTGAATGTGTCCTGTCTTATGGCAGTTGTAACACTCCACCTTCCACTTAGGCTTTTGGTTTCTTAAGGATTCTCCTTATAATTCTTTTTATATTTGGAGTAATTCTTTCTGAAGTTGCTGAACCTTTGCATGATGAATGCCATTTCTTCCTCGAAATCGAGAGGATTTGGAGGTTTAACTTCAGATAGGCTTTTGGCGGGGGACTCGGCTGCAAACGCTATTCCCTTCTCTGCAGGATCGTTTGATGATGAACTTGGAATTTCGAATTCATAAGCCTTCAGGTAAGAGAATAGTTCTTGAATCTTGATTTTATTGAGGTCTTTGGATTCCCTCATGGCTACCGCCTTCATATTCTACTCTGGGTTAAGTGATCTCAGAACCTTCAGGGCCATCTCCCTGTTGCAATATGATTTTCCCAGAGAATTAATTTCATTAATGATCTCTGTGAATCTTGTGTCTACTTGATTGATAGACTCTCCATTCTTCATTTTGAAGTTGTCAAACTTTTGGGTAGCGATTGACAACTTGTTCTCTTTTATCAGCTCCGTTCCTTCACACATTAAGGCTAATGTGTCCCAGATTTCCTTTGCATTCTTGTAATTCTTGATCTTGACCGTTGTAGATTTGTGAAGAGTTTGGTATAGCACATCTCTGGCCCGGTTGTCAAGGTTGGCCAGCTTTGTTTCTTCTGGGGTCAGCTCTGTCCTCTTCTTTGGGATCTTTTCAGGCTTCCCAGCTGCAATCTCCTCAGGAGTGTTGTCCTTCTCGAAAATGAACGGGCCGTCCTCTATGATACACCACATGTCATCATGGATTGAAGATAAGTGTGCCTGCATCCTTATCTTCCAAAGATCATACTCGTCAACTGAAAACACAGGTAATCTATAATGCATGTGTTCCATTTTTCAATGAGAGTTTAATATATATCCTCGATATATGGATCTGGTTCGTGAAAAATTTGAACCAACCTCTCTGATACCACTTGTAGGTCACAAGGCGTCCAGGAATAAGTCTAGAGGGGGTGAATAGACTTATTGAAACTCTTAAACTATTTTATTCCAAGAGTGAGTTTCTCAGATCATATATATGCGGAAATCAGCTGATGACAAAAACAGAACTAAGCAATGGAACAATGAAGTATGAATGCAACAGTTAAGTATGATGCTGAAAACAGTAAAACACACAGGCAGTTATAGTGGTCTCGGAGGTGGGGTAATCCTCTAGTAATCCACTTTCTCCAAACCAGTTGGAGATGAATCCACTATAATTCTCAACCAGTGATAAATATTACAGTGATTCTACTACTTAGCTACAACAACTTCCAACCAGTAGAAATCACGTCGTTGCAAATCCTCTTTGACTTCCTAGCACCACTTGATTCTTCAAATCCTCGGATGCCTATCAGTCTCACAACTTCAATCAGTGAAGTACCCCGAACTCAGGTTTTAAGACAAGAGTGTTTGTCTTCTCCAACTAAGAGCTTTCTTCAAATAAGAACTTCGAGTACTGCTCTTTTCACGATGCTAAGTGATTTCTTTGATTGCTTTGATAACTGTGATCGCTTGAGAGTTTTGTTCGCATCATACTGCTCATCTTCTAATTTTCGGATATTTATAAGTGTCGATCCTTGAGCATGCTTCATAGCCATTGCAAATCTTGTAACAAATCCGTCTGTTGGAGAGGGAGACTTCATTTTTTATTTTTCTGAACATTGCAAGGCTGGATTCCCATATTTTAATCCATCTTTCGACCGTTGTGAAGACTTTGCATGTGAGGCGCCACATCTTTTAAATATAATAAGATTAAAGTCTTCAGTGGTAGGTCTGGATGAATTATTTAATTAATATCCTTGCGGGAATCTCTCCAATTTGTCTCTTCACGCTTGCATGTGACTTTCCGTAATATTTGACTATTCAACACATGCTGACGTGGACTTTGGAGTACTTGGCTGATCCCTTTATAAGTCAAGTTGGCTGATGTACAGTCAAGTTTGGACTTCTCTGGTGATGTCTTCTCTGATGGCTGTTGAGACTTGCCTGATCAGCCGATTTATTGAGGAATTTTGACTTATCTGATGGTCAGACTTCAGTTTACTTGGTCCGCTGATCACTTGACTGCAGTCAGGTCAAACATCTCTGATAAATTTTGTTTACCAGAACTTCTCTGACTTGACTCCGCTGTACTTCTCTGATGTACTTATCTGTACCCTTGTACTTGGCCGATTTGAGCCTAACTTATTTGGCCTATAGAAGATACTAATTTGGTTCTTCCTTACATTTTGCCAAGTATTTAACTTAACATAATTTGGCCTACGGAAGATACTCATTTGGTTCTTCCTTACATTTTTGCCAAGTAATAAACATTTGAATTACATTAATGACATCATCAAAATCTAACAAGTATTCCTAACATACAGTTGAATCTAAACAAGAATGGTCCGACGAAAATGGTTATTCTGAGATGATGGTCCCAGAGACACCTAAGTATGTCGTGCACGACGTGGAGATGACGGATACTACACCGACACTTTATTGGCCTGGAAAAAAATGGTCGCCCGAAATGGAAAAACGGTACCTAGAGTTACTGGCAATTCAGTGTCCAGCCATGTCTGCACTTCTCTAATGTAAGCATGTTCTATTGTATGCGCCTATTGCATGTACTGGATCTATGATGCAAACTTTGTATGATCATATACTAGCTGACACTTTATAAATTAAAATGAGTCGTTACAAGCAAAATAAGAATGTAAAAGCGTCATTACATAGCAAATTAAGGATACAAATGCATGAGTTCATCAACATACCCTAGTTCAAAAAGACTGTGTATAACAAAATGAACTAATCTGAACTCATATTTGTAATCCTAGCTTTAAGATGAACTTGTTGCATTCTCCTGCCTCTTTACTCGTACCTGCCCATTTACTCGTAGCGAAAATAATTCATTGCAGGGGAAATATCATAACTTGAACCTGCAACATTTTCAGGTAGTCTCAAGTAATGAACACATTCTCTTACCTGAGAATACATGCTATTATCTGCACATAATTTTGATAATAGTGTGTAAGTATTTAATTCATTATTCGATGATTAATATTTGAATAGAAACTATGGGATAGAATTCATCAAGATTCATTAGTCATAATTGGTTGTTCTGAAACTAAATGGATTATGCTGAGGTAAATTATACTCCCTACGTCCACCAAGTTAGTGCACATTTTTCCCTTTAAGGGCGTCCACCAAGTTAGTGCACACTTCATTCTTTCTATTTTTGGACACAATTTTTTCTTATTTTACCCTCATTTCATAACTTATTTACAAAAAAAATACATTGCCCACTTTTTTTAATTACTAATTACTTAATGCCCATTAACTAACACTAATCCATCACTAATTAAATTTGCCTAATAACTAAATTGGGCCATTCTTCTCCACCAAGCCCTAGCCGCTATTATTCTCGCCATAACTGCTCTTCTTCTCCACCAAGCCCTAGGCCCTATTTTCTTCATCTCCACCGATATGTCTGAGTGGGGGTTTGAGTTCTACCCAAACCCCATCTTCGATCCTTACCCAACTTATTACTATGGTCCTTACCAAACTACGCTTGAATCTGAACAAGAATGGTCCGACGAAAATGGTTATTCTGAGATAGTGGTCCTGGAGACACCTGAGTATGTCGTGCACGACGTGGAGATGACAGATACTACACCGACACTTTATTGGCCTGGAAAAAAATGGTCGCCCGAAATGGAAAAATGGTACCAAGAGTTACTGGCAATTAAGTGTCTAGCCATGTCTGCACTTCTCTAATGTAAGCATGTTCTATTGTATGCGCCTATTGCATGTACTGGATCTATGATGCAAACTTTATATGATCATATACTAGCTAAGACTTTATAAATTAAAATGAGTCGTTACAAGAAAAATAAGAATGTAAAAGAGTCATTACATAGCAAATTAAGGATACAAATGCATGAGTTCATCAACATATCCTAGTTCAAAAAGGCTGTGTATAACAAAATGAACTAAACCGAGCTCATATTTGTAATCCTAGCTTTAAGGTGAACTTGCTGCATTCTCCTGCCTCTTTACTCGTAGCGTGCCCATTTACTCGTAGTGAAAATAATTCGTTGCAGGGGCAATATCATAACTTGATCCTGCAACATTTTCAGGCAGTCTCAAGTAATGAACACATTCTCTTACCAAGTCCTGCTCAACTTCAATACTCTCTGGCAGTTCTCCTAGTCTCAACAGTCTTGCCTTATTAATATGTGGGATTTTGTAGTTGTTGCCCCCTCTCACCTTAAAGATCTCATTATAACACCCTTGTAATGTTAAAAAAAACTGAGTTCAGAGTTCGTGGTGTGAGTTCTTCAAATGAAGACACCATATTTCTTACAAGATCATCCACATTATTTGCTGGATTCTAATATTGCAAACTTTGTATGGCTCTGAAAAATCCCAAATCATTGTGTCTGGGGAATTGGGTGGTTGACATACCAATTTCATGTGGAATCCATTTGAATTTGCTGCTGCTAGAAACTCTAGATCATCCCCATTGATATGTGGTTTCGCATTGTCCTGTTGAATGACAATGTTTTTACTTGAAGTGCTTGGCCATTTAGCTTTGATTGCTGGAATAATCTGTATATACTAAATGATGAGTATTGCATTTTGATATTTAAATAAAAACATCACTAGAAATGCTACTGTGGTGATATATTACCTGATTTATGATGCAATCTTTGATGGCTTCTTTTATTACGGATTGAATCGGTTTGGTCTCCAATGTTCATTTATCTCTATTTTTGGAGTTCCTCTTTGCTGGCTGCTTTGTTATGAATAGAAAAATACCCAATTTTCCATCAAATGTAACTGCACCATCATCTTAGAAATATGGTCTCCCAACAACACACATGAACATCACTTTTGTTATAAACCTTTTCGATTGGCATGATCTATATGGTTCAACTTCTGATGGTAAAAGTGGGTACCTGTCCGTGGTTTTTGTCATATAAAACCACTTTTCATCAATGTGAATGGTATTGTGCATCGAGTCAAACTTTATGTTGTTTCCTGCTTGGTTATCAAAGTTCAGTTGGCTCAAACTGAATTTGAGTCTTGCAAGTTTGTTTGGCTCTGAAAGTTCTGGTTTTATAGCATTTGTATGTGGCACTAATTGTTTGAGATTGATCCAGTTCCATAAGGTTGATTTACCAACACCGACTCTTGGAGCCATTTTCCTTATTGAGGATCTTTGAAGCACTAACAATTGCTTTATTCTCTCTTCATCAATAACAATTTTATCTTTATGTTTGCCCCTTTTTTCTTTGACAACAAGTGCACAGGATATCCAGCTTCTATTTGCTGCTTTGCTTCCTTCCATATGCTGCATATTGTTCTTCTGCTAAACCCAAATTTGATAGCTGCCTCACTTTGTGCTTTTCGACGAACAGCTCCATTGCTATAGTTTTGAAGAAGGAATTGTGCTACCTGATTTCTCTGATCATTGCTGATAATTGTTTTTCTTGCTCTTGGATTCTCTGCCATCTTGAAGAAGATCTCATTTATTACTTTGTGTTTGTAGTAAATGAAGAGTCTTTGTAGTGATTGTTTTTATAGTGTATTAGAAGTTCAAAATTAGCAAGATTTGGCGGGAAATAGTGGAGGTAAAAATTTTGTCAAGTTTCCCACAATTTTTCTTGATTTTTGTATACAGCTACTTTTTTGGATCCACAATTCTGCAGCCAACCCTTTCTCTTGTTATTCTTCCATCTAAATATTGATCTGTTCATTTTTAATTAAATATTAATCAATTGTTATTGTCCTTTATTTTTACGACTATTCAATAATTAAAAAAGAATTAGTTTAAATATTGTAATTTGATTAGAGAATAATTAAGGAATCATCATATCCACATTAAGTTACATATCAAAATAATAAGTGGGACTCTTTCTCAACTAACTAAACACACATCATACTTTTTTATTAAAACTCGTGCCACTTCCAAGTGTGCACTAACTTGGTGGATGGAGGGAGTAATATATATAATTAATTTGGACTGAATTGTATATTAATTAAAACTAATTGGGGTCAATCAGTAAAATTTTGAAAATGAGGGACTGAATTGAAAAGTCTGCAAAACTTATAGGGGCCCTTCACACAACACATCACGACCGACAAACCCTCACTTCTCTCCTTTGTCTCCCGTGAACTCTCTCTCTCCTCCGAAGTTTTTCTCTTTAAAAAGTTCGATTGCAAAAATCCGATTAATCTCTCCCCAAAATCGATTTCTCTCCTTCTACACACACCAAAGCACGCATACACTCAAGATTACACGCACGGATTAAAGAAGGATGATTAAATAGCATCCAGCTGAGCGGCGGGGGACTTGCGACGGTCGGCGCTGGTGAGCTCGGGTTACGGGATTCCCGTTTGAGAGCTGTGGTTCCTAATTTCGGGCCGAGTTGGGTTGTTGGATGCTGGTTTACGGTGGCCTCGATTGACTATACAGGGGAATTAAAGTCGACTGAAAGTCCAGTAGAATTAGGGTTCCTCCATAACAGATGGAAAATTTCATCTTCTCGTAAGGATTTGAAGAACTTTTTTTTTATTCTGTTTAATTTGGGTGCTTCCAGGCTCAGAATCTACAATATCCTGAAATTCTACTACGATTGTTTAATTTTATTTTATCTGAGTTATATTATACAGGATGGAATCTGTACAGTATGGATAAAATAATAGAAAGACTGAGGTAATTGTACTCGTATAATTATCGTATTTGGTAGACAGTTATAATTGTGGATATCGTGTATCAGGTTATCGCACTTTTAATATTGGGTATATCGCATGAGAATAGTATTGTATTCAGTATGTGTTTACGTATCTGGTATGTCGAGACGAACAGGAACAGTTGGATTTTTGGGTAAGTATATATGCCATTACGTACGCTAAATTCCAGAGCTAACGTACGTTAAATTGATAGTGTTACGTACGTTATGCTAATGTATTATGTACGTCAGACTTGTGGTCGACAGGTGGGACCCGTGGTCGGCATCTTTCGGCAAGGAACGTGCTTGGGCAAGTCAACTACGTATTACGTATGCTATACAGGGTGTATTACGTACGTAATATGAGATTTTACTGTAGCAAGTCAACGTATGTATTACGTACGTTATGGTGAAAGTGTTACGTACGTAAGGAAGTTCACAAAATAGGTCAGTTAACTCTGGACTGCCATTACGTACGCTATCAAGGTAAGATAGCGCACGTAATATTACGTACGTTAACAAGGACATGTTACGTACGTAACGAACAGAAATGTTTTATAAGAGAACGCCCGTTTTTCATTTCCCGTGGACATTTCATTTCGTTCTTCTCCTCCAAACACTCAGAGATGGCATTTTTAGTTCCTCTAAGTCGATTTTGAGCTTGGAAACATGGGATTGAAGATTGGATATGGAGCTATTGATGATTCTTGAAGTGATTCCTTGTGTTTTTCATCTTCTAAGAGGTATGTTAGATAATCCTCTCTTGAATTTCGGATTTTTGATGTTGTTATGAATGATTCGTATGAAGATGATTATGATCTTGTTATTACAATTCTTGAGGATATATGAGGTGTATGTTGAAGGAAGATGATGATATGTTGGTTTATGTCTTGAATATGTTGATTATGATTATGAAATCATAGAGTTCTTGATGTTCTTGGTATTGTTGTTGCGATTTTTGATGTTAGGAAAATTCTATGTTGAAGAACATGATAATATACACCTTGAATTATGAATGTGGATTGTTTAGAAGTTAGAGGATATCGAATTACGTTGTTTTGATGGCTGGACAAGGTTTCGAATCATTTAGTGTTCTTGAGGAACTCCTTGATGAATTTAACATAACAAGACGATCGTATGTTGAATTATCGGTATTTTTAGATATGAAGATCGAATGTTCGTTGATTGTAGTGATAGAATTCGTATGTTCTTCATGAAATACGAATCATGACATCAATTGGGAATCCGGAAAGATTGTGATTGATCACCTAATATGATTTCCTTTACATTCGTATCCGTAATCATATTTTGGTTATAAATCCGTAATTGTTTGAGTTGGATGGTTTGGACTTATGTCTAATCGAGATATTGTGAAATTGTTGAGTTTGTCGATCGGTTATATTGATTAGTAATTATCAGATTTCGGTTCATATAATGGATATGAATTCGTAAAATGGTTTGAGTATATTATTTGGTTTTTGTACGATCGTGATATCGTTGAATCGTT
Organism: Orobanche coerulescens; assembly: GCA_033398695.1. Lineage (NCBI taxonomy): Eukaryota > Viridiplantae > Streptophyta > Magnoliopsida > Lamiales > Orobanchaceae > Orobanche > Orobanche coerulescens. Next base: position 89,297,564 of record CM065805.1, on the reverse strand, counting down.
GAGTTGATTGTCGGTTATTGATTGTTATCGAATCGTTGCTATTTGATTACTTCAATAGTTTGAGATTATTGATCGGTGATTATAACCGTATGTTGCTGTCGTGTTCGAGTATGTTCGTGAATTGCATTGCTCAGGGCTGAGGAGCTCGTAGACGAAGGCAATGAGATTGGTAGCGGCTTTATCATCGACGTATCGGTATCGAGGCAAGTTATTACTTGCTCAGTTATAATGTTTAATGAATGGTTTCAGTTTCATTTCGTTTATAATGCATATAGCAAGGATTATTACTGCAAATTCTGGAGATTTGAATTATATGTTGTCTTTCTGATTCTGGGAGTTAAATCATCATGAATATGCTTTATCTCGGTTATCGGCATATTCGGGTATCGAGGTTACGTTGCGATAGAGATGAGGATATTAATATCTATGGTTCGTTGTACATTGGATCGCCGAGCATTGAGGATAATCGCCGGTGATGATTTAACATCGAGGTTTCTCCTGAAGGACTCGAGACAAGTATCTTATTCTGATTCGGTTTAGCATTGATGTTGTTGATCATGCAGGTTGTCATTCATGTTGCTGAACATGAAGTCGTCCTAGTTGTGTCATCATAGTGTCGTTCATGTTTTGATTCATATGTTGTTCATGATGATGAACATATTGAGTTGCATATGTGTATGCATAATTGTATTGTTTATGTTGTAAATGATACGATGGGTTCATGAGGATCTATGCTGAAGGCGCTGGATCGGATGTCCACCATGCGTTGGTTCGACGGAATCATCATAGGGATCTATGCTGAGGGCGCTGGATCATGGGATTTCCTTTGAGTATACAATGTTGTTATTGTTTTGAGCATATTGACGTGGTCATATGAATATGCATTTGTAGGTCTTGTGTTAGGACCGTGTCCGTGTTGCATTGATGTGATCTCGGATTAGACTGACATGATTGTCGTGGTATTGTGCATCTCGAGGTATGTTCCATATTTCCATTGGTATTTGTCTTTTGATGGACAATCGGTTATCGTCTTGGGATTTGATGATGCTATCCGATGGATCGTATTGGTCAGAACTGGTATATTTCCGTATCGTGAGTTGGTGATCATAGTTTGAGAATCTTGAGTATTGTTTGAGGTACAATACAGATAATATGTTCGAGTTTATTGGTTAATCGAGTACGAGATGCGAATTATGATAATGGTTATTCTGATGAGAATTATTTGAGTAAGTAAAGTTACTACGATAAGATTACATTGGTCGTATTCTTATTTTCTCATTGGTATGTAATTATTAATGTGATGTGACGGTTATCATTGTTGGATATTATGGCTGACCCCGTCTTGGGCTTTCTTTTTAGGTGCTTGGATTATCGAGCTTGTAGCAGTCGTGGAGAGATGAGCTTCTCGGAGGATACTGGCTAGGGCATGTATTTGTGAATTAAGTTCTTGATCAGTTACTGTATTCTGCTGTTAGAGTACTTTCAACTGTTATCTTTTCCGTTGCGTGAGTATTTTTAAATGATTTTTCGTTTCTGGTAACTTGAGTTACTTTGGAAATTGTTTTCTAAACTTTCGAGTTTCGGCTAGTTGGCCTCGTTCTTCCAAATGAGATTTTACGACGGTTTTCCATAAATGGATTTTATTAAGTCTTCGAATGTTTTAAATAGAAAATACCGTCGTTAGCCTCTTGAGCGTTTGTAAATGTTTGCGAAACTTTCCCTCAGCCTTGTGGGTTCCATCTCCGGGCCCACGGCGTTGTAATATTCCCGGTTAAATCTGGGGGTGTTATAGAATATGGTATCAGAGCTTAGGTTGAGAAAACCTAGGTAGTCGGGTCGAGTTGGGTCGTGTTTTTGTCGCGTCGTTCGAGTTGTCGATTGACAAATATTAGAGCCGTGAGTCTTTGTTGTTCACTCGGGCTTGTGCGTTATGTGAATTTACCAGTGTAGTACTGGGGTTGTTGTACACTTTTCCAAATGGTGTTAACGTGATTCTCTGGAAAGAGATGTGCTGTGTTCACGAGTTGAACTGAGTTTGCAAAACGAGTGTTTTGAAAATATTTGTGTCGAGTATTTTCTTGAGTCGAGACATGTGCCAGTATCACGGGGAATCATCGGCTTCACGATCTGTAAGTATTTGGATTTTTGAATTTCATTGAGATTTATTGCCGTTCTAAGTTGATATGTTTTGAGATTCAGAAAGATATTATGCTTCACAGTATGAGATGACAGAGTGAGATAGGATTGATGATCTTGAGAAATTATGATTTTGGAAATCATTATGTCGGTTAGATTTTGGAAATGGAGTTGTGTAATCGGGATAAGTACTGTGGATTGTTGAGAAGAACACGTAGTCATGTTAAGTCATTTTGAGATATACGAACTGCTTTTGAGCATTTGAAAATGATACTTTTCAAAATGAATGTTTCACGGATGTTTTATTGGAGATGATTTTTGGGCCGAGACCCAATCGATTTTGAAATAGTTTTGTAACTCAGGACTGGGAGTCCGAAAAGAGTTTTATACGTTTTAAACTTCCTGTGATATGGAACAAGATACGGGCTGAGACCCAAATGTTTCAAAAGAAAGCTTTTCTGTTTTCTAAAACTCCTGAGATTTGTAAAACACTTTACTAATCGTTTATGCATTATATTACGACCTTTCGAGGTTTTGGTTTACTTGTTCAAATGAAACTTCTCGGGAAGTCTTTCGCTGTGTTTGATTTGTTGATTATTCCATGTTTTGCCATAACACATTTGAAATAATCCAGGGTTAATGATTGACGTTGCGAGTCCTATGTGGAAAAGGAGTTTTTAGTCGGAGTTTATATATTGAGATTTTGGAACACTATTGTGTGGTTTTTCCGATGGAATATCAGTAGATATTGGTGACGAACTGAATCGGTATACAGGAGTATGGATGTGGTCAGTCAATTGCATAGTTTTTATTTTAAAATTTCGAAATCATGTATATTCGAAGGAAACTGTTATCAAATACTTGGCATTAGCTAGCCGATTTCATTTTTCGAAAATTGATTTCGTGGTCTTACGAAAATTTATGTTTTGAGTTTTGAAATTTTCGAAAGAACTTTTAAAAATTTTGTCTTCTTGATGAAACTATGTGATTTCAAACTGTTTTGGAAAATGTGATTAATGTACATACGCATTTAGTGCATTTTGCATATCATGGTGAAGTTGTGAGTGTGACTCACGAACTGGATAAGACATCAGTATGGTACGAGGAAAAGAGATCCGAACTCTAGTATGATAGTTTGGTTATCCAAGGATGATCGGTTCATTGATCGGATAAGAGGAATATGCCGTGTGATGTAGATTCGGTACAGAATGTAATCTTGGAACTTCGGGTTTTGTGAAACCGGGGCATATGTGCTATGTGATTCCATTGGTATGGTAGTAGCTCGACTTTACCATAGTGATCTTTGAATGATTTCTTTATAAGTGTAGATTTGGGGATAGCGACCCCATGCTGGTGGTTTTGGATATTGAGTAGGTCGTTCCCACTCCATGTATGATTAGACATGTTCGACGGTTGCGATTGGTTGTTCGTATGCCGATGGGTATATTCACCAACAGGATATATTTATTGAGAACCACCGTATGTGATTGGTGTGTCGTTTTGAGAATTTTGCTCTTTCGTATATCGGTCTCTGTGGTTTTGTGTTAATCGTATTGGAGTTTATCATGTTAATGACATTCTCGATTGTGTTTTGACCTCTGGTTGGACATATTGGAGTTTATCATGTTGATGATATTCTCGATTGTGTTTTGACCTCTGGTTGGTCATATAGGAGTTTATCATGTTGATGATATTCTCAGCTGCGTGTTGACCTTTGGATTACTCGCATTAGAGTTTATCATGTCGATGATATTCTTGGTTGATTTATTGGTTGATCATTGCTGGTGATCATCTGAGCGTTGAGATTTTGTGTCGATGTTTCGGGATTCGTTGCCATTGTGTTAGGTAGTTGTTTCATAGATGAATCGTGTATTATTGATTTGTATCCGGATTGGGACTTGATTGTGTAATCAGGCAGACAGGATTCAGCACGGATAGATTATGTCATCCGAAGATGATATATTTTTGTTGAGATTCATGGAATGTGATTATAAGCGTATTGAGGCTTTACAGCGAGGTCACTTGCTAGTATCTCAGGAGATTGTCGACTTTGCGCATTTGTAAGTATGCGGTTTTGGTTATTCAGTAATGATGATGATTGATCGTTGTCGTGATGGTTTCGGGATATTTTGGTTGAACGGTTTGTTTGTCATTGTGACGGATTGCAAGTTTCGAGGACGAAACTTATTTTAAGTGGGGTACAATGTAATATCCTAAAATTCTACTGTGATTGTTTAATGTTATTTTATCTGAGTTATATTGTACAGGGTGGAATCTGTACAGTATGGATAAAATAATAGAAAGACTGAGGGAAATGTACTCGTATAATTATCGTATTTGGTAGACAGTTACAATTGAGGATATTGTGTATCAGGTTATCGCACTTTTAATATTGGGTATATCGCATGAGAAAAGTATTGTATTAAATATGTGTATACTTATCCGGTATGTCGAGACGAACAGGAACAGTTGGATTTTTGGCTAAGTATATAAGCCATTACGTACGCTAAATTCCAGAGCTAACGTACGTTAAATTGATAGCGTTACGTACGTTATGGATAATGTATTACGTACGTAACAAAGGGAATCAGACTTGTGGCCGACAGGTGGGACCCGTGGTTGGTGTCTTTCGGCGAGGAACATGCTTGGGCAAGTCAACTACGTATTACGTATGCTATACAGGGTGTATTACGTACGTAATATGAGATTTTACTGTACCAAGTCAACGTACGTATTACGTACGTTATGGTGAAAGTGTTACGTACGTAAGGAAGTTCAAAAAATAGGTCAGTTAACTCTGGACTGCCATTACGTACGCTATCAAGGTAAGATAGCGCACGTAATAGTTTGTTACGTACGTTAACAAGGACATGTTACGTACGTAACGAACAGAAATATTTTATAAGAGAACGCCCGTTTTTCATTTCCCTTGGACATTTCATTTCGTTCTTCTCCTCCAAACACTCAGAGATGGCATTTTCAGTTCCTCTAAGTCGATTTTGAGCTTGGAAACATGGGATTGAAGCTTGGATATGGAGCTATTGATGATTCTTGAAGTGATTCCTTGTGTTTTTCATCTTCTAATAGGTATGTTGGATAATCCTCTCTTGAATTTTGGATTTTTGATGTTGTTGTTGATGAATGATTCGTATGAAGATGATTATGATCTTGTTATTACAATTCTTGAGGATATATGAGGTGTATGTTGAAGGAAGATGATGATATGTTGGTTTATGTCTTGAATATGTTGATTATGATTATGAAATCATAGAGTTCTTGATGTTCTTGGTATTGTTGTTGCGATTTTTGATGTTAGGAAGATCGTATGTTGAAGAACATGATAATATACACCTTGAATTATGAATGAGGATTGTTTAGAAGTTAGAGGATATCGAATTATGTTGTTTTGATGGCTATGAACAAAGTTTCGAATCATTTAGTGTTCTTGAGGAACTCCTTGATGAATTTAACATAGCAAGATGATCGTATGTTGAATTATCGGTGTATTTAGATATGGAGATCGAATGTTCGTTGATTATAGTGATAGAATTTGTATGTTCCTGATGAAATACGAATCATGACATCAATTGAGAATCCGGAAAGATTGTGATTGATCACCTAATATGATTCCCTTTACATTCGTATTCGTAATCGTATTTTGGTTATAAATTCGTAATTGTTTGAGTTGGATGGTTCGGACTTATGTTTAATCGAGATATTGTGAAATCGTTGAGTTTATCGATCGGTTATATTGATTAGTAATTATCAGATTTCGGTTCATATAATGGATATGAATTCGTAAAATGGTTCGAGTATATTATTTGGTTTTGTGTCCGATCGAGATATCATTGAATCGTTGAGTTGATTGGTTGGCTATGTCGGTTATTGATTGTTATCGAATCGTTGCTATTTGATTACTTCAATAGTTTGAGATTATTGATCGGTGATTATAACCGTATGTTGCGGTCGTGTTCGAGTATGTTCGTGAATTGCATTGGTCAGGGCTGAGGAGCTCGTAGACGAAGGCAATGAGATTGGTAGCAGCTTCATCATCGACGTATCGGTAGCGAGGCAAGTTATTACTTTCTCAGTTATAATGTTTAATGAATGGTTTCAGTTTCATTTCGTTTATAATGCATATAGCAAGGATTATTACTGCAAATTCTGGAGATTTGAATTATATGTTGTCCTTCCGATTCTGGGAGTTAAATCATAATGAATATGCTTTATCTCGGTTATCGGCATATTCCGGTATCGAGGTTACGTTTCGATAGAGACGAGGATATGAATATCTATGGTTCGTGGTACGTTGGATCACCGAGCATTGAGGATAATCGCCGGTGATGATTTAACATCGAGGTTTCTCCTGAAGGACTCGGGACAAGTATCTTATTCTGATTCGGTTTAGCATTGATGTTGTTGATCATGCAAGTTGTCATTCATGTTGTTGAACATGAAGTCGTCCTAGTTGTGTCATCATAGTGTCGTTCATGTTTTAATTCATATGTTGTTCATGTTGATGAACATATTGAGTTGCATAGGTGTATGCATAATTGTATTGTTTATGTTGTAAATGATCCGATGGGATCATGAGGATCTATGCTGAGGGCGCTGGATTGGATGTCCACCATGCGTTGGTTCGACGGGATCATCATGGGGATCTATGCTGAGGGCGCTGGATCGTTGGACAGGTTTTCCACCATGCGTTGGTCCGACGGGATCATCATGGGGATCTATGCTGATGGCGCTGGATCGTTGGATTACCTGGTATTGTGTTGATGGAATCATGTGGATTCGCATCATTGATTTTTTTATCGTATGTTGTTGTGCATATGTATATTGTTGGTTATCCATTTTGTTTTGATCTAGTAGGTGTAATACCCATACTTTTATTGACTGTTTGACTTTGCCGTTCTCCTTATTTTGTCGCTCTGTAAACGCATGGAGATGTTGTTGATATTGTTATTAAGTTTCGTGCCTTGTTTAGGTCACGATTGTATTGTTTAGACCTTGCGGAAGTGTTCTGGGCCAGAGGAATAGCACACGCTAGGCCTAGGCTAATGCACGCTAATTCAGCTTGATTAGCGCACGCTAGCTTTAAGCCGTAGCGCGCGCTAAGGGACCAGTCGAGAACCCGATAACTCGGTGCTCTGCGGGTGGCAGATTAACGCACGCTAGGAGTTCGTTAGCGCGCGCTATTCGTGGTTAGCAGCGCACGCTAACATCCGTCCGTAGCGCACGCTAATGGCCGGGTCGGCAGAGGCAGTGAGGTTGCCAGGTTTCTGGACTATCAGGTAGCGCACGCTAGGCTTCGGCTAGCGCATGCTAAAACCGTTACGTAGCGCACGCTAAGGCATAATGGTAGCGCACGCTAATGGGCTGGTCAGTAGAGGCAGTAAGGTTTCAGACTTTCTGGATGTAGTACCCTCGCCTTTAATATTGTATTTTATGATTTAAGCTAAGTATTTTCGCACCATATCTGTGATGTTGTAGCGAGTATCGATGAATTATGTTAAGTTGGAATCATGGTCATTCATACTATATTAGTTGTTGGGTGATATTGGGAGAATTCCATTTATGCTTGTTATAGTACTTAACGTACGTTAACCTGTCTTAACGTACGCTATGTATGTCGCCTTACGTACGTAACATCAATACGTTAACGTACGTAATGCGGGAGATCCTCCAGCAGTCCGCCTTTCGGCGGGTGGGGCCGAGCGGGGGTAGGTGGTCGGGAGTCGATCGCGACAGCCAAGTCAACGGCTATTACGTACGTAATAGCTATATAGTTACGTACGTAACGAATTGCGTGTTTTGAGGCAGAAAGATCTGATGAAATTGGTTACGTACGTAATGATCATAAGATTACGTACGTAAGGGCTATAACGTACGTTAACCACTTTTGTTAACGTACGTAATGCCGAGTTCAGATTATAAAAGTATGACTTGCCATTCATTTCCTACTCGACCCTTTCAACCTCCCAACTGAGAAACGATCCCTTTCCCTTCCAACTTCGTTTCTAAGCCTTTCTAACTTGTGTTGGAGCTTCAGCACTTGATTGATGACTTGGAGAGTTAGAGATTGAAGTTTATCCCTTGAAGTGTTGGTGTTGTTCTTCATTTTAAGATTGGTCTTTCTTTAACTCATATCAATTCCATGCTTATGATGATGTTTGTAGATAAATACTTCACATAATGTTAGTTTAAACTAGTGCAAACATGATAAGTTAATTGAATCATGCTCCAACTAAGTGAAGATTAACATTGAAGGTATTAGTGTTACTTCTTGATGTAAATAACTTCATAATGTGATTGTGTTGATAATGATATACATAAAACCTGATGTATAACATGATAATCGGAAGTTGATTATAGTCTCAACACTAGGAACATGTTAGGGATGATATCCTTAATGATTAAAAGTGAGAAATGTTAAATTTGTCTTGAACATTCAATTGATTCTTGAAGGTAGTATGGAACCATGATTTTTAGCCTCTAAAACCTTTGTAAAAAAATTGTTGGAAAGATTATGTTAACCCTTTGAAGATGATCTTCGCTAGATGGGATGAAGTTACTTCAAAAATTTCAAGTATCCAATGATATAACTAGGCTTTTAATGAATTCTTCAAAGTAAAACAATGGATGTTGATAGAAGGAAGTTGTAATCTTCATATGTTCAAATTAATCGATTACGTTAAAGGGTGTTAATCACTACATTAATAGGTTGATAATTTTCTTAAGAGGATTGTGTTGAATATGATGATACAAATGCGGTAGATGAGTAGCCGAATTCCATTTCATTAATCCGTGCGTGTTAAGAGACGTAAATTAAGATGATGTTCTTAGTTCACTAAAAACTTAAACTTATGTTTCATATAGTAATCATGTTTTGAATGTAATCGTTGGTAAAATAATGAAGAACGTAATTAAACACAAACTTATATCGTAATTGGAAGTGTCCATGATTTGTAATAAGAACATTAAAATGATCAATAGGATAATTGATTTATTCAAGTAAATTTACGAATATTATTTATGTAATAATACCGTTATAAATGCGAATGTGTTGTTGAATGAATTACATTTCATTCAAGGTTGCTTGTTCACGTGAGTATTGTTAGACGAGGATACCGTTCGTTTGACCATTCAAAGAAGGATTATTCATCTACGGAATTGAGGCAAGTTATCTTGCTTGGTTATAATGATGGTTGAATTCTTGTGATTATTATGCGTTTCGTGTTTATGAAATGTTCTGATAATCTATGATTCGTGATATGGTGATACCCTTGATCGTATTGTCATGGTGTTGGGGATGATATACCCGAAATTACCGTCCTTGTTACCGTTAGTCCTTTTGAGCTTTGTTGACACTTCGGTGAGTTGTTCGATTCCTTGGTAAAAGTGTAATTCGTTGAGTTTCGTTTTCATGTTGTATCGTGACATCTCTGGATTCATATCTGCGCGCCGATTGGTTATGTGTAGGATTTTTAGCCGGGCACTTGATGATCATGCGTGGATGTTTTCCGCATTTAGATCGTGCACACGAGACGTAGTTCGTGAGGCTAATTAGGTACATCATCCCACGTATATTCTGGATTCCGTATACGCGGTGGACATGTGCACGGACACATTTCCGGATCGGGCGTACTGTGACGTCCGTCTTGAGACATATTATATGGTCGTTCGTATATTTGGTTATGTTCGACAGTTGGGACTGATTGTTTATACGCCTTCGGGGTATATTCAGTAGTCGGTGGTTTTCTTTGAGATCAGTATATATATATATATGAATTGTATAATGTCATGAGAATCATTATCGTGTATAGCTGACCCTGTGGTTTGGGGCGAAATACTTGTATTTCAGGGCGAGGAAAGGGCAAGGCACAAGAGGAGCACAATGGCGACGGAGGATTCTGAAGTATGCTATTTCGGGGGGGCCCCGAGTCTTTTGGTTGTTCGGTTATGTTTTATTGTGACTTTCATTTTATTTTGTGTCGGATGAATGTACTAAAATTTGTTAGGTACTGCCCATCGTCATATGGTCTGTACCGAATTTGGATCCTGTGTATGTTTGCTCGTATTTAAAGACATGAATACCTCATACTCCACATCGGGGTTTTGATAAATATTGTGGTACGGTGACACGTTGTCAGATTATAAATATATATTGTGATATCGCCTCGTGGGTCCCGGTAGGGGTCCACGGCACTGTAATAGCCACTGTTTTTGGGCTGTTACAGTAGATGGTATCAGAGAGTGTGTTTTTATTTTAAGTCATTGTAGAATCGAAATAGCATCAAGAAACCTTCGTGCCACGTGTAACCTGTGCAAGCGCCTGACCCGTCAAATACGGTATGTTCTCATGAACCATAATTTGATTACTGGCATGATATTGACGATGTATTGGTCGCCTTACTTATCTTGGCATCTTGCCACCATAAGGTAAAATTCATCTGTTTGAGGTGAACCTAAATTAATTATGTGATTGGAATTGTTTCAACTTGATGTTGATATGATATTGAGTGTGTAACACCTGTAGTGCAAGTGATTCTTTACAAACTGCTTTGTTGGATAGGAAATTCCCTGTTGCTATTAACTTAGCATGAATTATGATTGATAAATCAAACTATACTTGTGACTTGATTCTTTTAGTATGGAAAGGAACCCGAGAGGCCGTGGCAGGGGGGACGAGGCCGCGGAAGAGGCCGAATTCCGATACCACGAGCCAACAGACGCGCGAATGTGGAACAGAGTTCCGCGACGATGGTCGCCTTCTAGGGACCAATCACACCACACCGGAGAGAATGCACGTGTCGATCCTTACACCGTGATGCAGGGCATGATGGCCCAGATGACCCAAATGGGTCAGCTGATGGAAGCTATGCAGAGGAATACAACTGGTCAACAGCAGGGGCAACAGCCTCCGTCTCTGGTGCCTGGCGGGATCGTGAGCCGGATTATTAGCGACATATCACGACAGCGACCTCCGACTTTTGAAGGTTCATTTGAGCCTGCTGACATTGTACACTGGATAGAGCATTTCGAGAAACTGTTCGAGATGGTGGAGTGCCCAGAGGAAAATCGAGTTGCTGTGGCAGCCTACTACCTTAGTAAGAGCGCCCATACTTGGTGGCTTTCTGTGAGGCCTGCCGAAGGCGCGAGTACTTGGGAGGAATTCAAGAATCTTATGCTAGATCAGTACTATCCTGCACCCCTCCGTGAAGCCAAACTGTCCGAATTACTAAACCCCGACCCATCGAAAGACGAGGATGTGTTAGCGATTGCCGAAAAATTCCAAGCACTTCTCCCTTTTGCTACGTCAGTTGTCCGTTCGGAAGCTGATAAGATCAAATATTTCCTCAAGAGGCTTAAACCCCGAATGAGGATGCAATTACTCAACCACCACTGTACGACCTTACCGGAGTTTATTGAGAAGGCTTTGGAGTATGAACTTACTGCGAAGGAGATTTCTAAGAAGACCTCGCTTTCCAACAAGAGATCCAGAACTGACCCAAGGAGACAGAATCGGGGTATTCAAGAAACCCCAGCCTGTACCAAATCCTTCTGAGCGGCCACCTATGGCCCCGAAACCGGCAGGAACGCACTCTCGGGTAATCAGCTCACCTGTCGTGTGTTATAACTGTGGGGACCAGGGGCATATCAGCTCCAAGTGTCCGAAGCCGGCCGTTGCCTGTCACACTTGCGGGAAGAACGGTCATCGTGCTCGCTATTGCCGGGGTGGACTCGGGCGTGCTCGGTAGCATCTCTTGCTCAAGATGCAGTCTTGTTCAGAACGTGCTCCTCCATCCGCTTCTTACCGGACTAAGGCGAACAAAGGGATGGGCCGTGGAAATCAAGGGTACACTGCCTGGGTTGCAAAACCCGAGTCTACGAGATGAAGAAAGCCGATGATCCCGGCGGCATGATTGCGGTACTCTCGAGATCCACTCTCGGCCGTTTGTGTTCTTTTTGATACTGGTGCTTCACACTCCTTTTTGTCTAGTTCTTGTTTGAGTCGTTTGCATTTGAATCATGTTACCGATTGTGAACCTTATGTAATTGGTCTACCCGATGGTAGAAGAATTATTAGGAGTCGTGAAGTACAGAACTGTCCAATTAGCATGAACAACCGTGAGTGGTTGTCCGACTTAATTGTGGTTGATTTACCTAAAGATGATGTAATCTTGGGTATCGACTGGATGGATCGTCACGATGCCGTGCTTAGCGTCCGTAAGCGAATGGTGACCATCACATCGGATGATGGCGTCGAGTGTATTTTTCGGGGTGATAATCCCAATCATTCTGGGAGAGTCATCAGCGCTATGAAGGCTATGAGATTACTGAACCAGGGATGCATTGGTTATTGGTGTTACATGACCAAGACAACTGACCGGCCAGTCAAATTGATTGATATTCCAGTAGTTCGAGATTATCCAGATGTATTTCCAGAAGAGCTTCCAGGAATACCCCCACAGCGAGAGGTAGAATTCACCATTGAGTTGGAGCCAGGGACGTCCCCACTTTCGAAAGCACCATATCGTATGGCCCCGACTGAGATGCAGGAGTTGAAAAGACAACTAGAAGAATTAACCGAGAAAGGATATGTTCGACCCAGTGCATCCCCTTGGGGAGTGCCGGTGTTATTCGTACGGAAGAAGGACGGATCGCTGCGTTTGTGTATTGATTACCGGGAGCTGAACAAAGTAACAATTAAGAACAAATATCCTTTACCTCGCATCGATGATCTATTGGATCAGCTCCAGGGAGCCGCTGTATTTTCCAAGATTGACTTGAGGTCCGGGTACCACCAATTGCGGATTCGAGAGTCTGACGTCCCGAAGACAGCTTTTCGCACTCGCTATGGGCATTATGAGTTCGTTGTCATGCCATTCGGACTGACTAATTCACCTGCAGTGTTCATGGAATTGATCAATTGGGTTTTTATTAATTATCTGGATCGCTTTGTAGTCGTTTTTATTGACGACATCTTGGTCTACTCTCGTGATCATTAGGAGCATGAGTGTCACCTCCGCCAGGTTCTCGATGCATTAAGGCGAGAACAACTCTATGGGAAATTTTCTAAGTGTGAATTCTGGATGTCTGAAGTTATTTATCTGGGACATGTGATATCAGCAGAGGGAGTAAGAGTAGACCCACAGAAGACGGAAGCTATCCGAGACTCGCTACCCCCGAAGAACGTGAAGGAAGTTCGTAGTTTTCTGGGTCTAGCAGGCTATTACAGACGATTCGTGGAAGGATTTTCCAAGATTGCTCAACCGATGACTAATCTGTTGAGAAAAGATAAGAAGTACTTGTGGTCGGAAGCATGTCAGCAAAGTTTTGATGAACTCAAAGGTCGATTAATTTCAGTACCTGTTTTGGTACTACCTAGAGGAACGGAAGGATTCGTGGTATATAGCGATGTATCGAGACAGGGCCTTGGCTGCGTGTTAATGCAGGACGGGAAGGTGATCGCCTATGCGTCCAGACAGTTGCGTCCTTACGAGGTCAACTACCCGACTCATGACTTGGAGTTAGCAGCAGTAGTGTTTGCTTTAAAAATATGGCGCCACTATCTGTATCGAGTTACCTGCCGGATTTTTACGGACCACAAGAGCCTAAAGTATAATTTTACCCAGAAGGAGTTGAATATGAGACAAAGGAGGTGGTTAGATCTAATCAAAGACTATGATATCGAGATCCTTTATCATCCAGGCAAGGCAAACGTGGTTGCCGATGCCTTGAGCCGCAAGACGGTGCAGGAACAGATACTATCTCGTTTGACCGCCCAGAGGGAGTTTCAATTAGAGTTCATGAGACCAGAGATTGAGGTCTGGTTACAACGCATTCAGGGATAACTGTGCACGCTTGAGATTTCACCATCCCTTGATGAGACGATCAAGACGAAACAGATAACGGACCCATTCTTATCTAGAGTTCGAAGAGAAATCGATCAAGGGAAGGCCCCTGGATTTGTGGTTCACGAGTATGTGTACCAGCAGATGAAGAGTTGAGGAATACTATTCTGAAGGAGGCTCATGCTACCCCGTATTCCATACACCCAGGATCGAACAAAATGTATAAGGATTTAAAGCCGTATTATTGGTGGGGTAACATGAAATGGGAGGTTGCTGAATTCGTTTCGAAATGTTTGACCTGTCAGCAGGTCAAGATTGAGCATCAACGACCAGCTGGCATGATGAAACCGCTTCCGATTCCCGAGTGGAAGTGGGAAGACATATCGATGGATTTTATTACTAGCTTGCCGACGAGCCGTCGAGGCATGAATACGATTTGGGTGATTGTGGATCGATTGACTAAATCAGCCCACTTCTTGGAGATCAAGGATACTTGGGGCCCTGAGAGATTGGCTCAATTATTCATCAAAGAGATTGTGAGACTGCATGGCACCCCTAAGAGTATTGTATCAGATCGGGACAGACGGTTCATGTCGCACTTCTGGAAGGCGGTTCATTGTGCTATGGGTACACAGTTGAACTTCAGTACGGCTTTTCATCCTCTAGAGGATATGTTGAGGGCATGTGCTCTCGATTGGAAGACTGACTGGGAAGCCCAACTGTCGTTGGTAGAATTCACATATAATAACAGCCGGCACGCCTCGATCATGATGGCACCTTATGAGGCATTGTATGGTCGTCGTTGTAGGTCCCCTTTGTGCTGGGACGAATTGTCTGAATCTATTGGTACGGAACCTGATATGTTATGGGCAGCCCGCGAGAAGATTTCCCTGATCAAGAGTCGTCTATTAACGGCCCAAAGCCGCCAGAAATCATATGCAGATAATCGTCGACGACCACTCGAGTTTGAGGTTGGTGACCATGTACTAGTCAAAGTATCTCCTACTAGAGGTGTTTTCCGATTCGGGAAGAGAGGCAAATTGAGCCCAAGGTATATTGGTCCGTTTGAGATCCTGGAACGAGTAGGCGACCTAGCCTATCGTTTAGCATTACCACCAGCTTTGAGCCGGATTCACAACGTATTTCATGTATCTCAGTTAAGGAAGTATGTTGCTGATCCAAGTCACGTTATTCAATTCGACGAGGTCGAAATAGCCGATGACCATTCGTATGAAGAACGGCCTGTGCAGATACTCGAGAGAAGAATTAAACAGCTGAGGAACAAGACGATTCCCTTATTAAAAATTCAGTGGTCGAGACATGGAGTCGAGGAAGCTACGTGGGAGACTGAAGATAGCATGCGAGAGAAATACCCCGAACTGTTTATCCCTTAGTTTCGGGGACGAAACTCCTTTTAAGGGGGGGAGTATGTAGTACCCTCGCCTTTAATATTGTATTTTATGATTTAAGCTAAGTATTTTCGCACCATATCTGTGATGTTGTAGCGAGTATCGACGAATTATGTTAAGTTGGAATCATGGTCATTCATACTATATTAGTTGTTGGGTGATATTGGGAGAATTCCATTTATGCTTGTTATAGTACTTAACGTCGTTAACTTGTCTTCATAACGTCGCTATGTATGTCGCCTTACGTCGTAACATCAATACGTTAACGCACGTAATGCGGAGATCCTTCGATCCGCCTTTCGGCGGGTGGGGCAGCGGGGGGTAGGTGGTCGGGAGTCGATCGCGACACCCAAGTCAACGGCTATTACGTGCGTAATAGCTATATAGTTACGTAGCGAATTGCGTGTTTTGAGGCGAAAGATCGATGAAATTGGTTACGCACGTAATGATCATAAGATTACGTCGTAAGGGCTATAACGTCGTTAACCACTTTTGTTAACGTCGTAATGCCGAGTTGATTATAAAAGTATGACTTGCCATTCATTTCCTACTCGACCCTTTCAACCTCCCAACTGAGAAACGATCCCTTTCCCTTCCAACTTCGTTTCTAAGCCTTTCTAACTTGTGTTGGAGCTTCAGCACTTGATTGATGACTTGGAGAGTTAGAGATTGAAGTTTATCCCTTGAAGTGTTGGTGTTGTTCTTCATTTTAAGGTTGGTCTTTCTTTAACTCATATCAATTCCATGCTTATGATGATGTTAGTAGATAAATACTTCACATAATGCTAGTTTAAACTAGTGCAAACATGATAAGTTAATTGAATCATGCTCCAACTAAGTGAAGATTAACATTGAAGGTATTAGTGTTACTTCTTGATGTAAATAACTTCATAATGCGATTGTGTTGATAATTATATACATAAAACCTGATGTATAACATGATAATCGGAAGTTGATTATAGTCTCAACACTAGGAACATGTTAGGGATGATATCCTTAATGATTAAAAGTGAGAAATGTTAAATTTGTCTTGAACATTCAATTGATTCTTGAAGGTAGTATGGAACCATGATTTTTGGCCTTTAAAACCTTTGTAATAAAATTGTTGGAAAGATTATGTTAACCCTTTGAAGATGATCTTCGCTAGATGGGATGAAGTTACTTCAAAAATTTCAAGTATCCAATGATATAACTAGGCTTTTAATGAATTCTTCAAAGTAAAACAATGGATGTTGATAGAAGGAAGTTATAATCTTCATATGTTCAAATTAATCGATTACGTTAAAGGGTGTTAATCACTACATTAATAGGTTGATAATGTTCTTAAGAGGATTGTGTTGAATATGATGATACAAATGCGGTAGATGAGTAGCCGAATTCCATTTCATTAATCCGTGCGTGTTAAGAGACGTAAATTAAGATGATGTTCTTAGTTCACTAAAAACTTAAACTTATGTTTCATATAGTAATCAAGTTTTGAATGTAATCGTTGGTAAAATAATGAAGAACATAATTAAACATAAACTTATATCGTAATTGGAAGTGTCGATGATTTGTAATAAGTACATTAAAATGATCAATAGGATAATTGATTTATTCAAGTAAATTTACGAATATTATTTATGTAATAATACCGTTATCATACGAATGTGTTGTTGAATGAATTACATTTCATTCAAGGTTGCTTATTCACGTGAGTATTGTTAGACGAGGATACCATTCGTTTGACCATTCAAAGAAGGATTATTCATCTACGGAATTGAGGCAAGTTATCTTGCTTGGTTATAATGATGGTTGAATTCTTGTGATTATTATGCGTTTCGTGTGTATGAAATGTTCTGATAATCTATGATTCGTGATATGGTGATACCCTTGATCGTATTGTCATGGTGTTGGGGATGATATACCCGAAATTACCGTCCTTGTTACCGTTAGTCCTTTTGAGCTTTGTTGACACTTCGGTGAGTTGTTCAATTCCTTGGTAAAAGTGTAATTCGTTGAGTTTCATTGTCATGTTGTATCGTGACATCTATGGAGTCAAATCTGCGCGCCGATTGGTTATGTGTAGGATTTTTAGCTGGGCACTTGATGATCATGTGTGGATGTTTTCCGCATTTAGATCGTGCACACGAGACGTAGTTCGTGAGGCTAATTAGGTACATCGTCCCACGTATATTTTGGATTCCGTATACGGGGTGGACATGTACACGGACACATTTCCGGATCGGGCATACTGTGACGTCCGTCTTGGGCCATATTATATGGTCGTTCGTATATTTGGTTATGTTCGACAGTTGGGACTGATTGTTTATACGCCTTCGGGGTATATTCAGTAGTCGGTGGTTTTCTTTGAGATCAGTATATATATATGAATTGTATAATGTCATGAGAATCATTATCATGTATAGCTGACCCTGTGGTTTGGGGCGAAATACTTGTATTTCAGGGCGAGGAAAGGGCAAGGCACAGGAGGAGCACAATGGCGACGGAGGATTCTGAAGTATGCTATTTCGGGGGGGCCCCGAGTCTTTTGGTTGTTCGGTTATGTTTTATTGTGACTTTCATTTTATTTTGTGTCGGATGAATGTACTAAAATTTGTTAGGTACTGCCCATCGTCATATGGTCTGTACCGAATTTGGATCATGTGTATGTTTGCTCGTATTTAAAGACATGAATAACTCATACTCCACATCGGGGTTTTGATAAATATTGTGGTACGGTGCCACGTTGTCAGATTATAAATATATATTGTGATATCGCCTGGTGGGTCCCGGTAGGGGTCCACGGCACTGTAATAGCCACTGTTTTTGGGCTGTTACACTGGACTAGCAGGTAGCGCACGCTAGGTAGCGGCTAGCGTACGCTATATGTGTTGCGTAACGCACGCTAGTGCTCAGTATTAACGCACGCTAGCGGACCGAGGCAGTAAGCTGAGATTTTGGCAGGACAGCAGTTAGCACATGCTAGGGATGTTTCGTAGCGCGCGCTAACGTCTTATGACAGTAGCCACTGGACTACCAGGTGACCCGTTAGCGCACGCTAATATTGAGGCGTAGCGTGCACTAGACTGGGACAGTATATAAGGGGACAGTCAACCCCTGCACTTGTCATTTCACATCATTTCCACTTTTTCCGATCGGGAGAGCTCGGGAGAGGAGATTTGGGGCTTTTTGAGGCAGTCCTCCTTCAGATATTGTCATCTTGGGTTGGATAACAAGGATTATACAACATCTAATCCATCCTATCGTACGAATCAAGGTAAAAATCCTTAGAACCCTACCTTCTGGGAATTTTGGGGTTTTTCGTAGATTCGTCCGATTTACCCATTTTGAAGCTTGAGAACCTTGATATTATGATGTATCTATCCCGTATGCATGCTTTTCCTACGATTTTACGGATTGGATTATGCCGTTTTCGGACTTGTGAGGGTTTGGACGATTTTCCAACCTCTAGTTGTTTATCCATGTATTTCCATAAATCGTAGACGGGTTTCGGGAGTTTTCTTCGTGTAATTTGAATATGGATAATTGATTATCATATTCCTTGTGAATCGTTTAGGTGCCGCAAGCGCGTTCTTGGACCTACCGAACTCAACCCTTTTTCCATTCGATTTCTCGATGTCTCAAAGGCAAGTATATATTTATGATTGTACGTTCTCGACTTTGAAAGTAAGTTATATTGATGGCATAATATGAACGAACCGGTTCCACGGTATTCATATATGTTTTGATGACGGATGATATGAACGAACCGTTTCCACGGTATTCATATATGTATTGATGACGGATGATATGAACGAACCGTTTCCACGGTATTCATATATGTATTGATGACGGATGATATGAACGAACCGTTTCCATGGTATTCATATACGTCTTGATGTGATGCTATGAGATTTAGTTATTCCGGAATACTAGTCTTGAACTGATGAATTGACGGTTACATGTACTTAATTGTCGAGAAGTATTGTGTTTCATACTTGATATACTTGCACTAGCTATTCGACGGCTAACCCCTTTATGGGGAAAATACTTTTTATGTATTTCAGGTTCCAGGAGAGCGGACAGGCAGGTATCGGGTCGGCATGAAGATGGTGGGCAAGAGTGGTACTGTGTCTTTCCTCTGGTTATGTTTTGAGCTTTCCATTCAGTGTTGTTGTACTGGAATGGTTATTAAATACTCGAGTATTGTTTCCCATTTTCCTTGATGTTCCGGCCTGTGTTTGCCGAGGTATTGATTTGTGTTGTGATGTCTTTGGATACATTGGTTATTTTTTGAATACCCTTTGTATTGTTCTTCCTTCCATTGTATGCAGACCTTATCGGTCAAAAATTTATAGTTCTGCATATGTTTAGCCTTGTGGGTCCCACGGCGGGGCTTATGGCGCTGTAATATCCCTGAATAACTTGGGGGTGTTACAGATTATGGTATCGGAGCTTAGGTCTATGGATACCTAGGCTGTCGGTCTTTTGGGTCGATCGAGTCGTCATTTGTTCGCAGTATCACTACTCTGCCATCATCACAGTGCGACCGGTACTTGTAAGACCTCTTACTCTTCTGGTGTTTCCTTATTCGTTTTGCTTCCTTTTATTGGTATTCGTGAGAATCGGTCACTTTGATGACGTGTAATTGAATTGTGCTTACGTGACTTGTGTGTTCTTCAGTATGTCAGCCGGTAGGGGCCGTGGTCGTGGTCGTGGCCGTGGACGTGGAAGAGGTCGTGGCGCGGCCGTTTCCATCAGTTCTGTTGCGGGGTCAACCAACCCCAGCTTGTCAAACTCGGTGCATCCCGACACCGAAAGTCAGCACGACCAGTCGAATGGCCAGGGGAACAACGCGGACGTTGGAGTTGCGAATGTACTTCAACAATTGGCTACCTAGATGACCATTTTAGCCCAAACTGTTCAGCTGAATAATCCAAACCCGAACACGGATGCCTTGCTTCAGAATGTAATTCGTATGCACCCTCCACAATTTGGCGGTGCCATAGACCCGTTAGGATGGGAAGATTGGCTAGCGGAATTGGAAAAGATTTCGAGGCGGTTGATTGCCCCGAAGTGAGGAAAGTACCGATTGCTCAGTATTTCCTCACCAAGGAGGCCGCTACCTGGTGGAAGGTCATCAAGCCACATGATCGCATTGCCACGTGGAAGGAATTTAAGGAGCTTTTGGAGGCCGAGTTTTGTCCTTGGCCGGTACGAGAGAGCCGAATCCGAGCCTTTTTCGAGGCTAAACCGCAGAACATTCCTGTTTCGCAAGCGATTGTAGAGTACAACCAACAACTGATCCACGTGAAGGATCAAGTACGTAACGAGCGTGATAAGATCCGCTATTTTGATATTCGGATGAATTTGGACTTACAACGGTACATGGCCGGATTTTCTTGTACCACACTGAAGGAGTATCAGGACAGAGCTTTAGCCCATGATATGTTAAGCCCCAACAACGATACCGTTGAAGAACCGAAGAAGCAGAAAGTCGCGGGGAATTTTTCTGGCTCTAAGGGTGGCAACTTTCATAGGTCACAGACGACTAACCGTTATGCCGGACAGTCGTCACGTTCTAATAAAGGAAAGAGGGGTTACCGTCCTACTCCGGGCACCACAAATCGCACGGTGACTTGCTATAATTTTGGCCGTCCAGGCCAGGTTAGTTTGGAATGCAACTTTCCACCATTGAAGTGTCACACGTGCAGACAGATGGGACATAGGGCGGCTTATTGTTTCGAACCGAATCAGACTTTGGACGCTCAGGCTTCTGCACCAGCACCACTTGATCAAAATATGAATCAACGACAATCTTTTGGTCAACCTCAGTAGAATTTCGGCAGGGGCCGGGGGAGTCGAGGCGGCTGGAGAAACTCTAGCGTCAATTCGGTACAACCACGGAGTTTATGAGATGCGCCGAGCACGAACCCGACGCGGTAGCTTCAGTACCATTCATATTTTATATCATCGATCAGTGTACTTTTCGATACGGGTGCTACACATTCTTTTATTTCTTTGGAGTGTGTACGCCGTTTGAATATAACTTGTCTGACTGTTTGCGATCCCTTCATCGTGAAACTGCCTAGTAGGGATAGAATTGTGGGAAGCTGGGCGATTAGAGATTTTCCAGTGATTATATCTGGTATGGAATGGTTCTCGAATCTGATTGTAGTTGATATAGAAGGCGAGGATGTGATCCTCGGCGAGGATTGGCTTGATAATCATCAAGCGATTATGAACTACCGTACCAAGGTTATCACCATGATGACTAAAGACGGATTCGAGTACTCATTTTTGGGGCGTAAGTCGGGACTATCCAAGTTACCTATCAGTGCCATGAAGACCGTAAAACTTTTGAATAAAGGTTGTACGGGCTATTGGTGTTATGCTTTGAAAATGGAAGGAAACAAAATCGATTTCTCTTCGATTCCGGTTGTTAGTGATTACCCCGATGTTTTTCCGAATGACCTCCCGGGATTACCGCCAGATCGAGAGATAGAATTTGCAGTGGACTTAGAGCCAGATGCGGCTCCGATTTCTAAAGCACCTTATCGGATGGCACCTTCCGAGATACAAGAATTGAAGAATCAGTTGGGAGAACTTCTGGAAAGAGGGTACATCAGACCAAGCGCTTCGCCTTGGGGCGCGCCTGTTCTTTTCTTGAAAAAGAAGGATGGTTCACTACGTTTGTGCATCGACTGCCGTGAGCTGAACAAAGTAACCATCAAGAACAAATATCCTTTGCCTCGTATAGACGATTTATTTGATCAATTGCAAGGGGCTGCGGTTTTCTCGAAGATTGATTTAAGATCCGGGTATTATCAACTCAGGGTGAGGGAGTCCGACGTTCCGAAGACGGCATTTCGGACGAGATATGGGCATTATGAATTTGTAGTCATGCCTTTTGGGTTGACTAATGCACCGGAAGTATTCATGCAGTTAATGAATAAGATATTCATCGAGTACCTCGACAGGTGTGTAGTCGTCTTTATTGACGACATATTGATCTATTCTCGAGATAAGGAGGAACATGCCCGACACTTGCGTTTGGTTTTAGATATTTTGAGAACCGAGCACCTCTATGCAAAATTCTCGAAATGTGAATTTTGGTTGGAAGAAGTTATGTTTCTCGGCCATGTGATTTCGGCCGAAGGGGTTCGTGTAGACCCGAAGAAGATTGAGGCAGTGCTAGATTGGGCACCGCCTAAAAATGTTAAGGAAGTTCGTAGTTTTTTAGGCCTTGTTGGGTATTACCGGCGGTTTGTCGAGGGGTTCTCGAAACTCGCTCGGCCGCTTACGAAATTACTCCAGAAGACCGAAAAGTTTGTTTGGACGGATGAAAGACAACAGAGCTTCGATGAACTGAAGAGGCATTTGACTTCAGCACCGATTTTAACTTTGCCACATGGTAGTGAGGGCTTTGCAGTTTATAGTGACGCTTCTGGTCAAGGTTTAGGCTGTGTGCTTATGCAGCATGATACGACGATAGCTTTTGCGTCATGACAATTAAAGCCTTATGAGATGAATTATCCTACTCACGATTTGGAATTGGCCGCAATTGTCTTCGCACTCAAGATTTGGCGGCATTATTTGTATGGTTCTCCGTGTCGGATTTATACCGATCACAAGAGCCTGAAATATATTTTCAGTCAGAAGAAGCTGAATATGAGACAGAGACGTTGGTTAGAGTTGATAAAGGATTATGATTTGGAAATTCTTTACCACCCCGGAAAAGCTAATGTCGTTGCGGATGCTTTGAGCCGCAAATCGGCATCTCTTCAAATGCTCGTATTGGAGTTTATCATGTTAATGACATTCTCGATTGTGTTTTGACCTCTGGTTAGACATATTGGAGTTTATCATGTTGATGATATTCTCGATTATGTTTTGACCTCAGTTGGTCATATAGGAGTTTATCATGTTGATGATATTCTCAGCTGCGTGTTGACCTTTGGATTGCTCGCATTAGAGTTTAACATGTCGATGATATTCTTGGTTGATTTATTGGTTGATCATTGCTGGTGATCATCTGAGCGTTTAGATTTTGTGTCGATGTTTCGGGATTCGTTGCCATTGTGTTAGGTAGTTGTTTCATAGATGAATCGTGTATTATTGATTTGTATCCGGATTGGGACTTGATTGTGTAATCAGGCAGACAGGATTCGACACGGATAGATTATGTCATCCGAAGATGATATATTTTTGTTGAGATTCATGGAATGTGATTATAAGCGTATTGAGGCTTTACAGCGAGGTCACTTGCTAGTATCTCAGGAGATTGTCGACTTTGCGCATTTGTAAGTATGCGGTTTTGGTTATTCACTAATGATGATGATTGATCGTTGTCGTGATGGTTTCGGGATATTTTGGTTGAACAGTTTGTTTGTCTTTGTGACGGATTTCAAGTTTCGAGGACGAAACTTATTTTAAGTGGGGTAGAATGTAATATCCTGAAATTCTATTGTGATTGTTTAATGTTATTTTATCTGAGTTATATTGTACAGGGTGGAATCTGTACAGTATGGATAAAATAATAGAAAGACTGAGGCAACTGTAATCGTATAATTATCGTATTTGGTAGACAGTTACAATTGAGGATATTGTGTATCAGGTTATCGCACTTTTAATATTGGGTATATCGCATGAGAAAAGTATTGTATTCAATATGTGTATACTTATCCGGTATGTCGAGACGAACAGGAACAGTTGGATTTTTGGCTAAGTATATAAGCCATTACGTACGCTAAATTCCAGAGCTAACGTACGTTAAATTGATAGTGTTACGTACGTTATGGCTAATGTATTACGTACGTAACAAAGGGAATCAGACTTGTGTCCGACAGGTGGGACCCGTGGTCGGTGTCTTTCGGCGAGGAACGTGCTTGGGCAAGTCAACTACGTATTACGTACGCTATAGAGGGTGTATTACGTACGTAATATGAGATTTTACTGTACCGAGTCAACGTACGTATTACGTACGTTATGGTGAAAGTGTTACGTACGTAAGGAAGTTCACAAAATAGGTCAGTTAACTCTGGACTGCCATTACGTACGCTATCAAGGTAAGATAGCGCACGTAATAGGTTGTTACGTACGTTAACAACGACATGTTACGTACGTAACGAACAGAAATGTTTTATAAGAGAATGCCCATTTTTCATTTCCCTTGGACATTTCATTTCGTTCTTCTCCTCCAAACACTCAGAGATGGCATTTTCAGTTCCTCTAAGTCGATTTTGAGCTTGGAAACATGGGATTGAAGCTTGGATATGGAGCTATTGATGATTCTTGAAGTGATTCCTTGTGTTTTTCATCTTCTAAGAGGTATATTGGATAATCCTCTCTTGAATTTTGGATTTTTGATGTTGTTGTTGATGAATGATTCGTATGAAGATGATTATGATCTTGTTATTACAATTCTTGAGGATATATGAGGTGTATGTTGAAGGAAGATGATGATATGTTGGTTTATGTCTTGAATATGTTGATTATGATTATGAAATCATACAGTTCTTGATGTTCTTGGTATTGTTGTTGCGATTTTTGATGTTAGGAAGATCGTATGTTGAAGAACATGATAATATACACCTTGAATTATGAATGAGGATTGTTTAGAAGTTAGAGGAAATCGAATTACGTTGTTTTGATGGCTATGAACAAGGTTTCGAATCATTTAGTGTTCTTGAGGAACTCCTTGATGAATTTAACATAGCAAGACGATCGTATGTTTAATTATCGGTATTTTTAGATATGGAGATCGAATGTTCGTTGATTGTAGTGATAGAATTTGTATGTTCTTGATGAAATACGAATCATGACATCAATTGAGAATCCGGAAAGATTGTGATTGATCACCTAATATGATTTCCTTTACATTCGTATCCGGAATCGTATTTTGGTTATAAATTCGTAATTGTTTGAGTTGGATGGTTCGGACTTATGTTTAATCGAGATATTGTGAAATCGTTGAGTTTATCGATCGGTTATATTGATTAGTAATTATCAGATTTTGGTTCATATAATGGATATGAATTCGTAAAATGGTTTGAGTATATTATTTGGTTTTGTGTACGATCGAGATATCGTTGAATCGTTGAGTTGATTGGTTGGCTATGTCGGTTATTGATTGTTATCGAATCGTTGCTATTTGATTACTTCAATAGTTTGAGATTATTGATCGGTGATTATAACCGTATGTTGCGGTCGTGTTCGAGTATGTTCGTGAATTGCATTGGTCAGGGCTGAGGAGCTCGTAGACGAAGGCAATGAGATTGGTAGCGGCTTCATCATCGACGTATCGGTACCGAGGCAAGTTATTACTTGCTCAGTTATAATGTTTAATGAATGGTTTCAGTTTCATTTCGTTTATAATGCATATAGCAAGGATTATTACTGCAAATTCTGGATATTTGAATTATATGTTGTCTTTCCGATTCTGGGAGTTAAATCATAATGAATATGCTTTATCTCGGTTATCGGCATATTCGGGTATCGAGGTTACGTTGCGATAGAGATGAGGATATGAATATCTATGGTTCATGGTATGTTGGATCGCCGAGCATTGAGGATAATCGTCGGTGATGATTTAACATCGAGGTTTCTCCTGAAGGACTCGGGACAAGTATCTTATTCTGATTCGGTTTAGCATTGATGTTGTTGATCATGCAGGTTGTCATTCATGTTGCTGAACATGAAGTCGTCCTAGTTTTGTCATCATAGTGTCGTTCATGTTTTGATTCATATGTTGTTCATGTTGATGAACATATTGAGTTGCATAGGTGTATGCATAATTGTATTGTTTATGTTGTAAATGATCCGATGGGATCATGAGGATCTATGCTGAGGGCGCTGGATTGGATGTCCACCATGCGTTGGTTCGACGGGATCATCATGGGGATCTATGCTGAGGGCGCTGGATCGTTGGACAGGTTTTCCACCATGCGTTGGTCCGACGGGATCATCATGGGAATCTATGCTGAGGGCGCTGGATCGTTAGATTACCTGGTATTGTGTTGATGGAATCATGTGGATTCGCATCATTGATTTTTTTTATCGTATGTTGTTGTGCATATGTATATTGTTGGTTATCCATTTTGTGTTGATCTAGTAGGTGTAATACCCGTACCTTTATTGACTGTTTGACTTTTCCGTTCTCCTTATTTTGTCGCTCTGTAAACGTATGGAGATGTTGTTCATATTGTTATTAAGTTTCGTGCCTTGTTTAGGTCACGATCGTATTGTTTAGACCTTGCGGAAGTGTTCTGGGCCAGAGGAATAGCGCACGCTAGGCCTAGGCTAATGCATGCTAATTCAGCTTGATTAGCGCACGCTAGCTTGGAGCCGTAGCGCGCGCTAAGGGACCAGTCAGGTCAGAACCAGTAACTCAGACTGCTCTCTGGACTGGCGGATTAACGCACGCTAGGAGTTCGTTAGCGCGCGCTATTCGTGGTTAGCAGTGCACGCTAACATCCGTCCGTAGCGCACGCTAATGGCCGGGTCGGCAGAGGCAGTGAGGTTGCCAGGTTTCTGGACTATCAGGTAGCGCACGCTAGGCTTCGGCTAGCGCACGCTAAAACCGTTACGTAGCGCACGCTAAGGCATAATGGTAGCGCACGCTAATGGGCTGGTTAGTAGAGGCAGTAAGGTTTCAGACTTTCTGGACTAGCAAGTAGCGCACGCTAGGTAGCGGCTAGCGTACGCTATATGTGTTGCGTAACGCACGCTAGTGCTCAGTATTAACCCACGCTAGCGGTCCGAGGCAGTAAGCTGAGATTTTGGCAGGACAGCAGTTAGCGCACGCTAGGGATGTTTCGTAGCGCGCGCTAACGTCTTATGACAGTAGCCACTGGACTACCAGGTGACCCGTTAGCGCATGCTAATATTGAGGCGTAGTGTGCACTAGACTGGGACAGTATATAAGGGGACAGTCAACCCCTGCACTTGTCATTTCACATCATTTCCACTTTTTCCGATCGGGAGAGCTCGAGAGAGGCGATTTGGGGCTTTTTGAGGCTCCTCCTTCAGATATTGTCATCTTGGGTTGGATAACAAGGATTATACAACATCTAATCCATCCTATCGTATGAATCAAGGTAAAAATCCTTAGAACCCTACCTTCTGGGAATTTTGGGGTTTTTCGTAGATTCGTCCGATTTACCCATTTTGAAGCTTGAGAACCTTGAGATTATGATGTATCTATCCCGTATGCATGCTTTTCCTACGATTTTACGGATTGGATTATTCCGTTTTTGGACTTGTGATGGTTTGGATGATTTTCCAACCTCTAGTTGTTTATCCATGTATTTCCATAAATCGTAGACGGGTTTCGGGAGTTTTCTTTGTGTAATTTGAATATGGATAATTGATTATCATATTCCTTGTGAATCGTTTAGGTGCCGGAAGCGCGTTCTTGGACCTACCGAACTCAACCCTTTTTCCATTCGATTTCTCGATGTCTCAAAGGCAAGTTTATGATTATACGTTCTCGACTTTGAAAGTAAGTTATATTGATTGCATAATATGAACGAACCGGTTCCACGGTATTCATATATGTTTTGATGACGGATGATATGAACGAACCGTTTCCACGGTATTCATATATGTATTGATGACGGATGATATGAACGAACCGTTTCCACGGTATTCATATATGTATTGATGACGGATGATATGAACGAACCGTTTCCATGGTATTCATATACGTCTTGATGTGATGCTATGAGATTTAGTTATTCCGGAATACTAGTCTTGAACTGATGAATTGACAGTTACATGTACATAATTGTCGAGAAGTATTGTGTTTCATACTTGATATACTTGCACTAGCTATTCGACGGCTAACCCCTTTATTGGAAAAATACTTTTTATGTATTTCAGGTTCCAGGAGAGCGGACAGGCAGGTATCGGGTCGGCATGAAGATGGTGGGCAAGAGTGGTACTGTGTCTTTCCTCCGATTATGTTTTGAGCTTTCCATTCAGTGTTGTTGTACTGGAATGGTTATTAAATACTCGAGTATTGTTTCCCATTTTTCTTGATGTTCCGGCCTGTGTTTGCCGAGGTATTGATTTGTGTTGTGATGTCTTTGGATACATTGGTTATGTTTTGAATACTCTTTGTATTGTTCTTCCTTCCATTATATGTAGACCTTATCGGTCAAAAATTTATAGTTCCGCGTATGTTTAGCCTTGTGGGTCCCACGGTGGGGCTTACGGCGCTGTAATATCCCTGAATAACTTGGGGGTGTTACAGATTATGGTATCGGAGCTTAGGTCTATGGATACCTAGGTTGTCGGTCTTTTGGGTCGATCGAGTCATCATTTGTTCACAGTATCACTACTCTGCCATCATCACAGTGCGACCGGTACTTGTAAGACCTCTTACTCTTCTGGTGTTTCCTTATTCGTTTTGCTTCCTTTTATTGGTATTCGTGAGAATCGGTCACTTTGATGACGTGTAATTGAATTGTGCTTACGTGACTTGTGTGTTCTTCAGTATGTCAGCTGGTAGGGGCCGTGGTCGTGGTCATGGCCGTGGACGTGGAAGAGGTCGTGGCGCGGCCGTTTCCATCAGTTCTGTTGCGGGGTCAACCAACCCCAGCTTGTCAAACTCGGTGCATCCCGACACCGAAAGTCAGCATGACTAGTCGAATGGCCAGGGGAACAACGCGGACGTTGGAGTTGCGAATGTACTTCAACAATTGGCTACCCAGATGACCATTTTAGCCCAAACTGTTCAGCTGAATAATCCGAACCCGAACACGGATGCCTTGCTTCAGAATGTAATTCGTATGCACCCTCCACAATTTGGCGGTGCCACAGACCCGTTAGGATGGGAAGATTGGCTAGCAGAATTGGAAAAGATTTTCGAGGAGGTTGATTGCCCCGAAGTGAGGAAAGTACCGATTGCTCAGTATTTCCTCACCAAGGAGGCCGCTACCTGGTGGAAGGTCATCAAGCCACAGGATCGCATTGCCACGTGGGAGGAATTTAAGGAGCTTTTGGAGGCCGAGTTTTGTCCTTGGCCGGTACGAGAGAGCCGAATCCGAGCCTTTTTCGAGGCTAAACCGCAGAACATTCCTGTTTCGCAAGCGATTGTAGAGTACAACCAACAACTGATCCACGTGAAGGATCAAGTACGGAACGAGCGTGATAAGATCCGCTATTTTGATATGCGGATGAATTTGGACTTACGACGGTACATGGCCGGATTTGCTTGTACCACACTTAAGGAGTATCAGGACAGAGCTTTAGCCCATGATATGTTAAGCCCCAACAACGATACCGTTGAAGAACCGAAGAAGCAGAAAGTCACGGGGAATTTTTATGGCTCTAAGGGTGGCAACTTTCAGAGGTCACAGACGACTAAACGTTATGCCGGACAGTCGTCATGTTCTAATAAAGGAAAGAGGGGTTACCATTCTACTCCGGGCACCACAAATCGCACGGTGACTTGCTATAATTGTGGCCGTCCAGGCCACGTCAGTTTAGACTGCAACTTTCCACCATTGCAGTGTCACACGTGCGGACAGATGGGACATAGGGCGGCTTATTGTTTCGAACCGAATCAGACTTTGGACACTCGGGCTTCTGCCCCAGCACCACTTGATCAAAATATGAATCAACGACAATCTTTTGGTCAACCTAAGTAGAATTTCGGCAGGGGCCGGGGACGGGGTCAGAACGCTGGAGGGGGAAACTCTAGCGTCGATTCGGTACAACCACAGGTTTATGAGATGCGCCTGTAATATCCGGATTTATTACAGTGTATTTCATCTGTATTCAAACCATGTATTATTTCGGATTGGTGATTTTGATTATTGGAGTATGATATTTCGTGCATTGATATCATTATGCATAAGTATAGAAACTTGCAAAAATTGCTCAAGCAACCTCGTGATAGCGCACGCTAAGAATGTATCTTAACGCGCGCTATCGGGCCATTATTAGCGCACGCTATGCAGGTAGGAGTAACGTGCGCTAAGGACTCAATTATTGAGCGGGACGGCTAACACATGCGCCAGCCGGGACATAGGTCCGGATAAGATTCCCGCTGACGCACCCGGACAAATTCTGAAGTCAACCATTATTAGCGCACGCTAAGGGATGCTTAGTAGCGTGCGCTAACTTGTCAATAATGCAGAATATTATAAATGGGACAACAACCATTTTGGCTTTCATTTCTTTCGCCCATTCCTCAACCTTGAGAGTTCAGAGAGCTGTAGTAATACTCCTATACACTTAGAACACATATTGTTGGTGTTTATACATTGGTTATCACATGGGAATGTTCATGGAAGTGGAATAGCACCTTGGAGTGGCATACAACCAACCGGAGTGGGATTCTACCTTACGGTTCAGTGATTTTCGTCATTTTAAGGTATGTTCAATCTATCTCCAGACTTAGAGTTGGATTCTAACGATTTGGATGATCATGTTAACAAGATATGGATTTTCATAGATGAATTATCCAAGTATATCATGTTTGGAATAGTGAGATGAATAAGCCTTAAATACCTTGATTATAATCATCATGATTCGAATCTTAGTACACTGAATATGTGAAGACAAGCTTCTATCATTGGTAAACCGAATCTAATAGATGATTTCATAATAATCTTGGACTAGACGTTAACATCCTTATTGTTAGATAAATCTAAAGGTTTGATCATGGAAGGATTTATCTAGTATATATAGGACGTTCATCAACTTCAGTATGATAATATGGATTGATATAGAGGTGTTGATATCAACCGTTAAGCTTTTCGAATTGTCGTATGAAGATTTGAAGTCGGAATGGAATATGGTTTTATATTGGTATGCATATCCTTGAATCCGAAGTTGTCTTTATCCGTAAAATCATTCATAAGGGTGTGAACATGGTATTCATGGAAGTAACATGAATTATCACGCAAGATTTCATTGTTTCAATCATGGCAAGAACAAGCCATCGCTCGGCAAGAACTGCCATGCATAGATAGCGCACGCTACGCTATGAATGTTAACGTGCGCTTTCGAGCACTAGTTAGCGTGCGCTACGTTTGGTACGTAACGTACGCTAGACCATCAGACGAGTCAGTTGGCTGGTCAGTGAAGTACTGACCATGCATCGTTAGCGTGCGCTAGGCTTTGTTGTTTGCGTGCGCTATCGAGCAGACTTAACGCACGCTACACAGAGTACTTAGCGTGCGCTAAGCAGTTCGGGCAGAATGCATTTTATGAACTTTTGGCCGTGAATCGAATTGTTAAACATTCGTACGACGTGAGATAAATCCTATATCATTTCTTTTGTTAAGGTTTGGTCTCGTTACGTGATTGATTGAGGAGGACGACCATCGAGTGTTCGTTTCCGTGGAAGTATTGTTATTGTCTTCAAATCGAGGCAAGTACCTTAATTGTTTTATGTATTGTTGTTATACATATTGTCGTGCATGTATGTCGTAATTGTATTTCCACCTCGTGTTGGTCCGACGGGATCATCGGGGGATCTATGCTAGCGTGCACTGGATCATCGGACGGGTTTTTCCACCACGGGTTGGTCTGACGGGATCATCGTGGGCTCTAGGCAGTGAACGCTGGATCGATGGAATTACCATGTGTATGTATTGATATCATGTTGTGATTATCAGTTGTGTATGTTATGTTTGAGTTTCTCGTAGGAGAAGACTCGTTGGTATTTTGTCGTTTACGTTATTATTATTCTTCGTGAGATATGAATAATATGTTGTGGTACTTGTACTAGCATCGTTGTGCTAACCCCTTCGGGGGTGAACATTTTGTTTGTGTTCAGGATCCAGGAGAGGGGGGAAACAACCACTGGAACTGTATGACGACGAGGGTGCAGAGTGATGTCCCGACCGGGTTTATTTATCTGTTCTTTATTCGTTATTTCATTAAGTACTCGAGTACGAAGTCATTTGTGATGGGTTTGAATTTGGTGATGTATTATTGAGTTCTGTTGAACAATTGTACTATTTCTGTATTTGGTCAGAACTGATGTACTGTAATTCCGTTATTTCCATTCGTTAGTACCTTTTTATGCTTGTTCAATTCTTCAGCCTTGTAAATCCTTATGTAAAGGATTTACGGCGCTGTAATATTCCCGAATATATTGGGGGTGTTACATAATATGGTATCGGAGCTTTGATTATGGATATCTTGGCCGTTGGGTTAAAATAGGGGTCATTTATGTCTTTTGGGGTAACCGGCCGTGAATGACATCACTGCACTGCCTACGTCTTCATGCGGACAGTGGTTGTAAGTTCCTAAACTCTATCTTGTTCTTTACATGTTGTGTCTCTTTATACTCGAATATTAGAACGATGTTGTTTCCTGTATATTGAGTATGTATGCTTACAGTATGTTGAGAGGCGGACGTGGACGTGGTCGCGGTCGTGGACGCGGACGAAGAAATGCCGAAAGGGAAGCGTCGCCTTCTAACCGAGCGCCATAGCTCAGGCGAGCCGCAACAATCTATTAATAATGAACCAGATCCTGCTGTACCAGAGATCCTTCGTCAAGTGGTGAACCAGATGACTCAGTTCGCCCAGGTCGTGGACCGAATGCAAGTGGCGGTGGGACTACAGCAGGGAGAGAGACAGCAAGGGATCCCAGATATGGGAAATCGAGGTGACCGGTGGATGCAAGAGGTGGCGAAGATGCAACCACCCAAATTCGACGGTATTTCTGAGACTCCCACCTGGGATCATTGGTTAAAGGAGCTGGAGAAAATCCTTGCCGGAATCAAGCGCCTGCAGATAGGAGAGCCTCTATCGCTCAATATTTCACGATAGGAAGCGTCCGAATGGTGGGAAGCCATCCGGCCTGTAGACCATGATGCCGATTGGACAGAGTTTAGATTGATGATGGAAGCTCAGTATTGCCCTCGTCCTGTGAGGGAAGCCAAAGTTCGGGAGTTTTTCTCCGCTCAGCCTTCTGATGTGCCAGTATCCTAGGCGATCAAGACGTTTAACCAACAGCTGGCATTTGTTCGACATCTGGTCAGAACAGATGCAGAAATGATGATCCATTTCGATATGAGAATGAAACCAGAAGTTCAGAGGTACATGTCCGGATTCGAATGTACCACACTCCGCCAATACCAGGATAAGGCGTTGGCATATGAGATCTGTTAGGAATATGCCCTCGAATGCCACTCAGGGGATGAGAGAGTAAGGGCATTATACTTTTAATTATGGAATAATTAATAAAAAGGCAATACGATTCATTCACTGTTTATTGTATTTCAATTGCATTCTTGACTTGGTAAACATTGAAGTGAAGTCCATGTAAATAAATCGAACATTCCATTCTCGTTATGGGATAAGAGAAATGTACTGGAAGTGTTTAAAGTTTATTTACGTAAATTGTTCGCAAGTCAATAAACTTAAAATGGGCATTAAGTTTTAATATGACTTGTATAACTGATGCTAGGACGTGTGCACGTCTTGATAGCATAGTTATAAGTATATTGGTGGGGCAGATACTCGAACACGACTCATACTCGATTCGGTCACACGGTATTCACTCTCGGAGAGTCGATGACGAATCGAAAGGTTGTGATAGTATACGTGGACCTTTGACTTGAGGGTTCGGTAGAAGATGTGCTGTGACGTTTAGTTTGTCATTAGAGTAGTTAGACTCATTTGCTTAATTCTTGAGTCGACCTCGAAGTGCGGACTATACGGGCAGTAGCGATCTTTGTACGCCAAGAAAGGATTCTATCTCTGTTAGTGAGCGGCGAATGTCTATACGGTTAATGGCAAATAAGATCATAAGTCTTTGGCAAAGCATTCGATATAGTCGTATTAGATACACTATTAATCAGTCGGTCTTGATTTGCATTAACACATGTATAGAGTTTAGTCAACGTAGGGTTTGACTTTACCGTGACCGAAGACTTGACCGGATATCCGATGAAGGGTCTATACGTATATAGTATTCACGACATAATGGTTCGGAATGATCCCTTCATTCGTTCTCTCGGGTTTACTGATGCGGCCCGCTAGCCGGGCTAAGGCCGCCCGCACTCATTGGTTCCTCCCAATGCCTACCGAGACGGACCTACTGAGTCGCGCATCGTGAGCGTTGACGGATAAATGTGAATTTATTATCTCTCTATTAATATTAGATATTGGATATCTAATTATGATTTATTAGATAAATCAAATAGCGGTCTTATGAATTAAAATTAAGTTATCGGGTAATTAATTTTATTCATAAAATTATATTTCTTAGAGAAATATATTTTTGTATTTGATATAATTAATTAATTAAATTAATTAATTAATATAAATACATTGGTGATTAAACGGAGTGTATTTAACGGAGTCGTTTGACGAACGTCCGGTACACGAGCCGAGTGGCTCGGCTCGTTTCTAGGAAACACCAACAATGGCCGCCCCCACTCACAAGGCATGATCACCATGCATGTGTTTTGTGTTGTCTTGTCATGCATAATTGTTAAGTTGAGATTCTTTCTCAATTTATAATTACATAAATGAGTTGTTTTATATCTTTATAAAAACCAACTCATATGGTGTATGATGAAGGCTTGAAACACACACACATACACTTTCTTTGCTGCTCCTAGCCGTGAGAAAAAAGTGAGGAAAGAGAGAAATTTTTCTTTTCTATATTTTTCATCTTAGAGGTGTTATAAAAGTTAAGAAAAATTGAGAGAAAAAATTCCTACGAGTTCCCTAGCCGTGTTCTTGGAGAACGGAGTCTCGTCGAAATTTTTCCGGGCAACTTCCGACGCGTGTGAAGTAGAGGCTTCGAACTTTCGGTGCTTGGAACAAAGGGATTTCGTGTTCGGGACGAGGTTCGTGATCATCATCCAATTTACGAAGAATTATTTCAAAGGCTTCAAGGGTATGATCTTTATCTTCGTATTTTTTTTTTTCGTATATACGTTACTTGATCGATCCTTTTTGGGATTCGTATTTATTTCCGCTGCGTTTTCGCTTTATTTTCTAATCCCAACAAAGGGTATCGAGCGAGGTCAATGATACCGTATATACGATTATTTGTGCATTTTGAATGCTTTTGGATGATGATTATGATTTAGAATCATGTTTGGAATAATTTTAGATTTTAAATTCTTCGTTGTAGCATCACGTTTTTGGAAACGGGCCGAAAAACGAAGAAACGGTCGGGGCAGCGGTGCGGCAAAGATCGCTCGGCCGTCGCCTGCCGCCGAGCGTGCTCGGCCGTGACTCGCCATGGGTTGAGAGTGCTCGGCCAGGGGCCGAGAATGATCGGCCACCGCCGAAAGTGGCTCTCGCCAGCACTGATTTTGGCCCGATTTTGAATCGGCCGCTGGTCGGGCCTAAACCGGATTGTCCGACTCCGCTTTTAAGTTTATATTTCGTTGTAATTATTTCCAAAATTTATATTGGATTTTAATTTGACTAAATTAATATTTGGAATATTTTTGTGTTAAGGGAAATAAATTAAAACGAGAATATTATTTTGGCCGGATTACTTCGAACGAATTAAAATGACTATTATTAGTATTAATTGGATTAATACCATTAAAATTGAATAGATTAATTTTATATTGATTGGATTAATATATTAATTGATTATTTAATTTTAATGCCACTTTATATTAATTGGATTAATATAGTAGAAATTGAATAGATTAATTTATAGATTAATTAGATTAATTTATATTAAAGATTAATTGTTTAATTTCGTTGCCATTACATGTTGTATGGAATCCTTATGTGATGGTGATATAGCTCGTGGACTTAGTTTTTGATTGTTCGATTCGATTGGGTTGTAAAGGCCGTTTTGAGCCTATTTATATTTACTAGAAAATTTGTATAGGATGCATTTTTTCAATGATGTAAGTATTATTTTGGGTATGACGAAGACCGAAGACAACCGACCGAGAAGACGAAGAATCGAAGACTGTATTTTTTTTTATTTATTGGGTCATTCGCTTGGCCCAGTACATAGGAATTAGGTCCATGAGCTATATGTTGGTAGTAACTAGGTTACTATTTTCTGTTTTTCATTTTGAATGATTGACAATCATACAAACGCGCGTATAAATGAATTAATGTGAAAAGTGTAACATTAATCGCGAAATTCTCCCGACTACAAACAGACTAAGTTTGAAAAAGGTTACGAGGTTTCCTACCCTCCATCAAACTCGTAGAAAATTGATACCCGAGCTGATGTGCTATGCTTCCGAGTTATTGGGGTAGTACATTTGGTAGAGGTTGAAAAATTCTTGAGTGCATTAGATGCCTTCGGTTGGTGATAAATTTCGCCCCTAGAAACCTGATAGGTTGCCGGGTGAGATTCAATAGTCAAACCGATAGACGTTGATGGTCAACAACTTAGATAGTCTGGATTGCCAAGAAACCTGATAGGTTGAGGGCATGAAGACTAGGGGTAAAAGAAGATCAAATCATCCGTTAGACGGGTTGGTGTTAGACACCACTTTACAGAAATTAATTGGCAAGAAACCTGATAGGTTGCGTCTGTTAAAATTTGTAAAGAACTTGATCACCACTAAGAAGTCGATCTAACCATGATTTCCGGATTATAACATGGGAGTGTATAATTCCGATAAAATTAGTGGGAGCCGAGACAAAAATTATACAAAGCCCTTAAGTTTTATACTCGGTCATAATTAAACAAGTCACTAATTTAATATTGTCTAAATCTTTGCAGAAAACGAAATTGAATCTCTCTAAAATGGCTAAAAACCCACTTGCAATACTACTTGAAAAGAATCTCCTAACTGGCCCTAACGTTGTTGGTAGTTGCGGAATCGATGATTGTACTCGTGATGGAGTCTCTGGGATACGTCTTGGAGGCGGACATTCCACCGACTCCAATCCGGACTAGGGGTAATCAGGAAGACATTGACGTCCATGAAAAATGGGTCAAGGATGATGTGCTAGTCCGTGGTTTTATGATGGGATCAATGACTAATGAGCTGCAGAGAGCGCACGAGAAAATGACTTCTGCTAGGCAGATTCTCGCACACTTGACCGAACTTTATGGAGAGCACAGTAGGACTGCTAGATATGAGATATCAAAGCAGTTGTTCAGTGCTAGGATGAAAGAATGGGAGAAAGTGGGAGACCACGTCCTCAAGATGATCTCTATGATTGCGAGGCTCGAGGTGCTCAACTTTAATATGGATTTATCCCTTCAAATTGATCTCATCCTTCAATCTCTACCTGACTCTTTCACGCAGTTTGTAATGAATTTCAACTGTAATGAAATTACATGCACATTAGCTGGGCTAATGAATAAACTGGTGACGGTGCAGTCTAACATGAAGACTAAACCGAGAGAGGCTGCTCTTGTGATTTCTTCTGGGCCTAAGAGGTCCAAGAACAAGAAGAAAAAGACCTACGAGCAGTACAAACCCAAGAAAGGGGTGCAAAGGAAAGGGCAAGGCCCGAAAGGTTCAAAAGGTAGGCGGTCCAAAACCTACGGACAAATGCCTTGAATGCGGTGAGTCACACGCGAACGACTTGTCCCAAGATTAATGGCGCATCGTGCACGGAACTTTTGTTTTTGAAACTAATTGTTCCGCCATCGTATATTCTCGCTTCATGGATTCTCGATTCGTGTGCCACTTCTCACATTTGTACCATGAATCAGATCCGGAACGAAGTAGAAAACTTGAAGTCGGGAAATAATGATCATTGTTGGAAGCGGACAAAGTGTCGAGGCAACCGATATTGATCAATCCTTCCGGTTTAGAATCGGGTTTTATTTTGACATTAGATGAAGTACTTGTTTTGCCCAAGGGGCATAAAAACATTGTATCCATTCCGTCTTGGACCGAAAGGATTTTGTTTCTTCATTGGCAATGGCGCTTGTAAAATTTTATTTTCAAATAAATTAGTTGGAACAATACATTGTTGAATGGATTATATCATCCGAACATGCAAAATAAAACAAGAGTGAACACTATAACTAGGAAACGTGGTAGGCAAGATACTAATCAAGCTCTTAAATGGCACCTTAGACTTGGTCATGTTGGTCGACCAAGGTTCGTAATGGAGAAAGATGGACTTTTAAGTCCATTGGGTGTAGAACCCTATCCAACTTGTGAATCTTGCCTTAGAGGCAAATGACTAAGTTCCCCTTCACAAGGACTTTGAAAGGGCTGCCGATAAACTTGGATTGGTGCATACCGATGTTTGTGGTGCTTTAGAAGTAGCCCGAGACGGATATCAATATTTCATAACGTTCAGATGATCATACTAGGTATGGGATTGTGTACTTAATGAAACATAAATCAAGCCTTTGCTAAATTCAAAGAATTTAAGGCCCTAGTTGAAAAACAAACTGGATGTCATATCAAATCACTTGGTCGGACCGAGGTGGCGAATATATGAGCACCGAGTTTGATGAGTTCCTTAAGGAACATGGAATAGTTTCACAATTCACGCCTCAGAACCCCACAGCTTAAATGGTGTTTGAAAGGAGAAATCGGACTTTGTTGGACATGGTTCGCTCCATGTTAAATTACACGATTTACCTATTTACCCGTGTGGGTATGCCTTACTAACCGCGCCTATATCCTAAATAGATGTCCTTCCAAATCTGTTCCTATCACTCCGCATGAGATGTGGAAGGGTAAGAAACCAAGCCTTAATCACATAAGGATTTGGGAATGTCCATTATGTCAAAAAGGCTAAGGTGGACAACCGAAGCGAGGTCCATAAAAGGACGTTTCATAGGATACCCAGAGGACTCGATGGGTTATCTATTCTACATGCCGAATACCATAGGTCGTTGTGGCATTACAAGCGCACTTCCTTGAGGATGAATTCATTCAGAAGGTGGCTCGGTAGAAATATCTCTTTGGAAGAGCAAAATGAAAGTCCTAAGGAGACATCGATCGTGGGATCAAGAACCGAACCTATTGTAACACAACCTCCACTTCAAGGTCTGATAGGGTATCTCACTTACCCGAGAGGTATGGCTATACACATGTCGAGGAACCGGGTCTCCACGACACACCGATAGCAAAGTGAAAACGACCTGTCACCTATGACCAAGCGATAGTGGATGTAGACTCCGATAAATGGCAAGAAGCAATGAAAGCCGAGATAGACTCGATGCATACCAATCGTGTCCTGGACTCTAGTAGATCTTCCAACCGGCATGAGGACTATTGGAAATAAATGGATCTATAAGAGAAAGACCGATGGGGATGGCAAGGTTGATGCCTATAAGGCCGTGCTTGTGGCAAAGGGTTATACCCAAAGGGAAGGAATCGATTATCATGATACCTTCTCGCCCGTAGCTATGATAAAGTCGATTCGCATGATGCTTGCCATTCTTGCCTATTATGATTATGAAATATGGCAAATGGATGTCAAAACGGCTTTTCTAAATGGATACCTCGAGGAGGAAATCTATATGGAACGACCTAAAGGTTTTGTGTCCAAAGCTAATAAAGTGTGTAAGTCGCAACGAGCCATTTATGGTCTCAAGCAAGCTTCTGAGTTGGAACCTTCGATTTGACAAAGCGATTAAGGACTTTGACTTGAACGAAATGAGGAGGAACCGTGTGTTTACAAAAAGGTCGGTGGGAGCAACATTGCGTTCTTAGTACTATATGTAGATGATATTCTCGCTTATAGGAAATAACGTAGCAATGCTCAAAGACCGTGAAAGCTTGGCTTTCTAAAACGTTCTCCATGAAAGACTTGGGAGAAGCTTCCTATATTCTAGGGATCCGTCTTTACAGAGATAGACCACGAAGAATGATAGGACTTTCCCAAGCCCTTTATATCGATAAAATCCCGAGAAGATTCAAGATGGATGAATCTAAAAGAGGGTTCCTTCCCATGCGACATGGAATTCATCTCACCACGAAAATGTGTCCTCAAAGTGAGGAAGACAAGAGAGAGATGAGTAAGGTACCCTATGCCTCGGCGATGGGTAGCCTCATGTACGCTATGTTGTGTACGAGACCAGACTTAGCCTACGCTGTGAGTATGGTAAGTCGATTTCAAGCAAACCCGGGAAGGGAACATTGACCGCCGTAAAGAACATTCTTAAGTACTTAAGAAGAACTAGAGATTTAGTTCTTACTTATGGTGGTGGAGAATCAAGGTGATTGGATTCACCGATTCGATTTTCAAGGAGACAATGACGACTCTAAGTCGACATCCGGGTATTTATTTACTCTCAATGGAGGAGCAAGATCTTGGAGAAGCTCCAAGCAAACCGCTACCGCAGATTCCACCGCCAAGCAGAGTATCAAGTCGCCTCGAGGCTAGCAAAGAAGCATTTTGGATGCGTGTTTATACAAGAACTTCAAGTGGTGCCTAACGCGGAGTGGCCTATATCACTATTCGTGATAATGATGGAGTCGCCCAAGCCAAGGAGCCGAGGGCTCACCACAACACCAAGCATATAGAGAGAAAGTACCACATCGTTCGAGAGATGGTGGAAAAAGGATATGTTTCATTGGAAAGAGTAGACTCGAGAAGACAATGTCTCGACCACCGACTAAGCCATTATCTCAGCCGTATTGGAAAGACATCTTAAGAACATTGTTATTGGATTCAATTATGTGTGGCATTGAGTGCAATTGGGAGATTGTTAGGAATATGCCCTCGATTGCCACTCGGGGATGAGAGAGTAAGGGCATTATACTTGTAATTATGGAATAATTAATAAAAGGCAATACGATTCATTCACTGTTTATTGTATTTCAATTGCATTCTTGACTTGGTAAACATTGAAGTGAAGTACATTTAAATTAATCGAACATTCCATTCTCGTTATGGGATAAGAGAAAATGTCCGAAGTGTTTAAAGTTTATTTACGTAAATTGTTCGCAAGTCAATAAACTTAAAATGGGCATTAAGTTTTAATATGACTTGTATAATCGATGCTAGGACGTGTGCACGTCTTGATAGCATAGTTATAAGTATATTGGTGGGGCCAAGATACTCGAACACGACTCATACTCGATTCACCACACGGTATTCACTCTCGGAGAGTCGATGACGAATCGAAAGGTTGTGATAGTATACGTGGACCTTTGACTTGAGGGTTCAGAGAAGATGTGCTGTGACGTTTAGTTTGTCATTAGAGTAGTTAGACTCATTTGCTTAATTGCCGAGTCGACCTCAAGTGCGGACTATACGGCAGTAGCGATCTTTACCGTACGCCAAGAAAGGATTCTATCTCTGTTAGTGAGCAGCGAATGTCCTATACGGTTAATGGCAAATAAGATCATAAGTCTTTGCCAAAGCATTCGATATAGTCGTATTAGATACACTATTAATCAGTCGGTCTTGATTTGCATTAACACATGTATAGAGTTTAGTCAACGATAGGGTTTGACTTTACCGTGACCAAGACTTGACCGGACATCGATGAAGGGTCTATACGTATATAGTATTCACGACATAATGGTTCCGGAATAATCCCTTCATTCGTTCTCGCCGGGGTTTACAGGCGGCCCGCTAGCCGGCTAAGTGCCGCCCGCACTCATTGGTTCCTCCCAATGCCTACCGAGACGGACCTACGAGTCGCGCATCGGAGCGTTGACGGATAAATGTGAATTTATTATCTCTCTATTAATATTAGATATTGGATATCTAATTATGATTTATTAGATAAATCAAATAGCGGTCTTATGAATTAAAATTAAGTTATCGGGTAATTAATTTTATTCATAAAATTATATTTCTTAGAGAAATATATTTTTGTATTTGATATAATTAATTAATTAAATTAATTAATTAATATAAATACATTGGTGATTAAACGGAGTGTATTTAACGAGTCGTTTGACGAACGTCCAGACACGAGCCGAGTGGCTCGGCTGCTTCTAGGAAACTCCTACATGGGCCGCCCTCTCACATGGCATGATCACCATGCATGTGTTTTGTGTTGTCTTGTCATGCATAATTGTTAAGTTGAGATTCTTTCTCAATTTATAATTACATAAATGAGTTGTTTTATATCTTTATAAAAACCAACTCATATGGTGTATGATGAAGGCTTGAAACACACACACATACACTTTCTTTGTCGCTCCTAGCCGTGAGAAAAAGTGAGGAAAGAGAGAAATTTTTCTTTTCTATATTTTTCATCTTAGAGGTGTTATAAAAGTTAAGAAAAATTGAGAGAAAAAATTCCTACGAGTTCCCTAGCCGTGTTCTTGGAGAACGGAGTCTCGTCGAAATTTTTCCGGGCAACTTCCGACGCGTGTGAAGTAGAGGCTTCGAACTTTAGGTGCTTGGAACAAAGGGATTTCGTGTTCGGGACGAGGTTCGTGATCATCATCCAATTTACGAAGAATTATTTCAAAGGCTTCAAGGGTATGATCTTTATCTTCGTATTTTTTTTTTCGTATATACGTTACTTGATCGATCCTGTTTGGGATTCGTATTTATTTCCACTGCGTTTTTCGTTTTATTTTCGGAATCCCAACAAGATCAAGGAAGCAGCCATGGAGAAATTTTCAGAATCCAAGAAGCAGAAAGTCTCTGGTACTTTTACAGAGCACAAGAACAGCGGGGCCCGTAAGGCCCAGTCCTCTTTTCACTCTTTCAAGAAACCTCCGCACCCAGTTAGGAGCGGTAAGAACTTCGGGGCGACATCAACTATTACTGATGTTACCAGGAAATGCTTTAACTGCGCCCAAACAGGGCACTATCGACGGAATTGCCCCTTTCCTGCCGTGACTTGTTTTGATTGTGGACGAGAGGGACATCGGGCGGTGTTTTGTGAAGAGGCTGCAAAGTCTTTTAGAGCCCGTACACCACAAATACCCATAAGGAGGCCAAGATTACATGACGCAAAGAAAGTGTTCAGATGCCTCAATTTTAGCCGCGGCAGGCAGAGGACAATGGGACCGAAAGGGGACATCAAGTGCCGGATCTGCTCCCCACGTCTCATGCGAGATGAGGAGGACAGACGATCGTGATGTCTTTGCCGCATCGTCTTGGCCCGATCCTTTCCCCCAGCTAGCGTTTTATTCGATACAGGAGCTACACATTCTTTCATATCTTTGTCTTGTGTAAATCGTTTGAATATTTCCGGTTTTCATACTTGTGAACCTTATGTTGTTGGTT
This sequence comes from Orobanche coerulescens, assembly GCA_033398695.1. NCBI lineage: Eukaryota > Viridiplantae > Streptophyta > Magnoliopsida > Lamiales > Orobanchaceae > Orobanche > Orobanche coerulescens. The sequence continues at coordinate 89,254,091 of CM065805.1, read as the reverse complement.
TACCGAGTGGAGAAAGGATTGTCGGAAATTTAGAAACTAGAAATTTCCCTGTATCATTTGGAGGCAGAGAGTGGCTCTCAAATCTGATCGTGATAGAAATGCAAGGAGACGACCTGATACTCGGAGACGATTGGCTTAATCGATATGGAGCAATTGTGAACTACCGAAGGAGGAATATCTCGCTGATCGCTGATGATGGTTCCGAGATTCTGTCTGAGGGATGGAAACCGGGAAGCTCTGGAAAGTTGATCAAGGCGATGAAGGCTGTCAAATTGTTGAAACAGGGCTGTACCGGGTACTGGTGTTACGCAATGAAGAAAGAAGACGAAATTGTGGAACTTTCATCCATTCCTGTTGTGAACGAATTTCCCGATGTATTTCCTGACGAGTTACCGGGACTACCTCCACGAAGGGATGTAGAATTTACCATTGAGCTGGAACCCGGAGCTACACCAATTTCCAAGGCGCCGTATCGTATGGCACCTACTGAGATGTACGAACTGAAGAAGCAGCTAGAGGAATTACTGGATAAGGGCTATATTCATCCAAGCGTTTCACCCTGGGGAGCGCCAGTTCTTTTCGTCCGAAAGAAGGATGGATCGCTCCGACTGTGTATTGACTATCGAGAGCTGAACAAGTTGACGATTAAGAACAAGTATCTGTTGCCACGGATTGATGATTTGTTTGACCAGTTGCAAGGGGCAACAGTATTTTCTAAGATCGATCTGAGATCAGGATATCATCAATTGAGGATTAAGGAATCTGATGTTCCGAAATCAGCGTTCAGAACTCGCTACGGGCATTATGAGTTTGTAGTGATGCCGTTTGGTCTCACTAACGCACCTGCTGTATTTATGCAATTGATGAACAGAGTGTTCATTGAATTTTTGGATAAATTTGTGGTCGTATTTATTGATGACATTCTGGTGTATTCTAAGAGTCTGGAAGAACATGCACAGCATTTGCGGATTGTATTGGAGCTTTTGAGAAACGAGCAATTGTACGCCAAACTTTCTAAGTGTGAATTCTGGCTAAAGGAAGTAATGTTCCTCGGCCATGTGGTGTCAGCTAGAGGAGTCCGAGTAGATCCTCAGAAGATCGAAGCAATATTGGATTGGAAGCCTCCAAAGAACGTGAAAGAGGTCCGAAGCTTCTTGGGGCTTGCTGGATACTATCGTCGATTCGTGGAAGGGTTTTCTAAAATCTCCCGCCCACTTACTCGACTCCTGCAGAAAACTCAAAAGTTTGAGTGGAATGAATTGTGTCAGATTAGCTTTGATGAATTGAAGAAGAGATTGACGACGGCACCGATTCTATCACTTCCGCAGGGAACTGAAGGATTCATATTTTACAGTGATGCTTCGAACCAAGGACTTGCGTGCGTGTTGATGCAGAATGATAAGGTGATCGCTTATGCATCGCGACAACTGAAACCTTATGAAGTGAATTACCCAACACATGATTTGGAGCTAGCAGCAGTGGTTTTTGCCTTGAAGATCTGGAGGCATTATCTGTACGGGACTCACTGTCAGATCTTTACGGATCATAAGACTCTCAAGTACATATTTAGTCAGAAAGAGTTGAACATGCGGCAAAGAAGATGGTTGGAACTGATTAAGGACTATGACTTGGAGATTTTATATCATCCAGGCAAAGCGAATGTAGTAGCCGATGCACTTAGCCGCAAGCCTGTCTCTATTCAGATGCTGGAGACGCTGACCTCCCAACTTAGCCTTCAACGAGAGATGATTCGTGAAGGAATTGAGGTGTGGTTACAAAGAGTCCAAGGACAGCTGTGCGTGATGGAGATAACTTCATCATTAACCGAAGAAATCAAATCTAGACAGGCAGATGATCCTCTGATGATTCGGTTACATGATGAAGTGATCAAAGGAAAGGCCCCCGGATTCATAATTCATGACGATGGAGTTTTTAGATTTCAGAACCGACTCTGCGTTCCCGATGTTGATGTTCTGAAACAGACGATTATGAAGGAAGCTCATAGTTCGCCCTATTCTATCCACCCGAGCACCAGTAAAATGTATAAGGATTTGAAACAGAATTTCTGGTGGGGCAATATGAAGAAAGACGTAGCGGACTATGTTTCGAAATGTTTGACTTGTCAGCAGGTTAAGATCGAGCATCAACGGCCTGCCGGAATGTTGAAGCCGCTCCCGATTCCTGAATGGAAGTGGGAGGACATATCGATGGACTTTATCACTAATATGCCGAAAACTAGGACAGGAATGAACATGATTTGGGTGATAGTTGATCGTTTAACCAAATTGGCTCATTTTCTAGGCATTAAGGATACGTGGGGACCAGAGAGGTTGGCACGAGTCTTTATTTCGGACATAGTTCGATTGCATGGTACGCCGAAGACCATTGTTTCTGATCGAGACGGTCGTTTTGTGTCTCACTTTTGGAAAGCAGTTCATAAGGCCTTGGGGACCGAATTGAACTTCAGTACAGCTTATCACCCGCAGACTGACGGACAATCTGAGAGAACTATACAAACGGTGGAAGACATGCTAAGGGCCTGTGCCTTAGATTGGTCAAATGATTGGGAAGTTCATCTACCGTTGATTGAATTTACCTACAACAATAGTTGGCATGCTTCCATTAAGATGGCACCGTTTGAGGCATTATACGGAAGGAGATGCAGATCGCCCCTATCTTTGGGACGATTCGGCCGACTTGATCGAACAGTAACTGCACTGATCGTGCGGCATCGAGAAAAGATAGCCTTGATTCGTGAAAGGTCGTTGACCGCACAGAGTCGCGAGAATCCTATGCGACGTACGTCGTCCGCCATTGGAGTTCAATACCGGAGACCATGTACTTTTGAAGGTTTCTCCTACTCGGGAATCTTTCGTTTCTAAGGAAAGGAAAGCCGAGACCGAGATATATCGCACCATTTGAGATCCTCGAGAGAGTTGGGGAGTTGGCATACGATTAGCATTGCCGCCGTCATTGTGCCATGTTCATAACGTGTTCCACGTATCCCGATACGAGGTATATACGAGATCCCACCATATCATTGATTTCGCGAGATCGAAGTCGAGCAGATGGGACGTTTGAAGAAAGACTACCAAGATACTCGAGAGTCGAGTTAAGCAACTGAGGAACAAGTCAATTGTTTTGGTCAAAGTTCAGTGGTCACGTCACGGAATGGAAGAAGCCACCTGGGAAACGGAAGCTGATATGAAGTCTAGATATCCCGAGTTATTTTCGTCTTGAGTTTCGGGACGAAACTCCTTTTTAGTAGGAGAGTATGTAATATCCGGATTTATTACAGTGTATTTCATCTGTATTCAAACCATGTATTATTTCGGATTGGTGATTTTGATTATTGGAGTATGATATTTCGTGCATTGATATCATTATGCATAAGTATAGAAACTTGCAAAAATTGCTCAAGCAACCTCGTGATAGCGCACGCTAAGAATGTATCTTAACGCGCGCTATCGGGCCATTATTAGCGCACGCTATGCAGGTAGGAGTAACGTGCGCTAAGGACTCAATTATTGAGCGGGACGGCTAACACATGCGCCAGCCGGGACATGGGTCCGGATAAGATTCCCGCTGACGCACCCGGACAAATTCTGAAGTCAACCATTATTAGCGCACGCTAAGGGATGCTTAGTAGCGTGCGCTAACTTGTCAATAATGCAGAATATTATAAATGGGACAACAACCGTTTTGGCTTTCATTTCTTTCGCCCATTCCTCAACCTTGAGAGTTCAGAGAGCTGTAGTAATACTCCTATACACTTAGAACACATATTGTTGGTGTTTATACATTGGTTATCACTTGGGAATGTTCATGGAAGTGGAATAGCACCTTGGAGTGGCATACAACCAACCGGAGTGGGATTCTACCTTACGGTTCAGTGATTTTCCTCATTTTAAGGTATGTTCAATCTATCTCCAGACTTAGAGTTGGATTCTAACGATTTGGATGATCATGTTAACAAGATATGGATTTTCATAGATGAATTATCCAAGTATATCATGTTTGGAATAGTGAGATGAATAAGCCTTAAATACCTTGATTATAATCATCATGATTCGAATCTTAGTACACTGAATATGTGAAGAGAAGCTTCTATCATTGGTAAACCGAATCTAATAGATGATTTCATAATAATCTTGGACTAGACGTTAACATCCTTATTGTTAGATAAATCTAAAGGTTTGATCATGGAAGGATTTATCTAGTATATATAGGACGTTCATCAACTTCAGTATGATAATATGGATTGATATAGAGGTGTTGATATCAACCGTTAAGCTTTTCGAATTGTCGTATGAAGATTTGAAGTCGGAATGGAATATGGTTTTATATTGGTATGCATATCCTTGAATCCGAAGTTGTCTTTATCCGTAAAATCATTCATAAGGGTGTGAACATGGTATTCATGGAAGTAACATGAATTATCACACAAGATTTCATTGTTTCAATCATGGCAAGAACAGTTTACTGCTCAGCAGTAAACTGCCATGCATAGATAGCGCACGCTACGCTATGAATGTTAACGTGCGCTATCGAGCACTAGTTAGCGTGCGCTACGTTTAGTACGTAACGTACGCTAGACCATCAGACGAGTCAGTTGGGTGGTCAATGAAGTACTGACCATGCATCGTTAGCGTGCGCTAGGCTTTGTTGTTTGCGTGCGCTATCGAGCAGACTTAACGCACGCTACACAGAGTACTTAGCGTGCGCTAAGCAGTTCGGGCAGAATGCATTTTATGAACTTTTGGCCGTGAATCGAATTGTTAAACATTCGTACGACGTGAGATAAATCCTATATCATTTCTTTTGTTAAGGTTTGGTCTCGTTACGTGATTGATTGAGGAGGACGACCGTCGAGTGTTCGTTTCCGTGGAAGTATTGTTATTGTCTTCAAATCGAGGCAAGTACCTTAATTGTTTTATGTATTGTTGTTATACATATTGTCGTGCATGTATGTCGTAATTGTATGTCCACCTCGTGTTGGTCCGACGGGATCATCGGGGGATCTATGCTAGCGTGCGCTGGATCATCGGACGGGTTTTTCCACCATGGGTTGGTCTGACGGGATCATCGTGGGCTCTAGGCAGTGAACGCTGGATCGATGGAATTACCATGTGTATGTATTGATATCATGTTGTGATTATCAGTTGTGTATGTTATGTTTGAGTTTCTCGTAGGAGAAGACTTGTTGGTATTTTGTCGTTTACGTTATTATTATTCTTCGTGAGATATGAATAATATGTTGTGGTACTTGTACTAGCATCGTTGTGCTAACCCCTTCGGGGGTGAACATTTTGTTTGTGTTCAGGATCCAGGAGAGGGGGGAAACAACCACTGGAACTGTATGACGACGAGGGTGCAGAGTGATGTCCCGACCGGGTTTATCTATCTGTTGTTTATTCGTTATTTCATTAAGTACTCGAGTACGAAGTCATTTGTGATGGGTTTGAATTTGGTGATGTATTATTGAGTTCTGTTGAACAATTGTACTATTTCTGTATTTGGTCAGAACTGATGTACTGTAATTCCGTTATTTCCATTCGTTAGTACCTTTTTATGCTTGTTCAATTCTTCAGCCTTGTAAATCCTTATGTAAAGGATTTACGGCGCTGTAATATTCCCGAATATATTGGGGGTGTTACAGCGCCGAACAGACGAACCCGACGCGGCAGTAGCTTCAGGTACCATTCATATTTTATCTCATCCAGTCCGTGTACTTTTCGATACGGGTGCTACACATTCTTTTATTTCTTTAGAGTGTGTACGCCGTTTGAATATAACTTGTCTGACTGTTTGCGATCCCTTCATCGTGAAACTGCCTAGTAGGGATATAATTGTGGGAAGCTGGGCGATTAGAGATTTTCCAGTGATTATATCTGGTATGGAATGGTTATCGAATCTGATTGTAGTTGATATAGAAGGCGAGGATGTGATCCTCGGCGAGGATTGGCTTGATAATCATCAAGCGATTATGAACTACCGTACCAAGGTTATCACCATGATGACTAAAGACGGATCCGAGTACTCATTTTTGGGGCGTAAGTCAGGACTATCCAAGTTACCTATCAGTGCCATGAAGACCGTAAAACTTTTGAATAAAGGTTGTACGGGATATTGGTGTTATGCCTTGAAAACGGAAGGAAACGAAATCGATTTCTCTTCGATTCCGGTTGTTAGTGAGTACCCCGATGTTTTTCCGAATGACCTCCCGGGATTACCGCCAGATCGAGAGATAGAATTTGCAGTGGACTTAGAGCCAGATGCGGCTCCGATTTCTAAAGCACCTTATCGGATGGCACCTTCCGAGATACAAGAATTGGAGAATCAGTTGGGAGAACTTCTAGAAAGAGGGTACATCAGACCAAGCGCTTCGCCTTGGGGCGCGCCTGTTCTTTTCGTGAGGAAGAAGGATGGTTCACTACGTTTGTGCATCGACTACCGTGAGCTTAACAAAGTAACTATCAAGAACAAATATCCTTTGCCTCGTATTGACGATTTATTTGATCAATTGCAAGGGGCTGCGGTTTTCTCGAAGATTGATTTAAGATCCGAGTATTATCAACTCAGGGTGAGGGAGTCCGACGTTCCGAAGACGGCATTTCGGACGAGATATGGGCATTATGAATTTGTAGTCATGCCTTTTGGGTTGACTAATGCACCGGCAGTATTCATGCAGTTAATGAATAAGATATTCATCGAGTACCTCGACAGGTGTGTAGTCGTCTTTATTGACGACATATTGATCTATTCTCGAGATAAGAAGGAACATGCCCGACACTTGCGTTTGGTTTTAGATATTTTTAGAACCGAGCACCTCTATGCAAAATTCTCGAAATGTGAATTTTGGTTGGAAGAAGTTATGTTTATCGGCCATGTGATTTCGGCCGAAGGGGTTCGTGTAGACCCGAAGAAGATTGAGGCAGTGCTAGATTGGGCACCGCCTAAAAATGTTAAGGAAGTTCGTAGTTTTTTAGGCCTTGTTGGGTATTACCGGCGGTTTGTCGAGGGGTTCTCGAAACTCGCTCGGCCGCTTACGAAATTACTCCAGAAGACCGAAAAGTTTGTTTGGACGGATGAAAGACAACAGAGCTTCGATGAACTGAAGAGGCGTTTGACTTCAGCACCGATTTTAACTTTGCCACATGGTAGTGAGGGCTTTGCCGTTTATAGTGACGCTTCTGGTCAAGGTTTAGGTTGTGTGCTTATGCAGCATGATAAGACGATAGCTTTTGCGTCATGACAATTAAAGCCTTATGAGATGAATTATCCTACTCACGATTTGGAATTGGTCGCAATTGTCTTCTCACTCAAGATTTGGCGGCATTATTTGTATGGTTCTCCGTGTCGGATTTATACTGATCACAAGAGCCTGAAATATATTTTCAGTCAGAAGGAGCTGAATATGAGACAGAGACGTTGGTTAGAGTTGATAAAGGATTATGATTTGGAAATTCTTTACCACCCCGGAAAAGCTAATGTCGTTGCGGATGCTTTGAGCCGCAAATCGGCATCTCTTCAAATGCTCGTAATGGAGTTTATCATGTTAATGACATTCTCGATTGTGTTTTGACCTCTGGTTAGACATATTGGAGTTTATCATGTTGATGATATTCTCGATTATGTTTTGACCTCTGGTTGGTCATATAGGAGTTTATCATGTTGATGATATTCTCAGCTGCGTGTTGACCTTTGGATTGCTCGCATTAGAGTTTAACATGTCGATGATATTCTTGGTTGATTTATTGGTTGATCATTGCTGGTGATCATCTGAGCGTTTAGATTTTGTGTCGATGTTTCGGGATTCGTTGCCATTGTGTTAGGTAGTTGTTTCATAGATGAATCGTGTATTATTGATTTGTATCCGGATTGGGACTTGATTGTGTAATCAGGCAGACAGGATTCGACACGGATAGATTATGTCATCCGAAGATGATATATTTTTGTTGAGATTCATGGAATGTGATTATAAGCGTATTGAGGCTTTACAGCGAGGTCACTTGCTAGTATCTCAAGAGATTGTCGACTTTGCGCATTTGTAAGTATGCGGTTTTGGTTATTCAGTAATGATGATGATTGATCGTTGTCGTGATGGTTTCGGGATATTTTGGTTGAACGGTTTGTTTGTCTTTGTGACGGATTTCAAGTTTCGAGGACGAAACTTATTTTAAGTGGGGTAGAATGTAATATCCTGAAATTCTACTGCGATTGTTTAATGTTATTTTATCTGAGTTATATTGTACAGGGTGGAATCTGTACAGTATGGATAAAATAATAGAAAGACTGAGGCAACTGTACTCGTATAATTATCGTATTTGGTAGACAGTTACAATTGAGGATATTGTGTATCAGGTTATCGCACTTTTAATATTGGGTATATCGCATGAGAAAAGTATTGTATTCAATATGTGTATACTTATCCGGTATGTCGAGACGAACAGGAACAGTTGGATTTTTGGCTAAGTATATAAGCCATTACGTACGCTAAATTCCAGAGCTAACGTACGTTAAATTGATAGTGTTACGTACGTTATGGCTAATGTATTACGTACGTAACAAAGGGAATCAGACTTGTGTCCGACAGGTGGGACCCGTGGTCGGTGTCTTTCGGCGAGGAACGTGCTTGGGCAAGTCAACTACGTATTACGTATGCTATACAGGGTGTATTACGTACGTAATATGAGATTTTACTGTACCAAGTCAACGTACGTATTACGTATGTTATGGTGAAAGTGTTACGTACGTAAGGAAGTTCACAAAATAGGTCAGTTAACTCTGGACTGCCATTACGTACGCTATCAAGGTAAGATAGCGCACGTAACAGGTTGTTACGTACGTTAACAAGGACATGTTACGTACGTAACGAACAAAAATGTTTTATAAGAGAATGCCCGTTTTTCATTTCCCTTGGACATTTCATTTCGTTCTTCTCCTCCAAACACTCAGAGATGGCATTTTCAGTTCCTCTAAGTCGATTTTGAGCTTGGAAACATGGGATTGAAGCTTGGATATGGAGCTATTGATGATTCTTGAAGTGATTCCTTGTGTTTTTCATCTTCTAAGAGGTATATTGGATAATCCTCTCTTGAATTTTGGATTTTTGATGTTGTTGTTGATGAATGATTCGTATGAAGATGATTATGATCTTGTTATTACAATTCTTGAGGATATATGAGGTGTATGTTGAAGGAAGATGATGATATGTTGGTTTATGTCTTGAATATGTTGATTATGATTATGAAATCATACAGTTCTTGATGTTCTTGGTATTGTTGTTGCGATTTTTGATGTTAGGAAGATCGTATGTTGAAGAACATGATAATATACACCTTGAATTATGAATGAGGATTGTTTAGAAGTTAGAGGAAATCGAATTACGTTGTTTTGATGGCTATGAACAAGGTTTCGAATCATTTAGTGTTCTTGAGGAACTCCTTGATGAATTTAACATAGCAAGACGATCGTATGTTTAATTATCGATATTTTTAGATATGGAGATCGAATGTTCGTTGATTGTAGTGATAGAATTTGTATGTTCTTGATGAAATACGAATCATGACATCAATTGAGAATCCGGAAAGATTGTGATTGATCACCTAATATGATTTCCTTTACATTCGTATCCGTAATCGTATTTTGGTTATAAATTCGTAATTGTTTGAGTTGGATGGTTCGGACTTATGTTTAATCGAGATATTGTGAAATCGTTGAGTTTATCGATCGGTTATATTGATTAGTAATTATCATATTTCGGTTCATATAATGGATATGAATTCGTAAAATGGTTTGAGTATATTATTTGGTTTTGTGTACGATCGAGATATCGTTGAATCGTTGAGTTGATTGGTTGGCTATGTCGGTTATTGATTGTTATCGAATCGTTGCTATTTGATTACTTCAATAGTTTGAGATTATTGATCGGTGATTATAACCGTATGTTGCGGTCGTGTTCGAGTATGTTCGTGAATTGCATTGGTCAGGGCTGAGGAGCTCGTAGACGAAGTCAATGAGATTGGTAGCGGCTTCATCATCGACGTATCGGTACCAAGGCAAGTTATTACTTGCTCAGTTATAATGTTTAATGAATGGTTTCAGTTTCATTTCGTTTATAATGCATATAGCAAGGATTATTACTGCAAATTCTGGATATTTGAATTATATGTTGTCTTTCCGATTCTGGGAGTTAAATCATAATGAATATGCTTTATCTCGGTTATCGGCATATTCGGGTATCGAGGTTACGTTGCGATAGAGATGAGGATATGAATATCTATGGTTCGTGGTACGTTGGATCGCCGAGCATTGAGGATAATCGCCGGTGATGATTTAACATCGAGGTTTCTCCTGAAGGACTCGCGACAAGTATCTTATTCTGATTCGGTTTAGCATTGATGTTGTTGATCATGCAGGTTGTCATTCATGTTGCTGAACATGAAGTCGTCCTAGTTGTGTCATCATAGTGTCGTTCATGTTTTGATTCATATGTTGTTCATGTTGATGAACATATTGAGTTGCATAGGTGTATGCATAATTGTATTGTTTATGTTGTAAATGATCCGATGGGATCATGAGGATCTATGCTGAGGGCGCTGGATTGGATGTCCACCATGCGTTGGTTCGACGGGATCATCATGGGGATCTATGCTGAGGGCGCTGGATCGTTGGACAGGTTTTCCACCATGCGTTGGTCCGACGGGATCATCATGGGGATCTATGCTGAGGGCGCTGGATCGTTGGATTACCTGGTATTGTGTTGATGGAATCATGTGGATTCGCATCATTGATTTTTTTTATCGTATGTTGTTGTGCATATGTATATTGTTGGTTATCCATTTTGTGTTGATCTAGTAGGTGTAATACCCGTACCTTTATTGACTGTTTGACTTTGCCGTTCTCCTTATTTTGTCGCTCTGTAAACGTATGGAGATGTTGTTGATATTGTTATTAAGTTTCGTGCCTTGTTTAGGTCACGATTGTATTGTTTAGACCTTGCGGAAGTGTTCTGGGCCAGAGGAATAGCGCACGCTAGGCCTAGGCTAATGCATGTTAATTCAGCTTGATTAGCGCACGCTAGCTTGGAGCCGTAGCGCGCGCTAAGGGACCAGTCAGGTCAGAACCAGTAACTCAGACTGCTCTCTGGATTGGCGGATTAACGCACGCTAGGAGTTCGTTAGCGCGCGCTATTCGTGGTTTGCAGCGCACGCTAACATCCGTCCGTAGTGCACGCTAATGGCCGGGTCGGCAGAGGCAGTGAGGTTGCCAGGTTTCTGGACTATCAGGTAGCGCACGCTAGGCTTCGGCTAGCGCACGCTAAAACCGTTACGTAGCGCACGCTAAGGCATAATGGTAGCGCACGCTAATGGGCTGGTCAGTAGAGGCAGTAAGGTTTCAGACTTTCTGGACTAGCAGGTAGCGCACGCTAGGTAGCGGCTAGCGTACGCTATATGTGTTGCGTAACGCACGCTATTGCTCAGTATTAACGCACGCTAGCGGACCGAGCGATAGTCGAGATTTTGGCGGGGCAGCGATTAGCGCATGCTAGGATGTTTAAATGGCGCGCTAACGTCTTATAGCGATAGAGCTGGACTACTGTGTGACCCGTTAGCGCACGCTAATATTGAGGCATAGCGTGCACTAGACTGGGACAGTATATAATGGGACAGTCAACCCCTGCACTTGTCATTTCACATCATTTCCACTTTTTCCGATCGGGAGAGCTCGGGAGAGGCGATTTGGGGCTTTTTGAGGCAGTCCTCCTTCAGATATTGTCATCTTGGGTTGGATAACAAGGATTATACAACATCTAATCCATCCTATCGTACGAATCAAGGTAAAAATCCTTAGAACCCTACCTTCTGGGAATTTTGGGGTTTTTCGTAGATTCGTCCGATTTACCCATTTTGAAGCTTGAGAACCTTGAGATTATGATGTATCTATCCCGTATGCATGCTTTTTCTAGGATTTTACGGATTGGATTATGCCGTTTTTGGACTTGTGATGGTTTGGACGATTTTCCAACCTCTAGTTGTTTATCCATGTATTTCCATAAATCGTAGACGGATTTCGGGAGTTTTCTTCGTGTAATTTGAATATGGATAATTGATTATCATATTCCTTGTGAATCGTTTAGGTGCCGGAAGCGCGTTCTTGGACCTACCGAACTCAACCCTTTTTCCATTCGATTTCTCGATGTCTCAAAGGCAAGTATATATTTATGATTGTACGTTCTCGACTTTGAAAGTAAGTTATATTGATGGCATAATATGAACGAACCAGTTCCACGGTATTCATATATGTTTTGATGATGGATGATATGAACGAACCGTTTCCACGGTATTCATATATGTATTGATGACGGATGACATGAACGAACCGTTTCCACGGTATTCATATATGTATTGATGACGGATGATATGAACGAACCGTTTCCATGGTATTCATATACGTCTTGATGTGATGCTATGAGATTTAGTTATTCCGGAATACTAGTCTTGAACTGATGAATTGACAGTTACATGTACTTAATTGTCGAGAAGTATTGTGTTTCATACTTGATATACTTGCACTAGCTATTCGACGGCTAACCCCTTTATGGGAAAAATACTTTTTATGTATTTCAGGTTCCAGGAGAGCGGACAGGCAGGTATCGGGTCGGCATGAAGATGGTGGGCAAGAGTGGTACTGTGTCTTTCCTCCGGTTATGTTTTGAGCTTTCCATTCAGTGTTGTTGTACTGGAATGGTTATTAAATACTCGAGTATTGTTTCCCATTTTTCTTGATGTTCCGGCCTGTGTTTGCCGAGGTATTGATTTGTGTTGTGATGTCTTTGGATACATTGGTTATGTTTTGAATACTCTTTGTATTGTTCTTCCTTCCATCATATGTAGACCTTATCGGTCAAAAATTTATAGTTCCGCGTATGTTTTGCCTTGTGGGTCCCACGGCGGGGCTTACGGCACTGTAATATCCCTGAATAACTTGGGTGTGTTACAGATTATGGTATCGGAGCTTAGGTCTATGGATACCTAGGCTGTTGGTCTTTTGGGTCGATCGAGTCGTCATTTGTTCGCAGTATCACTACTCTGCCATCATCACAGTGCGACCGGTACTTGTAAGACCTCTTACTCTTCTGGTGTTTCCTTATTCGTTTTGCTTCCTTTTATTGGTATTCGTGAGAATCGGTCACTTTGATGACGTGTAATTGAATTGTGCTTACGTGACTTGTGTGTTCTTCAGTATGTCAGCTGGTAAGGGCCGTGGTCGTGGTCGTGGCCGTGGACGTGGAAGAGGTCGTGGCGCGGCCGTTTCCATCAGTTCTGTTGCGGGGTCAACCAACCCCAGCTTGTCAAACTCGGTGCATCCCGACACCGAAAGTCAGCACGACCAGTCGAATGGCCAGGGGAACAACGCGGACGTTGGAGTTGCGAATGTACTTCAACAATTGGCTACCCAGATGACCATTTTAGCCCAAACTGTTCAGCTGAATAATCCGAACCCGAACACGGATGCCTTGCTTCAGAATGTAATTCGTATGCACCCTCCACAATTTGGCGGTGCCACAGACCCGTTAGGATGGGAAGATTGGCTAGCGGAATTGGAAAAGATTTTCGAGGCGGTTGATTGCCCCTAAGTGAGGAAAGTACCGATTGCTCAGTATTTCCTCACCAAGGAGGCCGCTACCTGGTGGAAGGTCATCAAGCCACAGGATCGCATTGCCACGTGGGAGGAATTTAAGGAGCTTTTGGAGGCCGAGTTTTGTCCTTGGCCGGTACGAGAGAGCCGAATCCGAGCCTTTTTCGAGGCTAAACCGCAGAACATTCCTGTTTCGCAAGCGATTGTAGAGTACAACCAACAACTGATCCACGTGCAGGATCAAGTATGGAACGAGCGTGATAAGATCCGCTATTTTGATATGCGGATGAATTTGGACTTACGACGGTACATGGCCGGATTTGCTTGTACCACACTTAAGGAGTATCAGGACAGAGCTTTAGCCCATGATATGTTAAGCCCCAACAACGATACCGTTGAAGAACCGAAGAAGCAGAAAGTCGCGGGGAATTTTTCTGGCTCTAAGGGTGGCAACTTTCAGAGGTCACATTTACTAACTGCTATGCCGATACCGTCATGTTCTAATAAAGGAAAGAGGGGTTACCGTTCTACTCCGGCACCACAAATCGCACGGTGACTTGCTATAATTGTGGCCGTCTGTGCCACGTGATTAGAATGCAACTTTCCACCATTGAAGTGTCACACGTGCGACAGATGGGACATAGGGCGGCTTATTGTTTCGAACCGAATCGACTTTGGACACTCTAAGCCGCTTCAAAGACCACTTGATCAAAATATGAATCAACGACAATCTTTTGGTCAACCTCAGTAGAATTTCGGCAGGGGCCGGGGACGGGGTCAGACGCTGGAGGGGGAAACTCTAGCGTCAATTCGGTACAACCACAGGTTTATGAGATGCGCCGAACAGACGAACCCGACGCGGCGGTAGCTTCAGGTACCATTCATATTTTATCTCATCCAGTCCGTGTACTTTTCGATATGGGTGCTACACATTCTTTTATTTCTTTGGAGTGTGTATGCCGTTTGAATATAACTTGTTTGACTGTTTGCGATCCCTTCATCGTGAAACTGCCTAGTAGGGATAGAATTGTGGGAAGCTGGGCGATTAGAGATTTTCCAGTGATTATATCTGGTATGGAATGGTTATCGAATCTGATTGTAGTTGATATAGAAGGCGAGGATGTGATCCTCGGCGAGGATTGGCTTGATAATCATCAAGCAATTATGAACTACAGTACCAAGGTTATCACCATGATGACTAAAGACGGATCCGAGTACTCATTTTTGGGGCGTAAGTCGGGACTATCCAAGTTACCTATCAGTGCCATGAAGACCGTAAAACTTTTGAATAAAGGTTGTATGGGCTATTGGTGTTATGCCTTGAAAACGGAAGGAAACGAAATCGATTTCTCTTCGATTCCGGTTGTTAGTGAGTACCCCGATGTTTTTCCGAATGACCTCCCTGGATTACCGCCAGATCGAGAGATAGAATTTGCAGTGGACTTAGAGCCAGATGCGGCTCCGATTTCTAAAGCACCTTATCGGATGGCACCTTCCGAGATACAAGAATTGAAGAATCAGTTGGGAGAACTTCTGGAAAGAGGGTACATCAGACCAAGCGCTTCGCCTTGGGGCGCGCCTGTTCTTTTCGTGAGGAAGAAGGATGGTTCACTACGTTTGTGCATCGACTACCGTGAGCTGAACAAAGTAACCATCAAGAACAAATATCCTTTGCCTCGTATTGACGATTTATTTGATCAATTGCAAGGGGCTGCGGTTTTCTCGAAGATTGATTTAAGATCCGGGTATTATCAACTCAGGGTGAGGGAATCCGACGTTCCGAAGACGGCATTTCGGACGAGATATGGGCATTATGAATTTGTAGTCATGCCTTTTGGGTTGACTAATACACCGGCAGTATTCATGCAGTTAATGAATAAGATATTCATCGAGTACCTCGACAGGTGTGTAGTTGTCTTTATTGACGACATATTGATCTATTCTCGAGATAAGGAGGAACATGCCCGACACTTGCGTTTGGTTTTAGATATTTTGAGAACCGAGCACCTCTATGCAAAATTCTCGAAATGTGAATTTTGGTTGGAAGAAGTTATGTTTCTCGGCCATGTGATTTCGGCCGAAGGGGTTCGTGTAGACCCGAAGAAGATTGAGGCAGTGCTAGATTGGGCACCGCCTAAAAATGTTAAGGAAGTTCGTAGTTTTTTAGGCCTTGTTGAGTATTACCGGCGGTTTGTCGAGGGGTTCTCGAAACTCGCTCGGCCGCTTACGAAATTAATCCAGAAGACCGAAAAGTTTGTTTGGACGGATGAAAGACAACAGAGCTTCGATGAACTGAAGAGGCGTTTGACTTCAGCACCGATTTTAACTTTGCCACATGGTAGTGAGGGCTTTGCAGTTTATAGTGACGCTTCTGGTCAAGGTTTAGGCTGTGTGCTTATGCAGCATGATAAGACGATAGCTTTTGCGTCATGACAATTAAAGCCTTATGAGATGAATTATCCTACTCACGATTTGGAATTGGCCGCAATTGTCTTCGCACTCAAGATTTGGCGGCATTATTTGTATGGTTCTCCGTGTCGGATTTATACCGATCACAAGAGCCTGAAATATATTTTCAGTCAGAAGGAGCTGAATATGAGACATAGACGTTGGTTAGAGTTGATAAAGGATTATGATTTGGAAATTCTTTACCACCCCGGAAAAGCTAATGTCGTTGCGGATGCTTTGAGCCGCAAATCGGCATCTCTTCAAATGCTCGTATTGGAGTTTATCATGTTAATGACATTCTCGATTGTGTTTTGACCTCTGGTTAGACATATTGGAGTTTATCATGTTGATGATATTCTCGATTATGTTTTGACCTCTGGTTGGTCATATAGGAGTTTATCATGTTGATGATATTCTCAGCTGCGTGTTGACCTTTGGATTGCTCGCATTAGAGTTTAACATGTCGATGATATTCTTGGTTGATTTATTGGTTGATCATTGCTGGTGATCATCTGAGCGTTTAGATTTTGTGTCGATGTTTCGGGATTCGTTGCCATTGTGTTAGGTAGTTGTTTCATAGATGAATCGTGTATTATTGATTTGTATCCGGATTGGGACTTGATTGTGTAATCAGGCAGACAGGATTCGACACGGATAGATTATGTCATCCGAAGATGATATATTTTTGTTGAGATTCATGGAATGTGATTATAAGCGTATTGAGGCTTTACAGCGAGGTCACTTGCTAGTATCTCAGGAGATTGTCGACTTTGCGCATTTGTAAGTATGCGGTTTTGGTTATTCAGTAATGATGATGATTGATCGTTGTCGTGATGGTTTCGGGATATTTTGGTTGAACGGTTTGTTTGTCTTTGTGACGGATTTCAAGTTTCGAGGACGAAACTTATTTTAAGTGGGGTAGAATGTAATATCCTGAAATTCTACTGCGATTGTTTAATGTTATTTTATCTGAGTTATATTGTACAGGGTGGAATCTGTACAGTATGGATAAAATAATAGAAAGACTGAGGCAACTGTACTCGTATAGTTATCGTATTTGGTAGACAGTTACAATTGAGGATATTGTGTATCAGGTTATCGCACTTTTAATATTGGGTATATCGCATGAGAAAAGTATTGTATTCAATATGTGTATACTTATCCGGTATGTCGAGACGAACAGGAACAGTTGGATTTTTGGCTAAGTATATAAGCCATTACGTACGCTAAATTCCAGAGCTAACGTACGTTAAATTGATAGTGTTACGTACGTTATGGCTAATGTATTACGTACGTAACAAAGGGAATCAGACTTGTGTTCGACAGGTGGGACCCGTGGTCGGTGTCTTTCGGCGAGGAACGTGCTTGGGCAAGTCAACTACGTATTACGTACGCTATACAGGGTGTATTACGTATGTAATATGAGATTTTACTGTACCAAGTCAACGTACGTATTACCTATGTTATGGTGAAAGTGTTACGTACGTAAGGAAGTTCACAAAATAGGTCAGTTAACTCTGGACTGCCATTACGTACGCTATCAAGGTAAGATAGCGCACGCAATAGGTTGTTACGTACGTTAACAAGGACATGTTACGTACGTAGCGAACAGAAATGTTTTATAAGAGAATGCCCGTTTTTCATTTCCCTTGGACATTTCATTTCGTTCTTCTCCTCCAAACACTCAGAGATGGCATTTTCAGTTCCTCTAAGTTGATTTTGAGCTTGGAAACATGGGATTGAAGCTTGGATATGGAGCTATTGATGATTCTTGAAGTGATTCCTTGTGTTTTTCATCTTCTAAGAGGTATATTGGATAATCCTCTCTTGAATTTTGGATTTTTGATGTTGTTGTTGATGAATGATTCGTATGAAGATGATTATGATCTTGTTATTACAATTCTTGAGGATATATGAGGTGTATGTTGAAGGAAGATGATGATATGTTGGTTTATGTCTTGAATATGTTGATTATGATTATGAAATCATACAGTTCTTGATGTTCTTGGTATTGTTGTTGCGATTTTTGATGTTAGGAAGATCGTATGTTGAAGAACATGATAATATACACCTTGAATTATGAATGAGGATTGTTTAGAAGTTAGAGGAAATCGAATTACGTTGTTTTGATGGCTATGAACAAGGTTTCGAATCATTTAGTGTTCTTGAGGAACTCCTTGATGAATTTAACATAGCAAGACGATCGTATGTTTAATTATCGGTATTTTTAGATATGGAGATCGAATGTTCGTTGATTGTAGTGATAGAATTTGTATGTTCTTGATGAAATACGAATCATGACATCAATTGAGAATCCGGAAAGATTGTGATTGATCACCTAATATGATTTCCTTTACATTCGTATCCGTAATCGTATTTTGGTTATAAATTCGTAATTGTTTGAGTTGGATGGTTCGGACTTATGTTTAATCGAGATATTGTGAAATCGTTGAGTTTATCGATCGGTTATATTGATTAGTAATTATCATATTTCGGTTCATATAATGGATATGAATTCGTAAAATGGTTTGAGTATATTATTTGGTTTTGTGTACGATCGAGATATCGTTGAATCGTTGAGTTGATTGGTTGGCTATGTCGGTTATTGATTGTTATCGAATCGTTGTTATTTGATTACTTCAATAGTTTGAGATTATTGATTGGTGATTATAACCGTATGTTGCGGTCGTGTTCAAGTATGTTCGTGAATTGCATTGGTCAGGGCTGAGGAGCTCGTAGACGAAGGCAATGAGATTGGTAGCGGCTTCATCATCGACGTATCGGTACCGAGGCAAGTTATTACTTGCTCAGTTATAATGTTTAATGAATGGTTTCAGTTTCATTTCGTTTATAATGCATATAGCAAGGATTATTACTGCAAATTCTGGATATTTGAATTATATGTTGTCTTTCCGATTCTGGGAGTTAAATCATAATGAATATGCTTTATCTCGGTTATCGGCATATTCGGGTATCGAGGTTACATTGCGATATAGATGAGGATATGAATATATATGGTTCGTGGTACGTTGGATCGCCGAGCATTGAGGATAATCGCCGGTGATGATTTAACATCGAGGTTTCTACTGAAGGACTCGCGACAAGTATCTTATTCTGATTCGGTTTAGCATTGATGTTGTTGATCATGCAGGTTGTCATTCATGTTGCTGAACATGAAGTCGTCCTAGTTGTGTCATCATAGTGTCGTTCATGTTTTGATTCATATGTTGTTCATGTTGATGAACATATTGAGTTGCATAGGTGTATGCATAATTGTATTGTTTATGTTGTAAATGATCCGATGGGATCATGAGGATCTATGCTGAGGGCGCTGGATTAGATGTCCACCATGCGTTGGTTCGACGGGATCATCATGGGGATCTATGCTGAGGGCGCTGGATCATTGGACACGTTTTCCACCATGCGTTGGTCCGACGGGATCATCATGGGGATCTATGCTGAGGGCGCTGGATCGTTGGATTACCTGGTATTGTGTTGATGGAATCATGTGGATTCGCATCATTGATTTTTTTTATCGTATGTTGTTGTGCATATGTATATTGTTGGTTATCCATTTTGTGTTGATCTATTAGGTGTAATACCCGTACCTTTATTGACTGTTTGACTTTGTCGTTCTCCTTATTTTGTCGCTCTGTAAACGTATGGAGATGTTGTTGATATTGTTATTAAGTTTCGTGCCTTGTTTAGGTCACGATCGTATTGTTTAGACCTTGCGGAAGTGTTCTGGGCCAGAGGAATAGCGCACGCTAGGCCTAGGCTAATGCATGCTAATTCAGCTTGATTAGCGCACGCTAGCTTGGAGCCGTAGCGCGCGCTAAGGGACCAGTCAGGTCAGAACCAGTAACTCAGGCTTCTCTCTGGACTGGCGGATTAACGCATGCTAGGAGTTCGTTAGCGCGCACTATTCGTGGTTTGCAGCGCACGCTAACATCCGTCCGTAGCGCACGCTAATGGCCGGGTCGGCAGAGGCAGTGAGGTTGCCAGGTTTCTGGACTATCAGGTAGCGCACGCTAGGCTTCGGCTAGCGCACGCTAAAACCGTTAGGTAGCGCACGCTAAGGCATAATGGTAGCGCATGCTAATGGGCTGGTCAGTAGAGGCAGTAAGGTTTCAGACTTTCTGGACTAGCAGGTAGCGCATGCTAGGTAGCGGCTAGCGTACGCTATATGTGTTGCGTAACGCACGCTAGTGCGCAGTATTAACGCACGCTAGCGGACCGAGGCAGTATGCTGAGATTTTGGCAGGACAGCAGTTAGCGCATGCTAGGGATGTTTCGTAGCGCGCGCTAACGTCTTATGACAGTAGCCACTGGACTACCAGGTGACCCGTTAGCGCACGCTAATATTGAGGCGTAGCGTGCACTAGACTGGGACAGTATATAAGGGGACAGTCAACCCCTGCACTTGTCATTTCACATCATTTCCACTTTTTCCGATCGGGAGAGCTCGGGAGAGGCGATTTGGGGCTTTTTGAGGGAGTCCTCCTTCAGATATTGTCATCTTGGGTTGGATAACAAGGATTATACAACATCTAATCCATCCTATCGTACGAATCAAGGTAAAAATCCTTAGAACCCTACCTTCTCGGAATTTTGGGGTTTTTCGTAGATTCGTCCGATTTACCCATTTTGAAGCTTGAGAACCTTGAGATTATGATGTATCTATCCCGTATGCATGCTTTTCCTACGATTTTACGGATTGGATTATGCCGTTTTTGGACTTGTGATGGTTTGGACGATTTTCCAACCTCTAGTTGTTTATCCATGTATTTCCATAAATCGTAGACGGGTTTCGGAAATTTTCTTCGTGTAATTTGAATATGGATAATTGATTATCATATTCCTTGTGAATCGTTTAGGTGCCGGAAGCGCGTTCTTGGACCTACCGAACTCAACCCTTTTTTCATTCGATTTCTCGATGTCTCAAAGGCAAGTATATATTTATGATTGTACGTTCTCGACTTTGAAAGTAAGTTATATTGATGGCATAATATGAACGAACCGGTTCCACGGTATTCATATATGTTTTGATGACGGATGATATGAATGAACCGTTTCCACGGTATTCATATATGTATTGATGACGGATGACATGAACGAACCGTTTCCACGGTATTCATATATGTATTGATGACGGATGATACGAACGAACCGTTTCCACGGTATTCATATACGTCTTGATATGATGCTATGAGATTTAGTTATTCCGGAATACTAGTCTTGAACTGATGAATTGACAGTTACATGTACTTAATTGTCGAGAAGTATTGTGTTTCATACTTGATATACTTGCACTAGCTATTCAACGGCTAACCCCTTTATGGGAAAAATACTTTTTATGTATTTCAGGTTCTAGGAGAGCGGACAGGCAGGTATCGGGTCGGCATGAAGATGGTGGGCAAGAGTGGTACTGTGTCTTTCCTCCGGTTATGTTTTGAGCTTTCCATTCAGTGTTGTTGTACTGGAATGGTTATTAAATACTCGAGTATTGTTTCCCATTTTTCTTGATGTTCCGGCCTGTGTTTGCCGAGGTATTGATTTGTGTTGTGATGTCTTTGGATACATTGGTTATGTTTTGAATACTCTTTGTATTGTTCTTCCTTCCATTGTATGTAGACCTTATCGGTCAAAAATTTATAGTTCCGCGTATGTTTAGCCTTGTGGGTCCCACGGCGGGGCTTACGGCGCTGTAATATCCCTGAATAACTTGGGGGTGTTACAGATTATGGTATCGGAGCTTAGGTCTATGGATACCTAGGTTGTCGGTCTTTTGGGTCGATCGAGTCATCATTTGTTCGCAGTATCACTACTCTGCCATCATCACAGTGCGACCGGTACTTGTAAGACCTCTTACTCTTCTGGTGTTTCCTTATTCATTTTGCTTCCTTTTATTGGTATTCGTGAGAATCGGTCACTTTGATGACGTGTAATTGAATTGTGCTTACGTGACTTGTGTGTTCTTCAGTATGTCAGCTGGTAGGGGCCGTGGTCGTGGTCGTGGCCGTGGACGTGGAAGAGGTCGTGGCGCGGCCGTTTCCATCGATTCATGGGTCAACCAACCCCAGCTTGTCAAACTCGGTGCATCCCGACACCGAAAGTCAGCACGACCAGTCGAATGGCCAGGGGAACAACGCGGATGTTGGAGTTGCGAATGTACTTCAACAATTGGCTACCCAGATGACCATTTTAGCCCAAACTGTTCAGCTGAATAATCCGAACCCGAACACGGATGCCTTGCTTCAGAATGTAATTCGTATGCACCCTCCACAATTTGGCGGTGCCACAGACCCGTTAGGATGGGAAGATTGGCTAGCGGAATTGGAAAAGATTTTCGAGGCGGTTGATTGCCCCGAAGTGAGGAAAGTACCGATTGCTCAGTATTTCCTCACCAAGGAGGCCGCTACCTGGTGGAAGGTCATCAAGCCACAGGATCGCATTGCCACGTGGGAGGAATTTAAGGATCTTTTGGAGGCCGAGTTTTGTCCTTGGCCGGTACGAGAGAGCCGAATCCGAGCCTTTTTCGAGGCTAAACCGCAGAACATTCCTGTTTCGCAAGCGATTGTAGAGTACAACCAACAACTGATCCATGTGAAGGATCAAGTACGGAACGAGCTTGATAAGATCCGCTATTTTGATATGCGGATGAATTTGGACTTACGACGGTACATGGCCGGATTTGCTTGTACCACACTTAAGGAGTATCAGGACAGAGCTTTAGCCCATGATATGTTAAGCCCCAACAACGATACCGTTGAAGAACCGAAGAAGCAGAAAGTCGCGGGGAATTTTTCTGGCTCTAAGGGTGGCAACTCTCAGAGGTCACAGACGACTAACCATTATGCCGGACAGTCGTCACATTCTAATAAAGGAAAGAGGGGTTACCGTCCTACTCCGGGCACCACAAATCGCACGGTGACTTGCTATAATTGTGGCCGTCCAGGCCACGTCAGTTTGGAATGGAACTTTCCACCATTGAAGTGTCACACGTGCGGACAGATGGGACATAGGGCGGCTTATTGTTTCGAACCGAATCAGACTTTGGACACTCGGGCTTCTGCCCCAGCACCACTTGATCAAAATATGAATCAACGACAATCTTTTGGTCAACCTCAGTAGAATTTCGGCAGGGGCCGGGGACGGGGTCAGAACGCTGGAGGGGGAAACTCTAGCGTCGGTTCGGTACAACCACGGGTTTATGAGATGCACCGAACAGACGAACCCGACGCGGCGGTAGCTTCAGGTACCATTCATATTTTATCTCATCCAGTCCGTGTACTTTTCGATACGGGTGCTACACATTCTTTTATTTCTTTGGAGTGTGTACGCCGTTTGAATATAACTTGTCTGACTGTTTGCGATCCCTTCATCGTGAAACTGCCTAGCGGGGATAGAATTGTGGAATGGTTATCGAATCTGATTGTAGTTGATATAGAAGGCGATGATGTGATCCTCGGCGAGGATAGGCTTGATAATCCTCAAGCGATTATGAACTACCGTACCAAGGTTATCACCATGATGACTAAAGACGGATCCGAGTACTCATTTTTGGGGCGTAAGTCGGGACTATCCAAGTTACCTATCAGTGCCATGAAGACCGTAAAACTTTTGAATAAAGGTTGTACGGGCTATTGGTGTTATGCCTTGAAAACGGAAGGAAACGAAATCGATTTCTCTTCGATTCTGGTTGTTAGTGAGTACCCCGATGTTTTTCCGGATCACCTCATGGGATTACCGCCAGATCGAGAGATAGAATTTGCAGTGGACTTAGAGCCAGATGCGGCTCCGATTTCTAAAGCACCTTATCGGATGGCACCTTCTGAGATGCAAGAAATGAAGAATCAGTTGGGAGAACTTCTAGAAAGAGGGTACATCAGACCGACCGCTTCGCCTTGGGGCGCCCCTGTTCTTTTCGTGAGGAAGAAGGATGGTTCACTACGTTTGTGCATCGACTACCGTGAGCTGAACAAAGTAACCATCAAGAACAAATATCCTTTGCCTCGTATAGACGATTTATTTGATCAATTGCAAGGGGCTGCGGTTTTCTCGAAGATTGATTTAAGATCCGGGTATTATCAACTCATGGTGAGGGAGTCCGACGTTCCGAAGACGGCATTTCGGACGAGATATGGGCATTATGAATTTGTAGTCATGCCTTTTGCGTTGACTAATGCACCGACAGTATTCATGCAGTTAATGAATAAGATATTCATCGAGTACCTCGACAGGTGTGTAGTCGTCTTTATTGACGACATCTTGATCTATTCTCGAGATAAGGAGGAACATGCCCGACACTTGCGTTTGGTTTTAGATATTTTGAGAACCGAGCACCTCTATGCAAAATTCTCGAAATGTGAATTTTGGTTGGAAGAAGTTATGTTTCTCGACCATGTGATTTCGACCGAAGGGGTTCGTGTAGACCCGCAGAAGATTGAGGCAGTGCTAGATTGGGCACCCCTAAAAATGTTAAGAAAGTTCGTAGTTTTTTAGGCCTTGCTGGGTATTACCGGTGGTTTGTCGAGGGGTTCTCGAAACTCGCTCGGCCGCTTACGAAATTACTCCAGAAGACCGAAAAGTTTGTTTGGACGGATGAAAGATAACAGAGCTTCGATGAACTGAAGAGGCGTTTGACTTCAGCACCGATTTTAACTTTGCCACATGGTAGTGAGGGTTTTGCAGTTTATAGTGACGCTTCTGGTCAAGGTTTGGGCTGTGTGCTTACGCAGCATGATAAGACGATAGCTTTTGCGTCATGACAATTAAAGCCTTATGAGATGAATTATCCTACTCACGATTTGGAATTGGCCGCAATTGTCTTCGCACTCAAGATTTGGCGGCATTATTTGTATGGTTCTCCGTGTCGGATTTATACCGATCACAAGAGCCTGAAATATATTTTCAGTCAAAAGGAGCTGAATATGAGACAGAGATGTTGGTTAGAGTTGATAAAGGATTATGATTTGGAAATTCTTTACCACCCCGGAAAAGCTAATGTCGTTGCGGATGCTTTGAGCCGCAAATCGGCATCTCTTCAAATGCTCGTATTGGAGTTTATCATGTTAATGACATTCTCGATTGTGTTTTGACCTCTGGTTAGACATATTAGAGTTTATCATGTTGATGATATTCTCGATTATGTTTTGACCTCTGGTTGGTCATATAGGAGTTTATCATGTTGATGATATTCTCAGCTGCGTGTTGACCTTTGGATTGCTCGCATTAGAGTTTAACATGTCGATGATATTCTTGGTTGATTTATTGGTTGATCATTGTTGGTGATCATCTGAGCGTTTAGATTTTGTGTCGATGTTTCGGGATTCGTTGCCATTGTGTTAGGTAGTTGTTTCATAGATGAATCGCGTATTATTGATTTGTATCCGGATTGGAACTTGATTGTGTAATTAGGCAGACAGGAATCGACACGGATAGATTATGTCATCCGAAGATGATATATTTTTGTTGAGATTCATGGAATGTTATTATAAGCGTATTGAGGCTTTACAGCGAGGTCACTTGCTATTATCTCAGGAGATTGTCGACTTTGCGCATTTGTAAGTATGCGGTTTTGGTTATTCAGTAATGATGATGATTGATCGTTGTCGTGATGGTTTCGGGATATTTTGGTTGAACGGTTTGTTTGTCTTTGTGACGGATTGCAAGTTTCGAGGACGAAACTTATTTTAAGTGGGGCAGAATGTAATATCCTGAAATTCTACTGCGATTGTTTAATGTTATTTTATCTGAGTTATATTGTACAGGGTGGAATCTGTACAGTATGGATAAAATAATAGAAAGACTGAGGCAGCTGTACTCCTATAATTATCGTATTTGGTAGATAGTTACAACTGAGGATATTATGTATCAGGTTATCGCACTTCTAATATTGGGTATATCGCATGAGAAAAGTATTGTATTCAATATGTGTATACTTATCCGGTATGTCGAGACGAACAGGAACAGTTGGATTTTTGGCTAAGTATATAAGCCATTACGTATGCTAAATTCCAGAGCTAACGTACGTTAAATTGATAGTGTTACGTACGTTATGGCTAATGTATTACGTACGTAACAAAGGGAATCAGACTTGTGTCCGACATGTGGGACCCGTGGTCGGTGTCTTTCGGCGAGGAACGTGCTTGGGCAAGTCAACTACGTATTACGTACGCTATAGAGGGTGTATTACGTACGTAATATGAGATTTTACTGTACCAAGTCAACGTACGTATTACGTACGTTATGGTGAAAGTGTTACGTACGTAAGGAAGTTCACAAAATAGGTCAGTTAACTCTGGACTGCCATTACGTACGCTATCAAGGTAAGATAGCGCACGTAATAGGTTGTTACGTACGTTAACAAGGACATGTTACGATTTAACGCAATGTAAATGTTTTATAAGAGAACGCCCGTTTTTCATTTCCCTTAGACATTTCATTTCGTTCTTCTCCTCCAAACACTCAGAGATGGCATTTTCAGTTCCTCTAAGTCGATTTTGAGCTTGGAAACATGGGATTGAAGCTTGGATATGGAGCTATTGATGATTCTTCAAAGTGATTCCTTGTGTTTTTCATCTTCTAAGAGGTATGTTGGATAATCCTCTCTTGAATTTTGGATTTTTGATGTTTTTGTTGATGAATGATTCGTATGAAGATGATTATGATCTTGTTATTACAATTCTTGAGGATATATGAGGTGTATGTTGAAGGAAGATGATGATATGTTGGTTTATGTCTTGAATATGTTGATTATGATTATGAAATCATACAGTTCTTGATGTTCTTGGTATTGTTGTTGCGATTTTTGATGTTAGGAAGATCGTATGTTGAAGAACATGATAATATACACCTTGAATTATGAATGAGGATTGTTTAGAAGTTAGCGGAAATCGAATTACGTTGTTTTGATGGCTATGAACAAGGTTTCGAATCATTTAGTGTTCTTGAGGAACTCCTTGATGAATTTAACATAGCAAGATGATCGTATGTTGAATTATCGGTATTTTTAGATATGGAGATCGAATGTTCGTTGATTGTAGTGATAGAATTTGTATGTTCTTGATGAAATACGAATCATGACATCAATTGAGAATCCGGAAAGATTGTGATTGATCACCTAATATGATTTCCTTTACATTCGTATCCGTAATCGTATTTTGGTTATAAATTCGTAATTGTTTGAGTTGGATGGTTCGGACTTATGTTTAATCAAGATATTGTGAAATCGTTGAGTTTATCGATCGGTTATATTGATTAGTAATTATCAGATTTCGGTTCATATAATGGATATGAATTCGTAAAATGGTTTGAGTATATTATTTGGTTTTGTGTACGATCGAGATATCGTTGAATCGTTGAGTTGATTGGTTGGCTATGTCGGTTATTGATTGTTATCGAATCGTTGCTATTTGATTACTTCAATAGTTTGAGATTATTGATCGGTAGTTATAACCGTATGTTGCGGTCGTGTTCGAGTATGTTCGTGAATTGCATTGGTCAGGGCTGAGGAGCTCGTAGACGAAGGCAATGAGATTTGTAGCGGCTTCATCATCGACGTATCGGTACCGAGGCAAGTTATTACTTGCTCAGTTATAATATTTAATGAATGGTTTCAGTTTCATTTCGTTTATAATGCATATAGCAAGGATTATTACTGCAAATTCTGGACATTTGAATTATATGTTGTCTTTCCGATTCTGGGAGTTAAATCATAATGAATATGCTTTATCTCGGTTATCGGCATATTCGGGTATCGAGGTTACGTTGCGATAGAGATGAGGATATGAATATCTATGGTTCGTGGTACGCTGGATCGCCGAGCATTGAGGATAATCGCCGGTGATGATTTAACATCGAGGTTTCTCCTGAAGGACTCGGGACAAGTATCTTATTCTGATTCGGTTTAGCATTGATGTTGTTGATCATGCAGGTTGTCATTCATGTTGCTGAACATGAAGTCGTCCTAGTTGTGTCATCATAGTGTCGTTCATGTTTTGATTCATATGTTGTTCATGTTGATGAACATATTGAGTTGCATAGGTGTATGCATAATTGTATTGTTTATGTTATAAATGATCCGATGGGATCATGAGGATCTATGCTGAGGGCGCTGGATCGGATGTCCACCATGCGTTGGTTCGACGGGATCATCATGGGGATCTATGCTGAGGGCGCTGGATCGTTGGACAGGTTTTCCACCATGCGTTGGTCCGACGGGATCATCATGGGGATCTATGCTGAGGGCGCTGGATCGTTGGATTACCTGGTATTGTGTTGATGGAATCATGTGGATTCACATCATTGATTTTTTTTATCGTATGTTGTTGTGCATATGTATATTGTTGGTTATCCATTTTGTGTTGATCTAGTAGGTGTAATACCCGTACTTTTATTGACTGTTTGACTTTGCCGTTCTCCTTATTTTGTCGCTCTATAAACGCATGGAGATGTTGTTGATATTGTTATTAAGTTTCGTGCCTTGTTTAGGTCACGATCGTATTGTTTAGACCTTGTGGAAGTGTTCTGGGCCAGAGGAATAGCGCACGCTAGGCCTAGGCTAACGCACGCTAATTCAGCTTGATTAGCGCACGCTAGCTTGGAGCCGTAGCTCGCGCTAAGGGACCAGTCAGGTCAGAACCAGTAACTCAGACTGCTCTCTGGACTGGCGGATTAACGCACGCTAGGAGTTGGTTAGCGCGCGCTATTCGTGGTTAGGTAGCGCACGCTAGGCTTCGGCTAGCGCACGCTATAACGGTTATGTAGCGCACGCTAAGGCATAATGGTAGCGCACGCTAATGGGCTGGTCAGTAGAGGCAGCAAGGTTTCAGACTTTCTGGACTAGCAGGTAGCGCACGCTAGGTAGCAGCTAGCGTGCGCTATATGTGTTGCGTAACGCACGCTAGTGCTCAGTATTAACGCACGCTAGCGGACCGAGGCAGTAAGCTGAGATTTTGGCAGGACAGCAGTTAGCGCACGCTAGGGATGTTTCGTAGCACGCGCTAACGTCTTATGACAGTAGCCACTGGACTACCAGGTGACCCGTTAGCGCACGCTAATATTGAGGCGTAGCATGCACTAGACTGGGACAGTATATAAGTGGACAGTCAACCCCTGCACTTGTCATTTCACATCATTTCCACTTTTTCAGATCGGGAGAGCTCGGGAGAGGCGATTTGGGGCTTTTTGAGGCAGTCCTCCTTCAGATATTGTCATCTTGGGTTGGATAACAAGGATTATACAACATATAATCCATCCTATCGTACGAATCAAGGTAAAAATCCTTAGAACCCTACCTTTTGGGAATTTTGGGGGTTTTCGTAGATTCATCCGATTTACCCATTTTGAAGCTTGAGAACCTTGACATTATGATGTATCTATCCCGTATGCATGCTTTTCCTACGATTTTACGGATTGGATTATGCCGTTTTTGGACTTGTGAGGGTTTGGATGATTTTCCAACCTCTAGTTGTTTATCCATGTATTTCCATAAATCGTAGACGGGTTTCGGGAGTTTTCTTCATGTAATTTGAATATGGATAATTGATTATCATATTCCTTGTGAATCGTTTAGGTGCCGGAAGCGCGTTCTTGGACCTACCGAACTCATACCCTTTTTCCATTCGATTTCTCGATGTCTCAAAGGCAAGTATATATTTATGATTATACGTTCTCGACTTTGAAAGTAAGTTATATTGATGGCATAATATGAACGAACCGGTTCCACGGTATTCATATATGTTTTGATGACGGATGATATGAACGAACCGTTTCCACGGTATTCATATATGTATTGATGACGGATGATATGAACGAACCGTTTCCACAGTATTCATATATGTATTGATGACGGATGATATGAACGAATCGTTTCCACGGTATTCATATACGTCTTGATGTGATGCTTTGAGATTTAGTTATTCCGGAATACTAGTCTTGAACTGATGAATTGACGGTTACATGTACTTTATTGTCGAGAAGTATTGTGTTTCATACTTGATATACTTGCACTAGCTATTCGACGGCTAACCCCTTTATGGGGGAAATACTTTTTATGTATTTCAGGTTCCAGGAGAGCGGACAGGCAGGTATCGGGTCGGCATGAAGATGGTGGGCAAGAGTGGTACTGTGTCTTTCCTTCGGTTATGTTTTGAGCTTTCCATTCAGTGTTGTTGTACTGGAATGGTTATTAAATACTCAAGTATTGTTTCCCATTTTTATTGATGTCCCGGCCTGTGTTTGCCGAGGTATTGATTTGTGTTGTGATGTCTTTGGATACATTGGTTATGTTTTGAATACTCTTTGTATTGTTCTTCCTTCCATTGTATGTAGACCTTATCGGTCAAAAATTTATAGTTCCGCGTATGTTTAGCCTTGTGGGTCCCACGGTGGGGCTTACGGCGCTGTAATATCCCTGAATAACTTGGGGGTGTTACAGATTATGGTATCGGAGCTTAGGTCTATGGATACCTAGGCTGTCGGTATTTTGGGTCGATCGAGTCGTCATTTGTTCGCAGTATCACTACTCTGCCATCATCACAGTGCGACTGGTACTTGTAAGACCTCTTACTCTTCTGGTGTTTCCTTATTCGTTTTGCTTCCTTTTATTGGTATTCGTGAGAATCGGTCACTTTGATGACGTGTAATTGAATTGTGCTTACGTGACTTGTGTGTTCTTCAGTATGTCAGCTGGTAGGGGCCGTGGTCATGGTCATGGCCGTGGACGTGGAAGAGGTCGTGGCGCGGCCGTTTCCATCAGTTCTGTTGCGGGGTCAACCAACCCCAGCTTGTCAAACTCGGTGCATCCCGACACCGAAAGTCAGCACGACCAGTCGAATGGCTAGGGGAACAACGCGGACGTTGGAGTTGCGAATGTACTTCAACAATTGGCTACCCAGATGACCATTTTAGCCCAAACGGTTCAGCTGAATAATCTGATCCCGAACACGGATGCCTTGCTTCAGAATGTAATTCGTATGCACCCTCCACAATTTGGCGGTGCCACAGACCCGTTAGGATGGGAAGATTGGCTAGCGGAATTGGAAAAGATTTTCGAGGCGGTTGATTTCCCTGAACTGAGGAAAGTACCGATTGCTCAGTATTTCCTCACCAATGAGGCTGCTACCTGGTGGAAGGTCATCAAGCCACAGGATCGCATTGCTACGTGGGAGGAATTTAAGGAGCTTTTGGAGGCCGAGTTTTGTCCTTGGACGGTACGAGAGATCCGAATCCGAGCCTTTTTCGAGGCTAAACCGCAGAACATTCCTATTTCGCAAGCGATTGTAGAGTACAACCAACAACTGATCCACGTGAAGGATCAAGTACGGAACGAGCATGATAAGATCCGCTATTTTGATATACGGATGAATTTGGACTTACGACGGTACATGGCCGGATTTGCTTGTACCACACTGAAGGAGTATCAGGACAGAGCTTTAGCCCATGATATGTTAAGCCCCGACAACGATACCGTTGAAGAACCGAAGAAGCAGAAAGTCGCGGGGAATTTTTCTGGCTCTAAGGGTGGCAACTCTCAGAGGTCACAGACGACTAACCGTTATGCCGGACAGTCGTCACATTCTAATAAAGGAAAGAGGGGTTACCGTCCTACTCCGGGCACCACAAATCGCACGGTGACTTGCTATAATTGTGGCCGTCCAGGCCACGTCAGTTTGGAATGCGACTTTCGACCATTGAAGTGTCACACGTGCGGACAGATGGGACATAGGGCGGCTTATTGTTTCGAACCGAATCAGACTTTGGACACTCGGGCTTCTGACCCAGCACCACTTGATCAAAATATGAATCAACGACAATCTTTTGGTCAACCTCAGTAGAATTTCGGCAGGGGCCGGGGACGGGGTCAGAACGCTGGAGGGGGAAACTCTAGCGTCGGTTCGGTACAACCACGGGTTTATGAGATGCACCGAACAGACGAACCCGACGCGGCGGTAGCTTCAGGTACCATTCATATTTTATCTCATCCAGTCCGTGTACTTTTCGATACGGGTGCTACACATTCTTTTATTTCTTTGGAGTGTGTACGCCGTTTGAATATAACTTGTCTGACTGTTTGCGATCCCTTCATCGTGAAACTGCCTAGCGGGGATAGAATTGTGGGATGCCGAGCGATTAGATATTTTCCGGTGATTATATCCGGTATGGAATGGTTATCGAATCTGATTGTAGTTGATATAGAAGGCGCGGATGTGATCCTCGGCGAGGATTGGCTTGATAATCATCAAGCGATTATGAACTACCGTACTAAGGTTATCACCATGATGACTAAATACGGATCCGAGTACTCATTTTTGGGGCGTAAGTCGGGACTGTCCAAGTTACTTATCAGTGCCATGAAGACCGTAAAACTTTTGAATAAAGGTTGTACGGGCTATTGGTGTTACGCCTTGAAAACGGAAGGAAACGAAATCGATTTCTCTTTGATTTCGGTTGTTAGTGAGTACCCCGATGTTTTTCCGGATGACCTCCCGGGATTACCGCCAGATCGAGAGATAGAATTTGCAGTGGACATAGAGCCAGATGCGGCTCCGATTTCTAAAGCACCTTATCGGATGGCACCTTCCGAGATGCAAGAATTGAAGAATCAGTTGGGAGAAATTCTGGAACGAGGGTACATCAGACCGAGCGCTTCGCCTTGGGGCGTGCCTGTTCTTTTCGTGAGGAAGAAGGATGGTTCACTACGTTTGTGCATCGAATACCGTGAGCTGAACAAAGTAACCATCAAGAACAAATATCCTTTGTCTCGTATAGACGATTTATTTGATCAATTGCAAGGGGCTGCGGTTTTCTCGAAGATTGATTTAAGATCCGGGTATTATCAACTCAGGGTGAGGGAGTCCGACATTCCGAAAATGGCATTTCGGACGAGATATGGGCATTATGAATTTGTAGTCATGCCTTTTGGGTTGACTAATGCACCGGCAGTATTCATGCAGTTAATGAATAAGATATTCATCGAGTACCTCGACAGGTGTGTAGTCGTCTTTATTGACGACATATTGATCTATTCTCGAGATAAGGAGGAACATGCCCGACACTTGCGTTTGGTTTTAGATATTTTGAAAACCTAGCACCTCTATGCAAAATTCTCGAAATGTGAATTTTGGTTGGAAGAAGTTATGTTTCTCGGCCATGTGATTTCGGCCGAAGGGGTTCGTGTAGACCCGCAGAAGATTGAGGCAGTGCTAGATTGGGCACCGCCTAAAAATGTTAAGGAAGTTCGTAGTTTTTTAGGCCTTGCTGGGTATTACCGGCGGTTTGTCGAGGGGTTCTCGAAACTCGCTCGGCCGCTTACGAAATTACTCCAGAAGACCGAAAAGTTTGTTTGGACGGATGAAAGACAACAGAGCTTCGATGAACTGAAGAGGCGTTTGACTTCAGCACTGATTTTAACTTTGCCACATGGTAGTGAGGGCTTTGCAGTTTATAGTGACGCTTCGGGTCAAGGTTTGGGCTGTGTGCTTATGCAGCATGATAAGACGATAGCTTTTGCGTCACGACAATTAAAGCCTTATGAGATGAATTATCCTACTCACGATTTGGAATTGGCCGCAATTGTCTTCGCACTCAAGATTTGGCGGCATTATTTGTATGGTTCTCCGTGTCGGATTTATGCCGATCACAAGAGCCTGAAATATATTTTCAGTCAGAAGGAGCTGAATATGAGACAGAGACATTGGTTAGAGTTGATAAAGGATTATGATTTGGAAATTCTTTACCACCCCGGAAAAGCTAATGTCGTTGCGGATGCTTTGAGCCGCAAATCGGAATCTCTTCAAATGCTCGAGGTTCTTACATCTCGCATTTAAAACTCGTCAGATTTAATTGAGCAAGGGATAGAAGTTTGGCTTCACGAGTACAGGACGCTTGTGTACTCGAAATTACTTCATCCTTGATTGATGATATCAAAGGGAAGCAGTGGAGTGACCCGATGATTTCTCAACTGAAGGGAGATGTAATTAAAGGAAAAGCTCCTGGCTTTATGGTTCACGAGGATAGTATTCTGAGATTTCAGGTCAGGCTTTGTGTTCCGAATGATTTAGAGTTGAGGCAGAGAATTCTCCGAGAAGCTCATGCTATGCCTTACTCAATCCACCCCGGGACGAGTAAGATGTACAAAGATTAGAAGCGTAATTTTTGGTGGAATGATATGAAGAAGGATGTTACGGATTTTGTACTACGGTGCTTGACGTGTCAACAAGTCAAGATCGAACATCAACGACCAGCGGGGTTGTTGAAACCGCTTCCCATTCCCGAGTGGAAGTGGGAAGACATCTCTATGGATTTCATCACTGGCATGCCGAGGACTCGGGCCGGAATGAATATGATTTGGGTAATTGTCGATCGGTTGACCAAGTCTGCACACTTCTTGGGTATTAAGGATACTTGGGGACCGGATAGACTGGCTCAAACCTTTATTGCTGAGATCGTGAGGTTACACGGAACCCCCAAGACCATTGTTTCTGATCGAGACGGCCGTTTCGTATCGCATTTTTGGCAGGCCGTTCATCAGGCTTTGGGCACTAAGTTGAGATTGAGCACTTCCTTTAATCCTCAGTCGGACGGTCACACAGAGAGGACGATTCAGACGTTGGAAGATATGTTACGGGCTTGTACCTTAGACTGGAATAATGAATGGGAGATTCATTTGCCATTGATCGAGTTTGCTTACAATAATAGTTGGCACGCGTCGATCAAAATGGCACCCTTCGAGGCACTTTACGGTAGGCGATGTAGGTCTCTATTGTGTTGGGACGAGGTTTCCGAGCTAGTTGGAACGGAACCGGATATGTTGATGGAGACTAAGGAAAAGATTTCTATTATCCGGGACCAATTGCTGACTGCCCAGAGTCGTCAGAAATCTTATGCTGATACTCGTCGTCGACCCTTGGAGTTTGAAGTGGAGGATCATGTCTTACTCAAGGTGTCGCCGACCAGAGGAGTTTTCCGCTTCGGGAAAAACGGAAAACTTAGTCCGAGGTATATCGTACCCTTCGAGATTTTGGACAGAGTTGGAGATTTAGCTTATCGCTTGGCATTGCCTCCAGCTTTGAGTCACGTCCAAAGTGTTTTTCATGTGTCTCAGTTGAGAAAGTATGTACCGGATCCGAGCCACATTATCGACTACAGTGAGATTGATGTAGCCGAGGATGTTACCTTTCCGGAGAAACCCGTGAAGATCCTTGAGCATCGCGAGAAACAACTTCGGCATAAGACCATTCCACTGGTTAAAGTGCAATGGTCGAGACATGGAGTCGAGGAGGCGACTTGGGAGACGGAATAGAAGATGCGGGTGGAATACCCCGAATTGTTTATTTCTTAAGTTTCGGGACGAAACTTCTTTTTAGAGGGGTAGAATGTAATACCCGTACTTTTATTGACTGTTTGAATTTGCCGTTCTCCTTATTTTGTCGCTCTGTAAACGCATGGAGATGTTGTTGATATTGTTATTAAGTTTCGTGCCTTGTTTAGGTCACGATCGTATTGTTTAGACCTTGCGGAAGTGTTTTGGGCCAGAGGAATAGCGCACGCTAGGCCTAGGCTAACGCACGCTAATTCAGCTTGATTAGCGCACGCTAGCTTGGAGCCGTAGCGCGCGCTAAGGGACTGGGCCAGTCGAACTAAGAACTGCATCGCTGCTCTCGGATCGGCGGATTAACGCACGCTAGGAGTTCGTTAGCGCGCGCTATTCGTGGTTAGTAGCGCACGCTAACATCCGTCCGTAGCGCACGCTAATGGCCGGGTTGGCAGAGGCAGTTAGGTTTCCAGGTTTCTAGACTATCAGGTAGCGCACGCTAGGCTTCGGCTAGCGCACGCTAAAACCGTTACGTAGCGCACGCTAAGGCATAATGGTAGTGCACGCTAATGGGCTGGTCAGTAGAGGCAGTAAGGTTTCAGACTTTCTGGACTAGCAGGTAGCGCATGCTAGGTAGCGGCTAGCGTACGCTATATGTGTTTCGTAACGCACGCTAGTGCTCAGTTTTAACGCATGCTTGCGGACCGAGGCAGTAAGCTGAGATTTTGGCAGGACGGCAGTTAGCGCACGCTAGGGATGTTTCGTAGCATGCGCTAACGTCTTATGACAGTAGCCACTGGACTACCAGGTGACCTGTTAGCGCACGCTAATATTGAGGCGTAGCGTGCGCTAGACTGGGACAGTATATAAGGGGACAGTCAACCCCTGCACTTGTCATTTCACATCATTTCCACTTTTTCCGATCGGGAGAGATCGGGAGAGGCGATTTGGGGCTTTTTGAGGCAGTCCTCCTTCATATATTGTCAGCTTGGGTTGGATAACAAGGATTATACAACATCTAATCCATCCTATCGTACGAATAAAGGTAAAAATCCTTAGAACCCTACCTTCTGGGAATTTTGGGGTTTTTCGTAGATTCGTACGATTTACCCGTTTTGAAGCTTGAGAACCTTGAGATTATGATGTATCTATCCCGTATGCATGCTTTTCCTACGATTTTACGGATTGGATTATGCCATCTTTGGACTTGTGAGGGTTTGGACGATTTTCCAACCTCTAGTTGTTTATCCATGTATTTCCATAAATCATAGACGGGTTTCGGGAGTTTTCTTCGTGTAATTTGAATATGGATAATTGATTATCATATTCCTTGCGAATCGTTTAGGTGCCGGAAGCGCGTTCTTGGACCTACCGAACTCATACCCTTTTTCCATTCGATTTCTCGATGTCTCAAAGGCAAGTATATATTTATGATTGTATGTTCTCGACTTTGAAAGTAAGTTATATTGATGGCATAATATGAACGAACCAGTTCCACGGTATTCATATATGTTTTGATGACGGACGATATGAACGAACCGTTTCCACGGTATTCATATATGTATTGATGACGGATGATATGAACGAACCATTTCCATGGTATTCATATATGTATTGATGACGGATGATATGAACGAACAGTTTCCACGGTATTCATATACGTCTTGATGTGATGCTATGAGATTTAGTTATTCCGGAATACTAGTCTTGAACTGATGAATTGACGGTTACATATACTTTATTGTCGATAAGTATTGTGTTTCATACTTGATATACTTGCACTAGCTATTCGACGGCTAACCCCTTTATGGGGGAAATACTTTTTATGTATTTCATGTTCCAGGAGAGCGAACAGGCAGGTATCGGGTCGGCATGAAGATGGTGGGCAAGAGTGGTACTGTGTCTTTCCTCCGGTTATGTTTTGAGCTTTCCATTCAGTGTTGTTGTACTGGAATGGTTATTAAATACTCGAGTATTGTTTCCCATTTTTCTTGATGTTCCGGCCTGTGTTTGCCGAGGTATTGATTTGTGTTGTGATGTCTTTGGATACATTGGTTATGTTTTGAATACTCTTTGTATTGTTCTTCCTTCCATTGTATGTAGACCTTATCGGTCAAAAATTTATAGTTCCGCGTATGTTTAGCCTTGTGGGTCCCACGGCGGGCCTTACGGCGCTGTAATATCCCTGAATAACTTGGGGGTGTTACAGTAGGATCATCTCGGGATCTATGGTCAGGGCGCTGGATCATGGGATTTCCTTTGAGTATACAATGTTGTTATTGTTTTGAGCATATTGACGTGGTCATATGAATATGCATTTGTAGGTCTTGTGTTAGGACCGTGCCCATGTTGCATTGATCTAATCTCGGATTAGACTGACATGATTGTCGTGGTATTGTGCATCTCGAGGTATGTTACGTATTTCCGTTGGTATTTGTCTTTTGATGGACAATCGGTTATCGTCTTGGGATTTGATGATGCTATCCGATGGATCGTATTGGTCAGAACTGGTATATTTCCGTATCGTGAGTTGGTGATCATAGTTTGAGAATCTTGAGTATTGTTTGAGGTACAATACAGATAATATGTTCGAGTTTATTGGTTAATCGAGTACGAGATGCAAATTATGATAATGGTTATTCTAATGAGAATTATTTGAGTAAGTAAAGTTACTACGATAAGATTACATTGGTCGTATTTTTATTTTCTCATTGGTATGTAATTATTTATGTGATGTGACGGTTATCATTGTTGGATATTATGGCTGATCCCATCGTGCGCTTTCTTTTTAGGTGCTTGTATTATCGATTTTGTAGCGGTCGTGGAGAGATGAGCTTCCCGGAGGATACTGGCCAGGGCATGTATTTGTGAATTAAGTTCCTGATCAGTTACTGTATTCTGCTGTTAGAGTACTTTCAACTGTTATCTTTTCCGATGCGTGAGTATTTTTAAATGACTTTCCGTTTCTAGTAACTTGAGTTACTTTGGAAATTGTTTTCTAAACTTTCGAGTTTCGGCTGGTTGGCCTCGTTCTTCCAAATGAGATTTTACGATGGTTTTCCATAAATGGATTTTATTAAGTCTTCGAATGTTTTAAATAGAAAATACCATCGTTAGCCTCTTGGGCGTTTGTAAATGTTTGCGAAAATTTCCTTCAGCCTTGTGGGTTCTATGTCGGGGTCCACGACGCTGTAATATTTCCGGTTAAATCTGGGGGTGTTATAGAATTGGGCCTGAGAAGTTCGTGTTAGTGAGTCTCCGTTAGGGTAAAATTTGGGTTTTGGTTGATTTGAATGATTTTTGAATTGGTGATTAGGGATTGACAGAATAAGTATACGGAAAAGATAGAGTGTGGAGAACTTTATGTGTGAGTGGAATGGTGAAAAGCCAACCAATTTGAAGGTGATTTACAATGAAGAGTATGGACGATAATTGATTTAAATTGGGATACTAGTTTGTTACAAGAGTAATGAAGAAATGTGATGATAAGGTGCAACTTTTTGATTTTGGATGAATTTTTTGGTTTGTCTTTTGGCTTGCAGGTTCAGACTTTACGAGATTTTACAAGTTTCCAATCGACAGACTAAAATCAAGGGAAGGGAAATTGTGTTACCTCGTCGGGGAAAAGTCGAGGTGCCGAAGGGGTTGAACGGCTGGGCTGAGACGTCCATTTGAACTATCAGCTGGAGTCGACTGGGATCATGATCGGAGGACGAACGTCGAGACTGGACTTCCTTGCTTTCTCGTCATGCTCATTCTTTCTTTGTTGTGCAGAGGGAATCCATTGCAAACTTATTGTGAAGAACTCAAGTTTATCTCTTTTATTTTGTATCATGTTTATTGCCGATGTATGTAATCTTCAGATTGGATTAGGCTGTTAAAAAGTTTCTGCTGGGAGATTCTTACAGCCGTGAGATGTGTTTGATGATTGTGTTTTGACTTGATTATATATGTAGTGTTAGGTAGTTTTGATAGAGTTTTGAACTTGGAGAATTCTTGTTTGGAAAATGTTTCTCAACCGATGAGAGTTATGTAGGAGTGCATTATTATTTTTATTTTATTTTTATTTTTGAGAATTGGCAGTAGGCAAAAATCGGAAATCATGATATGTCCTTTTAGTCATAATTAATTATCCTTAAAGACATTTTGTTTAATTATAATTTTATAAATTAAATTATTTATGCTTTATTATTTAATTGAGGAGGTTATTCCAATATGCGATGAATGAAAACCGATGCACTCTCAATGGCTAAGATAGTAATTCAAAAATTAAAATAAA
Source organism: Orobanche coerulescens (assembly GCA_033398695.1). Classification (NCBI taxonomy): domain Eukaryota; kingdom Viridiplantae; phylum Streptophyta; class Magnoliopsida; order Lamiales; family Orobanchaceae; genus Orobanche; species Orobanche coerulescens. Next base: position 89,214,399 of record CM065805.1, on the reverse strand, counting down.
TTATATGACCCAGTTTAAAATATTCGATATAATCAATTTTGGCCTAATAAAATTAAGATATTAGAATAGAAGTATCAATTTTGGCCTAATAAAATTAAGATATTAAAATAGAAGTCGTGTCGTTACACATATATTCTCTGTATGTATGATAATTATGCACATCATGATGAGAGTCATGGTTCCTGTATGCTTGATGTCTCGAGAGAGGAACCATATTCCTCTTTTTGTGCATTTGCTTCTAAGAATGCCTTCTGCATTTTCAGATGGCAACCCCGAGCTGTGTTTCATCATATGGTACAAAGTGTCTACGTGTTGGGGGCCTTGGATGTTGTATTATTTGTGTAGGTTTTGTACGCTTATGATGATTTTACTTTTGAGGTCGGGCTTCAACATTCATCTTGTGATGTCTCTGTTGTGTGTTAGTGGAAGGAACATGATATCTTTGTGGTCCTTGATAAGATACAATCTATCCATTATGTTGTTACCTTTCCTGTGATGCATGATTCATTTTATACTGAGCAAAGATCCATCTTCTCATCGGTTTAGACAGTCTGCATGGCTCTGTTGTACGTTGTTGATGATATGATCAAGGTGGTGGTACATCATCTTTTGTATGTTGTATTGTGCATTCATCTTGCCATAGGGATAGTCTTCTGCGTCTCTTTGGGCAGAGTACTCGTTGTAGGTTCAACCCCTTTCACAAAGACCGTACCGAATTAACCACTCAAGTTGGAAAATGAGCTGTATTCTAGGCCCCGTTTATCATGTGCATGTTAGCCTCTACTTAGTATATCTTCTATCCTCTTATAATAGTTCTTAAAAGATTTAAGGATTCTCCTAATTTATCGAGATGCTGTATTTTGTTTTCAAGATGAGCATAACCATGAGTTTTTATTTCCGACCTCGCTAGTTTCAAAGTCCAAGGATATACTTCCAAAATTTTATTTCAGCAAGTCGTTTTCAACACTAAGCTTTACGTTGAAAGTTGGAGTTGTAGGTTTTCTGTTTTGAAATTTTCATGGGCATATTGAATGATTTTAAACTCATTCATCATCTTTTCAAAAAGTAAATGAAAAGCTAGTGGGATGATTATTACAAGATGAGCTGAGGTTACCTCATCATCATTGTCATCTTGTTCTTCCATGGTCATTATAGAGAAGTATGCTTCATCCTTATTGTGAGATGAGTCGATGTTTGTTACAGCCTATAAGCATGCTTCCGTGCTAGTCGCTGTAGGCGCTGCTTCACTATTTTATTACAGGATTAAAATATATGTGTTAGGCAAATCTGTCGTTTATATGCAGGATGTTCCCAAGAGTTCCGATCATGCTTGATCGAATGCTGGTCGTGATTACACAAGTGGGGTTTACTTGCTGTAATAAATTTAAAACTTTTAAAAACTATCATTATGTAATAATTGTGAACTGTTTTTTTTTTTACAATTGTAACTGTTAAAAGAAATGTTGTTGAGTTGATTCTTGATCGAATTTTTTGAACTTTAGTAAGTTTTATACTCTTGAAATAGCCTTGTATGCTCCACTTGCCATTCACTGTGCTGTAACACCTCGACAACTTTTGGGGTGTAACAGAAGATGGTATCACAACTAAAGTTCCAGTAAAACCTTTTTACAAAAAATGTCTTATTCGAAAATATTTAAAGAAATAGATGAAGACCAACACTCCAAGCGACCACAACTTCTAGAGGAAATCACTAAGTAAGTGAACTGTGTCTTCAACTTTTTTTGTGAATTATATTCCACTGGATGATTATATTCAGATTGCAAACTACATAATCTTAATAATGATGGAACTGATATGGTCATCTAGATTTTCACACTTCTTGAAATGGCACGACATAGAGATAGAGAAATGATAACGCTGTTGTGAACACACTTGAGGGGACTGTTGCGAATGACAATGCTAATGAGGATGTCGGCAAGAATGTTCCATTTGTAATATCCGCACTTTTTATTTTTAGGAATTTCTATTTTTGGTGTATTTTTATTTTGGACGACTCGATTTTATTTGTTTTGGTATTCTGAGACTATTTTGTTCTGCATTCTTGGCCATCCGAACGAGTTTCAGAGTTGTTTTATGAGAATATGCATATTAGTGTAACTTTTCGTGTTGAGGCTCGATTCTCGTAAATCTTGTTTGAAACTGACGTTTTGTTGTTTCTACGAGTTTATTTAATATTTGTAGATCTGTTATGGTTTCCAGAGATTGTTATCTGACCTCGAATCGTGATTTTCGAGAGTCTGGGCCGTTTTGAAATTTTCCCTAGTTTTGGCATTGGTATAGGAATTTTTTTCCGTTCTATCGGATGGTTGGAATCATGTGTTTGATTGAAGCATGAGCTTGTATGTTGTTGTTCCTTGTTAGAGCTTCGTTGTTCGTTGGTAACTATTGAGTTTTGTATCTTCCTAGACGTGTACGTTCTGACCGGACTTCACAACTGCATTACTTTGTCAAAACAGTTAGCGCACGCTAACCTTATTCCTAGCGCGCATTAATGTAATATTTGTAGTGAATGCTAATCTCATAAATAGCGCGCGCTAATTAGGTTGGACAGAAGGTTTCTGGGTTCTGGATGAGTAAATTAGCGCACGTTAATGTCCCCATTCCGTACGCTAATGAGATTGGACAGAACATTCTGGAGTTTGGCAGAAAGATCAGGAATTCTGGACCGAACCAGGTAGCGTACGCTAACACAAACATTAGCGCACGCTAACGGGACGGACATAAGCTTATGGATTGTATTTTATCCAAATTATCGTACGCTAAGCCTTACCATAGTGCACGCTAAGCCCTGTCAGTATAAATAGGACAACCAGAATCAATTTTCGTCATTTTCACTCTCATCTCTTCCTTCCGGCGATTTTGGCGATCTTGTATGAGTGTGAGGATAGATTTCGACCAGATATCATTACCCATCAATAATTTCAAGTTCCTTGTGCGGATTTAACAACATCTAAACATCTTTCACCGACGAAATCGAGGTAAATTCCTAGAACCTAGTTATTGGGATTTTTTTTTGGGGGTTATTGTGATTTATTTTTCCTAGTCCGAATTAGATTAGATTCTAGTAGGTTATGATCGTATACTCGTAATCCTTTGTATTCCCTGAAGTTTTGCAGAATAAATTTCGATATTCCCATCATTGGTCAAGTATAGTTGATTATGCCCTCGTAATGTCCAATAAATTGTTCCAGGGGGTAGAACTTAGGGTGATTCCTTACGTTTCTTAGGTGTTGCAGTTGATTTTATATTGTTATATGTTAGGAATGTATTCTTGAAGGGAGTTCGGATCGAAGTCCTTTCCATTCACCATTTCTTCACGTCGAAATAACCGAGTCAAGTACATGTATTACATTATTTTATGCATGGTATGAATTTGGTATTTTGGAATATTGTTTTCCCAAATGTTACACAATATTATAATAATGTTGAATTGTGTTCGTATATAATGTTGTGTAATTGTGTACTTGCACTAGCCATTCGAATGTTAACCCCTTAAATGGGGGAAATACATTTCATTCATTTCAGGTATTGGGCAAACCAAGGAGCCAGCATGGGAGGCACACGTAAAGGATGGTCAGGCATGATGTTATGAGGCTCGAGTCTTGGGTGTTTATTTTATTATGTTCATGTTGTCTGTCGGAGTCGGTTGAGTAAACATTTCCTGTATTAGAGTTATTTGTTGAAGACCCTTGCGTGGGAAATGAATTTATTTTAGACACTATCTTATTGTGTTCAAATCAAAATATATTGACCGAGTCCAAGACCTTATTTACGTTATTAATTATTGCATCTTTATGAGATTATTGTGAAGTTACGTGAATGTCCTAGCCTGGTAGACCTTGATGAAGGTTCTACGGCGTGTAATGACCCTTATGAGTTTTGGGGTTTTACATTTATGGGATCAGAGCCAGTTTGTGAATACCTAGGCTGTCGGTAAATTTGGGTCTGTCAGTTCAGTCGTAAGAGTCAGTTGTTGAGCCTAACATCGTCGTGCTACCATCTCTTCGTGCGACCCATGGCTGTAAGTCTCCTCAAACTGTTACACTTCTATATTATCTTTTCCTATGTGAATTTGAATCGTGAGTTGGGGTACCGACGATGAAAATTGTGAAATGTGTTGATCTTGTCTCATTTCAATTCTTATTCTTCAGTATGTTGAGAGGTTGTGGTAGACCATCTCGGGGACGCGGCCAAGGTTGTGGTCATGGTGCTACTGATGAGAGAGTTACGCATTCCCAGTCATCCGTGGATTTGGCTTCGCACTCTGCCCTTGAGTGTTCTGAGGGCATTAGGACTTATCAGTTAGCCAGGGCCAACCATCAGGTAATAAAGCCGACACAGGAGCTACTGCTATCTTTCAGCAGTTGGTAGCTCAATTGGCTCAGATAGCTCAAGGTGGGAACCAAAATACGCCCCCGACTGCGGAAGACGAAGCCAGCAAATGGCTTAGAAGGTGACGAAGATGCACTCCCCTCGTTTTGCTGGTTCTACTGATTCACTGGGTTGGGAAAATTGGCTCTTTCAGTTCAAAAGAACTTTTGATGCCGTGGCTTGTCCGGACGACAAGAGAGACTAAATTGCTCAATACCTCCTGGATAAGAAAGCCGCAGAATGGTGGGAGGCAGTGGCGCCCAAAGATCGTGTAGCCACTTGGGATGAGTTTAAGACCGCCATGGAGGCGGAGTATTATCCGCCGCCGGTTCGAGAGCATAGAATCTATTGAGAATAGTGCCCTATGACATTCGATGTGACTATATTTGCAACTGTCACATTTAAATAAAGTTATTTGATATTATTTATTTCTCGTTGATTATTATAATATGTGCATGTTTTAATATTTTAATAATTGAATAATAGTTTCACGAATAATAAGATTATTCAAATATCCCTGGTCCAAAGTGGAGACTCAAGGGGTTAATATATTAGTATAAGTTTGATTGATAATCATCGGATGATTATCCGTATCGTACAGATCAAATTTATGAGTATTGATTGGAGAACCAATACTGGACAGGCCCGCATTGAGATCACTGCATGGAAATATCATAAATCTCAATCTAATAGTATGTCAATAAATCCTTGAACCTGAGATTATCATAGAGTTCAACATAATAACTGCTATGCCTTAACCTAATCCAGCGTCATCTGAAACATGGTGATCGTGAAGGTTAGCGATCGGAATTAATGGGAGTCATGTAGAGGGCAATGAATAATCAAGATGGGGATTTGTTCCTCTCTTTAGGGAGAGAGCCCCTCGATAAGTAGGACTGAAGGAAATGCATGGCCATGCTCAAATTAAGAGTCATTTGATTCAATCAGTCTACTTAAGATCGAGAAAGCATTTGAACATACTAGGTATGACAATTTCTATGACTTAGTTCAAATATGATATCGCGCGACAAAGGGATTTGACACGTTAAATGGTTTAATGGACTATAAACTTATATTATTTTGGTAGTCATGATGTCTTGCTAGATATCGCTTATAATTTATTATTTAATAAGGTATTAAATAATTGCCAACATAATATAAGTCTTTTGGGTCACACATACGACAACTAAAGACAAACAAGAATAATTAATAGATATAATATTGGATATTACATTTATTAGAGAAAATAAATCATGAGTAATATGTGATATAGGATATTATATATTATATTATTTAATTATTTAATAGAGGATTAAATAATAAATAATATATAATATAAGATATTATATGTATTGTAATATTTACTAAGTTGAGGGACAACTAAGAAAATACTAGAGTTTGACTCTAGTGTTTCAGATTGTTGATTTTGATCGGATATTAATCTTATACCTAACTGTCAGGCATATTTATATTGTGTTTAATTAATTGTGCGATAATTAATTTTAATACTATGTTTAATTAATTATGTGATGATTAATTTTAGTATATTATTGGTGTATGGCATGACCATAAATTGACCAATGTGATTGGATGTTTCAATTTAATTTTGGTTTGGTTTTGCAGCCTGCGGGTCGTTTAATTATAATTGGTTTTTACGGCCTGCGAGTCATCTTTTAATTTATTATTATAATTTACGGCTTGCATGTCGTTTGCCCTCTTGTAATTTAATTTTACTAGTGTAGTATCTTTTTCATTAATGTGATGAAGACAAGAAGGAGACGAGTGATGGGCTCGAGGAGCCAGTTGATCACGTATGGCGTTCCAAGGAGTTGGAAGATCAATGAAGACCAATTATACCCTTTAGATTGACTTTTGTGATTTTCATATTGGCTCATGAAAATCACATTAGGATTATGGTCATGCTATACACGGTCCTATGTTTATTATGTCATGTGATGCTATGTTTGTTTAAATTTATGCATGTATGTGATGCAATGTATATTTAGATGTATGTTAGCCAGCATAGACATGCTACATAGGATAAAAGTCCTCGTTAGAATTCTTTTTAATGCCGTTCAACTGAAACACCTATCAAGACTTCGATCATCTTGAGCAGGTCATGCGAAAGTTGGGTGCTCGGATTATCTTAGTAAGGTAGGATGGGTAATGGTGATACCTATGTGTTTTAATGAACTAAGAATTCAAAATAGTTTTGAATCTTAAGACATAAGATGGAATTATAACATGCTTGGGCATAAGATGCCAAATCTCATAAGTATAATCTAAGAGTTGCATATGATGTAATCTATAAAGAGTTATCCACCTAAAGTAGCTCAATTATAGGCGTCATGCCAAATCTGAGTTTATAATTGTGCAAAATGGGGTCTTAGACTACTAAAATTACAAATGTTGTAAAATTAAGGGTATTTTGTTTTAGTGGGAGTATTTTTTTGAGAAATAAAATATGACTAAATACATTGCATGTAGAATTTTGTATATAATAGAATGGCATCAAACAACACATCCACCATTTCACTGCGATTCGTCCTTGAGAAGGACAAGCTCAAAGAAAACGGCATCAACTATCAGGATTGCATCCGGAGCTTGAGAATAGTTCTCGAGTGAGAAAAAAAGTTGTAAGTTCTTGAGGAAAAAATTCTCGATGAGCCTGTTGACAATGCTAACAAAGCAACAAAAGACAAATAGAAGAAACATTGTGATGATTCCATTGATGTCAGTTGTCTTATGTTGGATATCATTTGTCTAGAACTTCAGAAGAATCTGGAAGACATGGAAGCTTATGAGCTTAATGCTCACCTTAAGAAAACTCTCTCGAAACATGCTAGGCAAGAGAGGTATGAGACCTTTAAAGCCTTGTATGCTTGCAAGATGGTTGAGGGGACATCTGTCAGCCTCATGTACTCAAGATGAAAGGATATATTGATCATCTTGATAGGCTTGGTTTTCCACTTTCTAAGGAGCACTCCACGAATGTGATCCTAAACTCATTACCCGATAGATTCGGTCAGTTTATTATGAACTATAATATGAATGAGATGGAGAAGTCCATTGCTGAGCTGCATGGAATGCTTAAAACGGCTGAGCAGAATATTAAGAATAAACGAAGCCACGTGCTGATGGTCAGCAAAGGGAAGTCCTTCAAGAAAAAAGGCAAGGGAAAAGGTAAGGCAAAAGTTGCCAAATCTAAAGACCCTACTATGCCAGTTTTCAAGGCTAAAGCTCCCAAATATGAAAATTGCCATCATTGTGATAAACCAGGACACTGGAAAAGAAATTGCAAGGTTTACTTAGAAGAGCTAAAGCGTACCAAGGGTAGTGAGACTGCCAAAGGTATATTTGTTATAGAAGTTAACTTATCTACTTCTAACTACTGGGTATTGGATACTGGATGTGGATCTCACATTTGTACAAATGTGTAGGGGTTGAGAAGCAGTAGAGAGCTGAAGAAAGGGTAAGTGGATCTAAGAGTCGGCAATAGAGCAAGAGTTGTTGCACTAGCCGTAGGACTTATGATCTAGTTTTACTGAATGGGCTTTTGTTAGTTTTGACAATTGCTATTATGTTCCTGCTATGAATATGAATATTATTTTAGTTTCTACATTAGATTGTGAAGGTTACAATTTTCTTATTAAGAATAAGAGTATTCGTATTTTCTTTGATGACTTGCTTTATGGTACTGCAAAGTTATATGCTGGCCTTTACAATATTGATCTAGAGGAGTCCAACACTTTGGAAGTCTATAACATTGAAACCAGGAAACCTAAGCTCAATTATTCTAATACGACTTACTTATGGCACTGTCGGCTTGGTCACATAAATGAGAAACACATTTCTAAACTCCATAACAATGGACTTCTAGACTCTTTTGACTATGAGTCATATGGGACATGCAAATCTTATTTATTGGGCAAGATGATGAAGAATCCTTTGACCGGTCATGGAGAAAGGGCTAGTGATCTATTAGACCTAGAACATACTAATGTATGCAGACCGCTTAGCACTCATGCCAGAGGCGGATACCAATACTTCATCACATTTACCTATGATTTTAGCCGGAATGGATATGTTTATCTTATGAAGCATAAACATGAATCTTTTGAAATGTTCAAAATAATCCAGAGTGAACTACAGAATCAACTTAGCAAGACAATCAAAGCCCTTCGATTAGATCGAGGTGTCCTTGAGCCAAGAATTCAATGATCATCTTAGGAGTTGTGGAATTGTTTCACAACTTACTCCTCTTGGAACACCTCAACATAATGGAGTGTCCGAGAGGAGGAATCGAACTTTATTAGATATGGTTTGATCCATGATGAGTCGAACGGAGCTTCTATTATCATTTTGGGGCCACGCCTTAGAAACAACAGCATTAACCCTTAACCGTGTTCCATCTAAAGCAGTTGAAAAGACACCATTAGAGAAATAGACTCGTAAGAGACCAAACTTGTCTTTTCTAAAGATCTGGGGTTGCGAAGCATTTGTAAGGCGCCATGTGTTTGACAAACAGGCAGCCAAATCTGAAAGATGTTTATTTGTGGGATATCCTAAGGAAACTAAAGGATACTATTTTTATAAGCCCGCAGAGAACAAAGTATTTGTTTCTTGAAATGCTGTCTTCTTAGAAAGGGAATATATTTCCAAAAGAGACAAAGGGAGAAGAGTAGTTCTCGAGGAAACTCGAGAACCACAAGACGACATTTCTTCACCAATGGAAAACCAAATAGGCTCAACAATCAGTTGAAGAGCTAGTTCAAAGTACACAAATCCCTCGTAGATCTGATAGGGTGCGACATGAACCTGAGAGATATGGGTATCTCGAAACAGAGGATGATGACCCATCGCTCATAGATGATAAGCCTAGTACCTATACAGAAGCTGCTTCAGGACCAGAGTCTGAGGAATGGCTAGAGGCCATGAAGTCAGAGATGTAGTCTATGTATGACAATTAAGTTTGGAACTTGATAGATCCACCCGAGGGAGTTAAAACCACTAGGTGCAAATGGGTCTTCAAAAAGAAGAAAGACATGGGCGATAATTTGTAAGCCTATAAAGCTAGACTAGCGGTAAAAGGTTGTAGACAGGTTCATGGTGTTGACTATGATGAGACTTTTTCACCAGTAGTCATGCTTAAATCAATTAGAATTTTATTTGCCATTGCCGCATACTATGATTATGAAATATGGCAAATAGATGTCAAAACAGCTTTTGTTAATGGAAACTTACTCAAAGATGTGTACATGACACAATCTGAGGGTTTTGTTCATCCAGAAAATTCCAAAAAGATTTGCAAGCTTCAAAGATCAATTTATGGGTTGAAGCAGGCTTCTTGGAGCTGCAATCTTCATTTGGATGAAACTGTCAAAGAGTTTGGGTTTATTCAAAATGAATATGAACCATGTGTGTACAATAAGGTTAGTGGGAGCATAGTTTTTTTCTTAGTCTTATATGTAAATGACATATTACTCATTCGAAATAACATACCCACCTTGCAGACAGTCAGGACTTGGTTGGGAAGTTGTTTCTCAATGAAAGACTTAGGAGAAGCTGCTTACATTCTTATGATAAAAATCTATAGAGATAGATCAAAAAGAATGATTGGTCTAAGTCAAAGTACCTACATTAACAAAATTTTGAAGAGGTTCAATATGTAGGACTCCAATAGAGGACTCTTGCCAATGTCACATGGAATTCATCGGAGTACGACTCAGAGTCCTTCGACCCCTGATGAGCGAGCCTGCATGAACATGATTCCATATGCTTCAGCCATTGGATCAATCATGTATGCCATGATTAGTACTCGACCAGATGTATCATTTTCCCTTAGCATGACAAGTCGATACCAATCAAATCCAGGTGAAAGTCACTGGACAGCAGTGAAAACCATCTTAAAGTACCTAAGAAGAACTAAGGATGCGTTCCTAATTTATGTAGGTGTGGAAAACGAGATGGCTATAAATGGTTACGCCGATACAAGTTTCGAAATCGATATAGACGATTTAAGATCGCAGATGGTTTTATGTTTTGTTTAGAATAGAGGTGTTGTGAGTTGGAAATGTTCCAAGCAAAGCACGCTCATATATTCTATTACTCAAGTTGAGTACCTGGCAGCATTGGATGCAGTCGAGGAGAATATGTGGATCCTTTTAGGTCCTATAAGTCTTTAATGCGAAAATAATGGTGCTATTGCGCGAGCTAAAGAGTCAAGGACTGATTAGAGATCCAAACACATGCTCAGTATATGCAAAGTAGCAACGGAAGAGAATGTTGAGCATGCTAGATCGATAGGACTAAAAGTCACGAATGAATGATCCTAGTGCAAGTGGGAGATTGTTGGGAATAGTGCCCTAGGACATTCGATGTGCCTAGATTTGTAATTGTCATATTTAAATAAAGTTATTTGATATCATTTATTTCTCATTGATTATTATAATGTGCATATGTTTTAATATTATAATAATCGAATAATAGTTATTCATGAATAATACGATTATTTAAATATCTCTGGTCCAATCACGTTGTGTGGAGACTCAAGTGATTAATATTCTAGTATAAGTTTGATTGATAATCATCGGATGATTATGCATATGGTACGGATCAAATTTATAGGTATTGGTTGGAGAACCAATACTGGACAGACCAGCATTGAGATCACTGCATGGAAATGTGATAAGTGAATCTCAATATAACAGTATGTCAATAAATCCTTGAACCTGAGATTATCATAGAGTCCAACACGATAACTACTATGCCTTGACACAATCCAACGTCATCTGAAATATGGTAATCATAAAGGTTAGCGATCAGGATAAATGGGAGTCATGTAGAGGGAAATGAATAATCAAGATGAGGATTTGTCCCTCTCTTTAGGGAGAGAGATATCTGTTGGGCCCTCGATAAGTAGTATTGAAGGAAATGCATGGCCATGCTCAAATGAAGAGTCATTTGATTCAATCAGTCTACTTAAGATCGAGAAAGTATTTGAACATAATAAGTATGACACTTTCCATGACTTAGTTCAAATATGATATGACAATTTCCGTGACTTAGTTCAAATATGATATCGCGCGACAAAGGGATTTGACACGTTAAATGGTTTAATGGACTATAAATTATATTATTTGGGTAGTCATAATGTCTTGCTAGAGACCGCTTATGATTTATTATTTAATAAGGTATTAAATAATTGTCGACATAATATAAGCCTTTCGGGTCACACATACGACAACTAAAGACAAGCAAGAATAATTAATAGATATAATATTGGATATTATATTTACTAAAGAAAATAAATAATGAGTAATATATAATCTACAATATTATATATTATATTATTTAATTATATCAACCCAGAAAGATAAATATAATATTAGATATTATATTTGTTAGAGGATTAAATAATAAGTAATATATAATATAAGATATTATATGTATTGTATTATTTAATAAGTTGGGGGGCATCTAAGCAAATACTAGAGTTTGACTATAGGGTTTACTTAGTATAAATAAAGGGTCTTGGACAACGAGTTGTTATAAGACAAAAAATTACACAACCCTAATTGTGTGACACCAAAAATCGCCCCCCTCTTCTGTTCGGCCGAACCGTTTTCTATCCGGGAAGTCCGTCTCGGCCATCTTCGTCTTCTTCCTTAGTTGATTTGGTCAACAGTATAAATCCTTCTAGCAAGGAATTATCTGTTGTACTATTTATCACCATTATTCGTAAAGATGTAGCAATCCAGCTTGTATAAGTTGTTTGTGTGTGGATCACTGAAAGAGGAAGAGGATTTTAATCAGCTTCTGGTCCGGGTTCAGATCTGGTCTTCGAATTAAGGTAATTCGACGAGCTCTTTATAAATCAATTAAATTATTGCTTGAAGATTATCGTCTGTGTTTTTTGTTAATTTATTCCACTACGTTATTCTTTTATTTATTGTATTACACGTAAAATCCAACAGAATCTCCGAGTTCTTTACAGCTATGCCACAGGACGTGCCAATATCCCAGGCCATCATTACCTATAACCAGCAGTTGGGCTATGTGAGAGATCAAATGAGAGCTGAGGCAGATAAGATCCGCTATTTTAACATGCGTATGAAGCCGCATATCAGACAGAGCATGGCACCACTTAAGTGCGCTACATTGAAAGAATACCAGGATCATGCTTTGGTAGTTGAGATGGATATTCCAGAGTCAGAGCTGGGTTCTGAGTCTAAGAAACAAAATACTACTGGCAATTTCTCAGCCGATAAGGGTGGTCGATTTTCTAAGTCACCATCTGCTCCCGCGTTGGGGATAAGATCGTTTCATCAAGCTAGGGGCTCCCGTGGTAATCGTTCGGTTCAGTCTACTATATATAGTGCAGATTCTCTTTCAATTGCAGTCAGAATGAGCATGTGGTGAAGGATTGCCTGTTTCTGTTGGTTACTTGTTATTCGTGCGGGCAGAGTGGGCATCGTGCATCTCTTTGTGAGAGGGCGACCATAGAAGCCAAAGCCCCAATAGCCACTACAATGCAGAAGGAACTTAGTGTCGAGTTCGGGATCGATACACCCTCGTCTATACCAAATGAGATGCACAGAGGAGACGGATACTCCAGTGACATCAGGTACCACTCAGATCCTTTATCATCCAGTTTCGGTGTTATTTGATTCGGGTGCTACCCATTCTTCAATTGCATGGGATTGTATACATCGTATTGGTATTGAATGTTTATTCGAGTGTGAGCCGTTCGTAGTGGGTATGCATAGTGGGGATCGTATGGTTGGGAACCGTGAAGTCAGAGACTACCTAGTGAGGATCGGGAACTGGGATTAGCCCTCGAACCTCATTGTTGTAGACTTAAAGGGTGAGGATTTGATCCTCGGGGATGATTGGCTGTATCTTCACAGTGCTATCATGGACTAGCGGCTCATACTATCTCGATAGTGGCTGAGGATGGCACAGAACATACTCTTGTGGGTTGTAAACCGGGAAGATCAGGATGTGTGATCAACGCCTTGAAGGCGATGAAACTCGTGAACTATGGTTGCGTAGGCTATTTGTGCTACGCTTCAAAGGCAGAAGATGATGGAGTTGAGATATCATCGACTCCAATTGTTAACGAATATCCCGATGTATGTCGGACGACTTACTAGGATTACCACCGCAGCAAGAAGCCGAGTTTCCTATTGATCTAGAGCCAAATGCAGTTCCTGTTTCTAGGGCACCATATCGTATGGCAACATCAAAGATGTTAGAGTTCAAGAAATAGTTGAGGGAGTTGTTGGATAAAGGGTACATTCGACCGAGCGCATAACCTTGGGGCGCACCTGTGCTTTTTGTTAAAAAGAAAGATGAATCACTTCGTTTATGTATCGACTATTGAGAATTAAACAAGCTGACCACCAAAAATAAATAACCTTTGCCCCAGATTGATGACTTGTTTGATCAGCTTCAGGGAGAGATAGTCTTGTTGAAGATTGATTTATGGTCGGGCTATTATCAATTGAGGATTCAGGATAGTGATATACCTAAAGCTACTTTTTGAACGAGATACGGCCATTACGAGTTTGTGGTTATGCCTTTCGGCCAACTAAATACTTCAAAGATGTTCATGCCTTCGCTAACCAAATACTTCACAGTTGTCCATGCAGTTGATGAACAAGGTTTTTATCGAATATCTAGACAAATTCGTAGTGGTTTTTGTTGATGATATCCTTATCTATTACCGGATCTAGGAGGATCACGCTGAACATCTTCGTATCGTGCTAGATATTTTGAGAGCTGAGCAGTTATAATACGAAGTTTTCCAAATTTGATTTTAGCGTAAGGAGTTTGGGTTGACCCACAGAAGGTACTGGCGTGGGAACCACCTAAGGATGTGAAAGGAGTGAGAAGTTTTCTAGGACTTGCGAAGTATTACTGTAGATTCATCGTGGGGTTTTCCAGGCTCGCTCGACCACTTACGCAGTTGCTTCAGAAAACTCAGAAATTTGAGTGGAACGCGGATAGGCAGAATAGCTTCGATGAGTTGAAGAGATGTTTGACTACCACACCGGTTCTAGCCTTGCCACAGGAAACTGATGATTTTGTGGTTATAGTGATGCTCCATGTCTCGGACTTGGTTGTGTCTTGATGCAAAGGGATAGGCTTATTTCTTATGCATCTCGACAGTTGAAACCATATGAAGCAAATTATCCTACTCATGATTTGGAATTAGCTGCGGTCGTTTTTGCTTTAAAGATTTGGAGGCATTATCTTTACGGATCGTCGTGTAATATTTACATGGACCACAAAAGTCTGAAGTATATTTTCAGCCACAAGGAATTGAACATGAGGCAATGCAAGTGTTTAGAATTAATCAAGGATTATAATCTTGAGATTCTTTAACATCCGGGCAAGGCGAATGTAGTAGCAGATGTGTTGAGTCATAAGACGATGTCACTTCAAATGTTAGAGGTACTTACACCTCAAAGAAGGATCCGAGGAGACTTAATTGGTCTAAAATCGAGGTTTGGCTTCAGAGTGTTCAGGGTTAGTTATGTGCGTTAGAAATCACTTCGTCTTTGATTTATGACATCAAGGCGAGGCAGTATGATGACTGATTTGTAGTACAGTTAAGGGAGGATATGAAGAGGGGGAAAGCCCCTGGATTTGTAATTCAAGATGACGGAATTTAGAGATTTCGAGGAGGATTGTGTCTACCATGCGATGTTGAGTTGAGACAGAAGATTTTGACAGAAGCTCATACTACACCTTATTCCACACATCCTAGTATAAGTAAAATGTACAAGGATGTAAGGAGTAACTTTTAGTAGGGCAACTTGAAGACGGATGTTACTGAGTTTGTATCGAAGCGTTTGAACTATCAGCAGGTTAAGATCGAGCATCAGCGACCCATGGTTTTATTGTGACCATGTCCTATTATAGAATGGAAGTGGGAGGATTTTTCTATGGATTTCATTACGAGCATGCCTAGGACTCAGACCGGAATGGACATGGTTTGGGTCATTGTCGATCGTCTAACCAAATCTGCTCATTTTCTGGACATGAAGGATACTTGGGGACCGGAGAAACTAGCTCGGGTGTTCATTACAGAAACTGTGAGGTTGCATGGGAATTCTAAGAGTATTGTTTCTGATCGAGATGGTCAATTCGTATCAAATTTCTGATGGACCGTCCATCGAGCATTCGGGACCGAGTTGAGACTTAATACATCATACCATCCCCAGACAGATGGGCAGTCATAGCGGACGATTCAGACACTTGAGCATATGTTGAGAGCCTGTGCCCTAGACTGGAAACGTGATTGGGAGTCGCACCTGCCATTGATTGAGTGCACGTACAACAATAGTTGGCACGCCTTGATCAAAATGGCACCATTTGAGGCTTTGTACGGAAGGCGGTGAAGATCGCCACTGTGTTGGGATGATGCATCTGAAATGATTGGTACGGAACCGGATTTATTAGTTGAGACGAGAGAGAAGATTGCTTTGATTCGTGATAGACTGTTAACTGCTCAGAGTCGACAGAAGTCTTATGCCGACACGTGTTGCCGTCCGTTAGAGTTTGAGGTTGGGGATCATGTATTACTGAAGGTATCACTGACTCGGGGAGTTTACCACTTCAGTCATAAGGGTAAACATAGTTCGAGATACTTGGACCTCTAAAGGTTCTAGAGCGAGTCGGAGATCTTGCATATCGTTTGGCTTTGCCGCCGTCCTTGAGTCACCTGCATAACATATTTCATGTCTCTCGGCTAAGGAAGTACGTACCAGATCCTAGTCATGTTATCTATTTTGGTGATATTGAGCTGGCGCCCGAAATCACATTTGAAGAGAAACTGGTTCATATTTTGGAACATAGAGTAAAGCAGCTTAGGCACAAGATCATTCATTTGGTTAAAGTGCAATGGTCGAGACACAGATCAGAAGAGGCAACATGGGAGACAAAATATAATATGATGGCAAGATATCACGAGTTATTCACTTTGTAAGTTTCGGGACGAATTAGAGGGAGAGAATGTAATATCCGCACTTTGATTATTTTCATTTTAGACGACTCGCTTGTATTTGTTTTGGTATTCTAAGACTATTTTGTTCTGTACTCTTGGCCATCTGAACGAGCTTCAGAGTTGTTTTATGAGAATATGCATAGTGTAACTTTTCGCATTGATGCTCAATTCTCGTAAATCTTGTTCGAAACTGATGCTTTGTTGTTTCTACGAGTTCATTTAACATTTGTAGATATGTTACGGTTTTTAGAGATTGTTATCTGACCTCGAATCGTGATTTTCGTGAGTCTGGGCCGTTTTGTAATTTTCCATAGTTTTGGGCATTGTTATTGGAATTCTTTTTCATTCTGTCGGACGGCTGGAATCATGTGTTTTATTGGAGCATGAGATTGTATGTTGTTGTTCCTTGTTAGCACTTCGTTATTCATTGGTAACTGTCGAGTTTTGTATCTCCCGAGATGTGTACGTTCTCACCGGACTTCACAACTGCATTACTGTGTCAGAGCAGTTAGTGCACGCTAACCTTATTCCCAGCGTGCGCTAATGTAACATTTGTAGCACACGCTAATCTCATCAGTAACGCGTGCTAATCAGGCTTGACAGAAGGTTTTTGGGTTTTGGAATGAGTCAATAACCGCACGTTGGGTGGGCATGTACGCGGACATATTTCCGGATCGGGCATACTATGATGTCCATCTTGAGCCATATTGTTTAATAGTTCATAGTCCATGTATGATTGGATATGTTCGACAGTTTTGGGACTGATTGTTCATACACCCGAGGGGTATGTTCAATAGTCGGGATGTTTTCCTTGAGATCTAATATATGTGAATTGTATAATGTTGGGAGAATCATTTATCATGTATATTTGACCCTGTGTTTTGGGCGAAATACCTGTGTTATATTTTAGGTCGAGGCTGCCCATTGCGTACGCTAATGAGATTGGACAGAATATTCTGGAGTTGGGGAAAAAGTTCAGGGATTCTGGATCGAACCAGTTAGCGTACGCTAACAGAAACATTAGCACACGCTAACGGGATGGACAAAAGCTTCTAGACTGCATTTTATCCAGATTAGCGTATGCTAAGTCTTCCCATAGCGCACGCTAAGCCAAGTATAAATAGGACAGCAGGGTCAATTTTTGTCATTTTCACTCTCATCTCTTACTTCCGGTGATTTTGGAGATCTTGTACGAGTGTGAGGATAGATTTCGACCAGATATCATCACACATCAATATTGTCAAGTTCCTTGTGCGGATTTAACATCTAATCATCTTTGACCGTCCAAATTGAGGTAAATTCCTAGAACCTCAGTATTTGGGATTTTTGGGGGTTTTGTTGTGATTTCATTTTCCTAGTCCGAATTAGATTAGATTGTAGTTAGATTATGATGGTATACTCGTAATCCTTTACATTTTCATAAGTTTTGTAGAATAAATTCTGATATTCCCATCGTTGGTTAAGTATAATCTATTATGCCCTCGTAATGTCCGATAAATTATTCCAAGTGGTAGAACTTATGGTGATTCCTTATGTTTCTGAGGTGTTGCGGTTGATTTTATATTGTTATGTGTTAGGAACGTATTCTTGGAGGGAGTTCGGACTGAAGTCCTTTCCGTTCACAGTTTCTTCACGTCGAAATAACCGAGGCAAGTACATGTATTCTATTGAGTTATGTATGATTTGAATTTAACATGAATGATCATTTGTGAAAAACATGTGTGTGTTTTGTAGGTCATCCACATGGGGACAGTCTGACGAGACCTCTGGGGGTCGATACTAATGGGTACGGCCACGGGTTACCAAGTGTGGATTTTGTGATGATGAAATGTGATGATATGGTTTCCTTGATGACGATGTTTTGATGAAAATATGGTATTCCGGAGTTTTGTTTTCCCAAATGTTACAAAATGTGATGGTAGTGTTGAATTGTATTTGTATATAATGTTGTGTAATTGTGTACTTGCACTAGCCATTCGAATGTTAACCCCTTAAATGGAGGAAATGTGTTTCATGCATTTCAGGTATTGGGCGACCCGAGGAGATATCATGGGAGGCACACGCAAAGGATGGTCAGGCATGATGTTATGAGGCTCGAGTCTGGGGTGTTTATGTTATTATGTTCATGTTGTCTGTCGGAGTCGGTTGAGTAACATTTTCTATTTTAAAGTTATATTTTGAAGACCCCTACGTGGGAAATGGATTTATTTTAGACTCTGTCTTATTGTGTTCAAATTAAATTTTGGCCAAGGCCACGACCCTATTTATGTTATTGATTATTGCATATTTGTGAGATTATTGTGAACTTGCATGAATGTCCTATCCTGGTAGACCTTGATGAAGGTTCTATGGCGTGTGATGACCCTTATGAGTTTTGGGGTGTTACACTATTCGAGGACCAACCACCTACCGTTGTGAATCAAAATGATAATGAAGCAGAGCACCAGAAAGATAACCCAGGATGCATGGACCAAGTCTTCATTCAAAACCTAGTCCAAGCGACCGCTACGGGAACTGCGCAAGCTAATGGGACTTGGGGTTGTCGATTATCAACATTAAAGAGAATGTCGATGGTGACCTATGGCTTGGAGAGTTACAGAAGGAAAGACCACCATTGTTCGACGGAACAAGGAAAGAACGGGTTGATGATTGAATCCCCGAAATGAAGAGAGCTTTGAAGTCATTGGATGTCATGAAAACAGGAAAGTGCTGCTAGGACTCAATCAGCTTCGTAATAATGTTGCCCGTTGGTGGAGAACATATAAGCTAGAAAGAAGGACTATTGGTTGGCGCGAGTTTGCTAGTCTGTTGAAGAATGAGTAGTGTCCTCGATCAGTGCATATTGCTCATGCACGTGACTTTTCTAGCAAACCCCATAGAATTTGCTAGTTCTAGATATTATTTGGTCTATCAGACCGAATTGAGCTACATTTTTTCACATGGTTCCGTCTGAGGATCGGTGCATCTGACACCTAGCGCTGAGATTGCCAGAAGATGTTCAGCAATACGCCACCAGTTTTTATTTGACCAGTTTGATGGCTTATAAGGATGTTGTAATAGCATATGCCGATTTTCATTGGTTCTTAATTAAATTTGTTTGAATTTTAGTAAGTTTTATTACTCTTGAAATATCCTTGTGGGTCCCACTTTAGATTCGAAGTGCTGTAACACCTCAATATATTTTGGGGTTGCTACATGTGTTGTATGATGGAAGTAGAGACAATAGTAAATACATAGGGTTTAGCGTAGTTCAAAGCAAATTCCTCTATGTCTAAGATCTCCACACATGAGTTTATTTACTAGAATCAAATTAGTACACAACAACATGACTCTAGCTAATTCATACAGATTGTTACACTTGGCTTCGCAGCTTTTCCTTTCACCCAGATTGACATAGGGTGGTCTTGAACTTCCCCTTCTTCTCACATAGATTGGAAGCTTGGTTCGATAAGCAACTTCATCGCAAACAATTTGAAAAGATACTTGCTTCGTTAGTGCACACAGGGTTAACTTCTCAATTATAGGTAAGGTAGTATACTATTGAGAAACAGTTAAAGGCTTTGAAATGATTTGTTGTATTGTGGTGTTCACAAGTTGAGGAGTTGTCTTTTCTTTTCGCTATAAGAATAATGTTGTAGGCTTGATAAGAGAGAGTTCTTTCGATAAGTTTGCTAGAATGTATTTCGACAAGTTGACAAGATGTTCTTCAAGTCCTCCTCATCGATTATTTATACTCCTCAGAAATGTATTTTTTATAAATGTGATTATTTCTGGGTATGTGAGATATTGATCGCTCTAATAGGTGGCTGCTGAAAGTGGAATTAAAGTAATTCATCTTTTTTAATATTAAATGCTTCAGACATTCATTTCCATCATTAGTGATCTAGACATCTCAGTCTCTAGGCACTAAATGTTGTTTCCATCCGATTGAATGCTCTCAGAACCATGTATACTTAATGAGTATTATACTCGTTTACATAAAATAGTTTAATATCCCAAGTCTTATACTATAATAAACGTAAGTTAATTTTCTAAGTGAAGTGCCTACAAAAAAAATGGTGTAGCCTTAAGAAGTCTTAATGTTGTAGACTAGTGCTGTAAACACTATAGCTTCACTCCTTTTGGATGCTGTTGTAGGATGCTATTGTAGGATAATAACTCTGGCTTTCCACACATATCAAAATCCGATGGGAACTCTCCCCATTCACTCAATACGAGATTACATGTTGGGAAAAATCATCCCTGTGTTTTGATAATTGCCTCATACAGCAAGATCTTCAAAGTCAGAATACCAGTGTAAGTATGGAAGCTGTTAGGAGAACAACATACATCATGTCCACACAGCGTAAGATCTTCCAGCAAAGTCAAGGGTTTTTTCCTACAGTGTGATCATCAAGATACAACAAAAGACGAAGATGTTGGATACAACAAACATGCTGTAAGTGTTTTACTTAGGAAAAGTAAAACACAAGTTCAACAGGACTGAAGAAACTTTAAATTATTGAGAAAGCAAACATTCTTTATTCACAAATTTTTCACGGCTAAAATAGCATTTAATGATGATAGGACATCATTGAATGCGTCCGAAGAGACTACAGTCTGAAGAGTATTTAATGATGGTAAAAAAGAATGTCTGAAGTACTAAATATGAATCACCTTTAATTCAAGACATTCTGAAGCCGCCAATCAGATCAATCTTAATCTCCCCAACCGGCCAATAGCTACATTTATAACGGATATATTTCCAAGCTTATAAATAGCTCCAAGCAAGAGGACATGATATACTTTGACAATCTGAATATCAAGCTTACAAGAGCACTACATTTCTTCAAGCATACAGCTTCATCAAAGAGAAGAAATATACAAAGTCCTCAACGCGAACAACACGCTTAGAGCGAACGCTCAATCAAGTATACAGCTGTTGTTCAAACCTGTCATACCATTCTTACCGTTGAGTTTACTTAGCCCTGTGTAGACTAAGCCTTGCTATATCTGACCTGTGTGGGACGAATAGCATCAAGGAAGAAGCTTCAATATGTATGAGAAGAAGTGGGTCGAAGAAGCCAAGCCAATCTATATAAATGGCCCAAGCTACTGTCGGTTGTATCAATATGTGTGAACGATACAACAATGTGTTTAGTTAAAGTCACATAGTTGTATATGCCGTAATTTTAATAAACATTTTACTCTTGTGTGGAGGACCAGTGGATGTAGAGGGGTTTACCACGAACCACTTTAATCATTCTGTCATTTACTGTTTTCTATCTGCCTGTGTGATTTTAGTGTACATATTGTAAAAACCCTATACGCACCAAGCTAACAGGAAATTATTCAGTTGTTGTATTTACAGCAACTTAACCTTAGACTTCCACTATGCAAATAAACTTCAAAAATGATACAGCTTATTCAAACCCTCATTCTAAGCTGTTTTACTATATACTGTGGCCAACATTACATATTTCATTTGTTCATAAAATAGGATAACAATTATTATCTAATTCCATAGTATGATAGTCAATTCTATTTTCCAAATGATACAACTCAACAACATTCTTCAATATATCCCAAATCCTCTCTGTAAAGGTAAAATCACTGTGGCATCAAATGTTTCATCCATATCATCATCAACATCAGAAGGTGATATGTATGAAGGGGCTGGAAGTCTTCATCTACTTATTCATCAAAATCAAAGCGCATCCACTCAGGTTCTGGTTCTGCCTATTTTCCATATCTTTTCTTAAATATACTTTTTTTCTCACAATATCTGCAAAAATTCTCAAATCAAAGTTTCTGAACCTCAACACATTCAAGATCGATATCATCGATATTTATGTCTTCATCATCATTGTAATTCCAACCATTATCACCATCACTATCACCATCATAACCACCAACAACATTACCACCTCCACCATTATATAAATTTATAGGAGCGCAACCATCAACTCCACCTCCAACACTGCCACCATATTCAGAACCATCAAATGCTTGAGGAAATTGCATAGAATTTGAGCACCAATCAGTCATATGATCCGTATGATTGGAATTATAAAGTGTCGGCAAAGAGCTACATCTAGGTCGTCAAGCAGCGGAATAAATGAGAGAACTGTCAGATGAATATTGTTGAACTGTGAATGATTTAAAATCAGTAGTAGTATGAGATCTCAAAACTACGGATTCCATTGTCTCATGATTTGAAAACGCGGGATAACCACTAAACTGAGTGAAACTATAATTAGTAGTTGTCGTTTAAAGGCTCATAACACGGTCCGCCCAGCAAGTTATTTATTAACAATATTATTCTTTATCTTCATTTTTCTATTTTTCTTCACAATCAATTAAAAATAGAACATAGGCATATTTCGTTATATCAGCTTCAACAATATCGTGAATACTGTCTACCAATATTGTATAGTTCATTCCGCTAATAAACCAATCGATATAGGTAACTATTTGTTCATCTCCCTCTCGATAGTCTAAATCACACCACTTGCTATTAAAATAAATGACAAACCTTTTCCAGAAACTTGTTTTCCAAATATATTTGCAAAATGTAAATTAGATTAAACGAAATCAAAATGTATGATATTTACACACGTTAATTAGTATTTGAATATTTTCTATTATTTTAAGTAAAATAATTAGTTGATATTAGGTTATGCAAGAGATAAACTTCCATTATTAATTAAGTTAAGCGAGACATACCTTTTATCTCTTTGCAGTCGAAATAATTGTTCTTATTCGAGGTGAGCGGGAGAACTAATGTGAGAATGATTGTTTAGAAAAAAAGTCTATGTTACTCGAAAATGAACTATTTTGGATTCATTAAACTAGTTCTAAAGGACACTCGAATGGACATTACAGGTACTCGAGTAGTGTATTTACTCCATTCGGCCACTCCTTCAATAATTAGGTTACTCGATTACTCGAAAGCTAACTGGATAAGTTACTCGTAGTTTAAATGTTACATGAATGCTTACTAGGAAGGGTTACTATGTACAAAATGTAACCCAACTGCTTACTCGAAAGGGTTGCTCGTGTATAAAATATGGCTCGACTGATTACTCGAATAGCGTTACTCATGTATAAAACTATGATTTCAATGGTTAGTCGAAATACTTGCTCGAAATATTACTCAAAACTGAAAATGTGACTCACTTAATGTAACTCGAATACGAAATTGTGACTCGAAAAATATTGCTCAATTCAAAATTGTGACCAAATGGTTGCTCGAATGGTACCCAAATACTTGGATCTGTACCTGATGACTTGTTTACCAGAATTGATCTTACTCAAGTGTGAATTATATTATTCGAATATATTTGTATACGATCATGACCAAAAATTTGGATATTAAAAGAGTTGTTAAACCTTGAAAAAAAATGTGCTAAATATAAATGGGTAACGAAAGATTTGTAACCCCAAAACCTCTACAATTCCATGGGAGAATCCTCATTGATCTTACAAGGGCCACTTTAGGCACTACCACCAACTCATCAAATTCAATTACGTTGTCAAGTCATTGTGTACTTTTTCTCTATGCAGGGAACCCACAATGTCGACATCAATGTCTTCATCTAGTAAAAAGGCTCCTCTTACAAGGAAACTGGTAGTAAGAGTCACATTTATGTGTCACACCATAATTAACAACAATAGAGCTTTTGTGATTGGATTGGACCATAAGATTTTTTATAGTTAACCCTTGTTCTTGTCCGGTTATGAAGGGGCACGAGTAGCTTCCTAACTCTATTCCTCCGTAGCAACTATAAATTACGTTACAATCCACAAAAAATGATCCAAAAAACCAAGTTCAGCACCTCAAATTTCACCATATTCAAACTTGTCTGACGGAAGTGACAATGACAGAAATGTACACATGTTCAAACAAAGTGTAACTTCACATTATTAAACAAATTAAAAAGTAGTTTGATCAAAAACACAAAACGAGCTCGAAATATCTGCTTTGCAAAGCATAAGCCTGGATTCCACCAGTCCAACTTCCCCATTATGCACTTTCCTTTTAGTTTCCTACTTCAAACTTGAAATTTCCAAACTTCTTGTCATACCCAAAGGATACAACGGCCACTAGATTAACCATGTGAAACCCAGCGCGTTATGTCATTCCTAAGAACTTCCTCAAAGCCAAATTTACCATAGTTCACAGTGAAAAAATCAGAGCCCCAAGTGCCATATTGCCGATACTGGATATTCTGTCCAGATTGCCTCATAGGCCTCATCATCATGGCAATGGTGGGGAGGGGTTTTGGCAACACATTTCGTGCAGCAGTGAAGAGATGCCTATCTGATTCTCTATCCGCACTTCTTGCATTGTATTTGGAGTTATTCAGGTGTCGTGAGTGATTCGGCTGCTTTGTCACATTGGCGTTTGCATTGGTGCCTGAGGCAGGTGGTCCTCTGATCTGTGCTTCAGGCTTTATTTTGTCCAGCCACCGAAGGATCCAGTTGCCTAGGTTCCGACCCACTTCAATATCCCTTTCCTGTATCGTGGTATGAACTCTGAGTGCCACATCAAATGCATACCGAGTCCGTCTGAAATTCAGATCAGCATAAGCATCGCATATATAGAAACTCTATCAACTGTAAGCAGAAGGGCAGTACAACAATGCCCTAAAAAATAAACCCAAGAACTTCTAATAGACAATCTGGCAAATTCGAAAAATTAGATTTGCATGTATGGTTCACTCAGTAACTTCATTTGTTCATAGTTGCTTTCCCCTTTTCATATTGGTGATGACTGTCTGCCAATGAGCTTTGGGATTTCACTACTGGCATAAGATTTTGACTTGTCTGAGATAGAAACAAAACGGAGAACTTTTTTCTTTTCATTCTCTACAACGAGAATAAATATATAAATTGGAGAGTGAAGAAAGAATGAAGAACAAGATTTCTCTTTAATTTAATTCTGCGGTCTAATATCACTTAAGAAGTCGAGCAAATACAATTTCATACACACCTTTATTCATTCTTCTACCTACAAGCAGTCACCCTATGAAAACAGATCTCTGTTTCCCGTTTCAATTTCATCTCACTTTTGTGGAAAATAATAGCTTTCTATGGTCTTCCATTTAAGGTGCAATGCAGAGAACAAACAAAGTCTGTGTTGGCACAAAGGAACAGGACTAAAAAACTAGAATATAGAGGTGACAGTTGAATTGATTATTCCATTTTGGTCAGGGCAGATGAAGCATTTATAATCCAGAGGTCAGAGAAGAAATATAATAGAAGGCTCAATCCTCATGCAGCTACATAATTCCGAGAGAGCAAGATTCAACTTTCAAAGAGTTATTCCAAGAATAGTTAGTTACATGTTACGTTATGTTATGTTATGGTGTCACTGCTGCTTAACAAGTCATAACTAGTGAGGCCAATATTGATGGGAAGTAGAATATATTAATTAATATTATTAGAGAATATAATATTTTTGATATGACACCACATATGGCTCTTCCCAAAAACACCCTTGAAGAACTCGGCTCTGTGCCGGTTCAGCAAGTATGACCAACCTACGGAAGCTCGGAGGGGGGTCGGCAACAAGTCCTGCAAGCTAGGATAATCCTAGAGGAGAGTAAAACCCAAACTGTTAGAAACCTCATCATGGTACGAGCTCAGAGTTGGGGCCGACAAATGCATCAGATAGATAAGCTCGGAGCAATCACCTATCGAATCTCGGATAAAGTTCCAGATCGATAAAACTCCTAAAATTATGAATATTATTATTATTATCATAATGGAATCCCGAATTTTAAGGAAGGTGGCAGATGTACCTAAATCCCGAGAAAACAAGGATCCTAACCAAACAAGGAGCAGTGTTTTCAAACTCGCGCGTATCGCGCGCTACGGGGCCGAAGCGCTATGTAGCGCAGTTTTTTTAACTTAATGCTCGGATAGCGCACGCTAAATAACCGTGGCGCAGGTAATAGCGTAAATAGCGTATGCTATTACGCGAAATAACATATAGCGTATGCTATACGTTCAAAAAAAAAAACTGCTGGAATTCTTGGAGGGCAAGATGGTAAAATAAAATTGCAGGTATACACTGTACAAAACTCCTCGCGACACTTCAGAATTCCAAAATAAAATCCCAACTTTCAGAACTCCAAATAAAAAACCTGAGATAATCGACTCTTCAAAACTCTAGCTTTCAGATCGCGATACTTCAAAAAATCCATCGCGACTGCATCGCGATCCTCAGCTGCTCAAGAATTAATTGTGCTATGATTGACTTCTGAAAATCCATCGCAAACAGGTATTTTCTTTACTGTACAATTTTTTGTTTTAAGAAGCTGCAGAGTCTGATTTTTTACTGTAGAGTTTGATTTTACTGTAATGTATATTTTGAGCAGTTTTTTTTTCTTCTTGAAAAATCTGGGCAGCTTTTATTAGGTTCAAATGTCAAGAAATTCATCCAAAAAAGATGTTGCTTGGAAGTATGGATCAAAAAATAAAGGAGAAAAGTCTATTGTGTGTAAATTTTGTCAACATGTAACCAATGGAGGTATAACTCGTTTGAAGCATCACTTCGCTCGAACCCGGATAGGTGTTTGTACTTGTGTTAGTGAACCAGACGATGTCAAGAAAGAGATTGAAGAATCATTGAACAACACTAAAGATACTAAAAACAAGAGAAATGAATTGTTGAAAGAGGTTGGTGAAGGGCCCCGGATAATATGCAATCATCAAAATTTACAAGTGAGGGGTGTAATTCAATTGACTTCGGTGATAGTAGCAAACCTAGAAGAACTCTTGATAGCTTTATTAGTTCCGAAACTAGGCAATCGACCCTTAATACAGCGTTTACAAAAGATTCGCTTGTTGATGTTAAGCGTAGAGTCGATCGGTTTATTTTCTCCTATGCACTTCCCTTTCAATGATGTAAATGATCCTCATTGGTTGCCTATGGTTGAGGGGATTGCCGAGTATGGGAAAGGGTTCAAACCTCCTTCTATGCACGAATTGCGTACTTGGATTTTGAAGGCCGAGGTTGATAACATTAGTGTTATACTAGAAGAACATAAGAAGGTGTGGAATACACATGGATGTACGATTATGTCTGATGGTTGGACCGATGAAAAGAGTAGAAGTTTGATCAATTTTTTAATCGATAGTCCCACCGGTACTTTCTTTTTGAAATCTATTGATGCATCGGCGTCTATAAAAAATAGTGACTTGCTTTTTAAATATCTCAATGATGTTGTTGATGAGGTAGGGGAGGAAAATGTAATTCAAATTATCACAGACAATGCTTCAAATTGTGTTAACGCGGGGAAAAGAATTGAAGAGAAATGAAAAAGAATTTGGTGGACACCATGTGCGGCACACTGCATAGATTTAATGTTATTGCAAAGTTGAAGATTTTTGCGGACACTATAGAGCTTGCTAAGGCAATTGTGAAGTTCATCTATGGCCATGGGACTATACTCTCTTTAATAAGAAAATATACAAATGATAAATAAATTCTTCGTTCGGTGGTTACTCGATTTGCTACATGTTTTTCCTCACTCTTCAAAGCATGTATAAGGTCAAAAGGCAACTCGAAGAAATGTTCTCTTCGGATGAGTTGGTTAATTCTCGCTTATCTCAAACAATCCAAGGAAAAGTTGTAAAGAGGATTGTCATCATCAATTATCCCAACTTTTGGCCACACGTTGCATTTTGTGTCAGGAGTGTTGTTGCTCTTGTTTGTGCGTGTTGTTGCCCAAAATATTTATCCGAAGATTAATACTGCTAGAAGACGGACAACAAACAACAATTGCGGGAGCACTTCCGAGAGAAGATAAATAATACAAGATTTGCCGGGTTTGTTAGGCCCGGGCTTGAATGCTCTCGCGAGATGTTATTAATACAAATATTCGTGGATACAAGTATTAATGAGCGAAATCTAAATACAATGAGTGTAAAAAGACTCTGTTAATCCGGCTCTTGAGCGAAGCTCGGTGTTCTTCGTCCCCGCCGGTGATCTGCTCGAGGAGATGGGCCGGGAGAAGTAAGACCGAAAGAAAGCTGTTGCCAAGAGTTGGAGATTAGCCAAGTGTGTGTATTTGCTTCTGTGTGGTATGAAAATACGAGAATGCAGGGGCTTTAGAGAGTCAGAATCTCGGTCCCTTTTACAAGTGCCTGCTGCCTTGTATATATAGAGGCTGAGGAGCCTTGTCTCCTAGTGGGCGATCGTCTTTCGGCCATTAATGTAATGGGGCGATCGTCCTAAAGGTCACATGGGCTGCCTGCCCAAAGTCCAGAGATCCAGTAGGCGGCCACCGGTGAGTGGCCCAATGAGGAGCCGCGCGTCGGAAATCGTCACGGGAGGTCCCACTTTGTTACTTTCGGCGGACTTTGTCGATGGCGAGGGTAGGTGACAGTGTGGTCACCGATCTTGTCCGTCGGCTCCTTTCGCAGCACAGGCCTGTTGGTAGGTGAGGTAGGTGACGAGTTTGTCGGCGCCTTTTGTGGATCTCGCACGTGGGTCTTTGTCTGTTTGCTCGGCCTTGGCCGACTGGATGGCCATCGGCCCGGATCGTCATAATGCGGTCGTCTCTACCGACACCGAGGATCGTTCTCGGCTTGATCAGAAGGTCGGCAATGGTCGGTCACCAAGTCGGTCGGCAAAGCGCCGAGAGATGATCGTCCATAAGTCGGTCGCCAGAAGTCGGTCGCCGAGTACCGAGAGGCGATCGTATTCGAGGTCGATCGCCGGCACCGGACTTGTCACGGGACCTTGGTGGGCGATTCATGCTTGTCTCGGCTAAGGCTAGGTCGCTTTGGTCGGTCGGCGGTTCTTCCTCGGGCCTCGCGGTGACTCGGTTACCCGACCTCTAGGCGATCGCGGTCGGAAGGTGTTAAATCTTGACCTGACAATTGCCCCCGACTTGCTCCTATGTTTAAGACATGGGGCGAGGTGGTTCTTCTTGCGATCGTGTAAGGATGAGGACGGGCGACCTTCGAGTGACTTACGATTTCGGACTTGGGCTACCATGGTCGATCGGCTTAGCTATCTTTCGGTCTTGTACTGCAAAAACAACATTGGCCGATCCCCATGGAAACTTGGTGGTTTCGTTTTGTTTGAGGAATCGTGCACGATCGCGGAGATCGATGGACCGACCCCATGACCGTGTCTTGGTGCGCGAAGACAATGAGTGTCTCGTGACTCACTTTATTATGAGGGTCCTCTGTTAGCCGCGCCTCGCCTCGTATCTAAACGAAGGGCGTGCGGTCTTGGTCTAGAGGAGTCCTTGCGCGGGCGTCGGATGAATCAACTCCACGCCGCGGCTTGTTAGCTCTGCTTCCACCTCGGCCGGCCATGGAGATGGCCGACCTCGGCGGTACGTTGAGACGGGGATTGTGGTATGTGTCCACCGATTAATGTTGGAGAGCCCTCGGACTACGCCGGCCTCGTATTTAAACGAAGGCGGGCGATCTTGGCGAAAAGGACCTTGCATGGCCGGCGGCCGGTTCCATCGATTGCCAGGACCATGGCTTTATGATGCGCGATGGAGGCGATCTTATGCCTTAGTCCGTCATGTTATATCTTTGGATGTAGATGGCGATCGTGTCCTCCGGGTTGCGGATGATGTAGCGTGATGATCGCGATCGGGCGGAAGGCGCGATCGTCGCTCATTTGCCGATCGCTTTATTCGTAGGTCGATATTGGCGATCGGGCGGGAGATCGTCGTCCGGTGCCGATCGCGCCTCACAGCTAAGAAGAAACCTTTGCACGCCGGAAAATCTGCGGCTCTAGCCGGAAGGCTGCGTGGAGTCGTAGGTTGGGTCTTCGTGAGATGCCCGAACATAGGCGAAAAACCACGAAATCCTCCTAGGACCGCGTAGAGGCGGTCTCATCGCTTATGGGCTCGCCATTGAGGATGATTACGTCTACCGGCCGATGTAGTCCGAGTCGGACTCTTCTTCTCCCCGCTTGATTTGCATCATGCGGAGGGGACCTTGGGCCGACGACCACAGTGGCGAAGTACTCCGTGAAGACGTGCGCCACTCGTTAAAGGCAATGGACCGAGGTGGCAATGAAGTGTACCACCGGTGGCGAGGTCGTCCGGCGTCGGAGGAACATTCGGCATCCGGTCGCGTCGGATGCCCCACACCCGGTCATGTAGATGTTGAACTTCCTCAGTGCACTGGGGTCGATCGCCCTCGTACACGGGTGTTTGCGGGGAGCGATCTTGTCCGCACGGGGCGAGCTCGATGTCGATCGCGGCGGCTCGCTTGGCCGGCGATCGTCTTCGCGCCGCCACAGATTCGAGGCGCCTTCATGTCGTCGAGTTGACGTTGCATCGCGGCCATCGCCGTGGCTTGGTCGCTTGCGAGATCGGCTTTGGGAGCGGGAGCCGAGGCGATCGTGTACCGATCTCCGGCTCCGCGCGCCGGCCTCGGCATTCGGCGAGGAGCCGACGGCTAGCGCCTTTCAGGAATAGGGTAGGCCGAGCTTCGGTGACGGACTCAAACTCCGTCGTCTCGTCGTAGGCCGGGGCCTGCCCGTGCTTGAGTCGGAGTCACCGCCGTGCGATCGAAGACAGAGGTGCCCACTGGCGAGCGCCTCTTCTGCGGACGGAGCCTCACGCGTCGCTCGGCAGTGACGCCTTGAGCTTCCGCTTGGACTTAGACGGGCCGAGGGCGATAGCGGGGCGCGTTGAGAGCACTCCGTCGCTCTGTAGACGGCGGGGGCCCCTTCGATCTGTTCCTTGGTTTGGAACCGATCGAGCGAGAGGCAGGCCGCCGTCGAGGGCGGGATCGAGCGTCTCGCCGCGCGCTACCTTCCACCATCGGCTGTGGCTCGGACTGGGACGGAACAGGGGGTTTGGCCGGCTGGTCAGCGGCTTTCTTCGACGCGGAGGCGGAAGACATGACTTCTGAAGGATTTCTTTGAAGTGCAGTAAGTGTCACTTCAAGTATCTGCCCCGAGAACAGTGAGTGTTCTTCGGGACGGTAGGTATAAAAAATCGAGGGTTGGATCCCCTTCCTCTAGCGCCAATTTGTTGTTGCCCAAAATATTTATCCGAAGATTAATACTGCTGGAAGACGGACAACAAACAACAATTGCGGGAGCACTTCCGAGAGAAGATAAATAATACAAGATTTGCCGGGTTTGTTAGGCCCGGGCTTGAATGCTCTCGCGAGATGTTATTAATACAAATATTCGTGGATACAAGTATTAATGAGAGAAATCTAAATACAATGAGTGTAAAAAGACTCTGTTAATCCGGCTCTTGAGCGAAGCTCGGTGTTCTTCGTCCCCGCCGGTGATCTGCTCGAGGAGATGGGCCGGGAGAAGTAAGACCGAAAGAAAGCTGTTGCCAAGAGTTGGAGATTAGCCAAGTGTGTGTATTTGCTTCTGTGTGGTATGAAAATACGAGAATGCAGGGGCTTTAGAGAGTCAGAATCTCGGTCCCTTTTACAAGTGCCTGCTGCCTTGTATATATAGAGGCTGAGGAGCCTTGTCTCCTAGTGGGCGATCGTCTTTCGGCCATTAATGTAATGGGCGATCGTCCACAAAGGTCACATGGCCGCCCAAAGTCCAGAGATCAGTAGCGGCCGGTGAGTGGCCCGATGAGGAGCCGCACGCGTCCTAAATCATCACGGGAGGTCCCACTTTGTTACTTTCGGCGGACTTTGTCGATGGCGGTGGTAGGTGACAGTGTGGTCACCGATCTTGTCCGTCGGCTCCTTTCGCGAGCACAGGCCTGTTGGTAGGTGAGGTAGGTGACGGAGTTTGTCGGCGCCTTTTGTGGATCTGCACGTGGTGCTGTCCTGTTTGCTCGGCCTCGCCGACTGGATGGCCATCGGCCCGGATAAATCATAATGCGGTCGTCTCTAGCTGGACACCGAGGATCGTTCTCGGCCAGTCACTGAAGGTCGGCAATGGTCGGTCACCAAGGGTCGGTCGGCAAAGCGCTGAGAGATGATCGTCCATAAGTCGGTCGCCAGAAGTCGATCGCCGAGTACCGAGAGGCGATCGTATCTGAGGTCGATCGCTCGGCACCGGGACTTGTCCTGGGACCTTCGGCTGGGCGATTCATGCTTGTCTGCCGGGCTAAGGCTAGGTCGCCTGGTCGCTGGTCGGCGGTTCTTCCTCGGACGCTCGGCAGTGACTCGGTTACCCGACCTCCTAGGCGATCGCCGGTCGGAAGGTGTTAAATCTTGACACAACAGTGTGTTGAAAGAAGTTGATTTGGAGGAGAGACCGGCAATGGGATATAGTTGTGAACTTATGGACAAAGCAAAGGAGACAATCAAATTCAATTGTGGGGGCGTTGAAAAAAAGCATAGGCACGTTGGACTCCACAACTTCATCATCCTCTACATGCGGCCGGTTATTATTTGAAAACACAATTAGGTTATAAGGAAATTTTTTCTGATTGTGATGAAGTGAGAGACGGGATGTATGGTTGCATGGACAAGATGATGTCTTCCGAAGATCGTCTTAAAAGCGGACATCCAACTGGACGCCCAAGGAGAATTTGGGACTTGGAATAAAATAGTTTGCTTTTTTTTACTTTATTCATAACTATATCCATGTCTACTATAGTTATATTCCTTATGTTTTATGTTACTAGCCATGTGGTGGGAACGCTTTGGAAGCAAGACGCCCGAGCTTACTAGTTTTGCCATTCGAGTGCTAAGTCTCACATGTAGTGCTTCAGGATGTGAAAGAAATTGGTGCACCTTTGAATCGGTAACTATGCATATAAATATTTTTAATGCTTTGCACATTAATTTTTTATTTATATGCAACTATTTTTTATAATATCAGATTCATACCAAAAAAAGGAATAGACTCGAACATGCCAAGTTGAATGCATTGGTGTTTGTGAAGTATAACTCGAAGCTTCGAGAGAGAAGTATAAGGAGGAGAAACAAGGTTGATCCCATAATAGTTGACGAAATTGAAGCGGATGACGAATGGATTACTGAAAAAGAAGACCCCATCCTCCCCGAAGGCACAAAATGGCTTGAAAATGATGAGTTATTTGAGGGTGATCCAATCATTAGCGTGTCTGGGGATGAGTTTGAAAGTCTTTTCGATTCGGGTAAACGAGTCGAAATTGTTGAAAATGTGATCGAGGATGACTATTTTTTTTTTTAATTCCTATTTTCTTTTATTTCATGTTATCTTTTTTCTTTTTTTTCTTTTTTTTCTTTTTTTTTTTTTTCATTCATTCTCTTTTTTTATTTGCTTTTTTCTCTACTTTTTCCCTCTTTTTTCCTTTTATGTTATTTATGTAACGATTATTGACGGTTTCAAAGTTTGATTCATGTTAGCCGACCCCAAATCATTTTGGGACTAAGGCTTAGATGTTGTTGTTGTTGTTGTTGTATTTATTTCACATATCATGCGTTTTTAACTATCGGTTGTGTTGTGTCACGATTTATTCATCCCGACAGGCGATCGACTATAAGGCCGAGCGACCAAGTCAACTCCAGTCAAATCCTGACTAGCTCGCCAAGTCGAAGATATCAAACCACCATTAGGTACCTAGCGATCGACTCCCAGGGCGATCGCCCTTTGGCAGCTGGCGATCTGCTCTACTAACCGGCTAAGGGCAATCGACCTGCGCCCCGAGCAGAGATGATCGCCCGTCTAAGTCATCGAGGACTGGATCTCAGAAAAGCACCCACGTGCAGATCCATAAAGCGCCGACAAGATCTTTTGCTATGAGACAAGATCTTTGACCAAAGCCTGTCACCTACCCACCTACGGCATGTGCGCCGAAAGTTGTCGGTAGGGCCGCATGTGACTAACTCGGGACGCGTGTAAGCTCCCGTTGGACCGAGTAGTTGACTGCCAACAACTCCTGCAGACTTTGAGGGGACAGGCCCATGTGCTAAAAGACGATCGCCCGATTATTATATTGCAGTAAAGGCGATCGCCCGGCGTATCCAAGCCCTATAAATAGAGAACCTCCTCCTACTGGAAAAAGGTTCCGAGTTAACTGAATATACGGTTCGGAATTCATTTGACTTACGTCCGAAATACATTCCACCAAAAGGTTCTCAGTTCCGAATTCATTCTGACTTACGCTCAGAGCTCATTCTCTCACATTCCGATGCATTCACGGAAATACTGAAGAACATACACATCATCAAGCTCCCGGCTATCTCACCGGAATCCATCTCAGGACTTCTCTCTCCAAATCTCTCGTCCAGAAGACGATCGGCAGAAGCAGCAAGTCTCCACTAGACAGATTCCAAGGGATTCATAAGCCCAGAAGCCCAAACATCCAGTGAAATACTCGCCGTGAGAGAGGATCGATCTCTCACCGCCGCGACTGTTCATCTCCTTTGTTACAAGAACTCACAGAGCATCAAATCTGGTTCTTCCGGCAATCTACACGCTCACTAGCTAAGATAACAAGAAACTTTACACTCATTGTAATTGTATTCTTACATTAGTACTTGTATCCCCGAATATCGGTATTAATAATATCTCGCGAGAGCATTCAAGCCCGGGACTAACAACCCCGGCAAATCTTGTGTTATTTATCTTTCTCACGGAAGTGCTCTTGCATTTGTTTGCTATCCCATCCATTCTAGCAATATCTATCTCCGGATAATATTTTGGGTAGCAACAATTGGCGCTAGAGGAAGGGGCATCTAACCCTCATATTTTTATTTCTACCGTCCCGAAGAACACTCACTGTTCTCGGGGCAAATACTTGAAGTGACACTCTTGCACTTCAAAGAAAACCTCGAGAATCATGACATCCGCCGGTCCATGAAGAAAGTGCTCTCCGAACCGCGGACACCATTTCCGGTTGATCAGAACCCCGGCCGACAGCGAGGTGAAGCGCGGCAACGCGAGACTCTCGATCCGCATCCGAGTGATGGCTGACCTCTCACTCGATCGGTTCCAAACGAGGCAGATCGAGGAGGCTATGGCCATCTGGAGGAGCGACGGAGAGCATGCGCGCGCCGCGATAACTCCTCGATCATCCGCCGCATGGGAAAGCGGAAATTCAACTGCCCAGCAGCGATCGTCAAAAGCCCCACTCGCGAGAAAGGCTCGCCGCGACCGGACGGATCCATATTCGATCGCTTGGACGCGACCCATCCGGCGGCCGGGCACTCTGTTTCAACCTTGAAAAGCGGAATCGAATCCGTCCCGGGAGTTCGGCTACTCACCTCACGGCCCGACGCATATCGGCCGTATGACTCCCGCCCGTCGCGGGGACTCGGTACTCAATCGCCTCGGCTCCGCTCCGATCGCGAGCCGCTAACGATCGAGCGCGGCGATGGCCGCCATCTGGCGTCGGCTCGACGAGATGAGAGCACTCTTGGACCGGGGCAAGCACCGGCAAGAAGATCGCCGCGGCCGAGCCACTCGCGGTCCACATCGAGCTTGCCCCATACAACCAACGATCGCTCCTCCTAAAACACCTCTGTATAAGGGAAATCGGACCGAAACCCACTGAGTAAATTCGAATTTACATGGTAGGTGTGGGGCATCCGATGCAACCAAGTGCCGGATCTTCCGTGACATTGGCGGTGGCCCATAAGTGGTACGTCTCACTACCACCACGATCGGTCACCTCTTTTAAGAAACTGGCGAATGACTTCACGTCATACTTCGCCAGCAAGGTCGCCAGACTAGAAGGCCCCCACCGCATGATAAAGATCAAGCAGGGGAATGACGAAACTGACGCAGATTACATCGACCGGGTAGACGAAATCATCCTCACCGGCGAACCCGTCAGTGATGAGCTCGCTCTCTATTCGGTCATGGGGGGATTCCACGGTCACTCTCCCATGTTCAGACATCTCTCCAAGGATATTCCCCCAACTTACGCGACCTTCCGCGCTAAAGCTGCCAACTTCCTGGCCAGGCAAAGGCTACTCACCCTCCGTTTAGACGGGGAAACGCCACCTCTTGCCCAGAAGATAGCGATCGCCAAAGCAAAGAAGGCGATCACCAAGACACCCGGAGATCTCAAGGCTTTCGAGGACATGGAAGCCCATCTCCTCCATACGTTAATGAGAACTCGGCACATATTTTCTATGCCATCAAGGGGCACGAAGAGCTCAAAAAGCGATGGCGATAAGGGACCACGGTCACTGGACAACAATCAATATTGTGCTACCACAAGAGTCCTGGCCACACTGACAATTGCCGCGACCTCCTCAAGCGGCTCTGGAAGGCTCGAGGAGGGCAAGTTGGGCCTTATTGGTTTAGCGAAGCCCCGCCTATCTCTATAGACGATCGTCAGTCGAACGCAAAATAGGTGGAAAGCTCATACGAGCCGACCCCTAGATCAACCTCGGCAGTCTCTACATGCTTCAATCAAGAAAAGGAGACCTCGGAAGTCTCCCGATCTCCCTCCTTATTTAAGAAACCGGAGGACTCGATCGCCATCTGCAGTTCACCGTCTAACATGAGGGACTAAGGCACGAGACCGCCTCCACCGCACAACGTACACCGTCGAAGGTCGGCATCTACATGACGATCGAGGTGGAAGAGTGCGGCCATGGTCTGGTAGTCGATGGAACCCATTGCTTAGACCATGCAAGGTCCCTTTAGGCGAGATCGTCCGCCCTTCGTTTAAATACGAGGCCGGCGTAGTCGAGGCCCTCAAAATAAATCGGTGGACACGATCGCTCGCCTCAAAGGTTCATCATCTAACATGGTGAACCGAGACAATGCGACGTGCCACAACCCCGTCTCAACGTACACCGTCGAGGTCGGCCATCTCCACGGCCGGCCGAGGTGGAAGCAGAGCTAACAAGCCGCGGGCGTGGAGTTGATTCATCCGACGCCGCCCGCGCAAGGACTCCTCTAGGCGAGACCGCACGCCCTTCGTTTAAATACGAGGCGGCGCGGCTAGCGAGGACCCTCATAATAAAGTGAGTCACGAGACACTCAATGTCTTCGCGCATCAAGACATGATCAAGGAGTCGGTCCATCGAACTCCGCGATCGTGCACGGCTCCTCAAGATGGACGACCATCCCCGAGATTCGACAAAGTTGAAGACCGCTCACTCGAGGAATTATTTTCATCCCCTTACTTCCACTAAGTGAATAAAAACAAGGGGATAAGAGTGCGGACTACCTACACGACGATCGTCGCTATTCACCACATACGGAGATCGTCATTTTTGGATGTAGTGCGGCGATCAAGCTTGTTGTAAAAGTTGTCTTATGAGTTTATCAATTCATTTGGAACTACCCTGCAACGATCTCTCCTCACGCATTTGTACAAAGTCAAACAAAGACTCAAAAATAACCATTCATTCAAGTGATAAGTCGGAAAGACAAATGCTCATTTCATTACTTGAAAAATCGGAGTACATGATCGCTCAAGGCCTAAGTACTACAAAAAGCTACAAACTACAAAGAAAGTAAGCTAAAAGCGTAAAGGAAGCGCCTCGAGGCCCTGCACGGCCTTCGCCATCGGCATCCGGCGCGGTCCCCTCATCTTCGGAGCGTCGGGATGAGCAAGACTGTCCAGGAGACGGATACGGCTCAAATCACGCCGATGTCGCGAGTCCAAGATCGGCAAGGAGAAAGCCGGGTGAGAGGATGCTCCAATGCATATGACTTGAATTTCTCGGCAAGAGGACCGACCTCCAAGCCTCCCTTCTTAGCCGCTCGGATCGAGTCGGCGAACGCCAAATAATAGGCGAACTCACCGACATACTCCAGTTTTGGAAGGGATCGGCCTTGGTCGCCTCAACCTCTCCTCTCGGCTCGGCCATCGCCTTTGCGACCCACAGGCTCGGCCTCCCTCGCGGCGACCTTCTCCTTCGCCTCCTTGGCTCGGCTGTCAGTAAGCGATCGTCACCTTACAGCGTCGGCCTCCTCTTCACAACGTTCCTCGCACAGGACGGCGTCCTGCATCAGTCCGGAATCGATCGACCGCCATTCGATATTTCTCGGTCTCCTTCTTCTCGGCTCAAGCTCATGGCTCGCCCGCAGCCGCCTCGAGTCCTTCTCCATCGCTGCGATCTTGTCGGCAAACTCGGCGTTCTCTTTCCGAGCCGCCTCAAGATCCTCCCGAAGGCGAATAGTGGAGGCCGCCCCTCAAACTCTGGCGGCACTGGACGGCCATGGTCGCCGTCTCGAAGAGAAAGGGCGACAACGGCATTCATCGAACTCGACGATCGCGGCCAGGCGATCGTATCGGTCGATTGTCCACGCCCGGCAGCGAAGCGACCTTGCTCACATAGGGAGGAATGTCGCAGGAATGGCGAGGAGATCGGCTCGCCAGAAATCCACGACCATCGGTGGACATGAAGGATCTGCGCGGCGGATCCCGCATCAAACAGCTAAGTGAGTACAACTCCTACGCAGATGCAATTGTCAACACAATGCTATCTACCTCTCGGCCTTCTCGGGATCCCGACCAAGCGGTTTCCCTCGAGGAGTTTCGCATCCGCGATCGCCGTCTCCGCGAGAAAAGCGCGAGGGCGGCTCGCTCTCCGAGCAACGATGGTGATTGGAGGCGCGGCGATCGGCACTTCATCGGCGGGCGAAACGGTTCCTTAGGCCTCGGCCTCTTGCGATTCACAAGCCCCTCCGCCGAATTTCCTCCTCAACCTCGACTGCTCCACGCGAGGCTCGGCTCACGCGAGGTTACGCCTCCCGGAACTATAGCAATGCCAGGTGGAACCCGAGTCGACCTCTTCGCCGAAGACGGCTGAGACTCCTGGGTTCGACATAGCGATCTCCAACGGAGGATCCAAAAAGCGAGGGAAGCGAATCTCTGCAGTTAAGACGATCGATCAGCGGTCAGACACTATCTTCAAGTAAGGCGATCGCCTAGAAATTGAAGGTCGCATAAAGTCATACCTGGCACCGCGAGATGTCTCGGGAAGCGGAATAGTCGAGCCGACAACCAGCGACTCTCCTTGTTGATCCGAGTGGCGTCTAGGTCGCCGTCCGACAAGCTCCTGGTCGCTCCCAAACAACGAGGAAGTCGAAGGCGGCTCCTCGATCAGGAATATGAAAGCCTGAAAATGTAAATCAAATTAGATCACCCAAAACGCATCCAAACGAAGGGAGAGTCTAAGCCCTTCAGGGATTCCTCTCCGAAATTGATGGGGATCTCGGTTCGCTGTGGGATTGTCGCTCGCGAAGCTCTCCACTTGCGGCGACCGAGAACCGCCGTCGATCGCCACGTATCTTATTCGGGACTCCATGGATCACCCGACCGGATCGGCCTTGAATATGGTAACCGCCGACCAACCCTCCGTGAGCCGTCAGTTTAAACAAATGATTCATCTCCAGCGACGGCGGAGGCGGTACAGGCGGTGGCCGAAAGGGTGAGGGTGCAAATGATTTGGAGCCGGGCGTTCGGCGTCGGTGAAGTGGCGCCACATTCCAAGCGGCAGCCAGGTGGGAGACCGCAAAGATAAAGGAAGCGCGATCGGCCTCCATGCGGCCTCACTCACTGCGACCATACCCATCGGAGGCTGGTCGGCTCGTTCATTCTCCGCGGCGCGAACATGTCCACATCCGAAGGAACATG
The DNA here is from genome assembly GCA_033398695.1 of Orobanche coerulescens. NCBI lineage: Eukaryota > Viridiplantae > Streptophyta > Magnoliopsida > Lamiales > Orobanchaceae > Orobanche > Orobanche coerulescens. Next base: position 89,174,508 of record CM065805.1, on the reverse strand, counting down.
GAATCTTGTCCTCCAGAGGCGGCGGATCTCTCACGGTCGCCGAGCTCGTGTTGGCCGAGCGACCACAACGATCATTGCGCGGCACGTCTGCGACCAGCTTGGGAAGCACATAGGGATAAGCGGCCGAATATCCTAAGTCGAATCTCGGAGTAGACCGGCTAACCTCTCCATTATTTCAAAAAGGCCTATAGGCCGACCAAAATCACTATGTTGCTCCCGGTAAGCCACGATCGCGGATCTCTCTCGATCTGCGATCGTCTCTCCTCAGCCCGACTCCCTAGCAACATCGGCCTCATTGAACAAAGCCTCAACTTGGTAAGGTCGATTCCGCTCGAATGGCTTCGGCCGCCGTCTCAGTGGAAGACGGAAGAAGTTTCTCCCGGGCGTGATGTCCGTGGCGGGACTAGTTCCCGCTCCAAACGATGATGAGGTTAGGCCATTTTGAGAGATAGAAAAGAAGAAAAGGTTTTCTTACCCTAAAGTGAAATCGATCAACGATCGGCGCTTAGATCTTGAAAATTCGGCGGCGGGACCTTCTTTCTCCAGTCGTACGCGTGAGTGAGGCTGACCGCGCCCCCTTTTATAGGAGAAGCGGGGACCCGATTGCAATAAGGGAAAACCTCGGGGGTCGGATCTCAAACGGCGCGCGATTGGCCCCCTCGAGACCCGCATACGCGTCTTTTCGAGGACGCGTCGGTAGGAGTCATTAATGGCCGTTGGCGTCCTCCATAGAAGCGACACGTGCGCGGAGACTTTTCAACGCCCGTTGCTTTTTCCCTTGTGATTCGGCAACCAGTCGTCCGAAACTTCGGGATATATCACCAAAGACGATCGCGATTGATAAAACACTTAGTCGCTCGTCAAAAATTCGGCGATCGCTAAGAAAGCCACCTCACCCCACGTTTCCAACGTATGAGCGAGAAGGGGCAATTGTTGTGTCACGATTTATTCATCCCGACAGCGATCGACTATAAGCGAGCGACCAAGTCAACTCGGTCAAACCACGACTAGCTCGCCAAGTCGAAGATATCAAACCACCATCGTACCTAGCGATCGACTCCCGGGCGATCGCCGCTTTGCGGTAGCGATCTGCTCTACTAACCGGCTAAAGGCAATCGACTGCGCCCGGCGAGATGATCGCCGTCTAAGTCATCGAGGTGGATCTCGAAAAGCACCCACGTGCGAGATCCATAAAGCGGCAAGATCTTTTGCTAGCAGACAAGATCTTTGACCAAAGCTGTCACCTACCCCACCTGGCATGTGCGCGAAAGTTGTCAGTAGGGCCGCATGTGACTAACTCGGGACGCGTGTAAGCTCCCATTGGACCGAGTAGTTGGCGCCAACTCCTGCCAGACTTTGAGGGACAGGCCCGTATCTAAAAGACGATCGCCCGATTATTATATTGCAGTAAAGGCGATCGCCGCGTATCAAGCCACATAAATAGAGAACCTCCTCCTTGGAAAAAGGTTCCGAGTTAGCTGAATATACGGTTCGGAATTCATTTGACTTACGTCCGAAATACATTCCACCAAAAGGTTCTCGGTTCCGAATTCATTCGACTTACGCCGTAGCTCATTCTCTCACATTCCGATGCATTCACGGAAATCTCAAGAACATACACATCATCAAGCTCCGGCTATCTCACCGGAATCCATCTCAGGACTTCTCTCTCCAAATCTCTCGTCCCGAAGACGATCGGCGAGCGACAAGTCTCCACTGCATGATTCCAGGGATTCATAAGCCCAGAAGCCCAAACATCCAGTGAAATACTCGCCGTGAGAGACGATCGATCTCTCACCGCCGCGACTGTTCATCTCCTTTGTTACAAGAACTCACAGAGCATCAAATCTGGTTCTTCCGGCAATCTACACGCTCACTAGCTAAGATAACAAGAGACTTTACACTCATTGTAATTGTATTCTTACATTAGTACTTGTATCCCCGAATATCGGTATTAATAATATCTCGCGAGAGCATTCAAGCCCGGGACTAACAACCCCGACAAATCTTGTGTTATTTATCTTTCTCACGGAAGTGCTCTTGCATTTGTTTGCTATCCCATCCATTCCAGCAATATCTATCTCCGGATAATATTTTGGGTAGCAACAGGTTGTCTTGTAAAATTAGGTGGAGCCAAATGCAAAGAGAAAAGATCACGATTGAATCTTGTTGATGAGGAAGAGGAGACTCGTGATTTTGATCAAATTTTCCAAGCTCCAACAAACTTTGATAGTGCGAATTTTCCAATTATTGATACTATTGATGATTATGATAGTGATATAATATTGGACAATAATGATTACCTCTAGTTATGATGTGAAACCTTTCATATTGGTGTTTTTGGATAATTAGATTGAGTTATTTTGGAATGTAATGATTAACTATTATGGTTGTATGGTTATTTATCTCATTTATTTACTTATATAAGTATATTATATATATATATATATTATTTTAAATTATTAATTGACATGCTCGAATAGCTTACGCTGTGCGCTACGCTATGGTGGAATAAAAACGCTACGCACATGAAAAGTGTTGTTGAAAACACTGACAAGGAGGTAGATATTCTTGGAGAGCAAGCCTCTTCTCCCCGTAAAAGGAGGGAGTATTAGGTTTTATTCCTCCCTTTTACATATTTCAGTAATATTTTTCACCGGAAATATTTTTCTGACTTGGGCATCAGAGTTTCTACACCAGGAACCCCTCCACGTGCTTTCTCAGGTAACAGACATTGCGCCAGTCAGCGGTTCGCTCCGGTTCTTGGTGGTGGATCTCATCGCTCATCAAGTGGCGTCGTCTATGGGAACAGTGACGGCGAGTCATTTATTGAGTTAAGACGTGAGGTTGTTTACGATTATTCTACCTGAGAAGAAAGAAAGATGTATGGAGATAATCCGAACAAGGTAAAGGGCGTGACCCCGAGGAATCTGACAGAAGAGATGGACAAGGCCGCGGAGGACGGTACTGACTACTGAATGATTAGGCGCGTGATTGGCGCAACCGGAACGGCATCCACAGAGAGGACACCAGAACAACAGGTGTTCATGTTCACGTTGACAAAGGAGATGCTAGCCCAGTTAATATCCTCGACGATTACTACCAATACCTAGAAAACTCGAGGGTAACACCTAACACTTTGGGGTCAAAATGAGAGCATGGAACAATCTTACTGGGAAGAATATAAAGCGTCATACGATATAAATTCTGGATGAATCACCACCGAGACATAAGGAGAAGGAAAGAATATATCTAGTCGTGCAACAAATTCCTGAACAATTGGAAGAGATGCAAGAAATGATGGTGGGGAAAACCCTGTTAAAAACCGAGGGCATCCTTTTTCAGATGCGGTTTTGCGAGCTGAGCTCCCTTCAAGGTTTAGGGACCTCACCATATCATATGATGGAAGGTCGGACCCACCAGAGCGCCTTCAGCGTTTTGAGAATGGTTGTTCTAGATAAATACACTGATCCAGTCAGGTGTCGGGCTCTCTTAGCCACCTTTATCGGACCAGCCCAGGACTAGTTCACTCAGATAGCCCCACGAACCATCAATTATTTTCAGAGCTTCTGTTCGCTTTTTACATCACTTCGCCAGCGGGAAAGAGAATATGTATCTGGCCTTAAGTGGCATGCAGCAACAAGAAGCAGAATCTCAGGAATTTTTGACTCGTTATACAGATGTGGTCTTAGAGATACTGTCTGCTTCCGAGCAACCTAAGGTGAGAGGACTTACCCGAGGATCGCGACCTAGACTCTTTCACAATTTATTGACAAAGAAACTAGCTCGGACTTATGACGAGCTACTGGATAGGTGTGCAAAGTACAAAAATGAAGAAGAAGTGGGAGGATATTTTCTGATCCCCTAGCTCGGGGCAAAGAAAACAAGAAGCAATTTCACTAAGGCTAGAGTGAGAGACAGAGGGCTGTTCGAGAGATTGGAAGGTCGTGGAAGTAGGTTGGATTTAGTTTCCCAAGGTATACACCTTTGACAAGACGCCCGACCCATATACGGGAGACTCTGGAGAGACAAATGGATTACGTGGTCAGGAGGCCAAAACTAATGTTCCAACCTGCCGGACAAGATAAAGCGCATCGATTTTGCAGGTTCCACAAAGATGTTGGTTATACCCCGGATGATTGTAGGCATCTTAAGAACGAGATTAAGAGGCTTACTAAAGCAGGGCACCGAAACGAATTCATATACAGGGAAGGGAGGTAGGAGAGAAATGGAAAAACAGGCTCCCGAAAAATGACACGGGTAGAGAAGAGAGGAGACCCCATGATAGAAGAGATCATGACCCGCCTCAAAAGAAGGGAGTGATTCGTAAGATATCAGGAGGGCCAAACAGGTGGAGATTCCAATAAGGCGCGAAAATTACATGCTCAGGAGGCGAAGGCGCGACAGTACAGGGAGGTGAACGCCATTCAGAATGTACCAGTCATACATTTCGGTCCGGAAGATGAGGGAGACAAATCCCTCATGATGATGCTCTTGTCATCACGATACGGGATATGACGTACATAACGATTTCGTGGATATATGGAGTTCCGCATATTATTTATTTTATGATTGCTAATTTGCTATAAGCAGATGAATCTAGGTGTTGAGCTGAAAAAGGTGAATACGGACCTACAAGGTTTTTGCAGAACAGGTGTGCAACCAACAGGAGAAGTCACTCTGCACAGTGCCTTGGGAAGGGCTCCAACCAAGAAAGTAAAGATGTTGGCATTCCTGGTCGCATAGATGTCAATGGCGAATAGCGGTCTGTAGCGATCACAAGCCCGCTTAGCGATATAGTGATAGCGATGGATAGCGGGTCGCTATCTCAAAATATAGCTACAAGATTGTAAAGAAGTGATATATGTAAGTATATGGTAAGCACTTTAACAATTATAATGCATATACATGTAAAACAAGTATCGCAATAACAAAATAAATTCATTAAAGAAGACGAGCGCACTGGCAGCAGCGAGTACGGCAACAGGAGGAAAAACCATAGAAATGAAAAAAATATTGAAAAGTGTAAAGAAACGGGATCGAAGGGTCATTAGGGCTGGGCCTTTTAGTTAGTATTTTCAAAAAAACAAAAATTACCCAAAAAGCTGCGTTTTACGGCCGCTACATTAAAACAAGTTGTGTGTTGCAGTGAATAGCTATAGGCGGCCCCTTCGCATCGCTACCCGCTATAGTGACCTTAACGACCGCTATTGACCATTATGCCTGGTCGTGGATAAGAGCTCGGCTTACAATGTTATCCTAGGGCGCCCAGTACTAAACAAACTTCAGGCAGTTGTCTCCACCTACCACATGAAAATTAAGTTTCCAGTTGGAATGGAGGTCGGAGAAGTGGAGGGTGACCAATTTACATCTCGATCATGTTATTAAACCACAGTGAGGCTGGCTAGACAAGTCGGCAAGAGGATGTTGGAAATAGGAGGGGATAGAAGAGAGGATGAAGGTCTGAGAGAGAAGAAGTCAACAACAACAACAACAACATCATCAGAGTCTTAGTCCCAAAATGCTTTGGGGTCGGCTAACATGAATCAATCTTGAAAACTTCATGTCGTCTCCAATAGAACAGGCAAAAGTGAAATGTGAAAAGTTTAGTACGTAATAAAAAAATAGTAGTTAAAAAAAGTAACAACAATTATGCAAAAATGAATAAATAAATAAATAAAGTAAATAAAAAATAGTAATAATTAAGTTGTCTCCACCTACCACATGAAAATTAAGTTTCCAGTTGGAATGGAGGTCGGAGAAGTGGAGGGTGACCAATTTACATCTCGATCATGTTATTAAACCACAGTGAGGCTGGCTAGACAAGTCGGCAAGAGGATGTTGGAAATAGGAGGGGATAGAAGAGAGGATGAAGGTCCGAGAGAGAAGAAGTCAACAACAACAACAACATCATCAGAGTCTTAGTCCCAAAATGCTTTGGGGTCGGCTAACATGAATCAATCTTGAAAACGTCATGTCGTCTCCAATAGAACACGCAAAAGTGAAATGTGAAAAGTTTAGTACGTAATAAAAAAAATAGTAGTTAAAAAAAGTAACAATAATTATGCAAAAAATGAATAAATAAATAAATAAAGTAAATAAAAAATAGTAATAATCATTATGCAGAAATAAATAAATAAATCAATAAAAAAAAGTCCTCAAATATAATCAACCACCCGAATTCTCCCCCTCCACATCGTCCTATCCAATGCCATAACTTCTCCAATCCCAAGAAACCTCATATCATTCTCAATCACTCTTATCCGTGTCTTTTTAGATCTTCCTCTACCCCTCACCAGCCTATGCGCTGCCTATTCTTCAAGCCTTCGCACCGGTGCATCAATCGGCCTCCGTCTCACATGCCCGAACCATCTTAACTGATTCTGCAACAGCTTATCCTCTATAGGGGTCACTCGTACTTTTTTCCTAATCACATCATTTCTAAGTTGATTCTTTCTCGTATGGCCACACATCCATCTTAGCATACGTATTTCCGCCACATTCATCTTATGCACATGACTATGCTTTACAACCCAACATTTAGTGCCATATAAAAATGCAGACCTAATTGCTGTTCGGTACAATTTTCCCTTTAATCTATAAGGTACGCCTTGATCACATAGTAACCCCGTTGCGCTCTTCCATTTCAACCATCCCGCCTTAATCCTATGGGCCACGTCACCGTCTAATTCTCCATCCTTTTGAAGAATAGATCCAAGATAACAAAAAAACTATGATCCTCGTATAACATTCCCATCAAAAGTGATTGTACCCGCCTCTCTACTTCCATTTCCACTAAAGCTACACTCCAAATATTCAGTCTTACTTCTGCTCAGCCTAAAACCACGAGTTTCTAGCGTATTTCTCCAGAGTTCCAACTTTCTTTCAACTCCGTCCTTCGTTTCATCAACCAATACTATATCATCTGCAAACATCATGCACCAAGAAATATCGTCTTAAATTGACCTTGTCAATTCGTACATGACTATGGAAAGGAGGAAAGGACTAAGAGTGGAGCCTTCCCACAGTAGTACGTACACTTGTACTGGCTCCTTCGTACATGTCTCTAATGATGTCAATATACTTCCCTTTTTGGCTAATGCCCACCAAAGTATCTCCCTTGGTACCTTATCATAAGCATTCTCTAAATCAATAAAAACCATATGCAAGTCTTTCTTCTTATTGCGATAGTGTTCCATCATCTGGCTCATCAGAAATATTGCTTCCACAGTCGATCTCCCAGGCATAAATTCAAATTGATTTTCTGATATCTCCACACACTTTCTAAGACGTTGCTCAATCACTCGTTCCCATAATCAGATGAGAATAAAAACGAAAATCGGAGTTGAAAGGTAGTGTAGTGCAGGAGAAGCAGCAGCACGGCGTCCGACCTGATGAGGATTTAATGGAAATTTCACTCATCAAGAGTGAACCGCAAAATGTAATACGAGTGGGAAGCCGATTGGAGGAAGGAATCCGAGCTGAGATGGTAGCACTATTAAGACTACATGGATATCCTCGCTTTCTCATCTTCGAATTTGAGGGAGATAGATCAGGAAGTGGTAAAGCATCGTTTGAATGTGGACTTGGAAGTACGTCACATTAAACAGAAAATAAGGCACTTGGGGACGAGCTGGATAAGGTGATCGAGGGAGAGGTAGCGAAGCTGTTGGAAGCCGAACAGATTAGGGAAATCCAATTCCCGAAATGGCTATGTAACACAATCATGATACGGAAGTCGAAGGGGAAAAGGAGGATGTGTATAGATTTTCGTGACCTAAATTGTGCCTGCCCGAAGGATCACTACTAGTTGCCCGAATCGATCAATTAGTGGATTCCACGTCCTGTTGCGAACTCATCATCATGTTGAACATCCCACAGGGTACCATCAGATCCTACGCTAAGGAGAAACAGAAGGAGTCAGTTTTGTGAAGTCTAAAGGACCGTACTGCTATGTAGTGATGTCGTTTGGCTTAAAGAATGCTGGAGCTACATATAAGTGGGTGATCGATAAAATGTTCAAAAATCAGATAGGACGGAATATGGAAGTTTATGTCGATGGCATGTTGGTTAGGGGCGGAATATAAAAGTTTATACTTTTTCAAAGTCTCATAGATGCTCACATAAACTTCATTGTATTCATCTAAGCTATTAATTCGTGTTGGCTATATGGACAACAATCAAAATATCACAGGGAAAAAGGAAATGATAGAAATCGATTGATAAATCTGCATGATAAGATCACTCAATGAAAAGGTCAAAGATGCACGAAAATATGAAAGAGAAAACAGCATCCACGAGCAAGCACAAAGTACTATATAAAGCCTTCCACTAATTCAAGGGCAGCAAGAGTCATTAGATCCCATTGTACATCAACCAATCCTGATAATGAAGTTACAATCAACAAACTGAGAAAATACAAATCCTACCAAAATCTGAATATTGCATTGACACCAGAATTGCCATATGCAAAACTAAAATGTCACGAGTGCAGCTATATCAAAGCAGTCAATGGATCTATAATTTGTGATTCAATGGGCTAATCTTACAAAAATAAATGAGTCAGGATCACATATGGACTAGAAACATTTGGAAACCATTTCAATTCCCATGTAAGGCGGCAACATCTCAAATTTAAAATAAATTCGCATTGTGTAAGGATAGCTTCCAATAAATATTTAATATTGTTTTCCGAGCCATGAGCTTCAAATTTTATACTACAACCTTGCCATGGTCTATGCAAGTGACAGGAAGCAGCGTCCCACTGTTATTCACTTCATAATTTCAAGAATAACTAAATTATACAGTACATTATGTGAAGTCACTATACAGTTATCAATTGTTCACACACACACACAGCGGAAGCAAACATAGCATATTCCTTGAATATTATGTCATAAGTAGGAGAATAGAAAATGACCAATAAAACTACTGTGTTTGCACATTGGAATTCGTGAATTTGATTACTTAAGTTTTTATACAAAACTCAAGTTTCGCACATGAACCAAGAAATATGATGACAAAGAGCCCTTCCACATGCAGTTAGAAACAGAGACATGGGCGGATAGATATTTTTATTTTATTTGTGAAATTTCGTCAAGTCCCCCAAATAAAGGAATTTGATCATTTTTTAAGTAGATTATTCGCTGTCTTTTTCCAGATGGACCTAAAATATGATGGCGGTGAGCAACTCCGCACTCAGTCAAACATCTATCCATAAGAATGTTTTGCTGTAAATCACCAGCTCAGCTGCAAGTTCCACAAACCATCTGTCATAAGTATTATGAGGCCAAATATGCAGCCATACTCTATAATCTTCAATTTCTTACAAAAAATAAAATCATAAAATTTCATTTTTGTTCTTTATGTGGAGCTTCATTTATTAATATTTCTGTCCAGCTACTTTAGAGAATCAGTACTTGTGAACTGCAAAACATGTCCAGGTTCTGCAGCATATTGTTTTACTAACACAAGTCACCAGTTGATACAAATAGTAAAAGCTACGATAACTCAAGTTCGATCATTTCAAAGTATTACAACTGAATCAGGAGGATGCAAATGATGTTACAGGTTCCACCGTGACAATAAACCTGCAAAAAAACTCGAACACTACCATGATGCCACACAATTTTAAAATAATTAACCACAAGAAAGGAAAAAAAAAGGAGGAAAAATCAGAAGACTTGAATTTGACCGAAAAAAGAATTGACCATCTTTAATAAAAAGACCAACCAAGCTTCTCCCTTTACCAGTCACCCATTCTTTTTTTTCCTTTTCAAGTATTAGCTAATTCTGTCTTCTGTTTCTATCATAACTTCCCGGAGATTCAACATTTCATCAGTCCCGAATGTTATACATTTGTAACCAACCAAAATCCACTAATCTACCTCCGAAGGACATATCTGCATAACAAGATAAAGCTATGCACCAAAATTTGAGTTTTTTTTATATACATATTATCATCACAGCAACAGAAACCAAAAACAGCAGCCACTGTTCCACAAATCCAGTACAAATTACAGAGAACTAAAGAAAAAATATCATCCAATATCATTTTGAGACAAACAGATTACCAAACGATCGCTAAGAAAAACACCGATCAACAAACAATGGGAAAAAATATAAAAAGAACAAAAATAAGGCAAGAGAAACCACACAATGAAAATTAATCAATTGAATACATAATAGAGAAAACAGTACCTTTGAACAAATTGGCGAATCTTGGGATGTTTAGCGCTGATGAGCTTCCGCTGAAGCCTTAGAGCAAGTTTATATGTTCGTTTCAGACCCAAAAAATACGCAGTTCCCAATGTGATCTCCCACAACACCATTCTCTCTCAATTCAATAGCAATGTCAAAAGCAATGAGAAACTATGAGTTTTCGTTTCCGACAAGTAATTTGAAGATACTGCGAGATATTTCGATTTGAAGGGCCTTTAACCTTTTACGTTGTCTGTGACTGTGACTTGTGAGGGAGGTCAGAGGGATCCGCTGCCGTCACTGAGAAATTCTTATAGACAATCACTTTGAATTAAAAGACGCAACTAATAATTTTTACATGCCTTTCTATATTTTGTATTACTTGATTTTATATTTTTAAGTTATATAACTAAATAATACTCCTACAACAAATATATTTCTTAACCCCATAATTTTGACATCTTAACCTTCGCCATTGAATAAACTCTAGATATAACGGGCTTCATCGAAAAAAGCATCAACTCACGTGACCACATCGGGTGGCCATCAATTTGTATGTGCGTTATCTGGATATTAATTAAGGTGAATGTCATAATTCATCTACAACTTTTACATATTTATATAAGAAAATTAAGTAAATAGTAATTAAACAATTACCCATTGTCTGAAATAACCAAGCAAATATTTCATCGTGGAATTTAATATCCCCATTCACGGCATCACATGAAAGGTGAATCTCTTTGTAATACCCGTAATTTCGATTTCCGGTAATTTTTTTTTTTAGCGGAAGTCCATTTTGACGACTCGCTCATGACCGTTTCGTCATTCTGAGAATGATTAATTATGCACTTTTTGTCATCCGAGTTCGTTTCGGTGTTGTTTTGTTGAGTTCCGTGTCTTTTGGCGACTTTTCCGCACTTAAGCTCGATTCTTGTGAATCTCGTCCGAAACTGTTGTTTCGAGTTTCTCGTAAGTTCATTTAATGTTATTATTCATGTTGCGAGCTTTGGTTCGGTGTTTCGATCACGTATCGTGATTTCCGGGCATTTTGGACCATTTTGGTAATTTCCCAAAGTTTGGGGTAATTACTTCCGTTGTCGAATTCCGACACTTCGGGTGGTCGGAATCGTGTGTTCTCTTAGCGCTTGGATTCGTCTTTGCGAGTACTTCGTAACCGTATCTCCGATTTTTACTTAGGTTCGGGTTTCGGGTCGTCAAGACCCATCGGAGTGGCCACGGCCAGTCATGGCCGAGCGGAGGCTGCTTTGGCGAGTTCTGGCCGTAAGGTGCGATTCTGGCCGTAATGTGTGCGATTACGGCCGTAAGTGTGATCGAATACGGCCGTACTGGGCATCTTCGGACGAAAGGCGGTTAAAGCCGTAATGTGTGCGATTCTGTAAGTGCCGACGATTCTTTGGTCGATTTTTGACGAATGCGATTCTGGCCGTAAGGCTGCCGAAATACGGCCGTAAGGGCGAGTTACGGCCGTAAGGGCAAATTCTGGCCGTAACCTGCCGGCTATATATAGCCTGGCTCGGCGAACTTCGTTTTCTCACTTTTTACTCGTTTTTCTTCCTTTTTCGGCGGCTGGCGACGGGAGGCTCGGGAAATCGAGTTCTTGGCCGATTCTAATCATTTTCAAGGCATTTTGGAAGATCCTTGTTGATTATATCAACATCTAATCCGTGTGTTTCGTCGAATCAAGGTATATTTCTTGATTTTCCTTCAAGTTGACTTTTTGGGGAATTTGTTCTTGATTTCGATTCTAGTCCGATTTTGATACATCGGTTGGTGTAGTATGATGTTATTAATCGTGTTCTATGGGTTGTATATTTAAATATCGAGTTTGTTTAACTCGATTGACGATTCGAGTGTTCTTGGGAATTATTGAACATTTAGTGTTCGATTAAATGTCCCAATGAGTTTCCCTTCGATAGTTTGTTGGGATTTCCGTTGTTTTGGCCTTGATTCTCATCGTAAGTATGTGTTATTGTTCCTTCCGGAGGTTTATAGGTGTTCGAGGATTCCGATGTTGAATTCCGTTTGGCGATTGATGATTCGTGTGGTGTTATTCTCGTAATACTCGTGGTGCTATCGCGTTCTTGATATTGTTCGGGGGTTCGGGGCTATTCGACCGCGTCCTATCCGTCGTCTCGTTGCGATCGTGATTTCGAGGCAAGTACCTTGCCCATACTATTCTTGTTTTGTGGATATGATAATTGGTGATCGTCTTGGTGTATTTGTTTGTTTGTTTGAAATGTGTTTTCAAAAGATTCGGCTAGCCTCGTTAAAGGCTCACTTTCAAACGCGTGTGTTTTGTAAATTGTATGGGTTGTAAGTGGCTATGTGAATCCTATGGATATGTTTGGTGTTGATGATGCACTTGGTATTTGCGTGTGGACGTATATTGTTTCATTTCGGTGCATTGTGGTTTGACGAGGTGTTTTGCTAAGTGTTTGATACCTCTCAATGAATTGTTTGGATATCTTTGTTGCATTGTGCTATGTGTTGTGATTTGTTTAGCTAGCTAGCTCGGGAGGGTCCTTCGAGGCCTCGGGCGGGATCAATGATATTACTCTGTTCCCAAGGCGATGCATGTGTTGTGATTTGTTTAGCTAGCCAGCTCGGGAGGGTCCTTCGAGGCCTCGGGCGGGATCAATGATATTACTCTGTTCCCAAGGCGATGCATGTATTGTGATTTGTTTAGCTAGCCAGCTCGGGAGGGTCCTTCGAGGCCTCGGGCGGGATCAATGATATTACTCTGTTCCCAAGGCGATTCATGTGTTGTGATTTGTTTAACTAGCCGGCTCGGGAGGGTCCTTCGAGGCCTCGGGCGGGATCAATGATATTACTCTGTTCCCAAGGCGATGCATGTGTTGTGATTTGTTTAGCTAGCCAGCTCGGGAGGGTCCTTCGAGGCCTCGGGCGGGATCAATGATATTACTCTGTTCCCAAGGCGATGCTTGGTGTAATATGTTATTTAGTGAATGTATTTTACTCACCGTGGGTTGGTTCGACGGGGCCACGACGGGAATTCCAATGGGTGAGTCCGGAATTCATGAGTAAAAACTTCACGAGTTTGTATTGATTTTTATGTCCGTCGAGGACACGTGATGTTGGGCTCTGACCCTGTAAATTGTTGGTGGTTTTCTATTTGCGAAAACAAAACCTTTGGGCTGTGACCCCTGTTGATTTTGGAAAGATAGGATTTGATAATCCTAAATTGTTTTCTATTAAAACTCTCGATGGCATTTTAAACTGTTTCATAAATTGTTTCCCTTTAATTGTGGTCGTTCGGTTTTGGAATGTTTTACCCAAACTCTTGCCTCGGAAAGTACTTTTCGTTACTTTTGGATTTTTGAGGATTCCTGGTTATTGTTATTCGTGGAATGTGAATTGTATGGCTCGTATTTTTTGCACTTGTACTTGCACTAGCAAAACAGTGGAGTTTTGCTAACCCCCGAATATTCGGGGGGTGGATGTCTATTTTTGCATTAAGGTTTTGGAGCATAACACAAGGTCGGCACGAAGGATGATGGAAGATGAACGATACTAATCACACGAGGATCCATTGATGTCGTATTGGTCTAGTTGTACTTTCTTTTCCGCTGCAGTATTTTTTCCCCGTTGTACGGGAGTTTATTGTATTTTGACCCCTGCGTGGGTATGTGTTTGGAATTGAGTTGTATGTTATTATTGAAAGACCAAGTCGGTCTACTGAGTCATTTTAGCCTTAAAGGCGATGTTTAGATGTTTGATTTTAGTTATCAGCCTAGTAGATCCTCGAGGAGAGGGTCTACGGCATGTAATATCCCTGAGTGGATTGGGGGTGTTACATAAATGGTATCAGAGCTTAGGTTGTGGAAACCTAGGCTGTCGGGTCAGTGGTGTCTGTTGAGTTTTGACTTGTCAGATTTTGTCTGACTAAGTCGTGTCGCGACGCGTCGTCTGAGTTTGTTGGTCGTGATTAGTATCGTGGGCGATCATCATCTTCGTGCGACCTATGGATGTAAGTCTCCCTTCTTTGTGTTGTGCCTCGTGTGACACGAGCTATTTTTATGATTATTTGTTAAGTGATGGAATCCTCTTATGGATTTTGATTTCTTGATATGTGATTATTTGACTCTCATATTTCGTTCATGTGAGGAGTAGTGTTGCTGGATTGTGCATGTTGGACTGTATTTCTTTTATCCGCTGCGTGAGTTCTTTTGTAATGGCTTTCGGTATTTTACCAACTGAGTTTTATTTCGAAAACCGATTCGCTTAATCGAGTTTTTGGCATTATGGCCTTGATCATTTTGGCGAAATTCTTATGACGGTATTTAGTATTTTCTAAATGGCTTTTGTAAGTTTTTGAAATATTACCGTCATCAGCCTTTTTGGCGTTTTTGTAAATGGTTTTATCCTGGTGGGTTCCGGCGCGGGACCCACGGCGCTATAAAGTTTTGTGTAATTACCTGAAATTTTTGGGCATTCTAGCCTTTTTGGCATCGTCCTTTTTGGCATTGAATTATTTTCGAAAACTTGAGTATCTTAGAAATAAATTTCGAGACGTACGTTTAAAATGAATTGTTTTTTTCGCGGTACTTCCAAGGTGCCACAATATGTTTCAAAATTCTTCTACCTCGAGGACCAAAATATTTTGGGATATTGCCAATGTTTTATAAACACTTTTACTTAGACCCGAGGGTCGAATATTCTGAAAGTTTTTACTAAGAGAAAGTGTCCTCATTTTTATCTAATGTGAAATGGTTCTCCAAAGTCTCGATAACGATGTCTCACGTTTGTACTTTTTTTGAAAGGTGATACTCAAGATCAACCGGTGTTCTTCTAAAATTATTTTCAAAATGAGGTTTTCGTTTTTAAAACCTATCAATTCCTGTTTAAGGGCTGGGTATGTATGTATGATGTTCGCGTTCTCATTACGATGTCTGCTCCCGAGTATGATCGAATTGGCGGTGTGAGCGTTGAGTCGCTTTCCACACAATTGTTGTGTTAACCCTCTATGAGAGGTGGGATGTTGGTGTTGAATATTGTCGCCTCGTGGTGATTTCTGCGTTGTCGCGCGTGTGCGAGTTGTTAGAGCTTGGTTTGGTATGGCCGTGTGCATCGGTAATCGTTCCGTTATGTGTCGGTTGTTTAATGTCTTGTTACCTTGCTCCTGTTTTTGTGAATTTCGTGGATGAGGTCGGGGGTAATACCCATACTATTTTGACTTCTGTATTTTCTCTTTCTCCAGTCTATCGATTCGCTCGTGTTCGTTGATCTTCTCGAACTTGTTTTGTATTTCGGGTTCATCATTCGAACGAGCTGTGATCTTGTTTTGGGTCGATCTGGTTATCGCTGTGACTTTTCCGAGTTCGGTTCGATTCTTGTGAACCTTGTTCGGAAGTAACACCTTTTGGTTCTACTAGTTCTTTTATTCGAAGTGGATCGGATTTGGAACTTCTGTATTTTCGACTCTGTCGACTCGTTTATGTTCGTTGACATTTTCTGAGCTTGT
The DNA here is from genome assembly GCA_033398695.1 of Orobanche coerulescens. Lineage (NCBI taxonomy): Eukaryota > Viridiplantae > Streptophyta > Magnoliopsida > Lamiales > Orobanchaceae > Orobanche > Orobanche coerulescens. Next base: position 89,158,805 of record CM065805.1, on the reverse strand, counting down.
CCTGCCCCTTGCTTTTGTTGATCGAACGAGTGTGGTATTGTTTCGGAATAACTCGTTTGTCGTTGTGATTTTTTTCAATTGCTATTCCCTTTCCTGTGGATCTTATGTGAATGCACATCTTGTTGTTTTCACCGGATCATATATTGTCTCGAGTCGAGATGCGAACCTTGGAATTGTTGTTTGAATTTTATTGTTCTTCGTGATTTGAACATGAGTGTTCGATTTTTGTTGTCTCGATCGTTGTGGTTCGATCGTTTGATTGTTCGGTTTTTGTTGATCTCGTTTCGTGATTGTTGAGTGTTCAGACTCCTTCCTGATTTCCTTATGTTCGGGAAATTAGTCTCGTTTTCGATCTTCCAACCCTTGGGTGGTGGAATTCCGTATTTCTTCAGCGATTGGCTCACGTTTTGATTGATGTACCGTTGGGGTGGTCGATCATATTGATTTTCGTTCGTTGTGTTTTGTGATTGTTCGGATAATTGACTTGACTATATTATCCGTTTGATGACGCTTGTCATTTGTTGGTTTTATTATATTCCTAACGGCGACGTTGTGTTGGTCGCCGTGGAGCGTGTTTTCACGCCGTATATTCCTTTGCGTTGCTTGTAACGTTTCGCCGATGGGCGTAAGTTACACGTTTCTTGTGTATCTTGTTGAGTTTTTCCTAGCAGGATATTTCTTCTCCCTACTTGTTTTAAGTTTCGGGATGAAACTTCTTTTAAGGAGGGTAGAATGTAATACCCGTAATTTCGATTTCTGGTAATTTCTTTTTTTTAGCAGAAGTCCGTTTTGACGACTCGCTCATGACCGTTTCGTCATTCTGAGAATGATTAATTCTGCACTTTTTGTCATCCGAGTTCGTTTCGGTGTTGTTTTGTTGAGTTCCGTGTCTTTTGGCGACTTTTCCGTACTTGAGCTCGATTCTTGCGAATCTCATCCGAAACTGTTGTTTCGAGTTTCTCGTAAGTTCAATTAATGTTATTATTCATGTTGCGAGCTTTGGTTCGGTGTTTCGATCACGTATCGTGATTTCCGGGCATTTTGGGCCATTTTTGTAATTTCCCAAAGTTTGGGGTAATTACTTCCGTTGTCGAATTCCGACACTTTGGGTGGTCGGAATCATGTGTTCTCTTAGCGCTTGGATTCGTCTTTGCGAGTACTTCGTAACCGTATCTCCAATTTTTACTCAGGTTCGGGTTTCGGGGTCGTCAGGGCCGTCGGAGTGGCCACGGCCGAGTCACGGCCGGAGCAGGGCCTGGCCTGGACGAGTTATGGCCGTAAGGTGCCGGTTACGGCCGTAAGTGTGATCGGGTACGGCCGTACGGGCGCTGGGCATCTTCCGGACGAAGGCCGGTTACGGCCGTAATGTGTGCGATTCTGGCCGTAGTAAGTGCCGACGATTCTTTGGGTAGTTTTTGACGAATGCGATTCTGGCCGTAAGGCTCGCCGAAATCTGGCCGTAATGGCCGAGTTACGGCCGTAAGGCACTGCCGGTTACGGACGTAACCCTGCCGGCTATATATAGCCTGGGCTCGGCCAGACTTCGTTTTTTCTCACTTTTTACTCATTTTTCATCCTTTTTCGGCGGCTGGCGACGGGAGGCTCGGGAAATCGAGTTCTTGGCCGATTCTAATCATTTCCAAGGCATTTTGGAAGATCCTTGTTGATTATATCAACATCTAATCCGTGTGTTTCGTCGAATCAAGGTATATTTCTTGATTTTCCTTCAAGTTGACTTTTTGGGGAATTTGTTCTTGATTTCGATTCTAGTCTGATTTTGATACATCGGTTGGTGTAGTATGATGTCATTAATCGTGTTCTATGGGTTGTATATTCATATATCGAGTTTGTTTTAACTCGATTGACGATTCGAGTGTTCTTGGGAATTATTGAACATTTAGTGTTCGATTAAATGTCCCAATGAGTTTCCCTTCGATAGTTTGTTTGGATTTCCGTTGTTTTGGCCTTGATTCTCGTCGTAACCATGTGTTATTGTTCCTTCCGGAGGTTTATACGTGTTCGAGGATTCCGATGTTGAATCCCGTTTGGTGATTGATGATTCGTGTGGTGTTATTCTCGTAATACTCGTGGTGCTATCGCGTTCTTGATATTGTTCGGGGGTTCGGGGCTATTCGACCGCGTCCTATCCGTCGTCTCGTTGTGATCGTGATTTCGAGGCAAGTACCTTGCCCATACTATTCTTGTTTTGTGGATATGATAATTAGTGATCGTCTTGGTGTATTTGTTTGTTTGTTTGAAATGTGTTTTCAAAAGATTCGGCTAGCCTCGTTAAAGGCTCACTTTCAAACGCGTGTGTTTTGTAAATTGTGTGGGTTGTAAGTGGCTATGTGAATCCTATGGATATGTTTGGTGTCGATGATGCACTTGGTATTTGCGTGTGGACGTATATTGTTTCATTTCGGTGCATTGTGGTTTGACGAGGTGTTTTTTCTAAGTGTTTGATACCTCTGAATGAATTGTTTGGATATCTTTGTTGCATTGTGCTATGTGTTGTGATTTGTTTAGCTAGCCAGCTCGGGAGGGTCCTTCGAGGCCTTGGGCGGGATCAATGATATTACTCTGTTCCCAAGGCGATGCATGTGTTGTGATTTGTTTAGCTAGCCAGCTCGGGAGGGTCCTTCGAGGCCTCGGGCGGGATCAATGATATTACTGTGTTCCCAAGGCGATGCATGTGTTGTGATTTGTTTATCTAGCCAGCTCGGGAGGGTCCTTCGAGGCCTCGGGCGGGATCAATGATATTACTCTATTCCCAAGGCGATGCATGTGTTGTGATTTGTTTAGCTAGCCAGCTCGGGAGGGTCCTTCGAGGCCTCGGGCGGGATCAATGATATTACTCTGTTCCCAAGGCGATGCATGTGTTGTGATTTGTTTAGCTAGCCAGCTCGGAAGGGTCCTTCGAGGCCTCGGGCGGGATCAATGATATTACTCTGTTCCCAAGGCGATGCTTGGTGTGATATGTTATTTAGTGAATGTATTTTACTCACCGTGGGTTGGTTCGACGGGGCCACGACGGGAATTCCAATGGGTGAGTCTGGGATTCATGAGTAAAAACTTCACGAGTTTGTATTGATTTTTATGTCCGTCGAGGACACGTGATGTTGGGCTCTGACCCTATAAATTGTTGGTGGTTTTCTATTTGCGAAAACAAAACCGTTGGGTTGTGACCCCTGTTGATTTTGGAAAGATAGGATTTGACAATCCTAAATTGTTTTCTATTAAAACTCTCGATGACATTTTAAACTGTTTCATAAATTGTTTCCCTTTAATTGTGGTCTTTCGGTTTTGCAATATTTTACCCAAACTCTTGCCTCGGGAAGTACTTTTCGTTACTTTTGGATTTTTGAGGATTCCTGGTTATTGTTATTCGTGGAATGTGAATTGTATGGCTCGTATTTTTTGCACTTGTACTTGCACTAGCAAAACAGTAGAGTTTTGCTAACCCCCGAATATTCGGAGGGTGGATGTCTATTTTTGCATTCAGGTTTTGGAGCATAACACATGGTCGGCACGAAGGATGATGGAAGATGAACGATACTAATCACACGAGGATCCGTTGATGTCGTATTGGTCTAGTTGTACTTTCTTTTCCGCTGCAGTATTTTTTCCCCGTTGTACAGGAGATTGTATTTTGACCCCTGCGTGGGTATGTGTTTGGAATTGAGTTGTATGTTATTATTGAAAGACCAAGTCGGTCTACTGAGTCATTTTAGCCTTAAAGGCGATGTTTAGATGTTTGATTTTAATTATCAGCCTGGTAGATCCTCGAGGAGAGGGTCTACGGCGTGTAATATCCCTGAGTGGATTGGGGGTGTTACAGTCTTTCCAGTATTGAAAGGTTGTAAATGACTGTCATGTAATCTTCCTTGAACTTCAACTTCGTTGGTGATGATGGAGAGATTAAAGTGCACTGGAATGGTTGACATAGGCTGGGGGGTGGGATCCACCGTGCCCAAATAGAACTTGGTATATGTTACACACTCTCATGCAAGATATGCTTCGGCTATACATCCTTCAGGTGCAGACTTATTAGTCACAGGGTCCTTGTAGTCACCAAGTTGTCTTTCTATTGGAAACATACACATGTAGTGGACCGGCCCTATTAGTAAAAGTCGGCGAGGAAGATGGATCATGAGGTGAGGCTTGAGATCGAAAAGATTTGGTGGGAAGACCCTCTCAAATGCATAAGACATAAACGATCTCCTTTTGCATGAGCCGAAAACCTGACTTCCTTACTTCTCTAGTGCATAACTTTTGAAAGAACCTGGCTAACGATACACAAGGCTCGACCACCTGTTTGGATAAGTATGGTCGAATAAACACAAGAAACAGGCGTTGTAAGAGGATATGACAATCTTGGCTCTTCAATCTAGTTAACTTCTTCTCCTTGAAGTTAACACACCTCCCTATATTTCCAGCATATCATGTGGGATACCTAGCAACCTTCACCCACAAAAAAATCTCATCATTTTGCTCAGGGGCAATGGAGTAAACTGCTTTTGGCATTTTGTGTTTGTCCTTCCCTTTCTTCAACCATAAATATTTTTTAATGATCATTTCTTTTAAACCAATGCGTGTCTTAGGGCGAACTTTAGTCTTCCCTTCCCAACATAACACTGTACCGACAAGACTTTCACAAATATTATTTTCTATGTGCATCAAATCTAGATAGTTCCTAATCAGCAAGTTACTCCAATAAGGTAGATCCCAGAATATACTTTTATGGGACTAGTACTTATACCTGTCCGGTCTTTCGGGAGTTGCCACTACTATATCAAGATTGTTGCTCAACTGCCCATAGTCATACTCATTTAGCACGGCCAAAATTGCCTCACCGGTCCACTCCTGTGGTGGATCACCCACCTTGTCAGCCCCATCAAATGAGCTGGTGATTATAGTTTACGGGACCCATCTGAAGGGAACGAATAAAAGAACTTTATTTGTGACCATCACATTTGACGGGAACGAGCAAGTATTTCCTCTTACAGTTGGTCTTGGTCCGGTAGAGAACGACGAGTCGTGGACTTATTTTCTGTATAACCTGCACATATGCTGCAATCCTATGGAAGATTTACTGATTGTGAGTGACCAACATAAGAGCAATCAGAATGCTGTTCGAGCCGTCTATGTGAATACATTCCATGAGTTGTGTTATCACCATTTTGCAAAAAATCTGACCTCCTATGGTTCTCATGCTATGAAATCTTTAAAACTGCAGCCTATATGCATTGTGATGAAGTTTTTGAAAACTACTTTTCGAAACTTTAATACCCGTACCTTTCCATTTTTAGCAGTTTCCATTTTTGGTGCATATCTATTTTTAGCGACTTGCTTGTAACTATTTCGACATTTTGAATCTGTTTTGTTCTTGGAGTTTTTCCATTTGGACGAGTTTCGGAGATGTTTTTACATATTCACGTTTTGAGTTATGTTTTGGCGCATGTATGTTTGTTTGTCATAAAACTCATTCGATTTCGTTGTTTCTTCGTTTTCCTAAGTTCGTATGGTTGAGTTGTTCATGTTGTGAGTTTCGGTTTGTTAATCCGATGTTGTATCGTGATTTTCGGACGTTTGGGCCATTTTGTAATTTCCCCGATAGTCGGAAGTGTATTTTCTTTCAGCACTTAGCTTCGTCGTGAATATTACGTGTTTTTGCTTCTGAGTTCTGTCCTTGTGTTGCGTTCCGACTTTGTATCGTCCCGTGCAGAAAACGGTGTTCAGCAGTGTTGAACTGCTGCATGCATAACGCACGTTATGCATGCTTTTTAGCATGCGCTATCGATACCTGCATAACGTACGTTATGCCTTAGTGGTAACGTACGTTATGACCCTGAGCATTTGGACAGTGGGTTCTGCCCAGTTTCTGCCTAGCCCTTACGTACATTAGCTGGCGTGTGTTACGTACGTAAGCTCCTCGTAGCGTACGTTAACGGTTTGGCGTAGTGTACGCTATCGGCCACGACAAATTAGGCAGATTGTTCTACCTAGCCATTAAGTACGCTAACACCTGAGTGCTACGTACGTAATAGGCATAACGTACGTTAACTGCGGTATGTTAACATACGTGACGAAGGGTCAGGTTTTATAAACCTGAGTTGACCTTCACTTCGTCATTTCTCCTTTCCTTCTTTCCTTGTCCGAGAGCTGCGTTCCATAGAGAGATTTGAGCGATTCTTCAAGTTTTGTCCGTGGAATTCATTGTGCGATCGATTGTTGTGTTCCAAGTGAAGTTTATCATCGTCTTAATCTTCTTCCTCCATCCGAATCCAAGGTATTTTGGCTTAGAACCCTACCTTTGTTTATTTTGGGGGGTTTTCGGGATATGTCTAGTTTGAACTCGAATTGTTCATTTATGTTGTGATATTCTGTATCGGTTATTATTGTGGGGTGATTCCCAATCCATTTTCGTCATGTTTAATCCGTGGATTGTGGACTTAGGGAGGTTTTGTGAAAACCCTCGCCCATGTTCGTTGTCCGTGTGTGGGTACGATTGTTGATCGGGGTTATGGGCGTATTCCTTTCGATTAATGTTATCGTTTAGAACTGAGTTGTGTTAATCCTACATTTAGGAATGGTAGTGTTCTCTCCGGGTTATTCCTAGTCGTTGTTCATTCTCGTTCAATCGAAGGTGTCTCAAAGGCAAGTACTTTACATTTGTTTGCATATTCTAGTATTTGAGTTATGACTTCCCATGTATGTTGTGGATGTGTATGTGTATGTTCACCTAGGGATGGTCCAATGGGGCCTCTGGGGATACGTAGTGCCGTGTGTATGCGTATCGCGAACTGGGGTTAACCACCCAGGGATGGTCCGACGGGGCCTCTGCGGGGTGCGGTGGCCGTGAGTCTCGTACCAACGGTTAACCTTTGAAATGTTTTGTTAGAGAACTGTGTTTTGTGCTTGGCACCTTAATATTCCGGAATAAAAATGTTTTCTAAAATGATTTTTGGCGCATATTTCATCTGATTAGAATGGTAGTTCAAATGGATTATACTTGCACTAGCAGTGGTCGCTAACCCCTTAAATGGGGGAAATACTTTGTATTTCAGGTACAGGTCTTGGAGGCGAACGAGCGTGCGGGCAGTACGAGGATGATGGGCAAGAGTAAATCTGTTCAATGGTCGTTCGTTGATGTCTTGTCTCTTACATTTTATTGATCATGTTGTTGCTTCAGGACTCGAGTACTTCTTTCCTTTGAACATTGTATTTGTTGAGTATCCGATTTGGGATTGGTTTAATGTTGCATTGTACTGTTGAGTCCGGTATACTTATTTTGTATTTCTTGGGTTAATAAATTGTTCGTATGTTGATGATGTCTATCACTGTTGTCATGTCAAGTTTGTGTGTTAGCCTGGTGGATTCTAAGTGGTGTGGTCCACGGTGCTGTAATATGCCCCGAACGCATTGGGGTGTTATAGAATATGGTATCGGAGCTTAGGTTTATGGATACCTAGGCTGTCGGTTATTTGGGTCTAGTTGAGTGTTGTTTTTGAGCAGTATCACTACTACGCCATCATCTCAGTACGCAGGTGCTCGTAAGTTTTTCCTCACTTGACTCGTTGTGTTATCCTATGTTGTTCCTTTCTTAATGTTGTGATGTGTTTTGCATTTGAATTGTACTCACCCGTTACTTCTTCAGAATGCCTGCTGGTAGAGGATGCGGAAACGGTCGTGGACGCGGTACGTGGCGCAGCCGGTGGGGCTGCAATGTCCGATAGCTCAGGGGCTGGTTCGGCAATGCCCTCCTTGTCGAACAGTGTTCAGCCCAGTGCCGAGGGCCAGCAGGATCAGTCTGCTAGCTTCGGAAATTATCATGATAACGTTGGAGTGGCTAACATTCTACAACAAGTAGCGAACCCGATGACGCTACTGACTCAGGCCGTTCTGGTCAACAGGCTAATGCTAACCCGGTTCTGCCTATTGGTTCCGGCACCGACAAGCTACTCCAGGATGTGATTCGTATGCGTCCTCCGCAGTTTGATGGTATTTCTGATCCTTCTAGTTGGGAGAGTTGGTTATTCGAGATGGAGAAGGTGTTCGAGGCGGCTAACTGCTCCGAGGAGAGGAAAGTGCCGATCACTCAGTACTTCCTCGCCAAGGAGGCGGCAACATGGTGGCAAGTACTGAAACAGCAGGTGTTGGGTTTTTAACGAACTAATAAGATATATGATCTCATCATATATCGAAATAGAGCAGCGAAAGTATAATATAATATGTAAAAAACCTCCAAGAATCCAAGTATATAATTAAAGTACGAAGAACAAGATTGTTACCTCTTGTAGCGTGTTTTCGATCGAGCCTTATAGAGACGTTGCAAGAAGCGAGCATCCTCTACGATATCCACACAACGAACAAGTCCCAAGAAACTAACGGATTTCTAGCTCCAATTCAACAAAGATTTCACTTAAATCAATTTGAATATAGGTATGTTCTTGATTATGGTAAGAACAAGAACACCAAGAATATTATTCAAATGTTCTTGAACTTTGATCTAAAATAACAACTATGAATCTTATTCAATATGTTACTAAATATCAAGCTCACAAGATTAGATGAAGATTAGAAGAGTATTCTAAATACTTTCTTGGTAAAAGAATCAACCTTCAAAGATATGAAGATATATTCTTGATCCTTTTGATTATTCAACTTTTGAATATATCTTTAAGACTTTTGAGAGAGAGAAATATCAAAATCAGATTTTTGATTCTCTCTCCACAAATATGTCTTCACTTGTGATTAAGTTTAGTATGAGAGCTATGTAATACCCGGTTGTAATTCAGTAATCATCGTTCAGTAATTGTCACTCAATAATTTTTACTCATTATTAATCGTTCATCATTCATATTCAATCATCATATTCACCGTTCAGAGTATTTGTATCGTGTATCAGTTGTTATTCGTCATTCTACCGGGTTGGAGAATAGGACCGAACATCTTATCATTTTCATCTTTGGAGCGGGCTGTGTGTTTTGAGTAGCGCACGCTACGCACTCTTCATTAGCGCGCGCTAATTTGGTATGGATAGCGCACGCCACTTTCCGTCTTTAGCGCACGCTAGCGCATTTCAGGCAGACAGTCCAGTGGGTACTGGACTGCAGATAAGTTGTGGTAGCGCACGCTACGAGTGTTACGTAGCGCGCGCTAGTGAGTTGGATAGCGCACGCTATGCAGTCAGTGTAGCGCGCACTAAGACCGGTTAGGCAGAGTCCAGTGAGTACTGGATTGATTTCGGATTAATTCCTAGCGCACGCTATGAGTGGATTTAGCGTACGCTAATGCGGCAGTAGCGCACGCTAATTATTGGACGTAGCGCGTGCTATCGAGATCAGATCGGAGAACAGGAGGTTCTGAATTTCAGTACTGGACAACAGATATTTAGCTAGTGCATGCTAACAAATGGAGTTAACGCACGCTATTGGGATGGAGTTAGCGCACGCTACCAAGTTGTATCGTACGCTAACGGGTCAGCCAGAGTTCACTAGAATGTCCGTATAACTCGTTTGCGGACGCTAAATATCAGGTCATAGCGTGCGCTAATCTGGAGCAGTATAAATTGGACAGTTAGCCTGAGTTTCGTCATTTTCTCACTTCTCTTTGTTTTTAAGCGATTTCGGGCGATTTGGAGTGTTCTCTTCGAGCTACTATCACCTATCATCATCTTCAAGTCTTTGAGTTGGATTAATCATCACTTCATCATCTCCAATACATCAAATCAAAGGTAATGATTTCTTGAATCTAGAATTTCGGATATTTGGGGTTTTCCTTCCAATTTCTTCGTATAAACTTAGATTATTGTTGGAATATGTAGATATGGATTATCTACCTTGGATAAATGTTTTCCCACGGATTTTTCAGTGTATATTTCGGGTTTCATGAATTGTTGAGGTTTGATTCAAGAACACCTTGGAGTTGACTTTGATATTTTTGGGGGGTTTCGATTAGACGTTGTCGTTAACTCGAATTGTGGATTCCTATGGGATTATTGATATCATTGAAGTGTTTTGATGGTTTGAAATACTCATTTTGGTGTTGGTTTCGATATATTCGGGATTGGATATTTTCGAAGGTTGTGTGGTTTGCTACGTATTCGTTAGAATGCCACAATGAGTTGGATTATCGTTGTATTGACTTTTGAGTTAGTCATGTTTCGTTTCTTGATACGTGTATTGAACGGTTGTTGGTAATTATTGTTATTCAAGGTTGTTCGAGCGACCGACATCTCATTGTGGGACGTTTGTTCGAGGAAAGACATTCTTCACCGGGTGTGTAAGTTAATTCTTTCTCGGTTAAAAGGATATTCATTCCTTTTGTTGTTGTTCATTTATAATCATGATTCATTCATAATGTATTAACCGTATTGGGACTTGTAATTGTCAATTAATCACTTCATTCATGAGGAACGACGGTTCCAATCATTTCATTGAGCTATCATTCGTTTCACTATGATTTCATCTCGGTGAGTCATTCTTGATTTTGTCGGGTTGTTATTCATTATTATTCTTCATGGTCATTCCTTGCCCATATGACCTTATGGGTTCATATTGCGTGGCCGGATGGGGATGTGTGGAATTTTTAGTCGGGCAGGTGATGGTCATGTGTTGGGTTCATCGACACATTGGACTGTGCACACGGTAATGTACCTCCGTGAGACTAATTAGGTACAAGGGCGGGTGTGTCCGGACTCTCATCTTGTGCACTTGCACATACCATTACGGGTGTATTATGATGCCTTTCTTCAGCGTTATTTCATAATTAAGATATACCATGATTGCGTTTATTCAACTCTTGAGAATTGTTGTTCTGTGTAACTGATCCCGTTAGGGAATTTTGTTTTCAGGTCACGGCAAGGCAAAGGAACGGGAAGAGCATGTTGACGGCGAGGAGTCCCAGTGATACTAGTAGGGGGCCCCAGTCATTTCAGTCATCTTTATTTCTCTTCATTTGAAATTCCGCTGCAAATTCCGTTTGAGATGTTTAATTATTCAGGGTAGTATATTTTATCTTCATATAAAATATACTAGTATTCTGTATTGTCCTGATGTATTGTACTTAAGCTCCTCATCGGAGTATTTGGTAATATAATGTGGTTTGGTACTACGATTATATTATTTAATTCATCACTTTTCATTCGCCTGGTGGGTCCTAGTCGGGGGTCCACGGCACTGTAATATCCGCCTAGTTGGGGTGTTACAGAGTTGGTATCGGAGCGTGGTTTTGAATACTACCTTCCGAGTCATGTCTCATTTGAAATCATCGTCATCGGACTAGTATCATTGGACTTTCGCGTCACGTGTGACTGTGCGAGATCTTGAGCCAATCAGACCGAAAGAACTGTAAGATTTCTACGCCATGGTATAATTTCTGGCAATAAGAATCATTCATTCATAATTCATCAGTTAACAATCCTCAATCATCATCATTCATTTTGATCAGGACGATCATGTTAACTCATTAATCACTCGGTTCATTTCACAGTTTAGCTGTTGATCTTGAGGATCATATCATTAATCTTGCTAACTTGTTCAAGATAATCATTTCAAGAGTTTCATCAGATAATCATGTCACCTCAGTTAATCATTCATGTAATCATTGTGTTAGAGCGCGTATGCTCATTTTCATCAGTTCATTACGTAATCATAATGTGATATTCATGCGGGAGATATAATCATCGTGTGACTTTTTTACTTCAGTATGGAGAGAGCAGGCAGAGGACGCGGAGGACGAGGCCGCGGTGCGGGCCGAATCCCGAGGGCTCGTGTGAATAAACGTGCGAACGTGAGGAATAATGCTAATTCATCGAGCAGCGACGCTGCTACTCATTCGCCTGGACGTGATCATTCACTATCGGGGAGTCGTACCCGGGACACCGCTCAGTCAGAAGGTGTTCGGGTTGACCCACTTGCTTTTATGCAGGGCATGATGGCCCAAATGACTCAGATGGCACAACTAATAGAGACGATGCACAACTCAGCTAATCAAAATCGACAGGCTCCTCCGCCGCCACCTCAGAGGCAAGAGAGGAGTGTGGGAAGTATCATCGACGACATATCTCGCCAAAGGCCACCTACTTCTGAGGGCTCATCTGAGCCGGCGGATATTGTTCATTGGCTCGAGCATTCGAGAAGTTATTTGCTATGGTAGAGTGTCCCGAAGGACACAAAGTTTCAGTTGTGGCTTACTATCTGGGTAAGAGCGCTCATTCTCGGTGGTTGTCGTTGAAGCCCACCGACGGATCATGTACTTGGGAACAATTCAAGACTCTCATGATGGAGAGATATTATCCGGCCCCACTCAGAGAGGCCAAACTGTCAGAATTACTCACTCCCGACCTTTCAGCGAACGATGATGTTCTCGCCATCGCCGAGAAATTTCAGGAACTTCTTCCTTTCGCCTCATCTATCATTCATTCAGAGGCGGACAAAATCAAGTATTTCAGCAAGAGGCTTAAACCCCGTATGAGACTACAGTTGCTTAATCATCATTGCACCACTCTGGCCGAATTCATCGAGAAAGCTCTTACTTATGAGCTTACTTCTAAGGAGATAGCTAAGCAGCAACCTTCATCTGCTAGAAAGAAATCGAAGAATCGTAATCAGTCTGAAGGCGGTCAGACAACCTTCAAGAAGCCTCGTGCGGGCACTTCTTTCTCTGAGCGACCTCCTGTGGCGCCTGAGGCCCAGCAAAATCGCGATGCAGCGGCGGCGATTCGTCCATCACCTGTTTTAACTGTGGGGATCTTGGTCATGTCAGCACCAAGTGTCCGAGACAGACTGTCACGTGTCATAACTGTGGGATTGCTGGGCATAAGGCCCGTTTTTGCCGAAGGGACTCCAAACCTACTCCGGCATCATTTCAGGGCCCGAAGCAGTCAGCTGTTCATAATCAGGCCACTCAGTCTGCGTTGTTCAAGATGACAGGAGCGAATAAAGGTGGAGCCTTTAGCCATCATACGGGAGCGTCCGGTGCTGGGACTAGCAAGCCCCAGATTTATGAGATGAAGAAGACCGACGATCCGGAGGCCCGAATGATCTCAGGTACACTCGATATTCTATCTCAACCTTTGTGTACCCTTTTTGATACTGGTGCATCTCATTCATTCATTTCCGAGTCATGTTTGAGTAGGCTCCGTCTGGATAGTGCCACTAGTTGTGAGCCGTATGTCATTGGTCTACCAGATGGTAGACGAATTATTGGGAATCGTGAGATTCAGAATTGTCCCTTTCAGCTTCATGACCGTGTATGGCTAGTAGACCTTATTGTGGTAGATTTGTCGAGAGACGATGTCATTCTGGGTATTGATTGGATGGATCGTCACGATGCCGTCATTAGTGTCCGTAAGCGTATGGTCACTATCATTTCAGACGATGGGGTCGAATGTGTATTTCAGGGAGGTAATCCCGGCTGTTCCGGGAGGGTCATCAACTTGATGAAAGCAGTGAGGTTACTCAATCAGGGGTGTGTCGGTTATTGGTGCTATATGACCAAGACCGAGAAACCATCAGTAATGTTCATGGATATTCCTGTAGTAAGAGAATATGCCGATGTATTTCCAGACGAGTTACCTGGTTTGCCTCCACAGAGAGATGTGGAATTCACGATTGAGTTGGAGCCCGGTACATCCCCGATATCAAAGGCACCGTACCGAATGGGCCCGACCGAAATGCAGGAGTTGAAGAATCAACTTGAGGAGTTGTTCGAGAAAGATTATATCCGACCGAGTGCATCCCCGTGGGGAGCACCAGTGTTGTTTGTCAAGAAGAAGGATGGTTCGTTCCGTTTGTGTATTGATTACCGGGAATTTAACCGGGTGACGATCAAGAATAAGTATCCTCTACCCCGTATCGATGATCTTTTAGATCAACTTCAGGGAGTTTCAGTATTTTCCAAGATCGACTTAAGATCTCGATATCATCAGTTGCGAATTCGAGAGTCGGATATCGCAAGGACGGCATTCCGAACACGCTATGGTCATTATGAGTTTGTGGTAATGCCGTTTGGGTTAACTAATGCACCTGCGGTATTCATGGAGTTAATGAATTAGGTTTTCATCGACTTTTTGGATCAGTTTGTTGTTGTCTTCATTGATGACATTTTGATTTATTCTCGTGACCGAGAGGAGCACGAGGTTCACCTTCATCAGGTTCTCGACGTGTTGAGACGAGAGAAACTTTATGGGAAGTTTTCCAAATGTGAGTTCTGGATGTCCGAAGTGACTTTTCTTGGGCATGTAATTTCATCAGATGGAGTGCGTGTTGATCCTCAGAAGACGGAGGCTATCCAAGATTGGTTACCTCCTAAGAATGTTAAGGAAATCCGAAGCTTTCTCGGATTAGCCGGTTATTATCGGCGGTTTGTGGAAGGATTTTCTAAAATCGCTCAACCAATGACGAACCTTTTGCGAAAGGATAAGAAATACACGTGGTCCGACGCGTGTCAGTGGAGTTTTGAGGAACTCAAGAGCCGGTTAATTTCAGCACCTGTACTTTCCTTGCCACAAGGGACGGAAGGATTTGTGGTTTATAGTGATGCGTTCGGACAGGGTCTCGAATGTGTACTCATGCAGAACGAGAAAGTTATTGCTTATGCTTCACGACAATTGAGACCTTACGAGGTTAATTATCCGACCCACAATCTGGAGCTAGCAGCCGTGGTGTTCGCTTTGAAAATTTGGCGTCATTACCTTTATGGCGTTACTTGTCAGATATTCACCTATCATAAGAGTTTAAAGTATATATTTACTCAGAAGGAGTTCAATATGCGACAGAGACGATGGTTGGAACTAATCAAAGATTACGACATCGAGATCCTTTACCACCCGGGCAAGGCGAACGTTGTCGCCGATGCCTTGAGTCGTAAGTCCATTTAAGAACAGATGCTTGCCCGATTAACAGTTCAGAAGGAGCTCTAGAAGGAATTCCTTAGACCCGAGATCGAGGTCTGGCTTCAGCGAGTTCAGGGACAGCTTTGTATGCTGGAGATTTCATCGCCACTTGTAGAGGTGATCAGAGTGAATCAGGGTTCAGACCCGTTTTTATTGCGCATCCGTGAGGATGTGGCTCAGGGGAAAGCCCCTGGATTCGTGGTCCACGAGGATGGACTTTTGAGATTTAAGAATCAGTTGTGCGTACCGGCGAATGACGAGTTGAAAAACTCGATTTTGAGAGAGGCCCATGCTACCCCTTATTCCGTTCATCCGGGATCTAGCAAGATGTATAAAGACTTGAAACTAAATTACTGGTGGAGTGATATGAAGCGAGAAGTCGCGGAATTTGTTTCGAGATGTTTAACCTGTCAGCAAGTCAAGATTGAATATCAGCGACCGGCAGGTATGCTGAAACCTCTCCCTATTCCAGAGTGGAAGTGGGAAGATATTTCTATGGACTTCATCACGAGTTTACCGATGAGTCGTCGTGGCATGAATACAATCTGGGTGATTGTGGACCGCTTGACTAAATCAGCTCATTTTCTTGAGATTAAGGATACGTGGGGTCCCGAGAGACTCGCCCAATTGTTTATCAAAGAGATAGTGAGATTGCACGGTACTCCTAAAAGTATCGTTTCCGATCGTGACGGATGATTCGTGTCACATTTTTGGAAATCAGTTCATCGTGCTATCGGAACTCAGCTTAATCTCAGTACGGCTTTTCATCCTCAGTCCGACGGGCAATCAAAGAGGACTATTCAGACTTTAGAGGACATGTTGAGGGCATGTGTCCTCGATTGGAAAGATGATTGGGAATCCCAACTACCATTGATCGAGTTCACGTACAATAATAGTTGGCATGCTTCGATTAAGATGGCACCTTACGAGGCCTTGTACGGTCGTCGTTGTCGATCTCCGTTGTGTTGGGACAACCTATCAGAATCAATCGGCACCGAGCCCGATATGCTTATAGCCGCCCGGGAGAAGGTAGCTTTGATCAGGATTCGTATGTTGACAGCTCAGAGTCGGCAGAAATCATATGCAGATAACTGTCGTCGGCCTTTAGAGTTCGAGACAGGTGATCATGTTTTGGTCAAGGTATCCCCGAGTCGTGGTATCTTCCGTTTCGGGAAGAGGGGAAAGTTTAGTCCGAGATTCATTGGGCCGTTTGAGATTTTGGATCGAGTAGGCGAGTTAGCTTATTGATTGGCTTTACCTCCGGCGTTGAGCCGAATTCATAATGTGTTTCACATCTCTCAGTTGCGAAAGTATGTTGTCGACCCGAGTCACATACTTTAATTCGACGAAATCGAGATTATGGATGATCATTCGTACGAGGAACGTCCTGTACGAGTTTTAGAGCGGCGAATCAAACAGTTGAGGAACAAGACGATTCCTTTGGTCAAGATTCAGTGGTCTAGACACGGAGTCGAAGAGGCTACTTGGAAAACCGAGGAGAGTATGCGGGAGAGTCATCCCGAGTTGTTTGACCCTTAGTTTCGGGGACGAAACTCTTTTTAAGGGGGGGTATGTAATACCCGGTTGTAATTCAGTAATCATCGTTCAGTAATTGTCACTCAATAATTTTTACTCATTATTAATCGTTCATCATTCATATTCAATCATCATATTCACCGTTCAGAGTATCTGTATCGTGTATCAGTTGTTATTCGTCATTCTACTGGGTTGGAGAATCGGACCGAATATCTTATCATTTTCATCTTTGGAGCTGACTGTGTGTTTTGAGTAGCGCACGCTACACACTCTTCATTAGCGCGCGCTAATTTGGTATGGATAGCACACTCCACTTTCCGTCTTTAGCGCACGCTAGCGCGTTTCAGGCAGACAGTCCAGTGGGTACTGGACTGCAGATAAGTTGTGGTAGTGCACGCTACGAGTGTTGCGTAGCGCGCGCTAGTGAGTTGGATAGCGCACGCTATGCAGTCAGTGTAGCGCGCGCTAAGACCGGTCAGGCAGAGTCCAGTGAGTACTGGACTGATTTCGGATTAATTCCTAGCGCACGCTATGAGTGGATTTAGCGTACGCTAATGGGGCAGTAGCGCACGCTAATTATTGGACGTAGCGCGCACTATCGAGATCAGATCGGAGAACAGGAGGTTCTGGACTTCAGTACTGGACAGCAGATATTTAGCTAGTGCACGCTAACAAATAGAGTTAACGCACGCTATTGGGATGGGGTTAGCGCACGCTACCAAGTTGTATCGTACGCTAACGGGTCAGCCGAAGTTCACTGGAATGTCCGTATAACTCGTTAGCGCACGCTAAATATCAGGTCATAGCGTGCGCTAATCTGGAGCAGTATAAATTGGACAGTTAGCCTGAGTTTCGTCATTTTCTCACTTCTCTTCGTTTTTAAGCGATTTTGGGCGATTTTGGGCGATTTGGAGTGTTCTCTTCGAGATACTATCACCTATCATCATTTTCAAGTCTTTGAGTTGGATTAATCATCACTTCATCATCTCCAATACATCAAATCAAAGGTAATGATTTCTTGAATCTAGAATTTTGGATATTTGGGGTTTTCCTTCCGATTTCTTCGTATGAACTTAGATTGTTGTTGGAATATGTAGATATGGATTATCTACCTTGTATAAATATTTTCCCACGGATTTTTCAGTGTATATTTTGGGTTTCATGAATTGTTGAGGTTTGATTCAAGAACACCTTGGAGTTGACTTTGATATTTTTGGGGGTTTTCGATTAGATGTTGTCGTTAACTCGAATTGTGGATTCCTATGGGATTATTGATATCATTGAAGTGTGTTGATGGTTTGAAATACTCATTTTGGTGTTGGTTTCTATATATTCGGGATTGGATGTTTTCGAAGGTTGTGTGGTTTGCTATGTATTCGTTAGAATGCCACAATGAGTTTGATTATCGTTGTATCGACTTTTGAGTTAGTCGTGTTTCGTTGCTTGATACGTGTATTGAACGGTTGTTGGTAATTATTGTTATTCAAGGTTGTTCGAGCGACCGACATCTCATTGTGGGACGTTTTGTTCGAGGAAAGACATTCTTCACCGGTTGTGTAAGTTAATTCTTACTCGGTTGAAAGGATATTCATTCCTTTTGTTGTTGTTCATTTATAATCATGATTCATTCATAATGTATTAACCGTATTGGGACTTGTACTTTTTTTTTTTTTTTTAAAAAAAAAACGAAATTTATTCGATGGATCAGAAATGTGGGGGGACGAGGCCCACTACACGCCCAAAGAGTTTGAGGTAGGACGAGCCCCTCTACACGCCCATTATAAATCTAGAACGACATGGAACTCGGCCCAACAAGCGGCCTATTTGAATCTAACGTGCGGAAACTCATTTTTGTCCATCCTAATCATACCACGAATCTGCCCGGACAGATCCGACGGGCTATAAAGATGAAAGTTTCTGGACTTGTATCCTTCATTAGCCAAGTGGTCCGCAATGGCATTCCCTTCCCGATAAATATGGGAGAACGAAACGTCCATAGAACGACAAAGAGCCGAGATTTTGTGACGGATGCTTTGCACTTGCCAATTACCAATGTTAGGCGAAGTAATAAGAGAGAGAGCAAAAGCCGAGTCTATCTCCACCCAAACCTTAAGAATCTTCCTCTCAAAACAAAGATCCAATGCTCTCCAAATAGTAAACAGTTCAGCAAAATTATTCGTGTGGGTGCCAATAAATTCATGAAATGCAAAAAGAGGGTCGCCCGCGTCGTTCCTAGCGATCCCCCCAACAGCTGATTCGCCCGGGTTGCCTTTCGGGGCTCCATCCGTGTTGATTTTGGTAACCCCGGGGATAGGTTTGGCCCATTTGACCAACGTATGTTTTTTTTCCTTTTTTTTTTACCACAATTACAAACAAAATTATCAATAAAATTGCAAGGGCATACAAAGAGGCCCAAGATATCAATAAGCGCCGGAGTGCCGAGCCACGCCCGAGGTTTAAGGCTCCTATGGCCTTTGATCATGAACAAGAAAGACCAAATACGATCACATACGCGTTGAGCCGTGAACGGAATCTTCTTAACCCGCATATCGTTCCTAGAACACCAAATAAACCATAAGATGAGAACCGGGATGATACGCAAAATGTGGACGTCACCGGACGCCTTATTAAACCAATTAGAAAGGACTAAATTAATAGAGTTGGTTTGTAAATAGGGGATTCCCACAACAGTGCAAAAATTGGCCCAGACCGACGAAGCAACCGGCCCACTGAGAAACAGGTGGGGGAGGTCCTCCACACCTCCACAACAAAAACAACACATGTCGGTAACAATACCCCTGGATCTAAGGCCATCCGGGGTAGGGATCCATTTTTTGAGAAGCCTAAGCATAAAGAAATACATAGTCGGCGTAAGAATAGGATTCCAACAAAATTTTAAAATATTATGAGTATCGCTGCGTTGCCGAATCGCCTCCCACGCGCTTTTAAAAGAGAAACCCCCGTGGGAGGTGAGTTTCCAATAAGCTTTACGGTTATTAGTGGCAGCCTCCCCATGGGTGGGAAAGGACATAATATAGTCTCCAAGTTCCGGAGAAACCGCGGAGAGTAATTTTGTTCGATTCCACCCGTGAGGAGTCCAAAATTGGGAGATGGAGGCCTTCGATCGGGGATTGGAGGCCCATTGGGATAACGGACTGAAATCGCACCAATTATCATGCCAAAATGAAATATCACCATTCCCGATTGTCCAAAAAATCCATTTATCAGCAACATGACGTATGTCACAAATATTTTTCCAAGTAGGAGAATCAAACGGGTTGGTTTTAACCACCATCGGGTGAAGCCGTTTACAATATTTATCCATCATAAATTGGGACCAGATATTGTTGGAGGTACGAAACCGCCACCAAAGTTTAATCTCGGAAGCTTTAATAATATCCCTCAAGCCCCTACATCCGAGGCCACCTTCCTCCTTGGGGTAACAAAGCTTAAGCCAAGACCGCCAATGGAGTCTCTTTCTATTGTCATTAGTTCCCCACAAAAATTTGTTGAAAAGACGCTCGAAAAAAGTGATAACATTTTTAGGGGGTTTAAGCACTTGGAGACAATAGAACGGGATCGAGCTCAGGGTGGTTTTAATAAGCTCTAGCCTACCACCCGAGGTTAGTAAGAGGTGATTCCACGACTGGAATTTAGAACACGTTTTGGAAATAAGATCATTATACATGTCGAAAGTTTGATTCCCTTTCCACAAAGGAACCCCCAAGTAGCTAAATGGGAGTTTCGTATCAGAGAATCCAGTCGTTTGTTTCACCATACCAACCAACGGGTTGTTAGGTTTGGCAAAAACAAAGGAACTTTTGGAATTATTGATTTTTTGACCAGAGCTCGATGTATAGTGGTCCAGACAGTTATTGAGCAAGAGGAGGTTGTTGTAGGAAGCATTAGCAAAGATCAAAACATCATCGGCGTAGGCCAGATGTGAAATCCTTACATTCTTCCTAATTTTGAAAAACATATCGGGGTGGTCGTAAAAAGTTTTATCCAGGAGTCTAGATAAATAATCCGAGGCAACCACAAAAAGGAGGGGAGATAAGGGGTCACCTTGTCTGATGCCCCTATCAGATTTGAAAAAGCCCACTGAATTTCCGTTAACAAGAACCGAAAACCAACAATTAGATATGCAACGAAAAATCATGTCGGTCCACCCCTCCGAAAAACCAAAAGATTTTAAAACATTAAAAAGAAAATTCCAATCGAGCCTATCATAAGCCTTCTCCATATCCAATTTTATCAAAATGTTCGAGTCGGATCTAGTGATATCATGGCAAACTTCGTGAGCCGTTAAAATGTTGTCCGTTATAAGACGGCCCTTGACAAAGCCCGATTGAGCAGGGCTAAGAATTTTGGGGAGAAAACGGCCCAGTCTCGTGCTGAGAATTTTTGAGATAATTTTGTAAGTAGTATTGCAAAGGCTAATCGGCCTAAAATCTTTCCACGCGAGGGGTGGGGAGCATTTGGGGATAAGAGATAATGAAGTACACGTAAAAGATTTGGGCATGGGGTTTCCGGAGAAAAAATCCCTGCTTGCCTCACATACATCCTGCGCAATAATATCCCAACAATTCTGAAAAAATAAAGCATTAAAACCATCCGGGCCTGCCACGCTGCCCGGGTCGATATTAAACACAGCACATTTAATTTCATCAACATCCGGCATCGCACATAAAATATCGTTATCGTCAGAGTTAATAATGCAAGGGATAATGTCCGGTCTAAAAGGGGCTGGATCACCATTATGACTTTTAAAAATATTAGAAAAATAATTAACGGCAGAATTATTAATACTAACAGGCTCGGTGATTAGACCGTTATCCATGATTTGAAATATGCGACTTTTGCTTCTTTTAGATTTGACCAGATCGTGAAAATTTTTGGTATTTCTCTCCCCTTCAAGACACCATTTTAAATTAGTTTTTTGTTTCCAAAACTCTTCTTCCATAGCCATCGTGAGATTAAGATTTGCTCTAGTTTTCTTTAAAAGAATATGATTGTTATCAGAAGGGTTGTTATCAAAATTGAGCTCGGCCTGCAAACGAGCTCCACAGCTTCGAAAACTTTAGAAAAATGTCACCGAAATGAAATTTATTCAGTCTTTGAGAGTGAGTTTAATTCTAGTGAGTTTATTAAGGAGTTTAAACATCCCAAACGAATGAACGGGATCTCGTGATTCTTTGATAACTTTAAAGAAATCATTATGCTTGACCCACATATTTTGAAAACGGAAAGAGGGTCTAGGTTTAAAAATGTTGTTACCAACACTACACAAAATCGCAATGTGATCCGAATGAAGGCGAGATAGATGTTTCACACTCGAATCCGGGAAGGTATCAAACCAATCTGGCGAGTGTAAAATTCTATCTAGCCTTTGCCAAATGAAGTTACTGTACCAAGTAAAAGGCGTCCCAACAAAGCCAAAATCAACAAGATTACAATCCAAAAGCGCATCGTGGAAGTCTTCCATCTCCAAAAGGATAGGGGACACTCCACCTTTTTTTTCAGAAGGGTGTAAGACAATATTAAAATCGCCCCCCACCATCCAAGGGCCCTGATTATTACTAACCGCAAGAAGGTTATCCCAAAGTGCTCTCCTTTCAACCCTAGTATTTCTCCCATAAACAATGGTTAAATAATAGGGGATAGGAGCAACGTTTGAAGTGACTTTAATGTGGAGTAAGTTATCAGTGTTTTTCAAAATTTGGAAATTATGCTGATTGTCGAAAAAACCCAAATGTGGTTACTATGGTTGGCCGCAGGTGTCTCAAAGCCAAGGTATCTACAAAAATAGGCCGAATCAAGTGAAATTTTTGGCTCAATAAGGGCTAAAATATTTACTTGATAGTCTCGGCAAAGGTTTTTAACATTACGTTTAGAATCTTTCTTACCCATCCCCCTAACATTCCAAATAAGGGTGTTAATCATTAGAAACGTTAGGGGGTTTTTGAATCCGAGCACTCCTACGGAGCTCCGTGTTGGAGATATCAGCCGGGACAGGAACTCCCAACCGAGCTTGGGCCTCCCTTTCCAGCTGGCGCCCATATTCGATAGCTCGTTGACGACGACGTTCTTTCCTCGAGCTTCGAGGAGATGTGGGGTCTTGAGTCGGGACGTGAGGCGGGAGGGCCAGCACTAAAGGACGGGGACCGTCTTTCCCTGTACCATCATCAGAACAAACAAAAGGGACAACTTCCGGGGTGTCCAAGTCAGACTCAGTGTCTCCACAAGACTCCGACGAAGCCGAGTCAGTGTCCCTGGAAAGGTCACCATACTCGACTTCCTTTAGTTTCTTGTAAGAGCACTCAGGAATGTCCTTGTTCACTCCTTCAGTATCGGGGAGGGGATTACAATTAATTTCCGGGGGGGCTTCCTCTGGCTGGACCAGGCCAAGATCAGGGGAGAGTAAATCTATCCCAGGCATGTCTGGTTTATCAGCCAGAGGTGTCAGAGGGCCATCATCTTTCAAAATAGAGGCAGTCACAGGTTCAACATTATCTAATAAAATGAGTTCTTCACCCTCAATCCGATTTAAGGCCTGAAAGGGGTTAATAGATATAACATTAGCATTATTAACCTTCTTTTCCTGCACAGAATGAGAGGAATCAGTTTTGTGGGATGTCAAAATTGTAGTATCATCACCCTTTTGTTGGACGGAAGGATCATCAATCGCAACTAAGTTTTTAGATAAGTGTTTATTATTCTTCGGGGAAGGGCAGCCACGAGGGGATCCAGTGCCCGTGGTTATTGAAAAATTATTAGTTGGTTGCTCACCAGTTTTATTGTCCTTCACCACATAATTTATTTTAGAATTTTTATCCAAAAACCGTTTATTTCTCTCCACAAAGTTCGGACGAAGTTTATGGTTTTTAATGTAACAGTCCACTTCCACATGACCAATATAGTGACAAAAATGACAATATTTGAAATTAGCTCAAATTGCACA
The DNA here is from genome assembly GCA_033398695.1 of Orobanche coerulescens. Classification (NCBI taxonomy): domain Eukaryota; kingdom Viridiplantae; phylum Streptophyta; class Magnoliopsida; order Lamiales; family Orobanchaceae; genus Orobanche; species Orobanche coerulescens. The sequence goes on along the minus strand of CM065805.1, from coordinate 89,135,409 downwards.
TTAACATCCACAGATTTCCCGTCACACGTAATATTAAATTTTTCAATAGGGGTTGTTTCAAGATTCATATCAACACAGAAACGGGCATAATTAAGACGCAATTTAGATAACGTAGCTTCATCCGCCATAACAAATTCACCAAAAATACTCGTAATAGTTTTCAGACTCCAAACATCAAACCATTGGATGGGGAGGGCAAAGGCTTTAAGCCATACTGGAGCCACCGGTGGTTCATTTTTAAAATCAAAATCCGGAGTCCATTTTAGGACTCTCATCGGTAAACCCGCGATTGCAATTTCACGTTGGATACGAAGTTTAGCAAAATGTTCTTCGTTAAAACAGGTTATTAAAACATGGCGTAGATTTAAGTATTGAACTTTGCACGGTTTATATCCGAGATTATTAAGATTCGTCCGGATTACCTCGTTCGTCGGTTTCCCGTAGGAAAACTTACCCACTACCGACCACCTGAAAGCTTCGGAAGCCTTGTCACATTCCGGATTGGAAAAGTGAACCGTTGGGATTTCTCCGGATCGGTCAACAGAACCAAAGACACCTTGTAGGGTGCCAGAGCTGCCGGAAATTGCCGCGGCATAGGATTTCACCGCCGGATTTGGGACCGCATTCACAGTTGGAAGCGGGTTTGAGTTGTTATGCGCACCAACAAGGGTTTCAGCCCCGGGTTCAGCCGCCTCATCCAAGATGTTGTCTGTGTCCAAGCTCGACGGGGATGGGAAGTCCTCAAGAGAAATCCCTTTATTTTTTTGAACCTGGCCACCTGCGATTCTAGCACCGCCGCGGTTTTCAGAGCCCGGTTTTAGTACATCCGGGATTTTTAGGGCCCGATTTACAGACGGGGGGTTGGAGACGGGAATTTGAGATATGTTTTGGAGTAGATTAAGATTATTACTGATGATTTTCCGGTGCACAAATTCCGGACGGGATGTTAGGGATGACGGGAGAGATTTGAAGGAAGAAGGGAGGTTTTTTAGTGGACCAAAATCTGATAAAAAATTATTGTTGTCACCTGTTGATGTTGGGGGAGAGGTATCACGTGAGGATGGGGCCGGCTCATCTAGAGGAGAATCAGATGTAGATCTGAACTTATTAAATGCCAGATGCGGGTCTGCATTGTAAGAAGTTGACTGGGGATTATCCCCATGAGAGATTATTTTATTTGCAATACAACCAGATTTTTTTATCAAGTGGATCGAGATCTGTTTTTGAGGGGATGGATTGTTGAGGGGCGGGGATATTGATGGTAGCCGCCCCAGATTCCTTATTTTTGTCTGCCATGAGGCAGAATATTAAATGAGGGACCGCCGCTCCAGGCGGAAATGCGAAAAAAACGAACGTTATCAGATGAATGCCGATCGGAAAACTCAAAAATGCAAGAAAAGTGTATGAATATTGTAGAGAGAAGGAGGAGAAAAAATCTAGAGAGAGAGTATTGGGACTTGTACTTGTCAATTAATCACTTCATTCATGAGGAACGATTCCAATCATTTCATTGGGCTATCATTCGTTTCACTATCATTTCATCTCGGTGAGTCATTCTTGATTTTGTCGGGTTGTTATTCATTATTATTCTTCATAGTCATTCCTTGCCCATATGACCTTCTGGGTTCATATTGCGTGGCCGGATGGGGATGTGTGGAATTTTTAGTCGGGCACGTGATGGTCATGTGTTGGGTTCACCGACATATTGGACTGTGCACACAGTAATGTACCTCCGTGAGACTAATTAGGTACAAGGGTGGGTGTGTCCGGACACTCGTCTTGTGCACTTGCACATACCATTACGGGCGTACTATGATGCCTTTCTCCAGCGTTATTTCATAATTAAGATATACCATAATTGTGTTTATTCAACTCTTGAGGATTGTTGTTCTGTGTAACTGACCCCGTTGGGGAATTTTGCTTTCAGGTCACGGCAAGACAAAGGCACGGGAAGAGCATGTTGACGGCGAGGAGTCCCAGTGATACTAGTAGGGGCCCCCAGTCATTTCAGTCATCTTTATTTCTCTTCATTTGAAATTCCGCTGCAAATTCCGTTTGAGATGTTTAATTATTCAGGGTAGTGTATTTTATCTTCATATAAAATATATTAGTATTCTGTATTGTCCTGGTCTATTGTACTTAAGCTCCTCATCGGAGTATTTGGTAATATAATGTGGATCAGTACTACGATTATATTATTTAATTCATCAGTTTTTATTCGCCTGGTGGGTCCCAGTCGGGGGTCCACGGCACTGTAATATCCGCCTAGTTGGGGTGTTACAGAGTTGGTATCGGAGCGTGGTTTTGAATACTACCTTCCGAGTCATGTCTCATTTGAAATCATCGTCATCGGACTAGTATCATTGGACTTTCGCGTCACGTGTGACCTGTGCAGATGCCGAGCCAATCAGACCGAAAGAACTGTAAGATTTCTACGCCATGGTATAATTTCTGGCAATAAGAATCATTCATTCATAATTCATCAGTTAACAATCCTCAATCATTATCATTCATTTTGATCAGGACGATCATGTTAACTCATTAATCACTCAGTTCATTTCACAGTTTAGCTGTTGATCTTGAGGATCATATCATTAATCTTGCTAACTTGTTCAAGATAATCATTTCAAGAGTTTCATCAGATAATCATGTCACCTCAGTTAATCATTCATGTAATCATTGTGTTAGAGCGCGTATGCTCATTTTCATCAGTTCATTACGTAATCATAATGTGATATTCATGCGGGAGATATAATCATCATGTGACTTTCCAACTTCAGCATGGAGAGAGCAGGCAGAGGACGCGGAGGACGAGGCCGCGGTGCGGGCCGAATCCCGAGGGCTCGTGTGAATACACGTGCGAACGCGAGGAATAATGCTAATTCATCGAGCAGCGACGCTGCTACTCATTCGCCTGGACGTGATCATTCACTATCTGGGAGTCGTACCCAGGACACCGCTCAGTCATAAGGTGTTCGGGTTGACCCACTTTCTTTTATGAAGGGCATGATGGCCCAAATGACTTAGATGGCACAACTAATGGAGACGATGCACAACTCAGCTAATCAAAATCAACAGGCTCCTCCGCCGCCACCTCAGAGGCAAGAGAGGAGTGTGGACAGTATCATCGGCGACATCTCTCGCCAAAGGCCACCTACTTCTGAGGGCTCATCTGAGCCGGCGGATATTGTTCATTGGCTCGAGCATTTCGAGAAGTTATTTGCTATGGTAGAGTGTCCCGAAGGACACAAAGTTTCAGTTGCGGCTTACTATCTGGGTAAGAGCGCTCATTCTTGGTGGTTGTCGTTGAAGCCCACCGACGGATTTAATGCTTTAACGAGCTTTACTATCAAGTCACATACTTGATGATCGTAAGCAGAATATTAATTCAATAATATAATCCATATTATATAATAATAAATGTCTCCACATTATTATTAAATAGTATACTTAGAGCATTATACTAACAATATCCCACTTGCTCTTAGTCCTACACAGACATAAACTGAAGACCCATAGACTTAATATGACCATCATTCTTTGCTTGAGAAAGTGGATTGGTTAAAGGATCCGCTATGTTATTATCCGTGTAAGCTTTGCACATCTTCACATCGCCACTAGTGACAATCTCTCGAATTAGGTGAAACTTTCTAAGTACGTGTTTGGATGCTTGTTGTGATCTTAGTTCTTTAGCTTGTGCAATAGCTCCATTGTTATCACAGTGCAAATTTATTTGATCAACAATGCTAGGAAATACATCCAGTTCACCAATGAACCTCATCCAAACAGCTTCTTTAGCTACTTCCGAAGCGGCTATGTACTCAGCTTCCGTTATAGAATCAACCGTGGTTGGTTATTTAGAACTCTTCCAGCTAACAGCACCACCATTCAAGCAAAATATATATCCCGACTACGATTTTGAATCATCTTGGTCTGTCTCAAAATTAGCATCGACATAGCCATTAAGGACCAAATCACTATCTTGACCACCATATATCAATAACATATCTTTAGTCCTTCTCAAGTACTTAAGTATGCTTTTGACTACGGTCCAGTGAGCCTCACCAGGGTCAGACTGGAATCTGCTGGTTGCACTTAATGCAAATGATACATCCGGTCTAGTACATATCATGGCATACATTATAGATCCTATAGCCGGAGCATAAGGTATCAAGCTCATTCTATCTCTCTCTTCCTTCGAACAAGGACTTTGAGTTATACTGAGCTTTATGCCATGTGACATAGGTAAGAACCTTTCTTACTATTATGCATACTGAACCGTTTCAGTACTTTGTTAATATATGTACTTTGACTTAGGGCAAGAAGCCTTTTAGATCTATCTCTATAAATCCTTATACCAGTATACAGGCAGCTTCCCCTAAGTCCTTCATTGTAAAATATTTACTTAGCCAAAGCTTAACACTTTGCAAAGTAGGGATGTCATTTCCAATGAGTAGGATATTATCTACATAGAGTACTAGAAAAACAATTGCGCTCCCACTAATCTTCTTGTATACACAAGGTTCATCTTGATTTCTAATGAAACCAAACTCTCTGATTTTTTCATCAAAACAAAGATTCCAACTCCGGGATGCCTGCTTCAAACCACAAATGGCCTTTAGAAGCTTACATACTTTATTAGGTTTATTAGGATCGACAAAACCTTCGGGCTGTATCATATACACATCCTCATCTAACTTCCCAATAAGAAAAGCGGTTTTGACATCCATTTGCCATATCTCATAGTCATAATATGCTGCTATGGCAAGTATAATTCTAATTGATTTAATCATTACGACTAGTGAAAAGGTTTCATCATAGTCAATACCATGAGTCTGTCTATATCCTTTCGCCACGAGTCGTGATTTATATGTTTGTACAATGTCATTCACGTCCTTTTTCTTTGTAAATATCCATTTATAACCAATTGCTTTGGAACCTTCAGGAAGATCAATCAAAGTCCATACTTGATTATCATACATGGATTGCATTTCGGATTTTATCCCTTCAAGCCAACTTTCGCATTCAATGCTAGTAGTTGCTTCATTGTAGGTTGTGGGCTCATCTAGATCCATAAGTTCCACATTTTTGTCATCTGTGATGAGAAATCCATATCTCTCAGGTTCAGGATGATAACGTATAGACCTACGTGGATCTGGTATAGAAGAAGTGGTCTCAACATCTCTATGTGAGTTTAAATCAGTTTTATCTAAAGGTTCAGTATCTATTTGTGGCTCTCTCATCTCATGAAGAGTTATTTTGCTCCCACTATTATTCTTGGAAATAAATTCCTTCTCAAGGAATTGTAACACCCCCAAACCACTCGGGAATATTACAGCGCCGTAGACCCTCTACATGAGGATCTACCAGGCTAAACACAGAAACACCACAATACAATACATACCGACATGGGTAATTAACAGACCATTAGACCGATTTGGTCTTTTACCACAACATACACATCAACCATACATTACTCTTTCTCATAACTCATACCCACGCAGGGGTTAACATAAATCAACATTCCCACATAGGGAAAAATAAACACAACGGAAGGACAAAACAAGACATCACCAAATACTCAACACCGGTCTTCATGTGATTAGTATCGCCGTGCAAGTACCTGGACGCAAAACAGACATCCACCCCCGAATACTCGGGGGTTAGCAAAACTCCACTGTTTTGCTAGTGCAAGTATAAATACAAAGACAAGCCATACATATCATACCCCAAGAACATAGAAATCATGAATATAATTCCCGAGATAATTCACTTGATCAAAATAGTTTGAATTATGAAAGATAGGAACAAAATCATTTTACATCTTACAAAACATTTTACGATCTCGGGAGTTTTGAAAGCATTTGGGGTTTAAGAATTTTCAAGCCTTTCGAAACACTTAGGGACACCGCCCAAAAATCACTTATTTCAAAATACGATTCCGATAACCAAATACGGGGTCCACGACCCAATCATAACATTCCAACCACAAGCACGGGGGTCCGTGAATCAACTTATTCACATCACATACTCACAAGGATAACTCGACATAAACTACACCGTGTCAAACATTACCATGACAACAGTCTCACAGAACGACAACAGAGAGCACAACTTTGCAACTTGGCCATACGGTCGAACTCAACACACCACAGAGCTATAATACACAGAGCTACCACAGGACTCACGTATGTTAGGCGTATTTTTATACGCTTATTTATCATTATTTTGTATTATTTTGGAGATTGAATTTGCTTAAATGAACTCTTAATGCCTTAATTTTGTATGTTTGTTAGGAGATTGGAGTCCGGAAGCTAAAACGAGGCGAAACGGGCGAAAACGGCGAATTTTGGCCGTGGGCCGCGGCACAAGGCAAGTGGGCTGCGGCACAGGAAGGCAACCAGCGGGCACAAAGTAGACTGTACTCTGTGCCGCAGCACAGTCCAGGTGAGCCGCGGCACAGATGAATTAAAAGGCGCCCAGGCTTCCAGCTGAAGACCACGTGCCGCGGCACAGATTTAGTGAGCCGCGGCACACTAGGCCGTTATGGTGAGCTCCGCGCGGATTAGGGCCGTTTTGAAGCCAGTTCTCGACCTACTCACATGGACGCGAATTGGAGACTGTGCAGAGCTATAAATAAGGGTTTAAGACCCTAATTAATCATCTTGAATCTTTGAATCTTGGAATTAGAGAATCTTGGAGGAGACGGCAGAAGAGGAAGAAAAGCAGAAGACTTCAAGAGCAGAGGGCGGAAGCCAGAAGAACGGAGGAATCCGAGCTTCATATGCGTTTGATTTTCATGCTTTTATCTATTAATTCTGTATTTTCATGAATTAGCATGTCAGGCTAAAACCCTAATCTAGGATTTTGATGAAACCTACATTTTGAGGGATTTGCTTGAGATTATATAATTAATTACCTTTTTGTTGAGTTTTCCCAATCGTGTTTAATGCTTTCAATTATCTGGCCAATAGTTGTATTGTTTTAATCATTCAATTCGAATCGGGAGAGGAGAATTGGTGAGGAACTATTGGTGAGGACCGTTTTATTCTGTGAGATAGGAATATACTCATAGGAACTACGTGGCCTTTTGGATATTTTATGCCTTTTGCCTATTGACGAATTAATTCACCTAGGGATAGAGTGCGTTATTCGCCTTTAGAAAAATCTATTGACCTCGGGAGAGGCGGTAGAGTATATTAGCAATCTTGGCCTTCAATGAATTGGGAAAATCATTAACTTGGATAATCGAGAGTAAATTCGGATAAGCGAGGTGGATTAGAATCCTAGACTTATTTATCATTTGATTCTCTTTCTCCAAGCGATCATCTTTCTTTGTCTAATCTTTTATTAATTCTTTTAGTAATTAATTGCAAAACCAAAGTTCGATTGTTCAAATAAAACTAGAATACCTAAAAATCGGTAGTTAGTGATTCAGTCCTCGTGGGAACGATACTCACTCATCACTTTATTACTTGTATACGATAACGTACACTTGCGTTCAAGAAATATCGCAACAAGTTTTTGGCGCCGTTAAGTGTTGAAATTTTGCTAATATCGATTTGTATTTCTAGTCTTAGTTTGAGCGTTTTATTTACTTATTTTCGTGTATTTAATTTTATTTATTTTATTTGTTTTCCTTTCGGGATCTTTCGCGTAGTGCATGAGAAAACTTCGTACGAAGGCCTACTACCTTTGGATACCGAACTCGAGCGCACTCTTCGAAGGAACAAGAAGGAGAAACGAGAGTTACAGACGACGGTGACCATGGCCGAAAATATCGAAATTCAAGGAGGAAATAATATTGTGCAGCAAGCTCAACCGGAAATGGCACTTCAAGACTATGCCATGCCACAAATTAATTCTAATTTTTCGGGAATTCGGCGCCCCACTATCCAGGCGAACAACTTCGAGATCAAGCCTGCGATCATTCAGATGGTGCAGGCTAGCCAGTTTTGTGGATTACCGAACGACGACCCCAACGCTCATATTGCTTCTTTTCTTGAGATTTGTGACACGTTCAAGAACAATGGTGTCACCGATGATGCTATCCGATTACGGCTTTTCCCGTTCTCTTTGAGGGATAAAGCGAAATTTTGGCTGAATTCCTTACCGCCGGGGTCGATCACAACATGGGCAGAGTTAGCGTAAGCCTTTCTTGCTAAATTCTTCCCACCTTCTAAGATGGCGAGATTGAGAAACGAGATCACCACCTTTGGTCAGTATGAAATGGAATCGCTCCACGAGGCGTGGGAGCGATACAAAGATTTGTTACGAAGATGCCCACATCATGGCCTTCCAGACTGGCTTCAAATTCAGACGTTCTACAATGGATTGAGTGCCGCTACACGCACTCTCGTGGATGCAGCCACCGGTGGGGCTTTGATGGGAAAGACTATGGCCGAGGCACACTCGTTGTTGGAAGCTATGGCCGCAAATGCATATCAGTGGCCATCTGAAAGAATAACGCTGAAGCGAGTGATGGAAATTTCGAGTAATGACCCGATATCTACATTGTCAGCCCAAGTCGCAGCCTTGACTCAGCAGCTTCAAGCATTTTCGCATGCTCCTTCCCCCGTTACCATTGAGACTTGCAATTGGTGTAACGGATCTCACCCTAGCGCGGAGTGCCAAGTCGGAAACCCGTTCGAGCAACATCCGATGGAGCAAGCTCAATTCGTGGGAAATGGAAATCGACAAAATAACTCTTACCCCAGCACTTATAATCAAGGGTGGCGAAATCAACAAAATTTTTCATGGAGGAACGGGCAAGCTTTAAAACCTCCACAAGCTCACTTCGCGCAGCCCCCACAGCAGCCCCCTCAATCACCAAAGGTATCATTGGAAGATGCTCTTGCTCAATTGGCGGCTAACACGAGCCAATTCATGACCCGCACCGAAACAAACCTCCAAAATCATTCTACCTCCATCCGAAATCTAGAAACACAAATGGGGCAGATTGCTAATCTATTGTCTTCTCAAGGTGCATCGCCCAGCGCAGCCGAAATGAAACCCAAGGAAAACGTGCAAGCAATCGAATTACGAAGTGGAAAGGAGTTGAAAGGGCAGCCTATCAATAACAAAGAGCAGCCGATCGAGCAAAATGAGAAGGAAAAGGATGAGGCGCCCAAGCCAAAGGAAGTATCGACTACTCAGACCACTCCTAAAATCCCATTCCCACAGCGTTTCCAAAAGCAAAAACTGGACAAGCAGTTTTCAAAGTTCCTCGACGTCTTCAAGAAATTGCACATAAACATTCTATTTGCCGACGCGTTGGAACAAATGCCGAGTTATGTAAAATTCATGAAAGAAGTGTTGTCAAATAAAAGAAAGCTCGAGGAATATGAGACGGTCGCATTAACAGAGGAGTGCAGCGCTATTTTACAAAAGAAGCTCCCACCTAAATTGAGAGATCCGGGAAGTTTTACCATCCCTTGCATCATTGGAAATTCGTCTTTTGAAAGAGCCCTATGCGATCTCGGAGCCAGCATAAACCTTATGCCCCTTTCTATTTTTAAAAAGCTGGACATTGGGGAAGCAAAGCCGACGACGGTCTCCTTGCAATTAGCGGATCTATCGATTAAGTGTCCGAGGGGAGTGATTGAGGACGTGTTAGTAAAAGTGGATAAATTCATATTTCCAGCGGATTTTATTATTCTCGACATGGAGGAAGATCAAGATATCTTGATTATCTTGGGAAGACCATTCTTGGCGACCGACCGAACTTTGATCGATGTGGAAAAGGGGAAGCTGACTCTACGTGTTCAAGAGGAGCAAGTAACATTCAATATCTTTCGATCCGTAAAATATCCGAGTGATGCTGAAAATTGTTTCCAAGTTGACGTCATTGACTCGTGCGTGAGTAGAACTTTTCGAGAAAATTATCCACCCGATCCATTGGAATCCGTTTTGATTGGAAATGTTTAGAACTAAATGCGAGCATGCACTCTACGTACGCCACATGGATGCTTCCCCGCCAATTTTCATTCGTAAACCATTCGAGGAGCTCGGAAGTTCACTAACTCGACCAACCCCATCGATCGAAAAACCTCCAAAGTTGGAACTCAAGAAGCTGCCGCCTCATTTAAAATATGCATTTTTGGGGCCCGACGACTCTCTTCCAGTTATTCTTTCGGCCACTTTAGCGGGGGATCAAGAGGCGAAATTATTAAGAGTTTTGAGGGAGTACAAATCTGCTCTTGGATGGTCTATTGCGGATATTAAGGGGATCAGCCCGTCAATTTGCATGCACAAGATTTTGATGGAGGAAGACTACAAACCATCCGTGGAGCATCAACGCCGGTTGAATCCAAACATGAAGGAGGTGGTAAAAGTCGAGGTTTTAAAACTCCTCGACGTAGGTATGATCGTTCCGATTTCTGATAGCAAGTGGGTAAGTCCGGTCTAAGTTGTGTCGAAAAAGGGTGGGATAACGGTTGTTCAAAACGATAATAATTAATTAATTCCCACTAGGATTGTCACGGGGTGGCGTATGTGCATAGATTATAGGAAATTAAATAAGGCCACTAGAAAAGATCATTTCCCCTTACCTTTTATTGATCAGATGTTAGATAGATTAGCCAGACACAATTTCTATTGCTTTCTCGATGGTTACTCGGGGTATAATCAGATTTACATAGCCCCCGAAGACCAAGAGAAAACGATGTTTACATGTCCTTACGGCATTTTCGCTTATAGGCGCATGCCTTTTGGATTGTGTAATGCGCCGGCTACTTTTCAACGGTGTATGATGGCTATTTTTTCTGACATGGTAGAGCAGTGTATTGAGATTTTTATGGATGATTTTTCTGTTTTTGGAGATTCGTTTGACATTTGTTTGAAAAATTTGCAGAAAGTCTTGAGAAGATGCGAAGAGACAAATTTGGTCTTGAACTGGGAGAAGTGTCATTTTATGGTGCAGGAGGGCATTGTGCTTGGCCATCGAATATCCTCACATGGAATTGAAGTCGTAGAGCGAAAATTGAAACAATTGAGAAGATGCCTCCGCCCACTTCGGTCAAGGGGATTAGAAGTTTTTGGGACATGCGGTTTCTATCGCCGATTTATTAAGGATTTTTCGAATATCACGATTCATTTGTGCAATCTACTCATGACGGATGTTCCATTAACTTTTGACGAGTCGTGTAAAGAAAGTTTCGATTTATTGAAGAAAGCTCTAAGCACGGCACCGATGATAGTCGCTCCGGATTGGGACCTTCCGTTCGAGTTAATGTGTGATGCAAGCGACTTTGCCATTGGGGCATTTTGGGGCGAATACGAGGAAGGTGTTCCATGTCATATACTATGCGATCCGAACACTCGATGACGCCCAAAGAAATTATGCCACAACGGAGAAGGAATTGTTGGCGGTGATCTTTGCATTTGATAAATTCCGGGCGTATCTCGGGAGCGAAAGTGATAGTGTGGACCGACCATTCAGCAATAAAATACCTTTTGGAGAAGAAGGATGCCAAACCAAGGTTGATTCGGTGGGTGCTACTCCTTCAAGAATTCAACTTGGAGATTCGGGACAAGAAAGGGACTGAAAATGTTATAGCCGATCACCTTTCACGATTAGAGAGTCCCCTCGAGAAGGGAGAAAGTCAGCCACAAATCATGGAAACCTTCCCCGACGAGCAGCTCTACAAGTTGGATTCAAAACACGCGCCTTGGTATGCTGATCTAGTGAACTACTTGGCAAGTAAAACAATTCTGAACGACCTCTCACGCCATCAAAAGAAGAAGCTAATCTCGAACGCTAAGTATTGTTTGTGGGACGATCCTTTTCTTTTCAGGAGATGCCCCGATCAAATCATTCGTAGATGTATTCCGGATGAGGAAATCCACACTGTGCTAAACCATTGCCATGCATCACCCTACGGTGGACATTTTAGTGGAAATAGAACAGCGGCGAAGGTCTTACAATCGGGGTTCTATTGGCCGTCCTTATTCAAGGATGCTCACTCCTTTGTGTCCGCGTGTGATCGGTGTCAACGGACGGGAAACATCTCAAGACGACACGAAATGCCGCTGAACACCATACTTGAAGTTGAATTGTTCGATGTATGGGGGATCGACTTCATGGGTCTATTTCCTCCATCAAATAAGAATCTCTATATTTTGGTGGCCGTAGATTATGTCTCAAAATGGGTTGAAGCGGTGGCACTACCTACGAATGGGTCCAATGTCGTAATCAAGTTTATAAAACAATATATCTTCACACATTTTGGGACTCCACGTGCTATTATCAGTGATGGTGGGTCACACTTCGACAACAAATTTCTTGATGCGGTTTTGAGAAAATACGGAGTCACTCATTGTGTTGCTACAACATACCATCCTCAGACGAGCGGTCAAGTCGAGATATCAAATCGAGAGCTGAAGTGGATCATAGAAAAGATGGTCAGCTCGTCTCGAAAGATTGGTCATTTAAACTCGATGATGCACTTTGGGCGTACCGGACTGCGTATAAAACACCTATCGGAATGTCGCCCTACAGATTGGTTTATGGGAAAGGTTGCCATTTACCCATAGAGATGGAACATCGTGCTTACTGGGCGATAAAGAAACTAAACTTTGATCTGAAATCTGCTGGTGAAAAGCGTTGTTTGCAGCTGAACGAGTTGGAAGAAATTCGCCACGACTCGTACGAAAATGCGAAACTTTATAAGGAGCGGACAAAGATTTGGCATGATAAGCACATCACGCAGAGAGAATTTGTCCCGGGACAAGAGGTGTTGCTATTTAACTCTCGCTTAAAGTTATTTCCCGGGAAATTGCATTCACGATGGTCGGGACCGTTCACCGTAGTTCAAGTGTTCCCACATGGTGCGGTAGAAGTACAAAAAGATGACCGAAAATTCAAAGTTAATGGACAACGGTTGAAGGCATACTTGGGAAATCCAATAGACACGCAGAAAACAAGTGTCGTCTTATCCACTACCAGATGAATGTGAGAATAGTCCGGCTGAAGACTATAAACTTAGCGCTTCTCGGGAGGCAACCCGAGTATTAGTTGTAGAATCTTTCTTGTTTTCTTGCATTCTTAGAGTCTTTTTTTTGTCGTCATTTTTCTTTGATCCGTCCATCCCTCTTGTCTTGATGTTTTCGTTTAAAAATTCTGTGCAGGAATCACCCAAGGGGAGGAATTCAATGATCGGCCGCGGCACAATAAAAGTGAGCCGCGGCACGCACCAGTTGAGGAAACATGGCCAAACAAACTGTACTCTGTGCCGCGGCACGGGGCAAGTGAGCCGCGGCACACTAACACATTGAGCCGCGGCACGTCTACACTAAGCCGCGGCACCCAGTGGTATTGCAAAGAGTCCCAGGCCGACTGTACCTTGGGATGCGGCTCACTTATATTGTGCCGCGGCCCCCGTCGCAAAATAAGAACGCCCAGGTATGCTTCATACAGTCGATCGGCCAGCACAAGGTCCCTTCCTTCCTTCCTTCCTTCCTTCGCACAATGAGGTCAGTCGATACCCTTCTCTTAGTCTCCTTCTCAAATTCTTCAGGTAATTCTTTATTTCTTAATCATAAGTGATACTTGATTTGAAAAGAATTGAAGTTATATATTGCTAGTTGTTCTTCAATGTTTTCTCTAAAATGGAGTTGGAATATGGGGAATTTGGTATTTAATTGTGATGGAATTGGTAATTATGAACGAATTGGTGATGATAGTTGTCGCTATTCATGGTTATTATCTGTGTTATTATTTTTGGGATTTGGAGTTAACCATCAAAAATTTTTGTTCTTCATTTTAACTTGTGCATACCAAGTGTTTGATAAATTGCAGCAATGAAAAATTGGTAAGCCAAGCATTTTCAAATTATATGCAACGAATCATTTTATCAAAATACATTGTCCCCAACCCTTACATCATGTTAAACTTGAGAGCTTGTACTCAACTTCCTGTTTGATGATGCAAGCTCATTTATTCACACTCCGCATGATGTAGTCGAGAAGCGTACAAGCTTGCCGGATGATGGCGGCACCAGCTCGTGAGAGGACTGGAGGGGAGTACTTGATCTTCTTATTCTATTGCTTATTATATTTTGTCTATTGAGGTCAATGTACGTCCTAAGTTTGGGGGGTTACTTTGCCGCTACATTTATTCTTTGTACTTTTTCGTTGCACTTTTTATTACTTTAAGTTATTTTTGTCGATAGCCTTGCTTGTCTTGATTTGACTCTATTCGTGAATTTTTCGTGCTTCTATTTGTGTTATACTGATGTTACGACACTGTTTTTCTCTCTGAAGAAATGGTCGAGTTTTCGTCGCGTTGTAGTCAGTGATTTCTGTTTCTGCTAAGTCGTCATTTAGGTCCAAAATTTTTTCTCGTGATTGTAGAGGTCTTGGCGGATAAGAGAGGATACATACTTGTTTTACAATCACCGTCGATACGTGTGGTTACATTTTTCGGTTAGCTAGTCGTCCAGTACATAAGTCGTGTTGGCACTTAGAGTGAGTTTAGAGTCGGTCAGTTTTTCCCAAAAAGTCGAGATATTTTTGTTCTATGATGGGAAGTCTAGTAACCGGGGGTATTCACGTGACCCGTTGTTTACTCTCACGTAAAACGACGACCCTGATTAGACTAGTGATTTAGAAATTTCACATGTGCCGGTGATAGGGAGCCTAGTAACCGGGGGTATTCACGTGACCCGTTGTTTGCTCTCGCGTAAAACAGCGACCTTGATTCGGACATGCGGGAATTAGCTATTCGAGTTGTTTCTCCGCTGTGGAGGGGAACTTAGTAACTAGAAGCATCTATGCGCCCCATGAGTGTCTTTTACGTCAAACGGTTTCCCAATACATGAGAATGGAAGTTCCACCCTAGGATTATCCCGATGAAACATCCCGAGATCCAAACCTAGTGGTCAACTCGAATCAATCTCTTGAGCACATATATATAAGAGAATACTGTCCGAGGATTATTTTTATGAAACTTGTGAAAATTTTGCCATTAGACTGTGGAACGGGGCAACTTTAGCTCGTTTATTTTAACCTTTCACATTGACGGTCGATTTGATTCACATTTGTTAATCTTTGAGCTGGATTTTCTTCATGAACGAGTAATTTGGACTGAACTGGGTTATTTTGTAGAACCAGTGTTCTGAGTATAGCTCACTATTACGATACTCGTATTTTTCAGAGAGAATTTCAGGATAGTATTGATTAGGTTGAACACTATGAGTTGCACGATTATTCACGACACTCTTTTGTTGAAATTAATTCTTTTTGCTTGAGGACAAGCAAAGGCTTAAGTTTGGGGGTATTTGTTAGGCGTATTTTTATACGCTTATTTATCATTATTTTGTATTATTTTGGAGAGTGAATTTGCTTAAATGAAATCTTAATGCCTTAACTTTGTATGTTTGTCAGGATATTGGAGTCCGGAAGCTAAAACGAGGCGAAACGGGCGAAAACGGCGAATTTTGGCCATGGGCCGCGGCACAAGGCAAGTGGGCCGCGGCACAGGAAGGCAACCAGCGGGCACAAAGTAGACTGTACTCTGTGCCGCGTCACAGTCCAGGTGAGCCGCGGCACAGATGAATTAAAAGGCGCCCAGGCTTCCAGCTGAAGACCACGTGCCGCGGCACAAATTTAGTGAGCCGCGGCACACTAGGCAGTTATGGTGAGCTCCACGCGGATTTGGGCCGTTTTGAAGCCAGTTCTCGACCTACTCACATGGACGCGAATTGGAGACTGTGGAGAGCTATAAATAAGGGTTTAAGACCCTAATTAATCATCTTGAATCTTTGAATCTTGGAATTAGAGAATCTTGGAGGAGACGGCAGAAGAGGAAGATAAGCAGAAGACTTCATGAGCAGAGGGCGGAAGCCAGAAGAACGAAGGAATCCGAGCTTCATCTGCGTTTGATTTCATGCTTTTATCTATTAATTCTGTATTTTCATTAATTAGCATGTCAGGCTAAAACCCTAATCTAGGATTTTGATGAAACCTACGTTTTGACGGATTTGCTTGAGATTATCTAATTAATTACCTTTTTGTTGAGTTTTCCCAATCGTGTTTAATGCTTTCAATTATCTGGCCAATAGTTGTATTGTTTTAATCATTCAATTCGAATCGGGAGAGGAGAATTGGTGAGGAACTATTGGTGAGGACCGCTTTATTCTGTGAGATAGGAATATACTCATAGGAACTACGTGGCCTTTTGGAGATTTTATGCTTTTTGCCTATTGACGAATTAATTCACCTAGGGATAGAGTGCGTTATTCGCCTTTAGAAAAATCTATTGACCTCGGGAGAGGCGGTAGAGTATATTAGCAATCTTCGCCTTCAATGAATTGGGAAAATCATTAACTTCAGATAATCGAGAGTAAATTCGGATAAACCGAGGTGGATTCAGAATCCTAGACTTATTTATCATTTGATTCTCTTTCTCCAAGCGATCATCTTTACTGTCTAATCTTTTATTAATTCTTTTAGTAATCAATTACAAAACCAAAGTTCGATTGTTCAAATAAAACTAGAATACCTAAAAATCGGTAGTTAGTGATTCAGTCCTCGTGGGAACGATACTCACTCATCACTTTATTACTTGTATACGATAACGTACACTTGCGTTCAAGAAATATCGCAACAACGTACTCTTACCAAATTATCACAGTCAAGGGACAAATCACACACAACACATTTATCGGTGCCATTCCAGCCAAGTACGATACCATTTGGACTGCCATTCTAATCACACGAAATATGCGCCAAAAATCACAGTTCTCCAACAACACATTTCAAAGTTAACTGTTGGTACGAGACTCACGGCCGCCGTACCCCGCAGAGCCCCATCGGACATCCCTGGGTGGTTAACCCTAGTTCGTGATACGCACACTCACGGCAATATGTATCCCTAGAGGCCTCATCAGACCGTCCCTAGGTGAACATACACATATCATCCACAACGCCACGAGAAGCCATAATTCGAATACTAGAATATGCATAAAAATGCTAGGTACTTCGCTAGAATGGCTACTTCATTCGACGTAGACTCACAACCAACGTCACACAATCATAAGCAAATTCCAATACCAAACAACACCAAGCGTCACAACCTTCTCACGAAGGAATAACAACTAATATCACACAACGTCACATACTCACCGAACAATTATACATATCAATACACAATCCTCGGCAAATAATTACGGTCTACTAAATTCACTAAATATGTTTAACATCTACCAACATACGAAACTAACGTACATATTCCGAAAGCACATTAATCCTCGAAGCATACGAGTTATCTTTTGAAAGACAACAATTATCGAGAACATACCGATATTTTTCATAAAAGTTCATTAAAACATTCGGATTTATCAATGATTCCGTCTACGAAACATGAAAAGTATGGGCAAGATACTTGCCTCGAAATCGGCACGCAAGTATTCCGACGAACACGTCTCAACCGGGAAGCTTCGAAACGCCCGATGCTATCGAAAAGGAAGACGACAACGAACGGAAGGGTTCAACTCGGTTTCTTCGCAAGAAACTCGACCTAATAACATATAATTAATAGATCAACGATCATACAAGTAAGAATAATTGTAGAACGTCCGAAAACCCCTCTATGACATTCTACCGGACACCTTCAAGGCGTCGATCAAGAACTCGACCGAAACAACGAATCGATACGATCCAACAATGGAATAATAAAGGAAATGATATAATACATCTAAATAATCATCAATCCATCATAATCCTAAGTTAAATCGGATTAAACGGACGAAATCGGACAAAATACCCAAAATCCCCAAAATTAGATTTCTAGAAAATCTGACCTGATTCGCTCGATCAAAGGATGTTATAGGATGAATGATTGATGATATGAACTCCAAGAATTCATGGATTGATTGTCCAACAACATCTTTCTATGATTCCCACACCTCCAGCCGCGGAAGAGAAGGAAGAGAATGAGAAAATGGGTGAAAAACCCGAATGCAGGGCCTTAAATAGGCTGCCTGCCGGCCGCCTTACGTACGTAACCGGCCATGGCTTACGTACGTAACCGGCCATGGCCGACTCACTGCCTAGAAATGCCGGAAACGTTACGTACGTTACCGGCCAGGGCCTACGTGCGTGGCGGCCTTACGTGCGTATCGCCGAGCACTCTGCGGCCGTAACTCGGCTAGTGCTTGGCCCAGTTTGCCGGCCATGACTCGGCCGGGGCCAACTCCGACGGCCCGAACGACCCCGAAACCCGAACCTGAATACGAATCGAAGATACGGCTACGAAGTACTTGCAAAGACGAATTCGAGCACTAAGAGAACACATGATTCCGACCACCCGAAGGCTCGAAATTCGACAACGGAAAGTAATTACCCCAAACTTTGGGAAATTACGAAAATGGCCCAAAACGTTCGAAAATCACGATACGTGATCGAATAACCAAACCGAAGTTCACAACACGTCTAACAAAGTTAAACGGACTTACGGGAAACTCGAAACAGTAGTTTCGAACGAGATTCGTAAGAATCAAACTCAAGTGCGGAAAAACCGCTAAAAAGCACGGAACTCAACAAAACGGCACCGAAACGAACTCGGATGTCAAAAAGTGTAGAATTAATCATTCTCAGAATGACGAAACGGTCATGAGCGAGTTGTCGAAACGGACCTCCGCCGAAAAATGAAAATTACCGAAAATCGAAATTACGGGTATTACACACTACCCTCCTTAAAAGAAGTTTCGTCCCTAAACTTAAAACAAGTAGGGAGAAGCAATATCCCACCAAGAAAAACTCAACGAGATACACACGAAATGCGTAACTTACGCGAATCGGCGAAACGTTACAAGCAACGCAAAGGAATATACGGCGTGAAAACACGCTCCACCACGACTAACACAACGCCACCGATAGAGACATAATAAAACCAACAAGTGACAAGCGTCATCAAACAGATAATACAACCAAGTCGATTATCCGAACAATCACAAAACACAACGAACGAAAATCAATATGATTGACCACCCCAACAGTACATTAATCAAAACGCGAGCCAAACGCTGAACAAATACGGAATTCCACCACCCAAGGGTTGGAAGATCGAAACGAGACTAATTTCCCGAACATAAGGAAATTAGGAAGGAGTCTGAACATTCAACAATCACAAAACGGGGTCAAAAAAATCTGAACAATCAATGATCGAACCACAACGACCGAACAACAATGATCAAATAACAATGATCGAACAACAACGGTCAAATAACAATGATCGAAGAACAACGATCAAAAAAACAATGATCGAGTAACAATGATCGAACAACAATGATCGAATGACAACAGCCGAACAATGACTCTGAAGTCCCCACTTCAACTCCAGACATTAAAAGAACTCGTAGAAAGTGAAAGATGTTACTTCCAAACAAGGTTCAAAAGAGTCGAACCGAACTCGGAAAAGTCACGATGATAAACAGATCGATCTGAAACAAGGTCACAACCAGGTCGAATGATGACAACCGAGACATCAAACAAGTTCAAAAAGTATCGACGAACACGTGCAAGTCGATAGAATTTAGAAGGAAAAACTGTAGAAGTCAAAAAATAGTACGGGTATTACATCTGACCTCTTAAAATGTCGTCCCCGCAGCTCACAACAACGGAAACAAGGTAACCACACAAAAAGCAACCGACAGAAAAAATCTCCACTGGGCCTCTCAGAGCCGATCCTGATAACTGTGCTGAAGCGCGAACTCCGAAAGTCTCGGTAGCCAATTCGCAAAACTGAATTCGGTGTCCCTCGAGTCCGCACTTGAAACGCGTTACTGACAAGAAGGACAATTTACGCGTGCATGCCCCGGCACATCACGGTTGAAACGCCTCAGCTCGGCATACCGAATATATAATTGCTAGATACAATGGAACATAACATCACAAAACAACAAACCGGAGATGCCAACTTGGCATAACATATCAACACATACTAAGATCACAACAACCACGACATCGTTCGACGATCTCAACGGCCCGAACGATAACCAGCACATAATCACAAAACATCATGAACAATCACACATTTACACAAACGTACAAACCCAAGCTTTAACAGCTCGCACATGTGCGATAGCACGCAAATCACCACAAAATGACAACGTTAAAGATCAACCTCACACTTATCACTGAGGGCTAATACAACGATTACGTGGCGAACGACTCAGCGCTCACACCACCAATTCAATCACAACTCGTGAGTTAACGCCCTAACGAAAGTGCGAACTTTATACATACATTCCCGCACTGCAAACAGGAACGAAAGGTTTTAAAAATGAAAACCACCCTTGAAAAAAAATGATTTTTGGAAACACTAGTTGATCTTGAGTATCACCTTTCAAAAAGTTGAACAAACATTATTGTCGAGACGTTGAAAACCATCATGCGTTTAATAAAAAATGAGGACACTTTCTTTTAGCGAAAAACTTTCAGAATGCATTTGAAAATATCTCAAAATATTTTTGATCCTCAACTGAAAAATCTTTGAAATGTATTGCGGCATTAGAAAGCACCTTGAAAACACCGCAAGAAAATAATTCATTTTAAAAGTACGTCTCGAAATTTAATTTTCTAAGATACTCAAGGTTTTCAAAAATTCAATAGGCCAGAATGCCCAAAACTCACAAAAATTCTTTATCAAGCCGTCATAAAACATTCAAGGCCAAAATGCCAAAACTCGATTTAGGGAATCGGTTTTACGAATTAGAACTCAGTTTGCAAAATACTGAAAGTCATTATTAAAGGACTCACGCAGCGGATAAAATACAGCTTGTAAATACATTAGCAGCGACACCGCCCCTCATACAATTAAAAGATGAGAGTCAAATACCCACACATCACGAAATCAAAGTCCACAGAAGGATTCAATCACTTAACGAATAATCATACAAGTAACTCGCATCAGACGAGGCACAAACAAAAAGAAGGGAGACTTACATCCACAGGTCGCACGAAGATGATGGCTGCACCTCGATACTAATCACGACCGACACCTCAGACGACGCGTCGCGACACGACTCAGTCAGACAAAATCTGACAAGACAAGACAAGACCAGACCCGACAACACAAAACTCAACCCGACAGCCTAGGTTTCTGCAACCTAAGCTCCGATACCATATTCTGTAACACCCCCAAACCATTCGGGAATATTACAGCGCCGTAGACCCTCTCCATGAGGATCTACCAGGCTAAACACAGAAACACCACAATACAATACATACCGACATGGGTAATTAACAGACCATTAGACCGATTTGGTCTTTTACCACAACATACACATCAACCATACATTACTCTTTCTCATAACTCATACCCACGCAGGGGTTAACATAAATCAACATTCCCACATAGGGAAAAATAAACACAACGGAAGGACAAAACATGACATCACCAAATACTCAACACCGGTCTTCATGTGATTAGTATCGCCGTCTTCCATCATCCTTCATTACGATCCTATGAATTGCTCCCCAGCAACCTGCAAGTACCTGGACGCAAAACAGACATCCACCCCCCGAATACTCGGGGGTTAGCAAAACTCCAATGTTTTGCTAGTGCAAGTATAAATACAAAGACAAGCCATACATATCATACCCCAAGAACATAGAAATCATGAATATAATTCCCGAGATAATTCACTTGATCAAAACAGTTTAAATTATAAAAGATAGGAACAAAATCATTTTACATCTTACAAAACATTTTACGATCTCGGGAGTTTTGAAAGTATTTGGGGTTTAAGAATTTTCAAGCCTTTCGAAACACTTAGGGACACCGCCCAAAAATCATTTATTTCAAAATACGATTCTGATAACCAAATACAGGGTCCACGACCCAATCATAACATTCCAACCACAAGCACGGGGGTCCGTGAATCAACTTATTCACATCACATACTCACAAGGATAACTCGACATAAACTACACCGTGTCAAACATTACCATGACAACAGTCTCATAGAACGACAACAGAGAGCACAACTTTGCAACTTGGCCATACGGTCGAACTCAACACACCACAGAGCTATAATACACAGAGCCACCACAGGACTCACGTACTCTTACCAAATTATCACAGTCAAGGGACAAATCACAAACAACACATTTATCGGTGCCATTCCAGCCAAGTACGATACCATTTGGACTGCCATTCTAATCAGACGAAATATGCGCCAAAAATCACAGTTCTCCAACAACACATTTCAAAGTTAACTGTTGGTACGAGACTCACGGCCGCCGTACCCCGCAGAGCCCTGTCGGACATCCCTGGGTGGTTAACCCTAGTTCGTGATATGCACACTCACGGCAATATGTATCCCTAGAGGCCTCGTCAGACCGTCCCTAGGTGAACATACACATATCATCCACAACGCCACGAGAAGCCATAATTCGAATACTAGAATATGCATACAAATGCTAGGTACTTCGCTAGAATGGCTACTTCAGTCGACGTAGACTCACAACCAACGTCACACAATCATAAGCAAATTCCAATACCAAACAACACCAAGCGTCACAACCTTCCCACGAAGGAATAACAACTAATATCACACAACGTCACATACTCACCGAACAATTACACATATCAATACACAATCCTCGGCAAATAATTACGGTATACTAAATTCACTAAATATGTTTAACATCTACCAACATACGAAACTAACGTACATATTCCGAAAGCACATTAATCCTCGAAGCATACGAGTTATCTTTTGAAAGACAACAATTATCGAGAACATACCGATCTTTTTTTTAAAAGTTCATTAAAACATTCGGATTTATCAATGATTCCGTCTACAAAACATGAAAAGTATGGGCAAGATACTTGCCTCGAAATCGGCATGCAAGTATTCCGACAAACACGGCTCAACCGGGAAGCTTCGAAACGCCCGATGCTATCGAAAAGGAAGACGACAACGAACGGAAGGGTTCAACTCGGTTTCTTCGCAAGAAACTTGACCCTAATAACATATAATTAATAAATCAACAATCATACGAGGAAGAATAATCGTAGAACGTCCGAAAACCCCTCTATGACATTCTATCGGACACCTTCAAGGCGTCGATCAAGAACTCGACCGAAACAACGAATCGATACGATCCAACAATGGAATAATAAAGGAAATGATATAATACATCTAAATAATCATCAATCCATCACAATCCTAAGTTAAATCGGATTAAACGGACGAAATCGGACGAAATACCCAAAATCCCCAAAATTAGATTTCTAGAAAATCTGACCTGATTCGCTCGATCAAAGGATGTTATAGGATGAATGATTAATGATATGAACTCCAAGAATTCATGGATTGATTGTCCAACAACATCTTTCTATGATTCCCACACCTCCAGCCGCGGAAGAGAAGGAAGAGAATGAGAAAATGGGTGAAAAACCCGACTGCAGGGCCTTAAATAGGCTGCCTGCCGGCCGCCTTACGTACGTAACCGGCCATGGCCGACTCACTGCCTAGAAATGCCGGAAACGTTACGTACGTTACCGGCCAGGGCCTTACGTACGTAATTGGACTTATGTACGTAACTTCCAAGCACTACTGGCCATAACTCGGCCAGTGCCGACCTGGGCCCAGACTGCCCGGCCATGACTCGGCCGGGGCTAACTCCGACGGCCCGAACGACCCCAAAACCCGAATCTGAATACAAATCGAAGATACGGTTACGAAGTACTCGCAAATACAAATTCGAGCACTAAGAGAACACACGATTCCGACCACCCGAAGGCTCGAAATTCGACAACGGAAAGTAATTACCCCAAACTTTGGGAAATTACGAAAATGGCCCAAAACGTCCGAAAATCACGATACGTGATCGAATAACCAAACCGAAGTTCACAACATGTCTAACAAAGTTAAACGGACTTACGGGAAACTCGAAACAGCAGTTTCGAACGAGATTCGTAAGAATCGAACTCAAGTGCGGAAAAATCGCTAAAAAGCACGGAACTCAACAAAATGGCACCGAAACAAACTCGGATGTCAAAAAGTGTAGAATTAATCATTCTCAGAATGACGAAGAGGTCATGAGTGAGTCATCGAAACGGACCTCCACCAAAAAATGAAAATTACCAGAAATCGAAATTACGGGTATTACAGGAATACTCCAGATCGAGCAACAAACACTTTGTTCTCTGGTGGGATGTAAAAGTAATATCCTTTAGTTTCCTTAGGATATTCCACAAATAGACATTTATCCGATTTGGGTGATAATTTATCAGTGATAGGTCGCTTCATATAAGCTTCACAACCCCAAATCTTAAGGAAAGACAAAACAGGTTGTTTCCTTGTCTATATCTCATATGGTGTGTTTTGAACTAATTTAGATGATACTCGATTTAAAATGAACGCAGCAGTCTCTAAGGCGTAACCCCCAAAAGAAATTGGAAGATCAACTTGACCCATCATCGATCTAACCATGTCTAACAAGGTTCAATTTCTCTGTTCCGACAGACCATTCCATTGAGGTGTCGCAGGTGGAGTTAGTTGTGAAACAATTCCACAACTTTTGAGATGATCGTCAAATTCATGGCTCAAATATTCACCACCACGATCGGATCGTAGTGCTTTAATAGTTTTGCCTAACTGATTTTGACCTTCATTTTGAATTTGCTTGAATTTCGTAAACGACTCAGACTTATGACTCATTAAGTAGATATATCTGAATCTGCTTAAGTCATCCGTGAACTTTATGAAGTATTGGAAACCTCCTCTAGCATTTGTATTCATTGGTCCACATACATCAGTATGTATTAAGCCCAATAAATTTGCAGCTCTCTCAGTATGGCCCGTGAAATGAGCTTTTGTCATTTTGCCTAATAAGCAAGATTCGCATGTATCCTATGATTCTAAATCAAATGTGTCCAAGATTCCATCATTATGGAGTTTGGTTATACATTTCTCGTTTATATGGCCCAAAGGACAATGCCGGAAATATGTTTGGTTTAAATAATTTGATTTAAGTCTTTTGACATTCAAGTTATAGATAGATTTGGAACTTTCAAGATTTATGGGATATAATCTCCCACTTATCAAGGCATCTCCATAAAAATACCTTTATTAAATATGGACATTATACTATTCTTAATAGTAAAGTCATATCTTTCCAAATCAAGGCAAGCAACTGATACAATATTTCTACCCATAGCAGGAGCACAATAACAATTATTAAGTTCCAATACAAGTCCACTAGGTAGCTTTATATCATAAGTCCCTACGACAATAGCAACAACTCTTGCTTTATTTCCAACACGTAGGTCCATTTCACCTTTTGCCAGTTGTCTACTCTTTCGCAGCCCCTGCGCATTCACACAAATGTGAGCTTCACTACCGGTATCTAATACCCATGATGAAGAAGTAGATAAATTGACTTCTATAACAAGAATACCTGAAGCAGCAGTCTCACCGCTCTTCCGTTTCCTCATTTCTTCCAGGTAGACTTTGCAATTCCTTTTCCAATGACCAGTTTCATTGCAGTGGTAGCAAGCCCCCTCTTTGGGTTGTTTCTATGACTTCTTGAAAGGTTTAGGTTTGGGTTAAGGCAAAATTTGCATTTTACTCTCACCTTTATCTTTCGGGGCCATCTTATTCCCTTTCTTTTTATTCCATTTCTTTTGAACCATTAAAACATTAGGAACAACTTTCTTAATGTTTGTCTCAGTTTGTTTTAGCATCCCATGCAACTCAGTAATAGTCTTCTCCATGTTGTGCATGTTGAAGTTTACTACAAACTGATCATACTCTGAAGGCAGTGATGCTAAAATCATATCTGTAGCGAGTTCCTGACTGATAGGAGCTCCTAGCCTTTCAAGATGCTCAATGTAGCCCTTCATCTTAAGGACATGAGCACTCACAGAAGTACCTGAAGACATTTTACAACCATTCAATGCCTTCGTAGTGGCAAACCTTTCCTGACGGGCTTGCTCTTGGAACATTTCCTTAGGTGGCAAACCTTTCCTGACGGGCTTGCTCTTGGAACATTTCCTTAATATGACCCATCATTTCATAAGCTTCCATGTCCGCGAACTGTATCTGCAGCTCCGAGTTCATGGTTGCTAGCATAAGGCATGTCACATCCAAAGAATCATTCATATGCTTACAATAAGCATCTTTTTGAGCTTTGGTGGTGGTTGATTGCGATTCATCAGGAATTGGGTTTTCCAAAATGTACTGCTTCTTTTCAGCTTTGAGAACGATTCTCAAGTTCTTTGACCAATCAAGGTAATTAGTGCCAAAAAGTTTTTCTTTGTCAATAATTGATCGCAATGAGTTTGTATTGATTGTCGCCATTGATTATACAATATTAATATGCAAAGTTATTTGTGAGATATATTTATTTTAAAATCTAACGATCAAGTAAATGCAAGCACAGCTTTTGCATGTCCCTCGCAAATAAAAGAAGTTTAGTTTTTATCAATAGAGATGACATCTTATGTCAACATGTTAGTCTCAAATATTATGTATCACATACATATATATGAATTATAATCTAACGATCAAATAAACACAGACACAGCTTTGGCATGTCCCCTGTAATTAAAAGATGCTTTAGATTATCATTTGGGATGACATCTTATGTCGTTTTAATCGTATTAATCCCAAATAAGCCATAGGTCCAAAACCGTTTTGTATAACCTATATAAGTCTTAACCATTTAAAATATATGTATAAGCTTGTTTATTCATCTCGCCTCCTTAAGATAAAATCCATACACCCTGCTTTGGCAGACCCATATTAGAAATGACTGAAAGTTTGACGAGTGTTTTGAAATGGTTGGCTTTTGAGACTTATGTTCCATATCAATTGATTTAATAAAACTATTTTATCCAAATTGATTATCTCAAAATTATTACAATGTATCTCATACATGTAAATGTTTAATGAGTATGATTTATTTGGTAATAACGATTATTAAGCATATAAAATAAATATGATGCATCTCATACAATCATATGCTAATTTAAATATGATGCATCTCATACAATCAAATGTAATGTAAATATGATGCATCTCATACATTCACATGAACAATTAGGTATGGTGTGGTATAGCCATAGAACCTATTATGATATTCGTTAATATCAATAGGCCGGTTGGTGTAATCTTCGATAACGCCTTTCTTCTTGAATTCCTTGTAAGTAGCTCGTCTCCTTCGTCTTCCTCTTATAGCTAGAACTATTCTAAACTATATCTTTACATTTTGTAATAGAAACCTCGAGTTACATTCGAGGGGAATAAGATGAGAAGAGAAATTACAACAAGATAATAAGAAGGCACAACATACAAGTCGTATTATGAATATTACAACCATAATTGAATAATCAATCTAATTGATCTAGTACGGCTATACCAACCACGATGCATAAACCATTTAAGCATTCACAAGCATTTATAATACATAAAATGTACTAAATATCGACTATCGATAAGTTATATAATATATAAAATATGCCAAATATCGACAATCGATAAGATATAAAATTCCGAGGGCCAAAACAAGTTCGGAAATGGCCTGGACCGCTACTCGGCAGCGATCGGCGAGGCCACAGCGTCTTGCTCGATGGCGCTCGGCGGCCGAGACCGATCGGCTGCCCGAGACCGCGTGGCAGGGACCTGCTCCTGGTATAATTTTTTTTTTCTCTCTTTGAGTATACATCTTATGTATACTACATGTATATATCTTATGTATATCATATCTAATACCTTTTGAGCAATATAAATGTATAAATCAAATAGATCAAATCTATATTTATACAACCTCGAAATCAAAATATAATTATGTTTATATGAAAATTTTAAAGAAGCATAATCTTTACATAAACAATTTTATGTTCATATGCACCTCTTAAAATTCATAATCTTAACATAAAATTATATGTAGATCAAATCATATGTTCTTTGATTCTTGGATTATTAGTAGAACTAAATCATCACATGAATCTCCATATATCAAAGAACCATATATGTCAAGATCAAACATATAAATCAATATATATATATATATATCACTATATACATATTAAGATAGGCATCATATATATATATATATCTCATATATAGATAGATCGAAACACAAATCTATTAAAATTATATTTATCTCCATATATATATAAATAAACATAGATCAAATTTATATATCATATATATAAATATCATACATCACATATATGAACATCATATATCAACATATATGAAAATCGAAACAATGAAAATATACTAGTCGCTCCAATACCACTGTTGGGTTTTTATCGAACTAATAAGATATATTATCTCATCATATATCGAAATAGAGCAGCGGAAGTATAATATAATATGTAAAAACCCTCCGAGGATCCAAGTATATTATCAAAGTACGAAGAACAAGATTGTTACCGCTTGTAGCGTATTTTCGATCGAGCCTTCTAGAGACGTTGCAAGAAGCGAGCGTCCTCTATGGTATCCACACAACGAACAAGTCCCGAGCGTCTAATGGATTTCTAGCTCTGATTCAACAAAGATTTCACTTAAATCAATTTGAATATAGGTATGTTCTTGATTATGGTAAGAACAAGAACACTAAGAATATTATTCAAATGTTCTTGAACTTTGATCTAAAATAACAACTATGAATCTTATTCAATATGTTACTAAAGATCAAACTCACAAGATTAGATGAATATTAGAAGAGTATTCTAAATACTTTCTTGGTCAAAGAATCAACCTTCAAAGATATGAAGATATATTCTTGATCCTTTTGATTATTCAACTTTTGAATATATCTTCAAGACTTTTGATAGAGAGAAATATCAAAATCAGATTTTTGATTCTCTCTCCACAAATATGTCTTCACTTGTGATTAAGTCTAGTATGAGGGCAATTACAAGGCACTCTTATATAGTCCTCAACATGGTTAAGGATTCACCAACCCCTTCACCAACTTTTAATCAACCGGAACAAAATAGCTGCTCTGCTCGTTTAAGTGTGTGAACCTGTAGGTTCTAATTAATATGGCAATGAGTATAAAATAATTTTTATGACTCATAAATCATAAGCGGCCTCTAGCTATACATTATGACTACCCGCATTAAAAGAATTAATTCGACGGCACGAATGAAATCCCGTTACTGTATAATATTTAATCCTCTCGTCACGTGATATCCTAATTAAGCATAAGGCATGGATAAGTCGACCTTATATATCTTAATTAATATTGTTGATCCCAATTTACAATTGTCCAATTCAAATATTTCTCAATAACTCTTTATTGATCAATTTGAGCATGGCCATGCATTTAAACAATTTAACTTATCAAGGGCCCCTGGATATCTTCTCCGTTTTATAGGAGGGACAAGTCCCCTCTGGACAAACTACTTCCCTATGCATTAATCGTACCGTATCCAATCAAAAACTGTATGGTCTCTTGTTATAGA
Organism: Orobanche coerulescens; assembly: GCA_033398695.1. Classification (NCBI taxonomy): domain Eukaryota; kingdom Viridiplantae; phylum Streptophyta; class Magnoliopsida; order Lamiales; family Orobanchaceae; genus Orobanche; species Orobanche coerulescens. Next base: position 89,105,975 of record CM065805.1, on the reverse strand, counting down.
AGACATTGGTATTGTGTTAAAATACGATACTCATTATGTAGGAAACTGTAGTGTCTTTAGGTAATAAGGACTTACATAATATATAACAACCAGAGGAATTATAATGACTTAATCCATATATAATTCTCTTTGTTAGGTCATATCTAATACGATGTCTCTACATGTATCTATGACGTGATATAACATCTCATGTTCATGACCAGTAAAACATAGTCATCGTAACATCATACTAGTAATCATATTACTAGGGATATCTAGAATAAATATTCTTTAATGCTTTAACGAGCTTTGCTATCAAGTCACATACTTGATGATCGTAAGCAGAATATTAATTCAATAATATAATCAATATTATATAACAATAAATGTCTCCACAATATTATTAAACAGTAGACTTGGTGCATTATACTAACAGCGTGATCGGGTGGCTTCATGGGAGGAATTTCGAGAATTGATGGAGGATGAGTACTGTCCGTGGCCAGTGAAAGAGGGAAGAATCCGAGCCTTCTTTGAGGCAAAACCTCAGGATGTCCCCATCTCACAGGCTATCAAGGACTACAATCAGCAGCTACATTATGTGAGAAATCAGGCCCGAGACGAGCTAGATAAGATCCGCCACTTCGACATGCGGATGAAACCAAAGGTTCATCACTACATGTCTGGTCTCGGGTGTATAACTTTGAAGGATTATCAGAACAAGGCGATGGCTTATGAGATGTCGTTTTCTGCGGTGGAGCGTAAGAAATAAAAGACCTCCGATCAGTTTTCAAGAGGTAACACCACTAGAAAAAACACTTTCTAAATCGGGTAAAATAGACATTTTAAATCGATTAAATAACCGTTATAGATCCAGCCGATGTAGAAAGTCTTGACTTTCTACATCAGTTTTCAGAACCGATCTAGAAAGTCTGCTTTCTACATCGGTTATTTAACCGATCTAGAATGTCTATTTGAACCGATCTAGAAAGTTTTATTTTTTTCCAAAAAAAATAACCCTAACCCAGCTCGGGTCCGACCCGGCCATAGCCCGGCCCCGACCCGACCACAACCAGCTCAGCCCAAGACCCGACCCGAGACCGGGCCTGACCTAGCCTTGAAATATCAATGTATTTCAATTTGTTGCCATGAAGGTTTGAACCCTTGACCTTGTGGTTGGGGAGTGAAGTCCCAACCACTAGGCTAAGGTGAGTTGTTTGCGAAACTTGCATTTATATTAAATTTAAATATAATTTCTCGAGTGGGTTTAAATTGGTTCTAAAATAACCGATCTAGAAAGTGCACTTGCTAGATCAGTTCTAAAATAACCGATTTAAAAAGTCCATTTTCTATATCGGTTCTAAAATAACCGATTTAGAAAGTCCACTTTCTAGATCGGTTCTAAAACAACCGATTTAGAAATTGATCATGTCACTTTCTAGATCGGTTATTTTAGAACCGATCTAGAAAGTGGACTTTCTAGATCGGTTATTTTAGAACCGATTTAGAAAATGGCCGCATCACTTTCTAAATCAGTTATTATAGAACCGATCTAAAATGTCCGATGTAAAAGAGAATTTTTCTACTAGTGTAAGTTTGGTGGGCATCAGAATTCTCAGTCTGGTTCATGAGTCTTTGGGAATCAGTCTCCGTCAGTTGGGCAAGGAAATGGTTCTAAGTCTGCCCCTATTGCTCCTGTTTGTGGTCCTACCTATTTTAACTATAGCCGTACGGGGCATGTGATGAGTGAGTGTGACAGGACGCCGCTATAGTGTCTTACTTGCGGTCAGATGGGGCATCGTGCTAAGTATTTTAGAGATGCGGGTCGGGTACCAGTTACTCAGGTGTCAGCCCCGACTGCGGGAGAGCCGAGCGTGAATCAGGCACCGATAGCTTTCCAGCCTCAAAAGAGTTTTGGCAGAGGTCGAGGACGTGGGCAGACTTACAGAGGGGGAGCTTCTAGTGCGGGGTCTGTTCCGCCCCGTGTGTATGAGATGAGACGTGTTGGAGATCCTGACGCGACGGTGGCTACAGGCACCGTTCACATCTTTGACCATCCTGTTTCCGTGTTATTCGATTCTGGTGCTACGTATTCTTTCATCTCTCTGGATCGTCTTCATGTTGATTGTCTAGTTGTGTGTGAAATATTTGTTGTTAAACTGCCTAGTGGGGATAACATTGTGGGGGATCGTGAGATTAGAGATTTTTCGATGAGTATCACGGGGAGGGATTGGTCTTCTAATCTGATCGCGGTAGACGTTAAGGATGAGGATTTGATTCTTGTTAAGGATTGGCTAGACCGACATGGGGCGATCATGAATTATATAACGCGAACTGTTTCGATGTTATCCTCTGACGGTACCGAGCATTCTTTTGTGGGGCGTAAGTGGAGTAGTCAGAGATTTCTGACCAGCGCTATGAGAGCGGCGAGACTTTTTCGAGGAGGTTGCACTAGTTACTGGTGTTATGCTTTGAGATTGGAGAAGGGGGAGTTGAGCTCTCGTCTATTCCAGTAGTAAACGAGTATCCTGACGTTTTTCTGGATGAGCTGTCGGGTTTACCACCAGACCGAGAGGCTAAGTTCACTGTTGATTTAGAGCCGGGTGCGGCTCTGATTTCGAAGATGCCGTACCGCATGGCGTCTTCCGAGATGCTTGAGTTGAAGAAACAGTTGCGAGAGTTGCTAGACATGGGTTATATTCGTTCGAGCGCTTCGCCTTGGGGCGCACCGGTCTTATTCGTGAAGAAGAAGGATGGGTCGCTTCGTTTATGTATTGACTACCGAGAGTTGAACAAAGTGACCATCAAGAACAAGTATCTGCTTTCGAGGATCGATGATTTTTTTGACCAATTGCAGGGAGCGATTGTGTTTTTGAAGATTGATTTGAAATCAGGATATTACCAACTCCGAGTGTAAGATTCTGATATTCCGAAGACGGCCTTTCGAACGAGATACGGCCACTACGAGTTTGTGGTTATACCATTCGGTCTAACCAACGCCCCAGCCGTGTTCATGCAGCTAATGAACAAAGTCTTTATCGAATATCTCGATAAGTGTGTAGTCTTCTTTATCGAGGAGGAGCATGCACGTCATTTGCATATCGTGTTGGGAATCTCGAGAACTCAGCGCTTTTATGCGAAGTTCTCAAAGTGTGAGTTTTGGTTGCAGGATGTTATGTTTCTCAGCCACGTGATCTCATCCGAGGGTGTTCGTGTGGACCCACACAAGATAGAAGCAGTATTGGATTGGGCGCCGCCCAATAACGTGAAGGGAGTCCACAGTTTTCTGGGTTTGGCCGGGTATTATCGTAGGTTTGTCGAGGGGTTCTCTAAACTCGCTCAACCGCTTACTCAGTTGTTGCAGAAGACAAAGAAGTTTGTGTGGACCGACGAGAGGCAGAAGAGTTCCGAGGAGTTGAAGAAGCGGTTGACTACCGCTCCCGTCTTGGCTTTACCGAGCGGTAATGAGGGTTTTTCCGTTTATAGTGATGCTTCGGGCCAAGGACTTGGATGTGTACTCATGCAGCACAGGAAGACGATTGCTTATGATTCCCGTCAGTTGAAACCATACGAGTTGAATTATCCTACCCACGATCTTGAGTTGGCCGCAGTTGTGTTCGCGTTGAAGATTTGGCATCATTACTTGTATGGCTCGTCGTGTCAGATTTTCACCGATCATAAGAGCCTGAAGTATATTTTGACGCAGAAAGAATTGAATATGAGACAAAGAAGGTGGCTGGAGTTAATTAAGGATTACGATCTCGAGATCTTTATCATCCGGGCAAGGTAAATGTGGTGGCACATGCCTTGAGTCGGAAATCGGTATTACTTCGGGCACTTGAGTTACTCACAGCCCAGCCAGGGCTCCAGCGAGAGTTGATGGGGTTGAGTATTGAGGTTGTACTGCCAGGGAGTGCCGGGCGGTTGCGCGCTCTTGATATTTCTTCGTATCTAGTCGATGACATTAAATCGAGATAGTTAGAAGATCCGATGTTTATTCAGCTCCATGAGAATGTGGTGAAGAGGAAAGCCCCGGGATTCGTGATTCATGAAGATGGTGTGTTGAGATTCCAAGGTCGGCTGTGTGTTCCGGACGACTTGGAATTGAGACAGGGTATTATGCGAGAGGCTCATGCGTCACCTTACTCAGTCCATCTGGGCTCGATTAAAATGTATAAGGATTTGAGGAAGAATTTTTGGTGGAATGACATGAAGAATGAGGTAGTACAGTTTGTGGCTAAGTGTTTGACTTGTCACCAAGTTAAAATAGAGCATCAGCGGCCAGCCGGGTTGTTGAAACTACTTTGTGTCCCGGAATGGAAGTGGGAGGACCATCTCTATGGATTTTGTCACGAATTTGTCGAGGACGAAGACTAGAATGAATATGGTGTGGGTGATCGTGGATCGACTGACGAAGTCGGCACATTTTCTGGGCATCAAGGACACTTGGGGTCCAGAAAAATTAGCTCGTATTTTTATTGCGCAGATCGTGAGACTTCATGGTATGCCGAAGACAATTATTTCATACAGAGATGGTCGGTTTGTATCGCATTTTTGGCAGGCGGTACATAAGGCATTGGGGACACGTTTACGTTTGAGTACATCTTTCCATCCTCAGACTGATGGACAGTCCGAGCGTACCATTCAGACGTTCGAGGATATGTTGCGCGCGTGTGCGCTGGACTGGAGTAGTGATTGGGAAGAACATCTTGCCCTGATCGAGTTTACTTACAATAATAGCTGGCATGCGTCGATTAGGATAGCACCGTATGAGGTTCTTTATTGCCGACGATGTCGATCACCGGTATGTTGGGATGAGCCATCCGATTTAGTTGGCACCGAGCCGGATCTTGTGTTGGAGACGAGGAAGAAAGTCGAGTTGATTCGATAGAGGATTTTGGCAGCTCAGAGTCGACAAATGTCTTGTTGAGAGTGTCTCCATCGAAGGGAGTCTTCCGTTTTGGGAAAAAGGGGAATCTTAGTCCAAGATATATTGGACCTTTCGAGATACTGGAGAGAATTGATGAGTTAGCTTACCGATTGGCGTTACCTCCGTCGTTGAGCCATGTGCATAGTGTATTTCACGTTTCTCAGTTGAGGAAGTATGTTCCAGACCTGACTCACGTTATTGACTTCAGAGAGGTGGAGATCGAGAAGGACTTTACGTTTGAGGAGAGGCCCGTTAGAATTTTGGAACGTCGAGATAAACAGTTAAGGCACAAAACCATTCCCTTAGTTAAAGTGCAGTGGTCGAGACATGGAGTGGAGGAAGCAACGTGGGAATTGGAGGAGGATATGCGTGCGAGATACCCCGAGCTTTTTGATTCTTAAGTATCGGGACGAAACTTCTTTTTAGAGGGGGAGAATGTAATATTCATACCTTTCCATTTTTAGCAGTTTCTGTTTTTTGTGCATGTCTATTTTTAGCGACTAGCTTGTAACCGTTTTGACATTTTGAATCTGTTTTGTTCTTGGAGTTTTGACATTTGGACGAGTTTCGGAGATGTTTTTACGTATTCTCATTTTGAGTTATGTTTTGTCGCATGTGATACGAAATTGACTAGTCCGAATGAAGAAGACGAAGTAAGGATCTACGTAAGCGGCCTTACAACACGCCATGCACGTACGACTACATATTTAGGCGAGAAAACGGACACAAGACGTGGAGTGACCATGGTGCTCGGTCTCGGCCGTGTCATATGACACGACCCATGTCATACTGTGCCGGAAAGGGAAAACTCACTTCCTGCCGAACTCGGCCGTGTCAGGCAACACGGCCCGTGCCGAACCCTTCCGGATATTCAAAACTTGCTGCCCGTCCAACCCAACCGTGCCAGGCGACACAGTCGAGTCCCGCTCGTCCAGATTCGACAGAATCTGCCGCCGCGGCCGTGTCAAGTGACACGGCCCGTGTCAGTCCACCAACCCTTTTATTTTATACACTTTGTGTGTATTATTCTGTTTTCTCTTTTTATTTCTTTACCCCTTTTAGGGATTATGTTTCCCCTAATATGTGATTTGTGTTCCACTTTATTTTTTTTATCTTGATTTGTTTTGCTTATTTAAAGATCTTGTAACCTTTTTTGTTTTCTTTAAGTTGATGTAGGAAGACTTGGTTTTCCTATAAGTAGTGTTGGGATAACAATCTCTGTATCGAAAAGATCAAGACAGAATGTTTTGACAAATATGCCAATCCAGCATACAACAAGCAGCTGTATTGAAAAGCTGATCAAAAGGTATCAACCTGTATCGAAGACTTCTCGTAGCCCCAGCATACAGAATCAAATCATACAGCAAAGGAGTCTTATAAAGACTAAGTATGGAAGCTGTCTCGAATCGACAATACAGCTATCATTCCATACAGCATCCAAACAGGACAAGAAGGAATCTTTGCTATTCACTAAGTCAAAGTCCCGTTTGAGAAGATATATTTAAATACTAAAGGATAAAGTATTTAATTATCAAGCCGTCAGAGATCTTCAGTCTAGCGCAAAATCCGGATCGTGTTTTATTCAAACACATCATCCCGTTGGAACAGAATCTTGCTCAACGGATTTATATCAACGGATATATTTCAGAAAGCTATATATTTTCCCAGCCTTTGAAGATCTATAAACACACGCAAATGATCGAATTTAGACGCAAGTGAAACAAGTGGTTACAAGAATATTCAGAGCAAACATATCTCCCAAGGCATTCTGCTATTTTGAAAGAAGAGATATACAGTGCTCAAAACTGTGAACAACACATCAACAGCTAAAAGCTCAGAAAGTCAAAGTTGTTGTTCAAATATTGTTCTAACCCTTGAAAAAACCCATCAGCCCTGTGTGGACTGAGAAACCTTGCTCTTCCCGAACTGTGTGTGACGGACCTGCATTGAAGAGACGAAGCTTCGGAACTGTGTGTGAAGAAGCCAGTCAAGTGAAAGCTTAAACCAATCTGTGTGAACGGTTGAAGGCTAAAATCATTATATCAATCTGTGTGAACGATATACTGATTAGGTTTCATTATAAATACGTAGTTGTGTACGTAGTATTTATAATAAACATTTTTACTCCTGTGTGGAGGACCAGTGGACGTAGAGGGGTTTACCTCGTACCACTTTAATTACTGTGTCAATTACCTTCTGCATTTACTGTTTTAATATTTGTGATTATCATTAAGTATACATTTCATATCTAGTTGCTGTATTTACAGCAACTTTCTTTGTCAAGACTTCCGCTACGCACTCAGATTTGAAAACCGTACAGCTTGTTGTTTAAAACACTCTCCAAGTTGTATCCTGTATACTTAGTGACCAACAGGTGGTATCACAGCGAGGCGTGGGTTCGAGTCTTCTGGCGTACGTTGGGGGGGGGGGGGGATTGTTGGGAATGCTTTGCATCCAACGTCCTCACCTTCGACTCGGGAGAACGTAACTGGCTGGACTTAACATCCCGAACCGCGGCATCCTGGTGGTGCAGCCCCTAATGTCCGCGTGTCGCTTAGTACGGGGCTCTGCACTGCCACTAGAGAGTGGTTAAATGAATTGATTTGGACTACTCATACCAACAAGATGCATATTCTTTTCTAGTAGTCATCTCATAGAAACTCCAAAGTTAAGCGTGCTTGGCCTGGAGTAGTGATGGGTGACCCCCTGGGAAGTTTCTCAGGTGCGCGTGAGTGAGGACAAAGCGCGCTAGAAAAGACTCGTGTTGGTACAGTGAGGACAGTCTTCATCATTTTCAGGGACCAACAATTGGTATCGGCTGGAAAAAGTTCATACAGATATCCAGTTAGCCGACATCTTCACCAAGCCTCTTGACACAGCAAGATTCTGCATGCTTCGACATAAATTGGGATTGCTACAGCCTGACTCCCTATAAGTTTTTAATGCTTTTACTCAGAAAATTGAGGGGGAATGCTGTAAGACCCAGGAATACAGTATCCACCGTTAGTTATCTGTACACTCAGTCCATCAGAACAGCACTGTAGGAACCAAGCGATATGAATTATCCTACAGCTGAAGTGTGCAATAATTAAGGGGGAATACCGTACGACCCAAGAATACAGCATTAATCCGAAAGCTGCTGTATCGAATTGAAACCCGTATGTACCTTTTAAGGGGGAACACAGTATTTTCGCGGATACAGCACATACAATGGGAAATCAATTATCATGTTATTTATTTTAAAATATTTTATGTCCACGTGCCCTGTTATCATTACAAGCCATTTGCATTAAATTCTTTACAGGACATCTGGACATTGGTATCTTCAAGCCGCGATGTTTTCAATTTTTTTTATTAATTATACACCGTCGTTTCAGGCAATAAGGGTAATTTGAAAAGTCAGAAGTGGGACCAGCTCCTATTTTAAATTAGTTGGATAAGTTGTACTGGTTACACTCAGTCTAATCGTGATCGTCCATTTTAAACAAACGGTTCCCATCCCTTAAATCTGACCATTCAGTCTCTGAAAACCCTTCTTCGCTGCCCACTATAAAAGGACTGAAAATGCCATTTGAGACTCTTTACGCTTTCTGCATATTGTAAGAGTTCTTGAGCATACAACCTACAAGTTTTCTGTGTTTACTGCACTTTTGCTTGAAACCTTTTTAACTTTTCTTTGAGTATCAACAATGGCATCTTCTCAGACCTCTTCCATCTCTCTCAAGAAAACATCCAACATCATCGACGGATGGATCTTTTCTAGATCTGTCTTGCTTGAATGTGTTCATGCCGAAGTGGATGATGTTGAATCGATGGAATACGTCATCACTAGGATTCGTCAACAAGTCCTCTATCGCCTTGGCAGCCACTCTGCTGAACGATTTGATGTTCATCTGGTTGAGGAGTTCTACCTCAATGCTGTCGCTCGTTTCCTTTCACAGGACCAGGGAGGACATGTCGCTGACATCACAGCCGTCATTCGCGGAGTTGAGATCCGTGTTGACCAAGAGCTACTCCAGAATATCTACAGGCTACCTGCTGATGGCCTGTCAATGGAAGATCTTGAGACCTTTGGGTCCCAGGAACTGTTAACCGCTTTCTATGGCTTGTTCACTGGTTCATCCTCAGTTGAAACGGTTCACACCTCTTGCCATAAGAAAAATTTCTATTTACCTTTTGTCTACTTACATGATTTCTATTGTCGTATTATTGAGAAAAGAATATGTGCTTTTGAAATGTGCACCAATCTTAGGTTTAGGATGATGGTTGCAATAATGACCTGTGAGAAGGTCAACTGGTGTCAAATCATTCTCAAACGGTTGCAGGAAGAAGTTTCTAAGCCTGCTTTGCAGAAGAAATCCTGTGGTCTGCTGTTGAACTATATTCTGACCAAATGCGGTGTTCCGTAAGATGAAAAAGCCAAGAAGATCACTTCTCGTATTTATATGGGAAGCATCCGACCCACCGTCTTTAGGAAAGGACCCCTCATTGCTAATAGGCCCTACGTTCGCAATTTTCTGCCTTCTGCCGATCCAAGGGATGTATCTTCGAATTCTCATAGTGATGAGACTTCAAGGAAGAGAAAAAGATCTCACAGCAAAACTCCAGTCGCTGTTGAGAAGCCGAAAAGGAAGCTAAGGAGGCTTTCAAAAGTTAAGGCCACAGAAATCTCCAAGGACGCTTGTTCCGTGGCTCAACCCTCTGAACAACTCCCCGAGGGCCCAACCCCTGTGGAAGAGATGCCTGCTACTGTCGATACAGTAGATCCCGAGCTGTTGGTGGCTATGACGGATGCTCAGACATCTGCCAACATACAAGACTCTGGTGAGTCAGCTGCCACTTTGGAGCTAATAGCTACTTCTCCTATATGGGATCCCACACCCGTTCAGGATCTATCTCCCATCAGGGTACCAATCCCTGTAAGGAATCCCTCTTCGATACAGGATTCCACACCTGTAGCGGAACCCATGCCTACAGCGAACCCAGGCGCTGTACGCAGCCCCTCCCCGGACACAATTATTAACAAAACCTTACTACATGTGCAAATCGAACAGGCTTACGAACGGTTTGTCCAATGGAAGAGTTACAGACTTGCTCCGTCCGAAACTCTGTACAACTGGGGTGAATGGAGTAACGAAGAAAGATTTATTTTGGAAGTGACGGACACTCAAGATATTGCTGTCATGATCCAATGGGACAACCTATGAGTCAAAGAGCTTATTGAGAGCCATCTGTTTGAAAAAGCCGAGGCACTAAGTACGAGGAATCTCCCGAAAGTCCAAAGTCAAATCTCGACTCAGACGATGATGACGATGCCCTACAGGCTGGTCTAAGAAAGAGTCGTGAAGAATCTGAAGTTCAGATGGGTGCAGGAACTTCAAGTTAACATCAATTACCTCCCCATCAACAAGACACTGTTCCCGACAATGAGGATTCAGCCCCTCATGTCGCGCAGGAATAATCTGTTTCGCAACAGGCACCCGAGCCTGCCGCCCCCCAAGTAGAAGAAGAATCCAGCACCATCCAGCAGGAGGAATCAGTCCCCCTGCAGGAGCAGGCGGAAGCTGAGAGACAACAAGAGGAATCAGTCCCTCCTGTATCCATGTCTTCAGAACCCAATTCAGCACAGGAGAATGCAGCACCCCCTGTCGCCGAGCCCGAATCTGATACTCACGCACCCTCAACCGCCTTGGAATCCGAGGACGGTATAATACCTGAGGATGTCTAACTCAATTCACGTCCCAATGTGAATTTGAGATGGTTGAACAGAGTTGAGGATTTTGCACAGCCAGACTCTCCTAGGACTGCCACAAGAAAAGAGCGATTACATGCTCTTGTCCTCCAAACTGTTTTCATCCATGATGCCGTCAATGCCTTGAACTCTGTGGAAAAAGCTCTTGATTGGATACAAACATCTGCCGTAGAAGAAATGACAGGACTGAAGTACAAAGTCCCCCGGGTGGTAGAAGCCTTCATTGTCTTGCCACACGTCTTCAAGCAGGCACTGAGCCAATTGCAAGAAAAACAGGAGCAGATCTTGAGAGAATCAAAGCTACGCGTGTCTGAGGCCAATACATCATCTGCTCTGATCGAATCCGGTTCCCAGCTTCGAGCCCACGACAAGAAAATTCAAGATATGTCGCAGGTGCTCTCCTCCCTTGTTGAGAAAATGACTAATATTGAGATGAAACAGGATGCTGCGTTGCAAATCCTGGAACGCCTTGATGAAAAGGTGTCATACATTGATGACGCCAAAAAGGGGGAAGAATCGAGGGAAACTGCTAGGAGAATGAGGCTGGAGCAAGAGAAAGAAATATTAGCTCCTTTTGAAGACTCCATCACTGCTGATATAGCCCGTATCACATCTCCAAATGTTAGGATACAGGGAGAGCGACCAGAATTCCAGGATCCTAAGTATCCTTGGAAAAGCCTAGTCCGAAAGCTGCAAGCTATGAACCTCCCAGCCGACCGACAACCTATTGCTGAAGAGATCAAGAATTGGAGGAGAAATGAACTGCTAAGACACTTTGTTGTTCTTATCAGGGAATCCTCATTATTCAACAGATGTAGGACGGTAAAAGAAGCCGCAGAGGAGTTCAAGAAAAGGCTGGAAGAAGGAACGCTCCCGCTACAGCTGCAGATGAAATCAAAGCACAAGAATGGTGACCTGGTTACCCATCCAGAGGATTGGATCCTAGTCTTTGATAAATCCTATGAAGGTCGAGCCATATATCTGAATCGAGATAGAGACGCACATCAAAACTGGTGGAAGGGTACCAATAATGACCATAAAAGGCCATCAAGACATTCAGACTACAGGAGTTAGAATTTCCTTGTATTTTTTTTGTAATCTTATTTTCAGAACAGCAAAATTTTGTACTCTTCGTTTCATATCAATAAAATTTTTGCCTGTCTTGAAAGATTACAACTCGTAATCTACTATGTTATTGGTATGTTACAAATACTTAAATTTATCCTTGCTGTATTCATATATGAAACTTATCTTAATACATAAACTGTAAAGAACTTGTCTGCGAATAGTTCATAGTTTAGGTTGTATGTATCTAGAATACAATGTAAGATTGTGTCTGTCCGCCAATCATAAGTTTAAACATGTATCAATTTTTTAAAGTCGAACTTGCCGTAGCGCTTCTTAGTATTAAATTTGAATGTCAAGACCAGATCATTCGAACAGAAGACCAAAGAAGTCTGCCCTCCTTCAAGACGCTAAATGTCAAAGTTTTGGCATCATCAAGGATGTTTAGATAACATCATATGTTTTTAAAAGGAAGACTTGGAAGGACTTAGCAAATTATCAAAAAGGGGGAAATTGTTGGGATAACAATCCCTGTATCGAAAAGATCAAGACAGAATGTTTTGACAAATATGCCAATCCAGCATACAACAAGCAGCTGTATCGAAAAGCTGATCAAAAGATATCAACCTGTATCGAAGACTTCTCGTAGCCCCAGCATACAAAATCAAATCATACAGCAAAGGAGTCTTATAAAGACTAAGTATGGAAGCTGTCTCGAATCGACAATACATCTATCATTCCATACAGCATCCAAACAGGACAAGAAGGAATCTTTCATATTCACCAAGTCAAAGTCCCGTTTGAGAAGATATATTTAAATACTAAAGGATAAAGTATTTAAATATCAAGCCGTCAGAGATCTTCAATCTAGCGCAAAATCCGGATCGTGTTTTACTCAAACACAGCATCCCGTTGGAACGGAATCTTGCTCAACGGATTTATATCAACGGATATATTTTAGAAAGCTATATATATCCCCAGCCTTTGAAGATCTATAAACACACGCAAACGATTGAATTTATATGCAAGTGAAACAAGTGGTTACAAGAATATTCAGAGCAAACATATCTCCCAAGGCATTCTGCTACTCTGAAAGAAGAGATATACAGTGTTCAAAACCGTGAACAACACATCAACGGCTAAAAGCTCAGAAAGTCAAAGTTGTTGTTCAAATATTATTCTAACCCTTGAACAAACCCATCAGCCCTGTGTGGACTGAGAAACCTTGCTCTTCCCGAACTGTGTGTGACGGACCTGCATTGAAGAGATGAAGCTTCGGAACTGTGTGTGAAGAAGCCAGTCAAGTGAAAGCTCAAACCAATCTGTGTGAACGGTTGAAGGCTAAAATCATTATATCAATCTGTGTGAACGATATACTGATTAGGTTTGATTATAAATACGTAGTTGTGCACGTAGTATTTATAATAAACATTTTTACTCCTGTGTGGAGGACCAGTGGACATAGAGGGGTTTACCTCGAACCATTTTAATTACTGTGTCAATTACCTTCTGCATTTACTGCTTTAATATTTGTGATTATCTTTAAGTATACATTTCATATCTAGTTGCTGTATTTACAGCAACTTACTTTGTTAAGACTTCCGCTACGCACTCAGATTTGAAAACCGTACAGCTTGTTGTTTAAAACACTCTCCAAGCTGTATCCTGTATACTTAGTGACCAACAAGTAGTCTTTGATAGTCTTGTAAGAGCATTGAATATTGAAGAAAAAGAATACACTTTGTGTTTTCATCCTTGTTGAATGATTTTCATCAAATCCTTTATTTTTATTCGACGCGTTTTCGATTATTAATCCGATCGATTCTCAATAGGTCTTGAGAAGAAATCATCTTATCGAATTATAGGTCTAATTCGATAAACCCTTGTTCTTGATCGATTTGTTACTATATCCGATTTTATCTCCATAAAATTGCATTCGAAATATCCTACCCACAAAAATATACTTCCGCTACGATATACTTCCATACTTATACATTTTCCATCCGATACATATTCACTTTCCGAGCGAATTCGTATCATTAGTGGTATCGGATCCCACACATGAATTTCTTAATTCAGTTGAGGTTCTTGATCTTTCAGCAGAATGGAGTTCAATGATATTGATTTCTTGGCTAAATTCCGCAGCATACCAGAGTTTCACGGATCTAGTAATCCAGATGCGTGCATAGATTGGCTCCATGCTTGTGAGGAGCACTCGGACTTCAGGGCTGCCCCGATCAACCGCCGCGTTTTGCTGGTGGCAAAGCGCCTCCGCAGTAGCGCCGCCTTCTGGTGGCAAAAACTGAAACAGTCTCGTTCACAACAATGTAAGCCTAAAATCAAAGATTGGCAAAAATTCAGAAAACATTTCAATCGAAGGTTGAAATCCACATCATACCATCACTCATTTCCCCACCGCTATCCCTTCGATGCCCCACCGCCAACCTTCGATCTAAGGTTTTTCCCCATCGAGGAATTTCCAACAGAGCCTTTTTTCGATGAAGACGATGTCCCTACTGTAATTTTCAATGAAGTAGATGAGACAGAGGTTTCAACGGCGCAATACAATGAAGAAGATGAGTTGAGACATGTTTCCCTAATTGACAGACTTGGATCTTGCTATTATGAGCATGGACCAATTAGTTGTGTTGGACAAATTGACCAAAACGGAATTGATGGGCCGAATGACTTATGGTCAGATGAATATTTAACACAAGTCGGGCCTTTTAAAGATGTGGAAGACAAAATTGAGCTTGGTACTAAAATTGGTTGGTTAGAAGAAAACAACAATTTTGAGCCTAATTTTTATATCGACTCAGTTTCTGGTGATGGACTTATTGTCTTGGATGATTACCGAATTGGGGTTAGTGAATTATTTTGTGATGGGCCATTATTTGGGGAGCCCAATAATATTGAAATGGAAAGTTGGCCAGATTGTGACGGACCACCAGTATTTGACGAGGAACCAGTTGATGAAGAGCGACCTATGATTAATGCCGTGCTTCCCATTTCAGATGTCCAGTTAGATGATGATTCATATCATGATATCGGTATTACCTCGCAAAATAATAATTATTATTTTATTAACAATGATAGTAATTTTTTTGGTGATTTTCTGAGAACCCCTATTACCTACCGCCTCAAGATTTTGAGCCATGTACGCACTGTGGATATTTTCGAGATCAAGTACTTAGAGGCTTTAGTTAATTATCTTGATGACGACGAGATTTCAGAATTGAGGACAATTCCCTTTAAAGGGGGAGAGAATGATACGAAATTGACTAGTCCGAATGAAGAAGAGTAAGTAAGGATCGACGTAAGCGGCCTTACAACACGCCATGCACGTACGACTACATATTTAGGCGAGAAAACGGACACAAGACGTGGAGTGACCATGGTGCTCGATCTCGGCCGTGTCATATGACACGACCCGTGTCACACTGTGCTGGAAAGGGAAAACTCACTGCCTGCCAAACTCAGCCGTGTCAGGCGGCACAGCCCGTGCCAAACCCTTCGGGATAATCAAAACTTGCTGCCCGTCCAACCCGACCGTACCAGGCGACACGGTCGAGTCCCACTCGTCCAGATTCGATAGAATCTGCCGCCGCGGCCGTGTCAAGTGACACGGCCCGTGTCACTCCACCAGCCCTTTTATTTTATACACTTTGTGTGTATTGTTTTGTCTTCTCTTTTTATTTCTTTACCCCTTTTAGGGATTGTGTTCCCCCTAATATGTGATTTGTGTTCCCCTTTATTTTTTTTATCTTGATTTGTTTTGCTTATTCAAAGATCTTGTAATCTTTTTTGTTTTCTTTAAGTTGATGTAGGAAGACTTGGTTTTCCTATAAGTAGTCTTTGATAGTCTTGTAAGAGCATTGAATGTTGAAGAAAAAGAATACACTTTGTGTTTTCATCCTTGTTGAATGATTTTCATCAAATCCTTGATTTTTATTCGACGCTTTTTCGAGTATTAATCCGATCGATTCTTAATAGGTCTTGAGAAAAAATCATCTTATCGAATTATAGGCCTAATTCGATAAACCCTTGTTCTTGATCGATTTGTTACTATATCCGATATTATCTCCATAAAATTGCCTTCGAAATATCCTACCCACAAAAATATACTTCTGCTACGATATACTTCCATACTTATACATTTTCCATTCGATACATATTCACTTTCCGAGCGAATTCGTATCAACATGTATGTTCGTTTCTCGTAAAACTCGTTCGATTTCGTTGTTTCTTTATTTCCCTAAGTTCGTATGGTTGAGTTGTTCATGTTTTGAGTTTCGATTTGTCAATCCGACGTTGTATCGTGATTTTCGGACGTTTGGGCCATTTTGTAATTTCCTATAAGTTTAGGGAATTTTATCTTCTTCATCGTATTTCGGATTCCCCGGTAGTCGAAAGTGCATTTTCTTTCAGCACTTAGCTTAGTTGTCATGAATATTACGTGTTTTCGCTTCTGGGTTCTGTCCTTGTGTTGCATTCCAACTTTGTATCGTCCCATGCAGAAAACGGTGTTCAGCAGTGTTGAACTGCTGCATTCATAACGCACATTATGCATGCTTTTTAGCATGCGCTATCGATACCTACATACCGTACGTTATGGCCCTCAGCGTTTGGATAGTGGGTTCTGCCCAGTTTCTGCCTAGCCCTTACGTACGTTAGCTGGCGTGTATTACGTACGTAAGATCCTCGTAGTGTATGCTATCGGCCTCGACAAATTAGGCAAATTGTTATGCCGAGCCATTACGTACGCTAACAACTGAGTATTACGTACGTAATAGGCGTAACGTACGTTAACGGCGGTATGTTAATGTACATAACGAAGGGTTAGGTTTTATAAACCTGAGTTGACCTTCACTTCGTCATTTATTCTTTCCTTCTTTCCTTGTCCGAGAGGTGCGTTCCATAGAGAGATTTGAGCGATTCTTGAAGTTTTGTTCGTGGAATTCATTGTGAGATCGATTTTTGTGTTCCAAGTGAAGTTTATCATCGTCTTAATCATCTTCCTCCATCCGAATCCAAGGTATTTTGGCTTAGAACCCTACCTTTATTTATTTTGGGGGTTTTTCGGGATTTGTCTAGTTTGAACTCGAATTGTTCGTTTATGCTGTGATATTATGTATCAATTATTGTTGTGGGGGTGATTCCCAATCCGTTTCCGTCATGTTTAATCCGTGGATTGTGGACTTGGGGAGGTTTTGTGAAAACCCTCGCCCGTGTTCGTCGTCCGTGTGTGGGTATGATTGTTGATCGGAGTTATGGGCATATTCCTTTCGATTAATGTTATCGTTTGGACTGAGTTGTGTTAATCCTTCATTTAGGAACGGCCGTGTTCCCTCCGGGTCATTCCTAGTCGTTGTTCATTCCCGTTCCGTCGAAGATGTCTCAAAGGCAAGTACTTTACATTTGTTTGCACATTCTAGTATTTGAGTTATGGCTTCCCGTGTATGTTGTGGATGTGTATGTGTATATTCACCCAGGGACGGTCTGAAGGGGCCTCTGGGGATACGTAATGCCGTGTGTATGCGTACTGCGAACTGGGGTTAACCACCCAGGGACGGTCTGACGGGGCCTCTGCGGGGTGCGGTGTCCGTGAGTCTCGTACCAACGGTTAACCTTTGAAATGTTTTGTTGGAGAACTGTGTTTTGTGCTTGGCACCGTAATATTCCGGAATATAAATGTTTTCTAAAATTATTTTTGGCGCATATTCATCTGATTAGAATGGTAGTTCAAATGGATTCTACTTGCACTAGCAGCGGTCGCTAATCCCTTAAATGGGGGAGATACTTTTGTATTTCAGGTACAGGTGTTGGAGGCGAACGAGCAGGCGGGCAGTACAAGGATGATGGGCGAGAGTGAATTTGTTCAATGGTCGTTCATTGATGTCTTGTCTCTTACATTTTATTGATCATGTTGTTGCTTTAGTACTCAAGTACTTCTTTCCTTTGAACATTATATTTGTTGAGTACCCGATTTGGGATTGGTTTAATGTTGCATTGTACTGTTGAGTCTGGTATACTTATTTTGTATTTCTTGGGTTGAGAAATTGTCCGTATGTTCATGATGTCTATCACTTTTTCATGTCAAGTTTGTGTGTTAGCCTGGTGGATTCCAAGTGGTGGGGTCCACGGTGCTGTAATATTCCCCAAACGCCTTGGGGTGTTACAGAAACTACATATTGAAAGCCCTAATGGGGCTCACAGGCGCCTTTCTGAAATTGGGCCAGATAAGTGGGCTAGGTCAAAGTGTCCGGTACGACACTATAACTTCTTGACATCCAATGTCGTTGAATGTTTTAATGATCGTATGTTATGGGCGAGACGTTTACCTGTTTGCTCGTTACTTGAGATATTTTGCCTAATTTTAGAGAATTGTTCGATGAGAAGCGGGGAGAAGCTGCATAAAGATATAATGAGTTGACAGTGCAAACTTTTGAAAATCTCTCTACCTCTATGCAAGCCATTCAGACTCTTACTGTTCGAGCTACCACTCCATATGTTTATAAAGTCGAAGAAAATAAAGTTTCTTATGAGGTTGACCTTCAAACCTGGACATGTTATTGTTGGGAGTTTGATTTGGATCAGATTCCATGAAATCATGTTGTTACCGCTATATTGTAATTATTTTGCTCTAATGTGCACATCATTCAATATTTTTATCTATGTGTGTGACATAAGTGCTTATTGCAAGAGGCGCGCTGGTAATGGTTTGTCTGTGTATGATTTCGTTAGTCGTTGTTTCAAGCAACAAGGCCTTGGAGAGACTTATAAGGAGCATATTAATCCTATCCCACATCTTGATGAGTGGAATGTCCCACCATAGATCTCATCCATCGTTTGCTTTGTTAGAAATATGCCCTCGAATGCCACTCAGAGGATGTATGAGAGAGGGCATTGTACTTGGTATTATATAAACTATTATCAGAAGGCAATTATGTGTTTCTTTATTTATTGATAGTCACCGGCATTCCCGACTTGTAAATATATATACAGAAACTAGTCCGTGTATTTGAGAGCAAAACATTTCACTCCTTATTGGATAAGGGGATTGACACTGGAAAGGTTTATAGCTCAAATACTTAATCGTTCGCAACGTCGATGGAACTTGACTGGGCGTTCAGTTTATGTGAAGACTTGTATAACGTGTTCTTTCACTTGAAGAGTGCCTGTCGTCACTAATGGTTAGTGGGAGCACACGTTATAGGTATGCTAATGAGATTAGTATACTTCAACCGACTCACCCTTGATACGTCACACGGATTTCACTCCCGGACAGTCAATGACGGAATCGAAAGGTTGTGATAGGTATTCGTGAACCTCCGACTTGAGGATTTAGTAGGGATGTGCTTGTAACATTAAGATTTTCACTAGAGTAGTTCCACCCAGAAATCCGAGAGGGGGGGGTCAACCTCGACGTGCGTCTTGACAGACAAGTAGCAGGTTCTACTAAATACCAAGACAGGATTCTTTCTCCTGTAAGTGAACAGGTAAATGTCCTATGTGGTTATTGACAAATGAGATCATAAGTCTTTGGCCAAAGCATCAGATCTAGTTGTATTGGATACACGAGAGCTTGGTGTTCTCGATTTGCATTAACTCAAACATAGCATGAAGTATAGATGGGTTTTGATTGATCGTGACCCTATAACTTGATCGGAACATATGAAAGAAGGGTTTATACGTTTACTGGTATTCACGACAGAATGGTTCTTGAATGATCCCTATCATTTGTTCTCAGTAGGGTTACAGTATATGCCGCGGGACTAGCTAGGTGGTGCTATAACTCTTTGGTTTCTCCCATTGCTTACTGAGACGGACCTACCGATTCACGCATTAAGGAGACGACAGAATAATTTGAATTGGATCTTTTATTGTGAATTTTAGACATTGGATGTCTAATTTAATTTATTGGATAAATTAAATCGATCTAATGAACTAAATAAATTACTGGGTAATTAATTTAACTCATGAATTATTATTTCTTGGAGAAATAATATTTTGATATAATTGATTGATTAGATAAATCAATTGTATTAATTTTTAATTGAGACGAACCAAGATGTATCAGTTGGACTGGATACATGACGGTCCGTTTCATGGACCGAAATGAACCGAATCCTTCTCTATTATTGTGTGGGCCGCCCCACACCTTGAATCATCTTGGAAGATGACTTTTGTCCCCATGGTTGCATGTGTTGAGGACTTTTCCTATCACTTGGGGACAAAATGGGTGATAAGATGGGATCTTATAATAATCACCCTTATGTGTGTGGTTGGAGGCTTGTGTGGACTTTGTTATAAAACAAAGTTCATCCTCCACCATTGTAACTAGAAAAATCAGCCAACACCAAAAGGGAGAGAGGAAGAGTTCATTTTGTTCATGTTCATACACTCATAGAGAGAGAAAGAAAATCAAGAACAAAATTCATATCACTTAGAGTGATCATAATCTAGAGAGCATTTTCCTACTACTTATTTCTAGCCCTATCCTTGGAGGATAATTGGGTAGTTGTTGTTCCGATCATCTCCCGGCGCGTGGCTAGTAGAGACGCGGTGCTTTCGGCGTTTGGATCATCGAGGACTTATCAAATCGGATTTGCGGTTACCGGGATCAACCTCAACATTCAATCAAAGGACTTCAAGGGTATGGTCTCATATCTTTATTCTTATCCTTTTATATTCGTATATACGTTGCTTGATCGGTCCTCTTTAGGGGTTCGGTAAAATTCATTTTTTTTCTTCAGCTGCGCCTTCGTTTTAGGCATTGAATCCCAACCGTGGTAATAGAGCGAGGTCTTGCGATCGTATATACGATATTTAGCATTTGGAATGCTTGATTGGGAGTTTTTATGATTTGGATTCATAATTGTATTAATCATTAATTTTTAATTGTTCATCTAAAAATTAGTTTTTCATGATTTATGTTACAATATAAATCTATTTTTTTTTGAAAAACTGATTTAAATGTGTAATATAAAGATTAGAAAAGTATTGTTTTTAGAATCGGGACGAAAAGACGAGCCGACAATGTGATCGGACCCGGCAGCTTGGAGCCGCCGGGGCGCTGCCGTGCGGTCCCAATTTGTGAGGGACCGCGGTCTGACTTTCGGACCGCGAGGCATCGGCCGCGGCTTGGCAAGGCACGTCTGTTTTCGAATCCATTTTTTATATTTTGTTTGGTAATTAATTTACCACAAATTAAATTGGATTTAATTTGACTAAGATATAATTATGGTAATTTTATTCTTAGGAGAATTAATTTAATGAAATATTTTCTCATCCGGAACAAGTTAAAATTAACGTTTGTTTGAATTAATTGGATTAATTCTTATGGATAGATTAATTTATATTGATTGGATTAATAGTAAGATTAATTATTTATGCCATTAATTTTAATGTGATTGTTGCATTATTATTTGAATGGTGTAGATCGTGGAGCTAGTTTTTGAATCGTTTTTCGATTGGGTTGTAAAGGCCATTTTGAGTCTATTATTTTACTAGAAAAATTTGTATTTAGGATGTAATTTTTCAATGTAAAATTTATATGTAATGACAAAGACCGGAGGAAGATCCATTCGAGAGGACGAAGATTCAAGACTCAAGACATGTAATTAGATTACGATGTTTTTGGTTCTAGGAACGGTCCATGAGCTACATGTTGGTAGCAACTAGGTTGTGTATGTTTATTCATATGGTATGAATGTCGACAAACGCGCTTAAATAAATTAATGTGCAAAGAGTAACATTAATCGCGAAAATTGTTCCACGACAAAATATTAAGTTTAAAAGGTTTCAAGGTTTTCCTTCCCTCCATCGAGCTCTCGGAAAATTGAAATCCAAACAGGATGTGCTATGCTTTCGAGTTATCGGGGTAGTCATTCGGGGAGGGTCGATAAATTCTGAGAGTGCAATGGATGCCTTCGGTTAGAAGAAATTTTATCCATAGAAACCCGTTCGGTTGTCGTATAAAATTCAATTGTGAAACTGATAATCGTCGATGGTATAAACTTAACTTGTTCACGAACTATAGAAACCGTATAGGTTGAGGGGAGTGAACAAGGGGAAAAAGAAGATCGAATCATCCATTAGACGGGTTGGTGTTGGACACCACTTTATGAAGATTAATATACTAGAAACCTGTTCGGTTGCCCTCTATTAAAATTTATAAAGAACTCGATCACCACGATGAAGTAATGCGAACTAATACTTTCGGATTTCACAAGGGAGTGTGTTATTCAGATAAAAGTAGTGGGAGCTCGGTTAAATTAATAGAAAATACCTTAATTCAAAACCCAGATCATAATTAAACGAGTCACTAATCAATCTGTCTTACTTAATACAGACAAACAAAATAACAACTCTCACAATGACAATGAACCCACTCGCAATTCTACTCGAGAAGAACAACTTAACCGGACCAAACATTGTGGACTGGCTCCGCAATCTGATGATTGTCCTCAATATGGAGGCACTGGGATACATCTTGGAGGCGGACATCCCAGTGGCTCCAGTGCGGACCAGAGCCCATCAAGAAGAAGTTGAAAACCACGAAAAGTGGGTTAAGGATGACATAAGAGTCCGTGGCTATATAATGGGTGCTATGTATAATGAGCTTCAGAGAGCTCATGAGAAAATGACTTCTGCTAGGCAGATCTTATCTCACTTAACCGAACTTTATGGTGAGCACAGTCGAACTGCTAGGTATGAGATATCTAAGCAACTCTTCGGTGCCCAGATGAAGGAAGGTGAGAAAGTTGGGGACCACGTCCTCAAAATGATCTCTATTATCGAGATATTGGAGGCTCTTGATTTTAGGATGCATGTTTCTCTCAAAACTGACCTTGTCCTATAATCTCTTCCTGATTCCTTCTCTCATTTTGTTATGAACTTCAACTGCAATGAAATTGCTTGCAATTTAGCTGGGTTGATGAACAAACTTATAACCACTCAGTCTCAGATGAAGACTCCGCGGCTGAAGAAGTTTGCCCTTGTGATTTCTTTTGGATCTCTGAGGTCCAAGAACAAGAAGAAAAAGCCCAAGAAGCAGATGGGCTCACAAGGTAAGGCT
Source organism: Orobanche coerulescens (assembly GCA_033398695.1). Lineage (NCBI taxonomy): Eukaryota > Viridiplantae > Streptophyta > Magnoliopsida > Lamiales > Orobanchaceae > Orobanche > Orobanche coerulescens. The sequence continues at coordinate 89,083,172 of CM065805.1, read as the reverse complement.
TTTAAGGGTAAGGGCAAGGCCCCAATGGTTCCTAAGAGCAAGAAGATGGATGCATGTCTCAAATGCGGTGAGCTGGGCCACTGGGCAAGAGACTGTCCGATCCTTCATGGCGCTTCAGGTACAGAACTTTTAGTTTTGGAAATGAATTATTCTGCTACTGTATTTTCTACTTCTTGGATATTGGATTCAGGTGCTAGTTCTCCCATTTGTACCATCAATCCGGATCTGAAACAAAGTAGGAAGCTTGGAGTTAGGGAAGTGATGATCACTGTCGGAAGCGGGCATATTGTTGAAGCAACTGACATAGGATCACTTCTTTTGGATTTGAAATCCGGCTTTGTGTTAACAGTATATCCATTCTTGTTATGGATCGGAAAGGCTTTTCATTTTTCATTGGTAATGGTACTTGCAGAATTTATTTTAAAAATAAATTAGTAGGCACTGCTACATTGTCAAATGGACTGTATCATCTAAACCTAAGTAACAAAGTCGTTGTAAACAATATGACTAGGAAGCATGGTAGGGATGAAACTAATCAAGTTTTGAAATGGCATCTTAGACTTGGTCATGTTGGTAGCAACTAGGTTGTGTATGTTTATTCATATGGTATGAATGTCGACAAACGCGCTTAAATAAATTAATGTGCAAAGAGTAACATTAATCGCGAAAATTGTTCCACGACAAAATATTAAGTTTAAAAGGTTTCAAGGTTTTCCTTCCCTCCATCGAGCTCTCGGAAAATTGAAATCCAAACAGGATGTGCTATGCTTTCGAGTTATCGGGGTAGTCATTCGGGGAGGGTCGATAAATTCTGAGAGTGCAATGGATGCCTTCGGTTAGAAGAAATTTTATCCATAGAAACCCGTTCGGTTGCCGTATAAAATTCAATTGTGAAACTAATAATCGTCGATGGTATAAACTTAACTTGTTCACGAACTATAGAAACCGTATAGGTTGAGGGGAGTGAACAAGGGGAAAAAGAAGATCGAATCATCCATTAGATGGGTTGGTGTTGGACACCACTTTATGAAGATTAATATACTAGAAACCTGTTCGGTTGCCCTCTATTAAAATTTATAAAGAACTCGATCACCACGATGAAGTAATGCGAACTAATACTTTCGAATTTCACAAGGGAGTGTGTTATTCAGATAAAAGTAGTGGGAGCTGGGTTAAATTAATAGAAAATACCTTAATTCAAAACCCAGATCATAATTAAACGAGTCACTAATCAATCTGTCTTACTTAATACAGACAAACAAAATAACAACTCTCACAATGACAATGAACCCACTCGCAATTCTACTCGAGAAGAACAACTTAACCGGACCAAACATTGTGGACTGGCTCCGCAATCTGATGATTGTCCTCAATATGGAGGCACTGGGATACATCTTGGAGGCGGACATCCCAGTGGCTCCAGTGCGGACCAGAGCCCATCAAGAAGAAGTTGAAAACCACGAAAAGTGGGTTAAGGATGACATAAGAGTCCGTGGCTATATAATGGGTGCTATGTATAATGAGCTTCATAGAGCTCATGAGAAAATGACTTCTGCTAGGCAGATCTTATCTCACTTAACCGAACTTTATGGTGAGCACAGTCGAACTGCTAGGTATGAGATATCTAAGCAACTCTTCGGTGCCCAGATGAAGGAAGGTGAGAAAGTTGGGGACCACGTCCTCAAAATGATCTCTATTATCGAGATATTGGAGGCTCTTGATTTTAGGATGCATGTTTCTCTCAAAACTGACCTTGTCCTATAATCTCTTCCTGATTCCTTCTCTCATTTTGTTATGAACTTCAACTGCAATGAAATTGCTTGCAATTTAGCTGGGTTGATGAACAAACTTATAACCACTCAGTCTCAGATGAAGACTCCGCGGCTGAAGAAGTTTGCCCTTGTGATTTCTTTTGGATCTCTGAGGTCCAAGAACAAGAAGAAAAAGCCCAAGAAGCAGATGGGCTCACAAGGTAAGGCTTTTAAGGGTAAGGGCAAGGCCCCAATGGTTCCTAAGAGCAAGAAGATGGATGCATGTCTCAAATGCGGTGAGCTGGGCCACTGGGCAAGAGACTGTCCGATCCTTCATGGCGCTTCAGGTACATAACTTTTAGTTTTGGAAATGAATTATTCTGCTACTGTATTTTCTACTTCTTGGATACTGGATTCAGGTGCTAGTTCTCCCATTTGTACCATCAATCCGGATCTGAAACAAAGTAGGAAGCTTGGAGTTAGGGAAGTGATGATCACTGTCGGAAGCGGGCATATTGTTGAAGCAACTGACATAGGATCACTTCTTTTGGATTTGAAATCCGGCTTTGTGTTAACAGTATATCCATTCTGGTTATGGATCGGAAAGGCTTTTCATTTTTCATTGGTAATGGTACTTGCAGAATTTATTTTAAAAATAAATTAGTAGGCACTGCTACATTGTCAAATGGACTGTATCATCTAAACCTAAGTAACAAAGTCGTTGTAAACAATATGACTAGGAAGCATGGTAGGGATGAAACTAATCAAGTTTTGAAATGGCATCTTAGACTTGGTCATGTTGGTCAGACTAAGGTTTACAAAATGGAAAAAGATGGACTTATGGGTCCATTGGGATTGGATCCTTTTCCAACTTGTGAATCTTGCCTTAAAGGCAAAATAACTAAGTCCCCCTTCACATGGACTTTTGAAAGAGCCGCTGATAAACTTGGATTAGTCCATACCGACGTATGTGGTGCTTTCAAAGCAGCACGTGGCGGATATCAGTATTTCATTACGTTTACGGATGATCATACTAGGTATGGTTATGTATACTTACTGAAACATAAATCCGAGGCCTTTGAGAAATTCCAGGAATTTAAGGCCCTAGTCGAAAAACAAACTGGTAATCATATCAAAGCACTTTGATCAGACCGAGGTGGCGAGTATATGAGTACAGAGTTTGACGAGTTCCTAAAAGAGCACGGAATAGTGTCACAACTTATACCTCCATGAACTCCTTAGTTAAATGGTGTGTCGAAAAGAAGGAACCAAACCTTGTTGGACATGGCTTGTGTAACACCCCAAACTAGGCGACTATTACAGTGCCGTGGACCCTCGACTCGGACCCACCAGGCGAATGAAATTAACGACTTAAATCATATAATTGTAGTACCGAACCACATTATATCATCAATTACTCCGATGAGGAGTTTCAAGTACAACACACCCAAGATAATACATAATACATGTATATTTTATATGAAGATAAAATATACAACACTGAATAAAAACGAGTATACAAACGAAAATCTACAGCGGAAATAAAATGAAGAAACATGAAAGACTGGAAAGGACTGGCCCCCTACTAGTATCACTGGGACTCCTCGCCGTCAACGTTCTCTTCTCGTGCTTTAGCCTTGCCATGACCTGAAAACAACATCCCCCAACGGGGTCAGTTACACAGAACAACAATCCTCAAGAGTTGAACAATCACCATAATTATATATCTTAGTTATGAAATCCAGCTGAAGAGGGGCATCATAGTACGCCCGTAATGGTATGTGCAAGTGAACAAGACGAGTGTCCGGACACACTCACCCTTGTACCTAATTAGTCTCACGCAGGCACGTTACCGTGTGCACAGTCCATTGTGTCGGTGAACCCGATCACATGACTATCATGTGCCCGACTAAAAATTCCACACATCCCCACCCGGCCACACAATATGAACCCAGAAGATCACAAGAACGAGAGTGACCAATGAACATTAATGAATAATAATCCGACAAGGGGTCGAGAATAACTCACTGAGATGAAATAAAAATGAAATGAATGGTAGCTCATTGAAATGATTGGAACTGTCGTTCATCGTGAATTGAATGATTAATTGATAATTACAAGTATCGACACGAATGATATATTATGAGTGAATTACATGTATGAATGAACAACAACGTAAGGAATGAATATCCCTTTAACCGAGTAAGAATTAACTTACACAACACCGGTGATGAAATGTCACCTCACGAACAAATGTCTCTAATGGAGAGTACCGGTCGCTCGAACAACCTTGAATAACATAATTACCAACAAACGCTCAATATATGTACTAAACACGATTATCACCAACTCAAAAGTCATTACAACGATAGCCAAAACTCATTGGGGCATTCTAACGGATACGTCGTAAACATTCTCCCGTTGGTTACAACTATCCCCCAAAAATATATTGAACCAACCTCCACAAGTAATTCAATCCAACAAAACTTCATTAACGACATCAATGATTCAAAAGGAAACCACAATTCAAGGTTACGACAACATTAATCGGAAACCCCCAAAAATCTAAGGTCAAACCCCAAGGGTTCTTGAATATTTCGCCAAATATTCATCAAACCGATAAATCCAAAGGAATACACGTATTCAAGGTAGATAATCAATATCTAACATATTCCAACATAATAGCAAGCTAACACGAAGAGATCGTAATGAAAACACTCAAATCCCGAAATTCTAGATTCAAGAAATGTTTACCTGGATTCGGACGCTAGGAGAAGATTAGGAGATGATAAATCGATGATACGAACTCAAAAACCTTGTTGGATGATGAATTCTCCGATCACAAGTGCATTCCAAGCTCTAGCCACGAAAGAAGGGGATGACAATGGTGAAAGTGAGAAAAACCCGTCGGTCTACTTATATAGATCTCAAGGACGCACGACCAAAACCGCACGATCAAGTGTCCATGCGTCCGATCGTGCGTGAATCTTCTGCCGGCAACTGCTATAGTGCACGAGTGCCGCGCACGAGCAGTAACTTGTGTGGCCTGCTCGTGCAGCCCTAACTCAAATGCTGGGTCTCCTGCCCAGTCCAACTGCAACACACGAGCACCACGCCCGAGCAGTTGCTCGTGTGGCCTGCTCGTGCGGCCCTGACTCGACCACTGGGTCTCCTGCCCAGTCCAGCCGCAACACACGAGCACCACGCCCGAGCAGTTGCTCGTGTGGCCTGCTCGTGCGGCCCTGACTCGACTGCTGGGTCTCCTGCCCAGTCCAGCCGCAACACACGAGCACCATGCCCGAGCAGTTGCTCATGTGGCCTGCTCGTGCGGCCCTGCTCGACATGCAGTTCAGCCTATAACTAGTGTAACACCTCGTCTACTATCTGCTACAAACGCCAACAATTAAAGGGGTGATAAAAATACTCATGTAGAGTCTTAAACATTGATCAAACACCAACTAGTATCCAACGAATGTAATGGAGGAAAGGAACATGACGAGAACAATACATATAACTGACGTACCGAGTACAATAAATCACAGAATTCGAGAAGTACGGGAACAATTAGCACGAGTATTGCAAAAATTTACGCCGTACGGTGAACATAATTGAACGAGTGTGAATGATGGATGATTATTAATAAGTGAAAAATTACAGAGGAACGATTTACTGAATGAGAATGAATGAATCTACAACTAGGTATTACAGCTTGTTCCACGCTGAGCTACACCGACTTACTGATTTACCTGTGGGGTTATGTGCTCTTTACTGCTGCTTATATCTTGAATAGATCTTCTTCCAAGTCCATTCCTAAAACTCCACATGAGATGTGGGTGAGTAGGAAACCAAGTCTTAATCATATTAGGATTTGGGCATGTCTCGCCTATGTCAAGAAGACTAAGGTGGAGAAGTTGGAAGCAAGGTCCGTGAAGGTACATTTCATTGGATTCCCATCTGGTACGATGGGTTATCTATTCTACATGCCCGAAGATCAAAAGATCATCGTTGCTTTGCAAGCACACTTTCTGGAAGATGAGTTCATTCAGGAAGGTGGAGCAGGTAGAAGTATCTCTTTGGAAGAATAGAATGAAACTCTTCAGGAGACACGTGTACAAGAAGTTGGAACCAAACCTTATGAAATACTAAGTACAACTACCTTATAGGTCTAGTAGGGTGTCTCAATTACCTGAGAGATATGGCTTTATGCACTTGGAGGAACTGGGTCTCCATGAGGTTCCAAGTGATAGGCAAGAGATCGGCCCCACGAAATATGACCAAGCGATGGTAGATGTCGACTCCGTAAAATGGCGAGAAGCTATGGAAGCTGAGATAGACTCAATGCATGCCAATCAAGTCTGGACTCTAGTAGACCACCCCAAGGACATAGTGTCCATTGGGAACAAGTGGATCTACAAGGGAAAGACTGATGGGGATGGCAAGGTTGACACCTATAAGGCCAGGCTTGTGTCAAAGAGTTATACCCAAAAAGAAGGGATCGATTACCACAATACCTTCTCGCCCATAGCTATGATCAATTATATTCGAATGATGCTTGCTATAGTTGCCTACCATGATTATGAGATACGGAAGATGGACGTAAAGACAGCTTTCCTTAATAGACTCCTCGAGGAGAAGATCTATATGGAGCACCCTAAAGGCTTTGTGTCCGAAGTCGATATTCATAAAGTGTGCAAACTTCGGCATTCTATTTATGGACTAAAGCAGGCTTCGCATAGTTTGAACCTTCATTTTGACGAAGTTGTCAAAGAGTTTGACTTCGTGCAAAATGAAGAGAAACCTTGTGTATATAAAAGGGTTAGTGGGAGCAAGATCGCATTATTAGTACTATATGTAGATGACATTCTACTAATAGGAAACGATGTGGGAATGCTCAGTTCTGTGAAATCTTGGCTTTCGAGTAGTTTCTCCATGAAAGACTTGGGATAAGCTACCTATATTCTCGGGACTCGACTCTACCGGGATAGAGGAATTTGATAGATCTTTCCCAAGCCCTCTATATAGATAAGATCTTAAAGCGATTTAAGATGGATGATTCTAAAAGAGGGTTCCTTCTGATGCGACATGGAATAAAACTCACCTCGAGATGTATCCACAAAGTGAGAAACAACGAAAGCAAATGAGTAATATACCATATGCGTCGGCTGTGGGTTGTAAAACCTGAGATTTTCATTTTCGGTTGCGTGGAATTTTTTTCTACTATTTAGTGGATTATATGTTGTTCATGCCTATATGATCGTGTGTCATGAATTGACGCATGCTGGTTGTGATTCAGATTCATTGCGTGTTTGTCATTCTTGGGAAGTATCGTTGTTGTGATGAGTTTTGGTGCGATCTTATTGCATGTGTAGTAGGAATAGCACACGCTACGTGCATGGATAGCGCGCACTACTGGATGTAGGTCACAAGTCGTCCAGGAACAAGTCTAGAGGGGGGGGGGTGAATAGACTTGTTGAAACTCTTGAACTCTTTTTCACGAAGAGTGAGTTTCTTCAGCTGATAGTTAAACAAATGACTTGGAGTCGTTTGTTCTTGGATATGTGCGGAAGTCAGCTGATGACGAATAGAAATTAACTTAATGAAACACTTAACAATGTATGCAGTAGTTAAAGTATGATGCAGTAAAATAGTAAATAACACAGGCAATTATAGTGGTCTCAGAGGTGGGGTAATCCTCTACTAATCCACTTTTCTCCAAACCAGTTGGAGATGAATTCACTATAATTTTCAACCAAAGGATAAATATTACAGTTGATTCAAACCACACTACAACAGCCTTCCAACCGGTGGAAATGCCGTTGTACACACACTTGATCGCCTTGCACCTCTTGATCCTCGATCCTCGGATGCCTTTACGCCTCTTACTTCAACCATGAAGTACCCCGTACTCAAGATTATAGACAAGAGTGTTTGTCTTCTCCAACTTAAGAGCTTCCTTAAGTATGAACTTTTAGATCTGCTCTTTTCACGATGCTATTTGATTGCTTGAGATTGCTTGATTGCTTTGATCGCTAGAATGTACGTTCGCACCGGTAGTTGCTCAGTTTCAAATCTTCGGATATATATAGATCACGATCTCTGAGCTTCTTCCTTGTAGCCGTTGCAAATTTGAACAAATCCGTCCGTTGGAGTGAGACTTCATTGTTTATTCTTTCTGAACGTTGCAAGGCTGGATTCCCATTATTTTATTTTATCTTCCGACCGTTGTGAGGACTTCTGCATGTGAGCGCCAAATATTTTGAATATAAAAGGATTAAAGTCTTCACGGTGGGTCAGGATGATTTAATTAAATCATATCTCTTGCGGGAATCACTCCAATTTGTCTCTTCACGTTGCATGTGAGCTTTCCGTAATACTTGACTTTTCAACGCATGCTGACGTGGACTTGGAGTACTAGGCTGTAGTCGAGTAGGCTGATGTGCAGCTTACATCTCTGCAGATAGGTTCTCTCACTGCTCACCGCTTTGTGACTTATCTGGTCAGGTGACTTCCCTGAGGTACCTCGGCTGCAGTCTGGTCAAACTTCTCTGATAAATTTAGTTCACCAGAGCTACTCTGACTGGAGTCGGCTGTTCCTCTCTGATGGACTAGGCTGTACTTAGTACTTAGCCGTTTTTCAGCCTAACTAACTTTTGGCCTACAGAAGACACTCATTTGGTTCTTCTTTACATTTTGCCAAGTTTTATACTTAACATATTTTGGCCTATGGAAGATACTCATTTGGTTCTTCCTTACATTTTGCCAAGTAATAAACATTTGATTTTAAATTAATGACATCATCAAAATCTAACAAGTATTCCTAACAAATTCCCCCTATTTTGATGATGGCAAAACTTTAAGTAAGAAATCAAATGACCAAGTCTGCACTCAAGTGCGAGACACAAATTAAAATCAGTCTAATATTGAGACAACTGGAAATTGTCATTCAACAGACTGTTATAAAATTTTCTGACTTATTATTGAAATTTTACAAGAATGTTTTAAGTACAGAAAATCAAATTACAAGTGAGAAATAACTAAAGGTCATCTGCTACAAGTGAGAAATAACTAAAGGTCATCTGCCTCTTCCTCTGCCTCTTCGAATAGGCTGCTTGGCAGGCTTGAATGGTTTGGCTCCGATAGGTCTTACCTTGACTGGAGCAAGGCCATATTTTCTCTTCACAACAAGTGCTGCGAAGTCTTGTTCTTGCTGGGATCTGAATCTGTTCTCAAGACACACTAGCTTGATTTCCCTTTGAAGTGCTAACTCATCAAGTTCACCGTCCATACGGATTGGTGCTTCTTCAGCTCTGAATAAGGGAATCATGGGATAAGCATTTTGTTCTTTAGCGTGCTTCTTCAGAACAGCCCAAAGCTTCGGATGGACTTCTTCCATGAAGTTTATGAAAATTTCTTGTGGGGAGAGTTTGTCATCATGGAGTAGTTCCCAGACGTAATAGTCTCTGATGAACCTCTTCTTAGCAGCTCCCCACATCTCAAGAGCTTCAAATGGAATGAAATCCTCAACAAACCATATCTCCTCCCCTTCCCATTCTAGAGTAGGTTCAAAGCCACCTCTAGTCCTTCTTCTTTTTCCTTCAGGCTGGTCAGCCTGGTCATCTCGATCTACAGCTTCCTTTCTCTTTAGACTGGAGGGTCCTTCAATCTGAGGGACATCCTGCTTCTTCTTGCTTCTGATTTCTCTCTCTTCCCCCTGAATTCGCTCTTCCCCTTTTGCCAAAGATCAATAAGGGTAGTCAATCATTGCTCCATGCGGCTCATCCAATCGGACATGCCAAAAGGCATTCTGTTGTTGGTAGGGGAGGAGGCCGAGGATCTCTCTCAAGAAGGGTGTCAATCTTGGCATTTATTGATCAAGGTCGGGAGTGACTGAGTTGATAGCAGCTCTCCAATAGTGTCTCTGACGATTTGCTTGATCGGCTCATGGTGGGGATAATCGAGCTGATGGAGAGTGCTCTCTGATCCTTCGCAAGGGAACCACCGACTGCAGGCTCTGGCCGCACTGGTAGGTCGATTGGGTTTTCTCCGGGTCTCGACTGGAGTCTCTCGGCCAAGGCGTCAAGGCTGGTGTACTGCAGTACCATGGACCTATCTGCTGACTTTGTGAGTAGGCTCTGGCTCCGGCTCTTGTTCTGGCTCCTTGTCTCCTTCTCTCTCTTCCTCTTTCCCTTCTTCCTCTTTTTCTCCAGAGATTTCTTTTTCTTCTTCCTCATCTTTTTCCTTTTCATTTTCCTTCTCTGCTCCTGCTTCTCCTCCATCATCATTATCATCATCATCATCATCATCATCATCATCATCATCATTCTTATCTTCATCCTTCTCCTTCTTTTCTCCTTCATCATCCTTCCCTTTCTTCTTCATCTTTTTCTTGATCTACTTCTTCTCCTTCTTCTTCATCTCCTTCATCAGCCAGTTCTTCTGTCTTCTCAATCTCCTCTGGCTGTTTTTCAACTGGTATATTTTCTTCTGATTTTCTCTCTTCTTCGTCTTCTTCAGCCACCAAATCAATGATTTCATTTTCTCCATCTACTTCTTCAATCCTAATCTCCTTTTCAACTTCTTCCTCCTCCTCCTCTCCAAAAACGCCATCAAAAATACTGAGCATTATAGAATGGATAAAGTGGTCCATGTTTGTCTTAAAATGTGACATGAACCATTTATCCTGGAGGATTAAAGCCAAATCTGATTCTTTGAAAAATTCAATCAGAACCTCCTCAGTGGCTTGGGGATATTCCCAACCACTAGTTGCAATAAAGGTTTGAAGATTTGTAAAAGGCATGGTTTTGAAAGATTTCCACTCTTTAAAAATATGTACAAAAGAGTGTTTTTCTGCTTGTGGTTTAACAAGCTGGAGTTGTTCAATAGAAAGATTGAAGGTATTATTTTCTAACAGGTTAAAAGTGTAATCTGCTTCAGGAATAGAAATTATTAGACCTGCTTCCTCTTCTTCGGATATGTAGACTGGGGGTGTAATAACAGGTACAATCCGAGTTTCAGTCGTGTCTGGTGCAGGCAAGTCTTCAGGATGAACTGGTGACTGAACTGATGGGCTGGTATGGTGCTCAGACTGCTCTCCCTCACTGAACTGCAGCTTCCTAGGCCTCTTAGGAGAGGGTTCCGGTGATGACTGCAGGTTAGAGGGTCCTTCTGGGGCTGGTCCCCGTCTCTTGAATCTGATAGAAATTGGTGTATCGTCGGACTCGTTCCCGGACTCATTGCGATTCGATCTCACCGCAGTGCATCCATTCCTCTGATAAATCGTATCTTGGATATGACCTTGAGTCCGGCAGATCTTTCAAAAACTGGGCTGCTTTCCCAGTGCCTCCAACTTTCTTCTTTTCATGGTCCATATGACCAAGCCTCTTGTTTGGGTGGAGGGTCAATATTTCCCTTAGCCACTCCGGTTTTCTCCAAAAACCAACTAAGATGCGTTCCGAACGCCAACTTAGTCTTGAACTTCTTCTCATCTTCAAGCCACTCGACCTTGTTCACCTCGCGCACAAGTTTCCTGAAAATATAGTCCGCCCAATCGACTTCCTCTTCCTGAATCAACGCACCCAACACCATAAATTTCGAAGATGACAGTTGGTCATAGCTGCCCGCCATCCCCATGACTATCTTGTTGGTGATGTCCAAAGCAACTCGGTAAATCCTTTTTAACTCATTCCTCTTGGCTGTAAATTTCAATTTCTCTGGGATATTTTCGACTTTAATCGTTTTCCAGGTTTCGGCGGGTGATTGTTTAAGGGCTTCGACCGCCAAACCACGATGCTTCATCCCGAATGCAGAACGAATCTTCTCTCGATCTATGCTGACAGGAACTCCGCCGACTGTGCTGTTAATCCCGTGCTGAATCAGATAAGCATTGCGATAGAATTCAACGACATCTTCCTTGAACAGATGCTGAGGGTTGATATCGAGAAATGGGTAGATCCTATTCAACTTCATTTCCCGGATCAAATTGAGCATGTCGAAGTCTTCCAAATTTGCTTCGAGTAAACCTTCAAAGTCGACAACCATGGAGAAGATGACCTGGTCCTTCACCGCCTTCAAGTTCACTCCTTCGAAAGATGCCATTTCTGCAAATAGAGGATTTTTTTAGTGTATATTTTTGCTCTGTAAATTCTAGGGTTTCTGTAAGTGTAAAGAGTAAAGTGAAAGGTTTTCTTTCCTTATAAAGAAGATGAAAAGACGTTTGTATTAATTTATTATATATTTAAACGGTGGTACGCCTTTTGATATTCTTTTGAATTTCAAATTTGAATCGGTGGCCCAATTTAAAATTTGACGGTTGATTCTGATTGGCCATCGTAAAGGTTAATTAAATAGGCGTTTGACGCGTGTATTAAAATTGCCACTTGGCTTATAAGAATGTATATTTAAATGCCATTTCGTTAGCCAAAATAATATTTATAAATGTGGCAGATATTAATTAAAAAAAATATAGAGGTCAGTTTAGAGAACTTAGCTGGTCTGATTTTGTTGACTGTTGACCACTCTGCAACAGGTTAGTTGACCTCTCGCCTGGTATTCTGAACAGCTTAGTTGCTTTGTCTGGCCTTCGTCTTCTCGCCTGCATCAGCTTAGGCTGATTCTGAGTGTCCGTCCTTCCTTTAACTTGCTTCTGAACTAGATTCCCAATCTAGTAATCCATGATCTCTGCTAAGCTCTAGGAATCTTTCTTCTGGCAGGGGTTTGGTGAAGATGTCAGCTATTTGGTAGTCTGTGCTGACTCTTTCAACTCTAACCCTTTTGTTAAGCACATGGTCTCTAATGAAATGGTGCTTAACGTCAATGTGCTTCGTCCTTGAATGCAAAACCGGATTGTTGGTTATTGCAATAGCACTATTGTTGTCACACCAAATAGGAACTTCGTTGGCAATAATATTATAGTCCCTTAACTGTTGTCTGATCCATAGAATCATGCTGCACAACACTGCTGACTAGGTATTCGACTCTGTAGTGGAGATAGAGTTAGAAACCCGCTTCTTGCTAAACTAGGATATCGATCTGGTTCCTAGGAATTGACACGTTCCACTAGTGCTCTTCCCGTTGATTTTGCATCTTGCGAAATCCGCATCCGAGTATCCCGATAGCTCGAATTTGTCATCCTTGGGGTAAAAACTTCCAACATTAATTCTAGACTTTAGGAACTTAATAATTCAATAGGCTGAATCTATGTGTTATTGCTAAGGATAGGACTGGAATCTTGCAAAAAATCCAACGGAATCTGATATTTCTGGCCTGCTTGCGGTGAGGTACGAAGAGATCCGATGAGTCCTCTGTAGTGGGTTGAGTCCACCGATATGCCCGCCTGCCTGCATCCAGGTGAGTGCTTGTGCTCATTGGAATTCTTGCGGGCTTGGCTGATTCCATTCCATATCTCTTGATAAGATCTCTGGTATACTTTGCTAGGTTGATGAAAATTCCTTTTTTCATCTGCTTAACTTGTAATCCGAGAAAGAAGTTAAGCTTTCCCATCATACTCATCTCAAATTCTCCTTGCATGAGGTTGGAGAATTTCTCGCATAGTTCTGGATTGGTTGACCCGAATATGATGTCATCCACATAAATCTGAACTATTAATATGTGGCCTTCGTGCTCCACTCTGAATAGGGTTTTGTCCACTTTTCCCTTGCAAAATCCATTTTTCTCAAGAAACACAGACAGTGTTTCATACCACGCTCTTGGTGCTTGCTTGAGTCCATACAGAGCCTTCAATAGCTTATAGACTTTGTCTCCTTTGACAAAACCTGGGGGTTGGTCTACATAGACTTCTTCTTCTAGGATTCCGTTCAGAAACACACTTTTTACATCCATCTGGTAGACTTCAAAGTCCTTGAATGCAGCATATGCGAGGAATAGTCTGATGGCTTCTAATCTTGCAACAGGTGCATAAGTTTCATCAAAATCTATTCCCTCACACTGTGCATAACCTTTTGCTACGAGTCTGGCTTTATTCCTAACAACAGCTCCGTCTTCATCACTCTTGTTTTTATACACCCATTTGGTGCCAATAACTTTCTTGTGATCAGGTCTGTCTGTTAGTTCCCAAACTTTGTTTCTTTCCATCTGCTCCAATTCCTCTTGCATAGCATTAATCCATGAATAATCTTCCAAGGCTTGTTCTGTAGTCTTGGGTTCAATTTGCGACATGAAACATGAGAACATCGCCATTCCTGCTGGTAGAGTTGACTGTCTTGTCTTGACTCCATCACCAACTTTCCGATAATTTGCTGAATTGGATGATCCTTGAGCCATTTGGGGATCTCGTCCTCTTCGGGTTTGTTCCCCTGTTGGATTGCTCGTGGTTATACGCATCACTTGGGTTCAGTCTGCAATCGATCGGCTATCGCCTTGTCATCTGCAGCTTGGTTCGAACTACGGATGAGTCTTTGTCGGCTCATTTGGTCTTCTTCCGACAATCTGGATCGAGATAGGTTTTATGATCTGTCGATCTGCGATTGGGTCTTCATCACCGGTTGGGTCATCAGTGATCTGCAGTGAGTCCACCATTCCAGTGTCATGTATAATGACTTCTTCAAGGGTTGCCGACTTGAGCTTGTTCTCAATTTGCTCAAGTTGTTTCTGTACTCAACAGAGATTCATCAAAGACAACATGTGGTGTTTCCTCCACAACTAAGGTTCTTTTATTAAAAACTCTATATGCCTTGCTTCTTTGGGAATATCCCATAAAGAGACCGTCATCGCTTTAGCATCAAAGGCATTTAGCCGTGTTTTACCGTTGTTGTGGATGAAACACTTATAACCAAAAACATGAAAGTAAGCAACGGTAGGAGTTCTATTATTCCAAACCTCATAGGGAGTTTTGCCATGTCTCCCTACTATCATACTCTGCTGCAGGTGTGACAGTGTGTTATGACTTCAGCCCGTAACCTTTTGGGTAGGTCTGCTCGCAATCATGGACCTTCTTTGCTTCCTTCGTGGTTCTGTTCCTTCTTTCAAGAACACCATTCTGCTGGCGTCACAGGCTGCAGAGCTCATCTGGATCCCATTCGATCATTGAAATCGATTATCGCCTTGTTGAGAAACTCTCCTCCTCTATCCGATCCGATCTTGATTATGGAGAGGGATTTCTCATTCGGATCCTTCTCGGCACTCGTAAGTTGGTCAGGGTTTCACTTTTCTTGTATAGAAAAATGATCCAAGTGTACCTTGAATAATCATCTACTATTACAAGTGCATGTTTTACGCCGCTCAAAGTCCTTGGTTTGATAGGACCAAATAGATCCATGTGGAGTAGATCTAGGATCCTTGTTGTGAGCGTTGTAGGCTGAATCGGCTTGAACGATGCCTTGGTCTGCTTTCCCTTCGACATGCATCACAGAGTGCTTCCTTTTTGAATGCTTCATTTGGAAGTCCTCGACCACTTCCGAGAGCTAATCTTGTTGATGGCTTTGAAGTTTAGGTGACATAGTCTTTTGTGCCATGACCCATCCATTCTCGGCCTGTCTTGGATAGAAAACGAGTTAGGTGTTCTGTGTTCCAATCAATCATGTAAACATCTCTTCTTGGAAACCTTGTAGCTTTATTTCTCCAGATAAGATGTCTATCACCATACACTTCAAGATGGTGAAGACTACTAGATTCTTCTCGTCACAGAATCGGCTTATGCTCGGGAGGTTGTACTTGAGCCCTTTGACATAATGAACTTTGGATATGACAATGTTTCCTCGGTGCGACTCTCCAAAGCCTTTTGTCCTGTCCTCTAGAGCTATCTCCAAAGGTTACATCGGGACCTCTTTCTTTGATATATTTGGTCACATCTTCTTGTTCCCGGTCATATGCCTCGAGCACCCAGTCTACAAACCATTTTTCACCTCCAAAATTTGAGCTTGAGGAGATGTGGTTGTAGTCCTTCCACCTTTACGCAATTAAATAAGCGAGATTTAGGTACCCAATTTGTGTGGGTCCTTTGGGGTTAGTTGGTTTCTGGAGAATTGATTTCTCCTTGGATTATAGGAATTATTATTATAACCCTTATAAGGTGTCCGTGGTCGAGGTCTGAATCTTACGGTTGGATTGTATAGGATATTCCTCAAAATTTTGATAGTGTGGGCCATTTCTAAATCTAGGTGAGACCATTTATTAAACCTTTGTGGTCTCCACACTTGTTCATTTTGGTAATTAGGATAACCTTGAGGTTTCCATCCGCCCCTCCCATTATGAAATCTATTTTTGGGGAGTTGTTGGTAATAATGGGCATGTTGTGCGGAATTTCTTGCTTTTGCACAGGCCCTTTGCCTAGTCGCTGTCTAGTTGGGCATGCAGTGTAACTTTGCGACTAAACGTTTGACTTAATTTGTTGCTGTTTTGAATATCGGTTTATACACGTGCTCGTGATCGAGACCATTGTTTCTCCCTTGATAAACTTGGTTTCAGAACTAGAGGAAGTGTGAGAATCATATCCAAGGCCTGATTTGGTATATAGTGACCTTTTATAAGTACACAATTCGCCCAGAGTTGAAGACGCCTTCAGGGAGGTTATTTCCTGCGCCTGAGTTTTATTTATTTGTGCCAGCTTAGTAAACTCAGCTTTGGCATGAGCAAGTGCAGCTGATTTTTCTTTAAGTAAAATGTTTAACCGATCTATCTCAGCTGTATTGACATTTGCCTGGTTTTTAAAGTCAGCTGTAGTTGTCTCAACCTTATTTAAATCTAGGCTGAGTTTTTCGAAATCATTTTTCAGCTGCCTATTCTCATCTTGCAGCTGAGTCTTCTCTGCTGATACAGCTTGGTGTGCAGATTTGAGTGTTTCAAAATCTTTAAATAACTGATTTACCGATTCATGTAGATCCATATCTTGTGACATGGTTGAGCTATTATTTGAACCGGTGGGTTTAGAAGTTACCTCTTCATCAGCTAAGTTTGCCATCAGGCAATCATACTCCTCGTCTTCATTAGAAAAGAAACCGCTGCTTGATTCAACATGCTCCTGGTCTTCTCCGATGAGAGCTTTTCTTCTGTCTTCCTTTCTGCCCACCTCCTTCTTGGTTTCGTCCTTCTTGAGCTCGGGACAATCCATTTGGATGTGTCCTATTTTGTGACAGTTGTAGCATTCAACTTTCCAGCTTCCACCTACGGTTCCTTCTTGGATTCTCCTTGTAGTTTTTCTTATACTTGGAGTAGTTCTTTCAAATTCTTGAACCTTTGCATTATGAAAGCCATTTCTTCCTCAAAATCTAGTGGATTTGGAGGTTTCACATCGAATAGGCTCTTAGCGAGGACTCATTGCAAATGCGATTCCCTTCTCTGCAGGCTCAGTTGAGGATGAACTTGGAAGTTCGAACTCATAGGCCTTCAGATCCGAGAACAGCTCCTGAATCTTTATTTTATTCAGGTCCTTGGACTCTCTCATGGCTACGGCCTTCATGCTCCATTCGGGGTTGAGAGATCTGAGGACCTTAAGTGCCATTTCCCTGTTGCCATAGGTTTTGCCCAGGGAGTTGATCTCATTGATAATTTCAGTGAACCTTGTGTCCACTTGGTCTATAGATTCACCATTCTTCATTTTAAAGTTGTCAAATTTTTGGATAGCAATTGACAACTTGTTTTCCTTGATCAGCTCCGTTCCTTCACACATTAGAGCTAATGTGTCCCAAATTTCTTTGGCATTCTTACAGTTTTTGATCTTGACCATGGTGGATTTGTCAAGAGTTTGGTATAACACATCTCTGGCCCTGTTGTCAAGATTGGCCAGCTTTCTTTCTTCGGGGGTCAGCTCCGTTCTCTTCTTAGGAATCTTTTCGGGCCTCCCAGCTGCGATCTCCTCGGCTGTGTTGTCCTTCTCAAAAATGAATGGACCATCTTCAATGATGCACCACATGTCGTCGTGAATTGAAGATAAGTGTGCCTGCATTCTTATCTTCCACAGATCATACTCGTCAACTGAAAAGACAGGGAGTCTAGAGTGCATGTGTTCCATTATAAAGTGAGAGTTAAGATATATATATCTTAATATAGATCTGGTTCGTGAAAAAAAAATGAACCAACCTCTCCGATACCACTTGTAGGTCACAAGTCGTCCAGGAACAAGTCTAGAGGGGGGGGGGGTGAATAGACTTGTTGAAACTCTTGAACTCTTTTTCATGAAGAGTGAGTTTCTTCAGCTGATAGTTAAACAAATGACTTGGAGTCGTTTGTTCTTGGATATGTGCGGAAGTTAGCTGATGACGAATAGAAATTAACTTAATGAAACACTTAACAATGTATGCAGTAGTTAAAGTATGATGCAAGAAACAAGAAATAACACAGCAATTATAGTGGTCTCGAGGTGGGGTAATCCTCTACTAATCCACTTTTCTCCAAACCAGTTGGAGATGAATTCACTATAATTTTCAACCAGGTGATAAATATTACGTTGATTCAAACCACTACAACAACTTCCAACGGTGAAATCATGCCGTTGTACACACACTTGACTGCCTTGCACCTCTTGATCCTCGATCCTCGGATGCCTTTACAGTCTCTTACTTCAACCAGTGAAGTACCCCGTACTCAAGATTATAGACAAGAGTGTTTGTCTTCTCCAACTTAAGAGCTTCATCAAGTATGAACTTTTAGGTCTGCTCTTTTCACGATGCTATTTGATTGCTTGAGATTGCTTGATTGCTTTGATCGCTAGAATGTACGTTCGCACCGGTAGTTGCTCAGTTTCAAATCTTCGGATATATATATATCACGATCTCTGAGCTTCTTCCTTGTAGCCGTTGCAAATTTGAACAAATCCGTCCGTTGGAGTGAGACTTCATTGTTTATTCTTTCTGAACGTTGCAAGGCTGGATTCCCATTATTTTATTTTATCTTCCGACCGTTGTGAGGACTTCTGCATGTGAGCGCCGAATCTTTTGAATATAAAAGGATTAAAGTCTTCACGGTGGGTTAGGATGATTTAATTAAATCATATCTCTTGCGGGAATCACTCCAATTTGTCTCTTCACGTTGCATGTGAGCTTTCCGTAATACTTGACTTTTCAACGCATGCTGACGTGGACTTGGAGTACTAGGCTGTAGTCGAGTAGGCTGATGTGCAGCTTACATCTCTGCAGATAGGTTCTCTCGGCTGTTCACTGTTTGTGACTTATCTGGTCAGGTGACTTCCCTGAGGTACCTCAGTGTGATCTGGTCAAACTTCTCGATAAATTTAGTTGACTGAGCTACTCGACCGAGTCATTGTTCCTCTCTGATGGACTAGGCTGTACTTAGTACTTAGCCGTTTTTCAGCCTAACTAACTTTTGGCCTACAGAAGACACTTATTTGGTTCTTCTTTACATTTTGCCAAGTTTTATACTTAACATATTTTGGCCTATGGAAGATACTCATTTGGTTCTTCCTGACATTTTGCCAAGTAATAAACATTTGATTTTAAATTAATGACATCATCAAAATCTAACAAGTATTCCTAACACTGGAGCGTTGCTAGCGCACGCTAAGGCTTCGTTAGCGCACGATAACTGGAGGTGCAGAAACAATCCAGAAGCTACTGGAAAGGACTGGAGGCCTCGTTAGCGCACGCTAACGATTGTTGTTAGCACACGCTAACCTGTCCGGTATAAAAACCTGACATCAGTCTTTTATTCCCATTCTCTTCCCATTTCTTCTTCCTCCGCGGGTGTGAGTCAAGGGCGACTGGGTTTATGTTCTTGGACGATTTTACTCCACCCAAGGGTGTTTTGGAGAGTTCTAGGTGATTTTATCATCATCTAATCCATTGTTCTTCGCCGGATCGAGGTAATTCTTTGATTTCTCTTCGAGTTGACTTTTTTAAAGTTTTGTTCTTGATTTTGGATTCGATCCAGTTTTGATGAATTGGTTGTCGTAAAAACATTATTTTGAACATGTTTTATGGATTGAATATCCATATCTTCAGTTCGTTTAATCCGATGGGTGAGTTGGTGTCCTTGAAGTGTCGTGAACATTTAATGTTCGATTAAATGTTCGAATGAGTTTTCCTTCATTAGTTTGATGTGATTCCTATTGTTATTAGTCTTGATCCTCGTTGTGATCGTATTTTCGTTGTGTCTTGCGGAAGTTGTAAGTATTCGGAGTTTCCCGGTCAAGCCGTGTTCATCGGAATGTCCGGTATGGGTTATTGAGGCAAATATCATGTTTATACAATTTGTGTCTTGTGAATAGAGGTTACGTGTTAGATTTACGATGATTTATTTAGCTCGATGAGTATATATATTTTATATGTCATGATTATAAACCAATTGTAGTAAATATGAGTTATTTGCAACAAATACTCCGTGTTGATTATGTTGTACTTGATTGTTCATACTCTAGGAATCATGATGGTTGCGATGATTGTGTCGGATTTATTTTACGCTTGGATGTGTATTGTGTGTTGTGTTATGTGTGAAGGGTTGTGATAATCTTGTTGGTTGGTTGTACACGTGGTTGTGCAATGTGTTTTGTTTTGATCATGAGTTATGTTTGATTATGTGTTATTGATGTTGATGGTTTGATTGTTGAGGTTGTGCTATGTGTGATAGTTGTGTGGAGTCGTGATAGACAAGTTGGTTGATTGACCGTGAACATGTTTGTATAATGTGAATGTGAATGTTGTGTACTGTGTTTCTAAGTTCACTCTTGCGGGTTCGACGGGGCAGACGAGGATTCATGGCACAGGTCCATGGGATCATAACATAGTATGTGGTGCTGAGGTCCAATCGTGCAGGTCTGACGAGGCCTACGATGACACATGGCATAGGTCCATGGGGTCAGGACACAGTACGTCCAACCGTGCGGGTTCGACGTGACCTACAGTGACACGTGACACAGGTTCACGGGGTCAGGACTGGTTGTTATGATTGATGTGTTTGATTCCAACTGTGCGGGTTCGGTAGGAACCTACGGTGACACATGACACAGGTTCACGGGGCCGGGACTAGTTGTTGTGATTGTTGTGTTGGCTCAATCTGTGTGGGTTTTTGAACCTACGGAGACTCGTGGCATGCGATCAACGGGTCATGAGCATGATTGGTTTTGATGTATTGTTGTGTTTGTTTACTTCCGTGCAGGTTGTCGAACCTACGGAGACTCGTGGCAAGCAATCACGGAGTCATGAATTATGTTTTGTCAATCAAAGTTTTGAAAGAAAGTTTTTATGAAATAAATGTTGGGCCGAGTCCCACGCAATTTGGAAACCGTGTGGTAAATTGTTGAGATACGAATTGAGATTTGGCCTAAGACCCTAAGATTTTTGAAAAGGTTTTGAAATCAGGACTCAAGGTCCTAAAGGTTTTCTAGTCCTAAAACAGTCCCCGAGATGAGAATTTTATTTTCAAATATTTCTTTGCTCGTTTTCGAAATTCAAAAATGTCTCGGGAATGTTTTGGTAGCTGATTGTCGTATCTGATTCATGGTTACTATTTGCTTGTTACATTTCGTATAACATGATACTTGTACTATCCATTCAAATGCTAATCCCTTAAATGGGGGAAATGCGTTTCATGCATTTCAGGTATACTCAATTCGAGGGAGCTGTCACAGGATTGGCACGGGAGATGATGAGCTACGATACTAATCAAGAGTGAGAATTGGTATGGTCTTGTTGTACTGTCAAGTTGTAATTAGTCTTCCGCTGCACTATACTTCGACCCTGCGTGGATACTGTTGTAAAGAGTTATTTTCTGTTGATTGTGTTTTGTGACCTCATCAATCCACGAAGTTTACTTGTATTTGACCTTAGCGGTCCATTTTGTTTTATTATTTGACCCGGACGGTCAAGCCTTTGGTCTTTCTGTGATGTTTAGCCTGGTAGATCCTTGTGGGAAGGGTCTAGGGCGTTTAATATTCCCATTTGGATTTTGGGTCTTACATTTATGGTATCGGAGCTTAAGTTGTGGAAACCTAGGCTGTCGGATCGAGTAGAGTTGTGATTTTTTGAGTCGTCTTTTGTCGTGTCATCTGAGTTATCGAGTTATCTAAGATGTATGTTGGCACAGTATGTCATCTGAGTTGTCGGTTGAGATTAGTATCGTGAGCGGTCGTCATCTTTGTGCGACCTATGGATGTAAGTATCCTCTTCTATGTGATATATCTGTGTTTCGTGATTTCATTTATATGTATGTTGTGTAATGAAATCTGTGTTTGGTACTTGTGATGTACTACATGTGTGTTGAGCTAAATGTATTGATGGTCTCGACACCGAGTGGTGCAGCATGATGTGGAATCTTTGAACATTGATGTGTTCCAGGAAATGTATCGGCGGTAGAGTTTGTTGAGAAACTCAGATGAATGGGTTTGATGAATGATAAAACATGGTGTTCATGAATTGTGTTTGATTGGATCGGTGATCTTGTTTGCCATTTGGGCATGTGGTTTTAAATTCAGTTGTTTTAGATAGTTGTAAATATGTTCGCTGCGTGTAGGTTTGAAAACAGTTTTCTGTAGAATTTCTTGGGCTTGAGTATGTTTGTGGAAAAATCAATTTTCGAGAAACATTTTAGTGGTGCGATTAAAACCACGGTTTAGTATGGACTTTGAAATTGGTTGAACTTTGACGAGCTGGTCATGTATTTTCAAATAACACCTTCAGACGGTTTTTGAAAGATGTGTTTTAAAGTATTTCGAACATTGTAAAATATTATCGTCGTTTTTGGATATGTTGAAAAGGATTTTAATAAAATGATTTTCGCGTATTGGTGCTGTTGGCCACTAAGTATACAGAATACAGCTTGGAAAGTGTTTAAGCAACAAGCTATACATTTTACAAATTAGAGTGCGTAGCGGAAGTCTTGTTAAAGATAGTTTGCAGTATATACTTGAAAATAATCACAGTAATGAAAACAATAAATTGCAGAAGGTAAATAAAACAAGATTTAAAGTGGTTCAAGGTAAACCCCTCTACGTCCACTGGTCCTCCACACAGGAGTAAAAATGTTTATTATAAATACTGCGTACACAACTACGTATTTATAATCAAACCTATCATTGTATCATTCACACAGATAGATACAAAGACCGTCGCTTTCAACTGTTCATACAGATTGGTCAAAGCTAACTCTTGACTTGCTTCTTCACACACAGTTCCAAAACTTCGTCCTATTCGTCCCACACAGGTCGGAATAGCTTCTTTAGTTCACACAGAACTAGGTTTTTACTCAAAGGTAAAAGTAAGGTAACCAGGTAAGAACAACAGCTTGAATATGAAGTTCTTGAGCTGATTATGGCTGTTCTTGATGACTGAGTATATTTCTTCTTCTTCAGATATGGATTGATGCTAGGAATAAATATACTTGCTCTTGTAAGCTTGATTTGATGATAATGAATATTCACTCTTTTGATTGTTTGAATATCGCTTGTAAGCTTGTATGGTATATTTTTTATTATGTTCTGATCTTCAAACACTGGGGAATAAATAGCTTCTGAATAGATCCGTTGAGCCAATAGATCCGTTGAGCCAATAGTCTGTTCCAACATGTTGATGGACAAGATCAGGTTTTTGCTCCTTGATTGAAGATCTCTGTCGGATGTTATTTAAAAACTTTATCCCTTCAGTATTTAAATAGTTCTTTTCAAACGGGGCTTTGGCTTAGTGAGTAAAGTAGATTCCGTTCCAACAGTCTTCAGTCCTGTTGGATGAGTGTTTGAATATCTTACACTTTACAGCTGGATCGCTGTATCCAATATGTTGATTGACTAATGCTGTATGGAATGATGTTGTATGAATGATTCAGGAAAGCTTCCATACTTGGTGTCATATCCACTTGAGATTCTTGCTGTATGATAGTCATTTATCCTTTTGCTATATGATGAGGCAACGCAGGATGCAGGATAAATTGTACAGCGATATGAACAGCTTCGTAACAGCTACTTGCTGTATGATAACTTGCTGTTTGGATCCACTTACTGTATGAAGCTTGCTGTTTGGTAATTATCAAAATAACATTGTTTTTCCCAACAGGTGCTATTTTCAAATGATCGAGTAAATGATTTTAAAACCTTCACACCATAAAATTTCTTGTATTCATAAATCAAACATGATTTTGATTTCAAAAAGGGTGGAGGAAAAATCTTTCTGAATTGTGTCAGTTAGCGCACGCTAACGTGCTAATTAGCGCACGCTAACTAGAATGGGCAGATATAGTGATTTAGTTAACGCACGCTAACCGTAGGCTTAGCGCGCGTTAAGATACATGTGCTGCATGATTTGAATGTGATTGATTATATGTGGGAATGATTATGTTATGTATGAATAAGTTATCCACCCGGGGACGGTTCGGTGAAACCTCTGGGGGTCGATGCCAAAGAACATGACCACGGGATACCTTATGTGCTGTTGATTGTGATGATGTGTAGTTTGTCACGGCCGTGATTATATCAGGAATGGTCATAAGTTTTTTGTCGATGTGGTCTTATGATTCTTGTACAATTGTGAGTTCCATCTGTTGCCATGATAGTTCTTGTATTCATGTTGATATAGTTACCTTACGTTAATACGTTATGATGAGCTGGCTTTTCGGCATATTAATTTGCGATGTGTTGTGCTGAGTTGGTATCTTGGTGTGTTGCTCTGTGATGTTACATTTTGTTGTACTTAGTAATTGTTTGTTCAGTATGCCTAGAGGTCGAGGCCGAGGACGTGGATGTGGTTGTGGACGTAATCAGGGGCACGAAAGGGCGACATGCTCATTGTTGAGTGCCAATCAGCTCAGTACAGATGGTCGGGATGACCAGTCGCGTGATCAGGAGAAATCAAATGGAGGTAATGTTGATGTCAGCGCCACCACCATCCTTCGTCAGGTGGCTGACCAGTTGGCGCAGATGAATCAAGCAGCACACCGGAATGAGCCTCCCGAGGGGAATAATGGAGCTAGTAGGTGGTTGCGAGATGTGATGAAAATGCACCCACCCCGTTTCGCGGGTTCCTCTAACTTGTTAGGTTGGGAGAACTGTCTCTTCCAGTTGGGAAGAATATTTGATGCGGCGGCATGTCCCGATGAGAGAAGAGTACCTATTGCTCAGTATCTTCTCGATAAAGAAGTTGCAGACTAGTGGCAGGCTGTAGCGCCTGCAGATCGTACATCTACATGGGCTGAGTTTAAGACTACCACGGAGGTAGAGTATTGCCTGTTGCCTGTCCGTGAGTGCAGGATCGTTGAGTTTTTCTCAGCTATGCCCCAGGATATGTCGATATCCCGGGCGATAGTTGATTATAATCAACAGCTAAGTTATGTCTGTGATCAAGTGAGAAGTGAAGCGGAAAAGATCCGAAACTTAAATATGCCCATGAAACCACATATCCCTGAGAGTAAAGGCTCCAATCATGTATACCACTTTGAAAGAGTATCAGGACCGAGCTTTAGCCATCGAGATGGCTGTTTCTGTGTCAGAGGCTAGTTCGGGAGGTAAGATACCGAAGACCTCGAGTAAGTTTTCCAGAGGTCAGAGAAGTGAGTTCTGTGATCCTGTTACTTCACATTGTCCTTCTGGGCGCCTCGTTCATTCGATCAGTCTAAGAATCTTAATCCAAGGTGAGCGGTGTGAAGATGTGTTTCAACTGTAGCCGTGTGGGCCATACTCGGAAAAATTGTCGCTCGCCGCAGGTTAACTGTTTCAAGTGTGGTCATTTGGGACACGAAGCGGCGCATGGCGAGTCCGTCGTTGAGATGTTCGGGGACCGGGGTCCCGCTCCTACTCGTGGAGGGCCCAGTGGTGCCCAGTGATGTTATTACGTATTGTATTGTAGGTTATGTCTTGTGTGGAGATTTGATATTTGTTGTGTGAACCTTTTGTTTTCGTTTGTGTCTACCTTGATATTTCTTATTTTAAGTTTTGGGATGAAACTTATTTTTAGTGGGGTAGAATGTAATGCCCGAGATTTTCGTTTTCGGTTGCGTGGAACTTTTTTTCTACTGTTTAGTGGATTGTATGTTTTTCGTGCCTATATGATCATGTGTCATGCATTGACGCATGTTGGTTGCGATTCAGATTCGTTGCGTGTTTGTCATTCCGTTGGGAAGTATTGTTATTGTGATGAGTTTTGGTGCGATCTTACTGCCTATGCAGTAGGAATAGCGCACGCTAGGTGCAGGGATAGCGCGCGCTACGGGAGCGATGCTAGCGCACGTTAAGGCTTCGTCAGCGCACGCTAACTAGAGGTGTAGAAACAGTCCAGATGCTGCTGGACTGGGTTGGAGTGTCGATTAGCGCACACTATATATCGATATAGCGCACGCTAAGGTGTTGTAGTAGCGCACGCTATCGGTTGTAGTAGCGCACGCTAACTAGTGGTTCTGGGATAGTCCAGAAGCTACTGGACTGGGTTGGAGGACTCGTTAGCACACGCTAACGATTGTTGTTAGCGCATGCTAACCTGTCTGGTATAAAACCGGACAACAGTCTTTTATTCCAATTCTCTTTCCCATTTCTTCTTCCTCCGCGGGTGTGAGTCAAGGGCGACTGGAGTTCGTGTTCTTGGATGATTTTACTCCATCCAAGGGTGTTTTGGAGAGTTCTAGGTGATTTTATCATCATCTAATCCATTGTTTTTCGTCAGATCGAGGCAATTCCTCGATTTCTCTTCGAGTTGACTTTTTGAAGGTTTTGTTCTTGATTTCGGATTCGATCCAGTTTTGATGAATCGGTTGTCGTAAAAACATTGTTTTGAACATGTTTTATGGACTGAATATCTATATCTTCAGTTCATTTAATCCAATGGGTGAGTTGGTGTCCTTGAAGGGTCGTGAACATTTATGTTCGATTAAATGTTCGAATGAGTTTTCCTTCGATAATTTGATGTGATTCCCGCTGTTATTGGTCTCGATCCTTGTTGTGATCGTATTTTCGTTGTGTCTTATGGAAGTTGTAGGTATTCGGAGTTTCCCGGTCGAGCCGTGTTTGCAGGAGTGTCCGGTATCAGTTATTGAGGAAAGTATCATGTTTATACAATTTGTGTCTTGTGAATAGAGGTTACGTGTTAGAATTACGATGATTGATTTACCTTGATGAGTATATATATTTCATATGTCGTGATTATTTACTATTATGCTCTAAGTCTACTGTTTAAATAATATAATGTGGAGACATTTATTATTATAATATTGATTATATTATTGAATTAATATTCTGCTTACGATCATCAAGTATGTGACTTGATAGTAAAACTCGTTAAAGCATTAAAGAATATTTATTCTAGATATCCCTAGTAATATGATTACTAGTATGATAATGATACGATGGCTATGTTTTACTGGTCATGAACATGAGATGTTATATCACGTCATAGATACATGTGGAGACATCGTATTGGATATGACCTCACAAAGATAATTATATATGGATTAAGTCATTATAATTCCTCTGATTGTTATATATTATTTAAGTCCTTATTACCTAAAGACACTACAGTTTCCTACATAATGAGTATCGTATTTTAACACAATACCAATGTCTTCTGTAACAAGGGACCATATAGTTTGTGATTGGATACGGTACGATTTATGCAGAGGGAAGTAGTTTGTCCAGAGGGGACTTGTCCCTACTATAAAATGGAGAAGAACATAATCATGACATCACGTACTCTTATCACAATATCAGCACAAAAGGAAATCACATGCTACCACTCAACATCATCACAATCAACAGCACACGGGGTAATCACATGGTCATGCTCTCTTGGCATAGATCCCCAGAGGTTTCACCGAACCATCCCCGAGTGAGCAATCTATTCACACATATAATAGATATTTCAACATAACAACAATCACATCCGAGCCATACAACACAATGCATCTTAACGCGCGCTGACACAATTTAGAAAGATTTGTCCTCCACCCTTTTAGGAGTTAAAATCACGTTTGATTTATAAATACAAAATTTTAGGATGTGAAGGTTTTAAAATCATATACTCAAATCATTTGGAAATAGCACGAATACACAAAAGATATTTTTCTCAAAATTCTTTCAAACACGACAAGATGCCGTCAACGGTAATATTTTACCAAGCATCCAAAATATTTCGAAAAGCTCATTCATACGTACACATGCAGCGGATACAATTAAATCAACAATCCGAAATTTATCGATTTCGAAACAAAAGTCCACTCGGCATACAAAATCACCAATTCTACAAACTACTCGCAAATACCGGGTTCGAACACATGTCAACCCATCCAACCAAGTTTAATAACATAATTTATGAACACCGTTTCGAACACATGTCGAAACCATCAATGCTTCCCCTGAGAATCTCTGATCAATACACACAAAATACATCACAAACACCAGATACAAACTTCATTTCACAACAGCTTGCGACAAAATCAATAACACAAAATATAGTAGAAGAAACTTACATCACAGATCGCATGAAGATGACGGCCGCCCATGATACTAATCTTCTCTCGTCATCCAAAAACTCAAGTGATATAACAAAACACAACCCAGCTCAACTCAACTTGTCAATTGACACCTCGAATGACCGCACAAAACGTAACTTGACTCGACCCGACAGCCTAGGTTTCCACAACCTAAGCTCCGATACCATATTTGTAACACCAGCAGAAACCAACTGGGAATATTACACGCCGTGGACCCCACACTCGAGGGTCCACCAGGCTGAACACAATCATACGACCAAAAGTTTGACCGGCTAGGGTCAAACAGCATAAAGACACGAACTGATAAGGTCACACAACCAAATCAAATTGTAATAATTTGATTACAACTCATACCCACAGGGGTCCAAAATACAAAACGATACAACCCAGTGGAAGACTCAGAAATAATACAAAGACATAACAACAACTGCATTCCATAACTCTTGATTAGTATCGCAGCCCATCATCTTTTGTGCCGATCCTGTGACTGCTCCCATGAATATGCATGAACCTGGACACAAAACAAATATCCAACCCCCCCGATTACTCGGGGGTTAGCAAAACTCCACCGTTTTACTAGTGCCAGTATCAAACTATACAAAATGTAACAAGCAATTACAAATCATAAATTAGGCAACCACACTCTACCAAACACAAATCTACCAATCACGTATTCCCTAGAAGTTTTAATAATATAGAAACCAACACAAGTGGAATCTTTGAAAAATAACTGACATCTCAAGAAATTTTTGAAAGCGCAAATCCTTTAGAATTCATGTCCTTAGTTTATCAAAATCCTTTAGGAATTCATGTCCTTAGTTTATCAAAATCCTTTAGGAACTCATGTCCTAAGTTTATCAAAATCCTTTAGGAACTCATGTCCTAAGTTTATCAAAATACTTTAGGAACTCAGGTCCTAAGTTTGTCAAAATACTTTAGGAACTCAGGTCCTAAGTTTGTCGAAATACTTTAGGAACTCATGTCCTAAGTTTATCAAAATACTTTAGGAACTCATGTCCTAAGTTTGTCAAAATCCTTTACATCAAAACTCGCTCAACAATCAATCAAGACACTCGTGAACTCTCGTCACGTATACTAAACAAAATAATCATAATACTCGTGATCGCTTGTCACGTGGCTCCGTAGGTTCATCAACCCGCACAGACTATGCCAAACACAATTCTCATAACACCATGAACTCTTGCCACATATCAAGCACAACAAACATAACACTCGTGATCCCTTGTCATGTGGCTCCATAGGTTCATCAACCCGCACAGACTATGCCAAACAAAACTATCACCACACCCAGTCCTGACTCTGTGATCTCTTGCCACGAGTGACCGCAGGCCCGTCGAACCCACACGGTTGGACGTAATGTGCCCTGACCCCCTGACCGACTGCCATGTGCCATCGTAGGCCTTGTCAGACCCGCACGACTGGACCTCAGTACCACATACTAAGTTCCGATCCCAGGATTAACTGTCCTGAATCCTCGTAGGCCCCATCGAACCCATATGAGTGAACTTAGCACCACAACGCACACTAACACGTTGTCGTTCCATCAACCACGAACATATCAATCAATCACATTGATCACCACGAACTCACGCATCATGCGCACACAACAAAATCTCAAAACACAAATCATCATCATCAACGACACGCAACCAACATAACTCATGATCAATACACGATATATTGCATAACCATGTGTACAATCAAGCCGATACGATTACCACAATCCTGCACACAAAACACAACACACAATACATATACCCAAATAACATAGTAATCACCATTCCTTTATAACGGGTAACACATGACCGATTCACATGAATCACGTTTACAAAGGTAAACCAATCATCAAAACACAACACACGATTTCTGATGGCAAGACACAAGTTGTATAAGCAAGATACTTGCCTCGAATCAACAAGCGAATACTCCGACGAACACGGCTCGGCCGCAATGCCTCAAACCCTATAACCTCCATAAGAAACAACAAAAACATGATCACAACGAGGACCAAGACCAACAAAAATGGAAATCACATCAAACTATCGAAGGAAAACTCATTCGAACATTTAATCGAGCATTAAATATTCATGAACCTCCAAGAACACCGAAATCACCTATCGGGTTGGACGAATCAAGGATATGGATATACAATCCATAGAACATATTCAAAATAACGTTTTTACGCTAACTAATTCATCAAAACTGGATAATTTCCGAAATCAAGAACAAATCTACAAAAAGTTAACTCGAAGAAAAACCAAGGAATTACCTCGATCCGAGGAAGAACAATGAATTAAACGATGTTATAATCATTTATGATACTCCAAAACACCTTTAGATTGAGCAAAATGGGCCAAGATCAAGAACCCTAGTCGCCCTTGACTTACACCCGTGGAGAGAAGAGGAAACTAAGGAGAAACTGAGAATAATGACTGCTGTCCAGTTTATATACTGGACAGCCTTAGCGTGCGCTAATCTTTAATATTAGCATGAATTATCGAAGTATATATCGCCCAACATCTCAGTCCAGTAGCTTCTGGACTGAACCCGAGCTACCAGGTAGCGTGCGCTACCCTTCCGATAGCGTGCGCTACTGTCACACCATAGCGTGTGCTACGCCCTCCATAACGTGCGCTATCGACTGCCCAGGCCAAGGCAGTAGCTTCTGCCTCATATCTGGAACTCCCGTTAGCGTGCGCTAACTGAGACTTAGCTTGCGTTAACGACGCATAATAGCACGTGCTACTCCATGCTCTTAGCGTGCGCTATTCCTGCTGAACAGGCAATAAGATCGCACCAAAACTCCTCACGACAATGATTCCTGCCAACGGAACGACAAGCACACTACAATTTGAATCGCAACCGGCTCACATCAATGCATGAAAACGATCATATAGGCACAAACAACTTACAATCCACTAAACAGTAGAAAAAAATTCAATCTACCGAAAACAAAAATATCGGGTATTACACTATTGACATAATCGAACTCACCATCTTGTTTAACCCTTTAACTTGATTAGAATTGCAGTTGTTATCGATGTTTGATTATAGAATTTTCCCATAACATGTTCGATAAGATTAGTCGAATTTATCTTAATTGGAGAATTGTAGAACATAGTAATCGACTATCCATAATCATCAAAGTTAATCTTGATAGAGATTATATTATTGATCTGGAAGCTTGTAATTTCGTTAGCAATATGACTGAAATTTCCGTATGATGATTTGATTTCGAATTATTAGTGACTCCAAAATTACCGAAGAATTGTAATTCCATAACATTTGATGTAGTTAGAATCGAAAGTAACTATCGATTGTAGTAACTTGGTAGATGAGTGAGTTGGACGATTGGGGGAGGGGTAATCCTACTTGACTGAATCGGTCATTTTGAATGAGTTATTAATTTATTATATCATTTAGATTGTAAACAGATTGGTGATCGCCTGCTCGCGACATTTGCTTTAAAATGGACTTTGCACTTGTCGGACTTAAGGCAAGTTCACTACTTGGTTAGACTATGATAATTGATACTATGATATTAACTTGCTATTATGTAATTTTTCCATTTGGTAAGTACGATTGTGATTGACCATAGAATCGATAGTGTGTGTCCAGATGTGATGTTTTGTGATTATCAGTAGCGTGTATCCCAATGACGGCTATTTTAATGATAGTGTGTATCACGATACATTTTTTTCCCCGGTAGTGTGCATTTCGGGTGCTTGTGATTATAATTTGTTGCTTGTATTAATTGAGATTTGAATATAATTACTTGTTTATGAGATTTCAGTATATGTGTTATAATTTCATGATATATGTTATCATCGTCTAACCTTAGATTGAGCTGGCACGATAGGTCGTGTCAGGTAAATCTGTTGCTTATATGCAGGACATCACTGAGAGTCGTGGTCATGCTTGATTGTGTGTTGGAGCATGATTATACAGATGAAGTTTCTTTGTGAAAATAACATTAAACTCTTGAACCGTTATTAGGTAATAACTATGTGATTGGATGTATATGTTACACCCCCAAAATCCCATTGGATTATTACAGTGTCGTGGACCCCACAACAGGAAATCCACCAGGCGAACACGACTAAAATACATCAAATTGACAAACAAGGAAAATCACAGTCCCTACTATAATGTCCGACACAATATTCCAATGTGGAATTTCAATGACAACGATGGCCTACATGGCCAAAATAAAAATACAACATCCATGAGCCTCTCTCGGACAACAGAAAATGACAACAACCGACAAACTGGAGAACACTCCAAACTGACTGTCCAACATGTACACCAAAACAATGCTGGACTAGTATCGCTCGAATGCCTCGTCACCATCGTCATACCCCTGTGTCTCAACTCTCTCCTCGCAAACACCTGAAACATGAGAACATGTTTCGCCCCCACGGGGTCAGTCATCCAGATAATGAATATCAAATACATGTACAACATGATATGCATCCAAAGGCAAAATAAACGGTACAACAATGGTAATTCGAGATGCTCACAAACCAAGGTAATAACTGAGCATTCGTGAAACACTATGTCCACGGGATACGATCAATACCTGCTCAACAGGTCAGAACACAAGTGCCCAACACCGAATCATCAATATAGAACACAACAACGAATTACCCAAAGGTAAACCAAACTGAAATAGATACGAATCACAATGCCCGAAGGCTCCAACGGAAACACCAATACATCACACATGGCTTAAAAGCCCTCATCTGAAGCTGCAAATCATCACAATGTCCTGAAAGCCACTCAGTCGAAGCTGCAAATCATCACAATGGCCTGAAACCAAACAGCCCGGAGTTGTATCACATGAGGGGCCGAAGCCACATGGCCGAAGCTGTATCACAATGAGGGGCCGAAGCCACACAGCACGAAGCTGTATCACAATGAGGCGCCAAAGCCGCACAGCACGAAGCTGTATCACAATGAGGGTTCGAAGCCACACATCATGAAGCTGTATCACAATCAGGGGCCAAAGCCACACAGCACGAAGTTGTATCACAATGAGGGGCCCAAGCCACACAGCACGAAGTTGTATCACAATGAGGGGCCGAAGCCACACAGCACGAAGCTGTATCACATTGAGGCCATCCAATGACCGTGACCTGCTGAATTGCAGGTGCTGGGAAACAAACCGCTAAGGTTCAAGCCCCAGACTTACCCATAATGAGATCATCTAGTAACCGTGACATACTGAACTGTAGGTGTTGGGAAACCAACCGCGAAGGTTCAAGCCCCAAACTTACCCATCGAGCACTAGCCGAGACTAACCTCAAAAACACAATTAATCACAAACGGCAACGATCACAAGATTACCGAATTCACAAGAATGATAGTGTGCTACCTTGAGTCGGTCAACACGACAACAATATTTAACGGATGGGCACCGTCCTCGGCGGTCCCACTTCAAATACCTCGATTGCCTTGGAATGGCCAACCAATAACAATGACTCAATGGATGGGAACTATCCTCGACAGTCCCAATTCAATACCTCGATTGTCTTAGAACGGCCAATCAATAACAATGACTCGGCGAATGGAAATTATCCTCGACAGTCTCAATTCAATACCTTGATGTCTTAGAACGACCAATTGATAACAACAACGATAACAGATGCCTTGATGCCTTTAATCAGCCACCGAAGATAGAGATGATAATCGGATACACCAATTCCTTCAATCGTCCAATACAACATCAATAGAAAAATATCGATATCAATAACAACGATCACAACAATATCTCAATGGAACATCAGTCAACAATAACAATTGCTACATCGACACTGTGAACTGGCTATCGATAACAACATTAACAACAAGTATCTCAATGCCTTGAACCGGCCATTAACGAACTACAATATCATTTGGCATAATTGCCGAAGGGTATTGCATCGAACAATTCCCTGATATCAACAAAAATCATGAAGAGACTATATCTCGAAATGATACAACACATTCATACACATATATGATAACATTAATCTCATTGACTAGTACAAGTATAAAACTTGCCTCAAATTGAAGGCGATGAAATCTTCCAATGAACGACGAACGACGTCCTCCGAAAATCACAAGCACTCGAACAACCTTGAATGAAATACAATTCATTCAATAACAGAGTAACAATCGAAAACAACACAATAGATAACTTGGTTCACTCGCGAATCGATCAAACCACACAAATGAATATCATAGTCCTCGACTATGAATTCTAACATCCTCCAATCACCTCAATGATCAGTTAACATGATCATAATGTTCTTAACACTTGTGAAAAACAATTCAACAAGGATTATCAAGAACAACATCAAATTAATCATCTCAATATGATAATATCACCAATATCATCATCAATACCTCAAGAACATCATCAACACAACAAACATGATGTCTCTACCAATATCAGTCACCAATTCATCAAGAGTTTCAGATTAATCAACAAGATTAACTTAACCATTTCAAGATTATGATAATCATCTCCTATACTAAAATGGTTATAATCTCTCAAGAACACAACCAACAACAATAATCATCTCAAATCTATGTTAATAATCTAACAATCTTAACATAACTCTTCCTAAACATGATTATAATCTCCAAGTATTCTTAAACATCAAGAACACAATCAACTTCAAGCCATAATCATCATTTTCTTCATCATATTCATAAAAACTATGAAGAATCATACTATCCTCCAACAATCAACAACTACACGAGGTAATCAGCCACAACATCATCATAATCTCGAGTTAAACACAAGATTAGCCAACATACCTCTTGAGAGTGAAGAAAAACCTCAAACCCTTCAAGATCCCAAGCTCCAATCCAAGTTAGGAAGCTCCAAAACAAGTTGGAAGGGGTTGAAAATCACTAAGGAATGCAGGGGGATGATTTCTAGGGAGAGAAATCGAAAATGGGTCGTGAGAAAATGAAAGACGAGGCATGTCTTTATAATCTGCACAGTTCATTACGGTTGCTAAGCCCTATGCATAATGTACGTTAAACCATTTTACATATGTTATCTTCACTACGTAGCGTATGCTACGTCCTCCCAGAAGTTACTGCCTCAAAACGAACCCTGCATTACGTACGTTGCCAAAAAAAGGCATACGTATACTCACCTGCATTATGTACGTTATAGCCTAAGCATTACGTACATAATGCCCGTTGACTTGGCTATCTCGAAAGGCCAAATATCTGGATCATGCATGGCCCTCCACGCTGAAAATCAGATGCGGTCTGATACCCTTCGTTACGTATGTAACCTTCTCGGTTTAACATATGTAATTATCCACACGTAGCGTATGTAATGCTATACATATAGCGTACGTTATGGCTAGTATACTTGGCCAAAAATCCAAACTCACCCAGCAACATCCAATCGGCAAATACAATACCGAAGACAAGTATAAATATTTCGATTTCGAAATATCCCAACACAATATACATTTTATCAGTCAAATATAATAGCTCTTGTACAATTCCAAGTACGTACAACCCAATAGTAGAAATGAAAGAAAATAATTACCCCCAAATATTACATATTCCCCCACTTAAAAGAGTTTCGTCCCCGAAACTAAGGGTGCACAACTCGAAATATGAACTACCATCAGGATCTGAAAACAACATCTCCAGGAATACTCCTCAATGTGAACCACTTTGCCTGAGCAACTGGGCCAACCCCTCGGGTCCCTGCATCTCCTCTGCCTGAAGAAGGCGGAACCAAGTGATAGCAACACTCAATCAAGTGTGAGATCAGTCGAATCATGACTCCTCCGCTAGAGACCAGCCAGAAGGTCATACCACCTGCATGACTTGTAACACCAGCATACACAACCCACGGGAGCCCCCCATTGTACATGTCTACAATCATCGGTGTACACTTCCCCATTCTCGTCGGCATCGGACGCCTATGAAATCACTGACTCATGCCACAAAAGGAAAAACAACAACGCACATATATAGTCCTCGGGACCATATCAATCACACGCCCAAGTCCTCACGACTTGACGTATCGAATCACAACAAGGTTTTACCGAGATTATCACGAAATCTCAGGTACAACACCAAAACAAAGTTGGAAGCAAATCAAATCAAAAAAAATCTCAAGTCTCAAGATTCTCAAATACTATCGTTATAAATTAGATCAACAACAAATGGTTCACAACCACAATAGATTATTACAGATTAAGTTAAACATTAATCCGAAAATCAAAGAAAGGAATACACAAATCAAGGCTACATCTCAAGTGTACCCAACATCAAGCACCCTCAAGATCATCGATATCCTCGATCTCATCGATTAGAGGGAGACCCAAACACAAACTCGCCCCTCTTCCTAGGCTACCTTTCCTCTGTCTTCCGAAGCCCGATAGGACCCCTTCGATGAAGTGAGGATTTGAGTAATAAAATCTCTCGAGGCCCGTGAGCTCTCTCGAGATTTACTGGCACTAGAACTCCTGCAGTATTTCTGTAGGTGTCCCTGTATCCCACATGAACGACAAACAAAAGATGGCACCATACACCAAGTGCTAATATGCCCCACTGAATCACAGTTAAAGTAAAAAACAGTCGAACTCGTTATCTGAGAAGAATATACTTTCCCAGCATGAAGACGACTAGAACACGACCTCTTACACGTTGGAGCCCGATGTCCCTCTGAACGAATCGGCATCCTAGTCCTCTCACCAGAAGAAACTAAAGGGTTCTTTCGAGCAAGATCCTTGATCAAAACCTCTACTCCAAGAGCCTTCTCAATGAATTCGCTAAGTGAGTTACAATTGCATCCATACAAATAATGCCGCCAAATCTTAAGTGCGAAGACAATTGCGGCCAACTCTAAATTGTGAGTACGATAGTTCATATCATACGGATTCAACTATCGTGAGGCAAAATCTATCGTCTTATCATGCTGCATAAGCACACATCCAAGCCCTTGCCCTGAAGCGTTGCTATAAACTGCAAATCCTTCACTACCCTGTGGTAAAGCTAAAATCGGTGCTGAGGTCAAACGTCTCTTCAGCTCATCGAAGCTCTGCTGTCTCTCAGTCGTCCAAACAAACTTTTTTGTCTTCTGGAGTAATTTCGTAAGCGGACGAGCGAGTTTCGAGAACCCCTCGACAAATCGATGGTAATACCCAGCAAGACCCAAAAAGCTACGAACTTCTTTAACATTTTTAGGCGGTGCCCAATCTAGAACTGCCTCAACCTTATGTGAGTCTACACGAACCCCTTCGGCCGAAGTCACATGGCCGAGAAACATAACTTCTTCCAACCAAAATTCACATTTCGAGAATTTTGCATAGAGGTGCTCGACTCTCAAAATATCTAGTATCAAACGCAAGAGCCGGGCATGTTCCTCCTTATCCTGAGAATAAATCAAGATGTCGTCAATAAAGACGACCACACATCTGTCCAGGTATTCGATGAATATCTTGTTTATTAGTTCTATGAATACTGTCGGTGCATTAGTCAATCCAAAAGGCATGACCATTAATTCATAATGTCCGTACCTCGTCCGAAACGTAGTCTTCGGAATGTCGGACTCCCACACTCGGAGCTGATAGTATCCTGATCTCAAATCAATTTTTGAGAATATTACGGCTCCTTGCAACTTATCAAATAAATCATCTATACGAGGCAAAAGATACATGTTCTTGATGGTCACTTTGTTTAGTTCATGGTAATCAATGCATAAACGTAGTGAACCATCTTTCATCCTCACAAAAAGAACAGGCGCGCCCCAAGGCGAAGCGCTCGGTCTGATGTACCCTTTCTCCAATAGTTCTCCTAACTGACTCTTTCATTCTTGCATCTCGAAAGGTGCCATCCGATAAGGTGCCTTAGAAATTGGAGCCTCATCAAGCTCTAAGTCCACAAAAAATTCTATCTCTCGATCCGACGGTAATCCCGGGAGGTCATCCGGAAAAATGTCGGGATATTCATTAACAACTGGAATTGAAGAGAAATCGACTTTGTTCCCTTACGTCTTCAAAGCATAACACCAATAGCCCGTGCAACCTTTTTTAAAAAGTTTTACGGCCTTCATGGCGCAGATAAGCAACTTAGGTTGGCCCAATTTACGTCCCATAAACTAGTACTCGGAATCATCTTTAGTCATCGTAGTGATAACCTTAGTACGGTAATTCATAATCGCTTGGTGACTGTCAAGCCAATCCTCGCCGAGGATCACATCCTCGCCTTTCATATCAACCACAATCAAGTTCGACAATCAATCTGTACCGGCTATATTCACCGAAAAATCTCTAATCTCCTGATTCCCCATGATTCTATCCACGCTAGGTAGTTTCACAATGAAAGGATCGCAAGCAGTCATACAAGTTATATTCAAACGGCATACACACTCCAAGGAGATAAAAGAATGTGTAGCACCCCAATCAAAAAGTACACGAACCGGATGAGATAGGATATGAATGGTACCTGGGGCCACCACCGCATTGGTTTCGTCTGCTCGACGCATCTCATAGACTCATCGATGTGCCGAACCGATGCTAGAATCTCCCCCTATAGCATTCTAACTCCGTCCCCAGCCTCTGTCGTAACTCTGCTGTTATTGTCCAACTGGTTGCCGCTGATTCATACTCTGATATAAAGGCGCTAGGGCAGAAGCCCGAGTGTCCACAGTCTGATCTTGTTCGGGGCAATAAGCTGCCCTACGTCCTATCTGTCCACATGTGTGACACTTCAGGGGTGGGAAATTGCACTCCAGATTAACGTGGCCTGGACGACCACAATTAAAACAAGTTACCGAGCAAGTTGAGGTGCCCGGAGCAGAACGAAAACTTCTCGTCCCTCTAACAAAACATGACGACTGCCCGACAGAAGGGTTAGTCGTTTGAGGTCTCAGGAAATTGCCACCTTTAGAGACAGAAAAGTTACCAGCAATCTTCTGCTTCTTCAATTCTTCCGTGGTATCATTGTGGGGACTTAACATGTCATATGCGAAGGCCCTATCTTGGTATTCCTTCAAGGTAGTGCAAGCAAACCTGGCCATATAATGCCGTAAATCCATATTCATCCGCATATCAAAGTAACAGATCTTGTCACGCTCATCCCGCACTTGATTCTTCACGTGGATCAGCTGTCGGTTGTATTCCACTATCGCCTGCGAGACTGGAATATTCTGCAGATTTGCCTCGAAAAAGGCTTGGATTCTGCCTTCTTGCACTGGCCAAGGACAAAACTAGGTCTCCAGTAGCTCGTTAAACTCTCCCCACATAGCAGCATGATCCTGTGGCTTGATAACTTTCCACCAAGTCACGGCTTCCTTGGTAAGGAAGTACTGAGCAATTGGTACATTCCTCACTTCCGGACAATCGACCGCTTCAAACACTTTCTCTAACTCCGCTAACCAATTCTCCCAACCAATCGGGTCTGTAGCACCGCTGAACTGTGGAGGGTGTATACGGATCACATTCTGAAGCAAGGCATCCGATGTCAGGTTCGGATTGTTCAGCTGAACGGCTTGGGCTAGGATAGTCATCTGGTTAGCCAATTGTTGAAGGACATTCGTAACCCCAAAATCTGCGTTATTCCCTTGGCCGGTCGACTGGTCGTGATGACCCTCGGTATCAGGATGGAGTGAATTAGACAAACTAGGGGTGGTCGACCCCGCAACGGAACTAAGGGGGGCGGCCGCGCCACGTCCTCGTCCGCATCCACGACCACGGCCTCATCTCTATCCCCTATCAGCAGACATTCTGAAGGATACACAAAGCACGTAAGTACAATTCAAATCGCACGTCATCGAAGTAACCGATTCCTAAAAATACCAAATCAAAAGTAAAGATTAAGGAAACACTAGGAGAGTAAGAGGTCTTACAAGTACCGGTCGCACTGTGATGATGGCAAAGTAGTGATATTGTAGACCAACGATGACTCAATCGACCCAAAAGACCGACATCCTAGGTATATATAAACCTAAGCTCTGATACCATATTCTGTAACACCCCCAAGTTATTCTGGGTATATTACAGCGTCGTGAGACCCACCGTGGGACCCACAAGGCTATTTATATGCGGAACTATGAATTTTGACCCGATAAGGCCCAAGTACAATCAAATGGAAGACAATAAAAATGGTATTCAAAACCATATCCAATAAATCCGAATACAACACATCACAAATCGATATCATGGCAACACAGGCCGAAACATCAAGGAAACCGAAAATAGTACTTGAGTACTCAAAAATCATCCAAGTACAACATCACTGAATGGAGGAAATACAAAACATAACCAGTGACAAGACACATCATCACACTTTCCCATCATCTTCATGCCGACCCGATACATGCCTATCCGTTCTCCTGGATCCTGAAATACATGAAAGGTATTTCCCCCATAAAGGGGTTAGCTAGTACAAGTATATCGAATATGAAACGGAATAGTCCTCGACAATAAAGTAAATGTAATCATCATCTCATCAACTCAAGACTAGAATTCCGAAATAACTAAATCTCATATCATCACATTCAATACATACATGATTAACCGCGGAACCGCACTAGAGGCTACGGAACCCTCAGAGGACCCGTCGGTCCGTCCCAAAGTGGTTAACCCAAAATATCCACGGAACCTCACCAGAGGCTACGGAACCCTCATAGGACCCGTCGTCCCGTCCCAGAGTGGATATAAACCATTATACAATTCATATATCTTACTTTCAAAGTCAAGAACGCACAATCATAAACATGTACTTGCCTTTGAGACATCGAGAATCAGAAGGAAAAGAGTATAAGTTCGGTAGGTCTAAGAACGCACTTCCGGCACCTAAAAGATTCGTAAGGAATACGATAATTAATAATTCATACTCAAATCACACGAAGAAACTCCCGAAACCCGCCCATGATTCACAAAACTACAAGGATAATCACTTAGAGGTTTCAAAATCACCCAAATCCTCTCAAGTCCGAACAAGGTACAAAACCAACCATATAATCGTAGGGGAAACATGGGTACGAGGTACATGCATCATAATATCAAAGATCTCAAGCTCCAAAATGGATAAATCCGACGAATCTAAGAAAATCCCCAAAAATTCCCAAAACTAGGGTTCTAAGGAATTTACCTTGATTTGGAAGATCGAAATGGATTAGATGTTATGTAATCTTTGTTATTCAACCAAAGATGATGATAGTTGAAGAAGGACCACCTCAAATCTCCCCAAATCTCCCTCTTGCAAGCTCTCCCATCGGAATGAGTGAAAATGTTGTAAAATGACGAGTGCAGGTGCTGACTGCCCCTTATATACAGCGCCAAGCTAGTGCGCGCTAAAAATCGGGGTTAGCGTGTGCTAACGGGGTCACCTGGTAGTCCAATGGATTTTGTCTTGAGACGTTAGCGTGCGCTACCACACCTTAGCGTGCACTAACTAGTATCCTACAAAAATTCCAGTTCGCTGCCCAACTCCGCTAGCGTGCGCTATGACTGGGCACCAGCGCGCGCTACGCAACACCTATAGCGTGCTCTAGCTGCTGCCTAGCGTGCGTTACCTGTTAGTCCAGAAAGTAGAAATACCTCACTGCCTCTGCCCACTAAGCTCGTTAGCGTGCGCAACGGCCGATGTTAGCGTGCGCTACTGAGCACGAATAGCATGCGCTAGCTACTGCCTAGCGTGCGCTATCTTCCTGTCCCATAACACTGCCGAAAGGTCCAGACAACACGACCATGATCCAAAAACGTACGAAACTCTAAATCAACACCGACAACATCTCAAAATGTTTACATAGCGACAAAAGAGGAAGAACGGCAAGGTCAAACATTCAATAAAAAGTACGGGTATTACATTCTCCCCCTCTAAAAAGAAGTTTTGTCCCGAAACTTAAGAAATAAAAAGTTTGGGGTATTCCCATCGCATCTTCTCTTCCGTTTCCCAAGTCGCCTCCTCGCATCCATGTCTCAACCATTGCACTTTAACCAACGGGATGGTTTTGTGCCGAAGCTGCTTCTCACAACATTCAAGGATCTTCACCAGACTTTCCGAAAAGGTAACATTCTCGGCTACGTCAATCTCACTATAGTCGATAACATGACTTGGATCCAACACGTACTTTCTCAAGTGAGACACATGAAAAATGCTATGGACGTGACTCAAAGCTGGAGGCAACGCCAAGCGATAAGCTAAATCTCCAACCCTGTCCAAAATTTCAAAAGGTCCGATATACCTCGGACTAAGTTTCCCCTTTTTCCCGAAGCGGAAAACTCCTCTGGTCGGCGACACCTTGAGTAGAACATGGTCTCCCACTTCAAATTCAAAAGGTCGATGACGAGTATCAGCATAAGATTTCTGACGGCTCTGGGCAGTCAACAACCGGTCCCTGATAATCGAAATCTTCTCCTTAGTCTCCAGCAACATATCCGGTTCCGTTCCGACTAGCTCCGAAGCCTCATCCCAACATAATGGCGATCTACACCGCCTACCATAAAGTGCCTCGAATAGTGCCATTTTGATCGACGCATGCCAACTATTATTGTAGGCAAATTCGATCAATGGCAAGTGCAGCTCCCAATCATTACTCCAGTCTAGGGCACAAGCCCGTAACATATCCTCCAATGTCTGAATCGTCCGCTCCATCTGACCGTCTGACTGAGGATGAAAAGACGTGCTTAATCTCAACTCGGTGCCCAAATACTGATGAACGGCTTGCCAAAAATGCGATACGAAATGACCACCTCGATCGGAAACAATAGTCTTAGGGGCATCATGAAATCTCACGATCTCAGCTATGAAAGTTCGAGCTAATCTCTCTGGTCCCCAAGTATTCTTAATACCTAGGAAGTGTGCAGACTTGGTCAACCGATCGACAATTACCCAAATCATATTCATTCTGGCTCTAGTTCTCAGCATCCCAGTGATAAAATCCATAGAGATATCTTTCCACTTCCACTCGGGAATGGGAAGCGGCTTCAAAAACCCCGCCGATCGTTAATGTTCAATCTTGACTTGTTGACAAATCAAGCACTGTAGTACAAACTCCGTGACATCTTTCTTCATATTATTCCACCAAAAACTTCGCTTCAAGTCCTTGTACATATTACTCTTTCCGGGGTGGATTGAGTAAGGCGTAGCATGAGCTTCTCGAAGAATTCTCTGCCTCAACTCTTGATCATTCGGGACAAAAATCCTACCCTGGAATCTCAGAATACTATACTTGTGGACCATAAAACCAGTGGCTTTTCCTTTAATTACATCTTCCTTCAGTAGAGAGATCATCGGTTCACTCCACTGTTTCCTTTTGATGTCGCCGACCAAGGACGAAGTAATTTTGAGAGTGCACAACTGTCCTTGCACTATTTGAAGCCAAACTTCTATTCTTTGTTCGGTTAAATCCTGACGAATCTTTGTCTGAGATATAAGAACCTCGAGCATCTGAAGCGATACCGATTTGCGGCTTAAAGCGTCCGCGACGACATTGGCCTTTCACGGATGGTAAAGAATTTCCAAATCGTAATCCTTGATCAATTCCATCCAACATCTCTGCCTCGTATTCAACTCTTTCTAACTGAAAATATACTTCAAACTCTTGTGATCGGTATAAATCCGACATGGAGAGCCATACAAATAATGCCGCCAAATCTTAAGTGCGAAGACAATTGCGGCCAACTCCAAATTGTGAGTAGGATAGTTCATCTCATACGGCTTCAACTGTCGTGATGCAAAAGTTATCGTCTTATCATGCTGCATAAGCACACATCCAAGCCCTTGTCCCGAAGCGTCACTATAAACTGCAAATCCTTCACTACCCTGTGGTAAAGCTAAAATCGGTGATGAGGTCAAACGTCTCTTCAGCTCATCGAAGCTCTGCTGTCTCTCAGCCGTCCAAACAAACTTTTCTATCTTCTGGAGTAATTTCGTAAGCGGCCGAGCGAGTTTAGAGAACACCTCGACAAACCGATGGTAAAACCCAGCAAGACTCAAAAAGCTACAACTTCTTTAACATTTTTAGGCGGTGCCCAATCTAGCACTGCCTCAACCTTCTGCGGGTCTACACGAACCCCTTAGGCCGAAATCACATAACCAAGAAACATAACTTCTTCCAACCATAACTGACATTTCGAGAATTTTGCATAGAGGTGCTCGGCTCTCAAAATATCTAGTATCAAACACAAGAGCTAGGCATGTTC
The DNA here is from genome assembly GCA_033398695.1 of Orobanche coerulescens. Classification (NCBI taxonomy): domain Eukaryota; kingdom Viridiplantae; phylum Streptophyta; class Magnoliopsida; order Lamiales; family Orobanchaceae; genus Orobanche; species Orobanche coerulescens. The sequence continues at coordinate 89,038,858 of CM065805.1, read as the reverse complement.
CTCCTTATCCCGAGAATAAATCAAGATGTCGTCAATAAAGACGACCACACATCCGTCCAGGTATTCAATGAATATCTTGTTCATTAGTTGCATGAATACTGTCGGTGCATTAGTCAATCCAAAAGGCATGACCATAAATTCATAATGTCCGTACCTCGTCCGAAACACAGTCTTCGGAACGTCGGACTCTTTCACTCGGAGCTGATAGTATCCTGATCTCAAATCAATTTTTGAGAATACTGCGGCTCCCTGCAACTTATCAAATAAATCATCTATACAAGGCAAAGGATTCTTGTTCTTGATGTCACTTTGTTAAGTTCAGGGTAATCAATACATAAACGTAGTGAACCATCCTTTGTCCTCACAAAAAGAACAGGCGCGCCCCAAGGCGAAGCGCTCGGTCTGATGTACCCTTTCTCCAATAGTTCTCCCAGCTGACTCTTTAATTCTTGCATCTCGGAAGGTGCCATCCGATAAGGTGCCTTAGAAATCGGAGCCGCGTCAAGCTCTAAGTCGAGAGGAAATTCTATCTCTCGATCCGACGGTAATATCGGGAGGTCATCCGGAAAAACTTCGGGATATTCATTAATAACTAGAATTGAAGAGAAATCGACTTCGTTCCCTTACATCTTCAAAGCATAACACCAATAGCCCGTGCAACCTTTATTCAAAATTTTTACGGCATTCATGGCGCTGATAAGCAACTTAGGTTGGCCCGATTTACGTACCATAAATGAGTACTCGGAACCTCTTTAGTCATCATAGTGATACCCTTAGTACGGTAATTCATAATCGCTTGGTGACTGTCAAGCCAATCCTCGCCGAGGATCACATCCTCGCCTTCCATATCAACCACAATCAAGTTCGACAACCAATCCGTACCAGCTATATTCACCGAAAAATCTCTAATCTCCTGATTCCCCACGATTCTATCCCTGTTAGGTAGTTTCACAATGAGAGGATCGCAAGCAGTCATACAAGTTATACTCAAACGGCGTACACACTCCAAGGAGATGAAGGAATATGTAGCACCCGAATCAAAAAGTACACGAACTGGATGAGATAGGATATGAATGGTACCTGGGGCCACCGCCACATTGGGTTCGTCTGCTCGACGCATCTCATAGACTCGTGGTTGTGCCGAACCGATGTTAGAATCTCCCCCTATAGCGTTCTAACTCCATCCCCAGCCTCTGCCGTAACTCTGCTGTGATTGTCCAACTGGTTGCCACTGATTCATACTCTGATCTAAAGGCACTGGGGCAAAAGCCCGAGTGTCCACAGTCTGATCTTGTTCGGGGCAATAAGCTGCCCTACGTCCCATCTGTCCACATGTGTGACACTTAAGGGGTGGGAAATTGCACTCCAGATTAATGTGGCCTGGAAAAGCACAATTAAAACAAGTTACCGAGCGAGTTGAGGTGCCCGGAGCAGAACGAAAACTCCTCTTCCCTCTAAAATAACATGAGGACTGCCCGACAGAACGGTTAGTCGTCTGAGGTCTCAGGAAATTGCCACCTTTAGAGCCAGAAAAGTTACCAGCAATCTTCTGCTTCTTCGATTCTTCCGTGGTATCATTGTGGTGACTTAACATGTCATATGCCAAGGCCCTGTCTTGGTATTCCTTCAAGGTAGTGCAAGAAAACCTGGCCATATAACGCCGTAAATCCATATTCATCCGCATATCAATGTAATGGATCTTGTCACGCTCATCCCGCATATCAAAGAATTTACTATCGCCTGTGAGACTGGAATATTCTGCGGCTTAGCCTCGAAAAAGGCTCGGATTCTGACTTCTTGCACTGGCCAAGGACAAAACTAGGCCTCAACAGCTCTTTAAACTCTCCCCACGTAGCATCATGATCTTGTGGCTTGATAACTTTCCACCAAGTCGCGACTTTCTTGATAAGGAAGTACTGAGCAATCGGTACCTTCCTCACTTCCGGACAACCGACCACTTCAAACACTTTCTCTAACTCTGCTAACCAATTCATAATGTCTGTACCTTCATCCGGAAAGGTAACATCCTCGGCTACGTCAATCTCACTATAGTCGATAACATGACTTGGATCCAGCACGTACTTTCTCAACTGAGACACATGAAAAATGCTATGGACGTGACTCAAAGCTGGAGGCAACGCCAAGCGATAAGTTAAAACTGCAACCTTGTCCAAAATTTCAAAAGGTCCGATATACCTCGGGCTAAGGAATTCCCTTTTTCCCGAAGTGGAAAACTCCTCTGGTCGGCAACACCTTGAGTAGAACATGGTCTCCCACTTCGAATTCTAAAGGTCGATGACGAGTATCAACATATGATTTCTGACGGCTCTGGGAAGTCAACAACCGGTCCCTGATAAAGGAAATCTTCTCCTTAGTCTCCATCAACATATCCGGTTCCATTCCGACTAGCTCCAAAGCCTCGTCCCAACATAAGGGCGATCTACACCGCCTACCATAAAGTGCCTCGAATGGTGCCATTTTGATAGACGCATGCCAACTATTATTGTAGGCAAATTCGATCAACGACAATTGAAGCTCCCAATAATTACTCTAGTCTAGGGCACAAGCCCGCAACATATCCTCCAACGTATGAATCATCCGCTGCGTTTGACCGTCTGACTGAGGATGAAAAGACGTGCTTAATCTCAACTCGGTGCCCAAAGCCTGATGAACGGCCTGCCAAAAATTCGATATGAAATGACCATCTCAATCGGAAACAATGGTCTTAGGGGCACCATAAAATCTCACGATCTCAGCTATGAAAGTTCGAGCCAATCTCTCCAGTCCCCAAGTATCCTTAATACCTAGGAAGTGTGCAGACTTGGTCAACCGATCGATGATTACCCAAATCATATTCATTTCGGCTCTAGTTCTCGGCATCCGAGTGATAAAATCTATAGAGATATCTTCCCACTTCCACTCTGGAATGGGAAGCAGCTTCAACAACCTTGCCGGTCGTTAATGTTCAATCTTGACTTGTTGACACGTCAAGCACTGTAGTACAAACTCCGTGACATCTTTCTTCATATTATTCCACCAAAAACTTCGCTTCAAGTCCTTATACATCTTACTCTTTCCGGGGTGGATTGAGTAAGGCGTAGCATGAGGTTCTCGAAGAATTCTCTGCCTCAACTCTAGATCATTCGGTAAACAAAGCCTGCCCTAGAATCTCAGCATACTATCCTCGTGGACCATAAAAGAGAGGCTTTTCCTTTAATTACATCTTCCTTTAGTTGAGAGATCATCGGGTCACTCCACTGTTTCCCTCTGATGTTGTCAACCAAGGACGAAGTAATTCCGAGAGTGCACAAATGTCCTTGCACTATTTGAAGCCAAACTTCTATTCCTTGTTCGATTAAATCCTGACAAATATTCGTCTGAGATGTGAGAACCTCGATCATCTGAAGCAATGCCGATTTGCGGCTCAAAGCGTCCGCGACGACATTGGCCTTTCCCGGATGGTAAAGAATTTCCAAATCGTAATCCTTGATCAATTCCAACCAACATCTATGCCTTATATTTATCTCTTTCTGACTGAAAATATACTTCAACCTCTTGTGATCGGTATAAATCCGACATGGAGAGCCATACAAATAATTCCGCCAAATCTTAAGTGTGAAGACACTTGCGGCCAACTCCAAATTGTGAGTAGGATAGTTCATCTCATAAGATTTCAACTGTCGTGACACAAAAGCTATCGTCTTATCATGATGCATAAACACACATCCAAGCCCTTGTCCCGAAGCATCGCTCTAAACTGCAAATCCTTCACTACCCTGTGGTAAAGCTAAAATTAGTTCTGAGCTCAAAGGTCTCTTCAGCTCATCGAAGCTCTGCTGTCTCTCAGCCGTCTAAACAAACTTTTCTGTCTTCTGGAGTAATTTCGTAAGTGTCCGAGTGAGTTTTGAGAACCCCTTGACAAACCGATGGTACTACCCAGCAAGACCCACAAAGCTACGAACTTCTTTAACATTTTTAGGCGGTGCCCAATCTAGCACTGGCTCAACCTTATGTGGGTCTACACGAACCCCTTCGGCCGAAATCACATGGCCGAGAAACATTACTTCTTCCAACCAGAACTCACATTTCGAGAATTTTGCATAGAGGTGCTCGGCTCTCAAAATATCTAGTATCAAACACAAGAGCCAGGCATGTTCCACCTCATCCCGAGAATAAATCAAGATGTCGTCAATAAAGACGACCACACATCTGTCCAGGTATTCGATGAATATCTTGTTCATTAGTTGCATGAATACTGTCGGTGCATTAGTCAATCCAAAAGGCATGACCATAAATTCATAATGTCCGTACCTCGTCCGAAATGCAGTCTTTGGAATGTCGGACTCTTTCACTCGGAGCTGATAGTATCCTGATCTGAAATCAATTTTTGAGAATACTGCGGCTCCCTGCAACTTATCAAATAAATCATCTATACGAGGCAAAGGATTCTTGTTCTTGATAGTCACTTTGTTAAGTTCACGGTAATCAATACATAAACGTAGTGAACCATCCTTTGTCCTCACAAAAAGAACAGGCGGGCCCCAAGGCGAAGGGCTCGGTCTGATGTACCCTTTCTCCAATAGTTCTCCCAGCTGACTCTTTAATTCTTGCATCTCGGAAGGTGCCATCCGATAAGGTGCCTTAGAAATCGGAGCCGCGGCAAGCTCTAAGTCCAGAGGAAATTCTATCTCTTGATCCGATGGTAATCTCGGGAGGTCATCCGGAAAAACGTCGGGATATTCATTAACAACTAGAATTGAAGAGAAATCGACTTCGTTCCCTTACGTCTTCAAAACATAATACCAATAGCCCGTGCAACCTTTATTCAAAAGTTTTACGGCGTTCATGGCGCTGATAAGAAACTTAGGTTGGCCCGATTTATGTACCATAAATGAGTACTCGGAACCTCTTTAGTCATCATAGTGATACCCTTAGTACGGTAATTCATAATCGCTTGGTGACTGTCAAGCCAATCCTCGCCGAGGATCACATCCTCGCCTTCCATATCAACCACAATCATGTTCGACAACCAATCCGTACCGGCTATATTCACCGAAAAATCTCTAATCTCCTGATTCCCCATGATTCTATCCCTGTTAGGTAGTTTCACAATGAGAGGATCGCAAGTAGTCATACAAGTTATATTCAAACGGCATACACACTCCAAGGAGATGAAAGAATATGTAGCACCCGAATCAAAAAGTACACGAACTGGATGAGATAGGATATGAATGGTACCTGGGGCCACCGCCACATTGGGTTCGTCTGCTCGACGCATCTCATAGACTCGTGGTTGTGCCGAACCGATGCTAGAATCTCCCCCTATAGTGTTCTAACTCCATCCCCAGCCTCTGCCGTAACTCTGCTGTGATTGTCCAACTGGTTGCCGCTGATTCATACTCTGACCTAAAGGCACTGGGGCAAAATCACGAGTGTCCACAGTCTGATCTTGTTCGGGGCAATAAGCTGCCCTACGTGCCATCTGTCCACATGTGTGACACTTCAGGGGTGGGAAATTGCACTCCACTTTAACGTGGCCTGGAAAAGCACAATTAAAACAAGTTACCGAGCGAGTTGAGGTGCCCGGAGCAAAACGAAAACTCCTCTTCCCTCTAACAGAACATGACAACTGCCCGACAGAATGGTTAGTCATCTGAGGTCTCAGGAAATTGCCACCTTTAGAGCCAGAAAAGTTACCAGCAATCTTCTGCTTCTTTGATTCTTCCGTGGTATCATTGTGGGGACTTAACATGTCATATGCCAAGGCCCTGTCTTGGTATTCCTTCAAGGTAGTGCAAGAAAACCTGGCCATATAACGCCGTAAATCCATATTCATCCGCATATCAAAGTAACGGATCTTGTCACGCTCATCCCGCATATCAAAGAATTTACTATCGCCTGTGAGACTGGAATATTCTGCGGCTTAACCTCGAAAAAGCATCGGATTCTGCCTTCTTGAACTGGCCAAGGAAAAAACTAGGCCTCAGGAGCTCTTTAAACTCTCCCCACGTAGCAGCGTGATCTTGTGGCTTGATAACTTTCCACCAAGTCGCGACTTTCTTAGTAAGTAAGTACTGAGCAATCGGTACCTTCCTCACTTCCGGACAATCGACCACTTCAAACACTTTCTCTAACTCCGCTAACCAATTCATAATGTCTGTACCTTCATCCGGAAAGGTAAAATCCTCGGCTACGTCAATCTCACTATAGTCGATAACATGACTTGGATCCAGCACGTACTTTCTCAACCAAGACACATGAAAAATGCTATGGACATGACTCAAAGCTGGAGGCAACGCCAAGCGATAAGTTAAATCTCCAACCCTGTCAAAAATTTCAAAAGGTCCGATATACCTCGGACTAAGGTTTTCCCTTTTTCCCGAAGTGGAAAACTCCTCTGGTCGGCGACACCTTGAGTAGAACATGGTCTCCCACTTCGAATTCTAAAGGTCGATGACGAGTATCAACATATGATTTCTGACGGCTCTGGGCAGTCAACAACCGGTCCCTGATAAAGGAAATCTTCTCCTTAGTCTCCATCAACATATCCGGTTCCATTCCGACTAGCTCCAAAGCCTCGTCCCAACATAATGGTGGTCTACACCGCCTTCCATAAAGTGCCTCAAACGGTGCCATTTTGATCGACGCATGCCAACTATTATTGTAGGCAAATTCGATCAACGACAATTGAAGCTCCTAATAATTACTCTAGTCTAGGGCACAAGCCCGCAACATATCCTCCAACGTCTGAATCATCCGTTGCGTTTGACCGTCTGACTGAGGATGAAAAGACGTGCTTAATCTCAACTCGGTGCCCAAAGCCTGATGAACGGCCTGCCAAAAATGCGATACGAAATGACCATCTCAATCGGAAACAATGGTCTTAGGGGCACCATAAAATCTCACGATCTCAGCTATGAAAGTTCGAGCCAATCTCTCCAGTCCCCAAGTATCCTTAATACCTAGGAAGTGTGCAGACTTGGTCAACCGATCGATGATTACCCAAATCATATTCATTTCGGCTCTAGTTCTCGGCATCCGAGTGATAAAATCTATAGAGATATCTTCCCACTTCCACTCGGGAATGGGAAGCGGTTTCAACAACCCCGCCGGTCGTTAATGTTCAATCTTGACTTGTTGATACATCAAGCACTGTAGTACAAACTCCGTGACATCTTTCTTCATATTATTCCACCAAAAACTTCGCTTCAAGTCCTTGTACATCTTACTCTTTCCGGGGTGGATTGAGTAAGGCGTAGCATGAGCTTCTTGAGGAATTCTCTGCCTCAACTCTAGATCATTCGGGAAACAATGTCTGCCCTAGAATCTCAGAATACTATCCTCATGGACCATAAAACAGAGGCTTTTCCTTTAATTATATCTTCCTTCAGTTGAGAGATCATCGGGTCACTCCACTATTTCCCTTTGATGTTGTCAACCAAGGACGAAGTAATTCCGAGAGTGCACAACTGTCCTTGCACTATTTGAAGCCAAACTTCCATTCCTTGTTCGATTAAATCCTGACAAATCTTCATCTGAGATGCAAGAACCTCGATCATCTGAAGCGATGCCGATTTGCGGCTCAAAGCGTCCACGAAGAAATTGGCCTTTCCCGGATGGTAAAGAATTTCCAAATCGTAATCCTTGATCAATTCCAACCAACATCTATGCCTTATATTTAGCTCTTTCTGACTGAAAATATACTTCAACCTCTTGTGATCGGTATAAATCCGACATGGAGAGCCATACAAATAATTCCGCCAAATCTTAAGTGTGAAGACACTTGCGGCCAACTCCAAATTGTGAGTAGGATAGTTCATCTCATAAGACTTCAACTGTCGTGATGCAAAAGCTATCGTCTTATCATGATGCATAAGCACACATCCAAGCCCTTGTCCCGAAGCATCGCTCTAAACTGCAAATCCTTCACTACCCTGTGGTAAAGCTAAAATCAGTTCTGAGGTCAAAGGTCTCTTCAGCTCATCGAAGCTCTGCTGTCTCTCAGCCGTCTAAACAAACTTTTCTATCTTCTGGAGTAATTTCGTAAGTGTCCGAGTGAGTTTCGAGAACCCCTTCACAAACCGATGGTACTACCCAGCAAGACCCACAAAGCTACGAACTTCTTTAACATTTTTAGGCGGTGCCCAATCTAGCACTGGCTCAACCTTATGTGGGTCTACACGAACCCCTTCGGCTGAAATCACATGGCCGAGAAACATTACTTCTTCCAACCAGAACTCACATTTCGAGAATTTTGCATAGAGGTGCTCGGCTCTCAAAATATCTAGTATCAAACACAAGAGCCAGGCATGTTCCACCTCATCCCGAGAATAAATCAAGATGTCGTCAATAAAGACGACCACACATCTGTCCAGGTATTCGATGAATATCTTGTTCATTAGTTGCATGAATACTGTCGGTGCATTAGTCAATCCAAAAGGCATGACCATAAATTCATAATGTCCGTACCTCGTCCGAAATGCAGTCTTCGGAATGTCGGACTCTTTCACTCGGAGCTGATAGTATCCTGATCTCAAATCAATTTTTGAGAATACTGCGGCTCCCTGCAACTTATCAAATAAATCATATATACGAGGCAAAGGATTCTTGTTCTTGATAGTCACTTTGTTAAGTTCACGGTAATCAATACATAAACGTAGTGAACCATCCTTTGTCCTCACAAAAAGAACAGGCGGGCCCCAAGGCGAAGGGCTTGGTCTGATGTACCCTTTCTCCAATAGTTTTCCCAGCTGACTCTTTAATTCTTGCATCTCGGAAGGTGCCATCCGATAAGGTGCCTTAGAAATCGGAGCCGCGTCAAGCTCTAAGTCCAGAGGAAATTCTATCTCTTGATCCGATGGTAATCTCGGGAGGTCATCCGGAAAAACGTCGGGATATTCATTAACAACTAGAATTGAAGAGAAATCGACTTCGTTCCCTTACGTCTTCAAAACATAATACCAATAGCCCGTGCAACCTTTATTCAAAAGTTCTACGGCGTTCATGGCGCTGATAAGAAACTTAGGTTGGACCGATTTATGTACCATAAATGAGTACTCGGAACCTCTTTAGTCATCATAGTGATACCCTTAGTACGGTAATTCATAATCGCTTGGTGACTGTCAAGCCAATCCTCGCCGAGGATCACATCCTCGCCTTCCATATCAACCACAATCAAGTTCGACAACCAATCCGTACCGGCTATATTCACCGAAAAATCTCTAATCTCCTGATTCCCCATGATTCTATCCCTGTTAGGTAGTTTCACAATGAGAGGATCGCAAGCAGTCATACAAGTTATATTCAAACGGCATACACACTCCAAGGAGATGAAAGAATATGTAGCACCCGAATCAAAAAGTACACGAACTGGATGAGATAGGATATGAATGGTACCTGGGGCCACCACCACATTGGGTTCGTCTGCTCGACGTATCTCATAGACTCGTGGTTGTGCCGAACCGATGCTAGAATCTCCCCCTATAGTGTTCTAACTCCATCCCCAGCCTCTGCCGTAACTCTGCTGTGATTGTCCAACTGGTTGCCGCTGATTCATACTCTGATCTAAAGGCGCTGGGGCAAAATCCCGAGTGTCCACAGTCTGATCTTGTTCGGGGCAATAAGCTGCCCTACGTGCCATCTGTCCACATGTGTGACACTTCAGGGGTGGGAAATTGCACTCCAGTTTAACGTGGCCTGGAAAAGCACAATTAAAACAAGTTACCGAGCGAGTTGAGGTGCCCGGAGCAGAACGAAAACTCCTCTTCCCTCTAACAGAATATGACTACTGCCCGACAGAATGGTTAGTCATCTGAGGTCTCAGGAAATTGCCACCTTTAGAGCCAGAAAAGTTACCAGCAATCTTCTGCTTCTTTGATTCTTCCGTGGTATCATTGTGGGGACTTAACATGTCATATGCCAAGGCCCTGTATTGGTATTCCTTCAAGGTAGTGCAAGCAAACCTGGCCATATAACGCCGTAAATCCATATTCATCCGCATATCAAAGTAACGGATCTTGTCACGCTCATCCCGCATATCAAAGAATTTACTATCGCCTGTGAGACTGGAATATTCTGCGGCTTAACCTCGAAAAAGCATCGGATTCTGCCTTCTTGAACTGGCCAAGGACAAAACTAGGCCTCAACAGCTCTTTAAACTCTCCCCACGTAGCAGCGTGATCTTGTGGCTTGATAACTTTCCACCAAGTCGCGACTTTCTTAGTAAGGAAGTACTGAGCAATCGGTACCTTCCTCACTTCCGGACAATCGACCACTTCAAACACTTTCTCTAACTCCGCTAACCAATTCATAATGTCTGTACCTTCATCCGGAAAGGCAACATCCTCGGCTACGTCAATCTCACTATAGTCGATAACATGACTTGGATCCAGCACGTACTTTCTCAACCAAGACACATGAAAAATGCTATGGACATGACTCAAAGCTGGAGGCAACGCCAAGCGATAAGTTAAATCTCCAACCCTGTCAAAAATTTCAAAAGGTCCGATATACCTCGGACTAAGGTTTTCCCTTTTTCCCGAAGTGGAAAACTCCTCTGGTCGGCGACACCTTGAGTAGAGCATGGTCTCCGACTTTGAATTCTAAAGGTCGATGACGAGTATCAACATATGATTTCTGACGGCTCTGGGCAGTCAACAACCGGTCCCTGATAAAGGAAATCTTCTCCTTAGTCTCCATCAACATATCCGGTTCCATTCCGACTAGCTCCAAAGCCTCGTCCCAACATAATGGCGGTCTACACCGCCTTCCATAAAGTGCCTCGAACGGTGCCATTTTGATCGACGCATGCCAACTATTATTGTAGGCAAATTCGATCAACGACAATTGAAGCTCCCAATAATTACTCTAGTCTAGGGCACAAGCCCGCAACATATCCTCCAACGTCTGAATCATCCGTTGCATTTGACCGTCTGACTGAGGATGAAAAGACGTGCTTAATCTCAACTCGGTGCCCAAAGCCTGATGAACGGCCTGCCAAAAATGCGATACGAAATGACCATCTCAATCGGAAACAATGGTCTTAGGGGCACCATAAAATCTCACGATCTCAGCTATGAAAGTTCGAGCCAATCTCTCCAGTCCCCAAGTATCCTTAATACCTAGGAAGTGTGCAGACTTGGTCAACCGATCGATGATTACCCAAATCATATTCATTTCGGCTCTAGTTCTCGGCATCCGAGTGATAAGATCTATAGAGATATCTTCCCACTTCCACTCGGGAATGGGAAGCGGTTTCAACAACCCCGCCGGTCGTTAATGTTCAATCTTGACTTGTTGATACATCAAGCACTGTAGTACAAACTCCGTGACATCTTTCTTCATATTATTCCACCAAAAACTTCGCTTCAAGTCCTTGTACATCTTACTCTTTCCGGGGTGGATTGAGTAAGGCGTAGCATGAGCTTCTCGAGGAATTCTCTGCCTCAACTCTAGATCATTCGGGAAACAATGTCTGCCCTAGAATCTCAGAATACTATCCTCATGGACCATAAAACAGAGGCTTTTCCTTTAATTATATCTTCCTTCAGTTGAGAGATCATCGGGTCACTCCACTATTTCCCTTTGATGTTGTCAACCAAGGACGAAGTAATTCCGAGAGTGCACAACTGTCCTTGCACTATTTGAAGCCAAACTTCCATTCCTTGTTCTATTAAATCCTGACAAATCTTCATCTGAGATGCAAGAACCTCGATCATCTGAAGCGATGCCGATTTGCGGCTCAAAGTGTCCACGACGACATTGGCCTTTCCCGGATGGTAAAGAATTTCCAAATCGTAATCCTTGATCAATTCCAACCAACATCTATGCCTTATATTTATCTCTTTCTGACTGAAAATATACTTCAACCTCTTGTGATCGGTATAAATCGGACATGGAGAGCCATACAAATAATTCCGCCAAATCTTAAGTGTGAAGACACTTGCGGCGAACTCCAAATTATGAGTAGGATAGTTCATCTCATACGACTTCAACTGTCGTGATGCAAAAGCTATCGTCTTATCATGATGCATAAGCACACATCCAAGCCCTTGTCCCGAAGCATCGCTATAAACTGCAAATCCTTCACTACCCTGTGGTAAAGCTAAAATCAGTGCTGAGGTCAAAGGTCTCTTCAGCTCATCGAAGCTCTGCTGTCTCTCAGCCGTCTAAACAAACTTTTCTGTCTTCTGGAGTAATTTCGTAAGTGGCCGAGTGAGTTTCGAAAACCTCTTGACAAACCAATGGTACTACCCAGCAAGACCCACAAAGCTACGAACTTCTTTAACATTTTTAGGCGGTGCCCAATCTAGAACTGGCTCAACCTTATGTGGGTCTACACGAACCCCTTCGGCCGAAATCACATGGCCGAGAAACATAACTTCTTCCAACCAGAACTCACATTTCGAGAATTTTGCATAGAGGTGCTCGGCTCTCAAAATATCTAGTATCAAACACAAGAGTCGAGCATGTTCCTCCTTATCCCGAGAATAAATCAAGATGTCGTCAATAAAGACGACCACACATTTGTCCAGATATTCGATGAATATCTTGTTCATTAGTTGCATGAATACTGTCGGTGCATTAGTCAATCCAAAAGGCATGACCATAAATTCATAATGTCCGTACCTCGTCCGAAACGCAGTCTTCGGAACGTCGGACTCTTTCACTCGGAGCTGATAGTATCCTGATCTCAAATCAATTTTTGAGAATACTGCGGCTCCCTGCAACTTATCAAATAAATCATCTATACGAGGCAAATGATTCTTGTTCTTGATAGTCACTTTGTTAAGTTCACGGTAATCAATACATAAACGTAGTGAACCATCATTTGTCCTCACAAAAAGAAAAGGCGGGCCCCAAGGCGAAGCGCTCGGTCTGATGTACCCTTTCTCCAATAGTTGTCCCAGCTGACTCTTTAATTCTTGCATCTCGGAAGGTGCCATCTGATAAGGTGCCTTAGAAATCGGAGCCGCGTCAAGCTCTAAGTCCAGAGGAAATTCTATCTCTCGATCCAACGGTAATCTCGGGAGGTCATCTGGAAAAACGTCGGGATATTCATTAATAACTAGAATTGAAGAGAAATCGACTTCGTTCCCTTACGTCTTCAAAGCATAACACCAATAGCCCGTGCAACCTTTATTCAAAAGTTTTACGGCGTTCATGGCGCTGATAAGCAACTTAGGTTGGCCCGATTTACGTACCATAAACGAGTACTCAGAACCTCTTTAGTCATCATAGTGATACCCTTAGTACGGTAATTCATAATCGCTTGGTGACTGTCAAGCCAATCCTCGCCGAGGATCACATCCTCGCCTTCCATATCAACCACAATCAAGTTCGACAACCAATCCATACCGGCTATATTCACCGAAAAATCTCTAATCTTCTGATTCCCCACGATTCTATCCCTGTTAGGTAGTTTCACAATGAGAGGATCGCAAGCAGTCATACAAGTTATATTCAAACGGCATACACACTCCAAGGAGATGAAGGAATATGTAGCACCCGAATCAAAAAGTACACGAACTAGATGAGATAGGATATGAATGGTACCTGGGGCCACCGCCACATTGGGTTCGTCTGCTCGACGCATCTCATAGACTCGTGGTTGTGCCGAACCGATGCTAGAATCTCCCCCTATAGCGTTCTAACTCCATCCCCAGCCTCTGCCGTAACTCTGCTGTGATTGTCCAACTGGTTGCCGCTGATTCATACTCTGATCTAAAGGCGCTGGGGAAAAAGCCTGAGTGTCCACAGTCTGATCTTGTTTGGGGCAATAAGCTGCCCTACGTCCCATCTGTCCACATGTGTGACACGTCAGGGGTGGGAAATTGCACTCCAGATTAACGTGGCCTGGTAAAGCACAATTAAAACAAGTTACCGAGCGAGTTGAGGTGCCCGGAGCAGAACGAAAACTCCTCTTCCCTCTAACAGAACATGACGACTTCCCGACAGAATGGTTAGTCATCTGAGGTCTCAAGAAATTGCCACCTTTAGAGCCAGAAAAGTTACCAGCAATCTTCTGCTTCTTCGATTCTTCCATGGTATCATTGTGGGGACTTAACATGTCATATGCCAAGGTCCTGTCTTGGTATTCCTTCAAGGTAGTGCAAGCAAACCTGGCCATATAACGCCGTAAATCCATATTCATCAGCATATCAAAGTAACGGATCTTGTCACGCTCATCCCGCACTTGATTCTTCACGTGGACCAGCTGTTGGTTGTATTCCACTATCGCATGCGAGACTGGAATATTCTGTGGCTTAGCCTCGAAAAAGGCTCGGATTCTGCCTTCTTGCACTGGCCAAGGACAAAACTAGGCCTCCAGTAGCTCTTTAAATTCTCCTCACATAGCAGCATGATCCTGTGGCTTGATAACTTTCCACCAAGTCGCGGCTTCCTTGGTAAGGAAGTACTGAGCAATCGGTACCTTCCTCACTTCCGGACAATCGACCGCTTCAAACACTTTCTCTAACTCCGCTAACCAATTCTCCCAACCCATTGGGTCTGTAGAACCGCTGAACTGCGGAGGGTGCATACGGATCACATTCTGAAGCAAGGCATCCGATGTCGGGTTCGGATTGTTCAGCTGAATGGCTTGGTCTAGAATAGTCATCTGGTTAGCCAATTGTTGAAGGACATTCGTAACTCCAAAATCTGCGTTATTCCCTTGGCCGGTCGACTGGTCGTGATGACCCTCGGTATCAGGATGTACTGAATTAGACAAACTAGGGGTGGTCGAGCCCCCAACGGAACTGAGGGGAGCGGCCGCGCCACATCCTCGTCCGCGTCCACGACCACAACCTCGTCTCTGTCCCCTATCAGCAGACATTCTGAAGGATAAAAAAAGCACGTAAGTACAATTCAAATCGCAGGTCATCGAAGTGACCAATTCCCAAAAATACCAAATCAAAAGTAAAGATTAAGGAAACACTAGGAGAGTAAGAGGTCTTACAAGTACCGATCGCACTATAATGATGGCAAAGTAGTGATACTGTAGACAAACGATGACTCAATCGACCCAAAAGACCGACAGCCTAGGTATCCATAAACCTAAGCTCTGATACCATATTCTGTAACACCCCCAAGTTATTCTGGGTATATTACAGCGTCGTGAGACCCACCGTGGGACCCACAAGGCTATTTATACGCGAAACTATGAACTTTGACCGATAAGGCCCAAGTACAATCAAATGGAAGACAATAAAAATGGTATTCAAAACCATATCCAATAAATCTGAATACAAAACATCACAAATCGATACCTTGGCAACACAAGCCGAAACATCAAGGAAACCGAAAACAGTACTCGAGTACTCAAAAACCATCCAAGTACAACATCACTGAATGGAGGAAATACAAAACATAACCAGTGACAAGACACAGCATCACACTTGCCCTTCGTCTTCATGCCGACCCGGTACATGCCTATCCGTTCTCCTGGATCCTGAAATACATGAAAGGTATTTCCCCCATAAAGGGGTTAGCCGTCGAATAGCTAGTACAAGTATATTGAATATGAGACACAATACTCCTTGACAATAAAGTAAATGTAATAATCATCTCATCAACTCAAGACTAGTATTCCGGAATAACTAAATCTCATAGCATCACATTCAATACATGCATGATTAACCGCGGAACCTCACCAGAGGCTACGGAACCCTTAGAGGTCTCGTCGGTCCGTCCCAGAGTGGTTAACCCAAAATATCCGCGGAATTGCACCAGAGGCTACGGAACCCTCAGAGGACCTATCAGCCCATCCCAGAGTGAATATAAACCATTATAAAATTCATATATCTTACTTTCAAAGTCGAGAACGCACAATCATAAATATATACTTACCTTTGAGACATCGGGAATCGGAAGGAGAAGAGTATAAGTTCGGTAGGTCCAAGAATGCACTTTCGGCACCTAAAATATTTGTAAGGAATACGATAATTAATAATCCATACTCCAATCACACGAAGAAACTCCCGAAACCCGCCTATGATTCACGCAACTACAAGGATAATCACTTAGAGGTTTGAAAATCACCTAAACCCTCTCAAGTCCAAACAAGGTACAAAACCAACCATATAATCGTAAGGGAAACATGGGTACGGGGTACATGCATCATAATATCAAAGATCTGAAACTCCAAAATAGATAAATCTGACGAATCTAAGAAAATCCCAAAAATTCCCAAAACTAGGGTTCTAAGGAATTTACCTTGATTTGGAAGATAGAAATGGATTAGATGTTGTGTAATCTTTGTTATTCAACCAAAGATGATGATAGTTGAAGAAGGATCGCCTCAAATCGCCCCAAATTACCCTCTACCAAGCTCTCCCATCGGAATGAGTGAAAATGTTGTAAAATGACGAGTGCAGGTGCTGACTGCCCCTTATATACAGCGTCAAGTTAGCGCGCGCTAAAAATCGGGGTTAGTATGCTCTAACGGGGTCACCTGGTAGTCCAGTGGCTTTTGTCCTGAGACATTAGCACGTGCTACCACACCTTAGCTTGCACTAACTGGTATCCTGCAAAAATTCCAGTTCACTACCCAACTCTGTTAGCGTGCGCTACAACTGGGCACCAGCGCATGCTACGCAACACCTATAGCGTGCGTTAGCTGCTGCCTAGCGTGCGTTACCTGTTAGTCCAGAAAGTAGAAATACCTCACTGCCTCTACCGACTCAGCTCGTTAGCGTGCGCTACGGGCGACGTTAGCGCATGCTACTGAGCACGAATAGTGTGCGCTAGCTACTGCCTAGTGTGCGCTATCTGCCTGTCCTAGAACACTGCCGAAAGGTCCATACAACACGATCATGATCTAAAAAGGTATGAAACTCTAAATCAACATCGACAACATCTCAAAGTGTTTATAAAGCGACAAAAGAGGAAGAACAACAAGGTCAAACATTCAATAAAAAGTATGGGTATTACACACAGTACGAAGCTGTATCACAATGAGGGGCCAAAGCCACACAACACGAAGAGGTATCACAATGAGGGTCCGAAGCCACACAGCACGAAGCTATATCACAATGAGGGGCCGAAGCCACACAGCACGAAGCTATATCACAATGAGGGGCCGAAGCTGTTAGGAGTATGCCCTCGAATGCCACTCAGAGGTTGTTGAGTGAGGGCATTGTACTTGTAATTATGTTAATCATTATCATAAGGCAAATGAATGTTTCTTTATTTACTGGTAGTTACTGGCATTCCTAACACGTAAATATATATTTAGAAACTAGTTCGTGTATTTTAGAGCAAAACGTTCCACTCCTTATTGGATAAGGGGGTCGGCACTAGAAAGGTTATAGCTCAAATAGTTAATCATTCACAAGTCGATGAAACTTGACTGGGCGTTAAGTTTATGGGAAGAGTTGTATAGCGTGTTCTTTGACATGGAGAGTGCTTGTCGAACGCTAATGGTTAGTGGGAGCACACGTTATAGGTATGCTAATTGGATTAGTATACTCGAACCGACTCACCCTCGATTCATCGCACGGATTTCACTCCGGGACAGTCAATGACGGAATTGAAAGGTTGTGATAGGTATTCGTGAACCTTCGACTTGAGGATTTAGTAGGGATGTGCTTGTGACGTCAAGATTTTCATTAGAGTAGTTCGACCCTGTAAACTGGGAGGCGGGGCTCAACCTCGACGTGCATCTTGACGGGCCTACTGAATACCAAGATAGAATTATTTCTCCCGTTAGTGAGAGGGTTATATGTCCTATGCGGTTATTGGCAGATGAGATCATAAGTCTTTGGCCAAAGCATTGGAGCTAGTTGTATTAGATACACGAGAGCTCGATGATCTCGATTTGCATTAACACATGCATAGCGTCAAGTACAGATAGGGTTTGACTGACCGTGACCCTATAACTTGACCATGACATTTGGAAGAAGGGTTTATACGTATACTGGTATTCACGACAGAATGGTTCTTGAATGATCCCATCATTCATTCTCAGTTGGGGTACAGTGTAGGCCGCCAAGCTGGCTAGGTGGTGCTACTACTCTTTGGTTCCTCCCATTGCTGACTGAGACGGACCTACCGAGTCGCGCAATAGGATTGATGACGGAATGAATCAAGCTAATCCTCTCATTATGAATATTTGATATTTGATATCTAAATTTGGGACATTAGATGTCTAAATCGATTTATTGGATAAATTGATTTTCGGCCTAATGAATTAAATATATCACTGGGTGATTAATTTAATTCATGATTATAATTATTTCTTGGAGAAATTAATTATGTTATTTTGTATTTGATATGTTTAATTAATTGTATTAATTAAACGATATAAATACATCAGAATGGAATTGGAGTTTATCTGTTTGGACTCTTGGGAGTCCGAAACGAACCGAACTCTTCCTATAATTCATCTTGGCCGCCCCCCCACTTATCTCCAGGTGTGTGTATTGACTTGTCCCCATCATGTTTTTGGAATCTCATGTGTTGAGGGGACAAGCATCATACACATTATATGGTAGGTTATCAATCATGTGATATGTATTGTTTTCATGTGGGTTGAATAAGAATAAGAAGAAGACTTTCATCTCTCATCCTCATTCACTTCTTGGCATCTTCATACGTATCATTGAAAGAGAGAGAGAGAGATAGACTTTGAGTTCAACACTCATCTTCATCTTCTTCATTCACTTCTTCTTCATTTTTCTTGGAGAAAATTGAGAGAAAATATTGAGAGAAATTTTGATAAACATACTTAGAGTATATTCATCAAAATCAATATCTTCATCACCTAGCTCTAGCCGTATCCTTGGAGGATAGCAAGGTGATCGTCGTCCCGTTCGTTTCTCCGGCGCGTGGCAAGTAGAGGCATTGTATTTTCGATGTTGGATCATTCGAGTGCTTGGAGTGCTTTGGATCGTAGAGAATTCGTTTAGCTTGGGGAATACCTCAAGAGAAGAAATCCATTTAATCAACGGATTACAAGGGTGAGTTTTCATATCTCTTGTGATTTCGTTTTTATATTCGTATATACGTAGCTCGATCGATCCTCGTAGGGATTCCGATCGAATTAATTTTCGTTTTACCGCTTCCGCTGGGCCTTCGTTTTAGGCACCGAATCCCAACAGTGGTATCGGAGCGTAGGTCTTGCGATCGTATATACGATATTGGCATTTGGAATGCTTGATTAGATGGTGTATGATTTGGAATCATAATCGTATTGATCGTTGATTTTCTATTGTTCATCCAAAATTATTTTTTCATGATTTTATGTTACAATGTAAATCTATTTTTCTTTTGAAAAACTGATTTAAAGTGTAATATAAAGATTAGAAAAATGTTATTTTTGGAATCGGGGCGAAAAACGTGCCAAAATGAAATCGGACCGTGACTGGGTGGGCCGTACTCATGGTCCGAGGCGAGATCGCGATCTGGACCCGTGATCGGCCATGGTCGGCTGTGCCGGGCATGCTCGGCGACCTCTCGGCCGCCGCTCGGCAATGGTCTCGGTCCCTGCCGGTCTCGACGGCACTGGCGGTGCTTGGCCGTGTTTTTCGACTCCGTTTTTATATTTCGTTCGATAATTAATTTCCCACAAATTAAATTGGATTTAATTTGACTAATATTTAATTATGGTAATTTTAATCTTAGGGGAATTAATTTAATGAAATATTTTATCGTCCAGAACAAGTTAAAATTGATGGTTGTTTGAATTAATTGGATTAATTCGTTTTGAATGAATCGATTGGATCGGTTCGTATTGTTGATTGGATCAATGTATCTCTACGCTTACCATTTATATAGTAATTATTGGATGAATGCTTTTGAATGGGGATGTGGTTCGTGGACTTAGTTTTTTGAATTGTTCGTTTTATTCGATTTGGTTGTAAAGGCCATTTTTGAGCCTATTTATTTTACTAGAAATATTTGTATCTAGGATGCAATTTTCAATGTAAAATTTATATGTAATGACGAAGACCGGAGGAAGATCCATTTCGAGAAGACTAAGATTCAAGACGAAGACTTGTAATTAGATTACAGAGTTTTTGTTTTCTAGGAACGTTCCATGAACCACATGTTGGTAGCAACTAGGTTGTGAATGGTTGTTCATATTGTATGAATTCTACAAACGCGCTTAAATGAATTAATGTGCAAAGTGTAGCATTAATCGCGATAATTCTGCCACAACAAATTATTAAGTTTATAAGGTTTCAAGGTTTTCCTTCCCTCCATCGAGCTTTCGGGAAATTGAAATCCAAACCGGATGTGCTATGCTTCCAAGTTATCGAGGTAGTCGTTCTAAAAGGACGGATAAATTACCGGGAGCGCATTGGATGCCTTCGGTTGGAGCAAATTTTATCCTTAGAAACCTGATAGGTTGCCGGATAAGATTCAATTGTGAAACTGATTTGTGTCGATGGTATAAACTTAACTTGTTCACGAACCATAGAAATCGTATAGGTTGAGGGGAGTGAACAAGGGGAAAAAGAAGATCGAATCATCCATTAGATGGGTTGGTGTTGGACACCACTTTATGAAAATTAATAGATTAGAAACCTGTTCGGTTGCCCTCTATTAAGATTTATAAAGAACTCGATCACCACTATGAAGTAGTGCGACGATACTTCCAGATTTCACATGGGAGTGTGTTATTCTGATAAAAATAGTCGGAGCTGGGTAACAAGAATAGAAAAGACCTTAATTCTATACTCAGAACATAACTGAATGAGTCACTAATTAATCTATTGTACTTAATGCAGACTCAAATCTCAATATGACAATGAATCCACTCGCAATTCTACTCGAAAAGAACACCTTAATGGGACCTAACTTTGTGGATTGGCTCCGCAATCTGATGATTGTCCTCAGTATAGAGGCACTGGGATACGTCTTGGAGACGGACGTTCCGGCGCCTCCTGTGCGGACCCGAGCCAATCAGGAAGAGATTGAAAACCACGAAAAGTGGGTTAAGGATGACATGAAATTCCGTGCTTATATGATGGCTTCCATGTCTAATGATCTTCAGAGAGCTCATGAGAAAATGACTTCTGCTAGGCGGATTCTATCTCACTTAACCGAGCTTTATGGTGAGCACAACAGAACTGCTAGATATGAGATATCCAAGCAACTGTTTGGTGCAAGGATGAAGGAAGGTGATAAAGTTGGGGCACACGTCCTCAAAATGATATCCATGATCGAGAGATTGGAGGCTCTTGATTTTAAGATGGATACTTCTCTTTAAACCGACCTTATCCTACAGTCTCTCCCTGATTTGTTCTCACAGTTTGTTATGAATTTCAACTGCAATGAGATTGCATGTAATTTAGCTGGGCTAATGAAGAAACTGGTGACCGTTCAGTCTCAGATGAAGACTCCGCGGATGAAGGAGTCTGCCCTTGTGATTTCTTCTGGATCTCGGAGGTCCAAGAACAAGAAGAAAAAGACCAAGAAGCGGACGGGACCACAAGTCGAGGACCTTAAGGGTAAGGGCAAGAAGAAGGACGCTTGTCTCAAGTGCAGTGAGCTGGGACACTGGGCAAGAGACTGTCCAATTCTTCATGGCGCTTCAGGTATAGAACTTTTAGTTTTGGAAACAAATTATTCTGCTACTGTATTTTCTACTTCCTGGATACTGGATTCTGGTGCTAGTTCTCATATTTGTACCGTGAATCAGGATCTGGAACAAAATAGGAAGCTTGGAGCTGGAGAAGTTATGATCACAGTCGGAAGCGGGCATAGTGTCGAGGCGACCGACATAGGATCACTTCTTTTGGGTTTAGAATCCGACTTTGTTTTGACTTTAGAAGATGTACTTGTTTTGCCCAAGGGGCACAAAAACATTGTATCCATTCCGGTAATGGACCAAAAAGGCTTTTCATTTTTCATTGGTGATGGTTCCTGCAAAATTTATTTTAGAAATAAACTAGTGGGTACTGCTACGTTGTTGAATGGATTGTATCATCTAAATCTCAGCAACAAAGTAGTTATGAATACTATGACTATAAAACGTGGTAGGGATAAAACCAATCAAGTTTTTAAATGGCATTTTAGACTTGGTCATGTTGGTCAGACCAAGGTTCACAAAATGGAAAAAGGTGGACTTATGGGTCCATTGGGATCGGACCCCTTTCCTACTTGTGAATCTTGCCTTAAAGGCAAAATGACTAAGTCCCCCTTCACAGGGACTTTTGAAAGAGCCGCTGATAAACTAGGATTAATCCATACCGACGTATGTGGTGTTCTGGAAGCAGCACGTGATGGACATCAATATTTCATTACGTTTACATATGATCATACTAAGTATGGTTATGTATACTTAATGAAACATAAATCCGAGGCCTTTGAGAAATTCCAGGAATTCAAGGCCCTAGTCGAGAAACAAACTGGTAATCATATCGAAGCACTTCGGTCGGACCGAGGTGGCGAGTATATGAGTATGGAGTTTGACGAGTTCCTTAAGGAGCATGGAATAGTTTCACAACTAACACCTCCAGGTACTCCTCAGTTAAATGGTGTGTCAGAAAGAAGGAACCGGACCTTGTTGAACATGGTCCGTTCCATGCTGGGCTATACTGACTTACCGGTTTACCTGTGGGGGTATTCACACCTGACTGCTGCTTACATCTTGAACAGATGTCCTTCCAAATCCGTTCCTAAAACTCCACATGAGATGTGGGAGGGAAGGAAACCAAGTCTTAATCACATTAGGATATGGAGATGTCCCACCTATGTCAAGAAGACTAAGGTGGACAAAATGGAAGCGAGGTCCGTGAGGAGATGTTTTCATTGGATTCCCATCTGAGACGATGGGTTATGTATTCTACATGCCCAAAGATCGAAAGATCGTTATTGCTTTGCATGCACACTTCCTGGAAGAAGAGTTCATTCAGGAAGGTGGAGCAGGTAGAAATATTTTTTAGAAGAATACAACGAAACTCCTCAGGAGACACCTCTGCAAGAAAATGGAACCGAACCTTCTATAACACAAGTACAACCACCTCGTAGGTCAAGTAGGGTGTCTCATTTACCTGAGAGGTATAGTTTTATGCACTTGGAGGAACTGGTTTTCCAAGAGGTTCCAGGTGATAAACAAGAGATCGACCCGCGACCAAGACCTAGCAATGGTGGATGTAGACTCCATAAAATGGACTGTAGCAGTCTTCATGTAGTTGGGACCTTCATTTTGACGAGACAGTCAAAGAGTTTGACTTCCTGCAAAATAAAGAGAAACCTTGTGTATGCAAGAGGGTTAGTGGGAGCAAGATCACATTCTAAGTACTATATGTAGATGACATTCTACTGATAGAAAATGATGTGGGAATGCTCAGTTCTATGAAAGCTTGGCTTTCGAGTAATTTCTCCATGAAAGACTTGGGAGAAGAAACCTATATTCTTGGGATTCGAATCTACTGGGATAGATCGAAGAGAATGATAAGTTTTTCCCAAGCCCTCTATATAGATAAAATCTTAAAGCGATTTAAGATGAATTACTATAAAAGAGGGTTCCTACCGCTGCGACATAGAAAAAAACTCTCCTCGATGATGTGTCCTCTGGGTGAGGAACAACGAAAAGAAATGAGTAATATACCATATGCTTCGGCCGTGGGTAGCCTAATGTATGCTTTTTTGTGTACAAGACGTGACATTACGCATGCTGGAAGCGTGGTAAGTACGTTTCAGGAAAACCCAGGTGGGGAACATTGGACCGCAGTAAAGAACGTTCTCAAGTACTTTGGAAGGACTAGAGATCTGGTTCTTTAATATGGAGATGGAGAACTGAATGTGATGGGATTCACTGATTTAGACTTCCAAGGACAGAAAGATGACTCAATGTCTATTTCTGGCTAAACTTTACTCTTAATGGAGGAGCAGTAACTTGGCATAGTGCCAAATATAGCGCGACTGCTGATTCCACCAGTCAGGCTGAGTATCAAGCAGCCTCGGAGGCTTCTAAGGAAGGGTTTTTGGATTTAGAAGTTACTGGGTAAACTTCACGTGACACCATATGCTATGCCGCATGTTTTCGGATTTATACGATAATAATAGAGCGGTAGCAGAGGCCTTGGAGACGAGGTTTCATAATAATACAAAACATATTGAGAGAGTATCATCTCGTAAGAGAATTTGTTCGCAAAGAGATACATTGTGCTGCATAGAGTAGAGTTAGCCGACTACGTCACTGATCCACTGACCTAGCCACTTTCTCAGATTAGCTTAGAGCTTCATCTGGAGAACTGTTAGGCGTATTTTTATACGCTTATTTATCATTATTTTGTATTATTTTGGAGAGTGAATTTGCTTAAATGAGCTTTTAATGCCTTAATTTTGTATGTTTGTCAGGAGATTGGAGTCCGGAAGCTAAAACGAGGCGAAACGGGCGAAAATGGCAAATTTTTGGTCATGGAGCCGCGGACAAGGCAAGTGGGCCGCGACAGAAGGCAACCAATGGGCACAAAGTAGATCAGATCGTGCCGCGGCATACCAGTGAGCCGCACGTATGAATTAAAAGGTGCCCAAAGGCCCAAATTTTAAGACAATGTGCCGCGGCACAGATTTAGTGAGCCGCGGCACACTAGGCGGTTATGGTGAGCTCCGCGTGGATTTGGGCCGTTTTGAGGCCAATTCTCGACCTACTCACACGGACGCGATTTGGAGACTGTGCAGAGCTATAAATAAGGGTTTAAGACCCTAATTAAATATCTTTTGATTGAATCTTGGAATCGGAGAATCTTGGAGGAGACGGCAGAAGAGGAAGATAAGCAGAAGACTTCAAGAGCAGAGGGCAGAAGCCAGAAGAACGGAGGAATCTGAGCTCTTCATCTGCGTTTGATTTTCATGCTTTTATCTATTAATTCTGTATTTTCATTAATTAGGATGTCAGGCTAAAACCCTAATCTAGGATTTTGTTGAAACCTACGTTTTGACGGATTTGCTTGAGATTATCTATTTAATTCCATTTTTGTTGAGTTTTCCCAATCGTGTTTAATGCTTTCAATTATCTGGCCAATAGTTGTATTGTTTACTCATTCAATTCGAATCGGGAGAGGAGAGTTGATGAGGAACTATTGGTGAGGACCGTTTTATTCTGTGAGATAGGAATATACTCATAGAAACTACGTGGCCTTTTGGAGATTTTATGCTTTTTACCTATTGACGAATTAATTCACCTAGGGATAGAGTGCGTTATTCGCCTTTAGAAAAATCTATTGACCTCGGGAGAGGCGGTAGAGTATATTAGCAATCTTCGCCTTCAATAAATTGAGAAAATCATTAACTTCAGATAATCGAGAGTAAATTCGGATAAACCGAGGTGGATTCAGAATCCTAGACTTATTCATCATTTGATTCTCTTTCTTCAAGCGATCATTTTTACTGCCTAGCCTTTTATTAATTTCTTTTAGTAATTAATTGCAAACCCAAAGTTCGATTGTTCGAATAAAACTAGAATACATAAAAATCGGTAGTTAGTGATTCAGTCCTCGTGGGAACGATACTCACTCATCACTTTATTACTTGTATACGATAACGTACACTTGCGTTCAAGAAATATCACAACAAGTTTTTGGCGCCGTTGGCGGGGACTGAAATTTTGCTAATATCGATTTCAGTATTTCTAGTCTTAGTTTGAACGTTTTTATTTACTTATTTTCGTGCATTTAATTTTATTTATTTATTTGTTTTTCGTTTCAGGATCTTTCGCATAGTGCATGAGAAAACTCGGTAACGGAGGCCTACTACCTTTGGATACCGAACTCGAGCGCACTCTTCGAAGGAACAAGAAGGAGAAACGAGAGTTACAGACGACGGTGACCATGGCCGAAAATATCGAAATTCAAGGAGGAAATAATATTGTGCAGCAAGCTCAACTGGAAATGGCACTTCGAGATTATGCTATGCCGCAGATCAACGCAAACTTTTCGGGGATTCGGCGCCCCACTATCCAGGCAAACAATTTCAAAATTAAGCCTGCTATTATTCAGATGGTACAGGTGAGCCAATTCTGTGGATTGCCGAATGACGACCCAAACGCTCATATTGCTTCTTTTCTTGAGATTTGTGACACGTTCAAGAACAATGGTGTCACCGACGATGCTATCCGATTACGGCTTTTCCCTTTCTTTTTGAGGGATAAAGCGAAATTTTGGTTGAATTCCTTACCGCCGGGGTCGATCACAACATGGGCAGAGTTAGCGCAAGCCTTCCTTGCTAAATTCTTCCCACCTTCTAAGACGGCGAGATTGAGAAACGAGATCACCACCTTTGGTCAATATGATATGGAATCGCTCCACGAGGCATAGGAGCGATACAAAGATTTGTTACGGAGATGCCCACATCACGGCCTTCCAGACTGGCTTCAAATTCAGACGTTCTACAATGGATTGAGTGCCTCTACACGCACTCTCGTGGATGCAGCCGCCGGTGGAGCTTTGATGGGAAAGACTATGGCCGAGGCACACTCGTTGTTGGAAGCTATGGCCGCAAATGCATATCAATGGCCATCTGAAAGAGTAACTCCAAAGCGAGTCATGGAAATTTCAAATAATGATCCAATCTCAACATTGTCAGCTCAAGTCGCCGCCTTGACTCAGCAGCTTCAAGCATTTTCGCATTCTCCTTCCCCAATTACCATTGAGACATGCAATTGGTGTAACGGATCTCACCCTAGCGCGGAGTGTCAAGTCGGAAATCTGTTCGAGCAGCCCCAAATTGAACAAGCTCAGTTTGTAGGAAACGGAAACAGGCAAAATAATCCGTACTCCAACACGTATAATCCGGGGTGGCGTAATAATCCCAACTTTTCGTGGAGAAACGGAAAGAACTCGAACCAGCCTCCGTTCACTCAAAACCAACAACAGCCCCCTCCCGCTCCAAAAGTTTCTCTCGAGGAAGCAATTGCGAAATTGGCAGCAAATACGAGTCAGTTCATGACCCGTACTGAAGCAACATTGCAAAATCATTCCGCCTCCATTCGCAACTTGGAAGTCCAGCTGGGCCAGATTGCTAACGTGTTGACAGCCCGCCCGGAGGGATCATTTCCAAGTACAACCGAGACAAATCCTAGAGAGAGTCTAAATGCAATCAGTTTGAGAAGCGGGAAGGAGGTATGTGACCAGCCCGAAAGGTGTGAAAAGAAAAGCGAAATTGAGGAGAGGAAAAATTTAGCAACGGAGGAGTCACAAGATTGGAGACCTTCGATAACGTTTTCGGATAACCCAAAGGCATATGTGCCCCCTGTCCCGTTTCCGCAGAGATTACAACAGAAAAAGGCGGACAAATAATTCTCTAAGTTCCCTGACGTGTTCAAAAAGCTTCATATTAACATTCCATTTGCCGACGCGTTGGAACAAATGCCAAGCTAGGTTAAATTCATGAAAGAGATTCTGTCGAAGAAAAGAAAACGAGAGGAGTTTGAGACAGTCGCCTTGACGGAGGAATGCAGCGCGATTCTTCAAAAGAAGCTTCCACCAAAATTGAAAGATCCGGGAAGTTTCAACATACCGTGCAGCATGGGAAATCTTTCTTTTAATAAGGCATTGTGCGATCTCGGTGTGAGTATTAACCTCATGCCTCTGTCTATTTTCAAGAAGCTGGGAATTGGAGAAGCAAAGCCGACGACGGTCTCCTTACAATTAGCCGATCGGTCTATTAAGTATCCGAGAGGAGTGATTGAGGACGTGCTAGTAAAAGTGGATAAATTTATCTTTCCAGCGGATTTTATTGTTCTCGACATGGAGGAAGATGAAGATATCACGATTATCTTGGGACGACCATTTTTAGCGACCGGCAGAACTCTTATAGACGTGGAAAAAGGAGAATTAACTCTGCGGGTTCAAGACGAGCATGTTACGTTCCAAGTATTCAAATCCTTTTCATGGCCCGGAGGTGTTGATAAGAGCTCACAAAGTGAAAGTGTGGAGGCCGTTGCAAAAGAAAAACACCGAAAACATCATCGGTCGAAAGACTCATTTTCATATGGTCCGACTTCTGAGAAAGATGTAGAAAGAGTCACATTTCTCAAGCATGTGAACATGAAATCATCGCCATATGACCAGCCACACTCGGAAAAGTCTGCTGCGGTCTTAAGTGCGTTCATAAAAGAGGGGAATAAGCCGGAAGCCAAACGGACGTCTAGTCATGAGAAAAACGGGTGTTTCGGAAAGTTGTTCTCGTCAAAACCTTTCCGCAACCAACATTGTGTGTCCAACCCGAAAATCGAATCGTTAATGACCGATGGTCAAAATTTTAAAAACCATATTAACGGTTCGATGAACGGGGAGGAAACCAAATGGAGTTTGCGAAAAGCGAACTGATTTTTAATAGGTCCGGCTGAAGACTATAAACTTAGCGCTTCTCAGGAGGCAACCCGAGTTCGTAGTTGTAGATTTTTGAGTTTCTGTATTTTTCTTGCATTCTTGATTTTTTATTTTTCATCATTTTGTGCTTTGATTTACTTTTACCTCTCGCTCTTGACGTGTTCTTCTTGAAATTCTGTGCAAGAAAAGTCCCAGGGGAGAAACTGATGCCTGAGCCGCGGCACAAGTATTGTGAGCCGCGGCACACACAAATCGAAAGGGAGAGCTAAACAAACTGTACTCTGTGCCGCGGCACAACAATACTGAGCCGCGGCACACCTGAGTCCTGAGCCGCGGCACACGAAATCTGAGCCGCGGCCCACAACAAAACAAACGAGAAGGAAAAAAGGGACTGTACTCGGTGCCGCGGCTCACTTGAGCTGTGCTACAGCACACCATGCGGAATTTGAAAAGCCCAGGTATCTTATAACTCTCAGTCGGCCGACTAACCAGGTAACCTTCCCCTCCCTTTTCCTCTCCTTGCGCGAGCGTTCGGCCAAAGAAACCTCCTTCTTCTTCTCGTTTTTTTTCTTGCATCTCTCAAAGCTAATCAAGGTAATTCTCAATCCTTGGTATTAATTGCTTCATGACTTGCGTAATGAGATGTTGTTATTCATGATATATTGATTATGTGGTTAGTTTTTAAAGTCTTATTAAGATTGGGAAATATGAACTTTTGATCGATTTTTGATGGTTATTTTGGATTATGAATGAATTGAGTATGTCGTTTTTGATGGTGAATGATTCTTGTTTTTGTTCTTGGGGATTTAATCGAGCTATTGCCATATTTGTTCTTCAAGTAAACTCTTGCCCTTTAAGTGTTCGATGAAATGTCTAAATGAAAAATTTTCTTTGTTAAGGCAATATTTTTAATCTGTGTGCAAGGTATTCGTTATGGAATTACAGCAAGTCCAACCCTTACGTCTAGTTTAAACGTTAAAGTTCAATTTCATTTTTCTCTCACGGATGTGCTATCTTGTTAAATTCTTGATTTACGGCTGGATTTCTTTAGCCGAGTAATGATTATTTTCGTTATTGGTTGCGTAAATAAACTCTGGTGTTTAATTTTTTCAGGCATCGCTATGGCTAGGACTAAGAAGCTGAGCAAGAGAGCCAGGACTCAGTCGTCCCCTACTCGAGGGAAAACCTCTCGTAGTCGCGCCGAGTCGGAGGGGCACCAGTTTTCTGACCCGGAGATTCACAAAATCTTCAACGAGAAGATTCGGCCGCGACCTCTTATCCCGGAGAGGGGATTTACTCCAGCTCCCCAAGATGGGGAACTGCTTGCTATGATAGACGAGATGGGGTGGGCCCGATTTGCTGCACCCCCCGAGCCAGCAGTGATCTCGATAGTGCAGGAGTTCTATGCCAGCGCGCTATTGAAGCACATTCGAGCAGGCCAGATGTCCCAGCAGTCAGACACTCGGACTCAGGTCGATGTCCGAGGTACTACGGTTGATTTTTCCACAGCTACTATTCGGAGATTGTTTGGGCTGCCGGTGGTAGATGAGACGGATTATGACCGAGTTATGACTAGCCTCACGAAGGAGGCTCTGCTGGAGATTATTACGCAGCCCGACTCCGACTGGGAGCAGCGCGCACCGGGTTCTTCCACTTTCCATTTCAAGAGCTCGTGCCTCAGTCGGCTCGGGCGTGCCTGGCTATACTTTATTTGCGCTCGTATAGACCCCACATCTCAGATTCGCACTGTTTTTCTCTCCCACGCCCGGACACTATATGCTATCACATCCGGGCTGCGATTCGATGTGGCCCCTCTTTTGGTCCGATCTATATTTCAGTGCATTCAGGGAGAGGCCAAGACGGGGTTGAAGCACCCATCTCTTATCTGTGCTCTGTGCCGGTAGTCGGGGCTGACGTGGTCGGACGACGAGCCGATGCTTGCTCCCCAGGCACCGATCGACCACCGCATCATCTCACATTTTGACCAGTGGGGAGAGTATTTCTACTGGATGAGGCCCACGAGGGGTCCCCCGAGCCTCTTTTACTGACACAGGGGCAAGCAGATGCCGGCCCGCCGCCCGATAGAGAGAGATTGCAGGCGATGTTCGACGGGCTGAGGGAGGATATGAGGAGAGAGAGAGAGAGGATATGAGAGAGGATATGAGGAGAGAGAGAGAGGAGATGAGGAGAGAGAGCGAGAGTATGCTGGCTGCCATGCGAGAGGAGCAGCGGATAGAGCGAGAGAGCATTATTGCTGCCGTCAGAGCTGAGATGCGAGAGCAGGCCCGCCGGGCCAACCGGCGTGAGGCGAGGCATCTGGAAGCGAAGGATGCCTACCATCAGGAGCACCTAGCTGCATGGACGGCCCATATCATGCACCCAGATGGGCCATTTATTTCACCTGCTCGGCCAGCCACACCACCCTCCTCACCGGATGATGCCGGCACCAGCTCGTGAGAGGACTGGAGGGGAGTACTTGACCTTCTTATTCTATTGCATATTATATTTTGTCCATTGAGGTCAATGTAAGTCCTAAGTTTGGGGGTTTTTACTTTCTGTTGCTACATTCATTGTTGTACTTATTTTGTTGCACTTTTCATTACTTTGCGTTATTTTTGTCGATAGCCTTGCTTGTCTTAATTTTTCTCTATTCGTGAATTTTTTGTGCTTCTATTTTTGTAATACTGATGTTACAACACTGTTTTTCTCTCTGAAGAAACGGTCGAGTTTTAGTCGGGTTGTAGTCAGTGATTTCTGCTTTTGCTAAGTTCTCATTTAGGTCCGAATTTTTTTCGTAATTGTAGAGGTCTTGGCGGATAAGAGAGGATACATACTTGTTTTAAAATCACCGTCGATACGTTTGGTTACATTTTTCGGTTAGCTAGTCGTCCAGTTACATAAGTCGTGTTGGCACTGAGATTGAGTTTAGAGTCGGTCAGTTTTTCCCAAAAGTCGAGATATTTTTGTTCTATGATGGGAAGTCTAGTAACCGGGGGTATTCACGTGACCCGTTGTTTACTCTCGCGTAAAACGACGACCCTGATTAGACTAGTAATTTAGAAATTTCACATGTGCCGAAGACGGGAAGCCTAGTAACCGGGGGTACTCGCGTAACCCGTTGTTTACTCTCGCGTAAAACAGCGACCTTGATTCGGACATGCGGGAATTAGCTATTCAAGTTGTTTCTCCGCTGTGGAGGGGAACTTAGTAACTAGAAGCATCCATGTGCCCCATGAGTGTCTTTTACGTCAAACGGTTTCCCAATACATGAGAATGGAAGTTCCACCCTAGGATTATCCCGTTGAAACATCCCGAAATCCGAACCTAGTGGTCAACTCGAAACAATTTCTTGAGCATATATATATAAGGGAATACTGTCCGAGGATTATTTTTATGAAACTCGTGAAAATTTTGCCATTAGACGGTGGAACGGGGAAAACTAGCTCGTTTATTTTAACCTTTCATATTGACGGTCGATTTGATTCACGTTTTGTTAATCTTTGAGATGGATTTTCTTCATGAACGAGTAATTTGGACTGAACTGGGTTGCTTTGTAGAATCAGTGTTCTGAGTGTAGCTCGCTATTACGATACTCGTATTTTTCAGAGAGAATTTTAGGATAGTATTGATTAGGTTGAACACTATGAGTTGCACGATTATTCATGACATTCTTTTGTTGAAATTAATTCTTTTTGCTTGAGGACAAGCAAAGGCTTAAGTTTGGGGGTATTTGTTAGGCGTATTTTTATACGCTTATTTATCATTATTTTGTATTATTTTGGAGAGTGAATTTGCTTAAATGAGCTTTTAATGCCTTAATTTTGTATGTTTGTCAGGAGATTGGAGTCCGGAAGCTAAAACGAGGCGAAACGGCGAAACGGCAAATTTTGGCGTGAGCCGCGGACAAGGCAAGTGGGCCGCAGACAGAAGGCAACCAATGGCACAAAGTAGATCAGTACTGTGCCGCGACACGCCTAGGTGAGCCGCGTACGATGAATTAAAAGGCGCCAAAGGCCCAACAAGACAATGTGCCGCGGCACAGATTTAGTGAGCCGCGGCACACTAGGCGATTATGGTGAGCTCCGCGCGGATTTGGGCCGTTTTGAAGCCAGTTCTCGACCTACTCACACGGACGCGATTTGGAGACTGTGCAGAGCTATAAATAAGGGTTTAAGACCCTAATTAATTATCTTTTGATTGAATCTTGGAATCGGAGAATCTTGGAGGAGACGACAGAAGAGGAAGATAAGCAGAAAACTTTAAGAGCAGAGGGCGGAAGCCAGAAGAACGGAGGAATCCGAGCTCTTCATCTGCGTTTGATTTTCATGCTTTTATCTATTAATTCTGTATTTTCATTAATTAGGATGTCAGGCTAAAACCCTAATCTAGGATTTTGATGAAACCTACGTTTTGACGGATTTGCTTGAGATTATCTATTTAATTCCCTTTTTGTTGAGTTTTCCCAATCGTGTTTAATGCTTTCAATTATCTGGCCAATAGTTGTATTGTTTTAATCATTCAATTCGAATCGGGAGAGGAGAGTTGGTGAGGAACTATTGGTGAGGACCGTTTTATTCTGTGAGATAGGAATATACTCATAGAAACTACGTGGCCTTTTGGAGATTTTATGCTTTTTGCCTATTGACGAATTAATTCACCTAGGGATAGAGTGCGTTATTCACCTTTAGAAAAATCTATTGACCTCGGGAGAGGTGGTAGAGTATATTAGCAATCTTCGCCTTCAATAAATTGAGAAAATCATTAACTTCAGATAATCGAGAGTAAATTCGGATAAACTGAGGTGGATTCAGAATCCTAGACTTATTCATCATTTGATTCTCTTTCTTCAAGCGATCATTTTTACTGCCTAGTCTTTTATTAATTTCTTTTAGTAATTAATTGCAAACCCAAAGTTCGATTGTTCGAATAAAACTAGAATACATAAAAATCGGTAGTTAGTGATTCAGTCCTCGTGGGAACGATACTCACTCATCACTTTATTACTTGTATACGATAACGTACACTTGCGTTCAAGAAATATCGCAACAAGAACATGGGTATTAGATACCATAGTGTGTGGCACTGAGTGCAAGTGGGAGATTGTTAGGAGTATGCCACCGAATGCCACTCAGAGGTTGTTGAGTGAGGGCTTTGTACTTCTAATTATGTTAATCATTATCATAAGGCAAATGAATGTTTCTTTATTTACTGGTAGTTACTGGCATTCCTAACACATAAATATACATATAGAAACTAGTCCGTGTATTTGAGAGCAAAACTTTCCACTCCTTATTGGATAAGGGGGTCGGCACTGGAAAGGTTATAGCTCAAATACTTAATCGTTCGCAAGTCGATGAAACTTGATTAGGCGTTAAGTTTATGTGAAGACTTGTATAGCGTGTTCTTTGAGATGGAGAGTGCCTGTCGAACGCTAATGGTTAGTGGGAGCACATGTTATAGGTATGCTAATTGGATTAGTATACTGGAACCGACTCACCCTCGATTCGTCGCATGGATTTCACTCCGGGACAGTCAATGATGGAATCGAAAGGTTGTGATAGGTATTCGTGAACCTTCGACTTGAGGATTTAGTAGGGATGTGCTTGTGACGTCAATATTTTCATTAGAGTAGTTCAACCCTGTAAACCGGGAGGTGGGGGTCAACCTCGACGTGCATCGTGACGGGCAAGTAGTAGGTCCTGCTGAATACCAAGATAGAATTCTTTCTCCCGTTAGTGAATGGGTTATATGTCCTATGTGGTTATTGGCAGATGAGATCATAAGTCTTTGGCCAAAGCATTGGAGCTAGTTGTATTAGATACACGAGAGCTCGATGATCTTGATTTGCATTAACGCATGCATAGCGTCAAGTACAAATAGGGTTTGACTGACCGTGATGCTATAACTTGACCGGGACATTTGAAAGAAGGGTTTATACGTATACTGGTATTCACGACAGAATGGTTCTTGAATGATCCCATCATTCGTTCTCAGTTGGGGTACAGTGTAGGCCGCCAGGCCGGCTAGGTGGTGCTACTACTCTTTGGTTCCTCCCATTGTTGACTGAGACGGACCTACCGAGTCGCGCAATAGGATTGACGACGGAATGAATCAAGCTAATTCTCTCATTATGAATATTAGATATTGGATATCTAAATTTGGGGCATTAGATGTCTAAATCGATTTATTGGATAAATTGATTTTCGGCCTAATGAATTAAATATATCACTGGGTGATTAATTTAATTCATGAATATAATTATTTCTTGGAGAAATTAATTATGTTATTTTGTATTTGAATTGTTTAATTAATTGGATTAATTAAACGATATAAATACATTGGAACGGAATTGGAGTTTACCTGTTTGGACTCTCGGGAGTCCAAAACGAACCGAACTCTTCCTATAATTCATCTTGGCCTCCCCCCACGTATATCCATGTGTGTGTATTAACTTGTCCCCATCATGTTTTTGGAATCTCATGTGTTGAGGGGACAAGCATCATACACATTATAGGGTAGGGTATCAATCATGTGATATGTATTGTTTTCATGTGG
This sequence comes from Orobanche coerulescens, assembly GCA_033398695.1. Lineage (NCBI taxonomy): Eukaryota > Viridiplantae > Streptophyta > Magnoliopsida > Lamiales > Orobanchaceae > Orobanche > Orobanche coerulescens. The sequence goes on along the minus strand of CM065805.1, from coordinate 89,004,020 downwards.
GTTGAATAAGAATAAGAAGAAGACTTTCATCTCTCATCCTCATTCACTTCTTGGCATCTTCATACGTATCATTGAAAGAGAGAGAGAGAGATAGACTTTGAGTTCAACACTCATCTTCATCTTCTTCATTCACTTGTTCTTCATTTTTCTTGGAGAAAATTGAGAGAAAATATTGAGAGAAATTTTGATAAACATACTTAGAGTATATTCATCAAAATCAATAGCTTCATCACCTAACTATAGATGTATTCTTGGAGGATAGCAAGGTGATCGTTATCTCGTTTGTTTCTCCAACGTGTGGCAAGTAGAGGCATTGTATTTTCGACGTTGGATCATTTGAGTGCTTGGAGTGCTTTGGATCGTAGAGAATTCGTTTAGCTTGGGGAATAGCTCAAGAGAAGAAATCCATTTAATCAACGGACTTCAAGGGTGAGTTTTCATATCTCTTGTGATTTCGTTTTTATATTCGTATATACATAGTTCGATCGATCCTCGTAGAGATTCGGATCGTATTAATTTTCATTTTACCGCTTCCGCTGGGCCTTCGTTTTAGGCACCGAATCCCAACAGAAGCCACACATCACGAAGCTGTATCACAATGAGGGTCCGAAGCCACACAGCATGAAGTTGTATCACAATGAGGGGCCGAAGCCACACAGCACGAAGTTGTATCACAATGTAGCCATCCAATGACCGTGATCTGCTGAATTGTAGGTGCTGGGAAACCAACCGCGAAGGTTCAAGCCCCAGACTTACCCATAATGAGATCACCCAGTGACCATGACCTACTGAACTGTAGGTGTTGGGAAACCAACCGCGAAGTTTCAAGGCCTAAACTTACCCATCGAGCACTAGCCGAGACTAGCCTCCAAAACATAATTAATCACAAACGGCAACGATCACAATATTACCGAATTCACAAGAATGATAGTGTACTGCCTTGAGTCGGCCAACACGACAACAATAATTCACGGATGGGCACCGTCCTCGGCGGTCCCAATTCAAATACCTTGATTGCCTTGGAATGGCCAATCAATAATAACGACTTAATGGATGGGAACTATCCTCGACAGTCCCAATTCAATACCTCGATTGTCTTAGAACGACCAATCCATAACAACGACTCGAAGGATGGGAATTATCCTCGAAAGTCCCAATTTAATACCTCGATTGCCTTATAATGACCAATCGATAACAACAACGATAACATATGCCTCGGCACCTTTAATTGGCCACCGAAGATAGAGATGATAATCAGATACGCCAATGCCTTCAATCGGCCAATACAACATCAATAGAAAAACATCGATAATCAATAAAAACGATCACAACTATATCTCAATGGAACAACAATAACAATCGATACATCGATACTGCGAATCGGCTATCGATAACAACATTAACAACAAGTATCTCAATGCCTTGAACCGGCCATTAATGAACCACAATAACATTTGGCATAATTGCCAAAGGGTATTGTATCGAACAATTTGCTGATATCAACAATGTAATATCCGGATTAATTATGGAGTATTTCACCTGTAATTGAACCCTGTATTATTCGGAATTGTGATATCGATAATCGAAGTATGATATTTCTCGTATTTGTATCCTTGTACATGACTATGACAACATGTAAATTTTCTCATGCAAATATGTGATAAAGTACGCTAAGAAGGAAGCTTAACGTACGTTATCCGTCAGAGTTAGCGTACACTACGAATGTAGAGTAGCGTATGTTAAACAGCCAATAATTAAGCTGGGCAGCTAGCACATGCGCCAGCTGGACATGGGTCCGGATAAGATTCCCACGGATGAACCTGGACACTTTTGAAGTCAACGATTGTTAACGTGCGCTAAGGAATGTGTCTAGCGTATGCTAATGTGTGTTACTTACGTAAGTAACCTAATGGTCTAACGTACGTAATCGAGTACATAATGAGGACAGTTAACTATCAGTGACGATAGCGTACACTAAGGACATCAGGGTAGCGTACGCTAAATAGCTAACGTACGTTATGCGTGGAAGGCCAACGTACGTAAGACAGAAACCTTATAAAATGGACAGCACCCCATTTTATTTTGTTTACGTTTTCTTCGACTGCCTTTCATTCTTTGAAGTCCAGCGAGCCTCCCCTCTTTCACAAACATCCATAGGCCATCTATACTCGATCTTTGAAGATTGGATATCATTTATGCTTGATCATTAAAGTGAAGAAACATCTTGGATTGGCACACAAGCAACCAGAGTTGAACTCTACCTATCGTTTCGGTGTTTTCTTCATCTTAAGGTATGTTATGATATCCCCAACCTTGGATTCATGTTCTTAGGGATATTATGATCATATTACCGAGAATAGTAGATCACATAGACGACTTATGCAAACAAATATCATGTTTAGAAGTTGGGATGATTATGATTGAGTTATCATTTTTGGGAACATCATAGTTGGAATCTTGTTATGTCAAATGATGAGAATAGTGTTCTGAGATTGATAATCTGTATCGAATTTTATCGTCATATTTATCGTAGACTTAGTGTTGATGCCACTTTTGCTAAAATGGACTTAAGATAGAATCATCAAAAGTTGTATCCTTCCTTATAAGTTGGATTGGTTATTTCATCTTTAAGATAAAGTTTGAATGTAATGATGATATTGGAAACAAGCACATCAACCTTAGATCACCCAAACTTCACATGAGAATGGTAATCGAGATTGAATATAAGTGTTGTGATGATATACATTTCCTTGAATTCGAAGATGTTTGAATCAATAAGATCATTCATAATTGTATGAGCATGATATGTAGAAGGGTAACGTACGTTAATCACTGAGGATTTCGTATGCTTCATCATAAATCAGAACAGTCGACTGTTCAATGAGAGACTGTCGGATGCTTGTTTAGCATATGCTAGGCTTTGCAGCTTACATACGCTAACAGGCAAGGTTAACGTATGCTACATTTAGTACGTAACGTATGTTACTTCATCATACGAGTCAATCGACTGATCAGAGAGGAACTGGCGATACATGGTTAACATACGCTAGACTTCGTTGCTTACGCACGCTAACGAGTAGGTTTAGCGTACGCTACAAAGGATATGTAACGTACGTTATGCATGTCAGACAGGATATGTTTTACGAACTTCTGACCATAATTTGGATTGTTAGATGTTCGTACGACGTGAGATGAACTCTATATTATTTCTTTTGTTTAAGGTTCGAGCTTTGCTACGTGATTGATCGAAGGGGCGACCTTCGAGTGTTTTGATATTCGTGGAAGTATTATTCTTGTCATCGAATCGAGGCAAGTACTTTAATTGTTCTATGTGTTGATGTTATACATATTGTTGTGCATATATGTCATTGTTGTATGTCCACCTCGTGTTGGTCCGACGGGATCATCGGGGGATCTATGCTAGCGTGCGCTGGATCATTGGACGGGTTTTTCCACCACGGGTTGGTCTGACAGGATCATCGTAGGTTCTAGGCAGTGAACGCTGGATCGTCGGAATTACAATGTGTATGTTGTGATATCATGTTGTGATTATCATTTGTGTATGTTATTTATGAGTTTCTCGTAGGAAGAGACTCGTTGGTATTTTGACATTTATGTTATTATTATTCTTCGTGAGATGTTGAATAATATGATGTGGTACTTGTATTAGCATCGTTGTGCTAACCACTTCGGGGGTGAACATTTGTTTATGTTTAGGATCCAGTAGAGCAGGGAAACAACCACTGGAGCTGCATGACGACGAGGGTGCAGAGTGAAGTTCCGGTCGGGTTTAATCGCCTGTTGTTTGTGTTGTTTTCAATAAGTAATCGAGTACGTCGTCGTTTTTGATGATTGGATTTGGTGATGTATTAATATTTTTCCTTTGGATATTTGTATTCTCGGTATTGGCTTAGAACTGTTGTATTTATTTCAGTTACTTTCATATGTTGGTATCTGTTGTTGTCTTTTCATTTCTTCAGCCTTGTAAATTCTTATGTAAAGGATTTACGGCGCTGTAATATTCCTGAATATATCGGGGTGTTACAGAATATGGTATCGGAGCTAAGATTATGGATATCTTGGCCATTGGGTTAAAATAGGAGTCATATATGTCTTTTGAGGTAACCAGTTGTGAATAACATCACTGTACTGCCTACGTCTTCGTGCGAACAGTGGTTGTAAGTTCCTAAACTCTATCTCATCCTTTACCTGTTATACCTCTTTATACGTGAACATTTGAACGATATTGTTTCCTGTATATTGAGTATTTATGCTTATAGTATGTTGAGAGGTGGATGTGAACGTAGTCGCGGTCGCGGATGCGGACAAAGGAATGCCGAAAGAGAAGATTTGCCTTCTAATTAGGCCAGCCACAGCTCAGGCGAGCCACAAAGATCTACTAACAATGAACCAAAACCTGTTGTGCCCGAAATCCTTTGTCAGGTGGTTAATCAGATGACCCAGTTTTCCGAGGTCGTGGACCGAATGCAGGTGGCAATAGGATTACAATAGGGAGATAGACAGCAAGGTATCCCAGACATGGGAAATCGAGGTGACCGATGGCTGCAAGAGGTGGCGAAGATGAAACCACCCAAATTCGACGGCTTTTCTGAGACACCGATGTGGGAACATTGGTTAAAAGAACTGGAGAAAGTTTTTGCCGGAATTAATTGCCCAGACGACCAGAGAGCCTCTATTGCTTAGTACTTTCTGATAGGGGAAGCATCCGAGTGGTGGGAAGCCATCCGGCCTGTAGATCATGAGCCGACTGGGGAGAATTTAGATTGATGATGGAAGCTCAGTACTGCCCTCGTCCGGTGAGGGAAGCCAAAGTTCGGGAGTTTTTCTCCGCTCAGCCTTCGGATGTGCCAGTATCTCAGGCGATTAAGACGTTTAACCAGCAGCTGGCATTTGTTCGACATCTAGTCAGAACAAATACAGAAATGATGATCTATTTTGATATGAGAATGAAACCAGAAATTCAGAGGTACATGTCCGGTTTTGAATGTACCACTCTCCGTTAATATCAGGATAAATAATTGGCGTATGAAATCAAGGAAGCATCAATAGAGAAGTTTGCAGAATCCAAGAAGCAGAAAGTCTCTGGTAGTTTCGCAGAGCACAAGAGCAGCGGGCCCCGCAAGGCCCAATCATCCTTTCATTCGTTCAGGAAACCTACGCACCCATCCAAGAGCGGAAAGAACTTTGGAGCAGTATCAGCCACGACAGATGTGACAAGGAAGTGCTTTAACTGTAGTCAGACGGGACACTATCGGCGAAATTGCCCCCTTCCTGCCGTGACTTGTTTTGATTGTGGTCGAGAGGGACATCGTGCGGTGTTTTGTGAAGAGGTTGCAAAATATTTTAGAGCCCGTACATCACAGACAGCTCAGAGGGAAGCAAGTATTCAGCAGACCCAGCAAAGTGTTCAGCTGCCCCAAAATTTTAGTTGCGGACGAGGCAGAGGACAGTTGGACCGAAAGGGGACGTCGAGTGCCGGATCCGTTCCCCCACATCTGTACGAGATGAGGAGGGCAGACGATCAGGATGCTACTGTCGCATCAGGTACTGTTCAGATCCTTTCACAGCCAGTTAGCATATTATTCGATACAGGAGCTACGCATTCATTTATATCCTTGTCTTGTGTAAATCGTTTGAATATTTCTGATTTTCATAATTGTGAGCCTTATGTTGTGGGTTTACCGAGTGGAGAGAAGATTGTGGGAAACTTAGAAACTAGAGATTTTCCTGTATTATTTGGAGGCAGAGAGTGGCCCTCAAATCTGATTGTAATAGAAATGCAAGGAGACGACCTGATACTCAGAGATGATTGGCTTAATCGATATGGAGCTATTGTAAACTACCGAAAGAGGAATATCTCGCTGATAGCTAACGATGGTTCCGAAATACAGTTTGAAGGATGGAAACTAGGAAGCTCAGAAAAGATGATCAAGGCGATGAAAGTTGTCAAATTGTTGAAACAGGGCTGTACCGGATACTGGTGCTACGCAATGAAGAAAGAAGATGGAAAAGTAGAACTCTCATCCATTCCTGTTGTGAACGAATTTCCGGATTTATTTCCTGACGAATTACCTGGACTACCTCTATGACGGGATGTAGAATTCACCATCGAGCTGGAACCAGGAGCTACACCAATTTCTAAGGCGCCGTATCGTATGGCACCTACTGATATGTATGAATTGAAGAAGCAACTGGAAGAGTTACTAGACAAAGGCTATATCCAGCCAAGCATTTCGCCCTGGGGTGCACCAATTCTTTTTGTCCGGAAGAAGGATGGATCGCTTTGATTGTGTATTGACTATCGAGAGCTGAACAAGATGACAATCAAGAACAAGTATCCATTGCCACGGATTGATGATTTATTTGACTAGTTGCAAGGAGCAACAGTGTTTTCTAAGATTGATATGAGGTCGGGATATCAGTTGAGGATTAAGGAATCCGATGTTCTAAAATCAGCATTCAGAACTCGCTACGGACACTATGAGTTTGTAGTGATGCTGTTTGGTCTCACTAATGCACCTGCTGTGTTCATGAAATTGATGAACCGAGTGTTCATAGAGTATTTGGACAAGTTTGTGGTTGTGTTCATTGATGACATTCTGGTGTATCCTAAGAGCCCGGAAGAGCATGCGCAGCATTTGCGGATTGTTTTAGACCTTCTGAGAAACGAGCAATTGTACGCCAAGCTTTCTAAGTGTGAATTCTGGCTAAAGGAGGTAATGTTTTTCGGTCATATAGTATCAGCAGAACGAGTCCGAGTAGATCCCCAGAAAATCGAAGCAGTTATGGATTGGAAGTCTCCTAAGAACATGAAAGAAGTCCGGAGTTTCTTAGGACTTGCTGGGTATTATCGTCGGTTCGTGAAAGGGTTTTCCAAAATTACCCGCCCACTTACTCGACTACTGCAGAAAACTCAAATGTTTGAGTGGAACGAGATGTGCCAGAATAGCTTTGACGAATTGAAGAAGAGATTGACGACGGCACCGATTTTAGCACCCCCACAGGGAACTGGAGGATTCATAGTTTACAGTGATGCTTCGAACCAAGGACTCGGATGTGTATTGATGCATAATGAGAAGGTGATCGCCTATGCATCACGACAGCTGAAACCTTATGAAGTGAATTACCCAACACATGATTTGGAGCTGGCAGCAGTAGTTCTTGCTTTGAAAATCTGGAGACACTACCTGTACGGGACTCACTGTCAAATCTTTACAGACCACAAGAGTGTCAAATACATCTTCAGTCAGAAAGAGTTTGCGGCAAAGGAGATGGCTGGAACTGATTAAGGACTATGACTTGGAGATTCTTTATCATCCAGGCAAAGCAAATGTAGTGGCCGATGCATTTAGCCGCAAGCCTGTTTCTATTCAGTTGCTGGAGACTCTAACCTCCCAGCCTAGCTTCAACGAGAATTGATTCGCGAAGGAATTGAAGTATGGTTTCCAAGAGTCCAAGAACAACTGTGTGTGATGGAAATAACTTCATCATTAACCGAAGAAATCAAATCTAAGCAATTGGATGATCCTCTGATGATTCGGTTGCGCGATGAAGTGAACAAGGGAAAAGCCCCAAGATTTGTAATTCATGATGATGGAGTCTTGAGATTTCAGAACCGACTTTGCGTTCCCGATGTCGATGTTCTAAAGCATACAATTATGAAGGAAGCTCACAGCACGCCCTACTCTATCTACCCGGGCACCAGTAAGATGTATAAGGACCTGAAGCAGAACTTCTGGTGGGGCAACATGAAGAAAGATGTAGTGGATTATGTCTCGAAATGTTTGACATGTCAGCAGGTTAAGATCGAGCATCAACGACCTACCGGAATGCTGAAGCCGCTCCCGATTCCTGAATGGAAGTGGGAGGACATATCGATGGACTTTATCACTAATATGCCGAGAACCAAGACGGGGATGAACATGATTTGGGTTATAGTTGACCGTCTAACCAAATTGGATCATTTTCTAGGCATTAAGGACACTTGGGGACCTGAGAGGTGGCTTGAGTATTTATTTCAGAGATAGTCTGATTGCATGGTACGGCGAAGACCATTATTTCTGACCGAGACGATCGCTTTGTGTCTCATTTTTGGAAAGCAGTTGATAAAGCCTTGGGAACCGAATTGAACTTTAGCACATCTTATCATCCGCAGACAGACGGGCAATCCGAGAGGACTATTCAAATGGTGGAAGATATGCTAAGGGCTTGTGCCTTATATTGGTCAACTGATTGGGAAGTTCATCTACCGTTGATTGAATTCACCTATAACAATAGTTGGCATGCTTCCATTAAGATGGCACCGTTTGAGGCATTATACGGGAGTAGATGCAGATCGCCCCTATGTTGGGACGATTCATCAAACTTGATCGGGACAGAACCGGAATTGATTGTGCAGACACGAGAGAAGATAGCCTTGATTCGCGAAAGGCTGTTGACCGCCCTGAGTCGACAGAAATCTTACGCAGACGTACGCCGTCGTCAATTAGAGTTTAATATTGGAGATCACGTGCTTTTAAAAGTTTCTCCTACTCGGGGAATCTTTCATTTTGGGAGGAAAGGAAAACGAGTCCGAGATATATCGGACCATTCGAAATTCTTGAGAGAGTTGGAGAGTTGGCATACAGGTTGGCATTATCGCCGTCATTGAGCCATGTTCATAACATATTCCACGTATCCCAGTTACGGAAGTATATACCAGATCCTAGTCATGTCATTGATTTTGGCGAGATCGAAGTCGCTCAGGATGGCACGTTTGAATAGAGACTGATCAGGATACTCGAGATTCGAGTTAAACAATTGAGAAACAAACCGATCGCTTTGGTTAAGGTTCAGTGGTCGCGTCACGGAGTGGAAGAAGACACTTGGGAAATGGAAGATAGCATGAAGTCCAGATATCCAGAGTTATTTTCGTTTTGAGTTTCGGGACGAAACTCCTTTTTAGTAGGAGAGTATGTAATATCCGGATTAATTATCTTGTATTTCACTTGTAATTGAACCCTGTATTATTCAAAATTTTGATATCGATAATCGAAGTATGATATTTCTCGTATTTTTATCCTTGTACATGAGTGTGGCAACATGTAAATTTTCTCATACAAATACGTGATAACGTACGCTAAGAAGGAAGCTTAACGTACGTTATCAGTCATAGTTAGCGTACGCTACGAATGTGGAGTAGCATACGTTAAACAGCCAATAATTAAGCTGGGTGGCTAGCACATGCGCCAGCCGGACATGGGTCCGGATAAGATTCCCGCGGATGAACCTGGATACTTTTGAAGTCAATGATTGTTAACGTACGCTAAGGAATCTGTCTAGCGTACGCTAATGTGTGTTACTTACGTATGTAACCTAATGGTGTAACGTACGTAATCGAGTACAAAATGTGGACAGTTAACTATCAGTGACGATAGCGTGCGCTAAGGACATCAGGGTAGCGTACGCTAAATAGCTAACATACGTTATGCGTGGAAGGCTAACGTACGTAAAGACAGAAACCTTATAAAATGGACATCACCCCATTTTATTTTGTTTACGTTTTCTTCAAATGCCTTTCATTTCTTTGAAGTCCAGCGAGCCTCCCATCCTTCATAAACATCCATAGGCCATCTATACACGATCTTTGAAGATTCGATATCATTTATGCTTGATCATTAAAGTGAAGAAACATCTTGGATTGGCACACAAGCTACCGGAGTTGAACTCTACCTATTGTTTCGGTGTTTTCTTCATCTTATGGTATGTTATGCTATCCCCAACCTTGTATTCATGTTCTTAGGGATGTTATGATCATACTACCGAGAATAGTAGATCACATAGACGACTTATGCAAACAAATATCATGTTTAGAAGTTGGGATGATTTTGATTGAGTTTTCATTTTTGGGAACATCATAGTTGGAATCTTGTTATGTCAAATGATGAGAATAGTGTTCTAAGATTAATAATCCGTATCAAATGTTATCGTCATATTGATCATAGACTTAGTGTTGATGCCACTTTTTCTAAAATGGACTTAAGATAGAATCATCAAAAGTTGTATCCTTCCTTATAAGTTGGATTGGTTAGTTCATCTTTAAGATAAAGTTTGAATGTAATGATGATATTGGAAACAAGCACATCAACCTTAGATCACCCGAACTTCATATCTAAATATCCATTTTACGGCTTCCCAATGCTTTTTACCCGGATTCGATAGAAACCGGCTCACCACTCCCACGGCATGAGCAATGTCGGGCCTAGTACAAACCATAGCGTACATCAAACTCCCGACCGCTGAGGCATATGGAATTTTATCCATATCCTCAATCTCCTCCTTCGTCTTAGGGCAATCTTGACTCGTCAATTTAAAATTGTTAGTAAGAGGTGAACTAACAACTTAAGCTTTGTCCATGTTGAAACGTTTAAGCACCTTCTCGATATATTGCTCTTGTGACATGTGCAATTTCCGGGCTGCTCTATCCCGAGTAATTCTTATCCCAAGAATTTGTTTAGCCGCCCCCAAGTCCTTCATGGCAAAGGACTTACTCAATTCTTTTTTCAAGTCGGCAATCCTCTCGGCATTCTTTCCAACGATCAACATGTCGTCCACATAGAGCAATAAAATGATAAAGTCATCATCTCTGAATTTATTGAAAAATACGCAATGGTCGAGAGTCGTCTTCCGGTAGCCTTGCTCCCCCATAACCGACTCAAACTTCTTGTACCATTGCCTTGGTGCTTGTTTCAACCCATATAAACTCTTTCGAAGTTTACACACATAATCCACTGGTAATCTAGATTGAATATAAGTGTTGTGATGATATACATTTCCTTGAATTTGAAGATGTTTGAATCCGTAAGATCATTCATAATTGTTTGAGCATTATATGTAGAAGGGTAACGTACGTTAATCACTGAGTATTTCGTACGCTTCATCATAAATCAGAACACTCGACTATTTAGTGGGAGACTGTCAGATGCTTGTTTAGCATACGCTAGGCTCCGCAGCTTACGTATGCTAACGGGCAAGGTTAACGCACACTATGTTTGGTACGTAACGTACGTTACTTCATCAGATGAGTCAGTCGACTGATCAGACAGGAACTGGCGATACATGGTTAGCGTACGCTAGACTTCGTAGCTTATGTACGTTAACGAGTAGGTTTAACATACGCTACAAAGGATATGTAACGTACGGTATACATGTCAGATAGGAAACATTTTATGAACTTCCGGCCATAATTTGGATTGTTAGATGTTCATACGACGGGAGGTGAACTCTATATTATTTCATTTATTTAAGGTCCGAGCATTGCTACGTGATTGATCGAAGGGGCGACCTTCGAGTGTTTTGATATTTGTGGAAGTATTATTCTTGTCATTGAATTGAGGCAAGTACTTTAATTGTTCTATTATGTCGATGTTATACATATTGTTGTGCATATATGTCATTGTTGTATGTCCACCTCGTGTGTAATACCCGGTTGTAATTCAGTATTTATCATTCAGTAATTTCACTCATTAATGATCATTTGTCACTCATATTCAATCTTGGTATTCACCGTTCAGACTAATTGTATCGTGTATCAATCGTCGTTCATCACTATCATAATTGGAGTTCCGTGCCGTGTTTATCATCTTGGTCATTTTTCATTGTGGGCTGGGCGTGAGGACTAGCGCACGCTACGTACTCTTTCTAGCGCACGCTAATTGAGTACAGGTAGCGCACGCCACCACTCAGCATGAGCGCATGCTAATGTTACCCTGGCAGCAGTCTAGAAGGTACTGGACTGCAGGTGAGTTATACGTAGCGCACGCTACGATTGGTAAGTAGCGCACGCTAGTGGGTTGTAGTAGCGCACGCTAATAATTGTTGTAGCGCGCGCTAAGGACGGATCAGGTTGAGTCCAGTGGCTACTGGACTGCACTGGATTAATTCATAGCGCACGCTATGAGTTGTTTTTAGCGTACGCAATCGATATTATAGCGCACGCTAAATATTGGTTGTCGCGCATGCTACCGAGGTCAGATCAGAGGACAGATGGTTTCTGGATTCCAGTACTGGGCATCACATAATTCGTTAGCGCATGCTAACCATGGGTATTAACGCACGCTAATGGTATGGTTGTAGCGCACGCTACAAAAAGGTACGTAGCGCGCGCTACCGTTTACGGACAGTGGGTACTGGACTACCCAAATTACCCGTTAGCGCACGCTACGCACAAGGGCTAGTGCACGCTAACCTGGAGTGACTATATATTGGACAGTTAGCCTGAGTTTCTTCATTTCTCATTTCCCTTCGTGTTTGGAGCGACTTCGGGTGATTTCGCGCGACTTGGAGTGTTCTCTTCGAGCTGCTATCACCTATCATCATATTCAAGGCTTTGAGTTGGATTATCATCACTTCATCATCTCCTTATCATCAAATCAAAGGTATTAATCTCTTGGATCTAGAATTTCGGACTTTTGGGTTTTTCCTTCCGATTTCTTCGTGTAAGCTTGGATTGTTGTTGGAATACATTAGATATGGATTATCTACCTTGGATAAATGTATTCCTACGGATTTATTGGCTATTTTCGGAATTATTTCAAGAACCCTTAGGGTTGACTTTGGTTAAATTGGGGATTTTCCGATTGTTGTTGTTGTAAACTTGAATTGTGGATTTCTATGAGATTATTGATGTCATTGATAGTGTTTTGATGGTTTGAATTCAATCATTCGAAGTTGGTTCGATAATTTGGGTTTGGTTATAACCAACGGGAAGGATATTCTCAACGTTTTCGTTAGAGTACATCTACGAGTTCGGATATTGTTGTATCGACGTTTGAGTCGGTTATGATCGTATTTGATTCGTGTAATGATCGAATATTTGGTATATTGTGTTATTCAAGGTTGTTCGAGTGACCGACATTTCATTTAGGACATTGTTCGTGGACGGACATTCTTCATCTTTGTTGTGTAAGTTAACTCTTACTCGGTTAAAAGGATACTCATTCCTTTTGTTGTTAATTGCTCATAATCATAATTCATTCATCATAGTATTAATAATATTGAGACTTGTAATTGTCGAATAGTCATTTCATTCACGAGGAACGACGGTTCCAAATCATTTCATTGGGTTATCAATCACATCACTATTATTTTCATCTCGGTGAGTCATCTTGGCCTTGTCGAATTATTATTCATTGATATTCATTGTGGTCATTCTCGTTCATATGACCTTCTGGGTTCATATTGCGTGGTCGGGTGTGGCTGTGTGGAATTTTTAGTCGGGCACACGATGGTCATGTATTGGGTTCACCGATACATTGGACCGTGCAGACGGTAACGCTTACCTCCGTGAGACTAATTAGGTACAAGGACGGGTGTGTCCGGTCATTCGTATTGTACACTTGCACAGAACATTACGGGCGTACTATGATACTCCTCTTCAGCGTAATTCATAACTAAGGATATTTCATAACTTCAGTTAATTCATGATTGTGTATTTTCAACCCTTGAGGATTGTTGTTACGTATGGCGGCCCGTTGGGGGATTTTTGTTTTCAGGTCACGGCAAGGCAAAGGCACGGGAAGAGCATGTTGACGGCGAGGAGTCCCAGTGATACTAGCAGGGGGCCCCAGTCATTCCGTTTGTTTCAGTCATTTCAGTCATTTCCGTCATTTGTATTTTCCGCTGCAAATTCCGTTTGAGATGTTTAATTGTTCAGGGTGGTGTATTTTTTCTCCATATAAAATATACTAGTATTCGGTTTCGTCCTGGTGTGTTGTATTTAAACTCCTCATCGGAGTACTTGGTAATATAATGTGGTTCGGTACTACAATTATATTATTTACTTCATCATTTTCATTTGCCTGGTGGGTCCCAATCGGGGATTCACGACACTGTAATATCCGCCTAGTTTGGGGTGTTACAGAGTTGGTATCGGAGAGTGGTTTTGAATACTACCCTCTAAGTCATGTCTCATTTGAAATCATCGTCATCGGACTAGTATCGTTGGACTTTCGCGTCACGTGTGACCTGTGCAAATGCCGAGCCAATCAGACCAAGAACTGTAAGATTTCTAACGCCATGGTATAATTTCTGACAAGAATCATTCATTCATAATTCATCAGTTAACAATCCTCAACCATCATTTTCATTTGACCAGGACGGTCATGTTAACTCGTTAATAACTCAATTCATTTCATTGTTCAGTTGTTGATCAGGAAGATCGAATCATTAGTCATGTTAACTTGTTCAAGATAATCATTTCAGTAATTTCATCAGATAATCATGTCACGTCAGTTAATCATTCATGTAATCACTGTGTTAGAGCGCGTATGCTCATTTTCATCATCTCTTGTCATAATCATAACGTGATATTCATGCGGTAAATATAATCATCATGTGACTTTCCTACTTCAGTATGGAGAGGGCAAGAAGAGGACGTGGAGGACGAGGCCGTGGAGCGGGCCGAATCCCGAGAGCTCGTGTGAATACACGTGCAAACGCGAGAAATAATGTTAATTCATCTAGCAGCGACGCTGCCACTCATTCACCTGGATGCGATCATTCACTAACGGGGAGTCGTACCCGGGACACGGCTCAGTCAGAAGGTGTCTGGGTTGACCCACTCGCTTTTATGCAGGGCATGATGGCCCAAATGACCCAGATGGAACAGCTGATGGAGACGATGCATAACTCCGTCAATCAAAATCAGCAGGCTCCTCCGCCGCCACCTCAGAGGCAAGAGAGGAATGTGAGCAATATAATCGGCGACATCTCTCGCCAGAGGCCACCTATTTTTGAGGGCTCGTCTGAGCCGGCGGATATTATTCATTGGCTCGAGCATTTCGAGAAGTTGTTTGCTATGGTAGAGTGTCCCGAAGGACACAAAGTTTCTGTTGCGGCTTACTACCTGGGTAAGAGCGCACATTCTTGGTGGTTGTCGTTGAAGCCCACCGAAGGATCATGTACTTGGGATCAGTTCAAAACTCTCATGATGGAGAGGTATTATCCGGCCCCACTCAGAGAGGCCAAACTGTCAGAATTACTCACCCCCGACCCCTCATCAGACGAGGATGTTCTCGCCATTGCCGAGAAATTTCAGGAACTTCTTCCGTTCGCCTCATCTATCATTCATTCCGAGGCAGATAAAATCAAGTATTTCAGCAAGAGGCTGAAACCCCGTATGAGACTATAATTGCTTAATCATAATTTCACCACGTTGGCCGAATTCATCGAGAAAGCTCTCACCTATGAGCTTACTGCTAAGGAGATTGCTAAGCAGCAACCTTCATCTGCTAGCAAGAAGTCCAAGAACCGTAATCAGTCTGACGGCAGTCAGGCCACTTTCAAGAAACCCCGTGCGGGCTCTGCTTTTTCTGAGCGACCTCCTGTGTCGTCTAAACCCGCGGAATCTCAGTCTCGAGCGGCCAGTTCGGCCATCACCTGTTTTAACTGTGGGGATCTTGGTCATCTCACTACCAAGTGTCCGAGACAGACTATCACGTGTCATAATTGTGGGATTGCTGGGCATAAGGCCCGTTTTTGCCGTAGGGACTCCAAACCTACTCAGACGTCATCTCAGGCCCCTAAGCAACTGCTCGTAATCAAAGCCACTCAATCAGTGTCGTTTAAAACGACAGAAGCGACTAAAGGTGGAGCTTATAGCCAGCAGACGGGAGCGTCCGGTGCCGGGACTAGCAAGCCCCGGATTTATGAGATGAAGAAGACCGATGATCCATAGGCCCGAATGATCTCAGGTACACTCGATATTCTATCTCAACATGTGTGTACCCTTTTTGATACTGGCGCATCGCATTCATTCATTTCCGAGTCATGTTTGAGTAGACTACGTCTGGGTAGTGCTACTAGTTGTGAGCCTTATGTCATTGGCCTACCTGATGGTAGACGAATTATCGGTAATCGTGAGATTCAGAATTGTCCGATCTGGCCATGGTCGTGTATGGCGGCCGGACCTAATCGTAGTAGATTTGCCGAGGGACGACGTCATCTTGGGTATTGATTGGATGGATCGTCATGATGCCATCATTAGTGTCCGTAAGCGTATGATCACTATCATTTCGCATTTACGATGGGTTGAATGTGTGTTTCAGTGGAGGTAATCCCTACTGCTCGTAAGGTCATTAATTTGATGAAAGCAGTGAGATTACTCAATCAGGGGTGTGTTGGTTATTGGTGCTATATGACCAAAACCGAGAAATCATCAGTAATGTTGACGGATATTCCGGTAGTGAGGGAATATGCCGACGTTTTTCCAGATGAGTTACCTGGTTTGCCTCCACAGAGGGATGTGGAATTCACGATTGAGTTGGAGCCCGGTACGTCCCCGATATCGAAGACACCATACCGGATGGCCCCGACCGAAATGCAGGAATTAAAGAACCAACTTGAGGAGTTGTTCGAGAAGGGTTATATTCGACCGAGTGCGTCCCCGTGGGGAGCACCAGTGTTATTTGTCAAGAAGAAGGATGGTTTTTTTCGCTTATGTATCGATTATCGGGAGTTGAACAGGGTGACGATAAAGAATAAGTATCCCTTACCCCGTATTGATGATCTCTTAGATCAACTTCAGGGAGCTTCAGTATTTTCCAAGATCGACTTAAGATCTGGATATCATCAGTTGCGGATTCGAGAGTCGGATATCACGAGGACGGCGTTTCAAACACGCTATGGTCATTATGAGTTTGTGGTTATGCCGTTTGGATTGACTAATGCACCTGCGGTATTCATGGAGTTAATGAATCGGGTTTTCATCGACTTTTTGGATCAGTTTGTTGTTGTCTTCATCGATGACATTTTGATTTATTCTCGTGACCGGGAGGAACACGAGTTTCACCTTCATCAAGTGCTTGACGTGTTGAGGCAAGAACAACTTTATGGGAAGTTTTCCAAATGTGAGTTCTGGATGTCCGAAGTGACGTTTCTTGGACACGTAATTTCTTCAGACGGAGTTCGTGTCGATCCTCAGAAGACGGAGGCTATTCGAGATTGGCTACCTCCGAAGAATGTTAAGGAAATCCGAAGTTTCCTCGGATTAGCGGGTTATTATCGGCGATTTGTGGAGGGATTTTCTAGAATCGCTCAACCCTTGACGAACCTTTTGCGAAAGAATAAGAAATACACGTGGTCCGACGTTTGTCAACGAAGTTTTGAGGAACTCAAGAGCCGGTTAATGTCAGCACCTGTGCTTTCCTTGCCACAGGGGACGGAAGGATTTGTGGTTTATAGTGATGCGTCCGGACAGGGTCTCGGATGTGTGCTCATGCATAATGGAAAGGTTATTGCCTATGCTTCACGGCAATTGAGACCTTACGAGGTTAATTATCCGACACACGACCTGGAGCTAGCAGCCGTGGTGTTAGCTTTGATGATTTGGCGTCATTATGTTTATGGCGTTACCTGTCAGATATTCACCGATCATAAGAGTTTAAAGTATATATTTACTCAGAAGGAGTTAAATATGCGCCAGAGACGGTGGTTGGAATTAATTAAAGATTATGATATTGAGATCCTTTACCAACCGGGGAAGGCGAACGTTGTCGCCGACGCCTTGAGTCGTAAGTCCGTTCAGGAGCAGATGCTTGCTCGTTGAACAGTCCAGAAGGAGCTTCAGCAGGAATTCCTTAGACCCGAGATCGAGGTCTGGCTTCAGCGAGTTCAGGGACAACTGTGTATGTTAGAGATTTCATCGTCACTCGAGGAGTCAATCCGAGAGAATCAGAGTTCGGACCCTTCATTGTTGCGCATCCGTGAGGATGTGACTCAGGGGAAAGCCCCTGGATTTGTGGTCCACGAGGATGGACTTTTGAGGTTTAAGAATCGGTTGTGCGTACCGGCGAATGACGAGTTGAAGAACTTGATTTTGAAAGAAGCTCATGCTACCCCTTATTCTGTTCATCCGGGGTCTAGCAAGATGTACAAGGACTTGAAACAAAATTACTGGTGGAGTAATATGAAACGAGAAGTCGCAGAATTTGTTTCGAGATGCTTAACCTGTCAACAAGTTAATATTGAACATCAGCGACCGGTGGGTATGCTGAAACCTCTTCTTATTCCCGAATGGAAGTGGGAAGATATTTCTATGGATTTCATCACGAGTTTGCCGACGAGTCGTCGTGGCATGAATACGATCTGGGTGATCGTGGACCGCCTAACCAAATCAGCTCATTTCCTTGAGATCAAGGATACGTGGGGTCCCGAGAAACTTGCCCAGCTATTCATCAAAGAGATAGTGAGACTACACGGTACTCCTAAAAGTATCGTTTCCGATCGTGACGGACGGTTTGTGTCTCATTTTTGGAAATCAGTTCATCGTGCTATGGGAACTCAGCTTAATCTCAGTACCGCTTTTCATCCTCAGTCCGACGGGCAATCAGAGAGGACTATTCAAACATTAGAGGACATGTTGAGGGCATGCGTCCTCGATTGGAAAGACGATTGGGAAGCCCAACTTCCATTGATCGAGTTCACGTATAATAATAGTTGGCATGCTTCGATTAAGATGGCACCTTACGAGGCCTTGTACGGTCGTCATTGTCGATCTCCGTTGTGTTGGGATGACCTATCAGAATCAATCGGCACCGCGCCCGATATGCTTATAGCCGCCCGTGAGAAGGTAACTTTGATGAGGAGTCGTTTGTTGACCGCTCAGAGTCGACAGAAATCATATGTAGATAACCGTCGTCGACCATTAGAGTTCGAGGCAGGTGATCATGTTTTGGTCAAGGTATCCCCGAGTCATGGTATCTTCTGTTTCGGGAAGAGGGGGAAGTTGAGTCCGAGATTCATTGGACCGTTTGAGATTTTGGATCGAGTAGGCGAGTTAGCTTATCGACTGGCTTTACCTCCGGCGTTGAGCCGAATTCATAATGTGTTTCATGTCTCTCAGTTGCGGAAGTATGTTGCCGACCCGAGTCACATACTTCAGTTCGATGAAATCGAGATCGCCGACGATCATTCATATGAGGAGCGTCCTATGCGAGTTTTAGAGCGATGAATCAAACAATTGAGGAATAAGACGATTCCTTTGGTTAAGATTCAGTGGTCTAGGCACGGAGTCGAAGAGGCTACTTGGGAAACCTAGGATAGTATGCGGGAGAGTTATCCCGAGTTGTTTGACCCTTAGTTTCGGGGGCGAAACTCTTTTAAGGGGGGGTGTATGTAATACCCGGTTGTAATTCAGTAATTATCATTCAGTATTTATCATTCAGTAATTTCACTCATTAATGATCATTTGTCACTCATATTCAATCTTGGTATTCACCGTTCAGAGTAATTGTATCGTGTATCAATCATCGTTCATCACTATCATAATTGGAGTTCCGTGCCGTGTTTATCATCTTGGTCATTTTTCATTGTGGGCTGGGCGTGAGGAGTAGCGCACGCTGCGTACTCTTTCTAGCGTACGCTAATTGAGTACAGGTAGCGCATGCTACCACTCAGCATTAGCGCACGCTAATGTTACCCTGGCAGCAGTCCAGAAGGTACTGGACTCAAGGTGAGTTATACGTAGCGCACGCTACGATTGGTAAGTAGCGCACGCTAGTGGGTTGTAGTAGCGCACGCTTATAATTGCTGTAGCGCGCTAAGGACGGATCAGGTTGAGTCCAGTGGCTACTGGACTGCACTGGATTAATTCATAGCGCACGCTATGAGTTGTTTTTAGGGTACGCAATCGATATTATAGCGCACGCTAAATATTGGTTGTAGCGCACGCTACCGAGGTCAGATCAGAGGACAGACGGTTTCTGGATTCCAGTACTGGGCATCACATAATTCGTTAGCGCACGCTAACCATGGGTATTAACGCACGCTAATGGTATGGTTGTAGCGCACGCTACAAAAAGGTACGTAGCGCGCGCTACCGTTTTCGGACAGTGGGTACTGGACTACCCAAATTACCCGTTAGCGCGCGCTACGCACAAGGGCTAGCGCACGCTAACCTGGAGTGACTATATATTGGACAGTTAGCCTGAGTTTCGTCATTTCTCATTTCCCTTCGTGTTTGGAGCGACTTCGGGCGATTTCGGGCGACTTGGAGTGTTCTCTTTGAGCTGCTATCACCTATCATCATATTCAAGGCTTTGAGTTGGATTATCATCACTTCATCATCTCCTTATCATCAAATCAAAGGTATTAATCTCTTGGATCTAGAATTTCGGACTTTTGGGTTTTTCCTTCCGATTTCTTCGTGTAATCTTGGATTGTTGTTGGAATACATTAGATATGGATTATCTACCTTGGATAAATGTATTCCTACGGATTTATTGGCTATTTTTGGAATTATTTCAAGAACCCTTAGGGTTGACTTCGGTTAAATTGGGGATTTTCCGATTGTTGTTGTTGTAAACTTGAATTGTGGATTTCTATGAGATTATTGATGTCATTGATAGTGTTTTGATGGTTTGAATTCAATCATTCAAAGTTGGTTCGATAATTTGGGTTTGGTTATAACCAACGGGAAGGATATTCTCAACGTTTTCGTTAGAGTACATCTACGAGTTCGGATATTGTTGTATCGACGTTTGAGTCGGTTATGATCGTATTTGATTCGTGTAATGATCGAATATTTGGTATATTGTGTTATTCAAGGTTGTTCGAGTGACCGACATTTCATTTAGGACGTTGTTCGTGGACGGACATTCTTCATCGTTGTTGTGTAAGTTAACTCTTACTCGGTTAAAAGGATACTCATTCCTTTTGTTGTTGATTGCTCATAATCATAATTCATTCATCATAGTATTAATCATATTGAGACTTGTAATTGTCGAATAGTCATTTCATTCACGAGGAACGATGGTTCCAAATCATTTCATTGGGTTATCAATCACGTCACTATTATTTTCATCTCAGTGAGTCATCTTGGCCTTGTCGAATTATTATTCATTGATATTCATTGTGGTCATTCTCGTTCATATGACCTTCTGGGTTCATATTGCGTGGCCGGGTGTGGCTGTGTGGAATTTTTAGTCGGGCACACGATGGTCATGTATTGGGTTCACCGATACATTGGACCGTGCACACGGTAACGCTTAACTCCGTGAGACTAATTAGGTACAAGGACGGGTGTGTTCGGTCATTCGTCTTGTACACTTGCACAGAACATTGCGGGCGTACTATGATACTCCTCTTCAGCGTAATTTATAACTAAGGATATTTCATAACTTCAGTTAATTCATGATTGTGTATTTTCAACCCTTGAGGATTGTTGTTCTGTGTAACTGACCCCGTTGGGGGATTTTTGTTTTCAGGTCACGGCAAGGCAAAGGCACGGGAAGAGCATGTTGACGGCGATGAGTCCCAGTGATACTAGCAGGGGGCCCCAGTCATTCCGTTTGTTTCAGTCATTTCAGTCATTTCCGTCATTTGTATTTTCCGATGCAAATTCCGTTTGAGATGTTTAATTGTTCAGGGTGGTGTATTTTATCTCCATATAAAATATACTAGTATTCGGTTTCGTCCTAGTGTGTTGTACTTAAACTCCTCATCGGAGTACTTGGTAATATAATGTGGTTCGGTACTACAATTATATTATTTAATTCATCATTTTCATTTGCCTGGTGGGTCCCAATCGGGGATTCACGGCACTGTAATATCCGCCTAGTTTGGGGTGTTACATCGTGTTGGTCCGACGGGATCATCGGGGGATCTATGCTAGCGTGCGCTGGATCATCGGACGGGTTTTTCCACCACGGGTTGGTCTGACGGGATCATCGTGGGTTCTAGGCAGTGAATGCTGGATCGTCGGAATTACCATGTATATGTTGTGATATCATGTTGTGATTATCATTTGTGTATGTTATTTATGAGTTTCTCGTAGGAGGAGACTCGTTGGTATTTTGACATTTATGGTATTATTATTCTTCGTGAGATGTTGAATAATATGTTGTGGTACTTGTATTAGCATCGTTGTGCTAACTACTTCGGGGGTGAACATTTGTTTATGTTCAGGATCCAGGAGAGCAGGGAATCAACCACTGGAGCTGCATGACGACGAGGATGCAGAGTGATTTTCCGGCCGGGTTTAATCGTCTGTTGTTTGTGTTGTTTTTAATAAGTACTCGAGTACGTCGTAGTTTGTGATGATTGGATTTGGTGATGTATTAATATTTTTCCTTTGGATATTTGTATTCTCGGTATTGGCTCAGAACTGTTGTATTTTATTTCAGTTACTTTCATATGTTGGTATCTGTTGTTGTCTTTTCATTTCTTCAGCCTTGTAAATTCTTATGTGAAGGATTTACGGCGCTGTAATATTCCTGAATATATCGGGGTGTTACAAACAAAAATCATGAAGAGACTACGTCTCGAAATGATACAACACATTCATATACATATATGATAACATTAATCTCATTGCCTAGTACAAGCATAAAACTTGCCTCAAATCGAAGGCGATGAAATCTTCCAACGAACGACGAACGGCGTCCTCCGACAATCACAAGCACTCGAACAACCTTGAATGAAATACAATTCATTCAATAACACAGTAACAATCGAAAACAACACAATAGATAATCTTGGTTCAATCGCGAATCGATCAAACCACACAAACGAATATCATAGTACTCGACTATGAATTCTAACATCCTC
Organism: Orobanche coerulescens; assembly: GCA_033398695.1. Classification (NCBI taxonomy): domain Eukaryota; kingdom Viridiplantae; phylum Streptophyta; class Magnoliopsida; order Lamiales; family Orobanchaceae; genus Orobanche; species Orobanche coerulescens. The sequence goes on along the minus strand of CM065805.1, from coordinate 88,981,415 downwards.
AAATCACCTCAATAATCAAATAACATAATCATAATGTTCTTAAAAATTGTGAAAAATAATTCAACAAGGATTATCAAGAACAACATCAAATTAATCATCTAAATATGATAATATCACCAATATCATCATCAATACCTCAAAAACATCATCAACACAACAAACATGATGTCTCTACCAATATCAATCACCAATTCATCAAGAATTTCGGATTAATCAACAAGATTAACTTAACCATTTCAAGATTATGATAATCATCTCCTAATTCATCATAACCCCTTACTAAAATGGTTATAATCTCTCAAGAACACAACCAACAACAATAATCATCTCAAAGCTATGCTAATCATCTAACAATCTTAACATAACTCTTCCTAAACATTATTATAATCTCCAGGTATTCTTAAACATCAAAAACACAATCAACCGCAAGCCATAATCATCATTTTCTTCATCATAAGTTCATAAAAACTATGAAGAATCATATTATCCTCCAACAATCAACAACTACACGAGGTAATCAACCACAACATCATCATAATCTCGAGTTAAACACAAGATTAGCCAACATACCTCTTGAGAGTGAAGAACAACATCAAACCCATCAAGAAACACTCCAATCTTTAAGCTCCCAAGCTCCAATCCAAGTTAGGAAGCTCCAAAACAAGTTGGAAGGGGTTGAAAATCACTAAGGAATGCAGGGGGATGATTTCTAGGGAGAGAAATCAAAAATGGGTCATGAGAAAATGAAAGACGAAGCATGTCTTTATAATCTGCACAGTTTATTACGACCGCTAACCCCTATGCACAACATACGTTAAACCATTTTATGTACGATATCCTCACTACATAGCGTACGCTACGTCCTACCAAAAGTTACTGCCTCAAAACGAACCATGCATTACGTATGTTGCCAGAAAAAGGTATACGTAAACTCACCTGCATTACGTGCGTTATAATCTAAGCATTACGTACGTAATGCCCGTTGAATTGGCTGTCTCGAAAGGCCAAATATCCGAATCATGCATGACCCTACACGCCGAAATCAGATGTGATCAGATAGAATTCTGGCGGTGGTAGAATTCTCGATCCAGATACTTACGAAACTTGTCCTAGGTAGAGATCTCACCATTTTCCATGGCTGGTGCATGACTCTTTCAACTGACTCCACCAAATCACTGCCCGTCCTCTGAAACTAGTCGCGATAAGTGTTTCTCGATGATCTGCTGGAATGGATTTGAATGCCAAGTATTTTTTGCATGAATGGATCCAGTCCATATATGCATTTGAACAGTAAGACCTGCGAATTATGGAAAGTCACGGTGGAAATGATTTCCCCAACTCTTGGACCTGTGGTGGTGTGGTGATTGAAGAACTCTAGTTGCTGGAATCGGCCAGTCTCTAATGCTTGAGTAACAATCTGTAACTTCTCATAGAGGATAGCAATAAATGCCCGTTATTACGTCTGGAAGGCAGGACGGGAATCATTACTGTCTCTGATACTACCTGAGGCAGCCAGAAGCGTGAAATTAATACGATAAATCATAAACGAATATTTTTATTGATTCAATGAATACCGAAAGCAAATGCATGTTTAATCTATTGATTCTCTAAATATACCAGAAGAACGCGATAAAAGGGACAAACCTTAATTTTCATTCATCAAATTCAAAAGTCTCTACAATATTTATCAAAACTCTTATTTATAATAGATAAGTTAGGATTTAATTGTATAACCCCTAAAAGCCCGACCTGAAAATAATTAATTAAAATATAAAATATAATAATAATAAGAAATAGATGCAATTTTGTCCCCATTATAGTCGTAAACGCCGCGGTAGCCACTATGAAGGAATTTTGATTCCCAATTTCTTTGTTCCATACTGGAAATTCCAACCAATACTGTTGTTGGACTTTCTGTCACTATTACTCAATTTTTTGTTAGTAATGCTTGGGACGCGAGATTAAATTAAAATATTTCCAAGTTCATCTAGATTTACTTGAAATGTCATATTAGAGAAATGATAGGGCAACACCCTCAACCACACCCCCAAACACACACGTGTTTTATGGGTGTTGTACCGCGTGCTTTATTATTAATTTTATTATAATATTATTATGAATATTTTATCTATAAAGCATGCGGTACAATACCCATAAAGCACGGGGTGTGTATGGGGTATGGTTCAGGGTGTTGCCCTATCACCCCTCGTCATATTAAGGTAAATTATTTGACAAGCACACTGTAAAATGAACCTAGATGCAATACCCCCTTTTATATATACTAAATTTTGGTCAAGTGCAATGCATGGGATTGCCCATATATGTTGTTTTATATTTGTTATTATCATTTTAGTTTTATATTAGTAGAATAAATTCTTTTTAGATATTTATATTGTACATGTTACAATTATTTTAAAAATACGTGCAATTAAAATAAAGGAAGGGAAACGTGAATGTAAAAATTTGATGAATATTTGTGATATGCAATGGTGTGGAGTTTGGATATTTCACATATTTTGTGAGTTTGTTATATGTTACAGTATCGGACAACATATTTTTTTATTAATTTATATTCATTTATAACCTCGATTTTAGAATTAGCAGATTCTCAAATAAGAATATTTTTTTAAACGAGATTTTTTCGAATCTAGATATTTTGTATGATGATGTTATAAACATTTAAAAAAATGAAATAGATAAATATTTGTTCAAAATATATTTAAAATAGATTCAGCACTATCTAGACTACTTTTTATTAGTGTTCAGTATGCAATTATTATTATGTAGATCATATATTGTTTGAAATACAATCCTCCTTTTGCGTTCAACATTCTTTCCCACTAGTTGAACTGCACCTAGTCTGAATTTATATACATTTGATCAGGAAAAGGTCGACTATAAGTATATTTGAAGTTAAATAGAAATTACCATTTTATGTGAATTGCATCAATTGAATGGCCTGCGCTGCTTAATTTATGTAAATGTGTCGCACAACTTAGGTTCCATTGATACTTCTACTTTGTAACAAGCATTCATCCAACATTTAAGTTTATTAGTGGTTGCACATGCATGTTGCAAAGAGATGATATAATGCTTATATTACCAGAAGAAAATAAGCTGTAAATTTACATTAAGTATAAAACAGGCCAATTTTATAGAGGACACAAATTTAATAGATATATATGGCTATATATGTATATACACATACACATTTCAACATACCCAGGAAAATTATATAAGGAAATGAAAAACATTTCAATAAAAATCTCATGTTCCCCTCATAATAACAACAAAAGAAACAAGATTCTACCCAACCTAGGCATTCAAATATAGGAAATGTCTTTCTAATAAAAATAATCCAACGTAGGCATTCAAATTTTGGACATCGATTTTAGTTATCAAGAATAATCGAAGACACTGTACGTCGGCCTTTATTTAGATAAATTCAGCAGCACCAAAATGATATATGAAGAAATAACATACCAATTTAATCCTACACTTGTCACTGACTATTATCAAGCACAGGTATAAACCCAGCGAATCATAAACCGATAATTTACATAACAATAATTTCATAATGAACAGTAATAGAAAGAGGAAATAATTGCAAAAGGAAAACATCATCATTGTATTTCAGATCCAGACAAGTCTCTTCAAGAAAAAAAATCAAGTTACGTGAGTAACTATCTTAGTATAACAAAAAGAGCAGAAGCGGAAATAAAGCGAATCTGATCATACCACAACTGACTTAGGAAACACTTATTCATAGTAGAAAGTTGTAATATCCGCATTTTTCTTTCCCATGTATTTTTATTTTTGATGTATTTCTCGATCGTAGTGACCCTCGTGTATCTTTCAGTGTATCTTTTCAGTCACCTGTTGATCTGATTCTCGTTATTGTTGTGCGGAACCGCTGTTTTGGGGTTGTCGTGGATCCATTCTATGTTTTGATGCATCTTGAGATGTTCCGTTTGACGTTTCGTTCATATTCCGGTGTTTTGGACTGTTTATATTTCGTACCTAGCGCACGCTATCTTTTCTGCATAGCGCACGCTAGGGGTCACTTAGTAGCGCACGCTCCGACTGCTTTGTAGCGCGCGCTAGAGAGCAAGCCCTGGGAGTGGCAGTGTTGTTTCCAGCTCCCTGGACTGGCGAATTAGCGTACGCTACGTAGTCTAGCGCACGCTAATGGTGGGGGCTAGCTCACGCTGAGATTCCCGGTAGCGTGCGCTAGCGTGGGTGTCCAGTACTGGACAGTTTGCTACTGGACTCAATCTGTTGCCCAGGTAGCGCACGTTATTGGTCAATAGCGTGCGCTAACTGGATCAGGTGTGTACTGGACAGTTTCTTCTGGAGTCGGCTGATGTCCAGGTAGCGCACGCTATTGGTCGATAGCGCGCGCTACCGAGAGATTATTAGCACATGCTACGTTTCGAGTAGCACACGCTAACGGCCAGAAATCTGGCTACTGGACTGGGACGTTAACTGTATGGCCTGTAGTTTTACCCCGTTAGCGCACGCTAACCTTGAGGATTAGCGCGCGCTAACACTCCCTGGCTATATAAACCAGGGACTTGACCCAGATGAACGTATTACGTTCATTTCTTCTCCTCCCCGTGGCTTAGAGCTCCTTTGGCAATTTTGGGCGATTCTTGGCGATTTCTTCTTCCAATCATCTCATCCAACATCTTCCTTGAGTTCTTGGTGTATTATAACAACATCAACACGAATCTTTCATCCTAATCCAAGGTAAAATCTCTTAGAACCCTACTTTTAGATAAATTGGGGGTTTTGGGATTTTCGTCCGATTTGTTCCGTTTTGTTGGTGGATTCATGATGAATATGGTTAATCTTGTCAATATCATTAGTTTTCCTACGGATTCATGGTATATTTTCATGATTTTGCGAAATCGAGAGGGTTTGGTTGTGGTCCGCCCTCGTTATTATTTTTGTACGAATATACATGAATCGTAGGCGGGTTTGCGGGTGTATTCCATTTCTGTATTCGTCTAGAGTTGGTTGTGATTATGTTCTTCGAATCGTTAGGTTCGGTTCCGTTGATTCCTAGCGTTCGTCGGTGATTATCCTTTCCGTTCGTTGCGTCATCAATTATTCAAGGCAAGTATTTTTGGAAACCTTTATGCTTAACATGAAATGGAAATGTATTTTGTGTGTGATTTGCTCACCTCAGGATGGTCCGATGGGATCACGGAGGGAGTCCAAAGGGTTGAGTCCTGGATTCATGAATTTGTTTAGCTAGCCAGCTCGGGAGGGTCCTTAGAGGCCTCAGGCGGGATCAATGGTATTACCCTGTTCCCAAGGCGATGCATCTGCGTGTTTTGTTTTACGATATGGCCAGCTCGGGAGGATCCTTAGAGGCCTCGAGCGGGATCAATGGTATTACCCTGTTCCCAAGGCAAATTGTTTGACTGTTTGTTTCCGGAAAAGACATGTCTGGTTTTGGCTTTTGAAATTGATATTGGTGCATGTACTATGAAATGTGTAAGCGATTGGTTTGCCTTGATTACTTGTACTAGCGTAATTGCTAACCCCTTTGGGGACCCGTTTTGGGGAAATTCTTGTTATGGATTTCAGGTTATGATTATCCGGACGAGTGAGCACCGGGACAGTACGAGGATGTTGGCCAGGGTCGTTGACATGTGCATTTGGGTCTTCTTATTTCTTTTGTCCATTTCGATATGGTTGTTCCCACAGTTATAAACTTATAGATTGTACTCGCGAGTACTTAGGCTTTTCATTTCAAACTCCGTATTGTATTACTTTAAATTGTTACATTGTCGGATGATGCTTATTTCGCCGGTTGCTCCGGGCGTATCTTTATATGTCATATCGTTTAAATGTGTGTCCTCGCTAACCGAGATGGTTAGTCGAGTAGTGTTTTCTTGTTGTAGCCTGGTGGGTCCCATGTAGGGGTCCACAGTGCTGTAATATACTCCGAATATCTCGGAGTGTTACAGAAAATGATATCAGAGTGCTAGGTTTATGGATACCTAGGCTTGTCGGTTATTTGGTTCTAGTCGTGTTTTGTTTTGCACATTATCACACCACTGCCGGCATCTCAATACTTCCAGTGTTCGTAAGTTTCCTTACTCGATTCTTTACTTTCTCGTACTGTATTCCGTTTCTTGAACTGTGGTTATTCTCCCTCTTTTGCTTATCATCGTAGTTGCTTTTTCCTCCCTTACTCATCCTCGATATACTTCTGTTATCTCTTAACACCAGTATGGATGCCGTAGGAAACCGTGGTCGTGGTCGTGGTCGTGGACGCGGTCGAGGATATGGGGCAGGCAGTGGGGCGGCCACGTCGGCAGTACCGGCGACCGTCACAGTCATGCTTCTTCTTAGGAGCGCGCCGACCTTGGTATTGCGGCCCTTATGCAGCAAATGGTAAACCAAATGGCGGCGATAGATCAAGTGGTTCAAAACCCCGATCAGGCCCATGCTAATCGGAGCGGAGCAGACCGTTGGCTCCAAGATGTCATCAAGATGCATCCTCCTCAGTTTTTGGGAGCATCAGACCCGATCGACTGGGAGGGGTGGATCAAGGAGATATCTAAGGTCTTCGTTGCCACCAACTGTCCCGAGGACCGCAAGGGCCCTATTGCCCAGTACTTTCTCACTGGGGACGCTATGGATTGGTGGGAGGCCGTGGGGCCCAAAGATCATGTTGCTTCATGGGCCGAATTTCAGGAGCTGATGGAGACTGAATATTGCCCGTGGCCAGTTAGACAGGCTCGAGTCCATGCTTTCTACGATGCTCAACCTCGGGATATTCCCATCTCCCAAGCCATTGCCGATTTTAACAAGGAGTTGGGCTATGTGAAGACCCAAGTTGTCGAAGAGAGCGACAAAATTTTCCATTTTTACAGGAGGATGAAGCTGTCCATTCGGGACTATATGTCTGGACTCGTCTGCACGACTTTGAAGGATTATCAGAGTAGGGCCCTCGCTTATGATATGTCGGTGACGGCTAGTGATGTGGCTCGTGAGATCAAGAAGCAGAAGTCAGTTGGAAATTTTTCTGGTCCCAAGAGTGGAGGCCAGCAGAAATCTCAGGCTGCAAACATTTCTACGGGCGGTTCGGCTCGTTTATCTGGGATCTTTCGGGGTGCCACCGGAACCTCCGCTCGTGAACCCACATGCTTTAACTGTGGTGTGCAGGTCCATAGGAACCGGTAGTGTTCTTGTCCGAAGTTTACTTGTCATACTTGTGGACAGTTGGGCCACAAGACCCTCTTTTGTGATCAGATCAGACAGCTTCGCGGCGCCCGTTCTTCTCACCCAGCACCTATGGAGCCGAGTGTGAACCAGGGCTCATTTGCTCCGCCGCCTCCACCGAGTGCCGGCCGAGGTAGGGGTCGGGGTCAGACCGCTAGGGGAGGAGCTTCCAGTGTTGGCTCTGCCCAGCCGCGTATCTATGAGATGAGGAGGGTCGATGACCCAGCAGCTACTGTGGCGACAGGTACCGTTCATATCCATTCCCATCCTGTCAGTGTGCTTTTTGATTCGGGTGCTACGCATTCATTCATTTCTCTAGAGTGTGTACGCCGTTTGAGTCTCGACTGCTTGTTATCTTGCGAGCCTTTCATCATTAAACTTCCTAGCGGTGATAGAATTGTCAGTGATCGAGAGGTCCGGGACTGTTCTGTGTCTATTTGTGAGAGGACTTGGCTCTCTAATCTTATTGTCGTGGGTATCGAGGGTGAGGATTTGATTCTAGGGGATGATTGGCTCGAGCGGCATGGCGCAATCATGAACTACCGCACGAGAATCATCACTATGTTAGCTGAGGATGGCACCGAGCACTCTTTCGTGGGACGAAAGAGGGGAAACCAGAAGTTCGTTATTAACGCCTTGAAGGCGATGAGACTCCTGCAAAAGGGATGTACTGGTTATTGGTGCTACGCCTTGAAGGCGGAGAATGGTGGAGTCGAGCTTTCATCGATTCCAGTCGTTAGCGAATTTCCTGATGTATTTCCTGACGAGTTGTCGGGATTGCCACCGGACCGTGAGGTCGAGTTTGCTATAGAGTTAGAGCCGGGCGCGGCTCCGATTTCGATGGCGCCATACCACATGGCACCTTCAGAGATGTAAGAGTTGAAGAAGCAGTTGAGTGAGCTTATTGAGTCGGGGTATGTTCGGCCGAGCACCTCGCCTTGGGGCGCGCCGGTCCTATTTGTGCGAAAGAAGGATGGTTCACTGCGTTTGTGTATCGACTATCGCGAACTAAACAAGGTGACCATCAAGAACAAGTATCCTTTGCCGAGAATTGATGACTTGTTCGATCAGTTGCAGGGAGTTGCGGTATTCTCGAAGATTGATTTGAGATCGGGGTACTACCAGCTCCGGGTGAGAGAGTTCGATGTGCCGAAAACAGCGTTTCAGACGAGATACGAACATTATGAGTTCGTAGTTATGCCTTTCGGGTTAACCAATGCGTCGGCGGTGTTCATGCAGTTGATGAACAAAGTCTTTATCGAGTATTTGGATAAGTGTGTCGTCGTCTTCATTGACGATATTCTTATTTATTCGAGGAACAAGGAGGAGCATGCCCATCATTTGCGAGTAGTGTTAGACATTTTGAGAACCGAGCAACTCTATGCGAAGTTCTCGAAATGTGAGTTCTGGCTGAAGGAAGTAACGTTTTTAGGTCACGTGATTTCAGCCGAGGGGGTTCGTGTGGATCCGCAGAAGATTGAGGCAGTGTTGGATTGGGCGCCGCCCAAGAATGTGAAGGATATCCGTAGTTTCTTGGGCTTGGTCGGTTACTACCGTAGGTTCGTCGAGGGTTTCTCGAAACTAGCTCGGCCACTTACACAGTTGCTCCAGAAATCCGAGAAGTTCGTCTGGAATGACGAGAGGCAGTTGAGTTTTGAGGAACTGAAGAAGCGTTTGACCTCAGCCCCAGTTTTGGCATTGCCATGTGGCAACGAGGGTTTTGCCGTTTATAGTGATGCTTCGGGTCAGGGTCTTGGGTGCGTATTGATGCAGCATGGCAAGACCATTGCCTATGCGTCGAGACAGTTGAGGCCGTATGAGCTGAACTACCCTACTCATGATTTGGAGTTAGCGGCAGTTGTTTTTGCGCTCAAGATTTGGTGTCACTACCTTTTTGGCTCTGCATGTCAGATTTTTACCGATCATAAAAGTCTGAAATACATATTTACTCAACGGGAGTTGAATATGAGGCAGAGGAGGTGGTTAGAGCTGATTAAGGATTATGACCTCGAAATCCTTTATCATCCGGGCAAGGCGAACGTCGTGGCCGACACCTTGAGTTGGAAACCGATTGCGTTGTGAACGCTTGATCAGGTCCTTACGTCTCAGTCTGAGCTTCGGCGGGCTTTGATCGAGTTAGATGTTGAGGTTTTGTTTCCTGGAGCTGTCGGGCAACTTTGTGCTTTAGAGGTTCCGTCATCTTTGATCGAGGAAATTAAGCTGAAGCAGTTAGAGGATCCGATGATTACTCAAATCCGAGAGAACGTTCTTAAGGGAAAGTCTCTGGGGTTTGTGATTCATGAGGATGGTGTTTTGAGATTCCAGAGTCGGCTTTGTGTACCGAACGACTTAGAGTTGAGACAGAGTATTCTGCGCGAGGCCCATGTTACACCTTACTCCGTTCATCCTGGTTCGAGTAAGATGTACAAGGACCTAAGGAGGAATTTCTGGTAGAATGATATGAAGGAAGAGGTCGCGCAGTTTGTAGCGAGATGTTTGACTTGTCAGCAGGTCAAAATCGAGCATCAGTGACCGGCTAGGTTATTGCAGTCACTTCCCGTTCCGGAATAGAAATGGGAAGATATATCGATGGATTTCGTTACGAGTTTGCCGAGATCGAGGTCGGGCATGAATATGGTATGGGTGATTGTGGATCGTCTGAGCAGGTCGGTACATTTTCTGGGCATCAAGGACACTTGGGGCCTGGAGAAGTTGGCTCGTGTGTTTATCGCGCAGATTGTGAGGCTTCACGGTACTCCGAAGTCTATTGTTTCGGATCGTGATGGCCGATTTGTATCGCACTTTTGGCAGGCGGTGCATAAAGTGTTCGGTACTTGTTTGCGATTGAGTACCTCTTTTCATCCTCAGTCAGATGGACAGTCGTAACGCACTATCCAGACATTCGAGGATATGTTGCGTGCTTGTGCTCTCGATTGGAGTAGTGACTGGGAGGAGCATTTGCCATTAATTGAATTCACGTACAACAATAGTTGGCACGCGTCGATTCGCATGGCTCCGTATGAGGCACTTTATTGTCGGCGTTGTCGATCACCGATTTGTTGGAATGAGGTGTCCGATTTGATTGGGACGGAGCCGAATGTCGTTTTAGAGACGAGGCGGAAGATAGAATTAACTCGGGAATGGATGTTGACTGCCCAGAGTCGACAGAAGTCATATGCCGATGCCCGTCGTCAACCTTTAGAATTCGAGGTGGGAGACCACGTTTTACTAAAGGTGTCGCCGACGAGAAAAGTTTTCCATTTCGGGAAAAGGGGAAGTTGAGTCCGAGATTTATTGGACCCTTCGAGATCCTCGAGCGAGTCGGTGGGTTGGCATAGCGTTTGGCGTTGCCCCCGGCCCTGAGTCATGTTCATAGCTTTTTTCATGTTTTCCAGCTGAGGAAATATGTCCCGGATCCTAGTCACATCATCGATTATGGGGAGATTGATGTCGCAGAGGATATTACTTTTGAAGAATGTCCCTTGAAGATTTTGGAGCATCGCGAGAAACGACTGAGGCGTAAGACCATCCCTTTGGTCAAAGTGCAGTGGTCGAAACATGGCGTCGAGGAGGCAACTTGGGAGACCGAGGATAGCATGCGTGCTAGGTACCCCGAGTTGTTTGTCTCTTAAGTTTCGGGACGAAACTTGTTTTTAGAGGGGTAGAATGTAATCTCCGCATTTTTCTTTCCCTTGTATTTTTATTTTCGATGTATTTCTCGGTCGTAGTGACCCTCGTGTATCTTTCAGTGTATCTTTTTAGTCACCTGTTGATCCAATTCTCGTTATTGTTGTGCGGAACTGCTGTTTCGGGGTTGCCGTAGATCCATTCTATGTTTTGATGCGTCTTGAGATGTTTCGTTCGACGTTTCGTTCATATTCTGGTGTTTTGGACCGTTTATATTTCGTGCCTAGCGCACGCTATCTTTTATGCATAGCGCACGCTAGGGGTCACTTAGTAGCGGACGCTACGACTGCTTCGTAGCGCGCGCTAGAGAGCAAGCCCTGGGAGTGGCAGTGCTGTTTCCAGCCCCCTGGACTGGCGAATTAGCGTACGCTACATAGTCTAGCGCACGCTAATGACGGGGGCTAGCGCATGCTGAGATTCCCGGTAGCGTGCGGTAGCGTGGGTGTCCAGTACTGGACAATTTGCTACTGGACTCAATCTGTTGCCCAGGTAGCGCACGTTATTGCTCGATAGTGCGCACTACCGATACACTTTAGCGCACGCTACGGTTGGTGGATAGAGCGCGCTAACTAGATCAGGTGTGTACTGGATAGTTGCTTCTGGACTCCGATGATGTCCACGTAGCGCACGCTATTGGTCGATAGCGCGCGCTACCGAGAGATTATTAGCGCACGCTACGTTTCGAGTAGCGCACGCTAACGGCCAGAAATCTGGCTACTGGACTGGGACGCTAACTGTATGGCCTGTAGTTTTACCCCGTTAGCGCACGCTAACCTTGAGGATTAGCGCGCGCTAACACTCCCTAGCTATATAAACCAGGGAGTTGACCCAAATGAACGTATTATGTTCATTTCTTCTCCTCCCCGTGGATTAGAGCTCCTTTGGCGATTTTGGGCGATTCTTGGCGATTTCTTCTTCCATTCATCTCATCCAACATCTTCCTTGAGTTCTTGGTGTATTATAACAACATCAACACGAATCTTTCATCCTAATCCAACGTAAAATCTCTTAGAACCCTACTTTTAGATAAATTGGGGTTTTGGGGATTTTCATCCGATTCATTCCGTTTTGTTGGTGGATTCATGATGAATATGGTTAATCTTGTCAGTATCATTAGTTTTCCTAGGGATTCATGGTATATTTTCATGATTTTGTGAAATCGAGAGGGTTTGGTTGTGGTCCGCCCTCGTTATTTTTTTTGTACGAATATACATGAATTGTAGGCGGGTTTGCGGGTGTATTCCATTTCCGTATTCGTCTAGAGTTGGTTGTGATTATGTTCTTCGAATCGTTAGGTTCGGTTCCGTTGATTCCTAGTATTCGTCGGTGATTATCCTTTCTGTTCGTTGCGTCATCAATTATTCAAGGCAAGTATTTTTGGAAACCTTTATGCTTAACATGAAATGGTAATGTATTTTGTGTGTGATTTGCTCACCTCGGGATGGTCCGACGGGATCACGGAGGGAGTCCAAAGGGTTGAGTCCTGGATTCATGTTTTTGTTTAGCTAGACAGCTCGGGAGGGTCCTTAGAGGCCTCGGGCGGGATCAATGGTATTACCGTGTTCCCAAGGCAAATTGTTTGACTGTTTGTTTCCGGAAAAGACATGTCTGGTTTTGGCTTTTGAAATTGATATTGGTGCATGTACTATAAAATGTGTAAGTTATTGGTTTTCCTTGATTACTTGTACTAGCGTAATTGCTAACCCCTTTGGGGACCCGTTTTGGGGAAATTCTTGTTATGGATTTCAGGTTATGATTATCCGGACGAGCGAGCACCGGGACAGTACGAGGATGTTGGCCAGGGTCGTTGACATGTGCATTTGGGTCTTCTTATTTCTTTTGTCCATTTCGATATGGTTGTTCCCACAGTTATAAACTTATAGATTGTACTCGCGAGTACTTAGGCTTTTCATTTCAAACTTCATATTGTATTACTTTAAATTGTTACATTGTCGGATGATGCTTATTTCGCCGGTTGCTCCGGGCGTATCTTTATATGTCATATTGTTTAAATGTGTGTCCTCGCTAACCGAGATGATTAGTCGAGTAGTGTTTTCTTGTTGTAGCCTGGTGGGTCCCATGTAGGGATCCATGGTGCTGTAATATACTCCGAATATCTCGGGGTGTTACAAAAGTAAGTTACTCAAATTTTTATGGAAAATCAACAGGAAAATAACAAAAAAAATTCATTTGTAATTCAACAACAAAAACCTCAAAGCCGGCCATAGATAACGTACGTAAGGGATACTCATTGTTGATAGTATATTTCTAACAATTTTTTTACTTGCATGAACTTGTAGCAGAACTTTGAATATACAGGTAGACATCAAAGCTGATTTAAGTCTGAATATACAGGTAGACATCAAAGTTGATTCACTTGACTCTTTTTGCTTTCAATGCTCGTCCGTGAGATGACGCGTTGATGTGTACGTCAGGGTGAGGATGTTCTAAAATAATAAAGATGCGGTAATATATATTTAGTGAATGTATATGAGCAGAACATATTAATACGAAATTACCTTTGGTTGTTGATGGGAGTGTTTTTGTTTCCTTTTTTGCGGTGTAGAGATTTTAATGGCATATGTGGTATGTGTTGATAGATAATGCGACATTTGTTAGGAGGGTGAAGTGAATTTTAATTGTCATAGTTAATATTTGAGGTGTGATATATTAAATATTTATACATACCCGGTAAAGATGAAGTCATTGTCTCGTTGTTGGGGACAGTCGGAGAATGTAATTGCTGACATTCCAGTGTTTGCATGGTATGTCACATTGTAGTTGTGCCATGTTGTTTATTAAAAACATTTGACTGAATTCTCATTTTCAGTTGTACCTGATCTAGTTTGGAGTCAATGGAGTCCAATATGAAAGATTCGTCCTGCAAGTTGGTGTAGTTTAGAATCAAATAAAAGGTATTTCAGACAGTTCAGTTGTGAGCAGGAATAATACTGTTAAGAGAAGTTATTTACACTTCAATAATTTTCCAGAAAGTGATTGCCGACATCTACATGATTTTTTCACCATCGTTCCCAAAAACAGTCACCTCTATTTTGCCCGAATCATCATATACTAAGAAGGAGAATCTGAATCTGTTGAGGCATGGAAAATATAATGTAGTCATTTGAGTAAACGATGACAGTGTGAGCAAGAGATAGAATATGCATTGTGTTGTACCTTGGAATGGCAGTCTTAATTTGTTGACAAGAGTGGCACTCGAATAGAGAGCCTTACTCTGCAGTTGTCAGACGGTGACATTTGCGCAGCAGGAGAGATAAAATTCTGATGTCTGCGGGAAAGTTTTCCTCGGATGAACAAGTTAGATCTGTCTGGATGTAGGAGAAATGAAACTCAGTAAATGTAGTATTGGGTGAGGATAACATTAGAGATAGGGGGTCAGAGAAGGTGCAGCTGTATTATATGTGGCTACGATTGAGAATAATATGGAAGCATTCACCTATTCGATTGCAAGGAGTATCTGAACAGATATGATTATTTCAGGATCAATACTGAAATTGGTTTGTGCCTTCTAGAAAACATCACCCTGTTGTTGAAGTTCGTCGATTTTTTTCTTTATGTATGGAATACCTGTAAAAAAAATATGTTGTTATAATAACTGTAAACGGCAATATAGACATTTGGAAATATGTACTCCCCATTTTTGAAGGTCTTGGGCATGATCGATTTTGGAGTTCATGAGGATAAGAGATGCAGATGTGGAGCTAAGCCAGATATCTGAAAGTAAGTGAGGGAAGGAAGAGATTAATATAAAATATAAATGCGAGGTAATTGTTTTGTTATATATGATGATTTTTATCGAACGAAGGTCGAGGGAGAGCGATATTATTGGGATAATATGTGACAGTGAAGTTTAAGGCTGCTATAACATGTCTGTCTTTTATAGAATCGAGTAGGTTGTAGACATCATCTGTCGTAGCATCATTCCAGAAAGTAATAATGAAGCGTCTCAGCCTGGAAAAAGGAACGAATATATTGTGTAATGGTAAGGTGGGTGGGGAATAAATAACGTTTGCTGTTCATAGTGATAAAGTATTCAATAATAATAAACACTTTGTCATAATTTGCAATATTTGATTTGTGGATGAGGATAGTAAATAGATATCTTTACATGCAAAGGAGATTGCGAAATTAGATATCAAGTATGTAAAAATATGTAAATATGATTATGATAGTTGTAGAAATATTCGGAACATGTAATAATGAGGCTATGCAATCATGAACAGAATGGATAACAAGTTATTAATATCTTTAAAATTAAAACATACTGAAATATGGAAGATGTGCAGGGTGCAATCATATTTGGTGTTTGTTTGATCATGGGTGGGATGAAGAACTATTCTAATATGCGATACAACAGTTGGGCAGTGAACAGACTCAGGCAAATTTTAGTTTGCAGAAATACGCCAGAAAATATATGTATAGAGGGGATAACTGGATGACAAATTGGTGGGGACAATAGGATAGCAAATATAAAATGTGGCGACAATTATGTGTAGTAACAAAGATGATATATATTAATATAAGCAGAAGCTATAAAATACGAAGAAAGAAAATTAAACAGTGAAGAAAAGAGAGGATGGCAAATATAAAATAGTGCAGAAATTCCATATATTTCGTCTACTGCTGCATATTCACGGAACGTGTTTTGCTTTCCTCTTGAGGACACCATTCTTGGACTATGGCTATCAATTATAATTGCGACAGTACCTACAATAGAGTTATAGTTGAAGATATGTAGTAGGCTTTGGTAAGAGTTGATTATGAGTATGAGGAAAATCTCTTTGCAGTTATTCCTTACTGAATAGAGTTATAGTTGAATATATGTAGTAGACCTTGGTAAGAGTTGATTATAAACTCAAATTAGTAAGAAAGAACGTAATACAGTTATAGTTAGAGATAACTATTAAATTTTTGTAAGAATTGACTTATTAATTTTTTGGTTCCTATAAAATCACGGAATTTGTCGTATTGTATGAAATGGGGAGCGAGTTCGGAGGAGATGGGCGAATCTTCCTCAACTGCTAAAATGGCTGTCCTGGCACCAATAATCCACTGATATTTGTCATTGGTCAAAGGATTTTCGAATCCCAGTTTCACTGGGCGCACTGCTGCGTTTGATATAAGGTAAGTTTGATGAAGATGCAAACTATTTTTGAGCAGTTCAATGTCTCCTCGATATAACATCCCTTCGACCTTATTTCCCTGTTTGGTGTAAGATGAAGATATCTAAAAAATATCAATAAGAATGATATGTAAAGGTGGTTGTAGAGAAAAATATACCTTGTTATCTGCGAGGAGCATCTTCTGAAATTTTATAGCAGTGGGTTGCGACGACGTTTGAGGTTCTGTTTTATTGAGGACAGAAACCTCCGCAGTCCAGTTTCTCGTTTCCGGAGTTATTGCATCGAGCGGAAATATTTTGAGCTCCATTTGCTGACTATATTATTCCATGAAGAATGTAAGATAATAATGAATTACACTGAACTTGGTAAGGTCGTGTTGTAGTTGTGAAACTCAAAAACATAATAAAATTATTGTATATATTAAAATGTAAGAAACAGGACATTCATCTATGTAACAAATAAACAAGAAGTGGAATGACAATGAAAATCTCTTTATAGCAACAAAGGTAGAAAGCAATCATCACCGGATAATAGTAAGAGGTAGCAAATATAAGGTTGGTAGCAGCAATGTCTGAAGGCGACGTCGACAGAATTAGGATCAAAATTAGAGAATGAGAAACTTTCTAGAAGCAATGTTTGAGGCCAATTTTGGCAAACCTAATTGTCGAATGAAAAACTCACTTATCTGCACCAAAAGATCAGCAATTATCAAAACTTAGTCTAACACAAAGAAATATATATAGATAGACCTACTAAAGAAACTGCAACGCAGCACATTTGGATATACAGTTGATAACAAGAGTATAAGAAGAACACAAATTTGAAGAAGAAAATCAATAATAGTCAGTACATATATTTACAAAAATATGATAAGAATCCATTAATAGTTTTTAAAAATGTTAGGGAGAACACATAATGTAAAAAAAAACGAGCAGTACTAAAAATCTGAGTTGATGGAACCAGCAACGTATTATGTGTATACAATAAACATACAAAACAACGCACATACACATGTAACAAATAAAGAGAAGGTGAAACGAGAATTAAAGTCTTTTGATAGCATGGATATATCAAAGCAAAACACGAAGATGCAAGCGCACATGATATAGATAGAGGTAGAAAACGCCCATTATCTGAGGTTAATAAGAAGTACCAAATAGAAACCTATCGGCGGTAACGAATGAGGGCAATGTCTGCAGAATGAAGAGCAAAAATAGAGCATGAGAGAGCTCCTCGAGGCAACGGGTGAGGGCTGTAACACCCCCAGATTTAACTAGAAATATTACAGTGTCGTGGGCCCCGAGATGGAACCCACAAGGCTAAAAGAAATTTTCACAAATATTTACAAATTCCCAAGAGGCTAACGACAGTACTATCTTTAAAAATATTCTGAGACGTTATAAAACTCGTTTGTCAAAAGCATCGTAAAACCTCATTTTAAAAATGGCAAGGCCCAACGGCCGGAACTCAATAGTTTAGAAAATGATTTCCAAAGTAACTCAAGTTACTAGATATCAAAAAGTCATTTAAAATACTCACGCAGCGGAAAGTGTAACACCCCCGATATATTCAGGAATATTACACCGCCGTAAATCCTTTACATAAGGATTTACAAGGCTGAAGAATTTAACAGACATTAAAAGGTATTAACGAATGGAAATAACGGAATTAAGATACAGCAGTTCTGACCAACTGAGAGTACAATTGTTTAACAGGAACTTAGTAATACATCACCAATTTCAAATTCAGCATAAATGACTTCGTACTCGAGTACTTATTGAAATAACAAATAAACAACAGACAAATAAACCCGGCTGAAACATCACTCTGCACCCTCGTCGTCATGCAGCTCCAGTGGTTGTTTTCCCGCTCTCCTGGATCCTGAACATAAACAAAATGTTCACCCCCGAAGGGGTTAGCACAACAATGCTAGTACAAGTACCACAACATATTATTCATATCTCAAGAATAACGTAAACGACAAGAAAAATACCAACGAGTCTTCTCCTACGAGAAACTCAACAATGACAGGCACAACTGATAATCACAACATGATATCATAACATACACATGGTAATTCCGTCGATCCAGCGTTCACTGCCTAGAACCGACGATGATCCCGTCAGACCAACCCGTGGTGGAAAAACCCGTCCGATGATCCAGCGCACGCTAGCATAGATCCCCCGATGATCCCGTCGGACCAACACGAGGTGGACATACAACGACATACATGCACGACAATATGTATAATATCAATACATAAAACAAATAAAGTACTTGCCTCGATTTGAAGACAAGAACAACACTTCCACGAAAATGAACACTCGAAGGTCGTCCTCCTCAATCAATCACGTAACGAGACCAAACCTTAACAAAATAAATGATATAGGATTTATCTCACGTCGTACGAATGTTTAACAATTTGATTAACGGCCAAAAGTTCATAAAATGCAATCTGCTCGAATCGCTTAGCACGCTAAGTACTGCAGAAGCGTGCGTTAAGTTTGCTCGATAGACACGCAAACAACAAAGCCTAGCGACGCTAACTATGTATGGTCAAGATTACCGTCCGGGCCGATCGACTTGCTCGATGGCCTAGCGTACGTTACGTACCAAACGTAGCGTACGCTAACTCGTGCTCGATAGCGCATGTTAATATTAATAGCTTAGCGTGCGCTATCTATGCATGGCAGTTTACTGCTGGGCAGTAAACTATTCTCATCATGATCAAAACAATGAAATCTTCCGCACTAATTCATGTTACCTCCATGAATATCATGTTCATACTCTTATGAATGATTTTACGGATAACAACAACTTCGGATTCAAGGATATGCATACCATTATAAAACCATATTCCATTTCGACTAAAAATCTTCATACGACAATTCGAAAAGCTTAACGGTTGATATCAACACCTTTATATCAATCAATATTATCATGCTTAAGTTGTTAAACGTTCCATCTATACTAGATAAATCTTTCCATGATCAATCCTTTAGATTTATCCAACAATAATGATGTTAAAGTCAAGTCCAAGATTGCTATGAAGTCATCTACTAGATTCGGATTACCAATGATAGAAGCTTCCTTTACTTGTTAGATGTAATAAGATTCGAATCATGATGATCATAATCAAGGTACTTAAGGCTTAATCATCTCAATATTCCAAACATGATATACTTTGGATAATTCATCTATGAAAATCCATATCTCGTTAACATGATCATCCAAATCGTTAGAATCCAACTCTAAGTCTGGAGATAGATTGAACATACCTTAATATGATGAAAATCACTGAACCGTAAGGTAGAATCCGACTCCGGTTGGTTGTATGCCACTCCAAGGTGCTATTCCACTTCAATGATTATTCCCAAGTGATAACCAATATATAAACACCAACAAAATATGTTCTAAGTGTGTAGGAGGATATTACAGCTCTCTGGTCTCTCAGGAATGAAGAATGGACGAGTAAAATGTAAGCCAAAACGGGTTGTTGTTCCATTTATAATATTCTGCATTTTAACAAGTTAGCGCACGCTACTAAGCATTCCTTAGCGTGCGCTAATAATGGTTGACTTCAAAATTGTCCGGGCTCGTCCGCGGGAATCTTATCCGTGTAACACCCCAAACTAGGCGGATATTACAGTGCCGTAGATCCCCAACTGGGACCCACCAGGCAAATGAAAATGAATGAATTACACAAGATAAATGTAGTACCGAACTACATTACAACAATAATTACTCCGATGAGGAGTTTAATTACAACACACCAGGACAATACCGAATACTAGTGTATTTTATATGAAGATAAAATACACAACACTGAATGAAACGGAGTATTCAAATGAAAGTCTGCAGCGGAAAATAAAGGACAATAACATGAATAACTGAAAGATCGGGGCCCCCTACTAGTATCACTAGGACTCCTCGACATCAACATGCTATTCCCGTGCGTTTACCTTGCCATGACCTGAAAAACAAAATCCCCAAACGGGTCGATTACAAAGAATAACAATCCTCAAGAGTTGAAAATACACAATCATGATTATATGTAGTATAAACCACAAGTTCGATCAAAATGAAACGGTTAGATAATAACCCAATCTTGTTGAAAACATACGCAATCAAACATGCTATATGAATCAACTAACAGTACGGCTCAAAGAGTGGTGCCACACTGCGCCCGGGATGGAAATATGTCCGTGCACAAGCCACCAACGAGTATCGATCGAATACACGTGTGGTCTTGTACCTAATCAGTCTCACGAGACAATATGACTCGTGTGCACAGTCCAATGTGAGGCCACTAACCAACACACGACTATAATGTGCCCGACATGAAAATCCAACACATACCAACCGGCACGCCAGTATGACCCGGAATGCCACGATATAGCAAAAGTGACATCGAAAATGAATAATGACTCACCGAGATGGAATGGTAATGAAATAAATGACAGCTCAATGAAAAGATTGGAACCGCTGCTCCTTATGACCAAATGATTAATTGATAACAACAAGTTTTGATACGGTTAATATAATGATGAATGAGTTATGATTATGAATGAACAACAACAAAAGGGATGAATATCCTTTTAACCGAGTAAGAATTAACTTACAAAATACCGATGACAATTATCCTTCCACGAACAACGTCCTAAATGAAGTGTCGGTCGCACGAACAACCTTAATTCAATACAATTACCAACAATCCGATCAATACACGAATTAAACACGAATATAACGAATTCCAAACGTCGATACGACTAAACCAAGTCCATAGAGACATTAAATCAAACACGTTGTATCCAACTCCGATTGTTTACAAACAAACTTGATATACCAATATCAAAATTCCCCAAGAAGTGTTTCAAACCAACAAAACATCTCCAATACGATCAATAATCCGTTATGAATATCCAAAAATGTGATTATAACAACAATTAGTCGAAAATCCCCAATTCCAACTCGATTTTCAACGTGTTCTTGAATAATTCCTCAATAATCCAATGAATCCTTATACAAACTCATAATCATATACATATCCCTTCATATAACATGATTATAACGTCCAAAACATCATATATCAACACAAAATCGAAGTCCAAAGTGTTGAAGAATTTACCTCTTGAAGATCCAACCAATTCGATCCGATGAAAACGTGTAAAAATGACTATCCAAGCTTCCCAAATGATTGAAGGTGATGAAAATACACACTCAAATGATAATTGATGAAGAAATCTCTCCCTCAAGTTATTCTCTCTCGGTTGCAGGTGAAGAAGATGGAAAAAAATGGAAGAAATGAGCTCAAAATGCTCAAAAATGAATTTATAGGGGTTGACTCGGCCCGGACTCGACCGTGCCCGCCGACACGGTCGCGGCGCGCATCGGCCGGCAGGGACTCGACCGTGTCCCGCATGACACGGTCGCGGCGAAGGGGGCCTACCGATAGGACCCGTCGCGGCGCCGGCATTGACTCGACCGTCTCTCGGCACACGGTCGGGCCTGCGGGCGACAGTTACGGCCTATCCGGAAGAAGTGCGACTTCGGCCGTGCTGAGCGACACGGTCGGGTCTGGCGCACACGCCGGCATTATCCGGACGAAATGCAGCCGCAGGCGTGTCGGACGACACGACCGAGTCCGGTCGGCCGTGATCGGCCAAAATCTGAAAAATGAGCGGGTGAGCTAAAACGACCATAACTCTCTCGTCCGGACTCCGATTGACTCACCGTTTGAACCATTGGAAAGCTAACTCGATGCTCTATAATATTGCAAAGATTTAGAATTTTTGGAGTTACCAAAAATTAATGGTGATCTAACAAAGTCGAACTCGTATGAGGAAAGTTAAAACAATGAACAATAATGATACACAACTCGAAGTTTTTCCGAACGGTGAACACGGTGAATGAATATGATTGATGAATGATTATAAATGAGTGAAAATCCACTGAGTGACAATCACCGAATGAAATTACTGAATGATAATGACTGAATTACAACCGGGTATTACATACACCCCCCTTAAAAGAGTTTCGTCCCCGAAACTAAGGGTCAAACAACTCGGGATAACACTCCCGCATATTCTCCTCGGTTTCCCAAGTGGCCTCTTCGACTACGTGTCTAGACCACTGAATCTTGACCAAAGGGATCGTCTTGTTCCTCAACTGTTTGATTCGCCGCTCTAACACTCGTACAGGACGCTCCTCGTACGAATGATCATCCGCGATCTCGATTTCGTCGAACTGAAGTATGTGACTCGGGTCGGCAACATACTTCCGCAACTGAGAGACGTGAAACACATTATGAATCCTGCTCAAAGCCGGAGGTAAAGCCAATCGATAAGCTAACTCGCCTACTCGATCCAAAATTTCAAACGGTCCAATGAATCTTGGGCTCAACTTCCCCCGTTTTCCGAAACGGAAAAATACCTCGACTCGGGGTTACCTTGACCAAAACATGGTCACCCGTCTCGAACTCTAGTG
The DNA here is from genome assembly GCA_033398695.1 of Orobanche coerulescens. Classification (NCBI taxonomy): domain Eukaryota; kingdom Viridiplantae; phylum Streptophyta; class Magnoliopsida; order Lamiales; family Orobanchaceae; genus Orobanche; species Orobanche coerulescens. Next base: position 88,958,859 of record CM065805.1, on the reverse strand, counting down.
GTCGACGACGATTATCTGCATATGATTTCTGTCGACTCTGAGTTGTCAACATACGACTCTTGATCAAAGCTACCTTCTCCCGGGCGGCTATAAGCATATCGGGCTCGGTGCCGATTGATTCTGACAAGTCATCCCAACACAAAGGAGATCGACAACGACGACCGTACAAGGCCTCGTAAGGTGCCATCTTAATGGAGGCATGCCAACTATTATTATACGTGAACTCGATCAACGGTAGTTGGGCTTCCCAATCGTCCTTCCAATCGAGGACGCAAGCTCTCAACATGTCCTCTAATGTCTGAATAGTCCTCTCTGATTGTCCGTCGGACTGAGGATGAAAGGCGGTACTGAGATTGAGCTGAGTTCCCATAGCACGATGAATGATTTCCAAAATGGGATACTAATCGTCCGTCACGATCGGAAACGATACTCTTAGGAGTACCGTGCAGTCTCACTATCTCCTTGATGAACAACTGGGCCAGTCTCTTGGGACTCCACAAATCCTTGATCTCAAGGAAATGAGCTGATTTAGTTAAGCGGTCCACAATCACCCAGATCGTATTCATGCCACGACTCGTCGGCAAACTCGTGATGAAATCCATAGAAATGTCTTCCCACTTCCACTCACGGAATAGGAAGAGTTTTCAGCATACCCGCCGGTCGCTGTTCAATCTTGACTTGTTGGCAAGTTAAGCATCTCGAAACAAATTCCGCGACTTCTCGCTTCATATTACTCCACCAGTAATTTTGTTTCAAGTCTTTATACATCTTGCTAGACCCCGGGTGAACAGAATAAGGGGTAGCATGAGCTTCTCTCAAAATAGAGTTTTTCAACTCATCATTCGCCGGTACACACATACGATTCTTAAATTTCAAAAGTCCATCCTCGTGGATCACGAATCCAGGGGCTTTCTCCTGAGCCACATCTTCACGGATGCGCAACAATGAAGGGTCTGAACTCTGATTCTCTCTGATTACTTCCTCAAGTGACGATGAAATCTCTAACATAAAAAGCTGTCCCTGAACTCGCTGAAGCCAGACCTCGATCTCGGGTCTAAGGGATTCCTGTTGGAGCTCCTTCTGAATTGTTAAACGAGCAAGCATCTGCTCCTGAACGGACTTACGACTCAAGGCGTCGGCGACAACGTTTGCCTTGCCCGGGTGGTAAAGGATCTCAATATCATAATCCTTGATTAGTTCTAATCACCGCCTCTGTCGCATATTTAACTCCTTCTGAGTAAATATATACTTCAATTCTTGTGATTGGTGAAGATCTGACAGGTGATTCCATAAAGGTAACGACGCCAAATTTCCAACGCGAAAACCACGGTTGCTAGCTCCGTCCGTGGGTTGGATAATTAACCAGCTAATCCGAGGAAACATTGGATTTAATTAATATCTTTCGGAGGTTGCCAATCTCGGATAGCCTCCGTCTTCTGAGGGTCGACACGAACTCTGTCAGATGAAATTACATGTCCGAGAAAGTCACTTCGGACCTCCAGAACTCAATTTGGAAAACTTTCCATAAAGTTGCTCGCGTCTCAACACGTCGAGAGCCTGAAGAAGATGAACCTCGTGTTCCTCTCGGCTAAGAGAATAAATCAAAATGTCGTCGATGAAGACAACAACAACTGATCTAAAAAGTCGATGAAAACCCGATTCATTAACTCCATGAATACTGCAGGTGCAATAGTTAGCCCGAACGGCATAACTACGAACTCATAATGACCATAGCGTGTATGAAACGTTGTCCTCGCGATATCCGTCTCTCGAATCCATGGCGGTGATATCCGGATCTTAAGTCGATCTGGAAAATACCGAGGCTCCACGAAGTTGATCTAAAAGATCATCAATACGGGGTAAGGGATACTACTCTTGATCATCACCCTGATCAACTCCTGGTAATTAATACACACACGAGACGAGCCATCCTTCTCCTTGACAGATCACACTGGTGTTCCTCACAGGGGCGCAATCGGTCGAAGATAACCTTTCTCGAACTACTCCTCAAGTTGAGTCTTCAACTCCTGCATTCAGTCGGGGCCATCCGATACGGTGCCTTCGATAAATGGGACGTACGGCTCAACTCACTCTGAATTCCCTACTCTATGTGAAGGCAACCGGTAACTCGTCTGGAAATACGGCGTCAATCGATGACAATGATACCACGAATGATTGAACATTTCGATTGCCCTAGAATGGTCAATCTATGAAAAGAGATACCAATAATGATTGAACAACTCGATTGTCTTAGAAAGGCCAATCGATGAAGATGATACAATGAATGTTTGAATAACTCGATTGCCCTAGAAAGGCCAATCGATGAAAATGATATAATGAATGATTGAATAACTCGATTGTCTTAGAAAAGCCAATCGATGAAAATGATACAATGAATGATTGAATGACTCGATTGTCTTAGAAAAGCCAATCGATGGAAATGATATAATGAATAATTGAATAGTTCGATTGCGGAATTTCTCTGCTTCCGCCATAATAGAAATTCTACTGGAACAACGGGGATTACTTCCCTGAAGCACACATTCGACAACCAACGACGGAAAGATAGCGACCAAACGCTAACAAATACTGAGGATAGTATCAAGACGGTTAAACCAACTAATACCGAAATTACATCGTCCTAAGATAAATTCACCACGATTAGATCCATTAACCAATCGCGGTCATTAAGTAGGACTATCCCGAATTAAGTCTATTCAAGCATGATTCGAAAATGAATGAATGTGGTGTACCAGCATCAAAAGGTACACACAAGTTGAAATAAAATTACGAGTATACCTGAAATCATTCGGGCCACCGGATCGTCGATCCTCCTCATCATATGAATCTGGGACTTGCCGGTCCCCGAACCGGACGCTCCGTCGATAAATACGAGCTCCTACTCTATTTGCTTCCATTGTCTTAAGCAGCGATGACAAAGCGATCGATTCTCAAACGCTGGTTGCTTGGGCACGAGATACCGCGAGCGACTTGAGTCCTTTCGGCAAAAACGGGCCTTATGCCCAAAATTCCCACAATTATAGCACGTGATAGACGGTTTGAGACACTCGGTGCTGAAATGACCCGGCGTTCCACAATTGAAACAGTGATGGCAGGCGGCGCTCGGGAATGAGATCCCGCACGATTATGCGCCGTAGGAGGTCGCTCAGAAACGATAGGGCTCACACGAGGCTTCTTGAAGGTTGACTGACCGCCTTCGGATTGATTACGCTTCGTTGATTTCTTGCTGACAAATGAAGGTTGTTGTTCAGCACTTTCTTTAGCAGCTGGCTCATACGGGAGAGTTCTCTCGATTAATCCGGTCAGAGTGGCGCAATGATGATTGAGCAACTGCACATGGGTCATCATGGCCTGCATAAAAGTGAGTGGATCAACCCGAATATCTTCTGATCGAGCCGAGTCCTGGGCACGATTTCTCGGCAGCGAGTGATTATTTCTCGGGTTTCGGTCCGCACCGCGGCCTCTCCCTGTGCATCCCCTGACAGTTCTCTCCATACTGAAGTAGGAAGGTCGCATAATGATTATATTTCCCGCATGATTAGCACGTTATGATTATGTCATGAGATGATGAAAATGAGTATACATGCTCTAACTTATTGATTATATGAATGATTTACTGAAGTTACATGATTATCTGATGAAATTCTTGAAATGATTATCTTGAATAACTTAACAAGATTGATAATATGATCATCCAGATTGACAACTGAGTAATGAAATGAATTGAGTAATTAATGAGTTAACATGATCGTCCTGATTATTAACTGAGTAATGAAATGAATTAAGTGATTGATGAGTTAATATGATCGTCCCGATCATAATGAATGATGATGTTTGAGGATTGTTAAATGATGAATGATGAATGAATGACTATTGCCAGAAATTATACCATGGCGTTAGAAGTCTTACAGTTCTTTCGGTCTGATTGGCTCGGCATCTGCACAGGTCACACGTGACGCGAAAGTCCAATGATACTAGTCCGATGACGATGATTTCAAATGAGACATGACTCGGAAGGTAGTATTCAAAACCACGCTCCGATACCAACTCTGTAACACCCCAAACTAGGCGGATATTACAGTGCCGTAGATCCCCAACTGGGACCCACCAGGCAAATGAAAATGAATGAATTACACAAGATAAATGTAGTACCGAACTACATTACAACAATAATTACTCCGATGAGGAGTTTAATTACAACACACCAGGACAATACCGAATACTAGTGTATTTTATATGAAGATAAAATACACAACACTGAATGAAACGGAGTATTCAAATGAAAGTCTGCAGCGGAAAATAAAGGACAATAACATGAATAACTGAAAGATCGGGGCCCCCTACTAGTATCACTAGGACTCCTCGACATCAACATGCTATTCCCGTGCGTTTACCTTGCCATGACCTGAAAAACAAAATCCCCAAACAGGGTCAGTTACAAAGAATAACAATCCTCAAGAGTTGAAAATACACAATCATGATTATATGTAGTATAAACCACAAGTTCGATCAAAATGAAACGGTTAGATAATAACCCAATCTTGTTGAAAACATACGCAATCAAACATGCTATATGAATCAACTAACAGTACGGCTCAAAGAGTGGCGCCACACTGCGCCCGGGATGGAAATATGTCCGTGCACAAGCCACCAACGAGTATCGATCGAATACACGTGTGGTCTTATACCTAATCAGTCTCACGAGACAATATGACTCGTGTGCACAGTCCAATGTGAGGCCACCAACCAACACACGACTATAATGTGCCCGACATGAAAATCCAACACATACCAACCGGCATGCCAGTATGACCCGGAATGCCACGATATAGCAAAAGTGACATCGAAAATGAATAATGACTCACCGAGATGGAATGGTAATGAAATAAATGACAGCTCAATGAAAAGATTGGAACCGTCGTTCCTTATGACTGAAATGATTAATTGATAACAACAAGTTTTGATACGGTTAATATAATGATGAATGAGTTATGATTATGAATGAACAACAATAAAAGGGATGAATATCCTTTTAACCGAGTAAGAATTAACTTACAAAATACCGATGACAATTATCCTTCCACGAACAACGTCCTAAATGAAGTGTCGGTCGCACGAACAACCTTAATTCAATACAATTACCAACAATCCGATCAATACACGAATTAAACACGAATTTAACGAATTCCAAACGTCGATACGACTAAACCAAGTCCATAGAGACATTAAATCAAACATGTTGTATCCAACTCCGATTGTTTACAAACAAACTTCGATATACCAATATCAAAATTCCCCAAGAAGTGTTTCAAACCAACAAAACATCTCCAATACGATCAATAATCCGTTATGAATATCCAAAAATGTGATTATAACAACAATTAGTCGAAAATCCCCAATTCCAACTCGATTTTCAATGTGTTCTTGAATAATTCCTCAATAATCCAATGAATCCTTATACAAACTCATAATCATATACATATCCCTTCATATAACATGATGATAACGTCCAAAACATCATATATCAACACAAATCGAAGTCCAAAGTGTTGAAGAATTTACCTCTTGAAGATCCAACCAATTCGATCCGATGAAAACGTGTAAAAACGACTATCCAAGCTTCCCAAATGATTGAAGGTGATGAAAATACACACTCAAATGATAATTGATGAAGAAATCTCTCCCTCAAGTTATTCTCTCTCGGTTGCAGGTGAAGAAGATGGAAAAAATGGAAGAAATGAGCTCAAAATGCTCAAAAAATGAATTTATAGGGGTTGACTCGGCAGCGGACTCGGCCGTGCCCGCGACACGGTCGCGGCGCGCATCTGTCCGGCGAGGGACTCGGCCGTGTCTGCATGACACGGTCGCGCGGCCGAAGGGGCCTACCGATAGTGACCCGTCCCGCGGCGCTCGGCATTGACTCGGCCGTGTCACGGCACACGGTCGGGCCTCGCGACAGTTACGGCCTATCCGGAAGGTGCGACTCGGCCGAGCCAGACGACACGGACGGGTCCTGAGGCAGACACTTCGGCATTATCCGGACGAGTACGGCACGGGCCGTGTCGGACGACACGACCGAGTCCGGTCGGCCGTGATCGGCCAAAATCTAAAAAATGAGCGGGTGAGCTAAAACGACCATAACTCTCTCGTCCGGACTCCGATTGACTCACCGTTTGAACCATTGGAAAGCTAACTCGATGCTCTATAATATTGCAAAGATTTAGAATTTTTGGAGTTACCAAAAATTAATGGTGATCTAACAAAGTCGAACTCGTATGAGGAAAGTTAAAACAATGAACAATAATGATACACAACTCGAAGTTTTTCCGAACGGTGAACACGGTGAATGAATATGATTGATGAATGATTATAAATGAGTGAAAATCCACTGAGTGACAATCACCGAATGAAATTACTGAATGATAATGACTGAATTACAACCGGGTATTACAATCCGGACCCATGTCCCGGCTGGCGCATGTGCTAGCCGTCCCGCTCAATAATTGAGTTCTTAGCGCACGCAATTCCTATCTGCATAGCGTGCGCTAATAGTAGCCCGATAGCGCGCGTTAAGCTACATTCTTAGCGAGCGCTATCACGAGTTTGCATGAGAAATTTTGCATGTTTCTATACTTATGTACAATGATATCAATGCAAGAAATATCATACTCCAATAATCAAAATCACAAATCCGAATAATACGGGGTTTGAATACAGATGAAATACACCGTAATAAATCCGGATATTACATACTCTCCTACTAAAAAGGAGTTTCGTCCCGAAACTCAAGACAAAAATAACTCGGGATATCTAGACTTCATATCAGCTTCCGTTTCCCAGGTGGCTTCTTCCATTCCGTGACGTGACCACTGAACTTTGACCAAAACGATTGGTTTGTTCCTCAGCTGCTTAACTCGACTCTCGAGTATCTTGACTGGTCTTTCTTCAAATGTCCCATCCTGCGCGACTTCGATCTCGCCGAAATCAATGATATGACTGGGATCTGGTATATACCTTCGTAACTGGGATACGTGGAACACGTTATGAACATGGCACAACGACGGCGGCAATGCCAATCTGTATGCCAACTCCCCAACTCTCTCGAGGATCTCAAATGGTCCGATATATCTCGGACTCAGCTTTCCTTTCCTTCCGAAACGAAAGATTCCCCGAGTAGGAGAAATCTTCAAAAGTACGTGATCTCCAGTACTGAACTCCAATGGGCGACGGCGTACGTCTGCGTAAGATTTCTGGCGACTCTGGGCGGTCAACAGCCTTTCACGAATCAAGGCTATTTTCTCTCGAGTCTGCACGATCAACTCTGGTTCTGTTCCGATCAAGTCTGACGAATCGTCCCAGCATAGGGGCGATCTGCATCTCCTTCCATATAATGCCTCAAACGGTGCCATCTTAATGGAAGTATGCCAACTATTGTTGTAGGTAAATTCAATCAACGGTAGATGAACTTCCCAATCGTTTGACCAATCTAAGGCACAGGCCCTTAGCATGTCTTCCACCGTTTGTATAGTTCTCTCAGATTGTCCGTCAGTCTGCGGGTGATAAGCTGTACTGAAGTTCAATTCGGTCCCCAAGGCCTTATGAACTGCTTTCCAAAAGTGAGACACAAAACGGCCGTCTCGATCAGAAACAATGGTCTTCGGCGTACCATGCAATCGAACTATCTCCGAAATAAATACTCGTGCCAACCTCTCTGGTCCCCACGTGTCCTTAATGCCTAGAAAATGAGCTGATTTGGTTAAACGATCAACTATCACCCAAATCATGTTCATTCCTGTCTTGGTTCTCGGCATATTAGTGATAAAGTCCATCGATATGTCCTCCCACTTCCATTCAGGAATCGGGAGTGGCTTCAACATTCCGGCAGGCCGTTGATGCTCGATCTTAACCTGTTGACAAGTCAAGCATTTTGAAACATAGTCCGCTATGTCTTTCTTCATGTTGCCCCACCAGAAATTCTGCTTCAAGTCCTTATACATTTTACTGGTGCCTGGGTGGATAGAATAGGGCGAACTGTGAGCTTCCTTCATAATCGTCTGTTTCAGAACATCATAATTGGGAACACAGAGTCGGTTCTGAAATCTCAAAACTTCATCATCATGAATTATGAATCCGGGGGCCTTTCCTTTGATCACTTCATCATGTAACCGAATCATCAGAGGATCATCTGCCTGTCTAGATTTGATTCCTTCGGTTAATGATGAAGTTATCTCCATCACGCACAGTTGTCCTTGGACTCTTTGTAACCACACCTCAATTCCTTCACGAATCATCTCTCGTTGAAGGCTAGGTTGGGAGGTCAGCATCTCCAGCATCTGAATAGAAACAGGCTTGCGGCTAAGTGCATCGGACACTACATTCGCTTTGCCTGGATGATACAAAATCTCGAAGTCATAGTCCTTGATCAGCTCTAACCATCTTCTTTGCCGCATGTTCAACTCTTTCTGACTGAATATGTACTTGAGACTCTTATGATCCGTAAAGATCTGACAGTGAGTCCCGTACAGATAATGCCTCCAGATCTTCAAAGCAAAAACTACTGCTGCAAGCTCCAAATCGTGTGTTGGGTAATTCACTTCATAAGGTTTCAGCTGTCTCGACGCATAAGCGATCACCTTATCATTCTGCATCAACACGCACCCGAGTCCTTGGTTCGAAGCATCACTGTAAACTATAAATCCTCCAGTTCCTTGTGGAAGTGATAGAATCGGTGCCGTCGTCAATCTCTTCTTCAATTCATCAAAGCTAATCTGACACAATTTATTCCACTCAAACTTTTGAGTTTTCTGCAGGAGTCGAGTAAGTGGGTGGGAGATTTTAGAAAACCCTTCCACGAATCGATGATAATATCCAGCAAGTCCTAAGAAGCTTCGGACTTCTATCACGTTCTTTGGAGGCTCCCAATCCATAATTGCTTCGATCTTCTGAGGATCTACTCGGACTCCTTCAGCTGACACTACATGGCCGAGGAACATTACTTCCTTTAGCCAGAATTCAAACTTAGAAAGTTTGGCGTACAATTGCTCGTTTCTCAATATTTCCAATACAATCCGCAAATGCTGCGCATGTTCTTCCGAGCTCTTAGAATACACCAGAATGTCATCAATGAACACGACCACAAATTTATTCAAAAATTCAATGAACACACGGTTCATCAATTGCATAAATACAGCAGGTGCGTTAGTGAGACCAAACGACATCACTACAAACTCATAATGTCCGTAGCAAGTTCTGAACGCTGATTTCAGAACATCAGATTCCTTAATCCTCAGCTGATGATACCCTGATCTCAAATCGATTTTAGAAAATACTGTTGCCCCTTGCAACTGGTCAAACAGATCATCAATCCGTGGCAATGGATACTTGTTCTTAATCGTCATCTTCTTTAGCTCTCGATAGTCAATACACATTCGGAGCGATCCATCCTTCTTTCGGATAAAAAGAACTGGCGCTCCCCAGGGTGAGACGCTTGGCTGAATATAGCCCTTGTCCAGTAACTCCTCCAGTTGCTTCTTCAGTTCGTACATCTCAGTAGGTGCCATACGATACGGCGCCTTAGAAACTGGTGTAGCTCCGGGTTCCAGCTCAATGGTAAATTCTACATCCCTTCGTGGAGGTAGTCCAGGTAACTCGTCAGGAAATACATCTGGAAATTTGTTCACAATAGGAATAGATGAAAGTTCCACAATTTCGTCTTCTTTCTTCATTGCATAACACGATGCCGTCTGATACTGTTTCAACAATCGTGACTTTCATCGCTTTGATCAATTTTCTGAGCTTCGGTTTCCACCCTCGAACAATATTTGGAACCATCGTCGGTGATCGCGAGATATTCCTCCTTCGGTAGTTCACAATTGCTCCATATCGATTAAGCCAATCGTCTCCGAGTCAGTCGTCTCCTTGCATTTCTATCACGATCAGATTTGAGAGCCACTCTCTGCCTCCAAATGATACAGGGAAATTTCTAGTTTCTAAATTTCCGACAATGCTCTCTCCACTCGGTAAACCAACAACATAAGGTTCACAAGTATGAAAACCCGAAATATTCAAACGATTTACACAAGACAAAGATATAAAAGAATGCGTAGCTCCTGTATCGAATAAAACGCTAGCGGTGGGAAAGGATGCGGGCCGATTGCACGATCACGGCGGCATCACGATCGTCTGTCCTCCTCATCTCGTATAGACGTGGGGAGGCGGATCCGCACTCGATGTCCCCTTTCGGTCCCATTGTCCTCTGCCTCGTCCGCGGCCAAAATTGAGGCATCCGAACACTTTCTGCGTCTGTTGGATCGGCTTCCTTACGATTTTGTGGTGTACGGGCTCTAAAGACTTTGCAGCCTCTTCACAAAACAACGCCCGATGTCCCTCTCGTCCACAATCAAAACAAGTCACGGCGGGAAGGGGCAATTAGTCGATAGTGCCCGTCTGGCGCGATTAAAGCATTTCTGGTAACATCGGTAATAGTTGATGTCGCTCAAAGTTCTTTTCGCTCCTAGCTGGGTGCGGAGGTTTCTTGAAAGAGTGAAAGGATGATGGGCCTTACGGGGCCCATTTGTTCTTGTGCTCTGTAAAGTACCGAGACTTTCTGTTTCTTGGATTAGAAAATTTCTCCATAGATGCTTCCTTGATCTCATATGCCAACGCCTTATCACGGTATTGACGGAGTGTGGTACATTCAAATCCGGACATGTACCTCTGGATTTACGGTTTCATTCTCATATCGAAATGGATCATCATTTACGCATCATTACGACCGGATGTCGAACAAATGCCGCTTGTTGGTTAAACGTCTTAATCGCACAGGATACGGCACATCGGAAAGGCGAGCGGAGAAAAATCCCGAACTTAGGCTTCCCTCACGGACGAGGGCAATCGAGCTTCCATCATCAATCTAAACTCTGTCAATCGGCATCATGGTCTGAGTCGGATGGCTTCCCACCATTCGGACGCTTCCTATCGAGAAAATATTGCGCGATAGAGGCTCTCGGTCATCACAGGCGATTAATTCCGGCAAAGATTTTCTCCAGTTCCTTCAACCAATGGTCCTGGTGGGAGTCTCGGAAATCCGTCGAATTTGGGTGGTTGCATCTTCGCCACCTCTTGCGACCACCGGTTGCCTCGATTTCCCATGCAGGATCCCTTGCTGTCTTTCTCCTGCGTAGTCCCACCGCCACTTGGATTCGGTCCACGACACAGGCGAACTAAGTCATCGGTTCACCACTTGGCGTAGGATCTCCGTGCACAGGATGCAGTTCGTTATTAATAGATTGTTGCGGCTACTTTGAGCTATGATCGCACGATTAGAAGGCGACGCTTCCCTTTCAGCATTTCTTCGTCCGCGTCCACGACCGCGACCACGTCCACGTCCGCCTCTCAACATACTGTAAGCATAAATACTCAATATACAAGAAACAGCATCGTTCTAATATTCGAGTATAAAGAGACACAACATGTAAGGAACGAGATAGAGTTTAGGAACTTACAACCACCGTTCGCATGAAGACGTAGGCAGTGCAGTGATGTCATTCACGGCCGGTTATCTCAAAAGACATAACTGACCCCTATTTTAACCCAACGGCCAAGATATCCATAATCTTAGCTCTGATACCATATTCTGTAACACCCCCGATATATTCAGGAATATTACAGCGCCGTAAATCCTTTACATAAGAATTTACAAGGCTGAAGAATTTAACAGACATTAAAAGGTATTAACGAATGGAAATAACGGAATTAAGATACAGCAGTTCTGACCAATTGAGAGTACAATTGTTTAACAGAAACTTAGTAATACATCACCAATTTCAAATTCAGCATAAATGACTTCGTACTCGAGTACTTATTGAAATAACAAATAAACAACAGACAAATAAGCCCGGCCGAAACATCACTCTGCACCCTCGTCGTCATGCAGCTCCAGTGGTTGTTTTCCCGCTCTCCTGGATCCTGAACATAAACAAAATGTTCACCCCCAAAGGGGTTAGCACAACAATGCTAGTACAATTACCACAACATATTATTCATATCTCAAGAATAACGTAAACGACAAGAAAAATACCAACGAGTCTTCTCCTACGAGAAACTCAACAATGACAGGCACAACTGATAATCACAACATGATATCATAACATACACATGGTAATTCCGTCGATCCAGCATTCACTGCCTAGAACCCACGATGATCCCGTCAGACCAACCCATGGTGGAAAAACTCGTCCGATGATCCAGCGCACGCTAGCATAGATCCCCCGATGATCCCGTCGGACCAACACGAGGTGGACATACAACAACGACATACATGCACGACAATATGTATAACATCAATACATAAAACAAATAAAGTACTTGCCTCGATTTAAAGACAAGAACAACACTTCCACGAAAATGAACACTCGAAGGTCTTCCTCCTCAATCAATCACGTAACGAGACCAAACCTTAACAAAAGAAATGATATAAGATTTATCTCATGTTTAACAATTCGATTAACGGCCAAAAGTTCATAAAATGCAATCTGCCTGAACTGCTTAGCGCACGCTAAGTACTCTGCGTAGCGTGCGTTAAGTTCGCTCGATAGCGCACGCAAACAACAAAGCCTAGCGTACGCTAACTATGTATGGTCAGTACTCCATTGGTCAGCCGACTGACTCGTATGATGGCCTAGCGTACGTTACGTACCAAACGTAGCGTACGCTAACTCGTGCTCGATAGCGCACGTTAATATTAATAGCTTAGCGTGCGCTATCTATGCATGGCAGTTTACTGCTGGGCAGTAAACTATTCTCATCATGATCAAAACAATGAAATCTTCCGCGCTAATTCATGTTACCTCCATGAATATCATGTTCATACTCTTACGAATGATTTTACGGATAACAACAACTTTGGATTCAAGGATATGCATACCATTATAAAACCATATTCCATTTCAACTACAAATCTTCATATGACAATTCGAAAAGCTTAACGGTTGATATCAACACCTTTATATCAATTAATATTATCATGCTGAAGTTGTTAAACGTTCCATCTATACTAGATAAATCTTTCCATGATCAATCCTTTAGATTTATCCAACAATAATGATGTTAAAGTCAAGTCCAAGATTTCTATGAAGTCATCTACTAGATTCGGATTACCAATGATAGAAGCTTCCTTTACTTGTTAGATGTAATAAGATTCGAATCATGATGATCATAATCAAGGTACTTAAGGCTTAATCATATCAATATTCCAAACATGATATACTTTGCATAATTCATCTATGAAAATCCATATCTCGTTAACATGATCATCCAAATCGTTAGAATCCAACTCTAAGTCTGGAGATAGATTGAACATACCTTAATATGATGAAAATCACTGAACCGTAAGGTAGAATCCGACTCCGGTTGGTTGTATGCCACTCCAAGGTGCTATTCCACTTCAATGATTATTCCCAAGTGATAACCAATATATAAACACCAACAAAATGTGTTCTAAGTGTGTAGGAGGATATTACAGCTCTCTGGTCTCTCAGGAATGAAGAATGGACGAGTAAAATGTAAGCCAAAATGGGTTGTTGTCCCATTTATAATATTCTGCATTTTAACAAGTTAGCGCACGCTACTAAGCATTCCTTAGCGTGCACTAATAATGGTTGACTTCAGAATTGTCCGGGCTCGTCCGCGGGAATCTTATCCGGACCCATGTCCCGGCTGGCGCATGTGCTATCCGTCCCGCTCAATAATTGAGTTCTTAGCGCACGCAACTCTTATCTGCATAGCGTGCGCTAATAGTAGCCCGATAGCGCGCGTTAAGCTACATTCTTAGCGTGCGCTATCACGAGCTTGCATGAGAAATTTTGCATGTTTCTATACTTATGTACAATGATATCAATGCAAGAAATATCATACTCCAATAATCAAAACCACAAATCCAAATAATACAGGGTTTGAATACAGATGAAATACACCGTAATAAATCCGGATATTACAGAAAGGACAACCAAGTAAAATTACTCTAGCAGCGGAATACAACAATTGTTCAGGAACTCAATACACAAACACATGCCATAACCAGTATCCTCCGGGAAGCTCATCTCTCCACGACCGCTGCAAGCTCGATATCCAAAGGACCTAAAAAGAAAGCCCACGATGGGGTCAGCCATAATATCCAACAATGAAATCAATCACATCACATCAATAATTACGTACCAATGAAGTACTAAGTAAGAATACTACCAAAGTAATCTTACCTCCATCACTCTACCGAAATTTACGTCTCGTACTGTTTCTCACACAATACCCAAAGTTCTCAAAACATTATCATAACTCACTGTTACAAAGTCTACTAACTCTGTCCAATTCGATCCATCGGATATCATTATCAAATCTCAACGCAAAAAACCGATTTTCCATCAAAGATGAATACCAAGAGGAAAATACGGAACATACCTCGAGATGCACAATGCCACGACAACCACGTCAGTCTAATCCGAGATAAGATCAACACAATATATGAACATGGTCCTAACATAAGACCTACAAATGCATACTCATATGACAACGTCAATATGCTCAAAAACAATACAACTATGTATACTCGATGGAAATCCCATGATCCAGTTCCCTCAGCATAGATCCCAAGATGATCCTACAAGATCAACACGAGGTGGGTAACCAACAATATACATATGCACAACAATAACACATATAAAACTAACGATGCGAATCCACAAGATTCCATCAACACAATACTGGGTAATCCAATGATCGAGCGCCCTCAACATAGATCCCCATGATGATCCCGTCAATGCATGGTGGAAAACCTGTCCAACGATCCAGCGCCCTCAGCATAGATTCCCATGATGATCTCGTCGAACCAACGCATGGTGGACATCCGATCCAGCGCCCTCAGCATAGATCCTCATGATCCCTTCGGATCATTTACAACATAAACAATTCAATTATGCATACACACATGCAAATTAATATGTTCATCAACATGAACAACATATTAATCAAAACATGAACGACACTATGATGACACAACTAGGACGACTTCATGTTCAGCAACATGAATGACAACCTGGATGGTCAACATCATTAACACTAAACCGAATCAAACTAAGATACTTGTCCCGAGTGCTTCAGGAGCAATCTCGATGTCAAATCATCACCGGCAATTATCCTCAATACTCGGCGATCCAAACGTACAATGAACTATAGATACTCATATCCCCGTCTTTACCATAATGTAACCTCGATACCCGAATATGCCAATAACCAAAATAAATCATATACATTGCGATTTAACTTCCAGAATCGGAAAGACAATATATAATCGTTGCTCTATGCATTATAAACGAAATGAAACTGAAACCATTCATTAAACATTATAACTGAGGAAGTAATAACTTGCCTCGATACCGATGAAGCCGTCACTAATCTCATTGTCTTCCTCTATGAGCTCCTCGGCCCTAACCCATGCAATTTACGAACATACCCGAACACGACCGCAACAAACGGTTCTAATCACCGATCAATAATATCGACCTATTACAATAATCGATTTAACACACATTCGATAACAATCAATAATCGATATAACCAATCCACAAACTCAACGGTTCTACGATATCTCGGTTAAACATAAGTGTGAACAATCCAACTCAAATCAGTACAAATTCACAACCACAACACGAAAATACTGCACTGTCTGCCTTCTTAGCGCACGTTAAACGCATAACGTAGCGTGCGGTAAGTTGCTCCCGTTAGCGTGCGCTAGCCAGTAAGCTTAGCGTGCGCTAACGCTGTACAGTGGCATGCATTCCAAGCATCGACTAACACCTTGCGACTACGAATCCAAATGAAAAGGAAATAATACTCCAAGATTAACAATAACTTTCCAGATCCAAACTCATCATCATACTCGAAATCATATTCGTATTCTTATACTAATATTATATCAAAACACACAACTTGGCTATAGATACGAATATCCCATATTCATATCCAAAACACCAACACCTTCTATACATAATCATCATATCCTATAATTTCAGAGCTCTTCAAGAACATGAAATATCCGACATCACGTTCAAAACAACATAATCCGAGGTATATATCATAATGTTTATCATTTTCTTCATCATGCAAATCACATAATCAAACCAACCCGATAACAAGGATCATCTCATACATAATCTGGAATACAACCTCATATCATGATTTAACTCATCTAAATCGACCACTGAAATTATCATGATTCAGAAATCCATGATTCAACCTCATCAAGTTAAACGAATCACCATTAACATGAAGAATCTTAAATAACATCCGAAAACTCTTATCATAATCCCATAAAATCTCATATAATATCGTCACATGATTATCCAACATGTTCCTCACATGTAATCATCCTTAAAAACGAACAACTAATAAGGGATACGAATATTACCTCGATTAGATGAACCAAGAAGAAGAACACTTGAACTCCATTCCAAGAATCATGAGTAACTTGAAGAACAAGGCTTGAATCCATGCTCTCTATCTTTATCTTGTTAGAAATCACCACCTCGCCGCGTTTGGGAACCTCAAGAACCTCCCAAAGCTCTATCTATCGACTGAAGGAGAAAGAACAGACTAAATTCATCTCAAAACCCGTCTGTCCCCTTATATAATAAACATTACTAGCGTGCGCTAACATCTCATGTTTAGCGTGCGCAACAGCCTTAGCATGCGCTAACTGACTTTGTTAGCGTGCGCTATCGCGGTCCAGAGGCTACTGTCTGGCTTCATACATGTGCTTACGTACGTAATGCCCATGCATTAGCGTACGTAAAACATCATGTTTAGCGTACGCAAGTCCTTGCCCTTAGCGTGCGCTATCCGAAGTTGACTTACTACAGTATTCACTTACCACTCGTGCCCCCACATGCCGAAAGCATCCGCGATTTCCGGGATTCCTCTAACCGATCTGGAATTAGCATGCGCTAATCATACGGTTTAGCGTGCGCTAGCCCTACATGACAAGCACCCGTTGACCTTATCTGGACACGCGTCACAAGTGGCCGGGTCCACTCGCCGAAAGCCAAGATTCCCTGTCGGACGATTTGATATTAGCGTACACTAACCATCTTTGGTAGCGTGCGCTAAATGCCGATAAACATCAACCCGGGCCTACCTATCGGACGCCTTCCGAACCTTTCGCAGAATGCCTTACGTACGTTAAGTATCCTCCTTAGCGTACGTAATGCGAACCTATTAGTGTATGCTAACTGCACCACGTAGCGTGCGTTACTCATATCTCGTAGCGTGCGCTAAGCATATCTCATAACGTGCGCTAACGTGGCTGTACTTAGCCATTTCCCGCAATTTCTGTCCAAAGTCTGGACATACCACAAATGAACATACGACACACTGAACACGAATACTGAATCTAATAATATTCTCATACGATATACCCAATATCAAAAGTGCGATAACCTGATACATGATATTCTCAATTGTAATTGTCTACCAAATACGACAATTATACCAATACTGACATCTCAGTCCTTCATTATTTTATCCATACTGTACAGATTCCACGCTGTACAATATAACTCGGATAAAATACTATTAAACAACAGTAGTAGAAATTTAGGATATTACAAGGGCAAAGCAGGTAAACCTAACTGCAGAACAGAAACTTCGTTGACCTGCACCGAAAGATCAGCAATCATCAAAATATAGTTTAACATACAGAGAAATATATATATATATATATATATATATATATATATATATATATATATATATAAAGATAAACCTATCAAACAAGCTACAAGTAGTAACTGGCAAAAATATAGTAAGCATCGGAATTGAACATGCATCTGATAACAAGAGCACGAAATGAACACAAATCCACAGAAAAAAACAGTAATAGTTAGTATAGACGTCCAGAAAAATATGATATAAAATAATTAATAGTTTTTAAGAATGTTAGGAGAAACATATAATGTTAACAACAAAGAACATTCTAGACCAAAATTCTAGGATGATGGAACCAACATTATGTGTATATAATAAACACAAGAAACAACACACAAACACACACTACAAACATTTATTAGAATACATATTTGTATCTACAAACATAAAAGCACATACATACACATACATATACATAGCATGAACATATATAATAATACACATATGCACAATACACGCCGGAATCTCTTACTTTTTATATGAAATCAATAATAATTTTTTACAAATGATAGGGAAAATACATAATGTTATTAAAAAGAAAAAGAATCAGGACTGAAACTCCAAATCAATGGAACCACTAACATTATGTATATAACATGAGCATACATAACACACATACAGACAATGCATGACGGATTCTCTCTTTTGAATGAACGGAAAAAAAGAGAATAATAAATGAGGCAAATCCCTGTAAAGCATGATCTAACAATTATGCAGAATATTATTAATATAGATAAATAATAAAAGCACATTAGACAACCGATTAACATGAATTTTGTTTGGAATGAGAAAGTGGTTATGTAAATTTATTATTTATGTCTACCGAATGCTCATTCAAATGACATGAGATAGTGAGGTCACAGAACTGCAGCAACAATAATTTCTCTATATACAATGTTTTTCGTTAGGTTGTTTGAGATGGTATGAACCAAAGGCGGGAGAATTAATATTCTAATGTCCTCTACCTTTCTAGCCCGAGAGAAAGCAACGTAGAGTTGTCCGTGAGAGAAGATTGGTTCAGGTAGGTAAAGTCCGACCTTGTCCAATGTTTGTCCCTGTCATTATTAAATGTCATTGCAAAACATAGACGAACAGGAAATTGATGCATTTTAAATGGGATAGGGCATTTTTGCTTGTCAGAGGGCTCTAAAGGTATACGCGGTATAAATACAAAATCTCCAGCATGTTGACCGGATACGATTTCGTCACCCAAAACATTTCGGTCTAGACGACGACAGATAAGGCAGGTGCCATTGCAGAGTCCCTTAGAGGGGTTAATATTACGTAGGAGCATTATAGGACAATTGAGTTTAAGGCGAAGTAAATGAGGAGGTAGGCATGGAGTGTTGACAGAGTTCAAGTAATCCTGATAATATGCCTGCTAGAAAGGGTCACTCGGATCTGTGCTATAATAATCTACATTGCAACCTGGGAACCTATCAATTAAGGCGTTATTGGTTTCATGCACGCAATCATTCTTCGGGGTCAGAATAGCACGTTGAATGAGCGATTTTGGATCTTCTATGTGAGCATCAAAGTTTGGGAAAATTTATGAGAGTAGTTCTTTGAGAGGATTGTCATTTGGCCTGTAAGGGAAACACATTTTCGAAGGTAGCCTAATATTCTCATTCTGAATATAAGGGTGAGTGCCATCACCAACTTTAAGCAAGAAATCTCTGAAACTGGGGTCGTCCCTTGCTCGCATATTCTGGACTAAACGGATTTTGCGCATAGAATGCCATATGTGAGAATTAATTAGAAAAGCATCAATAGCATCAGAACGAGTGCCGCCAATAACTATAGGGATGGTCGGTCTAAAATCACTGCCGAAAACAATGGTCTTGCCACCAAAAGGTATGTTACTTTCCATAAGGTCACACAGTAAAGCATCAACTGCCCCAATGCTTTTCCGGTGTGTCATAGACGCCTCATCCCAAATAATAAGTTTAGCAGCAATTATGACACGAGCATGTACGCTCTGTTTGCTAATTGTGCAGGCCTAATCCTCTACAATGATAGGAAGTTTGAATCTTGAGTGAGCTGTACGGCCCTCGGGGTGTAAGGATGCGGCAACTCCTGAAGATGCGACTGCAAGAGCAATCAAATGCCTTGAACGAACTGCTGCAAGAAGAGATCGATACAGAAATGTTTTTCTAGATCCAACCAGACCATAGACAGAGAAAGTAGCTAAACGATTATTGTCAAGAGTTTGCATAATCTCGTCAAAAGCCTGATGTTGCCCTGAATTTAGCAACGCTATTTAATTCAAATCTAAATCAGAGACAAGATAATTTTGCTCTTCCTCAAAATCCTGACTATGCATTTGTTCTCGTGAGGCTCCAATAATGAAGTCAACCAGACCGAACTCGTCGATTGTTCGACCGCTAGATTGCAAAAAAACATCAATAGATTCAAGTGCTTTAAGAAAGGCCTCATCTTCGGTATATTTTTCGAGACAAATATAATCATCTACCAGAAACATCCTAAAAGTATTCCACAACACTCGAGGATTAGATGGAGTATTATAAGATTGTTGCAAAAAGACGACGCAGGGAGTACGACATCTGATAAGAACAGGCCTCTGCCAGAGAATTTGTAACATCTGTATCTGATTCTAATAGACACCATGCTAAAGCAACAGCTCTGAACGTAGGGTATAAAATTCCATTATATTCTGAGATATTCAAAAGATGTAGGTGCACGAATATGGTTAAGCAGTAGTCGTAGATAGTACCGCTCTCCGTCAAGAGAGCTTACACTGACCAGACGTCCAATGCAGATACCTCTAACTCTTCGATGCCATGTTTTCTTGGTCGCATCACATACAAAAATCGTGGAAAATCTCTATAAAGTAATTCCATTTTTGCTACTGTAGGTGACTGTGCATTCATGGCAAAAAATTCTGTGAGCTGTGTTTTTGATGTGTTTGGATTGGCTATTACATCAGAGAGAGATCGTGAGGATGAGAATGAAACATGGTGTTTGTTTGGCAAATGAACATGAAGCTGAAGAATAGCTGGATGGATTTCGCTGAGTATAAAAGCATAGATTCTCCACATAGCCTCAGGAGCGCACAACCACCAAGCCGACTGAAAATCTGTAATTTCATCCAGTTTCGAAACACCTGGCTGCTCCACAATGTTGAATGCAATCTTTTTAGTGCCCTTGCAAACATACTTATACAAGTATTTAATGAGCCTCAGGCCAGCGCATATCTCAACGTTAATATGGCAGTCAAATTTAGCTAAAATGTAGGGGTTATATGGTACCACCCACCTATTATCAAGAGTGTGACCACGGACATGCACTGTTTTGTGATCATTTCTTCTTCTGTATAACGGATAACTGTCTTCACGTTGCGAAGAGCTTTCCACATAATCTTTGGGATACTTATTTGTGCACCTGTTTTCTTGCATGCATATATTAGAAGGATTTAACAGGCCACAAGGACCGTGCAACATATGCCGGACAACACATGCATGAAGATGTGGTTGCAGGCCGACATTGGGCAACTCCGCACTAACATAATGACCATACGCATCAGGTGAAGTTATTATATATTTTGGCTGTAAGATAATGATCCAGTGAGCATGCGGGAGGCCTCTTTTTTGGAATTCTATAACATACAGATATGCTGCAACCTCACCGAATTTTTTTTTCTAAGAATCTCATTTTTTAATTCCTAATTGCGGCCTCTGAAGACTCTTGCTACGAGGTCAGATCTATTTTGAGCCTCCTCACCAGGTAGCAAACCGGTGCGTATTTTGGGCCAATTTGGATTACATGTCATGGTGATGAAAAATCTGGCTTCCCATATTCACTCACCAAAGTCAGTGCATTCGGATAACGTCGGCGCATGTCTCGAGGGCTGCCAATATACGATGCGGGAAGCACAAACCTTTGGCCAATATCAGATCCTTTGAGATTGGCTTTGCATGCCATACTGTTAACAATACCTTCGAATGACTCAAGCCGTAGATTTTCGTGCATTTGTTCGCCTCTTAGATAATCAAGGCGTTGAGTTTCGATCTTAACATAGCAGTCAATATGGTATTATTGTGCTAGTTTTCTTGTACGCGGTATATTTGTGATGTCAGTGGGCCGACTCTAAAATAAATAGCAGTAAAATTCTCTTGCTGCTACGTTGTTTCGCTTCCATTTATTTGCATTTAAATCTGTTTCAAGAAGATAAGATAAATGGTTACATATAATAAAAAGTGTGTTTGGGTGAAATAATGCAGCACTAGCAAAAAAAAAGACAAAAAAATGTATGGTGACATTAGGTAAATTGAGCAAAGAAGTATATTGTAAAGAAACTATAGAATCATACTCTCGAGTTTTGCAGAAATAATAGAATCTCCAGATTGATGGCCATAAGGATGAACAGTAGTCTGACCACTGCATTGTGTGCGACGCCGGGTACGAGTAGTAGCAGAAGCGAGTGATATTCGGTGAATTCCTGTATGCCACCCGCTTTCACCGTATGGGAATCATAATGGATACTACAGTGGATCATAACAGTCGTAATAATAATGTACACGATGTGTTTTTTCTGATGAGGTATAGACATGAATGTCGTGCGGCTGCGCTGCAGGAATACCAGTCATTTCATTCCAAATTACAGCGACTTGGTTAACCGTCAGCAAATTGTAAATACGCATGTCCAAAGATGGGTCTGCATGAAGAACAATGTTGTACTCCTGTAAATTAACCAGTTCGCGAAGTCCTCGGAAAAAATTGCATAAGAATTAAGTTTCATCAACTCAACAATGGCTTGCAGAATATGTGAATCAAGCTCTCCCGACTGAGATAGTCTATTTTGCAGTCATTTTCAGTCTCGTAAAAATATAATTGCAGCTGCCGCCCATGACCCTCCGCAGGTATCAAATCTCTGATGAAATGATAAACTGCTCCCTGAATTCGAAGACTGTATACGCCCTTATTAGATTTGGCCAAGGTCTCATCGTAGGTGATACCAAGGGAACTAAAAGCAGTAGTATTTTTATAAGTTCGACAACGCCTTCGAAAATAAACTGCATTAGAGGACTCCAGCGAAGTATATAACTCCCAAAGTTGTTGCGGCATTCTAGGTAAAGCCAGGGAAATTTGACCACGCAGGCAACAGAAACTCTTTGGCTCCCTCGAATAATGCAGGGCCTTGCAGAAAAAGCATGCAGCGGCAAAGGGCAGAGACCATGCATGTAAGGGGATGTTCTCCATTCTGCTAAGGAGATCATGTTGATAAGAGAAGTGATTCGTGGCCGTTTTGCTCGGGAGGATGTAGTTTGACTGCTTGTAGAAGCTAGTGCCTCGTTGGCAGTTGCGACTACAAAAAAGAACATGTAACATAAATTTAGTAAAAAGGAAAAATGTAACATACATTTGGTATAAGGTTAAGAAAAATACGGGAATAAAGAAAATACTAACAGAGAAATAAAAATTTACGAAGTAAGTTACCTTGTTGTTTGTACCTATATCTTCTATTGTCTAGCAAAGAGGTCTTCTTTTCTACGTCTATTGATGTGTATGCGGTTCGTTTTCTTGCGTTTTTTTGCAGGCCGATCACATTGTGGCATACTGTTCAAAACCAAAAAGAGTCAACAATTTTTTCATTCACCATGTTGGTGGAGAATGATAATAAAAAAAAAGGACCAAACAGCTAACATACCAGAAGGTAATGAATGAACATTGATTGGACATCCAGTTACAGGCCCTGTTCTGGAAAGTAGGAGAATATAATGTTATAATCTAACAAATACAGTGTATAGCAGGAGGAAGAAAAAATTTAAATATAACTGAAAGCATACATGTGACCTGGTTGAGCCTCTTGTTGAGAGGTACTTGCCATTTGATGTAAAGTTCAATAATCCCTGGATCAGTGCTAAATTTATTTGTCTTTACCAAAAAAACATAGGAAAAGAAAGAGCTAGAGTAAAGCGTGCAACAAGAACATAACAAATGCAGTTTATTACATTTGAAAATCTATATATAGCAGGCTTTCATACTCAGAGGTTTAAAATGAGAAAATGTAGTATGATGTTGACCCGGACATTACATATATTTTATAAACTAAAACAAAACGAGCATGTTTATTTTAAAAATATTAACAATCTTAAAGCATATAAATATATCATATAAAAGTATTAAAGAGTCATATGGCCCAAGAAATTTGGAAATGTATCGAGGTAAAGTAGAATATATAAACAGGTAATAAATGGAGAATAGTAAAGACCTGAGAAGAAATTGCAGATTGAAATATCTGAAAGTCAACTGCAAGAGGCAATGAATACAGACAGCGTAATCGACTGTGGGAGTAGTTAGAACCACTGTGCACGCATTTAGCTGATGCATTGTTTCTAAGCAGCGATACCAATACTCCAACGGATGCAGTAGAATACAGTTGAATACAGAACAATCTATGCACATCTGAACCTAGTAATGTACTATAAAACATAACCTCCGCAGTCAGACATGTAATTGTCATGAGTGTACTGTACAGCAATGCCACAAACTCATTACTGTATTTTACAGACAATTTTTCTAGAGGAATAGTATAATTTGTAGAAGTATTAGAAATATAATACATAATACCTTGATGATAATACAGTAAAGATCATTATAGTAGTGAGAGGGGAAAGGAAATACGAGAACACTACAATTAAAAACAATGCTAGTAAATTTACCAAAGACATAAATTATTTAGTATACTCATGGAATGGCCAGTTCTTATTTGGAATACTGTAATTTTCTGACTGTTACAGCCTCTACTCCTGCTAGTAGTTTAGGACATTCTTTATTGTTATTATGAAATGTAAAATTGTGGAAACAAAATAAAGAAATTTGTGGAAAGAAATATGCAATATCCATATTGTACAGTCACATAGGAGACGCGTACGAAAAAAGAGAACAACCAAATAAGTAGGAAGATTTGAAACTATGTAGCTAAACAACCACACTAAATCTATCCCCAATTTAGGTACTCTCTCGAGCCTGTAGTTTAGGAAAGCCCTGCCCAATTTCTCTTTTAAGAACCTATTCGGCCAAATTGGGAACGCAGTAAATATCGTCAATTGCACGTTCAAGATCGTGATGGCACTGGATCATATCGTAGTCCTCTAAGAGTGGTCTATAAACTGATGTCTCATTAAGATAGCCACCGATCTGATTCCACTGACGGCCAGTATAGTACATAATATTTTGTGCTCTAACATTCGAATAAAATTTGCTAGCGAGACGTCTGATCTGCATCCTCAGAGAAATTTGCAGTGGACTATTTGGAGGACACTGAAATAGAAGTTCATACTTTGGATATTCAAACAATGAAGTGAGTGTATCAAAGTCATCTCGATTTTGTTATGTGCCTCTCTCATAAAGAAAAATACTTCGCAGCTCAGGAATTTGTATGTCTATCTCAACAAGAGTCCTTTGCTCCATATCCTCTGTCGAATATGGTTGATAATTTTGTAAGACTCGCAAGCACTCAGTAATATCTTTAGCAGAACCAACCCACGTGGGAGGATTTGATAGCCTGTTCATTTCCCTAAGAAACTTTGTAACACATTGCTCCATCATGATGAAATTATAGTCATTGATAAAATATTGAGAACCTAAAAAACTGGACAGATAGTTAGTATAGTTTTCTAAATAGAACAAAATATGGTTTGAAGCACGTTACGTAAGAATGTAGATTGCAGAAAAAGTTACTGACTATGTACGCATCCCTGGCAAAATTTGAACGTCATACCAATAGACATGCGTTTATTTCCTAAGTACATATGTATTTTAGAATATTGTTTGTAATCATTATCAGTTGGAATCTTTTTAAGAGCATGTATAGGGAAATCATCCAAGACTGATGCATTCAAATCAAAGGAACAACTCTATGAAACATTAACTGTAAGTTTTTCTAATGTACATTTTTTCAACTGAGACAACATTGCTATGTCATTGTTAGGCGTATTTTTATGCACTTATTTATCATTAGTTTATATTCATTTTGAGCCTAATAATGCATAAATGATCTTTTAATGCACTATTCTTATATGTTTTGCAGGAAATTGGAGTTCGGAAGCTCGAACGACGAAAAAAGGGCGAAAATGGCAGTTTTTGGCCTGGGGCCGTGGCACAAGGGAAGCGGGCCGTGGCACACGAAGGTGGCCAAACAAGTGCCGAACGAACTGTACCCTGAGCCGCGGCACAGCTTAAGTGAGCCGCGGCCCAGGAGGAAAAATAAGCGCCCAGGTATAGGCACCGAGCAGTAGGGGCCGCGGCACAGATTAAGTGAGCCGCGGCCCACCGGGCGGTTTTGCTGAATATTCCACGTTCCTGGGCCGTTTTGGAGCCTGTTCTCGACCTAATCACACGGACGCATTTTGGAGGCTGAGGACGGCTATAAATAAGCATTGAAGGGCTGAAGACAAATGGGGGGAAATCAAGGGAGCATCGATAGATCGCGGGATCGAAGAACACAAGGAGGAGATTTGTGGGCGATGACAGGACCACGGATCCCTACGATTTTTCTTAATTTTTCCGCATCTTAGTTCCTAGATCTATTCGAGTAGGATTTTGATTGTAGTCGATTACATAACGGTTTGATTTATTTATTATTATTTCAATTCATTCGTTATTCTATTGAATTGGATTCTTCTTACTGTTCTTAATACTTTTAAATTGTCTGGCCAACAGTTGAATTGTTTTGAATATCTTTATGGATTCGGGAGATGAAATTTAGGCATAGTTCTTGTGAGACGAATCATAATTTTCGTGAGATAGGAATATACTCATGGGAATTGTGAAGCCTATTTATTGCAGGGATTCTTGAACTATTTCAGCTATTAATTATCTAATTCGAATAGGGATATATCGAGTTAATAATTCGTAGTATTTTCTATCGACCTTGGGAAAGGCTTTATAATAATTTAGGAATTCCTGGCTTACAATCAATTGAATAAAAGTGAATTGAATTGAATAAAAATCATTCCTGATTGTTTGAGGTGAAAATCATAATCCTACACTCTTTATATTATTATTTTTATTATTACTATTATTATTTATTTTTCTGCAATTAGTTTAGAAATAATTTCTATATAATTGTTCTTCAAATAAAATTACGAGTTGACTATATTTTGGTACTTAGTGAAAACAGTTCTCGAGGGAATGATATCACTTTATTACTTGTTGACACCGTGCACTTACGGCATAGTGTGAGGGATTTCCTCACAACAAGGTTTTGGTGCCGTTGCTGGGGACTGATTTTTTCGCTAATATCAATACCAAGCGACTCTAATTTTAATTTGAAGTTTTTTTTTATTTAGTCTCTATATTCCTATTTTTTCATTATGTTTTCCTTTGATTATCATGACCCTTGGCATTTCATAAATTTCGATAATCTTAATAAATTGCCTAATAGGGTCAGTCATCCCCCTCTCCCGAAACAAAAGACCATGCTGTTGGGTTCCGATTCGGATATTTGCGCCGTTTGCGGAAGCGTAAATAAAAAGTGCGAAAAATAAATGACGCAAGGATTTATAGAGGTTCGGCTATAAACGAAGCCTACGTCCTCTCTTTATCTTTTTTCAATAGGTTAAAGATAGCAACCTCTTCGCCTCTCTTCTATCGGTCGAGGTATAAC
This sequence comes from Orobanche coerulescens, assembly GCA_033398695.1. Taxonomy (NCBI): domain Eukaryota; kingdom Viridiplantae; phylum Streptophyta; class Magnoliopsida; order Lamiales; family Orobanchaceae; genus Orobanche; species Orobanche coerulescens. The sequence goes on along the minus strand of CM065805.1, from coordinate 88,931,453 downwards.
CGTTTACAATCACGTCTTCTATTGGTCCGTGATAAACCACTCGTACTTGTCTTTGTGTCGGTCCAAGTTAAACCGTTTTCCTTTTCTATCGGACAAGGAATCAACCGCTCTAGCTTTCTATGGGTACTAGATAAACCTCACCTAGATATCGATTGCGATTCTAATAATGCCGGATCCTTGATCCTAATAACACCGAATCCAATCGTATCTTTTCTTTTACCACTCGTGTATGTTTTCGTGAATTCTCACTCAAACACTTACAATTAAGCTCAATATCAACAACAAGAATGTGTGTAATAATATCACAAGAATAGACAATATGCTCAAGGTTGTTGTACTCAAACAATACCATAGGGATGGTATTTATAGGCTCCATCTTCAAACTAGCCGTTAGCTGCTCCACACTGCATTACGTACGCTATCACATTCATATTACGTACGTAAGCTTCATTACGTACGTTAACCTCCCGTGTTACGACGTTAGCCTAGTCGAGCCACGGTGAGTTTCGTTTCTTTGGTTACGACGTTAGTAATGACTTCGTGCACGTTAACATTACGTCACCGCGGACGTCATATATCCGTTGTATGCTTTGCGACTTTGACTTCTCCAACGTTCACTTGGTTGAACTCCTTTACGACGTTATACAACCTCCATTACGACGTTAGCTTGCCCAAATTACGACGTTAACATACCCTTGTTACGTCGTTAGCTTTGTGATTTTCGACTTTTAAGACTTCGCTTTTCTTGATGCTTGGCTTCGCCTCTTCGTTGTTTTATTTTGCTTATCAACATTAATCATCAAAACACTTTTAATTTATGTATGGAACTAAATGTTCCAACAATCTCCCCTTTTGATGATTACAAAACAACAATACGCCAATGGGATTTTCTGCAAAAATACAAATATATGTATATCTTCTGCACCAAAGTTTTCGACTTTGTCCGTTTCGTTAGAATCTTCTCCCATTTCTTTTCGACTCCTTCTTTTCTTTTCTCCCATTTTGTCATTTTCGACTTCTCCTTTTCATTTATCGATTTTCTCCCCTTTTAGGTTAATCCCATTTTCGACTTCTTTTTCTCCTTCTCCATTCTCTCCCCTTTTTGTTTTCATCAAAAAGTGGATAAAATATCAATGAAATAAATAATACCAAAATATAAAATATGCATGATAAAATTTATGAGTAATTGCATAAAGGGTAATTGCATGGTAAACTCCCCGAAAATATTACTCCTTAAAAAAATATACTCACCCCGAGTAAAAATCAATTTTGGGGACCCAACCTATAGTTGGTTTTTGTTTAGAAATGTAGACGATATTTGAAACGATTGTTCCTTTAGGAACCCAAATTTTCTTAATTTTTATCGTCCGTCTCGGGCTTTTGCAACTTGAAATATGATGCCCGATTTTTAAACACTTTTCGCAATGGGGTATCTTGAAATTAACGGATTCGCTTTTTCAAACGAGTTTTGAATCCTAACCCTTCTTTATTCAAAGTAAATTTTTGAACACCAAGCATTTGTTCAAATTTCGCTTTCCGCACGAGAATTTCTTTGTCAAAGATTTTAGTTCATCTTGAACTTTTAAAAGATCATTCTTCAAAATATTCTCATTTTTAATGCATTTCGAATGATCGAGTTCGACAAATTTTCCCTTCTCGATAATTTTGGAATTTTCAATTTCCAAATATTTAATTTTAGACTTGAGGGATTTAATTTCCGATAAAGCATTTTGGAAATCCGTATGTAACAACTCAAATGCATCAAATAATTCATCACGGGAGGATGTACTAACCTGGCTTTCGACGTCGCTGTCGTCGAACGAACTCCGGGCCATGAGAGCGAGATTATTTTGATTGATGAACTCATTGTCTTCGTCGTCATCGCTCCATGTTGCTACGAGAACCTCCTTCTTGGGTTTGACACGACAATTTTTAGCAAAGTGGCCTGGTTTACCACATAATCGACAAGAGTTGTCGAATTTCTTAGATTCGCCTGAGATGTCTTTCTTTCTCCGGTTTAATAAGGTTTGAAACTTATTAATGTTTTTGGCATAATATGCCGATTCTTCGTCGCTTTCCTCCACCGGAATTTCTTCTTTCTTCCTCGACATCTTAGCCTTCATGGCTAACGATCGTTCCTTCGGCTTCGGCTTGACACTTCGTGATTTTAAAACAATCTCATAATTGATTAGTGAACCAACAAGGGCACTAAAATCGAGCGTGTTGAGATCTTTAGATTCCATAATCGCGGTCACGGTGCCGTCCCATTCGCTAGGTAGTGATCGTAAAATTTTCTTAACTTTTTCACTACTAGATAATGGTTTGCCAAACGAAGCTAGTCCATTGGTGATGCCCGAGAATCGGTCGAGCATATTGGTGATGGACTCGTCACCCTTCATCATGAATAACTCGTAGTCATGGAGAAGCATATTTATCTTCGTCTCCTTGACTTGAGTCGCCCCTTCGTGTGTGATTTCTAGAATTTTCCATATTTCTTTCGCACTCTCACACGATGAGATTCGATTGACCTCTTCCGGATTTACGGCACAAAATAAGAGTTGAGTAGCCTTACAATTTAGATGGTCATTTTTCCAATCGGCATCGTCGTATTCTTCGAAAGATTTGAGCGTACCGTCGGATTTGATTGGAACTTTCGGGCCAAGGCAAATAATCTTCCAAATTTCGATGTCGTATGCTCGGATGAATATCGACATCTTCTTCTTCCACGTCAAATAATTTGAGCCATCAAAGAATGGTGGTCGGTTGAGAGCAAGGCCTTCGACGGGAGCCATTTGAAAAGCCATTTTGGATCTTCTCCTCGGATGTTAAGCCGCGTATTGGAGTACCGCTCCGATACCAATTGTTGGGTACCGAGTCGGATATTTGCGCCGTTTGCGGAAGCGTAAATAAAAAGTGCGGAAAATAAATGACGCAAGGATTTATAGAGGTTCGGCTATAAACGAAGCCTACGTCCTCTCTTTATCTTTTTTCAATAGGTTAAAGATAGCAACCTCTTCGCCTCTCTTCTATCGGTCGAGGTATAACCGTTTACAATCACGTCTTCTATTGGTCCGTGATAAACCACTCGTACTTGTCTTTGTGTCGGTCCAAGTTAAACCGTTTTCCTTTTCTATCGGACAAGGAATCAACCGCTCTAGCTTTCTATGGGTACTAGATAAACCTCACCTAGATATCGATTGCGATTCTAATAATGCCGGATCCTTGATCCTAATAACACCGAATCCAATCGTATCTTTTCTTTTACCACTCGTGTATGTTTTCGTGAATTCTCACTCAAACACTTACAATTAAGCTCAATATCAACAACAAGAATGTGTGTAATAATATCACAAGAATAGACAATATGCTCAAGGTTGTTGTACTCAAACAATACCATAGGGATGGTATTTATAGGCTCCATCATCAAACTAGCCGTTAGCTTCTGCATACTTGGTTACGTACGCTATATCACCTTTGTTACGTACGTAAGCCTCATTACGTACGTTAACCTTCCGGGTTACGTACGTTAGCCTAGTCCAGTTATAGTCCAGTGAGCTTCGTTTTTTTTGTTACGTACGTTAGTAATGACCGTTAAATGCGTTAACATTACGCCACCGCCGACGTCATATATCCGTTGTATGCTTTGCTGACTTTGACTTCTCCAACGTTCACTTGGTTGAACTCCTTTACGTACGTTATACAACCTCCATTACGTACGTTAGCTTGCCCAAATTACGTACGTTAACATACCCTTGTTACGTACGTTAGCTTTGTGATTTTCCAGCTTTTAGCACTTCGTTTTCTTCGATGCTTGGCTTCGCCTCTTCGTTGTTTTATTTTGCTTATCAACATTAATCATCAAAACACTTTTAATTTATATATGGAACTAAATGTTCCAACAATCTCCCCCTTTTTGATGATTACAAAACAACAATACGCCAATGGGATTTTCCTGCAAAAATACAAATATATGTATATCTTCTGAGACCAAAGTTTTCGACTTTGTCCGTTTGCTAGAATCTTCTCCCATTTCTTTTCGACTCCTTTTCTTTTCTCCCATTTTGTCATTTTCGACTTCTCCTTTTCATTTATCGATTTTCTCCCCTTTTAGGTTAATCCCATTTTCGACTTCTTTTTCTCCTTCTCCATTCTCTCCCCCTTTTTGTTTTCATCAAAAAGTAGATAAAATATCAACTGAAATAAATAATACCAAAATATAAAATATGCATGATAAAATTTATGAGTAATTGCATAAAGGGTAATTGCATGGTAAACTCCCCCTGAAAATATTACTCCTTAAAAAAAATATACTCACCCTGAGTAAAAATCAATTTTGGGGACCCAACCTATAGTTGGTTTTGTTTAGAAATGTAGACGATATTTGAAACGATTGTTCCTTTAGGAACCCAAATTTTCTTAATTTTTATCGTCCGTCTCGGGCTTTTGCAACTTGAAATATGATGCCCGATTTTTAAACACTTTTCGCAATGGGGTATCTTGAAATTAACAGATTCGTTTTTCAAACGAGTTTTGAATCCTAACCCTTCTTTATTCAAAGTAAATTTTTGAACACCAAGCATTTGTTCAAATTTCTCGTTTCCGCACGAGAATTTCTTTGTCAAAGATTTTAATTCATCTTGAACTTTTAAAAGATCATTCTTCAAAATATTCTCATTTTTAATGCATTTCGAATGATCGAGTTCGACAAATTTTCCCTTCTCGATAATTTTGGAATTTTCAATTTCCAAATATTTAATTTTAGACTTGAGGGATTTAATTTCCGATAAAGCATTTTGGAAATCCGTATGTAACAACTCAAATGCATCAAATAATTCATCACGGGAGGATGTACTAACCTGGCTTTCGACGTCGCTGTCGTCGAACGAACTCCGGGCCATGAGAGCGAGATTATTTTGATTGATGAACTCATCGTCTTCGTCGTCATCGCTCCATGTTGCTACGAGAACCTCCTTCTTGGGTTTGACACGACAATTTTTAGCAAAGTGGCCTGGTTTACCACATAATCGACAAGAGTTGTCGAATTTCTTAGATTCGCCTGAGATGTCTTTCTTTCTCCGGTTTAATAAGGTTTGAAACTTATTAATGTTTTTGGCATAATATGCCGATTCTTCGTCGCTTTCCTCCACCGGAATTTCTTCTTTCTTCCTCGACATCTTAGCCTTCATGGCTAACGATCGTTCCTTCGGCTTCGGCTTGACACTTCGTGATTTTAAAACAATCTCATAATTGATTAGTGAACCAACAAGGGCACTAAAATCGAGCGTGTTGAGATCTTTAGATTCCATAATCGCGGTCACGGTGCCGTCCCATTCGCTAGGTAGTGATCGTAAAATTTTCTTAACTTTTTCACTACTAGATAATGGTTTGCCAAACGAAGCTAGTCCATTGGTGATGCCCGAGAATCGGTCGAGCATATTGGTGATGGACTCGTCACCCTTCATCATGAATAACTCGTAGTCATGGAGAAGCATATTTATCTTCGTCTCCTTGACTTGAGTCGTCCCTTCGTGTGTGATTTCTAGAATTTTCCATATTTCTTTCGCACTCTCACACGATGAGATTCGATTGACCTCTTCCGGATTTAAGGCACAAAATAAGAGTTGAGTAGCCTTACAATTTAGATGGTCATTTTTCCAATCGGCATCGTCGTATTCTTCGAAAGATTTGAGCGTACCGTCGGATTTGATTGGAACTTTCGGGCCAAGGCAAATAATCTTCCAAATTTCGATGTCATATGCTCGGATGAATATCGACATCTTCTTCTTCGACGTCAAATAATTTGAGCCATCAAAGAATGGTGGTCGGTTGAGAGCAAGGCCTTCGACGGGAGCCATTTGAAAAGCCATTTTGGATCTTCTCCTCGGATGTTAAGCCGCGTATTGGAGTACCGCTCCGATACCAATTGTTGGGTTCCGATTCGGATATTTGCGCCGTTTGCGGAAGCGTAAATAAAAAGTGCGGAAAATAAATGACGCAAGGATTTATAGAGGTTCGGCTATAAACGAAGCCTACGTCCTCTCTTTATCTTTTTTCAATAGGTTAAAGATAGCAACCTCTTCGCCTCTCTTCTATCGGTCGAGGTATAACCGTTTACAATCACGTCTTCTATTGGTCCGTGATAAACCACTCGTACTTGTCTTTGTGTCGGTCCAAGTTAAACCGTTTTCCTTTTCTATCGGACAAGGAATCAACCGCTCTAGCTTTCTATGGGTACTAGATAAACCTCACCTAGATATCGATTGCGATTCTAATAATGCCGGATCCTTGATCCTAATAACACCGAATCCAATCGTATCTTTTCTTTTACCACTCGTGTATGTTTTCGTGAATTCTCACTCAAACACTTACAATTAAGCTCAATATCAACAACAAGAATGTGTGTAATAATATCACAAGAATAGACAATATGCTCAAGGTTGTTGTACTCAAACAATACCATAGGGATGGTATTTATAGGCTCCATCTTCAAACTAGCCGTTAGCTGCTGCACACTGCATTACGTACGCTATCACATTCATATTACGTACGTAAGCTTCATTACGTACGTTAACCTCCCGGGTTACGTCGTTAGCCTAGTCGATTTGATCCGGTGAGTTTCGTTTCTTTGGTTACGTACGTTAGTAATGACTTCGTTACGTACGTTAACATTACGTCACTGCTGACGTCATATATCCGTTGTATGCTTTGCTGACTTTGACTTCTCCAACGTTCACTTGGTTGAACTCCTTTACGTACGTTATACAACCTCCATTACGTACGTTAGCTTGCCCAAATTACGTACGTTAACATACCCTTGTTACGTACGTTAGCTTTGTGATTTTCCAGCTTTTAGCACTTCGTTTTCTTCGATGCTTGGCTTCGCCTCTTCGTTGTTTTATTTTGCTTATCAACATTAATCATCAAAACACTTTTAATTTATGTATGGAACTAAATGTTCCAACAATCTCCCCCTTTTTGATGATTACAAAACAACAATACGCCAATGGGATTTTCCTGCAAAAATACAAATATATGTATATCTTTACAGACCAAAGTTTTCGACTTTGTCCGTTTCGTTAGAATCTTCTCCCATTTCTTTTTCGACTCCTTTTCTTTTCTCCCATTTTGTCATTTTCGACTTCTCCTTTTCATTTATCGATTTTCTCCCCCTTTTAGGGTTAATCCCATTTTCGACTTCTTTTTCTCCTTCTCCATTCTCTCCCCCTTTTTGTTTTCATCAAAAAGTGGATAAAATATCAACTGAAATAAATAATACCAAAATATAAAATATGCATGATAAAATTTATGAGTAATTGCATAAAGGGTAATTGCATGGTAAACTCCCCGAAAATATTACTCCTTAAAAAAATATACTCACCCTGAGTAAAAAATCAATTTTTGGGGACCCAACCTATAGTTGGTTTTTGTTTAGAAATGTAGACGATATTTGAAACGATTGTTCCTTTAGGAACCCAAATTTTCTTAATTTTTATCGTCCGTCTCGGGCTTTTGCAACTTGAAATATGATGCCCGATTTTTAAACACTTTTCGCAATGGGGTATCTTGAAATTAACGGATTCGTTTTTCAAACGAGTTTTGAATCCTAACCCTTCTTTATTCAAAGTAAATTTTTGAACACCAAGCATTTGTTCAAATTTCGTTTCCGCACGAGAATTTCTTTGTCAAAGATTTTAGTTCATCTTGAACTTTTAAAAGATCATTCTTCAAAATATTCTCATTTTTAATGCATTTCGAATGATCGAGTTCGACAAATTTTCCCTTCTCGATAATTTTGGAATTTTCAATTTCCAAATATTTAATTTTAGACTTGAGGGATTTAATTTCCGATAAAGCATTTTGGAAATCCGTATGTAACAACTCAAATGCATCAAATAATTCATCACGGGAGGATGTACTAACACGGCTTTCGGCGTCATTGCCGAACGAACTCCGGGCCATGAGAGCGAGATTATTTTGATTGATGAACTCATCATCTTCGTCGTCATCGCTCCATGTTGCTACAAGAACCTCCTTCTTGGGTTTGACACGACAATTTTTAGCAAAGTGGCCTGGTTTACCACATAATCGACAAGAGTTGTCGAATTTCTTAGATTCGCCTGAGATGTCTTTCTTTCTCCGGTTTAATAAGGTTTGAAACTTATTAATGTTTTTGGCATAATATGCCGATTCTTCGTCGCTTTCCTCCACCGGAATTTCTTCTTTCTTCCTCGACATCTTAGCCTTCATGGCTAACGATCGTTCCTTCGGCCGCTTGACACTTCGTGATTTTAAAACAATCTCATAATTGATTAGTGAACCAACAAGGGCACTAAAATCGAGCGTGTTGAGATCTTTAGATTCCATAATCGCGGTCACGGTGCCGTCCCATTCGCTAGGTAGTGATCGTAAAATTTTCTTAACTTTTTCACTACTAGATAATGGTTTGCCAAACGAAGCTAGTCCATTGGTGATGCCCGAGAATCGGTCGAGCATATTGGTGATGGACTCGTCACCCTTCATCATGAATAACTCGTAGTCATGGAGAAGCATATTCATCTTCGTCTCCTTGACTTGAGTCGTCCCTTCGTGTGTGATTTCTAGAATTTTCCATATTTCTTTCGCACTCTCACACGATGAGATTCGATTGACCTCTTCCGGATTTAAGGCACAAAATAAGAGTTGAGTAGCCTTACAATTTAGATGGTCATTTTTCCAATCGGCATCGTCGTATTCTTCGAAAGATTTGAGCGTACCGTCGGATTTGATTGGAACTTTCGGGCCAAGGCAAATAATCTTCCAAATTTTGATGT